>CM070773.1:58050602-59286673 GCA_036346955.1 Dipus sagitta
GTGTGGCAAATTGTCTAATAGGTATCATCTGGAGAGGTAAAAACATTCAATGGCTAGGAGTCATTAAGAAATTTTCAGGTCATATATCTCAGAATTAACATTTTTATAACTAGTAGGAGAGAAGTGAAAATGGATTAATATTGAGAGTTTGGAGAGAGGGAGAGAGAAGAAAAATTAGGAAAAGATGGAGGGAGGGGAGAGGAGAAGAAAGGAGATAAGAGGAGAGGAGGAGACTTATTTTTCTTTTAATTTCTTTTGGTCTTTTTGGAGATAGGGTCTCACTCTGTAGCTCCAGCTTGCCTAGGACTTGCTATATAGACCAGAGTGGACAGGAATTCATAATGATCCTCTTGTGTCTATGTCTGGGTCTGAAATGCTGCAGTCACAGGGTGCATCACCACACCTGGCTGACAGACTGATTCTTTCTTATAATTTTGATTCTACTTGGGAATCTAGAAGGACATATTTCTTGGTGAGCAAGAAAAGTAGTTCAAGGTAGATTATTGCTTTATAGTTCTGAGTCCACTGTGGAGACACAATGAATCACAGAACTTTCTTTTTCTCACTAAGATTCCCTAAAGAGAAATCCCACAGTGACTGCAATTTAAGAAGCAGAGAATTTGAATCATTTTTTCCAAGATTGAGAATAAAAATAGTCCCAGAGCATCAAGAAACCCTCCATAAAAGCTGAGATGAGACTAACAATGAGGATTAGCAAGTAGCAGAAAAGTGAGACATGATTTTCTTCCAGTCAGTGCTTTTCTGAGAAGGAAGCATGCTAATGCCCACAGAAGAATAGGCCTGTTGTCCAAGTCAGGAGTGAATTACAGAAGAAGTGGAGCACAACTTCACAGCCTGGAGAGAAAGCCACACCTGCACTGAAGTGGAGCTGCAAAATGATTCCTATATTTCAAGGAGAATCATTTTATCTTTTCTTGCTAAGTCACTGAAGTAAACAATCACATTGCTAAACTGTGAAGAAACCAAAATAAATAGTGGTAAGATTTATAATCATTTGCTGTTACTCCTTCCAGCAAATGAAGGCAGTAAATAAAAAGTGAATTTTCTAAAAATCCAAAATGAACAACCCAGTTTCCCTAGGTGGTAGATGACAGACTGTTTAAATAGGCTTAAGTGATTTCCCTGTGGCCGCAAAGATGAAAAATAGGATGTTGAGATGGAGTCTCTAATCTTCTGAATTTCAGTCCATACATATAAGTCCCACATATAGATGTTGGAGAAATGTCTTAGAAGCCAATTGTGCTGCCATAATTCTGAATATGCTCATTCTTCACCTGAATCCTTTACTACTGGAGTCCCCTTAGGACTTTGCCATTTCTATTCATAGGTACTGGAAAATATTTACCCTGATCTATGCATGGACTATAGGTGTTTTCCAACCACTGAAGGATTTGGGGTTTTGGAATTATACGAATAGAGTGGAAATCACATTTTCATATTTATTAGTTCAATAATTCATAGAATGACTTGTGTCCTTTCTCAGTTGTGAATAATATTTACCTTTGCATATACCATATCTCCAAGGCCTAGTGAGCAGGGCACTGTCAATAAATGGTGACTGGTACTTTTCTTTCTACCCAAAGCACATGGTCCTACACTATGTGTACATAAACAAAAGATAGTTAAGATAGTGTGGCATACACAAAATGAGAAATCAGAAGGAATACAAGAGGAGGGTGGTCAGGGAAGCAGTCATAAGATATACTATTGACAAAGAGCTTCATTTCAGTTTCCTGAAAGCTAGGAAAAATGCGATTGGCTTGTTCCTGTCTCTAGTACTAAGTACCCCAAACTTTGTGCTCAGTAACACTGACTAAATTTAGTGACATGCACTCTCTCTCTCTACCTCCTTTCTCTCTCCTTTCTGACAGAGTCTACTGACATACCCTAGGCTTGCTTTGAACTCATAATACTCTTTTTATTTTTTTTTTTGTTTTTATTTTTATTTATTTGAGAGTGACAGAGTGAGAAAGAGGCAGATAGAGAGAGCGAGAGAGTGGGTGCGCCAGGGCCTCCAGCCACTGCAGGCTAACTCCAGATGCCTGTGCCTCTTGTGCATCTGGCTAACATGGGCCCTGGGGAATCAAACCTTGAACCAGAATCCTTAGGCTTCACAGGCAAGCACTTAACCGCTAAGCCATCTCTCCAGCCCATGAACTCATAATACTCTTGTTTCACCCTCTCAGGTGCTACCAAAGTGAAAATTAATTTTCTGAATATGTAAAGAGCTCTTTCAAGTCAAAAGAAAAGGTCAACAATAGAATAGAAAAGGAGACAAATAACTTATGTAGACAATTTATACCAATAACATTATAAATGAAGAGTGAATATATATGAATTATAATTATCATACATATATAATAATATAACCATCCTTGTTTTTTATTAACATGTACACATTTAAACAATGTAGCATATCAAATGCAAAATGGCAATGTAGTTAGCATGGGCAAGGTAGGGACATCTTGAAAAGTTTTTGTTGATGAAGTGATATTTGAAGTGTGTTCTAGAAGTTAAAAAAGTATTTACTGGGAAGATTAGGGTGAGTTATACTACAAAATAATGATTGTTTGAAATATATGTTATGCATAGAAAGGCAAAAATGTAAGTATTGTTGTAACTCAGGGTTTGTAGTGTGGGACGATGGAAAATGCAGCTGGTAATGTTAGTTGAAGGAAAAAAGGGAGGGATCTGACAGGATGTGCTCAGTCATTTTGTAGTGTTCTTCCTCAGAGATGGGGAACTTCCAACTGACAGTGGCTTTATTGGACAGGCATATTGAAAAGCTAACCCTACATTGAAAAATGGGCTGGACAGCCACTTAGGAAATTCTTATATTTTTTAAAATTATGTGTGTTTATGTAATGTATGATATGTGTGGGTATGTGTGGACACATATGTACCACATAGTGTACGTAGAGGCCTGACAACCTCAGGGTCTTTGTCATCTCCTCTCACTTTCTTTTTGAGATAGGGTCTCATCTCTTGCTGTTTTTCTGGGGAAATGAAATTAGGCCGTTAAGCTTGCAAGCAAGCACCTTTAACTGCTGAGCCATCTCCCCAACTCTGACTTAAGAAATTCTTATGATAATTTACATGAGACATAATGTCTACATGGACACTTTCAGTATTAGTGGAGAACGCAGACTGGGCACAAAGGGTTTAGCATTGGTTTATTGTGGATTGAGACAGTTGATGACATCTTTTTTTTTTTTTCTTTTCGAGGTAGGGTCTCACTCTAGCTCAGGCTGACCTGGAAATCACTGTAGTCTTAGGGTGGCCTCAAACTCATGGCAATCCTCCTACCTCTGCCTCCCGACTGCTGGGATTAAAGGCGTGTGCTACCATGCCCGGAATGATGACATTTTTTTTTCTTTTTTTATCAGTCAGTTCTGTATTCAGCAAATACAGTCAGTTTGGTACCATTATTAGGCTCATCCGTGACCTACCCCCTGCCCTTGGCCCCTCCTTGTTGAGGTATACGGGTCATGCATTGTGGAGTTAGCCCACAGTTATGGGTAAGCTAAATGTCTCTGCATATCATGACCCAACATGTGGCTCTGACATTCTTTCCGCCCCTCTTCCGCAAAATTTCCCTGAGCCATGTTGGGTTCATTTTTGGTCTGCTTCAGTGATGAGGTGTTGGGGGCCTCTGAGGCTCTGGCTCTCTGATTTGGTAGGAGTTGATTTTTCTCTGTGCTGATCTCCTTCCCCCTTGTGCTGGTATCCAGTTCATCAGGAAAACAGCCCCCTTGCTTGTTTCTCCAATTTTTCTTAGTTTCAGCCGGAGCCCTTTTGAGGTACGATGGGGTGGCTCTCTCCTTAGGATCTACATCTATCTGAAAAAGAGAAGCAGATTCTCCAACGGAGAGTAAGTTAGCACCAGGACAAAAAAGATAACCCTTACTTTTTATATATATATAGAGAATTTAATAGGTGTAGGCCCTCTTGTAGCCCACAATTGATGGTAGCTTGATATTGGAGAGTGGGCTTATGTTTGGATATGGTTCTGACTTGTTTCCCAGCTCCAGCTATGGGTCCCATACCAGTGAGGGGATCAGTTAGCCAAATTGAGAGCAGTTGGTTCCCCACCATGGCTGTGTGCCACCACTGCACTTGTGTGGGCATCACAACAAGTTATATGCTGCTTAGTAGGTTAGACCATGCATTGCTTTGATAGATATTGGTCAATTTCCCCCAGTCGCCCATGTAGCACCTTCTGGCACTAGATGTGCTGACTGTCTGGGGACTGACTCTCTTCCAACATCCAGCCATGCCATTCTAATTTGCATGTCAATCACATAAGGTATCTTCAGCAGTAGGGTCTTACCACTAACCTTTGGTGGGTCATCAAGTACTCTGACAGAAATCTGTCTGTCTTTTAGGAAACCTTGTAGGTCTCTCTGATCAAAAGCTCATTGTGGATGATAGCCTCATGCTGGTTCTGGGAGTTACAGGTCAGTGCCCACTAAGAAAATGAGGAAAAAGATAACTAATATACAAGAGTTAGAGATAAGAGAGAGAGAGAGACAGGGAGAGGGGAAGTGAGGGAGGGAAGATGTAGGAGATTAAGGTTAGTCTTAATCTTACCCTCTCCAGTGTCTTGTGGTTTCGGTGTTCCCTGTAAGGGCCTGGTGAAGGATCAGCCATTTGGTCTGTCTTTTAGTAAGTAGAAGATTATGGTACCATTGCCGTTTGGGTCTAGATTTGTGTTTCCCACCCCTTTGATGCCCTCCCCTCCCTCCCCTTCCATCCTCGTGTCTAGTCTAGGAGATGCTTGCTGGGTATGTAAGGTATCTTCGGTAGATTCAGGTTAGGTGCTATAGATGAGTGAGACTGTGTGGCGATTTTTTTTCTGTGATTGGGTAAGTTCACTGAGAATGATCTGTTCCAGGTTCAACCATTTTTCCTCAAATTTCATTGTGTCATTTTTTCTTACTGCTGTATAGAATTCCATTGTGTAGATATACCACATCTTAGTTATCCATTCTTCTAGTGATGGACATCTGGGTTGATTCCAGCTCTTAGCTATTACAAATGGAGCCGCTATAAACATGGTTGAGCAAATCTCTTTAGTCTGTGGTTTGAAGGTTTTAGGGTAGTTGCCCAGTAAGGGAATAACTGGGTCTGTTGGTATCTCTATACTCAGCTTTTTCAGAAGTCTCCATATTGCTTTCCAAAGTGGTTGTACCATCCTACATTCCCACCAACAGTGGATGAGTGTTCCTACTTCTCCACATCCTCGCCAGCATTTATTTTTATTTGATTTTTTGATGTTTGCTATCCTTATTGGGGTAAGGTGGAATCTCATAGTTGTTTTAATTTGCATTTCTCTGATGATTAGGGATGATGAACATTTTCTGAAGTGTATGTTTGCCATTTCTATTTCTTCCTCTGTGAACTGCCTGTTCAGCTCTTTGCCCCATTTTGTGAGTGGGGTGTTTGACTACCTACTGTTTAGATTTTTGAGTTCTGTGTAGATTCTTGAGATTAGTCCTCTATCAGTTGGGTAACCCACAAATATTTACTCCCATTCTGTGGGTAATCTATTGGCTTTGCTTATTGTATGCTTGTCTGTAAAGAAACTCTTCAGCTTCATGTGGTCCCATTGGTTGAGTGATGGTTTAAGTTCATGAGCTAATGGGGTTTTGTTCAGGAAGTCTTTTTCCATTCCTATATCATGGAAAGCACTTCCTAAATTTTCTTCCAGTAGTATTTGAGCTTCTGGTCTTATATTGAGATCTTTGATCCATTTGGACTTGAGTGTAGTGCATGGTGAAATGTGTGGATCAAGTTTCAGTTTCCTGCATATGGTTATCCAGTTTGTCCAGCACCATTTGTTGAAGATGCTGTCTTTTTTCCAGCCTATATTTTTTGGGCCTTTATCGAATATCAAGTAGCTATATTTGCTTGACCCAAAGTCCCGGTCCTCAAGTCTATTCCATTGATCTATACTCCTGTTTTTATGCCAGTACCATGCTGTTTTTAATTGCTATGGCTTTGTAATATAGCTTTAGATCAGGTATGGTGATGCCTCCAGAGGTATTTCTTTTGCTGAGGATATATTTGGAAATGCGAGGCCTTCTGCCTTTCCTTATGAAATTTGAGATCATTTTTTCTATCTCTGTGAAGAACACTGTAGGGATTTTAATTGGAATTGCATTAAATCTGTAAATTGTCTTTGGTAGGATTGTCATCTTCACAATGTTAATTCTGCCTATCCAGGAACATGGGAGGTCTTTCCATTTTCTCAAGTCCGCCTCAATTTCTTTTTTGAGTGTTTTTATGTTTTCATTGTATAGATCTTTCACTTCCTTGGTTAACGTTATTCCAAGGTATTTAATTTTTTTTGTTGCAATTGAAAATGGGACTATGTCCCTTATTTCTTTTTCTGTATCTTTGTCCTTTGCATAAAGGAAGGCTACAGATTTTTGTGCATTGATTTTGTAGCCTGCTACTTTGCTATAGGAGTTAATCACCTTCAGGAGTTTTGGGATGGAGTCTCTTGGGTCTCTTACATATATAATCATGTCATCAGTGAATAAAGCTAACTTAACTTCCTCCTTTCCAAATTGTCTCCCTTTTATTTCCTTCTCCTGTCTTATTGCTTGAGCTAGGACTTCCAGTACTATATTAAAAAGCGGAGGTGAGAGTGGACAACCCTGTCTTGTTACTGATCTTAATGGGAATTCCTCCAGTCTCTCTCCATTAAGTATTATTTGGGCCTTCGGAGCTTCGTATATTGCCTTTGTTAGGTTAAGATATGAACCAACCATGCCAACTCTCTCCAATGTTTTGAACATGAAGTGATGTTGAATCTTGTCAAAGACCTTTTCTGCATCTATCGAAATGATCATGTGGTTTTTATGTTTAACCTTGTTTATGTGGTGTATTACATTGACAGATTTCCGTATGTTGAACCACCCCTGTGTTCCTGGAATGAATCCCACTTGGTCATGGTGGATAATGCTTTTCATGTGTTGTTGGATTCGGTTTGCAAGGATTTTGTTTAGGATCTTTGCATCTAAATTCATCAGGGAAATAGGCCGGTAGTTTTCTTTTCTTGTGGCATCTCTGCCTGGTTTTGGAATTAGGGTGATGCTAGCTTCATAAAAGGAGTTGGGTAGCTTTCCCTGTTCACCAGTTGTGTGGCACAGTTTGAGGAAGATTGGTTTGAGTTCTTCCATGAAGGTTTGATAAAATTCAGCTGAGAAGCCATCTGGTCCTGGGCTCTTCTTTTTTGGGAGGTTTTTTTTTATTACTTTTTCAATCTCCATGAGTGTGACGGGTTGATTGAGGTGATTAATCTGCTCTGTGTTTAGCTTTGGTAGATGGTATGCGTCCAAGAATTTATCCATCTCCTCCACATTATCCAGTTTTGTGGAGTAGAGGTTTTTGAAATAAGTCCTGATGATTCTCCCAATTTCACTTATGTCTGTTGTGATCTCTCCTTTTTCATTTTGAATTTTGTTAATTTGAAGCTTCACCTTTTTTTGCTTGATCAGATTGGCCAGGGCTTTGTCAATCTTGTTTATTTTTTCAAAGAACCAGCTCTTTGTTTTGTCAATTGTCTTAATTGTTTCCTTCGTTTCCAGTTCACTGATTTCTGCTCTGATTTTAATTATTTCTTTCCTTCTGGAGCTCTTTGGGTTGTATTTTTCTTGTTTTTCCAGTGCCTTCAGGTGGATGGTTAGGTTATTGATTTGGGACCTTTCTGTCTTTTTTACTAAGGCATTGAGTGCTATGAATTTTCCCCTGAGGACCGCTTTCATTGTGTCCCATAAGTTTTGGTACGATGTGTTCTCATTGTCGTTCAATTCCAGAAATTTTGCTATTTCATTTTTTATTTCATCCACTATCCATTTATTGTTTAAAAGTGTGCTGTTCAGTTTCCAGGTGCCTTTGGGATTCTTGGTGGGTCTTTTGTTGTTGATTTCTAGCAATATAGCATTGTGATCTGATATCATGCAGGGAATTATGTCAATTTTCCTAAATATGTGGAGGCAGTCTTTGTGACCCAATATATGGTCTATTTTAGAGAATGTTCCCTGGGCTGCTGAGAAGAATGTGTAATCTGTGGATTTGGGATGGAAGGTTATGTAGATGTCCGTTAGGTCTAAGTGATCTATGGTTTTGTTGAGCTCTCTTACTTCCCTGTTGAGTTTCTGTTTGGATGATCTGTCTATTACTGATAATGGTGTATTGAAGTCCCCAGCTATGATGGTGTTTGTGGTTATTTCTGTTTTATTGTCAAGTAGGTTTTGTTTTATGAACTGTAGTGCCCCTGTGTTTGGTGCATACAGATTTATGATTGTAATATCCTCTTGATGGATCATTCCCTTGATAAGTAGGAAGTGGCCTTCTTTGTCTTTTTTGATTATATTTGGTTTGAAGTCTATTTTTTCCGATATTAATATATCTACACCTGCTTGTTTCTTATTCCCGTTTGCTTGGAATACTGTTTTCCACCTTTTCACCCTGAGGAGATGTCTGTCTTTAATGGTGAGGTGGGTTTCTTGAAGGCAACAGATTGAGGGGTCTAATGTTTTGATCCATCCTGTTAGCTTGTGTCTCTTGATGGGTGAATTAAGGCCATTAATATTTAGGGTAATGACTGTGAGATTTTATTTGATCCCTGCCATATTGGGATGGTAAATGTGGGTTGGTGTTTTCATGGACGTTGAAGTTTTTTGTGCCTACTCTGAGTTTGGTTGTTGTGATCTGCTTCTTGTAGGCAATTGTGTTTGATTATTTTTTTCTTCTCTGTGGAGAATTTCCTGACATACTCTCTGTAGGTTTGGTTTTGTGTTCATATAATTGTAAAGCTGAGTTTTGTCGTGGAAAGTTTTTCTTTCACCATCTATTATGAGGGATACTTTTGCTGGGTAGAGTAGTTTGGGTTGGAAGCCATAGGTTCTTAGACTTTGCAGTGTTTCATTCCAGGCCCTTCTAGCTTTCAGGGTTTCCATTGAGAAGTCTGAAGTAATTCTGATGGGGTTACCTTTGAAGGTGGTGTGCTGTTTTTTCCCTAGCTGCTTTTAGGATTTTCTCTTTGGTGTCAATGTTTAGAGTCTTAATGATAATATGTCTTGGAGAGTTTCTCCTTTGGTCCATTCTGTTTGGAGTTCTATTGGCTTCTTGTATCTTGATGGGCCTTTCTTTTAAGAGACTTGGGAAGTTTTCTTCAATTATTTTGTTAAATAAATTCTCCATGCCTTTGGTCTGGATTTCTACTCCTTCTGGTATTCCAATGATCCTGATATTGGGACGTTTAAATGTATCCCACAATTCCCTCATGTTCTGTTCACAGGAACTTTTGAACTTACTGAAATTTTTGAACTCTCTAACTGTTTCTTCCATCTTGTCTTCCAGATCAGAGTTTCTATTCTCGACTTGGCTGACTCTATTCTTGAGAGCTTCTAGTGAGTTCTGGACTTGTTCAATTAAGTTTGCATTTTCTATTATTTTTCTATGTATAATTTCCATCCCTCTGTCAAGCTCCCTTTTCACATCATTTTCTGATTTTCTTGATGATTCTTGGAGTTCATCCTTGCATTTCTTTATGTCTTCATTTAGCATGGCCAGCTGATTTTTAAGGTCTTCTTTTTTTTTTCACTCTCCCTCAAATCTCTTAACTCTCTTTGAAATCCTTCCATTTTCTTATCTAATCCTTCCAATTTCTTATCTATTAGTTCTAGTTTAGTGATGGCAGCATCCACATGATTGTCGGCCCTTTGTTGCTTTCCTGCAAGTCCTACCAATAGGTTGGTCAGAGTTGCATTGCTCATAGCTTCAATTTGGTGTTTTGGTCCTATTGGTTCTTCTATGTTTTGGTTAGATGTATTCATTGTGGGATGGGGTGATCTAACTGGATTTTCTTGCATTTGATTTTTCATGTTATTTCTTTTGCGCTGTGTTCTGCCCATGACAGTGTATGGGCAGATAAGTGGGTGTATCAGCCTGGGCTCAAGAACAATGGGAATCTTATGCAGCCTGGGGGCATTGCCAAGAAGCCTGAGCTTTGGCTGTCACTTGCCAAAGCCGCCTATCTACTGCCTGGCAGGGGCGCTGAAGTTGCCTGAGTTCTCAAGTGGTAATGTGACAAAGCTGCCTGCGTTCGAACTAGGAGTGGCACTGAGGCACCAAGCACTGATGCTGCCCAAACTCTCAGTGGGCACGCTGGGAACCGGAAACAGTCTGCGCTCCCCCGCCACAGGACAATTGTGGACAGCCGCGCAGCAGACAGATAGGAGATGGGACCTGAGCTGGGGCAAGCAAGAGACACAGTCTGAGCTTGCGTGGCACCTGCTGTGGGACTGGGTTCACTCAGTAAGTGGGCGAGTGGACGAGAGTGCGAAGCAGTCTAAGCTTCCGCACGTAGGGAACAATCTCACTTGCCAAAGCCGCCTATCTACTACCTGGCAGGGGCGCCAAAATTGCCTGAGTTCTCAAGCGGTAATGTGCCACAGCTGCCTGCGTTCGAGCTAGGAGTGGCACTGAGGCACCAAGCTTGAAGCCACCCAAACATTGGCTGGGAACGCTGGGAACCAAAGCAGTCTGCGCTCCCCCGCCACAGGACAATGGCGGCCTGCTGGTGCAGCAGGCAGGTAGGGGGTGGCACCTGAGCTGACGCAAGCGAGAGATACAGTCTGTGCTTGTGGGGAAGCTGCTGTGGGACTGGGCACACTCAGTAAGTGGGCGAGTGGGTGAGGGTGCGGAGCAGTCTAAGCTTCCACGCCCAGGGAACAATCGGTGGGCTCCGGAGCAGCAGCAGCGGCAGGGGTGGAGCTGTGAACACGGTGGTTATTTGGGGCGAGGGGTGCCTACCCACCCGCAAGGGGATCAGCGATTCCCTGTTCCCCCACCTCTGTGCCCTCCCAGATTTCTCTCCCCTAAAAGCCACTATATACCCTTAATATCTTGCCTTTCTTTCCCTGGGATTTGCAGCGCAGCTAGGCGGTCGCCATCTTGGCTGGAAGTTCTTTTTGAATGATGACATTTTAGTGAAAGCAAACTCAGTAAAATTTGAATTTGAGTTTCTTTAGAAATGAGGAATGTTGAAAGACAGAATATATTTGGATGAAGTCTTATACTGCTATCTCATTTTGAGAGACAGTTAAAAAACACAACAAAAGTAATGTTATATTCATTTTCTTTTTATTGAAGAGCAAATGGAAATCTCTCATCACTCATAGAAAGAATACATTGGTGCTGATTTCTTGAAGTGTGCTTTCATTTTGATAGCAGAGTTACAGTATAAACCCAAATATGGCAACTTTAATCTTTAGCAGAGGAATTATTGATTTTAGCAGATTCCTTAAGCAACAAATGACAGAGGTCACATCACATGACTGAACAGCTTTGTTTATCTATATGACAAATTATTGATTCAGCACCCAGATCCATTTAGTGTTTATTTGCATTAAACTCTTGTTTGCAAAGACAAGAGCCCCTCCAACGAACTACTTTAATTTTCACATGGCTTTATTTACTGAATCTGTAATCAACATTTGCCACAGTCAACCTTTTATTCCAGTGAGTGAAATTCTGGTAAAATGATGAATATTATAATATAAACACCTAAATATATACAATCTTCATTCTGTGCCAAACACTGTCCCCATTCACTTATGTATATCTTAATCTATTTAAAAGCTGAAGCAGAAAGTTGTGATTATAAATAAAGATACTCGGCTGGAGGGATGGCTTAGCGGTTAAGCGCTTGCCTGTGAAGTCTGTGGACCCCGGTTTGAGGCTCCATTCCCCAGGACCCACGTTAGCCAGATGCACAAGGGGGCGCACGCGTCTGGAGTTCGTTTGCAGTGGCTGGAGGCCCTGGTGCACCCATTCTCTCTCTTTCTCTTTCTCTCTCTCTCTGCCTCTTTCTGTCTCTGTCTGTCCCTCTCAAATAAATAAATAAAATTTAAAAAATTAAAAAAATATTAAAAAATAAATGAAGATACTGAGACACAGAAGATGAAATACTCTGTCCAAAATCACAAATGGGCCAGATGTATGGCTCAATGGTACAGCATGTGCTCAGCATGCAAAGGGCCCTGGTATTCAACCTCTAGCTCCATAGGAAAAAAAAATCATAGAAAAAATTCCAACATAAATACAATGAGGATCTAGAGTCACTATTCCAGTGCTGTGTCTAATTATCAATGTTATCTCACAATACTTAGAAAAATATTGGAGGCCTTTAAGAAATAATCTTTAATAACTGAGCCAGCAGCAGATGCCAAAACTTGTAGAGTCCATTTTATTCACATAAGACACTTTATTATTATCATTATTAATTTGGATACTGGGGATCTAACTCAGCTCATCATAATTGCAAGGCAAGAACTTTACTCGCTGATCTATTTTTGCAGCCTATCCACATGTGATTCCAGGAGGCAGAGGAAACTGTAGCAGCCTGGAATGTCTAGAAGATCACTAGCTTTTTACCTCCTTGCCAGTTTCTCT
This sequence comes from Dipus sagitta, assembly GCA_036346955.1. Taxonomy (NCBI): domain Eukaryota; kingdom Metazoa; phylum Chordata; class Mammalia; order Rodentia; family Dipodidae; genus Dipus; species Dipus sagitta. The sequence goes on from CM070773.1 coordinate 58,063,092, forward strand.
CTGACACTTAATAATTGGAATAGGGATGTGTGGTAGTTTGAATGTATGTGCCACAGTACACTCAGATGTTTTATTAAAGCTTGCTTTCAGCAGGGCATGGTAGCAACACCTTTAATCCCAGCACTCGGGAGGCAGAGGTAGGAGGATCACTGTGAGTTTGAGGCCACCCTGAGACTACATAGTGAATTCCAAATCAGCCTGAATTAGAGTGAAACCCTACCTTGAAAACCCTACCTACCCCCTTCCCCCCAAAAAATATAGCTTGCCTTCAGCTGCCTGGCTGGAGGAGTTGTCACTGGGCATGGATCCTGAGGTCCTGGGTGCAGGTGCGGATTTGATTTGCAGGCCAAACGTACACAAGGATGTCTGAGTTCTACCTGGGTCCCTACTGCTTGCTAGGGGTCTGTGCAGTTTTGCTCCTGGTTTTGTACTTGCTTGTGGTGCTCACTGTTTTGTTGGTTTCTCTCTACTTGGATCTGTCAAAAGGGGCTGGCCTATTTTGCCATCACAGAACTGCCTTTAGATCTGTAAGCTTCAAATAAATCCCTCTGTGAGGGAGTCAGGTAGCTTTGTTAGGTAGTTCAGGGTGACTGGGCTCCAAAAGTAAAGGCAGAAATGTTTGCCCTTGCAATCTCCACTTTGCTAGAGATCAATGCATGATCTGACTTCCTTTCTGTGCTTTCTTTGTCATTTTGGTCTTTTGATTTGACTTCTTATCATTTGCCTGAAGGCGTTCCCTAGATCTTTGTTTCCGTAAACAACAGGTCTCCTTGCCTAGAATTTAAATCTAATCCTGACATTGTGGTTAGTCAAATTCTGCCCCCAGAACTTGGAGTTATGGCTGGCTTCTTCTTGAGCTATCCCCTAATCCAGACCAATCAGGCTTCATTCTGGCTCATTTGAGCTAGAAGGTGAAGCCTACCATAATGAGGCTATAAATAGACCTTTACCAGGGTGAGGCTCTCTTGGCTGGCTCCTGGGAAGCTTTTGGTTCTGGTAAGCTTCCCTCATCTCAGCAGGGCTAGGCTGAGACAAGGGGAGACCCTCTCCTTATGCTCAAATGGTCCTCTCCCCCTTATTGCCCCCCATATGGCAGGAGCTCTCTGCACTTTCTTCACTTTCCTTCTCTTAATCTAGTAAGGTATCTCTAAACATTATGCTGTGGTATATGGATGTTAATTCTTTAAATTCATAAGAATCTGGGGTGCTCTAGATTTATTGGTGCATGGTATATGGTTATACTGGCAATGAACCCCAAAAGTCCCATTCTCCCCCCTTCTCTACAGTGTATCTGGTTTGGATGTTTATCCCAGCAACTTGGAGTTGATTACAACAGAATGTGAGAATATGCAGAGCAAAGGTGTGCATATGGGGATATGCAGGTCTCATCTATGACTGGGGAGATAATAAGGATAGGATCTGGATATTGGGAGGCAATCCTGAAAAAGATGCTCCTGTATATCTGCTGGACCATCTATCCAAGACCCAAAGGTTGAGAAGTGTTCTCAATCAACAAGGTTACTGACAAGAAGGGAAGCCCAGACTCCCAGGGTGACCTCAGTCTCATAGTGCACACAAAGACAGAATCACAACTCATAAGGACATCTGGAAAGAGTTAATTTCCTTGCTTTTAATATTTCCTGTCTTCCAGAAAAAAAAAGAAAAACTTCAGTGGTGACTGAGCAGTTATTCTACAGTCATAAACCAAGTAGATGAATTACTTTGTCCTTGCAAAAGAACCTTAGGCTTAAACTATCTACATACACATATAGAACCTTGGAATTGGATGCAACCAAGATGTTATCTGGTCCATATCATTGAAAGGAAACACTATCTAGAATGCGAAACCTCAGGTATTTGCAAATAAATGATTTTGACCTTGATATTGAGTGTCTGCATCCAGTACACATTCTTAACAGAGGGGTTTTGTCCAAGCACAAAGTCATGCCCCTAGGTACATTTAGTGGTGGGCTAATGTTTAATGGCTGTCTTCTTCTTTCATATAAAAAGTATCAATTTAATGACTGGGATGATAACTCTGCAGTTAAAGTTGCTTGCTTACAAAACCTGTCGACCTAGGTCCAATTTCCCAGCACCCAGTAAAGCCATATGCACTAAATGGTGTATACATTTGGAATTTGTTTGCAGTGGCAAGAGGCCCCTTACTCTTTCTCTGTCTCTTTGCTCTCAAACAAATGAAAAATATTAACAAACTAAAAATATAAATTTTAAAACAACTTGTCATTGATATTTCTGGAGAAATTTTTGAAGTTTTATGTTGTACAAAAACATACAATTCCTTCTCTTGACTATAATTTTCACTTTAATTTCTGACTCCCTAATTCATCACAATCTTACAAATTTTATTAACTCACATGTTCTGTGACTCAAGATACTACCACTAAGCTTGTCTCTACTATATCACTCCCTGAATGCTCATAGTCAAAATGTGTTTGTTTTTCTTAAAGACCCAGTGAAATACTTCCTCCTCTCTGACAGTTTTTCCATCCAGAGTATCTTTTCTTTCCTTTTTTCTTTAGTGTTTTTTATACATGATACAACACAGCTCAGCAAACATGGGTTATGCTATAGTTGTCTGAATCTAACAGTATGTTTCTGTATTCTCCCATAATGCCTAGCTTAGATTATGGAAAATGGTATTAGTCCAATAAAAATTTGTTGAATTGGGCTGGAGAGATGGCTTAGTGGTTAAGTGCTTGCCTGTGAGGCCTAAGGACCCTGGTTCGTGGCTCGATTCTCCAGGACCCATGTTAGCCAGATGCACAAGGGGGTGCACGCATCTGGAGTTCATTTGCAGTGGCTGGAAGCCCTGGTGTGCCCATTCTCTCTTTCTCTCACTTGCTCACTCGCTCTCAAATAAATAAATAAAAATAAACAAAAAAATTTTTTAATTGGTGAATTACATTAACTTTCTCATTGTTGGTAGGGGACTGTGAAATATAATGTAAAGAGTTACAAGACCTGAAATTGGAGTGTCTGTGTTCAAATTCTGCCTCCATCACAGTAGCTATCTAACCCAATATAGCCTCTTAATCTTATAAAGCTTCAGACTTTTCATATGTAGAATCTGTGGAAAAATATGTAACTCACAGGTATATGGTCCAGATGAAACAGATTTCTACTCACAGAAAAGTGTGCTATAAACTAAAGTTCTGTGCAAAGTTTTGATGTGAAATGCTCCCTGCAGATTTTGGGTCATGTTTGATGAAGAATGGTTGTTTCATGGGAAATATGTATGAAAGTTTATGCTGTTATTTCAAGCTAAACAAACTTGCTGGCTGTGCTTCCTCAGACATAGGCCCCCTACATACCCCATCACAGCTGGGTAGAGCTTGCCTTCTGATTCAATGCCTTTTTATAGCCATTTTTCTCATAAGCCAACTAAACAGAACATATTCTTCCTACTGCTAATCAATGCCACATGTAGTACAATGAGCAATTAAGCCCAGAAAAAGGAACAGGGCATTATTATTAGAATGCTTGATTATGGAGAGATTAGAACCTGAGATTGTGTTTGCATTCCCTTTTGGAAGGTATAATTTAATTAGTTGACTTAGAAAGATTTTAAATGTGACAAAAAACTAATCTTCCACAGCTACAATTTTATTATCCCCTTTTCCTCTGAGAAGTCAGTAGTTTCAGAAGGAAGTTTTAAAATATGCATATTTCACCTCCCTTCCATTGGGTCAGTCTCCTCTATCATTTGAAGTCTGTCTCTTTCAGAGCAGGGGTTACATATTATTAACAGAACTTTTGCTCTGCCTGCTCCTTAATGGGCTTCCTCACCATAGCCAAATGTATCCCAAAAACAGACACATCAGATAACAACCTTACTGCTATGAATTGTTTCCCAAGCAATATATTGCAGAATAGATATTTTCTAATTGCTATCAGCTGATGAGAACTTAAACATCAGCTCAGCTCTTCACACAGTATGGGCCTTGTCATTTTCTATATCCATTCTTCCCACACAGTCAGTGTATAGTGAGTTAGATGTCGGAATATTGGATGATTTGCACCAAAAGTGCAGGGTTGAAAACAAGTTTTGGTAACCCAAATTCTAATTGAAATAGTGGCAATTACATAAGTAATTGTATCTATATGTGGGACTTATTGCTGGAAACGGCCAGACATAATACACTCTTTTAAAATATATATATACATACGTATTTTGATGGTCTGCTTTGTTTTATTTAAACTGTGATTGAACACAAAACTTTTTTAAAAATTTTTTTATTAATTAGTTTTGTACTCAGTGAATACAGTCAGTTTGGTACAGGCTCCTCCGTGACCTACCCCCTCCCCTTGGCCCCTCCTTGTTGAGGTATATGGGTCATGCATTCTGGAGTTAGCCCACAGTTATGGGTAGAATAAATGTCTCTGCATATCATGACCCAACATGTGGCTCTGGCATTCTTTTTTATTGACAACTTCTATACTTACAGACAACATGCTATGGTATTTCCTCCCCTTCACCACTTTCCTCTTCATAACTCTGATCTCTGTCATATTCCCACCCTCTCTTCATTAGTCTCTCTTTTAATTTGATATCATCATCTATTGCCTGTATTATGAGGGTCTTGTGTAGGTATTGCTAGGCACTGTGAGGTCTTGGATATCTAGGCCAAATTCTGTCCAGACAGTTGTATGTAAGGAGTGGTACGCTTCCTTTGGCTCCTTTTTTTTTGTTTTTTTCTTTATTAGTTAGTTTTGTATTCAGCAAATACAGTCAGTTTGATACCATTATTAGGCTCATCCGTGACCTACCCCCAACCCCTTCGCCCCTCCTTGTTGAGGTACATGGGTCAAGCATTGTGGAATTAGCCCACAGTTATGTGTAAGATAAATGTCTCTGCATATCATGACCCGACATGTGGCTCTGGTATTCTTTCTGCCCCCTCTTCCGCAAAATTTCCCTGAGCCATGTTGGGTTCATTTTTGGTCTGCTTCAGTGATGAGGTGTTAGGGACCTTTGAAGCTCTGGCTCTCTGATTTGGTAGGAGTTGATTTTTCTCTGTGTTGGTCTCCTTCCCCCTTCTGCTGGTATCCAGTTCATCAGGAAAACAGCACTCTTCCTTGTTTCGCCAATTTTTCTTAGTTTCATCCGGGGCCCTTTTGAGGTATGATGGGGTGGCTCTCTCCTTAGGATCTACATCTATCTGAAAAAGAGAAGCAGATTCTCCAACGGAGAGTAAGTTAGCACCAGGACAAATGAGATAACCCTTACTTTTTTAAAGAGAATTTAATAGGTGTAGGCCTTCTTGTAGCCCATGATTGATGGTATCTAGATATTGGCGAGTGGGATTATGTTTGGATATGGTTCTGACTTATTTCCCAGCTCCAGCCATGGGTCCCATACCACTGAGGAGATAAGTTAGCCAAATTAAGAGCAGGTGGTTCCCCTCCATGGCTGTGTGCCACTATTGCACTTGAGTGGGCATCCCAACAGGTTATTTGTTGCTAAGTAGGTTAGACCATGAGTTGCTTGGACAGATATTGGTCATTTTCCCCCAGTCGCCGATGTAGCACCTTCTGGCACTAGACGTGCTGACTGTCTGGGGATTGACTGTCTTCCAACTTCCATCCATGCCATTCTATTTTGCATGTCAACCACATGAGGTGTCTTCAGCAGTAGGGTCTTACCACTAACCTTTGGTGGGTCATCAAGTACTCTGACAGAAATCTGTCTGTCTTTTAGGAAACCTTGTAGGTCTCTCTGATCAAAAGCTCATTATGGATGGTAGCCTCATGCTGGTACTGGGAGTTACAGGTCAGTGCCCACTAAGAAAATGAGGAAAAAGATAACTAATATACAAGAGTTAGAGAGAAGAGAGAGAGAGCGAGGGAGGCAGAGAAGGAGAGGGAGGGAGGGAAGTTGTAGAAGATTAAGGTTAGTCGTGATCCTACCCTCTCCAGTGTCTTGTGGTTTAGGTGTTCCCTGTAAGGGACTGGTGAAGGATCAGCCATTTGGTCTGTCTTTTAGTAAGTAGAATTTTATGGTACCATTGCTGTTTGGGTCTAGATTTGTGTTTCCCACCCCTTTGATGCCCTCCCCTCCCCCCCTTCCATCCTAGTGTCTAGTCCACGAGATGCTTGCTGGGTATGTAAGGTCTCTTGGGTAGATTCAGGTTAGGTGGTGTAGATGAGTGAGACTATGTGGCGATTTTTTTTCTGTGATTGGGTAAGTTCACTGAGAATGATCTGTTCCAGGTTCAACCATTTTTCCTCAAATTTCATTGTGTCATTTTTTCTTACTGCTGTATAGAATTCCATTGTGTAGATATACCACATCTTAGTTATCCATTCTTCTAGTGATGGACATCTGGGTTGATTCCAGCTCTTAGCTATTACAAATTGAGCCGCTACAAACATGGTTGAGCAAATCTCTCTAACTTGTGGTTTGAAGGTTTAAGGGTAGATGCCCAGTAAGGGAACAACTGGGTCTGTTGGTATATCTATACTCAGCTTTTTCAGAAGTCTCCGTATTGCTTTCCAAAGTGGTTATACCATCCTACATTCCCACCAACAGTGGATGAGTGTTCCTACTTCTCCACATCCTCGCCAGCATTTATTTTTATTTTATTTTTTGATATTTGCTATCCTTAATGGCACAAGGTGGAATCTCATAGGTGTTTCAATTTGCATTTCTCTGATGATTAGGGATGATGAACATTTTCTGAAGTGTACATTAGCCATTTGTATTTCTTCCTCTGTGAACTGCCTGTTCAGCTCTTTGCCCCATTTTGTGAGTGGGGTGTTTGACTTCTTACTGTTTAGATTTTTGAGTTCTGTGTAGATTTTAGAGATTAGGCCTCTATCAGTTGGATAACACGCAAATATTTTCTCCCATTCTGTGGGTAATCTATTGTCTTTGCTTACTGTATGCTTGTGTGTAAAGAAACTCTCCAGCTTCATGTGATCCCATTGGTTGAGTGATGGCTTAAGTTCGTGAGCTACTAGGGTTTTGTTCAGGAAGTCTGTTTACATTCCTATATCATGGAAACTACTTCCTAAATTTTCTTCCAGTAGTAGTCGAGTTTCTAGTCTTATATTAAGGTCTTTGATTCATTTGGACTTGAGTGTAGTGCATGGTGAAATGTGTGGATCAAGTTTCAGTTTCCTGCATAAGGTTTTCCAGTTTGTCCAGCACCATTTGTTGAAGATGCTGTCTTTTTTCCAGCCAATATTGTTTGGGCCTTTATCGAATATCAAGTAGCTATCCTTACTTGACCCAAAGTCGGGGTCCTCAAGTCTATTGCATTCGTCTATACTCCTGTTTTTATGCCAGTACCATGCTGTTTTTATTACTATGGCATTGTAATATAACTTTCGATCAGGTATGGTGATGCCTCCTGAGGTATTTCTTTTGCTGAGGATATGTTTGGATATGTGAGGCCTTCTGCCTTTCCTTATGAAATTTGAGATCATTTTTTCTATCTCTGTGAAGAACACTGTAGGGATTTTACTTGGAATTGCATTAAGTCTGTATATTGCCTTTTGTAGGATTGTCATCTTCACAATCTTATTTCTGCCTAGTCAGGAACATGGGAGGTCTTTCCATTTTTTCAATTCCCCATCAATTTCTTTTTTGAGTGTTTTTATGTTTCGTTGTATAGATATTGCACTTCCTTGGTTAACAATATTGCAAGGTATTTTACTTTTTTTTGTTGCTATTGGAAATGGGACTATGTCCCTTATTTCTTTCTGTGTATCTTTCTCATTTGCATATAGGAAGGCTACTGATGTTTGTGCATTGATTTTGTATCCTGCTACTTTGCTATAGGAGTTAATCACCTTCAGGAGTTTTGGGATGGAGTCTCTCGGGTCTCTTACATATATAATCATATCATCAGCAAATAAAGCTAACTTAACTTCTTCCTTTCCAAATTGTATCCATTTTATTTCCTTCTCCTGTCTTATTGCTTGAGCTAGTACTATATTGAAAAGCAGAGGTGAGAGTGGACAACCCTGTCTTGTTCCTGATCTTAATGGGAATTCCTCCAGTCTCTCTCCATTAAGTATTGTTTGGGCCTTCGGAGCTTTGTATATTCCCTTTATTAGATTAAGATATGAACCAACCATGCCAATTCTCTCCAATGTTTTGATCATGAAGTGATGTTGTATCCTGTCAAAGGCCTTTTCTCCATCTATCGAAATGATCATGTGGTGTTTATGTTTAACCTTGTTTATGTGGTGTATTACATCGACAGATTTCCATATGTTGAACCTCCCCTGTCTTCCTGGGATAAATCCCACTTGGTCAAGGTGGATAATGCTTTTCATGTGTTGTTGGATTCGGTTTGCAAGGATTTGTTTAGGATCTTTGCATCTAAATTCATCATGGAAATAGGCCAGTACTTTTCTTTTCTTGTGGCATCTCTGCCTGGTTATGGAATTAGGATGATAATAGCTTCATAAAAGGAGTTGTGTAGCTTTCCCTGTTCACCAATTGTGTGGCACAGTTTGAGGAAGATTGGTTTGAGTTCTTCCATGAAGGTTTGATAGAATTCAGCTGAGAAGCCATCTGGTCCTGGACTCTTCTTTTTTGGGAGGTTTTTAAATTACTTTTTCAATCTCTGTATTAGTCAGGGTTTTCTAGAGGAACAGAACTGCTAGAATGAATTATTTTAAAAGGGGATTTATTGGATCAGCTTACAGTAGTCCAATAGCAGTTGCAGGCCCGAGAATCACCGAACCTGGTAGTTGCTCAGTCCTCGTGGCCAGATGCCTCAGCAGTCCCGACCCGGCACTGCAGATGGTGCAGGAAAGCCTGGAGGCTTCCTGAGGAGCCGCTGGGCTTCAATCCACGGGGGTCTTCAGTTGATGCTGGTCTTTCATCCGCACTGGTCTTCAATCCACGCTGGAAGGTAGCAAGCAGCTCCGGCAGCCAAAATGGAAGGGAGGCAGGAAGGAAGGAAGGGACTCTTTTTTCCCAGAGCTCCCTTGTATCAAGTCCCCCTTTGGGCGGGACCGCCCATTCTGGGGGAAGGGCTCAACCTTGGGGAAAGACTTCCTCCTCTAGTTGATCCTTCCTAGAAGCAACCTATGGATTACTAAACAGATCAAGTTGACAACACCTTAACTATCACAAGTCCACCCCTTGTCAACTTGGCATCAAATCATGTCTCCTTACATCATACTTAATTTTCAAATGAAAACAGTAACAAGCTCATAATTCCACCTAACATGGCATAACTATCCCACGTATAACCGGAACCGCAAAATCTTCCCCCCAACACAAAGCTTAGTCTCTAGTATAATGGGTCTAATATAAATTCAACAGTTAGCTAATGATATAATCGTAATATTGGTGTAGATACATACAAACACTCTGTTATCAAGGCAGGACAGAAACATTGCAATCACAGTCCTCGTTTCTGTAACTGGTCACGTGGCCTTAGCTGGTATTTGTAACTGCCTTCTTCTACTACCCATTCTGTATTTCCTCCACCTTCAGCAAGCACCTCACCAGGTCTTGGTTCTTTACCTGGAGGGGTAACCCATACCTTCATTCCTGAAGGATCTGGGCCATTTATCACACTACTTCTCTTGGGTTGTTGCAGTCGTCTATTGACTTTGACAACAGGACATGGTAACACTAGCAGACGCCCTAAAGGATCTCCTGCACTCCAGGCATACTCTTCCTTACCTCCATTGTGGAGAAGCAGTCCAATTTCCCCCTGGTAATCTGGATCAATCACCCCTGCTATCACTGTAACTCCTTTCTCAGCCTGTTCACTCAAGGACATTAGGAGCCCAAAGTGACCAGGGGGAAGTCTTAGCTTCCAGTTCAATGGAATGTTCTTTGTGTCTCCTGGCAAAAGCACTCCTCCCTCTGGGACCAAGACTTGTAGTCCAGCAGAGCATAAGGTTGCGGGAACAGGAAGGAAAAATCTAGCTAATGGGTCACTTGGAGTGATGGTAAGTGGGACTATTCCCATTTCCACCCCTTGATTCCTGGACCCGTGAATCCGGGCTATAGGAGAAACAGTACCATATATAGGACGCTGATTCAGAGCATATACAGCCTGCTGGAGGACACTCCCCCAGCCCTCCAAGCTATTGCCACCTAGTTGGCGCTGTAGCTGTTTCTTCAAAAGGCCATTCCACCGTTCTATCAAGCCAGCTGCTTCAGGATGGTGGGGCACATGGTAAGAGCAGTGAATTCCATGATCATGAGCCCACTGCCATACTTCCTTGGCGGTGAAGTGAGTTCCTTGGTCAGAAGCAATGCTGTGTGGAATGCCATGACGGTGAATAAGGCATTCTGTAAGCCCACAGATGGTAGTCTTGGCAGAAGCACTACGTGCAGGAAAGGCAAATGCATACCCAGAATAAGTGTCTATTCCAGTAAGGACAAAACGCTGCCCTTTCCATGATGGAAGTGGTCCAATGTAGTCAACCTGCCACCAGGTTGCTGGCTGGTCACACCGAGGAATACTTCCATATCGGGGGCTCAGAGTTGGTCTCTGCTGTTGGCAAATTTGGCACTCAGCAGTAGCCGTAGCCAGGTCAGCCTTAGTTAGTGGAAGTCCATGTTGTTGGGCCCATGCATAGCCTGCATCTCTGCCACCATGGCCACTTTGTTCGTGGGCCCATTGGGCAATGACAGGGGTGGCTGAGGAAAAAGGTTGACCACTATCCACAGTATGGGTCAGCTTATCTACTTGATTATTAAAGTCATCCTCCAACGAGGTCACCTTCTGATGAGCATTAACATGGGACACAAGTATCTTTATATCCTTTGCCCATTCAGAGAGTTCTATCCACATACACCTTCCCCAAATGTCCTTTTCACCAATTTTCCAATTGTGGTCCTTCCAAGTCCCAGACCATCCAGCCAAACCATTGGCCACAGCCCATGAATCAGTGTATAAGCGCACATCTGGCCATTTTTCTTTCCAAGTAAATTGCACAACCATATGCACTGCCCGAAGTTCTGCCCATTGTGAAGACTTCCCTTCACCACAGTCCTTCAGAGTTGTCCCAGAATGGGGCTGTAATGCTGCAGCTGTCCACTTTTTGGCGGTGCCTGCATAATGTGCTGAACCATCTGTAAACCATGCCCTAGACCTCTCCTCCTCAGTCAATTGATCATAGGGCACACCCCATGATGCCATAGGTGCATGCTTGGGGACAGAAGGCATTGCAACAGGAGTAGCAACCATAGGCATTTGGGCAACTTCCTCATGTAACTTACTCGTACCTTCAGGGCCTGCTCTAGCCCGATCACATATATACCACTTCCACTTAATGATGGACTGTTGCTGTGCACGTCCAACTTTATGGCCTGGTGGGTCAGATAACACCCAGCTCATGATGGGCAGCTCAGGTCGCATAGTAACTTGATGGCCCATTGTCAAACGTTCAGTTTCCACTAAGGCCCAATAGCAGGCCAAGAGCTGTCTCTCAAATGGAGAATAATTGTCTGCAGATGATGGCAGGGCCTTGCTCCAAAATCCCAATGGCCTCTGCTGTGATTCACCTATGGGGGCCTGCCAAAGGCTCCAAACAGCATCCCTGTCTGCCACTGAAACCTCAAGTACCATCGGATCTGCTGGATCATATGGCCCAAGGGGCAGAGCAGCCTGCACAGCAGCCTGGACCTGTTGAAGAGCCTTCTCTTGTTCTGGGCCCCACTGAAAACTAGTAGCTTTCCGAGTCACTTGGTATATGGGACGGAGTAAGACACCCAAGTGAGGAATGTGCTGTCTCCAAAATCCAAATAGGCCCACTAGACGTTGTGCTTCTTTCTTAGTGGTAGGAGGGGCCAAATGCAACAACTTGTCCTTCACCTTAGAAGGAATATCCCTACATGCCCCACACCACTGAACTCCTAGAAATTTCACTGAGGTGGAAGGTCCTTGAATTTTGGATGGATTTATTTCCCATCCCCTGATGCGCATATGCTGTACCAGCAACTCCAGAGTGGATGCCACCTCCTGCTCATTTGATCCAATTAGCATTATGTCATCAATATAATGGACCAACGTGACACCCTGTGGAAGGGACAAGCGATCAAGGTCCCTGCGAACTAAGCTATGACACAGGGCTGGAGAGTTAATATAACCTTGAGGTGAAACAGTAAATGTGTACTGCTGACCTTGCCAGCTGAAGGCAAATTGCTTCTGGTGGTCCTTATGGACAGGTATGGAGAAGAAAGCATTTGCAAGATCAATAGCCGCATACCAGGTACCAGGAGATGTGTTAATCTGCTCAAGTAAAGAAACCACATCTGGTACAGCAGCTGCAATTGGAGTCACCACCTGATTAAGTTTCCGATAATCCACTGTCATTCTCCAGGATCCATCTGTCTTCTGAACAGGCCAAATAGGAGAGTTAAAGGGAGATGTGGTGGGAACCACCACCCCTGCATCCTTCAAGTCTTTTATAGTGGCATTAATTTCTGAAATCCCTCCAGGGATGCGATACTGTTTCTGATTCACTATTTTCCCTGGTGGTGGGAGCCTCAGTGGCTTTCATTTTGCCTTTCCAACCATAATAGTCCTCACTCCACAAGTCAGGGAACCAATGTGAGGGTTCTGCCAACTCCTAAGTATATCTATCCCAATTATGCATTCTGGCACTGGGGAAATAACCACAGGGTGAGTTCGGGGACCCACTGGACCCACTGTCAGTCTAACATTTGCCAAAACTCCATTGATCACCTGACCTCCATAAGCACCTACTTTAACTGGAGGGCCATGGTGCTTTTTGGGGTCTCCTGGAATCAATGTCAATTCAGAGCCAGTGTCCAGTAGGCCCCGAAAGGTCTGATTATTTCCTTTCCCCCAGTGTACAGTTACCCTAGCAAAAGGCCGCAGGTCCCTCTGAGGAAGGATAGGTGTCAGTTTAATATTGAAACTTTTGGCAGTTGCAGCAGGGTCCTTCCTCAAGGGGACCTGGCCACCCCTTCAATCAAGGGGCTCAGGGTCTGTAAACTGGCTCAAATCTGGAAACTGATTAAGAGGACTTGATTCTCTGTCGCTATAATTCAAAGTGGCTTTATGTTCCCTTGCTCTGGAATTTTTCTGCTTATACAGATCAAGAAGAAATTCAGTAGGCTTCTTATCTATTTGACTTCTGGGAACACCATGATTAATCAGCCAATTCCAAAGGTCCATACGAATCATACCTTTATGTGCATAATTTTGCCTACGCTGTCTATTATGAAAAACACGTTCACCCCGCCTTTGGCGATTCAGTGCTGCCACTTGGCCCTTGTTACCCCGAGATTCAGTTATGCCCATTGCATCTAAAGCACCTAATGCAGCAACTGCAACTCCCACTGTGAGGTCTTCTTTACATAAAAGAGCAATGATGGAAGACTTTAAGTATGCTGGCGCTCCCCTCACAAATCTGTTTCTTATAGTCTTAGTGAAGGGCACATCTTCTGGACGCTCCCATTGTGGGGGCAAAGATGAGTTTACATGGAAAATCCACTCCAGCATTCCAAGTTCTCTGAGCTTTTTAATCCCTTCATCGACATTAAGCCAAGGGATATCAGGCAGCTCGAGCTCACTCACAGTAGGCCATCTTTGGATCCATACTTCAGCCAACCAATCAAATAAACTCTTGGCACCCTTTCCAACTGTACGAGCTGCATTGTTAAATCTAAAATCTCTGCTCAATGGGCCTATTTCAGTAAATTCAGCCTGATCTAATCTTATGTTCCTTCCTCCATCATCCCACACCCTTAAGATCCATTCCCACACATATTCCCCATGCTTCTGCCTGTACAAGTTAGAAAACTCCTGAAGTTCTTTAGGGGTGTACCTCACTTCCTCCTGTGTCACACTTTCTATCTCACCTTTAGGGGCCTGCCTAGCCTTCCGTCTGGTTATAGGCCTAGAGGCAAAAACAGGTGGGAACTGAGAAGCACCAGCACTTCCTGCTGATTCCCCAGACAAAGAGGGATGAATTCCCTCAGGCAAGGGTGGGGAGGATAATACCTCAGGATGTGGGGGTGGGGATACAACTGATGCTAAGGGAGGGCAGGCCATATTTTCATCCAAAACATCTTCTTCAGAATCTAACACTTCGATGTACCCAGGTTCTTCAGGGTCTTCCCACACATCACCATCCCAAGTCACAGGATCCCACTCTTTTCCAATCAGTGCCCTCACTTTAACTTCTGATAGTTGGCGAGGCTGGGATTTGAATTTACATTGCAAATTAGCCAATCTCACAATGAGAGCTTGGGTTTGGTTTTCTGCAATCCGTGCCCTGTTCTGGCTAGAGAGGAGACTCTCCTCCAGGGCACCCTTAGAAACCTTGAGATCATGTATGTGGGTCTTAAGCTTAGAATTTTCCTTTTTGAGCTTCTGCTGTTCCCTCACTAGTTTGTCCAGAGATGCCAAAAGCAACCAACCAGCCTCATCATTGGTCTTACTTTTCCACAAATACTCAAATGTTTTAAATACAGAGTTACTAACTTCCTCTCTCTTCACAAGACATGACTCAGGGTCACCAAATACATCTATCTCATGTAGTTCTTGAAATAGTGCACACCTTGGATTATTAGTGCCCCCTTATTTCCAGGAAAAGCGCTCTCCTTATCATCAGTGGGGCCTTTAGCAGCATTGAAATTGGAGAGCCAACCCCAGATAGCACTAAGCCCACTAGAGAAACCCATCCTTACAATTCTGATTCTCTAGAACCACTTCTGGTACCAAATTCTGTATTAGTCAGGGTTCTCTAGAGGAACAGAACTGCTAGAATGAATTATTTTAAAAGGGGATTTATTGGATCAGCTTACAGTAGTCCAATAGCAGTTGCAGGCCCGAGAATCACCGAACCTGGTAGTTGCTCAGTCCTCGTGGCCAGATGCCTCAGCAGTCCCGACCCGGCACTGCAGATGGTGCAGGAAAGCCTGGAGGCTTCCTGAGGAGCCGCTGGGCTTCAATCCACGGGGGTCTTCAGTTGATGCTGGTCTTTTGTCCGCACTGGTCTTCAATCCACGCTGGAAGGTAGCAAGCAGCTCCGGCAGCCAAAATGGAAGGGAGGCAGGAAGGAAGGAAGGGACTCTTTTTTCCCAGAGCTCCCTTTTATCAAGTCCCCCTCTGGGCGGGACCGCCCATTCTGGGGGAAGGGCTCAACCTTGGGGAAAGACTTCCTCCTCTAGTTGATCCTTCCTAGAAGCAACCTATGGATTACTAAACAGATCAAGTTGACAACACCTTAACTATCACAATCTCCATGAGTGTGATGCGTTGATTGAGGTGATTAATCTGCTCTGTGTTTAGCTTTGGTAGATGGTATGCGTCCAAGAATTTATCCATCTCCTCCACATTACGCAGTGTTGTGGAGTACAGGTTTTTGAAATAAGTCCTGATGATTCTCCTGATTTCACTTATGTCTGTTGTGATCTCCCCTTTTTCATTTTGAATTTTGTTAATTTGAAGCTTCTCCTTTTTTTCTTGATCAGATTGGCCAGGGGTTTGTCAATCTTGTTTATTTTTTCAAAGAACCAGCTCTTTGTTTTGTCAATTGTCTTAATTGTTTCCTTGGTTTCCAATTCATTGATTTCTGCTCTGATTTTAATTATTTCTTTCCTCCTGGAGAATTTTGGGTAGGATTTTTCTTGTTTTTCCAGTGCCTTTAGGTGGATGGTTAGGTCATTGATTTGGGACCTTTCTATCTTTTTTGTGAAGTCATTGAGTGCTGTGAATTTTTCCCTGAGGACCGCCTTCATTGTGTCCCATAAGTTTTGGTACAATGTGTTCTCATTGTCATTCAATTCCAGAAATTTTGCAATTTCATTTTTTATTTCATCCACTATCCTTTTATCCTTTTATTGTTTAAAAGTGTGCTGTTCTATCCGGGTGTGGTGGCACATGCCTTTAATCCCAGCACTTGGGAGGCAGAGGTAGGAGGATTGAGTGAGTTTGAGGCCCGCCTGAGAATACGAAGTGAATTCCAGGTCAGCCTGGGCTAGAGTGAGACCCTGCCTCGAAAAACCAAAAAAATAAAAATAAAAATAAAAAATAAATAAATAAATAAAAGTGTGCTGTTCAGTTTCCAGGTGCAATTGGGATTCTTGGTGGGTCTTTTGTTGTTGATTTCTAGCAATGTAACATTGTGATCTGATATCATGCAGGGAATTATGTCATTCTTCCTAAATATGTGCAGGCAGTCTTTGTGCCCCAGTATATGGTCTATTTTAGAGAATGTTCCCTGGGCTGCTGAGAAGAATGTGTACTCTGTGGATTTGGGATGGAAAGTTCTGTAGATGTCCTTTAGGTCTAAGTGATCTATGGTTTTGTTGAGCTCTCTTACTTCCCTGTTGATTTTCTGTTTGGATGGTCTGTCTATTACTGATAATGGTGTATTAAAGTCTCCAGCTATGATGGTGTTGGTGGTTATTTCTTTTTTTGTTGTCAAGTACGTTTTGTTTTATGAACTGTGATGCCCCTGTGTTTGGTGTATACAGATTTATGATTGTTATATGCTCTTGATGGGTCATTCCCTTGATAAGTAGGAAGTGGCTTTCTTTGTCTTTTTTGATTATTTTTGGTGTGAAGTCTATTTTATCTGATATTAATATAGCTACACCTGCTTGTTTCTTATTCCCATTTGCTTGGAATATTGTTTTCCACCCTTTCACCCTGAAGAGGTGTCTATTTTTAGTGGTGAGGTGTGTTTCTGGAAGGCAACAGATTGAGGGGTCTAATTTTTTGATCCATCCTGTTAGCTTGTGTCTGTTGATGGGTGAATTAAGGCCATAAATATTTAGGGTAATGACTGTGGGATTTGATTTGATCCCTGCCATGTTGTGATGGCAAATATGAGTTGGTGTTTTCATGGACTTTGAAGTTTTCTGTGCTTACTCTGAGTTTGATTGTTGTGATCTGTTTCTTGTAGGCAATTGAGTTTGATTATTTGTTTCTTCTCTGTGGAGAATTTCCTGAAATACTCTCTGTAGGTTTGGTTTTGTGTTTATGTAATTGTAAAGCTGAGTTTTGTTGTGGAATGTTTTTCTTTCACCATCTATTATGAGGGATACTTTTGCTGGGTTGAGTAGTTTGGGTTGGAAGGCATAGGTTCCTAGACTTTGCAGTGTTTCATGCCAGGCCCTTCTAGCTTTCAGCGTTTCCATTGAGAAGTCTGAAGTAATTTTGATGGGGTTACCTTCAAAAGTGGTGTGTTGTTTTTACCTTGCTGCTTTTAGGGTTTTCTCTTTGGTGTCAATGTTTAGAGTCTTAATGACAACATGTCTTGGGGAATTTCTTCTTTGGTCCAGTCTGTTTGGAGTTCTGTTGGCTTCTTGTATCTTGATGGGCCTTTCTTTTAAGAGACTTGGGAAGTTTTCTTCAATTATTTTGTTAAAGAAGTTCTCCATGCCTTTGGTCTGAATTTCTTCTCCTTCTGGTATTTCAATGATCCTGATATTAGGACGTTTAAGTGTATCCCACAATTCCCTCATGTTCTGTTCACAGGAACTTTTGAACTTATTGAAATTTTTGAACTCACAAACTGTTTCTTCCATCTTGTCTTCCAGATCAGAGTTTCTATCCTACACTTGGCTGACTCTATTCTTGAGAGCTTCTAGAGAGTTTTGGACTTCAATTAACTTTGCATTTTCTACTACTTTTCTATGTATAATTTCCATACCTCTGTCAAGCTCCCTTTTCACATCATTTTCTGATTTTCTTGATGATTCTTGGAATTCATCCTTGCATTTCTTTATGTCTTCATTTAGCATTGCCAGCTGATTGTTAAGGTCTTCTTTTTTTTTCACTCTCCCTCAAATCTCTTAACTCTCTTTGAACTCCTTCCAATTTCTTATCTGTTAGTTCTAGTTTAGTGATGGCAGCATCCACACGATTATCGGTCCTTTGTTGCTTTCCTGCAAGTTCTACCAGTAGGTTGGTCAGGGTTGCATTGCTCATAGCCTCAATTTGGTGTTCTGATCCAAATGGTTCTTCTATGTTTTGGTTAGATGTATTCATTGTAGGACTGGGTGATCTACATGGATTTTCTTGCATTTGATTTTTCATGTTATTTCTTTTGTGCTGTGGTCTGCCTATGTCAGTGTATGGGCACGTAGGTGGGTGTATCAGCCTGGGCTTGAGCACAATGGGAATCTGTAGCAGCCTGCGGCAGTTGCCAAGCAGCCTGGGCTTTGGCTCTCACTTGCCAAATCAGCCTATCTACTGCCTGGAAGGGGCACCAAATTTTCCTGAATTCTCAAGTGGTAATGTGCCAAAGCTTCGTGCATTCGAGGTAGGAGTGGCTCTGAGGCACGAAGCACTGAAGCAGCCCAAACTCTGGCTGGGAACACTGGGGCCCGGAAGCAGTCCTGTGCTCCCCTGACACACGACAATGGTGGCGGCATGGCAGGCAGGTAGGGGATGGCATCTGAGCTGGTGCACATGAGAGACACAGTCTGAGCTTGTGTGGCAGTTGCTATCAGACTGGGCTCACTCAGTAAGTGGGCAAGTGGACGAGAGTGTGGGGCAGTCTAAGCTTCCGCATGCAGGGATCGATCGGTGTGCTGGTGTGCAGTGGCAGCAGCAGCAGCAGCATTGGGCACTGGCGGCAGCTGCAGCACTGTGGATAGGCAGTTATTTGGAGGGAGGGGTGGGCTACCCACCCGCGAGGGGATCCGCAATTCCCTGTTTCCCCTCCTCTGTGCCCTCCAGATTTTGCTCCCCTGAAGGCCCCAATGAAACCCTAATACCTTGCCTTTCTTTCCCCGGGATTTGCAGCGCACCTAGGCGGTCGCCATCTTGGCCGGAAATCCTTCCTTTGGTTCTTATATTCTTTCAGCTATCTGTTCTGAAATGGACCCTGAGCCTTGGAGAGTGTGAGATGTTTCAGAGCTGGACACTCCTCCATCTCTTCTCAGCACTATGTTGCCTTTTGGGTCATCCCAGTGGTCACCGCCATCTGAAAAGAGAAGCTTCTCTAAACAGAAGTGAGAGTAGAATTAATATATGAGTATGAACTTTAAGTATAGTGCTTTCAGGGTAATTTGGTTAGAGAAATATATGCATTTATCCAGACAAGAGCAGGCTTTATACTGCTAAGGCTCATGGCCTCCCCTGACATAGGGTTTTGATTAGATTTTCAGTTCCAGGCATGTATTCCCTCCCATAGAGTGGGCAGACATACCACTGTTACACTCGTTCAGTCATTTGACCTGTCTGGCCAAACTTGAAGCTTCCAGTGTCCACTGTTGTCACTGTTGACTTCTGTCTCCCATAAGGCTACATACAGTGCAGCTTTTTCCAGCTTTCAGTTGGCTGGGCTACCAGGAGAATGTTTTCTGCTCAGCACCAGCTTGATTACTCAGTGACTATGCTGCTCAGGCATGTGAAGTCTTCCTCAATAGGGTCTTACCATCTCTTCTCATGGAAAACCAAGGGCCTTGGCAATAGCCTATAATGTTTTGGAGGCAACAGGGAACTTCCTGGCTCAGAACTCACTGGAAGGTATCCCATGCCTGGCACTGAAAATTTTCTAGTAACAATCTAGGGCTTCTGGATACGCCATTATTTAAGAAAGTAGATTTTCATATTTCTTATTCAGAATATATTGGATTTTGATTGACCCTCCCCCCACCTTTCTTTTATACAATCTCTTTACTACTGAATAGAACTCCATTGTGTAGATGTACCACATCTTTAGTATACATTCATCTGTAGATGGACATTTAGGGTTGTTCCATTTCTTGCCATTGTGAATAGAGCAGCAATAAACATGGTTGTGCAAGTACCTCTAAGGTAGTGAGAATTGTCATTAGGATATATGCCTAGGAGTGCTATAGCTGGATCATATGGCGAATCTATTTTTAGCTGTCTCAAGAGACTGCACACTGATTTCCACAATGGCTATACCAGATTGCATTCCCACCAGCAGTGTAGAAGGGTTCCCCTTTTACCACATCCTCACCAATATTTATTGCCATGTGTTTTCTTGATGGTAGCCGTTCTGATTTGAGAGAGATGGAATCTTAAGGTAGTTTTAATTTGTATTTCCCTGATGGCTAAGCAAAAGTGTAGAACACTTCTTTAGATGTTTATACCCGATCTTTATTTCTTCTGATGAGAACTCTCAATTTAGTTCCATAGCCCATTTTTTGATTGGGTTATTTGATTTCCTATTGTTATGTTTTTTGAGTTCTTTTATGTTCTGGTTATTAATCCTCTGTCAGATGTGTAGCTGACAAAGATTTTCTCCCATTCTGTAGGTTGTCTCTTTCCTCTATTCACAGTGTCCTTTGCTGTGCAGAAGCTTCGTAATTTCATGAGATTCCAATAGTTGATTAGTGGTTTTACTTTCTGAGCAATTGGGGTATTCAGAAAGTCATTACCTATGCCAATATGTTGAAGTATTTCCCCTACCTTTTCCTCTAGCAATTTCAGAGTTTCAGGTCTGATATTAAGGTTCCTGATCCACTTGGATTTGATTCCTGTGCATGGACAAAGACAAGCATCTATTTTCATCTTTCTACACATATATATACAGTTTTCCCAGCACCACTTGTTGAAGAGGCTGTCTTTTCTCCAATGAATATTTTTGGCATATTTGTCAAAAATCAGATGTCTGTAGCTGCCTGGTTTAGCATCTGGATCCTCTATTCTGTTCCACTGAACTTCATGTCTGTCTTTGTGCCAAAACCACGTTGTTTTTTTTTACTATGGCTTTGTAATATAGCTTAAAATTGAGTAAGGTGATACCACCAGCTTTATTTTTGTTGCTTAAAATTGTTTTGACTATTCAAGGTATTTTGTGCTTCCAAATGAACTTTAGGATTGTTTTTTTCTATTCCTGTGAAGAATGCCATTGGAATTTTAATGGGGATTTCATTAAATGTGTAGATTGCTTTTGGTAAGGTTGACATTTTCACAATATTGATTCTTCTAATCCAAGAACATGGGATGTCTTTCTATTTCCTTGTTTCTTCTGCAATTTCCCAGTTGAGTGTTTTAAAGTTCTAATTGTAGACATCCTTTACTACCTTGGTTGAGTTTATTCCAAGGTACTTTATTTATTTATTTATTTTATTTATTTATTTGAGACAATTGTGAATGGGAGAGATTCCTTGATATCATCCTCTGTGTGTTTGTTGTTAGTATATAGGAAAGCTACTGATTTATGTGTGTTTATTTTGTACCCTTCTATGTTGCTAAAAGTGTTTATCAGCTCTAGCTCTTTGCTGGTAGAGTTTTTAGGCTCTTTTATGTTGAGAATCACATTATCTGCAAATAGTGATAATTTGATCTCTTCCTTTCCAATTTGTATCCCTTTTATGAGTGTCTCTTCCCTTATTGCTATAGCTAAGACTTCCAGTACTATATTCAATAAAAGTGGAGACAGTGGACACCTTTGTCTTATTCCTGAATTTAGTGGAAAAGATTCAAGTTTTTCTCCATTTAGTATTATATTGGCTGTAGGTTTGTCATAAATAGATTTTATTATGTTGAGATATGTTCCTTCTATTCCAAGTTTCTGTAATAATTTTACCACAAAAGGATGTTGGATTTTGTTACATGCCTTTTCTGCATCTATTGAGATGATCATGTGATTTTTGTCCTTCTGACCATTTATACAATGTATTACATTTATTGATTTGCGTATGTTGAACCATCCCTGCATCCCCAGCATAAAGCCAACTTGGTCGGGGTGAATAATCTTTGATATATTCTTGTACTCTGTTTGCCAATATTTTGTTCAGAATTTTTGCATCAGTGCTCATGAGGGATATTGCTCGGTAATTTTTTCTTGTTCTGTCTTTGTCTGGTTTTGGTATGTGGGTGATGCTGGCTTCATAGAAGGAGTTCGGTAAAATTTCTTCCTTTTCTATTTTATGGAAAAGTTTGAGAATCAGTGGTGTTAATTCTTCCATGAAGTTCTGGTAAAATTCACCAGTGAATTCATCTGGGTCTGGACTTTTCTTCGTTTGGAGATTTTTTTTTTTATATATAACTGTTTGTATCTCTGTACTTGTTATAGGTCTGCTTAAATGGTTTATGTCATCTTGATTCAATATTGTTAGGTCATATGAATCAAGGAAATCATCTATTCCTTTCAGATTTTCAAACTTAGAGGCATATATATTCTTAAAGTATGACCTTATAATTGTCTGAATTTTCTTTGGTATCTGTTGTAATGGTGCATTTTTACCTCTAATTATATTAAATTTTGCCTATTGTCACTTGAATGTGGTCAGATTTGCTAAGGGTTTATAAATCTTGCTTATCCTTTCAAAGAACCAACTCTTTGTTTCATTGATTCTTTGGATTATTTTCTTTGTATTTCATTAATTTCTTCCCTAATCTTTATTATTCCTTCTCATGTACTGAGTTTGGGCTTGCCTAGTTTTTCTTTTTCCAAGGCCTTAAGGAGAACCATTAAATTGTTTATTTGTGAACTCTCTAATTTCCTAATACAGGCACTTAGAGATATAAATTTCCCTCTTAGGACTGCCTTCATTTTCTCCCAAAGGTCTTGGTATGTTGTATTATCATCATCATTTGACTCTAAGAATTTATTGATTTCCTTTTTGATTTCTTCAATGACCCATTAATCATTCAGTAGTGTACTGTTTAGTCTCCATGAATTTTATATGCTCTGTAACTTTTCTTGTTGCTAATTTGCAGTTTAGTCCCATTGTGGTCAGATAGAATACAAGGGGTTATTTAAATTTTCCTGTATTTGTGGAGATTTGCTTTGTATCCTAATATATGGTCTATTTTAGCAAATGTTCCATGTGCTGCTGAGAATTATGTGCATTCTGTGGCATTTGGATGGGATGTTCTGTAGATATATGTTAGGTCCATTTGTTTCATGACATTTAATTCAGATGTCTCTCTGTTTATTTTTTGCCAGGATGACCTGTCAATTGATGAGGGTGGGGTATTGAAGTCACCCAGTAAAATTATGTTTGATGTTATCTGTGGCCTTAAGTCTAATAGTGTTTGTTTAATGAAACTGGGAGCCCCCATGTTAGGTGTATATATGTTTAGGATTGTAATGTCCTCCTGTTGGAGTGTTCTTTTAATCAGTATAAAATGACCTTCTTTATCTTTCTTCATTAATGTTGGTTTGAAGTCTATCCTGTCAGATATTAGGATAGCAACAACCCCTGATTGTTTCCTAGGCCCACTGGCTTGAAATACCATTTTCCATCCTTTTACCCTAAAGCACTGTCTATCTTTTATGGAGAGGTGAGTTTCCTGGAGGCAAAAAATGGCAGGATCCCACCTTTTAATCCAGTCTGAAAACCTGTGTCTTCTGGTTGAGGCATTGAGGCTATTAATATTAAGAATTATTATTGAAAGCTATGCATTTTTTCTTGCCATTCTTCTTATATTGTAGTGTTTCCTGTTTCCCTTTACTTGTTTGTTTTAACTGTTATTTGAATGTGGTTTATTATTTCCTCCTGTCTGTGTTTTGCTTTCTCTTTAGCATGAAGAATTCCTTCAAGTATTTTCTGTAGAGCTGGTTTAGTTGTCATAAATTCCTTAAGCCTGTTTTTGTTGTGAATGTCCTTATTTCTCCATCAATTTGGATACATAGCTTTTCAGGCTAAAGTAATCTTGGTGGAGAGTTGTTTTCTTCCAGAACTTGGAATATATAATTCTGAGCCCTGCTGGCTTTTAAAGTTTGTGTTCAGTATTCTGCAGTTATTCTGATGGACTTGTCATTGTAGGTGATTTGTTTTTTCTCTCTATCTGCTTTCAATATATTTTCTTTGGTTTGTGTTAATTATAACATAGCAAGGAGTTCTTTCCAGGTTTTATCTGTTTGGTGTTCTAAAAGCTTCTTGTATCAGCACTGGCATTTCTTTCCCAATTTGGGGAAAATTTTCTTCTATGATTTTGTTGAAATCACCTACTAAAGTCTCTGGACTGAAATGCTTCTCCTTCTGTTATACCCTGAATTCTTATGTTTGATCTTTTCATAGTGTCCCAGATGTCTTGAGATTCTCATTCATACCTTGTTATTAACTTGTCTTTCTCTTTGTTTGACTATTAGGTCTGGCATCTTGTCTTCTAGTTTAGATATTCTGGTCTCTCTTTTATCCATTCTACTCTTTAGACTTTCCACAGAGATTTTTACTTCACTGACTGTATTCTTCAGATCTGGGATTTCAGCCTGGTTTTTCTTCAGTATTTTTATTTCCTTACTCATGTCTTATAATGACCTCTTTATTCCCTTAAACTGATTTTCTGTGTTCTTTTTCAGAAGTTCATTTTCTTCTTTAATTCATTTGTTTTCTTCTTTGATTCCCTTCATTTATTCTCTGATTTCTTTGAGCATAGATACTATCATTTTCTTGAAATTTTTTTCAGGCATTTCATCTAAAATAGTCTGATTGGTGATCATTTATGATGGATTTATAGTTTTTGGTGGGACTGTATTTTCTTAATTCTTTGAGTTCCTTGTATTATGTTATATTATGTAGTCACTTTTGCATCCTGAATTGGTTTGATGCTTATATTTTCTATTTATCTGCAGTGTTCCCAGATTTGGCAATCCACCTCCATATACCCTCAGTATATGAGTTCAAGGGGCCACGTGTAGCTCTTGCACCCCAATCAAGCCACAGAAGTAATGCTAGGTGGTAAGTTTGCTTGCTAAACAACTATTCTAGTGGACTGGGTGGATAATTTACTGGCAACTTCTAAACTTCAATGGAGTAACATACACAACAAAAACCAGCACAAAGTATGCAATTGTGGAGGTTAAAACAAACAGTTATTCTTATAAAGCCAAAATCCCTAAGGGTGTGTGTTCTACACCCTTAATCTTGTCAGCTGAGAGGTAAAGATTTCTGTTCTGAATTGGGTCCCAGGTCAACTGGGATCTGGACAAGACCCTGCCCCCAATAATGACAGAAGCAAAAGACAAAGGCCCTATAAATATTAAAGCATCAAAGGCAACAATATTCAACCCCAATATACAGGTTATTTGAAAATGGTAAAGCCAACCAAGAACATATAACCTATAACCTGCCCTGACAAGGAAAGAGAGATTCACTCTTCCAATGCAGGCCTATGTGCCTGTTTTTTTTTTGGTCAGTCAGTCTCATTAGTTACATTTTGGGGTGGCTTCCAATCTCACCAATGCTGAGTGTCCACCTGAATCCCTCAGTGTTGTGCTGTGGACCTGGAGCTCTGATGAGCTGTGCTGGCTGAGCTGCCACTGGGGACTGAATGCCCAAGGTTTGCGGTTCTGATTGTAGGGAATTGGAGAGTTAAGACTTCTGGAGTTGCTCTCACTTTGAGTAGCTCTTTAGTTTTCTCAGGTGTCTTTCTTATCTCTGCAAAAAGGCTGATGGAGTTGAAAATCTGTTGTTTTGTCTCTGCTGCTGCTTGGTGCGCCTGGTGTGGCAGTGCTGGGCAGGTGCGAAGAGCATGGATCAAGGGCCTTGAGTGTTTCAGTGGGACTCTAGCCATTTTCTTCCTTTCTGGTGGATCTTGTTCTTTTTGGCTTCTCTGCTGTGTCTAAGAATTATGTACACTCCTTCACTTTTCAGAAGAAAAGTGTATTTTGCTGGGGTTTTGCTTAAATCCTTCCCTAGGCTGGTTTGGCATGACTTCTATGCCACCATCTTACTGGGAAGTCCTCCAATAATTCACTCTTTAAGCAGTGAAGGTCAGTACCTATGAACTTGCTTTGAGAATAAACAAGATGTGTCTATCTTCTTGGAGCATTTCACAAACAGCTTTAGAGGACCCAGACATGGCCAATGTCCTCATGCCCATATCTTCATATTCTAGCAGGCAACAGTAACTTCCAAAGAAAAGGAAGAGATTTGGGTTTGAATAGGGATCTGATCATGACTAACTACTAAATAAGGAAAAAGCCTCCATGGACTCACACTCTGGCTAATGACAAATTTCATGTTAGGGAAAATCCCCTATAAAAAGAGTACCTGAGTGAATTTTGTCCAAGGAATTCCAAGACATTTTCCTTGCCTGAGAGTGAAGACACACCATCCCTCAGGGAAATTATTTGGGGAAAGATGTTCTGAGATCCTAAGCTTTCACCATAGAGGCCTATGAAGACATCCTAGAAAGAAACTTACTTAGCTTTGCTTTTATTGATTTTTGTGTGCATGGTGGGTATGTATCTGTATAGTGTATATGTATTCATATTATGTGGGTGCACATATGTGGGAGTGCAATGCATGTGTTTATGGAGCCCAGAGGTTGATGCTGGGTATCTTGCTTGATCATTCTTTACTTTTTTTTCTGTTCTTTTATTATTATTATTAATTAACTAACATATTCAGCAGAATTTCTCATTTGATCCTAGAGCTCACGAATTTGGCAAGTCTAGCTAGCCAGCTTGACCACGGATCTCCTGTCTCCCACCTCCCTAGTGCTGGTATTACAGGTGTGCTGCCAGTCCCATTCTGCATTTCCATGGGTGGCGCATACACAAACTTTAGTTACTATGCTTGTACAGCAAGTACTTTACTGGCTCCTAGCCTTACATAACTTTATTGCTTGATGTAATTGCAAGAAGGTCCTCATTCCACTGGATTCTAAGAGCATCTGTGATTGTTAATATCAATTATTAGTTGGTTTGGATTTAGAATTTCCAAGGATAAATAGCTCTGGATATGTCTGTGAGAGTGTTTCTACAGATGTTTTACTGATGAGGAAAGACTCACCTTGAATGTGGTTGACACCATTCCATAGGCTGGTGTCCTCTACTGAATTAAGTGGGGAGAGGAGGAGAAGAAACCAAGTTAATACCAGCATTTCCTACTGTCTTCTTCCTGTTTTGCTTAGATTTGAAGAGTCTAGCCATACATTCCTGCTGCCATGATCTGCCATACCTTCCTAGTCACAATGAACTGTGCACCTTACAATTTGTGAGCCAAAACAAACCTCTCCTTCACACCCAACTAAGTCAGAAACTAAGGAACTTAAAGCTGAAACAGGGGCTAAAAATGACCACCAGGCCCAAGCTTGGAAGAATGCTGGGGCAAGAGCCCCATCAAGGGCAGATGCAACCTCCGATACTGACAAGACAGCTGAAACTGAGGGTGCTGCTGAAAGGAGCCAGCATGGCATCCCAGAACAGGGAGGTCTCGCTGTTTCTTCAGTGAGCTTACTCATGGTTGCATGAAAATCGTGAACACTGAAACTCTTTCTGCAATTTAATGAAATGTATGCAGACAATTTAGTGACCTTCTCAGCTTAAGCATCCTCAGATGGGTCCTTTATCCTCATTCCATATTAAATAGAACCTTAGCTTGCTCTCCTTTTGCCTGAGCTGCCTTGACTGCATCCAAGTTCCAGCCTGGCTATGTAATCACTCATATTTCCTCAGTCTTCTGTGTTATCTCTGAAGAATAAATATGGCCTTTGTGTTTTAAAGTATTTTATATTTACTCTCAAGAAGGGCAGAGCAATAAAGCAGAATCATTTCCATGGAATGGTTTGAGCACTGGACCTGAAAAACACAGTCAGGACCTCCTGTAGAGTCTAACACCACTCATTCATGATGTAGTAGTGGGCTGGCCCATTAGTCAAACTGGGCCTCAATACTCACACTTTCAAAATAAAGGCAGTTATTTTTACCATATAGGGATAGTGTGAAAGTCTAATGAAATTATACATGTCAAATCATTATATAAACCATTTAGAAATACCAAGTAGCTCTTTTATTGTTATTAACTTTCACAGCCTGTGAGAGACTAAAATCCTGTGTGAGAGACATTACCATATGCTTCCACACTCCAGATCTGGAATATTATTCATTGCAAGAGGAACAGTCAAATTAAATTTTCAAATTCAAGTGTACTGTGCTGTGTCTGAATCAAATATTTTTATTTATGTGATGTGGGTGAAATCCAGGCTGTCACCCTTGAAAGAAAGCAACTTCCTCTGACTGAGTTCTTCTCACTCATATAACTATGCCTTAGTGCCAAATGATGTCTGAACTCTAAGGAATTATATAATTTTTCTTGGTATACTTTCAAGTAAGTATCCTAAAATGATATTTTAGTTTCATTTGTACGTGGCATACTCCCAATGTCTACTTTCTTAATACTGATTGAAAAGATAGAAAAATAAGTAGAATTAAATGAAATAAGTGAATGGCAATTATCTTCAGTTCAATATTATTGGCTAACCTAGGTCAGGGAAACTTTCTGTCTCATAATGTTTACTTAACTGACTCCAGGACAGCCTGTTTCATACTTCCTTCTTGCCATACTTATATCCTATTCCTTGCCATTGGCTCTCTTCACACAAGATCAGGTGTCAATTCTATCCTGTCTCCTTGGTCTCTGGAAAAATTTCCAGAATTCCTTTCTTGTTTGTGAAGGCAATGGTTGGATTTTTCCTTATCAAATCTCTTCTCTCTGAATAGTCTTGACTCATTTGAAGCATTTTTGTCCCTTCTATCACCTGAAATTTAATTTGAGCATTTTAAATGTTATAGCCATAGAAAGAAACTTAGATAAGAATTAAAGAGGGAAAGGGACAGTACATAGAGAAGAGAAGATAGGAGGAAAGGGGAATATGGAACAAAGGAAAGAAGAAAGGAAGGAAGGGAGGGAGGGAGGCAGGGAGGGAGGCAGGGAGAGAGGGAGGGAAAGAAAGGCTTTCATATAGGTAATGTTTGACATCCTTCTAGGCTCAGATTTCAAACTTCTAAGTACAGGTACCTAGTATATTTTGATACTCCTTTGGCAAAATGCTTTGTAAAATGGATGGATTTTTCAGGCTTGATACAATGTAGAAGCTTTAAAAGTATATAACTTCACAAGAAGTCATACCACTAACTTTGTACATGCTGTGCTTCCATTGACTCCATAAAGGAGCCATTAGCCCAAACAAGTAAGACACTCAGAATGCACCCCCTCTACTATGTACCATGTACAAATTATTGGGTGTGAAGCAAGGTCTGATTTGTTATCTGTGTTAGGATCATTAAAATGAGGCTTAATTATAGACTATAATCTATCTTATTCAATTTAATTTTATAGATAAATGAAATCTCACTAGGCTTTCCTGTTGATTGAACCCTTTCTGAATCATCCTCCACACAAATCTAGCATCAAACAGCACAGTTTGCCTATTAGTTATGTCTGTCTTGCTTCTGCAGTCAATGATGCAATGTGTCATGTCTCTCAATGGAGCTTGTAAAAGGTGTGGCTGAGACACAGGGGGACTGTCTGAATAATCAATAAACTGGAACATATAAAAGCATTAATAGGCACATTAAAATAGGAACATTGAATGGTGAAGTGGTGATCAAGGCAGTGATCCAAGAAGGCTAACCCTACCCTGAAGTTCTTGGGCAAAATCCTTAAAGTCACAGACTGAAGAAGTGCATGGAAATCAAATTTTCAAGTAATTATGTGAGCTAAAGGAAATTAAAGGCTCAGGGGCTGGACAGATGGCTTAGTAGATAAGGTGCTTGCATATGAAGCCTAAGGAGCCATGTTTGATTCCCCAGTACCCATGTAAACCAGATGCACAAGGTACTACATGAATCTGGAGTGTGTTTTTAGTGGCTGGAGGCCCTGGCACACCTATTCTCTCTCTTTCCTCCTCCTCTTCGTCCTCTTCCTCTTCCTCCTCCTCTTCTTCTTCTCTCTTTTCCCCTCTCTCTTTCAAATAAATAAAAATAAAATATTTGGGAGGATGGCGGCGGCGGCGCGGCGGGCGCCGTCTCCCTGAGCCCGAGCTGCGCAGCGGGAGGATGGCGTCGCTCGGGTCGGCGGCGGCCGGGGAGCAGGTGCCGCCCGGGGCCGAGGCCGAGCTGGGAGGCCCAGCGCCGGCTGCGCCGGTGCCCGCGCTCTCGCCGTCGGCCCCTGGGGCCGCTGCTCCCCCTGCAGCGGGAGCCGCTGTACAACTGGCAGGCCACCAAGGCGTCGCTGAAGGAGCGCTTCGCCTTCCTCTTCAACTCCGAGCTGCTCAGCGATGTGCGCTTCGTGCTCGGCAAGGGCCGCGGGGGAGCCGCCGCCGCCGCCCCCGGGGGTCCGCAGCGCATCCCCGCCCACCGCTTCGTGCTGGCGGCCGGCAGCGCCGTCTTCGACGCCATGTTCAACGGCGGCATGGCCACCACGTCGGCCGAGATCGAGCTGCCCGACGTGGAGCCCGCCGCCTTCCTGGCGCTGCTGAGGTTTCTATATTCAGATGAAGTTCAGATTGGCCCAGAAACAGTTATGACTACTCTTTATACTGCTAAGAAATATGCAGTCCCAGCCTTGGAAGCACATTGTGTGGAATTCCTCACCAAACATCTTAGGGCAGATAATGCATTCATGCTGCTTACTCAGGCTCGATTATTTGATGAACCTCAGCTTGCTAGTCTTTGTCTAGACACAATAGACAAAAGCACGATGGATGCAATAAGTGCAGAAGGGTTTACTGATATTGACATAGATACACTCTGTGCAGTTCTAGAAAGAGACACGCTTAGTATCCGAGAAAGTCGGCTTTTTGGAGCTGTTGTGCGCTGGGCAGAAGCAGAATGTCAGAGACAACAATTGCCTGTGACTTTTGGAAACAAACAGAAAGTTCTAGGAAAAGCACTTTCCTTGATCCGGTTCCCATTGATGACCATTGAGGAGTTTGCAGCAGGTCCTGCTCAATCTGGAATTTTGTCAGATCGTGAAGTGGTAAACCTCTTTCTTCATTTTACCGTCAATCCTAAACCCCGAGTGGAATACATTGACCGACCCCGGTGCTGCCTCAGAGGAAAAGAATGCTGCATCAATAGATTCCAGCACGTGGAGAGCCGCTGGGGTTACAGTGGAACAAGTGATCGAATCAGGTTCACAGTTAACAGAAGAATCTCTGTAGTTGGATTTGGCTTATATGGATCTATTCATGGTCCCACGGATTATCAAGTGAATATACAGATCATTGAATATGAGAAGAAACAAACCCTGGGACAAAATGATACTGGATTTAGTTGTGATGGGACTGCTAACACATTCAGGGTCATGTTCAAAGAACCTATCGAAATCCTGCCCAACGTGTGCTACACAGCATGCGCAACACTCAAGGGTCCAGATTCTCACTATGGCACAAAAGGCTTGAAGAAAGTTGTGCATGAAACACCTTCTGCAAGCAAGACTGTTTTCTTATTTTTCAGTTCACCTGGCAATAATAATGGCACTTCAATAGAAGATGGACAAATACCAGAAATAATATTCTATATATAAGCTAGTGTTCCAGCCATTTAGTCCAACCTCAACAGCATAAACAACTGGCCACTAATAGTCTTGAGTGTCATGAATATTTATGATTGTAGTATGAGAAACATTTTAGTTTCTTAGAGGAAGAAAAAAATGCTGATTTAAATCTCTGTATGATTTAAAGACAGATTTTCCCATTTTCGTGGAATCCTGGGGGAAAAGGAAATTTGGTTTCATTGTATAAAAACAAGCACAGCCTTTTCAGCTTCATCCTGAATATCTTCATAGATCAGCTGACTCGCAGTCTTTCATAGTTTTGGAATTGAAAGATTCTTATACTTAGCAGATTTTCTTTTTGTTTATTTTGAAAGTAAGGTGACATGGGTCAGTATTCCTACAGAGTTCCTTTTAGCTCAACTAATATCAGAATATTAAGAAACTGACTTTGTATTTGGAGTTTTGAAATATGGGGTTGTTAGCATTTGGAATGATGCTAAAAACAGGCCTATTAAATACCTAAGAAGATTTTCAATGCATTTACAGAAGAGGATATTTTATAATAGTATAGCAGTGTGTTGCATAGTTCCATTTTAAAGCTGTGAATTGTTTGTATAAGTTCACAATAATGTGATATAAACAGATCTAAAGGGACGGTCTAGAACTATATTCTTGATCACTGCTCTGCTCTGCTATGCTACCATGTGGATGCTGCCCATAATTCCCAGGATTGATGTGATAGTGACACTTGGGTAGACAGCCTTCTCTTTAGTATTGTGATAATCCTACACAGCAAGAAATGGAATAAAAAACTAAGATTTCTAACAATAAAGCTATCCAACAGAATCATTCCTCCTGCAAAGTACACATTTCTATCTAAGAAGTATATTTAATATTTGTGACTTCATTAATGTGACTGGTAGAAGTGGATCTATGTATGGCAGACTAACATTTATACACTTTTTTATAAAGCAGGTTTTTAAAATACAAATGAAACAACATTTTCCCTAAGAAATGATTACTTTAAAAACTTTCTGTAATTAAGCTTAAGGTATGTTAGATAGTTGTGGAAAATGATTAAAAATGAAAATTCTTTTAAGCATCAACTTAAAAAGAATTTTTCTAAATAGGACATAAAAATTTTCATCAAAAGCAATACTTTGTCTATTTAAGGAGGTCACTAGTGGGGTAATGTGTTAGTGGCCAAGGGCTCTTGAAATTGCTGCGGAAAGGGGAGCTTTGTTCCATTTCTGGTGCCATGATCTTAGGGATATAAGCCTCAGTAACTGGAATACCTGTGGAATATGGTTCTGCTTAACTCAAGATTAGCAAATGCTGCAGTAACTGTTAGGAAAAGTACTTCTTCCTTAACAAGTATGGCATGCCAGAGGTAAGTGAGTGTTTCTAACTAGACAGTTGGGGCATTTCACATGCCTTGTGTTTAACTAAGAAATTGTAACTGAATGTAGCCAAGGAAGGTATAAGAAATGGAACCACTTACTGACATTGTGATATCACTTGAAATTAAAATAATAAATTCTCTTTTTATTTAAAAAAAAATAAAAAATAAAATAAAATATTTTTTAAAAATCAATTAGAGGTCAGGGTTTTTAGAGTAAGTGACCATGTTTTCTGTTTCTTGTCGATAAGTGATCTTTCACTGCACTTTTAGAAAAATGACCCTTTCACACCAGAAGGGCATACGTATAAATGAAAAAAATGAGCATATTTATCTGTGTGCTGACAGTGGATGAGGGGCATGCATGTTTGGAGCTTGTCCACTCTGGACTTGGGGGGGGCAGTGATGTTTCGGGCCTGGGAACTCCAGACAAGTAAGGGAGTCCAGCATGTTAGGGTGCTGGGCACTCCTGCATGGTGAGGAGTGGTTTGGGAGGGGAGCTATGTTCTCCAGACAGGTGAGGGGAACCAGCTTGTTTGGGGCCTGTTTACATCAGGTGAGTGATGGGTGGGTGTGCTTGAGGCCTGTGTGCCAAATCTGTGCCCCTTCCATCCTCATCCCACCTCAGTAGATCTTTTGTGATTCAGCCATCTCCTATATTACTGAAAAAACACACTGCTGGCTGCCTTCTCTCACCAACACTCCTACAACAGCTAAACTCTAGTGACCAGAGCTCCAGTCTGGACTGTGGAGCCCAGTGACCCACAACTCCCCACCCCTACTCCCCTCACCAATGCTGTATCCACATACTTGTGCCCCTTGGGACATCAGTCCCACCCCAGACTGGAAGCACAGGAGTATCTAGCAACCACCCACCAGGGTGAGTCCTCTAGAACCTGCTCAGCTGGGTACAGGAGGGGAGCAAGGCCAAGTTCTCCAGCACCTGGGCCCAACAGGCAATGTACTGCTGTGCTCATGGACTGAGAAGATTCCAGACTTCCAATCATAGCTTTCATATCACCCATGAGCCCAGAGCTGCAGGTGCACTAGAAACCTCCACAAACCAGGCATCAGTGCATACAACAACATCTCATGCCAATCTGGGTCAAACCCAAAATAGAACACTCACTGAAGATCCCACAAGGGCAAATATTTTCTTCCTACTTGATAAAAGAGACTTACCCTGAGATGGGTAGTAGACTCCAATGCAAGAAAAATAAGAAAACAAAAAATGAGAGATCTCCACCAAGGTTCCCTAGACTCACAATGGAAGTCACCAATGATAACATAGAGGAGACAACAGGCATTAAATCCCAACATGACAGCCCAATAAGCTTCTTTACTCTAGCCAAGAAAATTGCTGAAGTGGAAGCAACTCATCAAAAATCCCCAACAATGTACAACTGAAATTTCATGAAATCATCTCTTATAGCTCAAAGCTTTTGTCACTAGGCTTAACTTAACGATGGAAATCCAGAAAGATCTCAAAGGATAGATTAATGAATTGAAGGTGAGTCAGTAAATAGAGGATATCAATAACCAGCTGACTAAGCTTAATGAAGACGTGATTAAATGCAAAAATGAATTCTAAGAAGCACCAAGAAAATCAACCATGACCTGAAATTGGAGCTCAACAAAGGGATGGATGCAATACAGAGGAATGAAACAGCAAACAAAAATCAAATAGAGCTTCTAAAACCCTCCCTAGAATCACTCACTAACATGTGGAGGACAGAACCTCAGTGATGGAAGATGAGACAGAAGAAATAGTTCAGGATTCCAAAAATTTTGATAAGTTCAAAAAATCATGTGAACAGAATATGGGGGAATTGCGGGATACCATAATACAACCAAACTTCCAGATAATGGTTAAACCAGAAGGGGAAGAAACTCAGGCCAAAAACATGGAGAACATATTAAACAAAAGTATTGAAGAAAACTTTCCCACTCTCTCAAAAGAGAGATCCAAATAAAAGAAGATCAAAGAGCACCAAACAGGTTGCACCACAGAAGAAACTCTGCAAGGCACATGACACCAAAAATTCTAAATGATAAAACAAAGAGTGCTAAAAGCAGCAAGAGGGAAACAATTCATTGCATATAAAGGCAATCTCATTAGAATTACCTCAAATTTTTCAATGGAAACACTGAAATCCAGAAGAACTCGAATTGGAGCACTTCAAAAATCTAAAAAACTGTGCTTGCTTAGGCAACACATATACTAAAATTGGAATGATGCAGAGAAGATTAGCATGGCCCCTGCACAAGGCTGATATGCAAATTCATGAAGCATTCCATATTTTTTTCTAAGCAACAACAAAAACTATGGTTTCCAGTCCAAACTAATGTACCCAAATAAAGTATCCCTTAAAATAGATGGTGAAAGGAAAAGCTTCCATAGTAAAATCCAGCTCTTAAAGAGTGCTACTTCCATGGTGAATTTGGCAATCAGTTCCAAAGTAAAGGATACTCAACACCTACCAAAGCAGAGATCCAGAGGTTCCTAAGAGCTTATCACTGAAGCTGACTTAAAACTCATTCAAGGGCTGGAGATGTTTCTTAGTGGTTAAGGCATTTGCCTGAAAAGCCTGGGTTTGGTTCCCCAGGACTCATGTAAGCCAGATACACAAGGGCCACATGCATCTGGAGTTTGTTTGCAGTGGCTAGAGGCCCTGGAGTGCTCATTCCTTCTCTGTCTCTCTTCTTTCCTTGCTTGCAAATAAATAAATAATAATAATTAAAAAACTCATCCAACATGGCTCAGGGACTTTTCTGGAAGAAGGAGTGGAAAAACTCTAAGAGCCATAGGTTGAGACATGCCCAGAGGCATTCCCTCTTCACCAAAATAACTGGCTGTTGCCCCCACAATGCATACTCACAACCCAGTAGGGAATACCCCACTAAGAAGAGGCCAGGCAGAATGAGGACAGGGACAAGGGAAAAGAGGCTACCAACACATGATGCATCCATACAAAATATGTTGTAAATGATAATAACCAAACCAAACAAAAAAGTAAGTCAACCAATAAATCGATAACCAGGATCATTTTTTAAATCCAGCTCTATGGTTATATGCACACAAAGCCAAGCCTACAAAGAATGCTTCAGGGAATACTCCACACAGAATAGTCGAAAAACAAACTGCAAGGGCCTACAAGAGGAAGAACACAATAAGCAAAACTAGAGCAGGCACAAAACACTGAAAGCCCAAAGAAACACAAAACACCATAAATCCTCCAACATGGCATGGACTAAATTTAACCTCATGGCTATAACATTAGCTATTAATGATCTTAACTCACCCATAAATAGATATAAGTTAGCAAGGTAGATCGGATAAATGGACACATCCATCTTTTGTATTCAAGAAACCAACCTCTAAGAAAATGAGGAAAATGTTAGAGATAAGAGAGAGAGAGGGAGAGGGGAAGTGAGGGAGGGAAGATATAGAAGATTAAGGTTACTGGGAAACAAGTCAAAACCATATCCAAACATAAGCCCACTCTCCAATATCAAGCTACCCTCAATTGTGGGCTACAAGAGGGCCTACACCTATTAAATTCTCTATATAAAAAAAAGTAAGGGTTATCTCATTTGTCCTGGTGCTAACTTACTCTCCATTGGAGAATCTGCTTCTCTTTCTCAGATAGATGTAGATCCTAAGGAGAGAGCCACCTCATCATACCTCAAAAGGACCCCGGCTGAAACTAAGAAAAATTGGAGAAACAAGCATGGGTGCTGTTTTGCTGATGAACCGGATACCAGCACAAGGGGGAAGGAGATCAGCACAGAGAAAAATCAACTCCTACCAAATCAGAGAGCCAGAGTCTCAGAGGCCCCCAACACCTCATCACTGAAGCAGACCAAAAATGAACCCAACATGGCTCAGGGAAATTTTGTGGAAGGAGGGGGAAGAATGTCAGAGCCACATGTTGGGTCATGATATGCAGAGACGTTTATCTTACCTATCACTGTGGGCTAACTCCACAATGCATGTCCCATATACCTCAACAAGGAGGGGCCAAGGGGAGGGGGTAGGTCACGGATGAGCCTAATAATGGCACCAAACTGACTGTATTTGCTGTATACAAAGCTAACTAATAAAGAAAAAAAAATCACTTAAAAAAAAAAAAAGAAAGAAACCAACCTCACCACTAAGGATAGATACCTCTGTAGGATTAAAGGATGGGAAATGATTGTTGCAGTTAGGTTCATATTGCTGACAGAAATCACCTGACCAAGAGCAGCTTGTGGGAAAAAAAGTTTATTTTGGCTTACAGACTCAAGGGGAAGCTCCATGATGTTAGGGGAAAATGATGGCACAAGCAGGGGTTGGACATCACTTCCTCACTAATGTTGGGTGGACAACAACAGGAGAGTGTACCAAACACTGGCAGGGGGAAACTGGCTCTAATATCCATATGCTCTCCCCAACAATACACTGCCTTCAGGAGGAATTACTTCCCAAATCTCCATCAGATAGGAACCTAACATTCAGAATACCTAGGTTTATGGGGGGCACCTGAATCAAACCACCACATTCTGCCCCTGGCCCCATAAACTGATAACAATCCATGATGCTCAATACAATGCATTCAGTCCATCCTTAACAGTCACCATAGTCTTTATCAATCCTAATGATATTCAAACAATCCTATATTCTGAGATTTTTAACTGCACCATAATACCAAAAACATCCCCCCAAAATCTTAATGGCACAAAATAAACATACACACCCCAAAAGATGGCATTGGGCATAGTAAAGAAATATTCAATGAATACAAGATTTAAACAGGGCAAACCTAAAACTCTAGCTCCAAGTCCAACAACTCTAGACAGTAACAAGTCTCCAAATCCAATAATTCTAACCAGCAACAAGTCTCTGGAATTCCAATTCCACCTCTCCAGTTAGGCTACTCACAGTCCAGATAACTTCATCTGGGGCTGGCATCTTTCTGTAGCAGGCATCTTGTGATCCCAGCATCTCTACTGGGTCTCCACTGCAACACACAGTTCATCCTCATGGCTCCATTAGTTCTCCATGCAAACATTCCTTAGCAGACCTGCTTCACACTGCCAATGGCTGTTTCCAAAATACATATTAAATTTCTTATACTCCATAATACTAGGTAGGGTGCCAATTTGTTAATTCAGGGGGGAATTAAATCAGACTTTGAGGAACAGGACATTGAACACTCAGGCCACTTCAAAAGAGAATGCATTATTTCTGTTGCCCCAGTGCAGGTCAGCTGGCCCAATCTCAAAGGTTGTAATCTCTCATATAATTGCAGCTGAATAGGCAGAAGCTTCAGTCTAAAGATTTGCTTTCTGCGACATATCCCTCTGCTCACACTAGTCCGTTTCTATGCAAAGCAAGCCTGCACAAATTCTCAGGACACAGGCATAACAGCAAGCCTCCCCACAAACCACTTCTAGCCTAGTCAAGGCAAAGCTCTTTTTCACCCTCACAAGCCAAACTTCATAGACCATAGATCTTACTGCATTAAGGTCTTTCACCTCTTACCAGAATAGTATATCAAGCTGCACTTACAGCATAGCAAGGCATCTCTTGGGCCAGTGTTTCAAATCCTTCTACATTCCTCTTGAAAATTGGCTCCAAAAGGCTAAAGCCATGCAGAGTGGTGTCTAGCAGCAATCCCATTCCACTGGTATCAACTTTAACGTTTCAGTCAGGTTCACATTACTGGCCAAAATTATCTGAGCAAGAACAGCTTGTGAGAAAAAGAAAGGATTTATTTTGTGTTACAGATTCAAGCAGAAGCTGAATGGGAAGCTCCATGATGGCAGGGGAAAACTATGGCAAGAGCAGAGGGTGGACATCATCTCCTTGTCAACACTGGGTGAACAATAGTAGGAGAGTGTGCCAAACACTGGCAAAAGGAAACTGGCTATAATATTAATAAGCTTTCCACAAATAATACACTGCCTCCAGGACGTGTTAATCTCCATCAGCTGGGAACCTAGGGTTCAGAACACCTGTTTATGGGGGACATCTGAATCAAACCACAACAATGATTTTTCAAGCAAATGGAAATAAGGAACAAGTGGGAATGGTTATATCAATATATGAGAAAACAGACTTCAAACCTAAAATGATCAAAAAGGACAAAGCACACTTTTTACTCATCAAGGGAACAACCTAACAAAAGGACATCACACACACAAAAAAATCTATACAAACCAAGCACTGGTGCACCACAATTTATAAAGCAAAACCTATTTGACAACAAATCAGAAATAAATATCAATACCATCATAGTAGGGGACTTCAATACCCCACTGTCATCATTAGACATATAATTCAAGCAGAAAATCAACAGGGAAATAATAGATCTTAACAACCCCATAGATCAATTAGACCTACCAGACATCTACAGAACATTCCATCCCAATTCTACAGAATATACATTCTTCTCAGTAGCCTATGGAATATTCCCCAATATAGATCATATACTAGGGCATAAAGAATACTTTGGTAAATTGAGAAAATATGTTGTAACTTCCTGCATCTTATTGGACCACAATGCTTTAAAGCTAGAAAGTACCAGCAAGGAAAACAACTGAAATTGCACCAGCTTCTGGAGACTGAAGAACATGCTATTAAACAATGAATGGGTCATGGAAGAAAACAAAAAGGAAAATGTAAAATTTCTTAAGTTGAACAATAACAAAAGCACAACATACCAAAAGTTTTGGGACACAATGAAGGCAGTCCTAAGGGGGAAAAAAACTTATAGTACTAATTGCCTTCATAAGATAGACAGAGAGATCTCAAATTAATAACCTAGCCATCTACCTAAAGGCATTAGAAAAACAAAAACAATCCAACCTTAAGAGTTCCAGATAGGAAGAAATAATTAAGATCAGAGCTAAAATTAATAAATTGGAAACTAAGAAAACAATTAAGAAAATTGATGAAAATAATAGCTGCTTCTTAAAAAAAAAAACATTGTTAATCTCCTGGCCAGTTTGCTCAAATGAATAAAAGAGAAGTTTCAAATCAATAAAATTAAAAATGAAAAGTGAGAGGTCACAACAGGCATCATGTAATTGGAAGAATCGTCAGGACATATTTCCAAATACTCTACTCCACAAAATTAGATAACCTGGAGGAAATGGACAAATTTTCAGACACATGCCTCCTATTAAACCTAAGTCCAGAACATATAAATCTCCTAAACAAACCTATTACATCTGTCGAAATTGAAAACGTAACCAAAATCCTCCCAAAGGAAAAGTCCAGAACCTGATTAATTCTAA
Source organism: Dipus sagitta (assembly GCA_036346955.1). Lineage (NCBI taxonomy): Eukaryota > Metazoa > Chordata > Mammalia > Rodentia > Dipodidae > Dipus > Dipus sagitta. Next base: position 58,102,913 of record CM070773.1, read on the forward strand.
GCTGAATTTCACCAAGCCTTCGTCAAAGAACTGAAACCACATTTTCTCAACCTTTTTCACATAATTAAAGAACATGGAAGGTTCCCCCAACTCCTCTATGAAGCTAGTATCACCCTCATATCAAAACCAGACAGAGATACAACAAAAAAGAAAACTATAGGCTTATATCTTAATAAACTTAGTTACAAAAATCCTGAACAAAATTCTTGCAAACTGAATTCAACAATACATCAAAAGCATTACCCACCTTGATCAAGCAGGCTTCATCCAGGGGATACAGGGATGGCTCAGCATATGGAAATCTATTAACATATATGTGTGCACTAAAATTGATTAACATATCTGTATGGACTGACAGATAGAGACAGAGATTTTATCATAAACCCAGAAAGCAGTCAAGGAGTTAAGTCTAAAAAGATCTGATTTCTTCTGGTTCACATACAAACACCAGTTTCTCTGTGTAATCCATCAGCCTGTCTGGAGCCTCTCACATACATTCAAAGTAACCAGCTGAGTCCAACCAGACTGGAACATTTATAGCCCAAGAGTGTAAAAAGCCTAGATTCAGGTCACTATGCAGCTACCCCCTTGGGATATCTCCGAATTATACTTTTACTATGTGCTTTACTTTTTCCTGTCATTTCTAGGCCTTGTTAACTTTTTAACTTGCCCTTCTGTTGTGTCTATACAAGTCATTTTCAGAGGGCCAAAAGACAATTAGGGCCACTGGTATGGAGAGTTTTAGTGACCATGGAGTGTCCCATGTTCTAACTTCTAAGTGACGTCTGTCCCAAGGTAAGAAAAGCTCTAAACCACAACAATAATGTTTTAAGTAAGTTTATCACTTTGTGTTTTTCTGTATTCATAGCTATTCTGGGCCACCTGTAGCCTGTGGCCAGTATGTGGGTCACCCCTCAGATCATAACCTTCCTAAATTTATACAGACAGAGAATCTGTCAATACCCATGATCAGTAACTTAGGCAAGATCTATATCTAAAAAGAATATAAAATTGAAATAAAAGGCTAAGATATTGCACACATTCTTTCTTTATTTTTAAGTTTATTAGATATGGATATATTTAGTATGTAAACAACACATGTTGGTACCATACTTTCCCTCCTCACTGGCCACTTTCTGAAGAGGCCATCCTCATTGGGGTTGCACGTAAACCACATAGGGATTGTGGGTCATGCATTATGGGGAGGGGCAATGTCCCTGTGCAAAATGTCCCAATTTGTGTCTCTAAACAATCTTTCCAGCTCTCTTCTGCAAAATTCCCTGAGCCATGCTGGGAGTATTTTAAGTCTATTTCAGTGATGGGCACTTAGGAGCCTTGGGATCTCTGATTTGGTAGATGTTGAATGTCCTCAGTGTCTATCTCCTTCACCCCTGTGCTGATGTCAGACTCACTAAGAAAGCAGCACTCTTGCTCATTTCAATTCCTCTGTGGTTTCAGCTTTGACTGGGGTGGAGTGCACTAGGTTGTTTATCTCCTCAGATCCAGCTCCCATCTGAAAAAGAGAAGCAGATTCTCCAATGCAGAGTGAAGTCAGCACTGGTTAAATGGGATAACTCATTAATTTAGAGAGAATTTAAAGGGTATAGACCCTCTTATAGCCCAAGACTAGTGGGTGCTTGACAATGGAAGGAGAATCATTGCCTGAATATGATTCTGACTTGTTTCCCAATTCCAGATATGGTTTCCTTTCCACTGAGCAGATTTGTTAGCCAATCAAGAGCACTTGGTTACCCACCATGTCCCTGTGCCACTATGACATTTGTGTGAGCATCACATCAGGTTGTTTGCTTCTGAGCCACTTAGACTTTGAGTTGCTTGGACAGATGTTGGCCACTTTCCCCCAGTAGCTCATGTAACACCCTCCAGCAGTAGATGGGCTAATTGTCTGAGGACTGGCTTTCTTCCAGATTCCAACCAGGTCTCTCCATGATCCATGCCAATAATGTATGGTGTCTTCAGCAGTAGGGTCTTATCATTAACCTCTGGTGGGTAATCAAGTGCTCTGACAGAAGCCTGTCTTGTTTGTTTTAGAAGATCTAGTAGGTCTCTCTGATCAACAGCTCATTGTGGATATAAACCACATCCTGGTACAGGTTATGACAGGCTAGCACCAAGGGAAAAGAAAAAAGAAAAAGACATAGAATAAAGAGAAACAGGAGAAATTTATGGTTAGGTTTCATCTCAACCTCTCCAGGGTGCTGTGATTCAGATGCTCCCCCTAAGCTCCTCTTGAGGGTTCCACCTTTTAGTCTGAATTCCAGGATATAAGATTCTATGGTACCAGTTCAATTTGGGTTCAGTTTTCTGGCCCTTCACACATCTTTCCCCTTTCCCCAAGCCCAACCCTACTTATTGTCCAAGCCTCAAGATACTATTCAGGTATGTCAGCAACTCAGGCTTATCCAGGTTAGGAATCACAGATGAGTGAGAACATGTGATGATTGTGTTTCTGTGATTGTGTAAGTTCACATAGCATGATATATTCCAAGTTCGATAGTTTTTCTACAATTTTCATTGTGTCAGTTTTTCTTATTGCTGAGTATAATACCACAACTTGGTTATCCATTCATCCAATGATAGGCATCTGGGATGATTCCCGTTTTTAGCAATTATGAATTGAACAGCTATAAACATGGTTGATCAAATATCTCTGAACTAAGATGTAGAGCTTTTAGGGTAAATGCCCAGTAAGGATATAACAGGGCCTGTTGCTAATTCTGTATTCATCCTTTTCAGGAGTCTCCAAATTTATTTCCATAGTGGTTGTACAGCTTAAATTCCCACCAATAGTGAATGAGTGTACCTATTTCTCCACAGCCTCACCAACATTTGTTGTTGTTTTTTTTTCAAATTTTTATTAACAACTTCCACAATTATAAAAAATATCCTATGGTAATACCCTTCCTCCCCCTACTTTCCCTTTTGAAACTCCATTCTCCATCATATCCTCTCCCCTTCTCAATCATTCTCTATTATTTTAATGTCATGATCTTTTCTTCCTCTTATGATGGTCTTGTGCAGGTAGTGTCAGGCACTGTGAGGTCATGGATATCCAGACCATTGTGTGTCTGGAGGGAGCACGTTGTAAGGAGTCCTACCCTTCCTTTGGCTCTTACATTCTTTATGCCACCTCTTCTGCATTAGACCCTGAGCCTTGGAAGGTGTGATAGAGATATTGCGGTACTGAGCACTGTGGTCACTTCTTTCCAGCACCTTGATACCTTACGAGTTGTCTCAAGGTCACTGTCCTCAGAAAAGAGAAGAGTATCTACCAAAAGTGAGAGTAGCATTAATATAAGGGTATGAACATTAAGAGAAGTGCTTACTGGGCAGTTTGATAAGCATAATATATATATATATATATATATATATATATATATATATATATATATATATATATATATATAGCCAGACAGCAACAGACATTAAACCCTAAGTTTTCAGTGTCAGGGATGTATTCCCTCCCATGGAGCAGACCTCCAGTCCAGTCAGAGGGCACTTTGTTTCCACGATTACAGACATGACACTATTGCACCCGTTGGCTCATTTGGCCTGTCTGGCCAAATATAAGCCTTGCGGTGTCCACTGTTGAGAATCTTCACTGATGATTTCTCTTTCTCCCATTGCACTGCATGTAGAATGGCTTCTTCCAGCTTTCTGTCAGCTGGAGTACATGGAGGAGGTTATCAGGTCAGTTCCAGCAAGATTTCTCAGTGGCCTTGCAGCCCAAGTATGTGGAGTCTTCAGTATTAGGGTCTTACCATCTATTCCTGGTGGGAAACCAAGGGCCTCAGCATTGGCCTATAATGTTTTGGGGGCATCAGGGACCTCCCTGGCCAACAACTCATTGGAAGGTATCCCATCTCTGGCACTGAAAATTTTCTAGCAACAATCTATGGCTCCTCAGTGTTCCATTGTCCAAAAATGTAGGTTCCCATATGATTTATTTATATCCTCTTAGATTTTGATGAGCCCTCCCTCCACCTTTCCATTACTCAATCTCTTCCCCTGACCTCATTTGGGGCCTTTTCACCCCCATTAATCTATTCTTCTACTTACATATACACAATACCATCCTGTTAAGTACCCCCTTCCCTTCCTTTATCTTCCCTTTATATCTCTTTTCTAGCTTACTGGCCTCTGCTACTGAGTTTTTTCCTTCTCACCCAGAAGCCCAATCATGTGTAGCTAGGATTCACATATGAGAGATAACATGCAATGCTTGGTTTTCTGGGCCTTGGTTACCTCACTTAGTATAATCTTTCCCAGATCCATCCATTTTCCTGCAAATTTCATAACTTCAATTTTCTTTAATGTGCCATATCTTCATTATCCACTTATCAGTTGAAGGGCATCTAGGCTGGTTCCATTTTCCACCTATTGTGAGTTGAGCAGCAATAAACATGGTTGAGCAAGTATTTCTAAGGAAATGAGATGAGTCCTTAGGATATACGCCTAGGAGTGCTATAGCTGGGTCAAATGGTAGATCAATTTTTAGCTGTCTTAGGAACCTCCACACTGATTTCCACAATGGCTGGACAAGATTGCATTCCCACCAACAGTATAGAAGGGTTCCACTTTTTCCACATCCTTGCCAGCATTTATGGTCATTTGTTTTCTTGATGGTAGCCAATCTGATAGGAGTGAGATGGAATCTCAACGAAGTTTTAATCTGCATTTCCCTGATGACTAGGTGTGTAGAACATTTTTTTAGATGCTTACATGCCATCCATATTTCTTCTTTTGAGAACTCTCTATTAAGTTCCATTTTTAATTGGCTTGTTTGATTTCTTATTATTTAATTTTTTGAGTTCTTTCTTTATCCTAGATATTAATCCTCTACCAGATGTATAGCTGGCAAAGATTTTTTCCCATTCTGTAGGTTTCCTCCTTGCTTTATTAAAAATGTCCTTTGCTGTACAAAATCTTTGTAATTTCATGAGTTTCCAGCAGTTAATCTGTGGTTTTATTGCCTGAGCAATTGGGGTTATATTCAGAAAGTCTTTGCCAAGACTAATATGTTGAAGGGTTTCCCCTACTTTTTTTCTAGCAATTTCAGAGTTTAAGGTCTGATGTTAAGGTCTTTAATCCATTTGAACCTAATTCTTTTGCATGGAAAGAGAGAAGAATCCATTTTCATCTGTCTAAAGATAAATACGCAATTTTCCCAACACTGTTTTCTGAAGAGGCTGTCTTTTTTCCAATGAGTATTTTTGGCATTTTTATCAAATATCAGGTGGCCATAGCTACCTGGACTTACATCTGGGTCCTCCATTGTGTTCCATTGATCTACATGTCTGCTTTTGTGCCAGACCCATGCTATTTTTGTTACTATGGCTCTGTAGTATAGGTTGAAATCAGGTATGGTGATACCACCAGCCTTATTTCTGTTGCTCAGTATTATTTTAGATATTCGAGTTTTTTTGTAATTCCAACTGAATTTTTGGATTTTTTTTCTATTTCCATGAAGAATGCCATAGTAATTTTGATGGGGAATGCATTAAATGTGTAGATTGCTTTAGGTAAGATTGCCATTTTCACAATGTTCATTCTTCTAATCCAGGAATAAGGGATGTTTTTCCATTTCCTAGTGTCTTCTGCAATTTTTCCCTTGAGTTTTTTAAAGTTTTCATTGTAGAGATCATTTACTTCCTTGGTTAGGTTTATTCCAGGGTACTTTATTTTCTTTGATGCAATTGTTAATGGAAGTTATTCTCTGATTTCATCCTCTGTGTGGTTGTTGTTAGGATATAGGAATGCTACTGATATCTCTGTATTTATTTTGTATCCTGCTGCATGGCTGTAGGTGTTTATCAGCTCTAACAGTTTGGTGGTAGAGTATTTAGGGTCCTTTATATATAGAATCATGTCATCTGCAAATAATGATAACTTGATCTCTCCCTTTCCAATTTGTATACCTTTTATGTGCGTCTCTTGGCTAATTGCTATGGGTAATACTTCCAGTAATATATTAAATAAATTGGGGACAGTGGACACCCTTGTCTTGTTCCTGATTTTAGTGGAAAATCTTCCAGTTTTTCCCCATTTAGTAATGTGTTGGCTGTAGCCTTGTCATAAATAGCCTTTATTATATTGAGATATATTCCTTCTATTCCCAGTCTCTGTAGGGCTTTTATCATGAAGGGATGTTGGATTTTTTCAAATGCTTTTTCTGCATCTAATGAGATGATCATGTGATTTTTGCTCTTCTGTCCATTTATATAATGTATTACATTTATCGATATGCATATGTTGGACCATCCCTGCATCTCTGGGATAATGCCTACTTGGTCAGGGTGAATGATCTTTCTGATATATTCTTGCATTCTTTTTGCCAATATTTTGCTGAACATTTTTGCATGTATGTTCATGAGGGAGATTGGTCTGTAATTTTCTTTTTTTGTTCTATCTTTGCCTGGTTTTGGTATCAGGGTGATGCTGGCTTCATAGAAGGAGTTTGGTAGGATTCCTTGTTTTTCTATCTTATGGAAAAGCTTAAGAAGCAATGGTTTTAGTTCTTCCCTGAAGGTCTGGTAAAGTTCCGCAGTGAATCCATCTGGCCTGGACTTTTTTTAGTTGGGAGATTTTGGATAACTGCTTGATCTCCATGCTTGCTATAGGTCTATTTAAGTGATTAATCTCATCTTGATTTAATTTAGGTAGGTCATATAAATCAAGGAAATCATCCAGTTCTTGCAGATTTTCATACTTTGTGGAGTATATCTTTTTATACTATGTCCCTATGATTTTTTGAATTTCTCTGGTATCTGTTGTGATGTTGCCTTTTTCATCTCTAATTTTTTAAATTTGTGTCTCTTCTCTCTTTCTTTGGTCAGATTTACTAAGGATTTATCAATCTTGTATAACCTTTCAAAGAACCAACTCTTTGTTTCATTGATTCTTTGGATTGTTTTTTTGGTTTCTGTTTCATTAATTCCTGCCCTAATCTTTATTATTTCTTCCCATCTACTGATTTTTGGTTTCCTTTTTCTTCTTTTTCAAAGACTTTAAATGAAGCATTAGAATATATATTCTGTAGCATTTAGATGAAATGTCCTGTATATATCTGTTAGGCCCGTTTGTTCTATGATCTCATTTAGTCCAGATTCCTCTGTGTTTATTTTTTCCTGGAATGACCAGTCAATTGATTACAGTGAGGTGTTGAAGTCACTCACTCCTATTGTGTTTGGTGTTATCTGTGACCTTTGTTATAATAGCATTTGTTTGATGAATTTGGGAGCCCCATGTTAGGTGCATATATGTTTAGGATTGTAATGTCCTCCTGTTGGTGTGTGCCTTTAATCAATATAAAGTGACTTTCATTATCTTTCTTAACTAATGTTGGACTGAAGTCTACCTTGTCAGATATTAGGACAGCAACCCCTGCTTGTTTTCTAGGCCCATTTGCTTGAAACATGTTTTCCAACCTTTCACCCTAAGATAGTGTCCATCCTTTGTAGAAAGATGGGTTTCTTGGAGGCAACAAACTGAAGGATCCTGCTTTTTAACCCAGTCTTCAAACCTATGTCTTTTGCTTGGGGCATTGAGGCCACTGATATTAACAGACATTATTGTAAGGTGTGTATTTATTTTTGCCATTTTTTGTAGTTCTTACAGTTTTACGTTTGATCTCTTGTGTCAACTAGTATTTAAGAATTGTTTGTTTTTTTCCAGGTTCCTTATATGTCTGCTTTTCTTTCTCTTCAGCATAGAGTATTCTTTCAAGTATCTTCTGTAGAGTTGGTTTTGTCTTTTTTTTTCTTTATTAATTAGTCTTGTATTCAGCAAATGCAGTTAGTTCGGTACCATTATTAGTCTCATCCATGACCTACCCCTCCCCTTGGCCCCTCCTTGTTGAGGTATATGGGTCATGAATTGTGGAGTTAGCCCACAGTTATGTGTAAGATAAATGTCTTTGCATATCATGACCCAACATGTGGCTCTGACATTCTTCCCCCTCCTTCCGCAAAATTTCCCTGAGCCATGTTGGGTTCATTTTGGTCTGCTTCAGTGATGAGGTGTTGGGGGCCTCTGAGGCTTTGGCTCTCTGATTTGGTAGGAGTTGATTTTTCTCTGTGTTGATCTCCTTCCCCCTTGTGCTGGTATCCTTTTCATCAGGAAAACAACACCCTTGCTTGTTTCACCAATTTTTCTTAGTTTCAGCCAGGGCCCTTTTGAGGTATGATGGGGTGGATCTCTCCTTAGGATCTACATCTATCTGAAAAAGAGAGGCAGATTCTCCAATGGAGAGTAAGTTAGCACCAGGACAAGTGAGATCACCCTTACTTTTTTGATAGAGAAATTAATAGGTGTAGGCCCACTTGTAGCTCAAGATTGATGGTAGCTTGATATTGGAGAGTGGTCTTATGTTTGGATATGGTTCTGACTTGTATCCCAGATCCAGCTATGGGTCTGATACCACTGGGGATCAGTTAGCCAAATTGAGGGCACTCTTTTAGCCTGCTTTTGTTGTGGGATGTCCTTATTTCTCCGTCTATTTGAATGGATTTCTTTGCAGGATAAAGTAACCTTGGTTGACAGTTGTTATCTTTCAGAACTTGGAATACATCACTCCAAGCCCTTCTGGCTTTTAAAGTTTGTGTTGAGTAATCTGCTGTAATCCTCATGGGCTTGCCTTTGTAGGTAACTTGATTTTTTCTTTCTAACTGCTTTCAATATCTTTTCTTTGGTTTGTGTGTTTGGTAGTTTGATTATAATATGGTGAGGAGAGGTTCTTTCCTGGTTTTGTCTTGTTGGTGTTCTAAAGGATTCCCGTATCTGCATTAGTACCTCTTTCCCAATCTGGGGGAAGTGTTCTTCTATGATTTTGTTGAAGATGCCTACTATGCCTTTGTGGTAAAATTCTTCTCCTTCTACTATACCCTGAATTCTTATGTTTGATCTTTTCATAGTGTCCCAAATATCTTGAAATTCCCATGCATATTTTTCTATTACTTTGTCTTTCTCTTTCTTGGACTGTATCAGATCTGCCACCTGGTCTTCTAGCTTAGATATTCTGTCTTCTCCTTCATCCATTCTACCAGTGAGATTTTCTACAGAGTTTTTATTTCATTAACTCTGTTCTTCATTGCTAGTAATTCTGACTGTTTTTCCCTTATTATTTCTATTTCCTTATTTATGTCTTGTATTGACCTCTTTATTTCATTAAATTGTGTCCTGTGTCTTCTTTGATTCCTTTGATTTCCTCTTAGATTCCTTTGATTTCTTCTTTGACTTCTTTGAACACATTTATAATCATTCTTTTGAAATCTTTCTCAAGCATTTCCTCTAACTCATTCTCACTGGAGGTCATTTTTGATGCATTAATACTTTTTGGTGGATTTATATTGTCTTGATTTTTGGCATGTCTTGTGTTATAATGTATATATTTTTGCATCTTGGATTAATTTAATGCTTGGATTTTCTAGTTATCTGGGTATTATTAGATGTATCAATTAATCTGATGTTATATATCTTCAGGGTAGGAGCTTAAGGTGCTAGGTGTGGCTCTTAAGACTCTTAGAGTATCTGCAAAAGTGACCCTAGGTGTTGGGTTTGCCTGCTATGAGAGTATTCAAGTAGGCTGAGTTAAACAAAATACAGATAGATTCTAAACAATGTACACATTCAATGAAAAAGTGAACAGAATATTTGTGCAAGAGTAGGCATTATGACAAGCAGATGCTCTATAAACAGGAAGGTTAAGATTTCTGGTTTGTTGAGGGTTCCAAGTCAGCTTGTGACCAAGTGAGACCCTTCCCTAATGTATAACAGAAGAGGAAACAAAGCCACTACAAATCAAGAAGCAAGAAATAACAAGCCCAAAATATAGCTTATTGAAGAATGGAAAATCTGACCATCCATCAGATTTAACATATAATTTATCCTCTTATGGAAGGTACAATTAGTGCTTCCAGTTCAGGGATACATACCAGGTTTATTAGGTGGGTACTGACTTGGTGTAATCCTAGTTACCTTTTGGGATGATTTTGGTCTCAGTTATGCTGCACTCCTGCTTGGGTCCCTCTTTGGTGCACTGTGGGTTCAAGTAGGCTGGATGAGCCCCTGGACCACTGCTCTGTTTGCTGGAGCTGGGCACTGGCAGTGGGGGAGGGGAGGCTGTCAATGGTGGCTCTAGTTCTCTTGCTGGTCCACATGATCCTCCACCTCACGATCTGCTCCTCTGTTGTTCACTGCTGTTCTCCCTTCACATTTCTTGAGTTTGTGAAGAGCTCTGGTGTGAGTGGAAAACCCCCTCACCTGGCTTTTCCTGTGGCTCAAGCAGAGCCTGGCTGTGGCTCCACAGACCTGGCGCCACGGCTGCTGGAGCCGCTTCTGCCTGCCTTTTTGGGCTCTGGCTCCTCTGGACCTCTCCTACTTCTCTGCTGCTGTTTTAATTTCTTATACGCCCCACTTTTTAGTAAAAGTGTTTATTTTGCTTTTTTTTTTTTTTTTTTTTTTTTTTTTTTTTTTTTTTTTTTTTTTTTTTTTTTTTTGCTTTTTCTTGTCTGGGCTGCTTTGGCATATTTCCTTTGCCACCATCTTAACTGGAAGTCTCCAACATTTGTTTTCATTTGATTTCTTAATGTTTGCTATCCTTACTGGGGTAAAGTGGGTCATAGTTGTTTTAATTATTTTAATTTGCATTCCCCTAATAATTAGGGTTGTTAAATATTTTCTTAAGTGTGTGTTATCCATTTGTAATTCTTCCTCTCCGAGCTCCCAATTTAGTTCTCTGCCCCACTTTTGGAGTAGGTTGTTTGATTTTTTTTTTTTTTTTGTTTAGTTTTTTTGAGTTCTTTGTAGATTCTAGATATTAGGCTTCTGTCAGTGATATGGGTGTGCCTCCTATTTCTTCTTCCAGTAGTTGAAGAGTTTCACGTCTTATATTGAGGTCTTTAATCCATTTGGGCTTGATTTTTGTGCATGGTGAAATGAGTGGGTATAATTTCATTTTTCTACATATGATTATCCAATTTGTCCAACACCATTTGTTGAAAATGCTGTCTTTTGTCCTGTCTATATTATTGACACCTTTGTCAAAGATCAAGCAGCTGTACTTGTTTGACCTAAAGTCTGGGTCTTCAATTCTGTTCCATTGGTCTATGTTTCTGTTTTTATTCCAGTACTGTGCTTCTTTTGTCACTATGGCTTTGTAATATAGCTTTATATCAGGTATGGTGATACCACCAGAGATTTTTTTTTTTTTTTTTTTTTTTTTTTTTTTGGTTTCCCGAGGTAGGGTTTCACTCTAGCCCAGGCTGACCTGGAATTCACTCTGTAGTCTCAGGGTGGCCTTGAACTCACAATGATCCTCCTACCTCTGCCTCCCAAGTGCTGGGATTAAAGGTGTGTGACACCACGCCTGGCTCAGAGATTTTTTTTTTTTTTGATGAGGATATGTTTGTATATCTGAGACCTTATGCTATTCCAAATGAATTTTGAGATCATTTTTTTCAATCTCTGTGGAGAATGACATTGGTATTATTATTGATATTGCATTAAATCTATATATTGCTTTTGGTAGAATTGCAGTGGTCACAGTGGGCTGTCCTGTTCCCAATCTCATTGGGAACTCCTTGAGTTTTCCCCATTAAGTATTATTTAGACTTTAGGAACTTTATATACAGCCTTTATTGTGTTGAGATATGAACCCTCCATGCACATTCTTTTTAGTGTTTTGATCATGAAGGGTGTTTGTTTTTTTCCTCCATTTGATTCCTCATAGCTAGAAAGAGGCTCCATACTTTACTCTAGCTTTCCAAAGACACATTGAGAATCAAAGATGCTTCTGGATCATAAGCTCAAGTACAAAGTATGCTTTCCTTGCCTTATAGCCTTTACTCCTGTACTCTAGATTTTACTCAAAACTTTGTCATACAGATTGTTCAGTAAATAAAATGCTAAAATCTTGCATTGAAATATGGTATGGTCCTTCCCAAATTCAGAGGCCAATCAAGCAAAATTCCTTTCTATGGTAGTAGATATTTCAAGGTGCAGTGAAAAAGTGATTATTATTATTTTTAACTTTGGTTCCTGCAAGTAGGAGTGGAGAATGAGGGAAGTGGTCTTTATTTTTAATTTTTATTTCTTGTTTTTTTTTTTTTTTGAGGTAGGGTCTCATTCTAGCCTAGGCTGCCATAGAATTCATTGTGTAGTCTCAAATGGCCTTGAACTCACAGTAATCCTCCTACTTCAGCCTCTTGAGTGCTGAAATTAAAGACATGTACCACCACAACAAGTGGGAAGTGATTTATAAATATTATCTTTTATTTTATATTAATAGCTGCATACTACAGGACAAATGCTGTGCTGATTTTCTATAATAAAGAGATAATACCTGCAATACTAGGTATAGTTTGTTACCATCTAGTTAGTTTTATAAGTCATAGCCATTCTTCAAAACCTATATGATATATGTACAAGAAAAACAAAAGAGTTAAAATATTTTTATTTTTGGCATTTTTAGCTACTGGTAAAAATATGAATTGTTCCAATGTTCTCAAGAGTCATTGTATTGGTCTTGTTTTCCCCTTTTGACATGTACCTGATATGCTAAATGGCCAAATTCTAAGGGATCCCACATTCATATGAATAATTTTCATCAGCTTGTCCTGTGTACCATGCCAGACTGGAGTCCAATGAAAATCTAATATGTCTCTAAAGGGGCTGTGCACAAAAACAGACTTTGGAATCAAGAAAATGCAATAGTCAGATAATAGGCAAATCTGTCTCAAACATAAGTACTTGTGGGCTGCTTTTTATGTTATTTTCTTTGAACTGTATGAAAGCTTGTGAAGGAAGAGAAGATAACAGCTTATGAGAGAGCTGTCTCTTTCCATCTCTGGTTAGTTTAATAGAAACTTGTTGGAAGTTAGCTACCTAAAATGACTTGATATGCATCACAGCCTCATTAAACTGAGTAGACTAAGAGTAAAACTTTGAGTCATTACAAATTCTTAGACATTCCTGCTGCTCTGTAAAACTTGGTTTCCTTAGACATTAAGAACATTGAACTAGGTTCAGTGATTAAAGGCACTTGTCTGTCAAGCATGATGACCCCCATTTGATTCCCTAATGCCAGTGTAAGGCTAGATGCACAAAGTGATGCATGTGTCTGCAGTTTGCAGTGGCAAAATGCCCTGGACATGTCCATTCTCTCTCTCTCTCTCTCTCTTCCTTTTGCTCTGGCACTCCCTCCTTGCAAATTAAGAAAGAAAACTCTATGTAAAAATGATTGAACTAGAAATGTCCCATCCCCATTGAACAGGGCATGATTGTGAATGAAGGTAAATGGAGAGAGAGAGAGAGAGAGAGAGAGAGAGAGAGAGAGAGAGAGAAATAGTAGTTCAGAGATGTTAGAATAATAAAGATACAGAGAATGAGGAACCAAATTCAAAATAGGTTTTAGATAGAGTAAGATGACATAAGAATGCTCCACAATGTGATCAAAGAAAACTAGCCACTCCCCCTCCTCATAACTCATCTCAGGACTTGAGATTGGCATTATCTGGCGGAGACCATCTTGTTCCCTTACCACACCTATCTGTAACTGTACTATAGTCATAATTGCATAATCATTACAGAAAGGATATTAACTTCATCATTCCAAGAAACTATTCTTGTTAAGGCCTCTAAAGACAGTGCCCTTAGCATTGACATCCTGTGACCACTCCTTTAATACTCATTTAAAAAATATTTTATTTATTTGCAAGCAGAGGGAGAGAGAGAGAGACAGAGAGAGACATAGAGAGAATGGGTGAACCAGGTCTTCCAGTCACTGCAAACAAACTCTAGATGCATGCACCTGGCTTTAAGCATCTGGCTTTACATGGGTACAGCGGAATCAGACGCAATTCAATAGGTTTTTCAGGTAAGTGCCTTAACCACTGTGTAATCTCTCCAGCCTCTAATAACTTTTAATCAATTAACTAGTACAGACTCCTTGATTATTCTATGTGGACAATTCCACCACTATTGTCCCTTGAACTTCTTTTTAATAAACAAGCTTCTGGCAAGTTTTATTAAAGAAAAAAATTTCGGGCTGGAGAGATTGCTCAGTGGTTAAGCACTTGCATGTGAAGCCTGAGGACCCCAGTTTGAGGCTTGATTCCCCAGGACCCACGTTAGCCAGATGCACAAGGGGATACACACATCTGGAGTTCGTTTGCAGTGGCTGGAGGCCCTGGAGTGCCCATTCTCTTTATCTGCCTCTTTTTCTCTGTCTGTTGCTCTCAAATAAATAGATAAAAATAGTTTCAGCCAGGGCCCTTTCTCCACAATGCATGACCCATGTACCTCAACAAGGATGGGCCAAGGGGAGGGGGTAGGTCACGGATGAGCCTAATAATGGTACCAAACTGACTCTATTTGCTGAATACAAAACTAACTAATAAAGAAAAAAAGGAAAAGAAAAAAAAATAAACAAAAGAAAATTAAAAAGAAAAAAATTCATGGTTTACTTTTCATCAGTCTGCTTTGGCATACTTCTAATAAGGTTAGAATCACCTGGATCAATGACAGACAGTGTGCATACTCTGTAGTATTTACTGTATGTTATGCCCAAATCAATATTATTTCCACTATAATGATGGACACCAGTTTTGGTGAACATAGCATAGTACTCTACCTCAGATTCCATCAAAGCTGGGCAGTTGTTGCTGAGGATGACCAATTTTTCTATTCTCTATCTGATCACCTTTAAAGTCTTCACATACATTCTAGTTTTCATAAGAAGTTGGAGTCTGGAATTTCTTTGGGGCCATCATCTTCCTTTCACAGGTATAGGATGGCCTCCAACCAAGAACAATATCCAAGTTGGCCAGGGAGCAAGAAATCCCTCCTTTGGGTTTTTGAACACTGTGCTGATTCTTTCTGTGTCCCTGGCTCCTCTTTTTTCAGCATCTCTGATTACATTTCTTAATTGCAACTGTTTTGTTTTCTTTAATGCTTTTTCCTAGGTAATATCTAATGTCTACTTTGTGTTAAATAATATCTACATGCCAAGGGCTTAATACTTTTGTCTCCAGCTTGGGCTTCTTCAAGTAGATACAAATTCAGATTCATATATCTTTGGTCTTCTTGATATATATAGATAGATATAGATATAGATATAAATACAGATATAGATATCTATATATATATACACATATATATGGCATATATATATATATATATATATATATATATATATATATATTAGCTATACACACACACACACACACACACATACAATTTCCCACAAACACTACTGCTAGGTATTCCAAAAGAATATTGCTATCCATCCTGTTCAGTCTTATCTCAGTAAAAGCTTTACTGTCCTTCCAATTTCTTGTGATGAAAATCTTGGCTTTGAGCTCACTTTACACCATCCCTCATAAGAAGTGCATGTGCAGTTCACCTTGAAAATACCTTCAGAACCTTTTTTTTTTAATAAATCTTCCAACCTTCTTTATCCCTCCTATGACCCTAATCTTGTTGTCAACTACATATCTTACCCTTTTATAGATTTCTAGACTGGAATATTTCCCAGCTATACTATCTTTTCTTCTTTCCAATCTTCTCTGTTTTTTTTCCCTTCATTTCACCACTTCTTACCTGAACTTTTGACATGATTTCATAGGCGTTTAGCTGATTCCTTTAAAAAATCTAACTCTATAAAGCACTGAACTATCTAATTCAAACTATCTTTTCTGCTACATTTTGATCTGGCCCATCAAAAGACACTGAATTATAGGTCTGATCCTAAACTTGGCACTATTGGAAGTCTTTATGATATAGGGTCTAATGGGAAGCTTTAGGTCACTGAGGATGCACCCCTAGGGATGATAAGATGCTTCATTAGTTACTTTTTCATTTTTATGCAAAAATATCTGGCAAGGAGCCACTTAGAAGAGGAATAGTTATTTTGGGCTTACAGTCCTTAATAGAGGAGAAGGTATGGCATGACAGTAGGAGTGTGAGGCAGCTGTTAACATTGTATTTGTGTGAAAAGCATTCAAAAAACTCTGAGAATAATTGTTAATTTTTAAATCTTTAAAACTTTTAAAATATTCTGTAGGTAGACAGAACTACTCTTTGAAGTTGGAACCTAAAGAAGCCTCAAGATTTCCCAAGGCCAAGGGTTTTGTTCTAAGTAAGGTGGTCATAGTTTTTCTATAACTGGTGTTATTCTAGAAAAACATTGTAAAGCAAGGCATGGAGTTTTAACTTAAGAATGGTTTAATGAATGGACCAACTCTATCATAGGAAAGAAGCTAAGCTCATGTCTTCACTTCTCATGATAACTCATAGAATAGGGTTATCACTACTACATAGTCATGTTTTTTATGTAAGAAAGACTAAAACATTTAAATAGATTGCTGCAATAACGTGTTTTGATGCCCACACAAGTGCAGTAATGGCACACAGCCATGGAGGGGAACCAACTGCTCTTAATTTGGCTAACTGATCTCCTCAGTGGGGGGACCCATAGCTGAGCTGGGAAGCAAGTCAGAACCATATCCAAACATAAGACCACTCTCCATTATCAAGCTACCATCAATTGTGGGCTACAAGAGGGCCTACACCTATTAAATTCTATATAAAAAAAGTAAGGGTTGTCTCATTTGTCCTGGTGCTAACTTACTCTCCATTGGAGAATCTGCTTCTCTTTTTCAGATAGATGTAGATCCTAAGGAGAGAGCCACCCCATCATACCTCAAAAGGGCCCCGGATGAAACTAAGAAAAATTGGCGAAACAAACAAGGGTGCTGTTTTCCTGATGAACTGGATACCAGCACAAGGGGGAAGGAGATCAACACAGGGAAAAATCAACTCCTACCAAATCAGAGAGCCAGAGCCTCAGAGGCCCCCAACACCTCATCACTGAAGCAGACCAAAAATGAACCCAACATGGCTCAGGGAAATTTTGCCGAAGAGGGGGCGGAAGGAATGTCAGAACCACATGTTGGGTCATGATATGCAAAGACATTTATCTTACATTTAACTGTGGGCTAACTCCACAATGCATGACCCATATACCTCAACAAAGAGGGGCCAAGGGGAGGGGGTAGGTCATGGATGAGCCTAATAATGGTACCAAACTGACTGTATTTGCTGAATACAAAACTAACTAATAAAGAAAAAAAGAAAAGAAAAAAATTTAAAAAGATATACTCCTGCCTCTTAATTGGCAGAGAATACAAACGCGGGGTTTGCATCTGGGTTTTATCGTCCACAGACCTTTTGTGACATACTTTAACCTGGGTTTGCCTTTATCCATCTGTTTCCATTTTAGAACAATCCTTTACTCTAGAACAAAGCTATTTTACCATGTAAAATCCTTTTTCATTCAAATGCATTTCTTCTCTCTCTACCTCTCTCAAATAAGTAAATAAATACACAAAATATCAAAAATATTCTTAAAAGGGCTGGAGAGATTGCTTAGTGGTTAAGGCACTTGCCTGGAAAGCCTAAGGACCCAGGTTTGATTCCCAGTACCCACATAAAGCCAGATGCACAAGGTGGCACATGCATCTGGAGTTTTCAGTGGCTGGATGCCCTGGCACACCCAATCTCTCTCTGTCAGTCTTTTTCAAATAAGTAAATAAATAAATAAAATACCAAAAATAAATAAATAAATAAATAGATTGCTGTATTTCCATCTATCATAATATATAACAGTTTTATGTAATGCATAATTTCAGTACTCATTAGTTATAATTGGTGAATTAATTGAATAATCACTAGAGAAATATTTAAAGAGAATTTAATAATATTTTCTGAGATACGTGCACATGAGGAACATAGATTTTGTCTTTACTGGTGCAATATATCCTGAACTTCAGCAATGGGACTTAGACAGGAATTTGCAATGTCACTTACTGGAAGCATTTCTAGGAAAGATAGCTGTTGCAACAATATACTTTTTGTTACAAATATCACTGAATATCTATATGAAAGTGAATGGAAAACCTATATAGAAAAACAAAAATTTTTATGACGTTATGTCAAGCACAGGAGGACCACTTGCCAATTGCTGCACACTGTGATGCCACACAGCTACCCACATCGGTGTCCATGCACACAAAGCACCTGGCCTAGAAGCTTAAAATAACCAATACTTATTGTTCCATAAAAGCTGTGGACTAACTTGGATGGTTTTGCTCTTTCTCTAGAAGCAGAGTCTACCATGATGATTAAGGGATCTTTGCAGATTGGTTGCTATGGAAAAATAAACCTAAAGTATAAATATAGGCCTTCCCACACTGGCCCCACACCAAGAGGAGAGTTCATGTTGGACAGATTAGGAAAGTGGAAGGTTAACGTGTTCTAAATAAATATAGAGGAACAAAGCCCATAGATTTTGGAACAACAGCCAACATAGCTTTGAACATGAGAATGAGAGCAGTCGGCTTTGTGAAACCCACATCCTTAACCTCGCCTCCTTCTAAAAGCTTAAGGGAAGAATCAAGTATTTATTTCTGCTGTTCTCTGTGAACTGGACCACTAAGTACACAAAAAGCACATGAGAGGGAAAATGCCTTTATAATGTTGCTCAGGGAATAAATCGAAATAGAAATATAGGAATAAAAAAGCACCATTTGTAGCCCCAGGAAATTAATTGGCATCAACATTTGATGCCATCATGAAAAGAGCAGCAAGTACCTACCATCATGTGGCTGGTGACAAAAAAATATAACACACCTCTAATCTTGCCAAAAGCCTAGAAAATAAGCCTTGTCAATTTCTGGATCAAACTGCTGATTTGTAAGAAGTATAGAAATCAGTAAATATTGAACTGTTCTGTTATCATGTAATCAGCTGTATCTAGACTGTGGGAAGCTCTTCACATCAAATGACCTAGTTTATCTAATAGCTGTGAGGAAATAAACGGAGGTGACTCCTATGTGAAAATAATTTTAAAATATAACCTATTTTTAAGCTGGAAGCTTTTAAACTATGGAGTATAAATCTGAATATTTTGGTGATAAAACACCAAAACCAAACACTAAATAAGTATTTATTACAGAAGTAGAATTATCGGCAACTTTTGGGAAGAGAAAGTGGGGCCAAATTGGCCATAGAATCTTTTCTGATCTGGGTTCTGGTCAAGGAATATTTATCTCAAAGAATGTCAGTAAATTATACCTTTTGATTTTTTTGTGTTGTATTTTATCTCCTAATGAAAAGTATTCAAAGCATACTAACTAATGTCTTCAGTTTCTTTGAGGAACAAGAGTGAGCTATGAGGGAGCTACAGAGGGTTTCCAGGAAATACTATGGCATTTGTTTTTTTGGGAATCTGGAACATTAGGAGATATTCAGGAGGCATGAGTACAGATACGGCCACATGAGGTTCAAAGGACAGTGCATTCACTTATTGTTCCCTCTCGGTCAGGACAGGAGAGATATTGCATGACAAGCATTAGCAGAGTATTAAGTAAAGCTCTGCCCGAGAGACACTGGAAGCTAATCACTGTGTTTGCAAACAAAAGTCAGCAGGCTGAAGCCTGAAGAGTCTCCTGGATATGCTGAGCCTCTGTTAAATACCCTTGATTAGTATGCCAACCTATCCACCAGTGCCCTGAAGGAAACAATGGCCTGTGTTGCACAAACTAACTATGCTCTGTACAGATGTGAAAAACAGCCCTTCTGTGCATGCACTTTTTCATAATATTATGAGATGTATCAGCTTCTCTTCCTGAGGCATCAACACAAAGAGAAGGCAGTTCTCCAAGAACATAATTACCGAATATTTTGGTGCTGGGGACATGCTATGACAATGAGTAAATTGACTTTCTCTGAAGAATCCACCTATGGTTAATTAACTAAGCCCTGCAAATTATCCCTAGCCCCAAAATTATGAGTCGTGTTGATTAACCCCATGAAATACCACTTTTCATCCACTTGCCCCAAAACCATCCACTATCTCTAGCCACTTTTTAGTTCTCTTATGGGCTACTAGAAATAACCTCCTAACTTCTTTTGGTATCACTGACAGAATCTATTCTACATGGTACAAACTTTTATGTAAAACTTTCCAGTGATATTTAGTAACACTTAGAAAAGGATTCCAAACACCATAAGGCAGTCTACCAGACCCTGAAACATTTCCAAATTCTCTTATTCTCTCTCTTTTCTTCTTTTCCTCCTTCCCTCCCTCTCTCTCTCTTTTATCATTATTTCTTTGTGTTCTAGAACATGACAAACTCAATATTAACTTGTAGCTTTGCATGTCTTGTTTTCTTTGTCTGAAATTCAGTCTCTGTGTATCTTGGTTATTAAATCATTCAGATTATAGTTCACATGCCATCTCTGCAGAAAGACCCAGAGAACTTGATATAAATAAGAGATCTTAAGTTTCAACTACATCACTTTTATCTTCATTATTGTACTTTTGCGATCTGAAATTACCTTGTTCACTCTGTGTCTGCTTGTTTGTTTGTCTGTTCTTCATCCTATATGCCTCAGCCTTCTAGGAAGAAACTCTATGCAGATGAAAAAGTTGTTTGTCATGTGATCCAATGCAATTAAAGTCCTTCTCCTCACAGTAGAAGCTTCATGAATAAATAAATATATGTGATTGAATGGGGTAGATTGTCCACTGATTTATGAAATTTCACAAACTTTGTTCCTGGTACCATTAATTGAACAGGTTTATGTTCATCTATCTAGAACTCCCTCCTATTTTTACAGTGTATTCTATCATCACAGCAAGCTCCTTATGATTATCTGAAGCCACCATTCATTTTGCCATGTACTTATACATCTTTTTTCCATCTCTGGGCCAGGTCTTCCATTTACCAAGGACACTTCATCTTTATCATGTCTATTGAGGTGCATGTTTTGGAATATTGCTTAACGTTGCCTTTCCAGTTACCACCCCACCTTCTGTATTACATGAACTATGCACATTATTGTACTTTGCTTTGATACATTTAACAGTATTTTTTACTTATTTTTCATATCTATATCTCTTAAATTATAAGGTGTTTGAGAGAAAAAGTGAAATATTATTGGAACAGCCTCAGTACTAGCTATATGATAAGGTCTCATTGAGTCATTCAAAAACACTTTTGTCAGTGTTTATTACATAGTAGGTTGTTTTAAAGTATTAGAGAAAGAACAGTGAGTGAGAGAAAGTTTCCACTTTCATGAACCTTATAGTCAGTAGGAGCATAATAAGCATGTGTACATAAATTCAGGTCCAATTTTACATGAGTTGCTGTGGGAAAGGCTAAGATGTATAACTTGATGCTATCTATAATATTTTAGATGGTTAACATCTTCATTAAAGTAGTGAGAAAATACATTTTGAAATTTTAGAAACATTCTATGGTGGAAAAGTGTCTATGTTTTAAGTTCTACTGTGTGCATTTGTTCCAGTGATTCTAATGGTGTCCAATACACAGTTGCAAGGAGACTTCTTTCTGTTCTGTATGGTTACACTGGATTTAAGGGTGAGCCTATGCTATGGGCTTCATATCTGAAATCCTAAGGGTTCAAAATCATGATCTGACTTCTGTTGACATTGCTTTCACATTGATATCTGTATAAACTTATTTCAGTTATATTCATTTACAGACTAAAACTTCAGTTTCTGAAGATCTTACAAAAATGTCTACATAGATTTACCGTGTGTAAAATGAGAACATAGTGTGGGTATTTGTGTATAACAGAAAACTAAGGCCAAGGTTTTGTTGTCAGATTGGTCTCAAGTACAAGCTCTGCCACTTAGCTAGCCATGTGAGTTTGGCCAAGGTAGTTAATCTCCTATGGCCACTTTTTTCTTTCCCATGAAATGAGATTAATAATATTATTTGAGTTTTAATAAACATCAATGACTAGAACATGAACAGTGCTTGAATAGGGATTGTACAAGTAACATTTATCATGTTGATTCCAAGCGTTTAGGACAGGAATGATGTTATAGGACCATCAAATCTTGAGAACTTTTTATTCCTTAGAAAGTTTCTGGTATTCTGGCTTACGCATCAAAAGATATTTTATACTTAGATCTATTAATTCCTTATCTATCTCCAAATACATACAAATACATTCATTGAGATACAATTGGAACCATAATCAGCATTTTCAAATAGGACAAACATTATAGTTGACAAATAGAGTACCATGTGATGGTTATGAAAGTAAGAGTGATGACATAAAAAATTCTAATAATATTAAGTAAAATCTACAATATTTTGCATGGTGAAAATATGTAGATTTCTGAAGGTTACAAATTTGGAAAAATTTGATTCACTTGTATCAAGGCATTACAAGTTTGTAATCCATTTAAATGCATATGGTTTTTAATCTTATTAAAATATACTTTCTTACATCAAATATATGTATGCTTTTAAAATACTCTTCAAGATCTAAGTGTACACAGCATTTATTGCTTTTAAATACTTAATAAATTTTGGCTAAAAATTACCAAAGTAATGGTAACCATACCTTTTAAAATTGCTATTAATCAGGGATTCTCAACAGGTGATCTCTCCTATCCATACCCCACATACATTTTTTGTTTTCATGACTCTACTGTGTCCCTTTAAATCTTTGTGAGTGTGTATGTTGTGTATACCACATATGTATGCAGAAGCATGTGTAAGTACATGTTGTGTATGCATGTGTGTAGATGCATGTATAAGTATATGCTATGTATACATGTGTGTAGATACATGTGTAAGTATCTGTTTATGCATTGTGTGCAGATGAATGTGTATCAACATGCTTTGCATGCATGCATGTGAGCAAATGCATGTGCATATTTATGATGTGTATGCATGTGCATGTGCAGATGCATGTGTATATTCATGCCATGTATGCATGTGTATGTATAACTTGTGTATGCATGTGTGTGGATGCATCTGTACTCACATGCTCTGCATGCAGATGAGTGCATCTTCATGTTTGTGCATGTGTGTTTGCAGATATGTGTGTACATACATGTTGTTTATGAATGTGTTTGAAGATGCATGCATATGTAATGCTGTGTATGCATGTATATGTTGTGTGTGCAGATGTGAGTGTAATTACATCTTGTGTATGCATTTTTGCATAGATTCATGTGTATAGACGTGTTATGTAAGCATGTGGTGTGCAGATGCATGTGTAAGTACATATTGTCTTTGAAAGTGTATGTGTGCAAATGCATGTGTACGTACCTGCTGTGTATGCATGTGTGTAGATGCATGTGGCATGCAGATGCATGCATAAGTGCATGTTGTATGCGCATATGTGTGCAGATGAATGTGTATATTCATGCTGTGGTATGCATGTGTGTGTCCAGATGCATGTGCATGTACATATTGTGTATGCATATGTGTATGCAGATGTGAGTGTAGTTACATTTTGTGTATGCATGTGTGTGCAGACACATGTGTAAGAAAATGTGGTGAATGCATGTGTGTGCATACACATGTGTATACACATCCTGTGTATGCATGTGTGTATAAATACATGTGTATGTACATCTTGTGTAGGCATTTGTGTGCAGATGCACATGCATGTACTGTGCATTCATGTGTATGCAGATGCATGCACATGTATGTGATGTATATGTAGATGCATGTATACACTATATATGCATTGTGCATGCAGACGTTCATATTATGTGTTCATGAAGATGCAGATGCCCTGTATATACAATGCAGTGTCCAGAGGAAGATGCCAGGTGCCTTCCTCAATTGTTTTTCTGCCTTGTTTCCTTAATTTAGAGCCTACCACTGAACTTGGAACTCCCTGTGTTTTGGTTAGACTAGCTGATCAGTAAGCCTTAGTGATCCTCCTCATGCTTTCAATCTCCTCAGTGGTGGGGTAGTAGAAATCTGTGCAAATGCCAGGCTTTCTATGTTGGTGCTAGGGACTGAAATCATGCTAATAAAGCAAGCACACTTTTCCTTTGAGCCATTATCCCAGTCCCCTCTTTAGCCTTTGGTAGCCATGTAGACATACAAAGAGGTAGATAAACAGAGAGACAGACAGCTGGATATATTGTATGATGTATAAAGTATGATCTGAGAGTAAAATCAGTATTTAGGATTGTATAAATGAATCTATGCCAATAACCAGCTATCAAAGGAAATCAGGACTTATTGGTAAAATGCTTATTGTAGCTTTTGAATTTATTGCTGTTCAATAAATCCTGACATTGTAGAAATATACAAACCTGATGGTCTACAATTCTGACAATATGCTCACAATAGCACTTGGCATGGGGATGCTAATTCAGAACTTGAATCTCCTGTTCACTTATAAGAAGGATGGAGGGGGCCTTCCTTTCTAGTTGTAACATCTCTGAACCAGAAATAGTGTGTGTGTGTGTGTGTGTGTGTGTGTGTGTTTCCTTAAGAGAATAAATAGAAAAATGTTTCTTCAGATACCTAGACATTGTAGCTTCTGGTCTTCTTTCTTGCTGCCTTCGCCCTACTGCTGTTTAACACAAAATGGAGTAGTTTTAGGTCAGACACTTACCTTCACTGCCTCAGTTATTTCAGTGATGAGCTGGAGATTTCAGAAATCTCCCTAAGGATTTCTTTAAAGCATAATCAGTATGAATGGGCTGGGGCAGGCATCGTTCTATAGGAAGTGATGTAGCTATATACACAGAGTCCACTTTAACACCATGGAGAAATATGTCAGTAGTATATGAAATTATTTACTCTATATCATGACTCTTTATAAAGAGGAACCAAGTATGCCTGACCCTTGAAGCTCAGCTGGCCCTCAGCTGATGCATCTTCAAACTACAAAGGTTTGATAATTTCATCTCAAGCCTTCATTAGTCTTACCAAATAACCCCATACCACACAACCACCCTTGGGGCATCTAGTCCTGCAAGGGTATCCACTGAGGCTCAGCTATACATCATGGAAGACCTGTACACTATTCATCTGCCAAACAAACTCTACTTTGATGATAAACTTTAGCCACAAACCTGGCTATCATATCTGTGAAAAATGTCACAATATAAAATGTGTGGGCTGATGAAAACTTTTCCCTGCCCTTTGAAAACTTTAGAGGATACAGGAACTAGGCATATCTTTTTTTTTTTTTTTTTTGGTTTTAAATTCAATTTATGTATGCCTCTAGCTTCAAAGCTCCTAGCTTTTGGAATTGAATTTTTATACCATAAAACCATTTCACCATGAAGATGGCATAGTTGACATTCACACTCTGTTCAGATGGTGGCGAAAGAAAGGCAGTTTCCGCCTCAGGCTTGGAGCAGAAGTATGTTGACTGCAAGTGCACACATTCCTCTAGTTTCCCTGAGACTCAGAAAATCTCCTAGGGGAAGATGTTCTAAATCCAGGCTCTCAAACAGACACCACTCCATCTGAGTAACAAAGGGTACTTAACTCTCCTTCTTTTTTCTCATCCTTGTCTCTAACATTTGATGGCCTTTGGTGCTTGTTATCATCACTACTATTTCTATTTTTCACCTACGACATTCTGTCAAGCAATTATATCTTAAGGTATAGAAGTGTATGAATTAAATAATCTGTGTGTTAGAAAGAAAATTGGCATTAAGAAATAAAATTGGTGATATTTTCAATACATTACATAGAAATGGAAACTAGGTGAAATATAGCCTATGTCCTGTGAATATTTAGCTTGTGGAAGAGATGTCATTAAAAGGCAAATCTTTTTTCTTTTTTTTCTAGGTAGGGTTTCACACTAGTCCAGGCTGACCTGAAATTCACTATGTAGTCTCAGGGTGGCCTCAAACTCATGGCGATCCACCTACCTCTGCCTGCCCAAGTGCTGGGATTAAAGGTTGTGCCACCACGCCCGGCTTCTAAAAGGCAAATCTTGATGAGGACTCTACATTAAAGCTGAGGTTTAAAATGCTGCAAATAAAGCTCAGTTTAGTTCGTACATCAAATCTATTATAATTTTCATGGGAAATGAAAAATTAGAAAATATTTCATGTAAGAATGAAATGAAACAATGTACTGATATTTTGTGCTTGTTTGAAAGTGTTTTCAGACTGTTGCAGACAGAATTTTCAGATGGTCCCCAAGACTGGCATCTCCACCTGGGGATGTTCCCATCTGTAATCCTTACCTGCGGAATATATCTATGAGAGGAATGTGACCTAACTGCAATGATTAGTTTACCTTTTATGATAAAGATAAAGGAATTTTATGTTATTAAGATTCTAATTGGTTGACTAAGGAAGATTTTCTTAATTGAGCACAATGAAACAGATGCATTATTAGAAGTCAGAGGTCTAGAGGGAATGTTTCCTGTTTTTCTCAACAGATTAATCCAGTATGGATTTTTTGAAATATATTTTTATTTATTTATTTGAGAGAAAGAAGCAGATAGAGAACGGGCACTTTGTGCCTCTAGTCACATGCACTCCAGATGCATGCAGCCCCTTTTGCATCTGGTTTGTGTGGGTCCTGGAGGGTTGAACTTGGGTCCTTTGGCTTTGCAGACAAACATCTTAATGGCTAACCCATCTCTCCAGCCCCCTCCAGTATGAATTTTACAGATTCAAGAGAAAGAATTATAATCCAGAGATGATAACTCATGCCTTCAATTCCAGCATTTGGTGGGGGGGGTAGAGGCAGGAAGACTGGATGTCCAATATCATTCTATGATTCATAGCAAGTTCAATACCAACTTGGAATATGAGAACCTTTTCTCAAATTAAAAAAAAAAAAGAATTCTTCTAACAAGCACATGAGGTTGAATGAGGACCTTGAGCCTCAGAAGAAAAGGTCATCCTTGTCTGACAACCTGTTAGAATCCTTATTAGCCATACCCAATGTCTTGACCAATAAAAACATGCTGACAAGTATATGATTATTTATGATTCAGAAATGGATAACCAGCACAAATTTTAGTAGCTGGAAGTGGAGTGATGTTGTAACAACAGCCTAAACATATAGGAGAATCTTTGGAATCAGAAGACAGTGGGGAGAGACAGGAGGGATTTTGAAGAGTCTAACATAAAAAGCTCTGTTGCCTTCAACAGGTATTAGTAGAACTATGAACTCTAAGACAAACCTGAGGAGGGCTGTGAAGAGCTTAGAAAGAAGAGAAAACTGGAGGGAGGGTAAACCCAGTGAGATTGCCTCCTGAGTTATAGGGAAAGAAGAACTTATAAGTGATGAACATGAACACCCGCATGCAGTGGCTACCTTGAAGCTGCTGCCTGGTATAAGAGATAAATTGAGAGAAGAACTGTCACAAATAAAAAATAGGTCTAAAGATTTTAAAGAGAGTCTCACAGCAATTTTACACAGCCCTGGAGCTAAGCATGTTTTTCACTTTACAGGACTTTTGGAGTAGGTTTCTCTAATTGCCAATCCCCAGAGAGGGTTTCTGCTGCACAAGGGTGGAACAAAGATTATTGCCATGCCAACCACCATGAAGCAGAGTCCAAGCACTTTCACACACTACATTAGGGCTATAGTTTTCCCAATTGTGTGAGGCTATTAGAAAGCACACATTCACACAAAACAAGTTATACTGTGTAGGTTTATCACATATAGGGAACAAGGAACAAAAGAGGCAAAGAAGAAAGCATTGTGAGCTAACCTCTCAACTTTAAGAATGCCACTGTAGTAGATGGAGTTTGACTGTGCATGCCTCTGTGTTGAAGGACCCTGACAAGCACTTGCTCTGTGGTTGTTGGTCATATACCTAAGGAACAATATGACTCATTGGGCCAAACTTTGATGTAGAATCCTGCTTCCAGGGTAAAGAAGAACAAAAGTTATGTCAATTCAGAAAAAAAAAAAAAACACAGCTCTCACCTCAAAGATAATAATAGATAGTTCATTCTGGAGTCATCCCCAAAGGTAAGAATGTTATGACATCTGACATCTAGAGCAGATCTATAGGTTTTGCATTGATGTGGACTACCTATTTGATATGACCTGATAGTCACAAGGATGTTAGATCAAACACAGAGGTGGGCAATGTGGCTATTAAGGAGATGAAAGATAACCCAAGACCATTTGACTCCAAACCAGCATCATCCCAGCTCTTGACAATGACAGAAGTTCTAACCACTCAATGAACATTGTTGTAGGTGCCTTTTTTTTAAACTGGGAACTTCAGTTATACTTAGATGATCTTGGGCATCTCTCTAACCAAAGGTGTTATATTCTGTCAAAAGAGCAAGGGATCTCTTCATGTATCAGGGCATTGTGTTCCCAGCTCATTCTATGGCTATTCTAAGAGCTATAGTTAGGTAAGAGGGGAAAGTAGAGCTGGCTCTGTACATGACACCTAGACATTGTTCTACAGAAATGATTTTTAAAAAGAGAGAAACAACACTGTATGATAAAGGCTAAATAAGACTTGCACAAATAGAATAATTACTACCTTTTTGTGTGTGTCTGTACATGTGAGTGTGTAAGTATGGGTGCACAAGAGCCAAGGTATATGTGTGGTGGTCAGAAGACAATTTTCATTAGTCAATCTTCCCCATCCACCTCCATTGAGTCTCTCTGTATCTCTCTGTTGATCTTTGTTGTGCTCACAGTGAGCTTCTGAGATATTCTCCTGCCTCAGCCTCCCATCTGGCCATCAGTGTGCTGGGATTACGGAAGCCTCAGGCTTGAGTGGTAGGTGCCACTGAACCATCTCCCCAGCCCCTGGAATTACTACTTTATCTCTGCCATAAAAGATGAAAGTAGACTTTTTCTAGGATAAGTCAATAGGACTCCTAGATGCTTTGGCAGTCACCCAACAGGATCCTTTATCATGAAGAACATGGAAGGGTGGAGAATATGAAGTCTGATCTATGCTGAATGAAGAAGAAGGAACCAGAACTCTGACACCATCAATTCTAATGATGAAAAGACAGAGTAGGAAACTTTGTGGTCTGTTTGCTCATCTTTAGTTAGAGCTTCATTCGAACCACTGCATTAAAAATCAACAGATACCTTCTTTGGACTGCATTAAAGTGATATGCCAAATAATTTCATTATTCAGTGAATTGAACTTTTATAGCTTTATGACTATATCTGAAAGCTTGCATTCTGGTGACCTCAGAAGACATTAGAGAATAGTAGGACTCCAAGAGCTTGCTTTTATTTCTGAGGTATTTCTTACCTGAGAAAGTTCACTAAATTTTGTATTGTAGATATAATTAACCTGATATAGAAGAAAGGGAAGAAAGCAGTTTGGTTGGTGGGAAGATTCTAATCATGAAAGCAGGAGACTTTGGAAATGCAATTAACTTTATTCTTTCATTATCTTGATTTTCCCATATATAATTTCCTTATTTTAATTTTCCCATACATAAATGGGAGAAACTTGAGGTCGGTCAGTGGTTTTTAGTATGAGTTCTGGAAAGCCTATATTACCCAGGAGGTGTTTCAAGGCCATCATCAGGAAAAAAGAATATATAGACTCTAAAGCCCACTGCCTGCTTATCAGACTTATATCTAATATGGACTGAATTCAACATAAAAGACTTAATCTAAAAATATTCTATTGTTTAAAAATAGCATCATATATTCCTATTCATTCAACTGTTATTTAAAATTCTTCAGCATTTTAAAGATTTTTATTTTTTTAATTTGTTTGACAAAGAGGGAGAAAGAAAGAGAGACAGAGAGAGAGAGAGAGAGAGAGAGAGAGAGAGAGAGGGGAGAATGGGAACACCAGGGCTTTCCGCCACTGCAAACTGCAGACACATGCACCACCTTGTGCATCTGGCTTACATGGATCTTTAGGAAATGAATCTGTGTCCTTTGGCTTTGCAAGCAAGCATCTCAACCACTAGGCCACCTCTCCAGCCTCTTCTGCAGTATTTTATTCTCATTTTTATGCCAAGTTGAGTGATAGAAGTGGGCAAATGGAAATTATTATCAGAAAATGGTGGGGAGAGGTGGAGTTCTGGGTCTGGAGCAGGTAAAAGTATCCAAGGGACCTTTTTATCTAAGTCTTCAGTGTTCTAAACCTACCCATTGGGAAGATCAGAGTTCAGGGGTTGTTTTTTCTTGATTTGTTGTTATTTATTTGAGAGAGAAACAGACAAAGAAAGTGGAAGATACAGAATGGGTGTACCAGGGCCTCTAGCCATTGCAAATGAATCCCAGACACATGTGCCACCTTGTGCATCTGGCTTATGTGGGTCCTGGGGAAATTGGGCTCGGGTCCTTAGGCTTCACAGGCAAGTACCTTAACCACTTAGCATCTGTCCAGCCCCCAGTGGGTTGTTGAAAGTAGAAGACAAAACTCAAGATTTCAAGTCTCTGAGGACAAGGGGTATCCTTTCTCTAGACCTAGATCACTAGTGTGTCGTACAGGCAGAAATTTAGAGATCCAGATAAAATGCTTAAACAACAAGGATAGTATTGATTTTATCTGAATGAACTTTATATTCTTCCTGTCAGAGGTAGTGGTGAATCTCAGGTCAGGAAACCCCTTACATCAAATCTCCTCATGCTTCCAAATTCAAGAACACAAGTCTGATAGTCTTGAATCTTAGGATATCTTTATTGATTCTGTATCCAAACTAGTTGTCTATTGGATTGATTCTGCACCCAAACTAATTGAATATATTAGAAATTTAAGATTAAGGTCAAAATAATTTATTATTCAGGGCAGTAGTCTATACTTGATAACTGAACTTTAAAATCTTTCATGCCATTTCACATCTTTGGAAATAGAACAGAAGTGTCCTAAACAATAGAATGTAACTGGCTGAGGTCTAGAGAGATGGATTAGCAGTTAAGGCATTTGCCTGCAAAGCTAAAGGAACCAGGTTCGATTTCCTGGGACCCTTGTAAGCCAGATGCACAAAGTGGCACATGCATCTGGAGTTCATTTGCAGCAGCTAGAGGCCCTGGAGTGCCTATTCGCTATCTATTTGCCTCTTCTTCTCTCTCTTAAATAAATAAAATATTTTGTAAAAGAATGTAACTATAATCACCTCATAGTTTCATTCATCTACAGCTCCTAACCCGAATCTACCCAAGTTGCCAACGTACCTAACAAGCATCTCGAGGACCGGGCAATAGGGAAGGTAGGGAGGGAGGGGAAGGCAAAAGAGGGGGTGGGAGACACAAAATTTGACCCAAAAGGCAATGGTACCTATAATACTCTACATCCTACAAGACAGACCAAATGGTTGAACCTTCACCAGGGCCTTAGAGGGACCACTGGATTCACAAGCCCCTGGAGAGGGTATGACAAACCTGACCATTATCTCCTCCTGTTTCTGCTTCTCTCTCTCTCTCTGTCTCTCTCTCCCTCTTCCCTCTCATCTCTCTGTCTCTTTTATATCACTTCTCCATTTCTTCCTTCTCTTCTTGGGCACTGACCTTTAACTCCCAGTACCAGCAGGTGGATATCATCCACAATGAGCTTTTGATCACAGAGACCTACAAGGTCTCCCAAAAGAAGACAGATTTATGTCAGAGGTTAGTAGTAAGACCCTACTGCTGAAGACACCATACATTGTTGGCACATCAAGGAACATAGCTGGAAGCTGGAAGACAGTCAGTCCCCAGACAGTTAGCACATCTAGTGCCAGAAGGTGCTACATGAGTGACTGGGTAATAATGACCAATATCTGTCCAAGAAATGCATGGTCTAACCTACTTAGCAGCAAACAACCTGATGTGATGCTCATACAAGTGCAATAGTGGTGCATAGCCATGGGAGGAAACCAACTGCTCTTGATTTGGCTAACTGATCTGCTCAGTGGAATGGAACCCATAGGTGGAGCTGAGAAACAAGTCAGAACCATATCCAAATATGAGACCACTCTCCATTAAACTCTCTCTAAGAAACAATGGTTATCACATTTACTTGGTGCTAACTTTACGCTCCCTTGGAGAATCTGCTTCTCTTTCTCAGATAGACGCAGATCCTAAGGAGAAAACCACCTCATCATACCTCAAAAGGTCCTCAGCTGAAACTACAAATAATTGGGGAAACATGCAAGAATGCTGTTTTCTTGATGAACTGGGAAACAGCACAATGGTGAAGGAGATAGGTACAGAGAACAACCAACCCCTCCCAAACCAGATATCCAGAGACACAGAGGTGCCAAGGATCTCAACATGGAAGTAGACCAAATATGAATCCAACATGGCTCAGGGAAATTTGCGGAAAAGAGGGCATAAAGATTGTCAGAGCCACACGTTGGGTCATGACACGCAGAGAAATTTCCTCCTACCCCAAACTAAAGGCTAACCCCAAAATGCCCAACCCATAGACCCCAACAAGGAGGGTCCCTGTGGAGGGGGGAGGACAGGGAGGAGGCTAACAATGGTACCAAGATGACCATATTCACTGACTACAAAAATAAAATAAAATAAAATAAAATAAAATAAAATAAAATAAAAATAAAACCATAGGAAAGCCATGAGGTAATAGCCTACACTGTGCTTACAAAAACCCTGATATCCTTAATTCTCTCAATTGCTACCAAGAAAGAACACATATCTGAGATTGTACATCATTTTAGGACAGCTGCCATCAAAATGTATCTTTTAAATTATAAGCATCAGCCTAAGGTGAGAATTTATTAAAAATTCAGTTCTGGGTCTAGAGGGATGGCTAAGTGGGTAAAGCACTTGTATGTAAGCTTGACAGCTAGAGTTCAGAATCCAGGCAGTGCCATAAATCCAGATGAGTAGCAAACATGGGTAATCCTAGCCCTCTTAGAGAAGATGAGAGGCAGAGATAGGAGAACCCTGGAAGCTCGCAGGCCAGCTATCCTGGTGTATTAGTCAGCTTCAGGTTCACTGAGATGAACTTCCAGACCAGGCACAGTTATGGAGGAAGGGATTTATTGAAGTTTACAGATCTAGGGGAAGTTCCACAATCGCAGAAGAAACTGGCCTGCCTTCACAGGCCCAAGCAGAGAGAGAGAAGTACAAGCCTAAAGGTCAAAAGCCAGAGCACACTTCAGGAACTCCAGCTAGGCACACTTTGCATATCTTTAGATTGAAATCTCAAACCCACCACCACACCTTAAGATCCACACAATGGCATTGCCTCCAGCCAGATGGCTAGAGATGCAAACTACAAACAAATAAACAACTGAATATATTGGGGGCCATCTATTCTATTCAAACCACCACACCTGGTGTTTGCAGTGGTGAACAAGAGACTCTCCCTCAAACAAGGTGAAAGATGAGGACTGACACTCATGGTTTTCCTCAGTCCTCCACATGC
Organism: Dipus sagitta; assembly: GCA_036346955.1. Lineage (NCBI taxonomy): Eukaryota > Metazoa > Chordata > Mammalia > Rodentia > Dipodidae > Dipus > Dipus sagitta. Next base: position 58,136,081 of record CM070773.1, read on the forward strand.
ATGCCATGGCATGTGCACACTTATACTCATGCCACACACACATACCCTATATACACAGAGGATTAAGTAAATAAATTATTTTTTAATTAGAAAATGAATGTAACTAAAAGATAATTAAAGATCATCTCAATCCCAGATTCTTAAACCATTATCTGTGTCCCTGTATAGAATCATGTAATTCAATGTAGGATGACAAAAAAAAAAAAAAAAATGGCAGTAATGAAGTTTTGTCTCTAAAATATTTCTGGAAGAGCTCACTTGTGTTGCATCACATGACTTCATTGAAGCCTGTGTTCTGTACACCCAACAGGTGCATTTTGCACTGCATATACCATTATGCAAGGTAATGCCTGAAAAAAACACCTCAGCCCAGATTCCAGACTATATTACACATGATCTGTAGGTGTTTTACTTACATTCAAAGGTTTTTGCTTATGGAAGCATAATGTTATAATTACAGACCACAAAGAATTTTAACATTCATCATCAGGTAAGAATCAAATTAGTGTATCATTGGATTGGATTGTCTTAGAATGTTTTCAACGTTAGTAAATGTTAAAAAAAATATGTAAACCAAATAATTGTCTTAATTTCTCTTTGTTTAATTTTTATTCCCATTTTATATAACTATATACCCAGGGTCATGAGGAGGAAAAAACATAGTGAAAAATAAACCTTGATCTGGATCAAAAACTTCAACATGCAAATGGATCTAAGACAAATAATAAGACTTCACCCACTTGTCAGAACATGGTGGAAATGAGACTGATTTTTTAGTTCACTTCTCCACCATAAAAGATTTCAGACATAAAACAAGGCATTGTGTTAGTTTTTATTTTAGAGAAAGATAGAGAGAATTGGTGTGCTGGGGCCAAAACCACTGAAATTGAACTTCAGATGCTTGTGCCACCTAGTGGGCATCTGTGATGTTCCACTTGCCTCTCCTTTGTGCGTCTGGCTAATGTGGGATCTGGAGAGTCGAACATGGGAACTTAGGCTTCTCAGGCAAGCGCCTTAACTGCTAAGCCTTCTCTCCAGCTTGTATTACTTTTTATTCTCAATAAACCTAGAAATGAGTGTGGGAGGAAAGAAAGAAAGAATGAAGAACACAGAGAACAAGCTGGGTGTGGTGGTGCGTGCCTTTAATCCCAGCACTTGGGAGGCCAAGGCAGAAGGATTGCTATGAATTTGAGGCCACCCTTCTGAGACTACATAGTTAATTCCAGGTCAGCCTGGGCTACAGCGAGACCCTGCCTTGAAAAAAAAAAAAAAAAAAAAAAAGACCACAAAGAACACAGAGAAGACAGAAAAAGAGCAGATTAGGAATAGTAGCTAAAAGAAATGCCTGAAAACATAAGAGCTTATCTTTCTATATATGTTTCTTAGACTTTCACATGCTTCTCTGTCTCTATCCTGACCATGGCTGCATCAGGGTATTCCTAGAGGAGGTGGAAGTTTGGTTCTCAGCTTTACACTGGTACATTGAAATGTGCTTACATGAACGATGGAGAGGTCCTTACCAATTATGCTCACCTCGATAGAAAGGGATGTGGCCATCATCATTGTGAGTAAACTTCTCTACATGGAAAGATTTGTCTCAGAAGTCAAGATCAGTAATCAAAAGTTGTAAGACAAAAGGAGTTGGGCTATAGAAAGAATATAGAATGTTTACTCTATGTAGACTTATCTGGCCAAGAAGTAAGCTTAAAAAGTGGTAGCTGAATATCATCAGAGAGAATTTTCTGGACATAGAGAGACCATCCCATGAAATGAAATAAATTTCCACTATAGCTAAAATCTTGAAGTCATGACATAAAGACTGACTAGAGATTGTTCACAGCTCAAGAAATATGTTCCTTCTTTCTTTCTATTATCACTCTGAAATACTTATCTCTCATTAACCTCTGAATCATGAGTCTTATAGGATTAAAGTTGATGTTGAGAAGATGAGACATTATTTTGGTTTAAGGAGATAAAAGAAGGTATGATGTAAAGCTATAAGAGAGAGAACCTTTGAATTTTTTTAAGAGGAACATTTGTGATCTTATGGGAAAGCTAAATACTGAGTAAGTTTATCTTTCATCTGAGTCATGGAGACCATAGAGAGGTAATGGAGGCAACAATGCATTGCAGATGCCTAGATTCCAGATCAGTGATCTGGATGGGCCCACACCAGTAAAGCTCACATAATCAATGTACAGCAAATCCAAACAGGGGAAGCAGAATGAATATTTACTGAGAAAACAAAACGTGCTTCTACATTCCAGGTACCTATAATTTATTTCTTAGTATATTTTGTCATAGTTCTAAGTACTTCCCCTATACCACTTTGAAATATTCTCACTCTTACCTTTTAGATGCAGAAACTTTACAATACTTAAATGACCTGCCTGAAGCTAGTAAGTTATTAGGAGGTTGAGAGGTCTGAACCTACACTGCTTGCCTATGCAGCCTGTGTGCCTGACCACTAAACTCTTCTGCCTCACCATACTATTATTTTGTGGGATTTATTTGGTCTGAGATTGTTTTATACATTGATCCTTTTCTGTATAATATTTTTGTTACCTCAGGAAAACTATGAGTCCTTTAAAGGAAAGGATTTATATTTATTTCTCTCTGGAATTTATCTAGTGCCAAGAATATATAGTGATTGATGAATCATTGTGGTTAAGCCCTCACAATCCAGTTTAACATTCTCAGCACATTATGATTAAAGGGAAATATGAAATTTCTCTCTCTAATTTTACTATTTTGTAGCTTACAAATAAATTTCACATATAATTTATGAAGACCTCACAGTATCACCTTCCTTCCTACCTCCTTGGTTGAAGTGTCTGAGCTATACTTATCAGTAACTGGGCCACTGCAATAGCATCCTGACCCAAGTTGACAATGATGAGTGATACTTGAGGAGCAAGCTTCTTTTCAGCATTTTTATTGGCAGCATTTTGCCTTTATTTAGTTTTATACTTTACTCACTGGGGTATTGCAGTGCTGAGACCTAAGATTAGTTGCTTGTGGAAGAATGAGTGGGTGTTTATAGCAAGCTCTGTTAAAATCATCACCCATTCTCTTCCTAGTACTGCCTGGACTAAATGCCTGGGTTCAGGACTGTTCAAATAGCCATGCTCAAATCCATAAGCTTTTTCTTTAAAATATATCTTTCTAGATGAAGAGAAGTAGAAAATATTGCCTTTGCAGTTATTTCAGGAAAGTGACCTGAGAACAGAAAGGGGAAACAATAGGTATTTGCTGAAAGAAAGTGTGAATTGAAATGTTTTCTCCATAAAAGAGATGTCATTCCCCAAAAGACTGGTTTTATCCCAGAGGTAGTTTCCTTGTATTTAATTATCTGCCACCTTTTTCTTGCAAAGTCCACTGAGTTTATCATATATTTATTCTTCAAGGTTTTTGATTCATTCATGATTCCCTTACTAATTATCATCTGTCTTTAATATCCATGTGAAACTGGATGAAGAGTTGACATTTACCCACAAGATTTTTAACTTCTAATTCTTGACTTGATGCCTTGGGATACAATTGTCAACTTTTATTTTGAGTCATAGGAAGTCCTTGAAAATTTCTCAAAGGGCAAAAGTCTATTATCATACAAATCCCTCCTCCTCATGACAAAGTGATCACAGGAAATATCTTTCTCATTTCACAGGTCTGATACCCTGGCTGCAGCCAGCTGGACTAAAGATGAGTAGCACCAATATATTAGATTGTACCACCAATATATTCAGATTTGGGAAACATAAAGAAATGGATAGTCATAAAATAACAAAAGTGTATATGAAAATTAGAGAGGCTGCTCACTTCACACTCTCATTCAAAATATTTTGAGTAGGTACCCATGATTAGTCAGAAGCATTTATGTTATTCTGCACTATAAATAGCTTAAACTAACAAATCAACATTCAATTTCTTACACACACTTCTTATAGAGTGCCAACAGAGTCTCTATTCCAGGCAGTTACTCAGGGCCCTAGGTTGATTGATCATCTTGCTACCTGGTACCTTTCAGCTATGTTCTGGAACATGACAGCCTAGAAAGTCATGTCTGGACATTGCATGAACTTTGCCTGGAAATTATCATCACATATGGCTATATTTTATTTCTAAGGACAGGTCATATGGATTCACTTAATTGCACTGGTCTGGGAAAAAATAAGGGAGCAGTCCTTGTTGAGCATTATTGTCTGTTCCCACAAAATAAATACTAGTTCTTCATGCACTTATAACTTAATAAATAATTTGTATTATAATAAAACCATTTAAAACAATAAAATGAAATAAAAACAAATGTGATATATACTCTGCTCTTTTTTTCTTCCTGTATTTTCACCAACCTCATGTGCTTCCCGGAAATCACAAGTCTAGAGTTACTAATAGATCATGATTTGGTAATTCCAATCAGGCATGGTTTTATGCTGATGACAGAAATTTTTTCTCTAAATCCTCTTTGAACCATGTTAATGAATCTCCATTTATTGAAATAATTTGAGCTTATTTTTGTTTCAAGCAACATGGAAAAGCTCAGTTGACAAAGATTCCCTATTCTTCTCCTCTGTGGGACCCATCAGACCATTTTGATTAAGAAATACCATCCAGCTGCTTCTTGACTTGAAAGAATCAGCAATGTTCAGTCTCCTTGTCTTTTTATGGATGTTCCCAATGTCTGTGTGAACCCTCCTGTATGCATTTCTTATTGCATTTTCCAGCCCAGCACCCAGTATCCAGTACAAGGTTTATTCAAAGACAATTCAGTGATGATCTTTTAGCTTCCAGAGTTGATCTACAGTCTTTCATATGGAGAACAGAAGATTTTAAAAGAATAAAAGGAAATAAATTTAATTTAGTATAATTACTTCTATAAGGCTTAGAAAATTAAGAAATTGAGGTGAAGGCATGTTAAATAACTGTCCTGAGGTCAAGCAACTACTTATCACCAAAATCATTTTGTGTGACTTCAACTGTTACAATTTGTCAGGGGGACTAAGAATAGAGGGAGCATACAGAGGAATTTTTAAATTGCAGTTTTTTAAAGTATTCACTTACATGTAAATTAAATGTAAATTTACACTTAAATGTAAATTAACAATATCATGTAATTTGAACTCAATATAAAAATTCAGGGAATATAGTGTTTGTGGACAGGTTGAAAAGGAAAACACAGTTTGGACAACTCTACCATTTGTTCTAGAGAATTCCAACATAACAAGTCCATCAATAGCTTCATGACTTATAATTCTCATAATTTAGACCTAATTATGCAATCCCTTGGCATTTACAGGTAAGTCCACTAGGAAAGAGCAATTTCACTTCTAAGAGCATCACAAAAGTGACAATCTGATGTTACAAACCATTCTGAAGGATTTTTGATGTTGTTTGCATTTAAAAATCTTGTAACATTGAATTTTTGTAGATTTCTAATATAGTAATATTGTGTGGACTTCTCTATTATGATTGAAAGACATTAGTTAATTCAGGAAATAGTAATTGGGCACTTACACTGAGCAGTCTGTTCTAGGTGCTCAATAAACACAGCAGGTCTGCTTCTGTCTTCATTGTGCTCACAGTGTTGGTCCCTAGGAAATATAAACATCTGTATTGTTTGTTGTCTTCAGAAATGATGTGAGCATCTCTACTGGCCATCAGCTGAACTTCAAAGGATGAAAATGAGAGGCTTTGAAATGGAAACCTTGTGAAACATAGCTCTGTTTACTCTAAGCTCTATTACCATACATATTTCTTTGATTACCAACAAACTTCTACATCAGGTACTTACTGCTGTATAACAGTCACCCCACATCTTAAGACATAGTAGAATGGTCATGTATTATTATTTCTCAGGAGCTGAAGCATTAGCAGTGGGGCCAACTTTTCTGAGAATACCTGAAAGCCTTGACCTGTCCTTATGGAGATGTCTGAACTACAAGAGCTCTAAATCTGCATGATTGGATTAGATGGTGACTGTAAAGTATCTACTACAAGTTCTCCATCAGTGGCAGTTATTACAAACAGTCATGTTCCCCTTATCATTTTTGGCTAATAACTTAACTGCTGACTGCTCACTCCTTATGCCTTCAAAGACCACTATACAAGTTCCCACTTCCTCCTATCAGGCCACATTTTTCCTCTTGACAGGACATGGCTTTTGGTCATTGGAAATAATATAAACTACATTTGAAAGAGCTCCTTACCCAGGACACTATGCTTTTGTGTGTGTGGGGGGCGGGGGGGTTGATCTCTACTTTCCATGTACAGTGATGTGACAGCAATGACCTTGATCTTTGGCAGCCAAGCTGACTAGATAAATCCATGAGAAATTCAATACTGGCCAAAGTAATGAGAAGTGACAGTAGAGTGTACACTAAGTAACACATCTCTATCACATGATCCAAGGCTCAGGGACCATTGTGGAAAAGCTGGAGGAAAGAATGTAGACACCAAAGGAAGGCGAGGATTGATTACACTGTTGTCAATCAGACACAGAGGGGCTTTCATAAGCATGACCTCACAGTGGCTGACACTACCTAAATAGGACCTGCATAAGAGGAGGGAAAAATAATGGCATAAAGATAGAATCAAGACTAGTTGGAAAGAAGGAAGGATTCAGTGGAGAGGGGATTTGGGAAGAGAAAAGGGGGGCTGGTGAGAGGGGATTATAAGCAAATTGTCTATATTTATGGAAGTTGTCAATAAAAAATAAAACATAATCCCAGGGTATAAAAAAGAGAAAGAAAATACATAAGCAGAATGGTGAAGTAGATGGTGCAGTACTCCAGGCACATGGAATATACATTATCTCAGATAAGCTTTATCAAAGTACAGAAGGTCATTTTTATCTATTTGCATTTTTACATTAATTGTGAACTTTACTGTCTGAACACATTGCTTATTCCCCTGTGCTTATACTCTTATGATCCTTCTTCCCTACCCTCATTCCCTTGAGGGCCCTTCTCAGTGGGCTTATTTATGTTCACTGTGGGGTTATGAATGCACCAGACAGTCTTTTTGCAGGGATGGGGCAATGCCTCAGGATACTCCTTTCCACACTGTTGCTTTTGCCATATTTTCTTCCACTGTTCTACAATATTATCTGAGCGTTGGAGGACATGTTATCAGTCTGTGGAAGGTGATTTTTATTATCTCCTTACCCTTCAATGGATGCAGAAATGGTTGACATGTTTTCTAATGATTTTAAATTCAGTTAGGTTTAAATAACAAATTTAGGTTTATTAGAATTAAAAAAATACCATCCCTCTTTTTTCCATTTAGGTTCCCCTGTAATACGTTGAAAGAGGGGTGCTTCCAGGTAAGATGGCTGCATAGGAGTCATACCAATCTAGCCTAGGGAGGGATTTGACCACAACCACAGCAAAATACACTCTTTATCTGAAAAGTGTACCTGGACCAGATCAGTGCACCCATCTGCAGGAGCAGTGACCAAACCAGAGGATTTTGCAACCTTATTGGCCTCCTTGCAAAGTCAAGAAATCTGAAGGGGAGACAGTGGGACAAAGGCAGAATGAGCTGAGCAGTTCCAGTACAACTCCAGGCTTCCTGCACTCTCCCATGCCCCAACCAACAGAACCATGAACCTCCGGAGGACATATTCAGCTCCCAGAGACAGGGCATCCAACACAGCCGATCAGAGCACCAGATTCACAGCACAACATGAAGGGATTGAGGTGGGCAGTCAGCACTGGTGATATTGGAAGCCACACAAAAGGTAAAGAGGCTGACTAACAAAAAAAAAGGTACATAGGCCTGCATTGGAAGCACTGTTTCTATGTCAGGGCAGGAAGTGCATAAAGTTGGATTTCCAAATCTAAAAGCACCATAGATTATTAGAAAACCCATGCATCAAATAAACCCAGGATGCAAAAATTACAACAATATAATACAAGAATCACAAAGAATCAAGACAATACCATCAAAAATTATAAATCCCCCAATGACACTGTTTTAGATAAAATGCCTGACAAAGATTTCAAAAAATGATTTTATGTATACACAAAGAAATCAAATGAATCAAAGAAGAAAACAAAGGAACTAAAGACAAAAATGAATTCCTGAAAGAGCTTGGAAACTTGCTTAATGAAATAAGGAAGTCATTACAAGAAATGAGAAGAAAATAGAAATACTGAAGAAAAAAGAGGCAGAAATTCTAGCAATGAAAAACTAAGTCAGTCAAATAAAAACATCTGTGTAAAGTCTCACCAGTATAATGGATGAAGGAGAGAACATAATATCTAAACTAGAAGACCAGGTAGCAGATCTAATACAGTCCAACAAAGACAAAAGGTAAGCTAATAGGAAGGTATGAAAGGCAAGCCCATCAGGATCATAGCCGATTACTCAAGACAAAAAAAAAAAAAAAAATCCAGAAGGTCTTGGGATGATGTATTCCAAGTTCTGAAAGATAACAACTGTCAGCCAAGATTACTTTATCCTGCAAAGTGTTCTATACAAAATGAAGGTGAAATAAGGGCATTCGGCAACAAAAACAGGCTAAAGAAATTTATGACAATTAAGCTAGCCTTACACAAAAAACTTGAAGGAATCCTTCACACTGAAGAAAAAGCAAAGCACACACATGAGGAAAGAGGAAAAAATAAACCATACTCAAATAACTGTTAAAACAAGAGAGCAAAGTGAAACAGAAAGTACTACAAAACAAAAAAATGGTGAGAATAAACACAAAACTTTCAATAATAACTCCTAATATCAATGGCCTCAATGCCCCAAGAAAAAAGACAGGCTTGCAGTCTGCATTCAAAGGCAGGATCCTGCCATTAGTTGCCTCCAAGAAGCTTATCTTACAATAAAAGATAGAATCTGTCCTAGGGTGAAAGGATGGAAAATGGTATTTCAAATTAGAGATGAAAAATACACCATTACAACAGACACAAAAGAAATTCAGAAAATCATAAGGACATAGTTTAATAATGTATACACCTATAAAATTTGAAAATCTGAAAGAAATGAATGATTTCCTTGATTTATATGACCTACTAAACTTAAATCAAAATGAGATAAACCATTTAAATAGACCTATAACAAGCACAGAGATCAGTTATAAAAACTCCCCCAACTAAAAAAAAAAAAAAAAGTCCAGGCTCAGATGGATTCACTGATGAATTTTACCAGAACTTCATGGAAGAACTAGTACCAATGCTTCTCAAACTTTTCCTTTAAATAGAGCAGGAAGGAATTCTACCAAACTCCTTCTACAAAGCCACTATCACCCTGATACCAAAACCAGACAAAGACAGAACTATAAAAGAAAATTAAAGACCAGTCTTAGTCTTCCTCATGAACATAGATACAAAAATTCTCAACAAAATATTGGGAAACAGAATACAATAACATATCAGAAATATTATTCACCCCAACCAAGTAAGCTTTATCCCAGAGATGCAGGGATGGTTCAACATATGCAAATCCATAAATATTATATAGTATATAAATGGAATGAATGACAAAAATCACATTATCATCTCAATAGATGCAGAAAAGGCATTTTACAAAATCCAACATTCCTTCAGGGTAAAAGTCCTACAGAACCTGGGAATAGAAGGCACATATCTCAAAATAATAAAAGCTATTTATGACAAACCTACAGCCAACATAATACTAAATGGAGAATAACTTGAAGATTTACCACTAAATTCAGGAACAAGACAAAGGTGTCCACTGTCTCCACTTTTATTGAATATAGTACTGGAAGTCCTACGAAAAGCAATAAAACAAGAGACACTCATAAAGTCATACAAATTGGAAAGGAAGAGATCAAATTATCACTATTTGTAGATGATATGATTCTATACATAAAGGACCCAAAAGAGTCTACCAGCAAACTGTTAGAGTTGATAAATATTTTTAGCAACATAGGAGGATATAAAATTAAAAAAAAAAAAACAGAAATCAGTAGCTTTCCCATATATTAACAAAAGACATGTGAGGATGAAGTCAGGAAATCTCTCCCATTCACAATTGCCTCTAAAAAGAATTACATTGGAATAAACCTAACCAAAGAAGTGAAGGATCTCTATAATGATAACTTTAAAGCACTCAAGCAAGAAATTGCAGAAGACACTAAGAAATGGAAAGACATCCCATGTTCTTGGATCGGAAGAATCAATGATGTGAAAATGTCAATCTTACCAAAGCAATCGACACATTTAATGCAATACACATTAAAATTCCAATGGCATTCTTCACAAAGACAGAAAAAAATTTCCTAAAATCCATTGGAAGCAAAAAAACAAAACAAACCAAAACAAACCAAAACAAAACAAAACAACAAAAAAAACCCTCAACTATCTAAAACAATTTTGAGCAACAACAAACAATGATTATTTGCTAATACTGGAGCCTAAAATTAGACAAAATTTCCCCACTTACAGTAGTCATCTACAAGTTTAGTACCAGATGTCACTCTTGGGAAGTTTTTTGTAAACTGTTTTAGAGAGAGGACTAGAGATATGCCAGTGCCAAAAAGAATGGAAGGAGGTTATATTTCCACATAATTTCTGTTCTCAAATTTTCAAACCAGAAAAATTAATCCAGTGAGGCAGTCTTGAATGGACTACTGGGAGACACAGAGTGTTTTATCAATTGAGATGCAATTGAGATATTTCTAGGTGGACCTGAAGCATGAAAAAGGTGATTCCTATCATGCCTTTGCCAACAGCATGTGAATATAACTGCCATGAAATTCTCCCATATATATCAACTCATGGGAGCTGAACCATTACCCTAATACAGAAGATAGAAATTTCCCAGCATTTGCATAGTGTCATGTGGTAGTCAAATAATGTATTAAGAAATTCATTCAATTAATGAATATAGGTGGCTTACCCTGTAGACTTGTGTGACCTGATAGGAATGGAATTTTTGCTTTTTTAAAAATATATATTTTGGGGTAGAAAAGATTGCTTAGTGGTTAGGGCACTTGCCTGCGAAGCCTAAGGACCCAGGTTCAATTTTCCAGGTCCCACGTGAGCCAGACGCATATGGTGGCTCATGCTTCTGGAGTTCTTTTGCAGTGGCTGGAGGCCCTGGTGCACCCATTTTCACTTTCTCCCTCTATCTCTCTCCCTCTCTGTGTCTCTAATAAATAAATAAATATTTAAAAATCATATATATATATATATGCAAATGAATTCCAGATGTATGTGCCCCCTTGTGCATCTGGTTTATGTAAGTCCTAGAGAATTGAACCAGGATCCTTTGACTTTGCTGGTGAATGCATTAACCACTAAGCCATTTCTTCAGCCTGAATTCTTGCTTTTGTAAAGGCAATTTGGATATCTGAATCCTTCATAGGTAAAGGCAGTATATGCCTGCCCATTAAATTTCTGTGGTTGTTACATGGAAACTATAAAATAGTAGTACATGGCTATAAAACAGATAGCATACATGCTTCCTATCTTGCTGGATGGTGAGGAAAAAGAATACTTCTGAGGCTACAGATTACTATCTTCCTTGAACATGAACAGTGGGTTCTTTCCCAGAACCTCTTCAATTCATAAGGACAATAAAATGTCCCTTGAACTGTGCCCTACCTACCTGTCTTTGTATTTTTTTAATTATTCATGTAATTAATATTCAAATAGTCATAACCTACAAGGAGGAAAAAAGTGATGAATTAAAGAAAGAGACTTGAAGAGGTAATATCAGATTTCTCTGAGATAACAGGTAAATTCCAGAGTTGAAACTAACATCTGATCCCAAATCAGCAATGCTCTTAGCAAAGCGAATATTTGCAAATCTATTCATTCAAATCTTCCAATTGTCGATGTTCTAAATAATAAATAAATTAAAACTTTTCATGATTACCTGGAGACATGGTTCAGTCAGTAAAGTACTTGCCATTTAAGCACGAGGGTCTGTGTTCAGGTTCTCTAATACCCAGGTAAAAGCTAGATAGGGTAGTGTGCAACTGTAATCCCTGTCCTGGGGACTTAGAGACAGTAAGGTCCCTAGAGCTTGCTGGCTAGCTAGTTTAACTGAATCAGGTAAGTTCATGGTTTATTGAGACAGCTTATCTCAAAAATTAAGATGGAGAGTGATTGGGAGAGACACTCAGCTTTGAGTTCTGATGTGCACACATGTGTATAAGCATGAATATATTCAAACCCACACATACACCTGCAAAAATACACCTGGACCTTTTAAAAGACCTACAATGTGTACAAGACATACATGCAACTTTGGTTATACTTGTCTTGCTCCTAAAGGAAGAAACTGAGAAGGTTATTATTTAGAAGAATCAAATATCAGAACAACACAGCATTTTTTTTTTTTTTCTGCACACCTCAGTGTGAGTTTTCAAGGCAGGGAACTGCAGTTTTCTTCACAGTCAGATAGTCTGGGTCATCAGTTTTTCAGATGTAACAACAGGAATTACTGAAGTGAGATAAAAACATGGAAATTAATACACCTCCTGGTGGAACCTCTCACAGTAACCCCAGAAGATTGAAAAACAACCTCTAATATGGTGGACAGGAGGGATTGTAGGCACACTTTGTAAATCACTGAATATCAAGTGTGAGCTGTGTTAGCAGATCTGGTGGTGACAGGAGACATGGGAAAGCCCCAAATAACTTTCAGAGACTTCTTGGCCTTTTCTACAAACAGTATATTTTAGAGTTTTCCTGTCCTCACTGTAATTTTGGGTTGCAGGTGAAGCATTATGCTCAACTATCGTGCAGACAGGAATGGATCCTTAGTAATATGTTGCTGGCCAGAGGTATAAAGGTGAGAATACTACTATTTATATACATGCTTACACACAAATACAAATCTACATGCATACATACTTTTTTCCATCTCTGGAAACTCCACCTTTGCATTTCTTTCTATTCATGCTTTCTTTGGGGCTTACAAAGCTGTATCATATGATTGGTTTCAACAATAGCAACTTTGTAAGATAGAAAATATTGACATTGTTTGGACAGTGGCAGCCAAGGGAAGCATGGCTCACAGACACTCCCTTAGCCTGGGTCAAGCAGCAGTTGACTATGTTCTTTCAGGGCCTATGTCTCTATCCCAAGCCCTACATGTGGTGCTTTACCCTAGAGTGAAAAAATATGAAGCTAGGAGAAGTCATTATATGGGCCAGCCCCGACTCCTCTCCAACACAGATGTGGGTGTGATTGCACCCTGGCCAGAGCCACCATGCGATAATGAATTGCCATGGAGAATGAGACAGCTGGAAATAGTGATGTCCTACTGAAATACCTTTTCATCAGGAAAAGAACTAAGCAGGGAACAGGTAGACATTGACTCTCCATAAAAAGTGATAGCAAGTTAAAAAAATAAACTTAATAGGGCTGGGAGATGGCTTAGCAGTTAAGGCACTTGCCTGCAAAGCCAAAGGACCCAGGTTTGATTCCCCAGGACCGCATAAACCAGATATACAAGGTAGCACATGTGTCTAGAGTTCGTTTGCAGTGTCTGGAGGTCCTGGCATGATCATTCTCTCTGTCTCTCTATCTCTCTTTCTCAAATAAATTAAATAAATAAATAAATAAACAATAGCAAAATACCATATGCTATCATTCATCTGGCCCAATTTCTTCTGGTTATGAACGTTGTCAAGACTGCTTTTTAGTAAAAGTTTCACACTGCAAGATCAAAATGATCTTGTCTTTAGTAGCAGAAAAACAGTACACTTTGTTCCAATGACATCTTTCTTTCTTTCTGATGTATCACAGCTCATTTGCAATAAAAAGAGTAACTAATTTTGAATCCCTTCTTACACACTCCCTTTTTTCTCTCTTCCCTTCCTCTTTCCCTCCCTTTCTTCAAAACTTTATATGACTTAAAAATAATGTATTTTTTTACTCATATTTTTTTCATCTAAATTTCTAACCTTAAGTTTGCAGTGATGAACTTTATACTGGTTCTCAAAGTCCCTTCCCAACATCATCTCCCTATAGAAGCAGATGCTCAATGTCTTAGCAAGAGTGTTTGGCATTTCTGCCATCTTCTAGGAATAGATATACAAGAAGATCAAGCATACACCAAGAAAGCAAATAACCAATTTTATTTTGAGAATGGCAGATGCATTTTCTTATCAATTTATTAACTGATTCATAAAAGCCATTATAAACCATCAACATGTAAGTATTTTTAATGATTAAATTCAAGTAATTTGTACTGTGTGTGTGTGTGTGTGTGTGTGTGTGTGTGTAAAGCTGCCTGGTATGAAGAAGTTAGGTATTTAAAGAAATCAGATGTTGGGGCTGGAGGGATGGCTTAGCAGTTAAGGCATTTGCCTGCAAAGCCAAAGGACCAAGGTTCTATTCCCCAGGACCCACATTAGCCAGATGCACAAAGGGTACACGTGTCTGTAGTTTGTTTGCAGTGGCTGGGGGACCTGGCATGCCCCCCCCTCTCTTTCTCTCTCTCTCTCTCTCTCTTACCTTCTTTGTCAAAAAAAAAAAAAGAAAGAAGATGTTGAATACGTTGGACCATCTGAGAAAGATATTTATGTAAGATACTTATGTACCAAAAATCAAGAATAGGAAACGTATCTAAAATAAGGCGTGTGTGTGTGTGTGTGTGTGTGTGTATACATAAGAATATGGAAAGATTCTCATATTTCCATAATTAGAGTTTCACTTCCTTTGAAATTAAATTCCCAGTAAGAGAAACAAAATTAATATGAGTTAATTGTATTTTGATACATAAGCCCATTTAAATTGCTCAGAATCTCAGGATTTTTCTTCTAAGGAGAACCCTTTCAAGACTTTAAAGGGAAAAAAGGCTACAGATGGTACAGAGAATGGACAGATTCCAGGACATTCATATTTCATTATTTGTTCCCAGTATTAGTTTGTTCTTAATATTTACTCATTTCTTTTCAAAGAAACAAGAAAATACAAAACTCATAAGTTATTCTCTGGTTGTTTCACTACTAGACAAACATTAAATTCCTTATCAAGTGGCCTAAGGTTTGGACAAATGGAATTTTTCTCAGTTAATCTTTCCTGACATGGCCTTACAGATTTGCCACCAGAGGGGTTTCTGTTAGCTGAATCTAGACCAATCAAGTTGGCAATCACGATTAACCATTACATCATTCTAACTGTAACTATAGTAACTGAGATCTTTTTTATAAACCTATAGACAATTCAATTTTTCATTTTGATAATTATTTATTAACATCTCAAGTCTATATTAAATGTATTAATTAGTTTTATGTTATTGAGTGGCAAGACGGCAATCAAAAGACATGTAATCACTTATGTTTAGAGAAAGATAGATGTATTTTCTCAATTTATGGACTGACCAATGAAACCATTATAGGACATTAATGTTTTGTTACAAGTTTTTAAGTTTCTTATTTGACTTTTTGTTAATTATTTTTCAGAAGAATAATTTGCAAGAACATATTTTCCATTCTTGAGATTTCCTCTTCACTCTGGTGGTTATTTCCTAGCTATGCAAAAGCTTGTACCATGATATATTCACATGTGTTTATTTTTGTTGTTTTTTCCTGTGCTTTTAGGGTCTACCATAAGATCCTGCTATACCATTTCTGGGTATATATCAGAGGAAAATTATATCAGCATATCAATGAGACACCTCCATACCTATGTTTATTGCTGTACAGCTCACAGTAGCTAAAATATGAAATCAATCTAAATGTCAATCAGTTAATGAGTATATATACTATATAATTATTACATGACAATCAAAATTTTGTTTGAATGCTTCAGGATATGGAAGTGTTAACTACTCTACTTTGATCATTGCACATAGAATATGTCAAATCATCATACTGAACCCATAAACTTGTATGGTTAAAGTAATATTAGTAGCAAATAAAAAGAACTTAAAAAACAAAGTCTTAGAACTGACCAGCTATAAAAGTGGAACATATTTGCCATCTGGAGCATTAGTTTATGTCCTTAACTACTACATAGCCCTTCCTGTTATCTAAAATTAGGGTACCCAACTTGTGAATTAAGTTCTCCATGAGATGTTCCTTAATTTTGACAGTTTAGTTTTACTACATCCACTGAAAACTGATGTATATCCCTTTTAACCATACTTTGTTAAAACGTACTGCCACCTTCATCAATGCAATGGAGCTGTTAAACCAAGCATGAAATAAAAGTCGTTCTGGGTGGAATAAAAAGCACATGTCCTAGAGGCTTATGGGGTATATAAACACTAATAGAGCATAAATGTAATTAATTAACAAGAATAATCACAGGAGCTTTTACTGTGGCTGAAACAAATATTTAACATTTCCCAGGTGACTAAATGTCATTTGTTATCACCACATGCAACTTTTCATAAGGAGACCTAAGAGACAGTGGGATATCTGGTCATTAAGGGAAATAATGTAGAGTCCCATGTTCTAATTGCCAGCGTGATGATGGTTCCAGAAAATATCATTGTTAAAAGACCACTTAGACCTAAAAAGGAGTTAAGTGAGCAATATTTATCCGGAAGTGGAGATTTATGGAACAATTGGTCTCAAGGAATTCCTTTCCAGGTTCTCTTAGATAACACAGTCATGTGAAGAAAGTTCTTGCTTGCAATTTATTTTGAGACAGAGAGAGAGAGAGAGAGAGAGAGAGAGAGAGAGCATGGGCATGCCAGGGCCTTTCAACCACAGTGAATGAACTCCAGACACATATGTCCTCTTGTGCACATGTGCAACAGTGTACGCTTGTGTCAGTTTTGCATCTGGCTATATGTGGAACCTGGAGATTCGAACACTCACCTTAACCACTTAGCTATCAGTCTAGCCTGCTTGCTATTTTTTAATTAATTTTTATGTGTTTAAAAATTTACTAGCTCCATGTTTATTTAGAAAATTAATATGCAGTTGCTTTTAAGAACAGTTAGTCATAATTATTCACAGTTAAATAATTATGTGATTGCTTGACTCATGTCGCAGCTACTAAAATTTTGTGACCTGTTAATTTGGCATGAGTTTCATCTACACATGAACAAAAAAAAAAATGTACTGTGTTAACATTAATACTTGTGGAATGATGAAATGTCCTGACTTTATAATAGGGAAGCTTGTACCATAAATTCATAAAAGAACATTTTTGAGTAATCCTTCGTCTGATTTCAAACTGATTCAAAGTGGATATAGCTCTGGAAACATGCATAATAAGTTGAGGAAAATTACTGAAAAGGGGGAAAGTCAGGGTGTGTGTTGTATATGTCTTCACATATAACCTTAATTTCAATCATAGTATATTCACTGTGCACATTTGGGAATGTATGCCCTTTTAAAAATTGTATAGGATGGTTGTTACTATAATTCTGTTCCTTTATGATATACAGATATGGAACATTTGTGAACATTTAGCACAGAAGTAGGAATCTGGGGAGATTAATTTCTATATATGAAAAGTTTTCATGTGGAAACACAAGCAAGTTTTATTTAATTTTTTAAAAATAGTGTGTATTTAATATATAAGGCTAGATAATAAATATGTGACCTTTTGAAGATCAAAATAACATGTGTAAAGATGAATTTTGGAAAGGAAAACACTTTCCTTACATGCAGGGGATTACTGCTCTGCATGATCACAGTGCATTAGGATTACAGGTAAAAGTCCTCATGCCAAGGTGAACTCAACACATTTGCACTTGATTTTAAATTGGTGAACTGCTTTCACTTTGAAACATCTGGACAACTGCTGCTGGTGACACCTTGTTCTTTAAAGGATAATCTAGAATGTGCCAGATTATGCCTTTATTATTTTGGCCTTCAAAATGGTAAGAAATGAGCTGGTTCCCAGAAGTGGACCCTGAAAGCTTTATTGCTGGACAGCCAGGCCAATAATACCACTGGTGCAATAGTGGCATGTCTGTTATGGGAGAAACCAACTGCCCTCTGATCGGATTTGAGACCTGCCATATGAGAGGGAATTCATGCCTGGTACCAAAAACATAATGAAGTCAGGCATAGTGGTGCATGATTTTAGTCCTAGAACTTTGGAGGCGGAGGTGGGAGAATCACTGTGAGTTTAAGACCAGCTTGAGACTACACAGTGAATTCCAGGTCAGCTTAGGATAGAGGGAGAGCCTACAAAAAAACAAAACATAACAACAAAACCAAAAACCTAATGAAAAGTCTATGGATTGGGAGGTCATTTCCCTAAGCGGAAAATTACTACTATTGTCTGGATAAGTGGATAAATTATACCCACCAAAGTGACCTTTAAATTCTTATTTATGCCCATGTATTAATGATACCCTTACTTTTGTTTACAGAAGCTTCTCTTTTCAGATGGTGGTAACCACTGTGGAAACTCAAATCTATCCAAAGTGCTGAGAAGAAATGACAGTGGTGTGTTTAGCATTAAGTGAAACATCTTTGTCATCCCCTCCAAGGCTTAATGACCATTTTAGAAGAGGTGGCAGCAAGACTGTAAAAGAACAAAAAGGGAAGTGTGCTGATAGTACTGTTTATAGACATAATACTGCCATGATATTCATTACCTCACAGTGGCTGGTGCTGCACAAGACCTGCAAAATAGGAGGAAAAGCAGTGATGACATCAAAATAGACAAAAGACTCAGAAAAAAAGAAAGGATTCAGAGGAGAGGGAATTTGGAGGGGGGAGGAGGTGGGAGGGCAATATAATCATGGTATGATATCTATATTATAGAGCTTATCAGGAAAAAGGATTTTTTTTTTTTTTAGAAAAATGAATTAGCTTGTTCCAAGGATTTGGTCATCTATTCTGAAGTTTAGGTTTATGGTTGAAGAGTAATGTCATATTCTAAAATGTTAAGTAAGCAAAACAAAAACACAGGCCTGGTGTGGTGGTGCACAACTTTAATCCCAGTACTCAGGAGGCTGTGGTAGGTGGATCACTGTGAGTTCAAGGCGAGCCTGGAATTACACAGTAAGTTCCAGGTCATCTTGGGCTAGAGTGAGACCATAACTTGAAAAACCCCCCAAAATTTAAAAATCAGAGTAGATTATTAGAACTATATTAGTTTCATCTATTCATAGCATGTACTAGAGTGAAAGTGGGCATGTAATTATACTTGTTTAAGAAGTTAGTTTCATGATGGCTGCAGAGATTGTTCAGAGGTTAGTGACTTACTTGCAATATTTGCTGGATCAGGTTCAACTCTCAGCACCCTCTTAAAGCCGGATACAGTGGCACATGCATCTGTGATCTTAATGTGCCTAAAACAATGGGATCTGGAGCCAGGAGAATCTAAAACTCACAATCCAGGTAGTCTGTCTTTTTTTTTTTTTTTTTTCAGTCTAGAAACTCAGTTTCAATGGCAAAAGACCCTGTCTCAAAGAAGGTAGAGAAGATATCTCAATGTTGTCCTCTAACCTTCATATATACACACTGTCTCTCTCTCTCTCTCTATCTCTCTCTCATACACACACACACACACAAAAAAATAAACAAATAAATATTGAAAAAGAAGTTAAATTCTATTTATACATTATGAGAAATAATTCTACAAATTCCTATCCAAATATATCAATTTTAAATTATTTTATTTAAAATTTTAACTTTTGGGGGCAGGTTCATATATCCCATGCTAGGCTTGAATTACTGATGCTTCTGTTTTTACCTCTCAAGTACTGAGATTCCATGTATTTTCCCAGCACCAACTATAGCAGGCATTTTGTCATTGTTGGAACAAAACATCCAACCAGAAGCAGCTTATAGAAGGAAAGTGTTCATTTGCAGCTTAAGTTTCTAAGGGAATTTTCATCATAGTGAGAAAAGCATGGCAGAATCAGACAGCTAGGCATCTCCACAGCACCAGAGAGGAAGTAAAGAGAATTAAATATGGCAAGCAGGGCTGGGTATAACACCCAAAGTCTGCTCCTAGCAGCATACCTTCTCTAGCAAGGCTCTACCTCCTAAAGGCTCCACCAGCTGGGGAGTAAGTATGAGGCTAACACATGAGGCTAATCAAATTACCACACCAGAGTTTCTAAATGGATCTATATATGTATATATGTGTTTGCCTCTAAAACAAAGAAGTTTGTTCAAGACATAGAGTTCCAGAATTAGAAGGAAAGTGTGAGTCCATGTGTTTAAAACTGCTCACTACACAAAGCCTATGCATATCTCCATAATAATATCCAATTTCTATTCATTCAGACTCTGTTAAAGGCTTAAAAACATTTGCATTTTACTAAAAGAGATATTGAATAAGATGTTAGGAGGGTCACCAAATCAGAGATGGCATCTGAATACATTTGGAAGAGTTCTTTGTATAATTAATCTTTTTAATGTGGTATCTATGGAAACAAATATATATTAAAACCCAGAGTAGATCATTGTGTCCTTGGCATTAACTTAGCACAGAACTCATCTTATCCTTACACATTTACATTTTTAGAACCTACAGCCAGATCTCCTAATCAAAGGCCAACCTCAAGGATGCCTAATGATGCTGGTTTATGATTAAATTGGATACCCCTTTTCTAAACCATGTGAGGCCACCTTCATGGTTGTAGGTCTTTCAAAGGCTAAAATATTAATTTAAACTGCTTGCTTTGTAAAGACCAAAAGACTAACTAGTTATTATAAGAAACTTATATCTGCCTGGATAAGTCTAAAACTCAGGGAGAGGAAGATCTCCCTGCAAGCCCTGCTTTATGTCACCACTGCACAGATGCTGGGGAAAGAATCCAGCTTCAAGGAAACATGATGCTTCTATGATGAATACCCTGCCCTACGCTTTTAAGTCACATAGACAGAAAACATTTGGTAGCACATCTATAGGTAATTAGGATCCTTTTTCAGAATATAGTATTTCATTATGTATCTCAGGTTGGCTTTGAATAGTGATTTCCTGCCTCAGCCTCTTGACTACTGAGATTTCAGGCATGCTACAAGTGAGATTTTTAATGCTGTAAAAGCTCCCACTGCAAGAAGGACATTGTGACTCCCTTAGAAGTTTGTTGGGAGACACTGGTTAGAAAATACACACACACACACACACAAAACAAAACAAAACAAAACGTACTGTGCTTGATGTTTCCTTTTAAAGTAGGAAGGCTAGTTATTTCTATGAAGCCAAGGATACCCTTCAAAATGAGATCATAACAATTTACTCAAAACAGTGACATCACTCAGGAGAGCCATCCAAATACCTAGGTTGGTGCAATACAAAGGGAATGGATATGGCATGGCTGGGGAACTTCATGTACTATGGTCATCATGCCTGTGCTTCATGCATCCTTACAATGTAGCCAGGAGTTACTGTTAATTCTTTTCATTAATACATCAATCCATTTTCGCCTAAAATGCATAATCATTAAAACATTAGTTTCCAAAAATCATACTAATCCAAGAACATTAAGATACATATCATATCAGTCAGCCAACTTGTCATATGGTAAATGAACTGCATTGTGTGCTAGATCCTGAGCATGCAAAGCAAATTTAATTCTATTTTCAAGCAACATATACTCAGATGTTGGGGTTTGTAAGGTGATCCATATTTGCAACCCAGTGATGATCACTGACACAAAGATACTCATAGTGGAAGCACTAAGGAGAGATTTAATCTGTTATTGCACTCCAGTGTCCAGCATCTCTGAAGTCCAAACTGGAAATAAATGTAGTATTTGCAAGTCTAAGAAGATATGCTAAATGGGATTATCTCAGAGCAAATGTGGAGTAAATGTGGAGAAAGGAATGAATTCAAAATGTGGTGATTAATTCTACTGTCAAGTTGACTACACGTAGAGTTATCATGGAAACAAACTCTGGATATGCCTATGAGTGTGTTTCCTGAAATGTTTAACTGAAGAGGGAAGAACTGGCCTGAATATGAGTGGCATAGCCACCTGAGCTGTGGTAAATGATTAGGAGAAAGAGATCAGAGCATCAGCACTCATCCCTCTGCTATGTGGCCAGCAGATCCATGCTCCGGATGCCATGTTTTCCCTGCCCTAATGGACTCCTTCCTTGAGTTTTTTATCAGATAATTTTTTCACAGTAATAAGAAGAGTAACTAATATAAACCCCTAAAAACTTAACTGACACAAATCAGACAGCAACAGAGTGTGACATTGTCCCATCCACTTATCTGACTATAAATTACTGGGTCATGTCTGTGCTTCACACATATTCAAAATTGGAAATGTAGATGTGAAGATGTATGATCACAAAACTGTATGCCTATGATAACCTGCCTTTCTTCCCTACATCGTAATCAACTGGGACTCAAGAGAAATTCTGTCAGACTTTTCTAACCAAGCAAAAACATTTCCTATGGTTGTTAGTGTTTCATAAGAAAAATAGAGGAAGTGGAAAGGGTGGGTAGGATCAATGATTCCAAAATGTCCTTACAATAAAGAAAGTAGGAACAATAATTAGAAAACACAGCAAATGAGAAATAGATAAACTAGTCCTCCCTTTCAGAGACTATAATGGTTAATTTTAATTGGACCTAGAATCACCCAGGAAACAAACCTCTGGACATAAAGGTGAATAAGTTTTCTGATTAGGTTAATTTACATATGAAGGGATGGCAAGATTGCTCAGCAGTTAAAGGCACTTGCGTGCAAAGCTTGCAGGCCTGGATTCATCTCCAGTACCTACATAAAGCCAGATACACAAAGTGACACATATGTCTGGAATTCCTTTACAGTGGTAAGAGACCCCGGTGAGCCCTGTTGTCTCTCTACTGACAAATAAATGAAATAAAATATAAATAAAATAAAACTTTAAAAAATTACATGGAAAAACAATACTAAACATGAGTGGAAATGGAACCATTCTATGGTCTGGAATCCTGGACTTCATTAAAAGGAGAAAGTGAGCTGAGCACTGGTATTCATCCCTCTCTGCTTTTTAACTATAGATGCAATGTGACCAGCTATGTCCCACATTTGTTATCCACTATCCCATCTCTGCCACAAAGAACCTTATTTCCTAAAACTATAAGCCAAAATAAGCCTTTCTTCCCTTACACTGCTTCTTGTCAAGTATTCTGTCAATTAGAGAAATAACTAATACAGAAACATACATAGGTCTTCTTTCAGTCAAGGGTCTTCTAAAGAACAGAACTGATAGAAGTATGTGTTGAAATTGAGAGGGAAAAGAGAGATTGATTTTAAGAAACTGGTTCATATGATTTCAGAGGCTGGCATGTCTGAAATTTTTACATTAGATCAGCAGGCTGTGGGTCCAAGAAAGAGCTAATTATGCAGCCTGAGTCTTAATATAGTGTGGAAGTAGAACTCCTTCCTCTTGAGGGGCTTTAGTTGTTCTCAAAAGCCTTTGGCTGATTAAATGAGGCACAGTTACATTACATCATAATCTGTTTGTTCCATGTGTACTGATTCAACAGCTAATGACATCTATAAAATACCTTCCCATAAATAGCTACAAAGTGGTTAACTAGCAATCAGACACTACAGTATAGCCAGGGTGATCCCCAAATTGGCCATCATTCATTTTTATACAGGCTTAACCTCACAGAAAATTTTATAAAGAGCAAGGAAAGGTAAACTTCTATGCTATCACTGAACTGTAAGCCAATGGACCATAGGTTACTAAGGATGATGTAATTAATAGCAACTATTAGCATTTCTTTTCTGCTTAGCCATCAATTTAGTCATTCACTAATTTGATAAATACATACTAAGAGCTTCCTATTTGTCATTTGAGGAAAATGACTAAATTTTGGAATTGCCTTAAGAATCTAAAAATTAGAAAAAATATTGAAACTGTGGCGTTATTTGAATGTAAAATACTCCAATAGCCTCAAGTTTTGAATCACCAGCTGGTGGAGTTGTTCTAGGAAGTTGTGAAACCTTTAGCAGGAAGTATGTTGCTGAGTGGTCGAGCCTTGAAGTGTTTTAGTTCGACCTCCATGCTGTTCTCCTTACTTCTTCCCTGCTAATGTGATGATATGACACCAGTTTTCTGCCCCTGTCATGATTTCCTTCCATGATGGACTCTACTCTCTAGAACTGTGAGCTGAATTAAAACTTTTATTTCCATAATGTGCTTCTGGTCAGATGTTTTGTCCCAGCAATGATAAAGATAGTGAATACATCTAAATAGTCCTTGGAAATAATCAAATCCAACATAGTTATAGATAAGTAGAGAGGCTGTAACTCTTAGTAGCATGTTATGAATCCAAAAATTCTAGTTCAGCCTCTGATAGCCTGACCACAACTTACTATTCCTTTCCCTGGAAGGTAATTCAGATAACTATGGTGCAAACTGAAAAGCTCTTGAGAATGTCTAGGTTTTTATCACACTATGAAATGTGTCATTCTCAAAACTCAAGAAGTATGATATCATGTAAAATGATTGAGAAATGCAATGAGATACTTTTGTTTATTCCTATGTGGGCTACTGAATAGGAAATTTTAACCACACCAAATATCAATTTGCAATCTTCTTAACTTACTGAGAAATAAAAGAGAGGACAATTGAGCAAACAGGCATGTCACTCTTTATTATTGTTAAGAAATTATGGCAAATTTGAAAAAATGGGTCTTCCTTGGTGGGAGATGATTTCCTTGTATAGATCCCATGGGTTTTTGTGCATGCTGGTTGTCTGTTTGTAACCAATTAACTAGTCAGCTTGGCATTTGAAAACATTTACGTTGAGTGCATTGTTGAACTGCTCACTAAAAGTATTAAAACTATTTGTTTTTCTGTGTCTGGCTTAATTTCCTTAAAATGATAAACTTCACTTGCATCTATTTTCTTGTAAATTACCTTAATCAATTCCTTTTTGGCTGACAAAGGCCATTATGGGCACATGCCATATTTTCTTTACCCATTCTCTGTTAATACATACCAAGGTTGATTCCATAGCTTAGCTATAGTGGATAGTTCTACAATAAACACCAGTGTACTAGTATGCCTGTAATATGTTGACTTAAAGACCTCCAACTAATATCACATGTCTTTTCATTTGTGGAAAATAGTTTTTTATATATTGATGGATCGTATCTTTGATGGATAGATGAGATGAAGGTGATAACAAGACTCTAGGGGAATGAAGGGCACTAATGGTGTGGGAGAAAGGAGAGAAGGAGGAGTATAAGAAGTATAGGAGCCATATGGTTCAAGTACATTATATATATGTACAAAGATCTCATTTTGAAACACAGTACTAAGTAAAATAGATATATACTAATAATATGATAAATCTAAAGGACATGTATGCCCAGCAATCTTTCCATCTAGAATTTAGCTTCCTTTTATAAGTAAACTAAATTTCAATTAAAAATGTCTAATTCTGCATTTCTGCTTCTCTTGTAGATGATATGATTCTATACATAAAGGACCCTAAAGACTCTACCAGCAAACTGTTAGTGCTGATAAACACTTTTAGCAACATAGCAGGATATAAAATACACACATACAGAAATCAGTACCTTTCCTATAAGCTAACAAAAAACATGCTAAGTATGAAATTGGGGAATCACTCTCATTCATAATTTCCTCAAAAAAAATTTTTTTGGAATAAACCTGACCAAGGAAACTTCAAAACACTTGAGAGAGAAATTGCAGAAGACACTAATAAATGAAAAGACATTCCATGTTTAGATTGGAAGAACCAATATTGTGAAAATGTCAATCACACCAAAAACAATCTACACATTTAATACAATCCTCATCAAAATTCCAATGGCATTTTTCACAGAAATAGAAAAAAAAAACAATCCTAAAATTCATTTGGAAGCACAAAAACCCTCAAATAGTCAACAATTTTGAGCAGCAAAACTAAGGCTGGTAATGGTATCACCATGCCTGTTTTTAAGCTATATTACAGAGTCATCATAACAAAAACAGTATGGAACTGGCACAAAGACAGACAGGTAGATCAATGGAACAGAATGGAGTACCCAGATGTAACTTTAAATTTAGGCAGCTACAGCCATCTGATTTTTAAAAAATGCCAAAAATATTCATTGGAGAAAGGAATGGTGCTGGGAAAACTGGATATCTATATGTAGAGTTCATAATCTTGGCTTCCATAGTATTATGAGGTATTATGAGTTGGTTTACAGTTCCAGCCATTGCTTCCTTTGTACTGAGTGGATCTCTTAGCCAATAAGTGAGCCATTGTTATCCAACTAGGCTATGCATCACTACTATACAAATGTGTACATCTTGTCAAGCTAGTTGCCTTCATAAAGCAGGTTCCTCTGCTTACAATGTTGTTGGCTGTTTTTCTTCAGCTGCTCATGTAGTGCTTTTCTGCATTATATGAGCTACCCAGCTGGGAGCTGGCTGCCTTCCAGGTTGAGACCGATCGATCTCTCAATGTTCTGCATTTTGTAGGTTCTAGATAGATATTAGGCAGAATGTGTGATTTCAGCAGTAGGATCTTATGTTTCATCTCATGTAGCTAATCAGGTGCTTTGACAGGCCTGTCTTAATTTGGGGGCCTCTTGGTTCTCTCTGATCAACAACTCCACATAGATTGCAATCAATTTCTGGTACCGGTTACAAGTCAGGGCCAAATGTATTAGGGTTAAATTTCATTCCACCCTGCCTAGGGCCCTTCTTACCAGATGATTCCTCCATGCTCCTAATGAGGGTTATATCCTTCGTCTCCTATCTAGGAGGAAAGTTTCTGTGGTGCAATTTATTTTGGATTTGGTTCTGTTCAGCTCCTCCCACCCTCCCATTTTCCTCCCTCCAAATCCTTCTATCCCTCTTATCTGTCCTTCAAGTTGCTTGTCAGATATGCCTACAACTCAAGCTGTTCCAGGTTAGGATCCCCAGATGAGGGAGAACATGTAGCATTTATCTTTCTGTGCTTGTGTGAGTTCTTTTAGTATGATCTGTTGCAACTCTATTCATTTTCCTACAAATTTCATTATATCATGTTTTCTTACTGCTGAGCAGAATTCCATTGTGAATATGGGCTTCATCTTCATTATCCATTCTTCATACACTGGATATATGGGTTGTTTCCAGTTATTAACTATTGTGAATTGAGCAGCTATAAATATGGTTGAGAAATATCTCTGCAATGAAGAGTGGGGCCATTAGGATAGATGTTCAGTAGAGGAATGGGTGTGTCAGTTGGTAGCTCTGTTTTATTCTTTTTCAGGTATCTTCATGTTGATTTCCATAGTGGTTTTACAAGTTTTCACTGACACCAGCAAGGAATGAGTGTTCTTCTTTCCTTGCATCCTTGCCAATGTTTATTGCCATTTGAGTTTTTAATGATTGCCTTCTTTCTGGAGTAAGGCAGAATCTCATAGGTGTTTCAATTTTAATTTCCTGATGATTAAAGTTGTTGAGCATTTCCATAGGTGAGGATTAGCTATTTGTATTTCATCTTTTGTGAATTCCATATTCCATTCTCTGCCCCCTTTGTTGATTTTTTGATTTTCTTTATTGTTCAGTTTGTTGAGTTATTTGTAGATTATAGATATTAGGCCTCTGTCAGTGGTATAGTTGTTGAAGATTTTCTCCCATTTTGTGGGTATTCTAGTGGCTCTGTTTATGATATGTTTGTCTGTGTAAAAGCTTTTTAGCTTTATGAGATCCCATTGGTTGAGTGATTGTTTAATTTCCTGAGCAACTGGGGGTATTGTTCAAAGCCTTTCCCAACTCCTGTATCGTGAAGAGGTCCCATGTTTTCTTCCCAGCTCTTTAATAAGAGTTTCGGATATTATATTGAGGTTTAAATTCATCTGGAGTTTATTTTTCTGCCTGGTGAGAGGAGTGGGTCTAGTTTCATTTTTCTACATGTGGTCATTGAATTTGTCCAGCATTATTTGTTGAAGATTCTGTCTTTTCTCTAGTGTATGTTGTTGGCTTCTTTGTCAGAGATCAAGTAGCTGCAGTTACTCAGACTAAGGGCTGTGTTTTTAATTCTGTTCCATCAGTCTATATGTCTATTTTTGTACAAGTGCCATGCTGTTTTTGTTACTATGGCTTTGTAGTATAGGATTATTTTTTGATATCTGGGGCCTTCTGCCATTCCATCTCAGAGCAAAAGTATGTTTTATCAAGGAGGGAGGTAGTATTTGCCTTTATAGGGATGTTTAGTGAATGTTGTATTTTGGGTTTGAACCAGAGTGTAGTGGGATATCATTGTATCCTCAGATGGGGTTGTTGAGGTTGTAAGTGAACCTGCAGTTCTGGGCTGGTGTCTGATACAAGAACTGTCTTTGGAAGTCTGGAATCTCTTCAGCACTTGATCACAGATGTGCCTAGCCTGTTGGGCTCAGGGGTTGTCACAATTGGCCCTGCTCCCCTATTGTACCCAGCTGAGCAGTTTGTAGAGGTCCACTGCAACCTGCTGGGGAGTGGTTGCCAGATATTCCTGTGCTCCCAGTCTGGGGCAGGAGCAAAGATACAAGGGGGCACAGATAGTCAGAGATGAGAAGTGGGTGGTAGTAATGGCAGGGAGGGTGGGTGTGGGGCACTGGGCTCCATGGACCAGCTGAAGCTGGTAGAGTTAGCTAATGGGTTGTGCCCTTCCCCTGACTGGAGCTCACAGGCCCCAAACACTCCACACCCCTCACTAGCCCAGAGTGCACAGGCCCCAAACATGCTGGTGCCCATCACCCACCTGAGTGTACAGGCCCCAAACACACTGTACTCCTCATCTTCTCACACCTGGCACACACAGATTCCAAAAAACCAAAAAAGCTGCCCTCTCAACAGCCCAGAGTGTACAGGCCCCCAAAGCAGAGATTTTTTTTCTTTCTTTCTTTTTCTTTTCCTTTCTTTCTTTCTTTCTTTTTTTTTTTTTTTTTTTTTTTGCATACAGAGATTTAGGCATCATTCATATTCATTCTGGTGCACCTTCCTGCCACCCCAAGCATTCTGATTAAGCAATCCTTTTGAATTCAAAGGCTCTTGAATGTTATAGTTTTCTATGTGAAGTCAGTGACTGATTCTTTTGAAGATCACTTGCACATTATGAATTACTTTTTATTCTCCCATCTCATTATGCTTTCAACAGTAGACTGTGCTGTATCTAGGTATGCATATTACTGAATTTATTTTACTTGGAGTTTAATGAATTTTTCACTTACACAAATTATTTTTACATACACATTTCTTCCAGTATTCTTCCTCTCTATTTTTTCTTTGTCTTCTGAGAATGACATCAGATGTTAGGATATTTGATGCTGTTAAAGTCTGCATTTGCTCTTTACATTTTAAAAATATTTTATTTTTATATATTTATTTATGAGAGACAAAGAGAGCGAGAATGAATGAGCAAGCCAGAGCCTCTATCCACTTCAACCTAATTCAAGAAGCATATGCCACCATGTGTACCATTGGCATATGGGTTCTGGGGAATCAAACTTGTGTCCTTAACCTTCACAGTCCAGTGCTTAACCGCTAAGCCATCTCTCCAAGCCTACTCTTCATCTTTTTATATTCTTCTTCCTTAGACTAGACACTATCAGTTTAACATATTCTCTTTGTTTCTTCTTGCCTGTTCAAATATTCTGCTAAGCCCCTCTAGTAAATTAGTGTATTTCATGAGTCTAAAATTTCTATTTTGTCCTCTTTTACAATCTGTATCTCTTTGCTTATATTCTCTATTTAGTAAGAAATCAGTCTCATACATTTCTATATTACTCCCGAATGCATTCTTTTAGTTATTTAAATATATTTATAATATCTTAATTGTATTCTTTATTTAGTCCAATGCTTAGTTTCTTCAGGGACAGTCTCTAGTGATATTTTTATCTCATAATATGAGTTTAGTATTTCTATATTTGCAAAATTTTTATTTTATTTAGTTATTAGAGAGAGAGAGATTGAGGGAGGATGGACATGCCAGGGCCTCCAGTCACTGCAAATGAACTTCAGACACATGCGCCACTTTGTGCTTCTGACTTATGTGGGTACTGGAGGATCAAACCTGGGTCAGGAGCTTTTGCAGGCAAATGCCTTAGCTGCTAAGTAATCTCTCTATCCCTATTTCTGTATTTTTGAATGTCTCAAAGTAAAAATGTTTGTTAAAAGCTGGACATGTAAAGATAATGGGATAAATCAATAAATCAAATGCCTCTTCTCCCAGTTAATTTTTTGTTGTTTTATTGATTATGTGTTTACTTGGTTTCCATATTGTTTGGTATATGTGGCATTTGCAGTCTGCTCAGTTTAATTAATGGTCAGAAGTGACTGGACAGAGTTGTCCTTATATGTCTTAGACCAACAGTCCAATAATTTTTGCTTAGAGCTAGTGCTGCTGTGTGTCTTCAAAACATTAGCTGACAGCTCCTAATTCTGTTCTTGCCTTTGCTTCAGACTTGTAGATGACTTCTATGTCAGCTAGCAGTGACAGCTGAAGACCTAGCAATTTTACTCCTGGGCATGTGCACAATGTTTCACTGCTAGATATGCTTCCAGATTCCCCAGAATATCATATTTCAATGAGGTCTAATAGTCTCAGAAATATCAGGACTTTTCTAAGACTATTAAAGGAATACCATATATTTAATGTTTCTATCTTATATTAGTTTAGATGAAATATAATCAATGTATCTATAAGAAATGTAAATGTACCTAGGACTTTTAGTGAAGTGACAGATGTAGCACTTCCTTCCTCTGAAACTCATGGGAGACTCCTCTGATGGTAGCTAACAAGAATTCTGTGACTCTGAGCCTGACCCCTTTGGACAATATATAACTACCTTATAGCAGGAGAGAGCTCCCTGTACTTAATCTTATTTGACAGAACCCTGCACTCATGAATGCAAATCTACCCCCACTCTAAGCGAGGGAGAATTCAAAGGATTGTAAAAGGTATATAAGTCCAGCACAATCTGAGTTCAGGGCCTCTGTCAGGTTTTTGGCTTTAGCCAGCAGAGGTCAGCGGGTGAATAAAGGCTCTCTCCATCTCCCTGAAGTGGATTTTGCCTGATTATTCTCATTGATTCATTAATTCCTATATCATAGCTGGTGTTGATTGGCTGGAAAACTGAGTTTTGAGAGTGTTGCATGCAAACTTCTGGCCCTTTGAGCCACTGTCATGGGCAGCCCAGCTCCTGTGGGGGATGGAGTCTCCTAACAATTTGGAAAGTGTGCTACCTGATGGTTTTCAGGGCCCAAACTTGGATTGGAGCTCTGGACCCGACTTGGAAGAGAAGATAGATGGACAGAGCCACCAGACAAACGGCCAAGGTAGGTCCAGGGAGGATCAGAAAGCATGCTGGAATAGAGCCTGATCAGCTCTAGGCCATTCAGTGGAGACCCCATGTATATGCGGGGTAGAAATGGTGGCTGGCAGGGGGCTCTGTGAGTATTTGGAGCTGAGAGGACTGCTGCATGTGTATTAGGAGTTGTTCCATGTGCCTTTGGAGCTGACTGGGGGCTCCACATGTATTCTGAGCTGAAAGTTAAAGCTTTACAGAGGCCCAACAGGGGGCCATTAAGAGGTATTTACATAGTGATGCCAAGGAATTCCCTTAAGAGGGGAGGTAGCTGTAATTAACCTCTGTGTGAATGTGTGAGTGAATGGGGCGTCTCAGTCCGCTTGCATTCTGAGTTCTAATCTGTAGTCCTATGGCTGGGCATTCTTAAAATCCCCACTAAGGACACAGGATTTGAGTGGGCTCGTTCTGCGGTACCGTGGCAAGTGGCATAAGGTCTCATGGCGGGATTGGAATAGCATTCAATCACAAGTCACAAGCTGAACCCATCAAGCTCTGCCAAAAGTCCTCCAGGACATGGCCAGAAGAGTATCTGAATGGCTGGCTTCCTCTGTGGTGGCAACCCCATCCCTTGCTTGTCATGCATTACCAAAACCAGGAACAAAACACAAGACGGGGGAGGCATTGTGATGTCTCTTAATGTATGTGTGTGTATATGAATGTTTACGACAGCCCTGAACCCATGAGTATCAAGTTAAAGGGGGAGGCACTATGATGTCTCCTAGTGCAGTGTGTGTGTGTGTGTGTGTGTGTGTGTGTGTGTGTGTGTGTGTCTATGAAAGAGTTTTGCCCAGGGTCTCTGACCCCTAGCAGAGGATGAAAAAGGCCTAAGAGCTCAAGCTGAGGCCTGGTGGAACTAGGATCCTATAAATGGCACCGAGGGTGAGGCCTGTGCTCAAGTCTCTTGGGAAGGGGCCTGGGAGACTGGCTTTGGTGCAGTTTTTGCCAACGCTACTGTGTTCCAGGACCCCTCTGCCTTGCTATTCCAGTTGTGGAAGTTGATCTAAAATACTGGGTGCTGGGGTGGGTCCCAAGCTATTACAAGCTTTCTTGTGGACCCAAGCGGAACTTCTTATAGAAATTGTGAAAGAATTTGCTGCAGCTGTTTCAGTGCCTTTGTATCCCTGAGCCTGTACAAATGGATGATAGAGCGCTGGGAGAAGGAAGCAGACTGCAATGCAGGTCTCACTGTGGGGTTTATGCTATCTCACTGGGCTCCCCAGTGGTGAGGGTCCATCAGAAGAAGTTCAAACACTAAAGCTGTGTGTGTGTGGGGGGGGGGGTTGTCATTGAAGTTTCTGAGTTGCTAGAGCAGGCCAAGATCAGGGAGGGGGAATGAAGATAAAATTAAACTTTTGGCTGTTGACTTTTCCTTCAGACTGGATAATGGGAAGATAAATTCTCTTCCTTTGGTTTACTAATTGCCTGTTAAGAGGGGATTAAAGCTGTTCCCCAGGTGGTCTGATAACTCTATGTGGAATCTGGCTGTGAGCTTGTAGGTTTTATGGTCCAAAAGAATTTTTTCATGGAGGTCAGTCGTCCGTAAATCTTTCAGTTAAGTTGAAGTTTTTATGATAAGGTGCTAAGAAGTATTCTAAGATACTGTTCCCCCACAGAGACCGGCTGATGCATTCATGACCCCACTGAGTAAATAAAGGGAGAAAGACCAGAAAAGACAAATACACAGAGATGGATCTTCAGAAGACTTGAGAGGAAAATAAAATGTTATTGAATGTCAGCCACACCAGGGTTGATTAGAAAATGGAAAATGTTACAACATTTCCAACAGGGAAATATGTGTTTAAGAGATTTTTTTTTTCCTTTTAGTGTAGTTTTCTTTTGTCCTGATGGAACATAAAACTGATTTAATTACATAGATACATGGACAAATGGTCATTTTGGATCTACCGAGTATGGTACCTCTCTTTGTTATTTGCTATTAAATTATTTAAATGGGACCAAAAGGTCCTGTTTTGGTAAAAAAATAAAATAAAATAAAATAAAAACTTATAGGAATCCTAACCCAGAGCAACAGATGTCTCAGTTGTTCACAGAGTTGCCAGGTAACATACAGAATGGCAATAAATTGATTATTCTGCAGGGCAAATATAGCCCAAGATTATTGGACTCTGGAAAGACAGCAATCAATTCTCCTTAACTGATGAAAATGAAGTTCTAACAATACAGGTGTACTTCTTAGGAACTTAAGCTTTAGTTCCTTTTTGTATGCTGGACAGGCACAGAAACCACTCTTCAGAAAAAGGGTGCTTATCAGAACCACTAAGGATATAATTCCCTGTATTATATTAAGTCTATGAGCCCCCCACCCCCATAGCCTGGCTATTACCTTATACCTTTCTGTATGTAGCATAACATTCATAAGTGACACAGACAAGATTTGTATCCAAGATCAAAAGTGACAATTACAGATGAGAGAAACAAATTTTGTCTATAACAAGAGACATTAACTTAGAAAAATATTTATTAAAATTAAGAGACTAATAAATAAAATTACTCTACTTACTTAGTACAGGCAAAAGATCTGCAGATATATATGTGTGTGTGTATATATATATATATATATATATATATATATATATATATATATGGAGAGAGAGAGAGAGAGAGAGAGAAGGAGGAGGAGGAAATTATGTATTATATCAAAACAGCCAGTTTGTTCATTTTGAAAACATATAAGTTTAATATTCAGGCATAACTCTAAATGAAGGCTTCCCTGGAACAAGATAATAATATTTTAAAGGAAGAAATTTTGTTGTTCTGAACAAAAGAACATACAATCAGGAATTAATTTAAAAACATGAATCTAAAGTTCTGTTTGTAAACAACTTTATACGCATCATTAGAAGTGTAGCAATATCTAAGAATAAAATTAGATTTCTTAAGACTTGAATTTTGGTAATGGGAATTTAATATTCACTGAAAACAATATCTTCTAACTTAGAAGTATCTGGGACCAGTCCTGTGGTTAGAAGAAAATAGTTCTTTTTAAAGTTGGGTCAATCTTTGTTGATCTTTGAGCCTAAGTAGTATCTCTATATCATTCTTTTTAATAGTAGACGCCATAATAATTTGGAGAATGGATGTCAATTCAACCTTACTTCTCTGCACTGGAAATAGATAATAAGGAATTATAAAATCTTACTCTTATGGGCTGAGCCTTGCACTACAATAAGAGGAAACCCAGAAAATCAGCTATAATTAAAAATGACTTTACATTGGTATGTTATGGCGTTGGGTTTTAGCTTCACAACATAAAAGATATAAACCTATAAGGTAATATGTAATGTGTCCTGTTAGCAAAACTTATACATTGATCTGATCCTAAGAAATGTTTCAAGAATGTCTTATAAATGTTGATTTATGATGTACAATTATTATGTTACAGAGGTCAATGATTGTAAGGAAAATGTAAGAGAAAAGCAAAAGAGAACGCCAGACTTGATCTCTATAGGCAGACTGTTTATTGAGAGAAGCAGCAAGGGGCAGCAGCCTTCCCATCAGATGAAGGCTGAAGCATTGAGCCAAGCTGGTGTTCAAATTTATAAGGAGGATCCTAAGAAACAGACTGTACCAGGTGCAATGGATAAAGAACTTGTAGCTGTTTGTGTCCTTGTTCAGAATAGGCTTCTTCATCCACAGTTGTCTAAGGGAGGATACCCAGATGATTTCTGGTCCTTCAAAGCCATCTCAGCTAATGGAAGTACATCAATCAGGGGAGCTGGGCTGAACTCCTCTGTTTCTTTTATGGCCTTATAGCCTTAGGAATAGTTATTAACTCTTTAGTTCCCTCTGGTTTTCAGGAAAAGGTATTGAGACTTCAATGATAACAAGAAAAATAATATGCTGACTTTGGAAAACTGGTGAAAATAAAATCTATAGAGTACTGCTTCAAAAATAACTTTTAAGGGCTGGAGAGATGGCTTAGCAGTTAAGCACTTGCCTGTGCAGCCTAAGGACCCCGGTTCGAGGCTCAATTCCCCAGGACCCACGTTAGCTGGATGCACAAGGGGGAGCACGTGTCTGGAGTTCATTTGCAGTGGCTGGAAGCCCTGGTGCACCCATTCTCTCTCTCTCTCTCTCTCTCTCTCTCTCTCTCTCTGTCTATTACTCTCAAATAAATAAAAATAAACAAAAAATTAAAAAAACCTTTTAAATAAATCTTGACAAAATACAAATATATTTAGATGTAGCTTAATATCTGGAGACATTTATAAACAGTGATTGCCAGGCCTCAAGAAGTCCAGGTTAAGACTTCAGCTCACTGATGTTAACCTGTGCTTGGCAATATTTCCAACTCTGCCAAATTAGCTATGTTCCTATATCAACCATTTTAACTACCAAAAAAAAGAAAAGGGGGGGGGGCTTTAACATCAAGGTTTACTCATTAGTGTTTAGTATAGTACTAGAAGATTATTATATGTAAAGATACTGTAACTATGAGCTGTCCTTGTCTTGTTCACACTAGTTCTGCTAGTTGGTCATTGTTGAAATTATGTTAAAAGTCTTATGAAAATGATTTAGTTATTGTGAACTATCATAAATTAAGTTACAAAATCACCCAATTGTTAGAGGTGCTTACTTCCAAGATTACTTTAAGTCTGTCAGAATGTCTCATATATGTAAAATTCAAGTTGATTTAGCTCTATAATAACCAGGTTCTGCTTTATTATTAAGTTGTGTGTAATCAAAAATCTTAGTCAAGGTTTTAGTTAAGTAGTTGTTTCATTACTGGAATCTTCAGTTCATTGCTTAGATAAATTGATACTTAAGGTATGTTCCCTACTCTGGGACACAGCCTCATGTCCAAGTGATCTTTATAGATGGGAAAAAATCTTAAACTCTGCTGTTCTGCTTCCAGTTTTACTGAAGTTTCCAAATACAGATGCCAAGTTTTTATACTAACTTGTCTTTTCCTGACATACAAGTTCTAGATCAAATCAATTGATTTAAAGTTGTTGGTAAACAGTTGTTTTCAAGACTACTAACATGTTATGCCTGTACTTGTAACTGACAGATACTTAAAAGATAAAATATGTATGCTTTCTGTGTTCCAGATATGGTTTATTGTCACCTGGCAATTAAACCTAAATATTAATCAGAATGATTTAATCTTTTGTGTTATTCTCTAACCAGATCTGCCTTTTTAACCAGATATGTTCTGCACTTCTTTAGCAGAACTGTTTTGCTAATCAGGTGCGTGTACTTTCTCTGAGTGATTAATAACCATGTGTAGAAGACAAAGACAGTTGGAAACATCAGAGTTAAGAGGATAGCCAACATTTCGGTTCCTACTCCCAGGTCAGAAGGCCATAGGAGATGATGACACTTCTAACCTCTGGCCTCTGGTAAGTTACCTGTCTTCTTTGTCAGAGAAGGCACGGAACCCTGGAGACCAGGAAATGGACTCTAAGTTGTGTATCTGCAGAAGGAGAGTCACTTCTAAGGGAAGCCACATGGTCAGCACTGCCTTGACTCATCCTAGCAGATGATACAATAGTGAGAGTCCTAGAGCTCTTCTTAGGTCCCTAAGAGTCTCATCTACAGAGCCATACTGACCTCTAAGGTACAATGTATGGTTAATTATGACTGCCTGTATGGTCTTAAACACCCAGTAAGAGAATATAACCTCAAAATGTTTCAATATAACTGAAAAATCAGACTAACAGGTTCCTTTGTCTAATGTTGCCTTACATTGCTAAGTTATTATGTTAACTTATGTTTTCTTCTGCCTATGTTTGGCTTTGGTTAATTAGCCACTGTTTGCCCTCAAATAAAAAAAAAAATAAAAAGGAAAAATGAAGGAAATAAAATGCCTAAGGGTAAAATTCTCCCAGGAAAGGTGCAATGAGTAAGAATACAAATTATTTAAAAGGCCGGGCGTGGAGGCAGAGGTAGGAGGATTGCTGTGAGTTTGAGGGCACCCTGAGACTCCATAGTGAATTCCAGGTCATCCTGGGCCAGAGTGAGACCCTACCTCAAAAAAAAAAAAACCAAAAAAAATTATTTAAAAGGAGATAACTCAAGAAGGAAAAATCTAAAGGCAATCATGGTGGTGCATGCCTTTAATCTCAGCACTTAGGAGGTAGAAGTAGGAAGATTGCCATGAATTTCCAGCCATCCTGAGACTATACAGTGACTTCCAGGTCAGCCTGAGCTAGTATGAGACTCTACCTTGAAAAGAAGAAGATGAAGGAGGAGGAGGAGGAAAAGAGGAGGAGGAACAAATCTAGGTGTAACTTATTCTATACCGATGGCTCAGGATGGGATGATTAACCAGGCTATGATCAGCCCAATTACAGCAGTAGAATAGACACTCCAAAAATTGTTATTACTGGTTATGTTTACCTAATGGTTATCAATTTTCACTGGCCCAATCTCTCCTCATTATGTTTTATTATGATGAAAGTGATTACTTTGCAATCATGGGTTAAAATGTGTACCTTGTTTTGATTTTATAGGATTCATAGTTATCAAAGAGTGCCAAATCTCAGATGAGGCTTGAAGCTTTAGAACTGTCTTAAAGTTAGTGAAAGGTTATGGGGACTTATAAAGCTAATCTAAGTACAGTTTACATTATGAAAGTCATGAATCTATGAAAAAAAATAATGGTTTAAATGTGTGGACCCATAAAAATCAGACCTAAATCTTGTCTCCAATGGATAGAGCCCCATCAAGGAAAAAGGTGTGTTTGGAACAAATCTGGAGCCCAAACTTAAGATTTAAAATACTAATCATGCTGGTTGTTTGATGGTGTGCCCTTGGAATCTGTAACACAAGGAGACCTGCTTACCCCTAGGAAGCCTGGAAATATAATGTAAATAGACGATTGGAAGAAGGAATTAGGCCCCCATACTATAATATATCATTCTAACTGCTATTAAAGTTACATGTGGCACTCTGTGGATACATCACACTTGGGTAAAAAGGCTCATGCAGCTGAAGAGAACACGTCTTGGATGGCTCAATAATATCCACACCAGCCACTCTTAATCACCCTATAGAGGCACCAGGAATTCTCCAAAGATCTCCAGCTCTGCTCTGACCACACCCAGAAGCTGGTTAGTTTAATGAACAGCTGAAGCTTGAGGATCTATAGGCCCACACCAATAGCCCAACCAGGAGCCAATTGGCCCATGCACACTGGAAGCTTGAGGAAGTCTACAGTAAGCAACTCTGCACCATGGTCACAATGCCAATCCATCCAATTGTGTCTGGCAATGGTACCATTGCTGGTATTCTCAGTGGGGATGGGAGCAATGGCCCCATGGGGAATAGAATAGCTGTAGCCCTAGTCTACATAGTGACAGAAAACACAAATGGAGGGGCTTTCTATTTTTGTAGCAGTCTATGCCATATCAAGCCAAACAGTACTGGGAAGCACTTAGGAATAGGAACTAAAAATGAAAACTAGTAGTTGCTACACACTTTTAATATAATTTGTCTGCTAAATTCATGGATAATGTACACCAAATAGCAAGTCACTGATAGACCTACAAAAGCAGATAAATTCCCTGGCCTATATGGTTATATAAAACCAGAGAGGCCTGAATCTGCTCACAGCTGATAAAGGATGACTATGCTTATTTAAACAAGGAATGCTGCTTTATACAACAACAACAAAAAAGAACCTGGAATTACTGTGAATAGACTCCAGGGAC
The DNA here is from genome assembly GCA_036346955.1 of Dipus sagitta. Lineage (NCBI taxonomy): Eukaryota > Metazoa > Chordata > Mammalia > Rodentia > Dipodidae > Dipus > Dipus sagitta. The sequence continues at coordinate 58,174,921 of CM070773.1, forward strand.
TTAAAGAAAGTGTTGCAAAAGGAGAGAAAATTAATAAACTTTTATCATGGGGCAGCTATTGGTCATGGGCTAACTGATCTATGCCACTGATTAGACCACTAACAAAGATCTTCTTAGGACCTCCTAAGTAGATTTATCACCACTAGATGCTCTCAACCTAAGGACTTATTATAGCCCAATGAAACAAGAAGACTCAGATTTATAAAGGTTGAAGTCTTTTATAAAAATTGACAAGACTTCAAAAGGAGGGAAACTATTAAAGGAATACCATATATTTAATGTTTCTAGCTTATATTAGTTTAGATGGAATGTAATAAATGTATCTATATGAAATGGAAATGTACCTAGGACTTCCAGTGAAGTGATAGATGTTGCACTTCCCTCCTCTGAAACTGCAGCAGGGGAGATTCCTCTCGTAGCTAACAAGAATTCTGTGACTCTAAGCCTGACCCCTTTGGACAACATATAACTACCTTATCCCAGGAGACAGCTGCCTGCACTTAATCTTATTTGACAGAATCATACACCTATGGATGTAAATCCCTCCCCTCTCTAAGCATAGGAGAAGTCAGACAAAGGATTGTAAAAGGTATATAAATCCAGTACAACCTGTGTTCAGGGCTTCTGTCAGGTTTTTGGCATTAGCCAGTGGAGGTCCATGCATGAATAAAGGCTCTCTCCCTCTCTCTGAAGTGGATTTTGCCTGCTTATTGTCATTGACTCATTAATTCCTAAGGACATCAATCTCCAGGTTTTTATTTTATGTAGTTTGATTAGCATTTTGCAATTATAATCTGAATTTAAAATTCCTAGAAATACAGTTGTTTATACAGAAGAAATAAAGACAGACCATGAAAGTGGAGAAATTTTTCAAGGATATGTTAATCCAGTCAAACAGTAATACTTCTCTGAGGACTAGGATTTCAGGTGAGCTGCAAACCTGTCCTATTTCCTTCAGTGGCAGGTGCTGTTGACATTCGCAACATCTACTCTTGGCATGTAGTTAGGTTTTAAGAGGGTCATTTACAGTGAATGGGAGAGCTGGGAATAGGGTCATTTAAATTAAATGGAGGGAGTTTGGAATAGGGTCATTTAAATCACCAAAAAGGTCACTGTCCTTAGAAAACCCAGTTGCTTTTCTTGGACAAGTACTGCTTGTACTGGGACGAGCTTCAGGTATTCCGGTAATGAACAGAATTACAGAATTGTAACATGGGTGATACCAACATTTTAGAGTCCATTCTAGTTTTTTTTTTTTGTTTGTTTGTTTTGTTTTTTTTTTTTTTATACAGGAATAGCTCTTTAGAAGCCTTTACTTTAGCATTCCATTAGTGTTTCAACTATTGAATGGGACTGTGTTATGACACCACAAAAATACTTTTCACTCACATTGATGGAATATTTACAGTTTATTATTTATTTATTAAAGAGGGATAGGGAGAGAGAGGGAGCGAGAATGGGTGCACCAGGACTTCCAGCCTACTCCAGATGTGTGTGCCCCCTTGTGGTGCATGTGCATCATTGGGTGCTTGTGTCACTGCATCTGGCTATGTGGGACCTGGAGATTTGAAAATGAGTTCTTAGGTTTCACAGGCAAGCACCTTAGCCACTAAGCCATCTCTCCAGCCCCCATATTTTATTTTAAAATAAAGTGTACTGTAGTGATATTCACATTGTTGGGACCTCCAACCCAAATGCAGCTGATGAGAGGAAAGGGTTTATTTCAGATTATAGTCTGGAGGGGAAGTTTCATCATGGCAGAAGCTGAGTCTGAACATCAGTTCTTGCCCCAGCAGTTGGCAGAAAGCAGCAAGAGAGTACCCTGAGTTCTGACAAGGGGGAAACTGAGCGGTAACACCCCATAGCCTACCCTCAGTGGTACACTTCCTCCAGCAAGACCCCACCTCCAAAATTGCCATCAGCTGATGACCAATCATTTAGAACACATGAATTTATGTGGGACACCTGATTCAAACCACCACACATACTGATTCAGATATTTCAATGTCCTCTGTATTTTTAATGTGCCTAATGTGCCTTTAATGCCTTTCTGAGATCTTCTCAGGTTCTTTCATGTTGGGTTAGTTAGTTGTACTCTTTCATACCACTTGGCTTTGGTTTCTAGTGTAGAGTCTGTCCCATGATACTACAACTTTCATCATTATTACTGAAATTCTATCTGGACTCTAGGTCTAAGGCAGCAGAGTGATTTCCTACACCATCCTTATTCCAAATCTTTAAGAAAATTTACTTTTCTTAGCTGAATTATTCTTTTCTTTAACCAATGCTTCTGGGAATTCCATTCTTGTATCTTTAAGATATTACTGTATTGTGTTTTACAGCATTGTATCTTTTATTCTGTCTGCCCATTGTTCATGTGTTTCCAACTGATCAATAACAAGGGTTATTTAACATAGTTAGGTAGTACCTCCTGTAGTTAGAGCATTGCTTATACTCATTGGTACATAGATTTCTCTGTTTCACACCTTCATTTGAACCTGGGGTTGCCTTTCTTTACTATGATCTAGTCTTTCTATTCAGTGCTCAATTCAAGCCCTGTCCCATTCAGTGTCTTCTCCATCCCAGTGCTCTCTGTACTGACTTCCCTGGGGAGACTGGAACATTTTACAGTGAAACTTATTTCTAGAGGCATTCTGGGAGCAAGGATGTTGACAAATCACAGGTGTAGAATTGCAGGAAGTGGAGAAGGACATCAAATCCAGATAGATGATATATCAGATCTTTCCATGCTCTAGACCAGGTGTGTAGATCAAAGTAACCACAGACAACAGAGCAGTGGCAGTTTAAGAAGTGCTGGGGGGAAAGAAGAGAAGACAAAAGAGAAGAGAGGGAGAGGGAGAGAGAGAGAGAGAGAGAGAGAGAGATGAAAATATGCCCTAGAAAATTTCTAAAATAGAGCTTGCAGGAATTAAGTTTTACTCCTTGATATGAAGCCTGGCAGAATCAGTTAAGCCCTTTGCCAAGTTTCTGATGGGCTCAAACTCAGGAATCTGCACAATGCTGTCTATTTTCTGACACCTGAAAGAGGACTCTCACCAAGCTTCAGTGTCTCGGATAAAAAGTTCCAGATACAAGAGGTCCAGAAGTGTTTCTATGGGTGCATTAGGGGCCAGTGCCATTGGGTGGACCATGAAGAATCTCCAGGACCTTCTGTTAATTACTGTAATTTAAAACAGTTTTGGGCTATTGAAGAGTAAGAGCTACTCAAACCCTGACTCTTTCATTTCTTCCTAGTTACAAAATAGCCAGCAGGTAGATAGTATTGTATTCACTCCATGGTATTCAACGTTCTTTCATTTATTCATAAACCTGTTTTTCATGTACAAATGTTGCCTGTCATAAAGAGAGGGGGAGAGGATATAGGCTGTTGGCTCACTGCAGACAGTGAAAACACTATTCTAGTATCCTCAAATGCTTCCTTGCATCTATACACAACAGAAAGAATGAATCTGCCTGGCATAAAGGTGCTGGGGTTTTCATACTATTTCTGTTGGATTTCTTTTATTTATTTATGAGAGAGAGGAAGAGAGAGAGAGAGACAGAGAGAGAGAGAGAGAGAGAGAGAGAGACTGGGCATGCCATGGCCTCCAAACACTGCAAACAAACTCCAGATGCATGAGCTACCTTGTGCATCTGGCTTATATTGCTTATATTGGTTTTATATATATAGGGAATCAAACCTGGGTCTTTAGACTTACAGGCAAGTGCCTTAATTACTAATCCATCTCTCCAGTCCTCTGTTGCATTTCTTGATGTGGTAATTATTTAAAATGCAAGAAGTAGTGTCATTCTTTTCTTCTTTTTGATGTGCATTGTAATTTAGATAAAATATTCATTGTTTGGGATTATCATTACCACATTAGGCCAGTTAGTCTTCCCATGTCTAAGGGACAGATATGATCATTAGAGCTAGCACAAATATTTTGAAATTTAGTGGAGCAGACAGCCTTGTAGATCAAAGACGTACCAATATTTTAATCTGGGAAAAATGAGAAAATGTAAAATGTTTCACATGACCAACATTATTGTTTTTTACAGTTTTTGTTCCTTTGCTTACTTTTCTCCTGAAATAGAAGGTAAGGTGATGATAAAATAATTGCAAGCCTTATTTTAAATTATTGTAAGAAGAAATTGACTCAGAAAAAAATTATGATATATAAAGATTTGGAGACAAAAGGAAATCTCTTCTCTGGGGAGGCAGGTTGCAGTAATCTGAGATCACAGTTTTGAGGCTTTACATTAATACTAAAACCCAGATGGGTTTTGATTACTGATATGAGTTAAATACATAAAAGTAAAATTTTCTGACCTCTTTTACTTGACTAGATGATTTTGGAAAATAGAGCCATTTTGATCAAAGCAATCACTCTATCTTAAAAATACTGATTATTTTAAAATCAGAAACCTATATACTGATAAAGATGTTTAGTGAATGAACTGTGCTACCCCAGAAAGTGCTACAGATACTGGAAGTTTATCTCATTAGATACCAGGACATTTCTTTTTAAAGGTTTTAAAAGGAGAAAAATGCATCTTACAAATTCTGATATATTTCAGATTTTATTTAGTCTTTGCTTATATTTTTTAGTAGTACTTTCTAAGATATAGTCCAATAGAGTGTATAACAGGGCTTTCAAGGTCAAATGAGTTTGGACAATGCTGGTTTAAGCAACACAAACACCAAAAGGTTTATTTTTAATAGGAATATTTTGCATATTGATGCCCATTTTGAATTGCTGTAGCCTACATAAAATGCAATATTTCAAAATTTCATCTGCTCACAGGGCACTCTGTTAATCATTCAGCTTTGACTGATTGATATGCTATAAATATACCTAACATACCTCTTCACTACCTTAAAAATTAAAGAGATTGTGTTTTGTGACCAATGAAATCGTGAATTATATTATTGCGGATAGTCTTAGTCACTATTGAGGAATATAGAGTAATTTGTTCCTATGTCAAATGCCACATACTATGTGCATGTGTGTGTGTAATTCTTTTATTTCATAATAAAAACCATAAGATTCTATTAGATGTTTTGGTAGTGACATCTCTGTCCCTTTGGGCAGTTGTATATGTGTAGATCTCTAGTTATCCCTTTATCATTGTTTTTGTTTTATTATTGTTGTTTTGTTTTTTACATTGCTGGCATTAGGAGGTCAAATAAAGTGAAATCTGAGGGAACAGAAAAGACATGCTGAAATAAATAAAAGTCATGAAAACCTGAGTTCTGACATTCTTTCCGCAAAATTTCCCTGAGCCATGTTGGGTTCATTTTTGGTCTGCTTCAGTGATGAGGTGTTGGGGGCCTCTGAGGCTCTGGCGCTCTGATTTGGTGGGAGTTGATTTTTCTCTGTGCTGATCTCCTTCCCCCTTGTGCTGGTGTCCGGTTCATCAGGAAAACAGCTCCTTTGCTTGTTTCTCCAATTTTTCTTAGTTTCAGCCGGGGCCCTTTTGAGGTATGATGGAGTGGCTCTCTCCTTAGGATCTACATCTATCTGAAAAAGAGAAGCAGATTCTCCAACGGTGAGTAAGTTAGCACCAGGACAAATGAGATAACCCTTACTTTTTTTTTTATAGAGAATTTAATAGGTGTAGGCCCTCTTGTAGCCCACAATTGATGGTAGCTTGATATTGCAGAGTGGGCTTATGTTTGGATATGGTTCTGACTTGTTTCCCAGCTCCAGCTATGGGTCCCATACCAGTGAGGGATCAGTTGGCCAAATTGAGAGCAGTTGGTTCCCCACCATGGCTGTGTGCCACCACTGCACTTGTGTGGGCATCACAACAAGTTATTTGCTGCTAAGTAGGTTAGACCATGCGTTGCTTTGATAGATATTGGTCTATTTCCCCCAGTCGCCCATGTAGCACCTTCTGGCACTAGACCCACTGACTGTCTGGGGACTGACTCTCATCCAACTTCCAGCCATGCCATTCTAATTTGCATGTAAATCACATAAGGTATCTTCAGCAGTAGGGTCTTCCCACTAACCTTTGGTGGGTCATCAAGTACTCTGACAGAAATCTGTCTGTCTTTTAGGAAACCTTGTAGGTCTCTCTGATCAAAAGCTCATTGTGGATGATAGCCCCATGCTGGATCTTGGAGTTACAGGTCAGTGCCCACTAAGAAAATGAGGAAAAAGATAACTAATATACAAGAATTAGAGATAAGAGAGAGAGAGACAGGGAGAGGGGAAGTGAGGGAGGGAAGATGTAGGAGCTTAAGGTTAGTCTTAATCTTACCATCTCCAGTATTTTGTGGTTCAGGTGTTCCCTGTAAGGGCCTGGTGAAGGATCAGCCATTTGGTCTGTCTTTTAGTAAGTAGAAAATTATGGTACCATTGCCGTTTGGGTCTAGATTTGTGTTTCCCACCCCTTTGATGCCCTCCTCTCCCTCCCCTTCCATCCTAGTGTCTAATCTAGGAGATGCTTGCTGGGTATGTAAGGTATCTTCTGTAGATTCAGGTTAGGTGCTGTAGATGAGTGAGACTATGTGGTGATTTTTTTTTCTGTGATTGGGTAAGTTCACTGAGAATGATCTGTTCCAGGTTCAACCATTTTTCCTCAAATTTCATTGTGTCATTTTTTCTTACTGCTGTATAGAATTCCATTGTGTAGATATACCACGTCTTAGTTATCCATTCTTCTAGTTATCGACATCTGGGTTGATTCCAGCTCTTAGCTATTACAAATTGAGCCGCTATAAACATGGTTGAGCAAATCTCTTTAGTCTGTGGTTTGAAGGTTTTAGGGTAGATGCCCAGTAAGGGAATAACTGGGTCTGTTGGTATCTCTATACTCAGCTTTTTCAGAAGTCTCCATATTGCTTTCCAAAGTGGTTGTACCATCCTACATTCCCACCAACAGTGGATGAGTGTTCCTACTTCTCACCAGCATTTATTTTTATTTGATTTTTTGATGCTTGCTATCCTTATTGGGGTAAGGTGGAATCTCATAGTTGTTTTAATTTGCATTTCTCTGATGATTAGGGATGATGAACATTTTCTTAAGTGTATGTTTGCCATTTCTATTTCTTCCTCTGTGAACTGCCTGTTCAGCTCTTTGCCCCATTTTGTGAGTGGGGTGTTTGACTTCTTTCTTTTTAGATTTTTGAGTTCTTTGTAGATTCTAGAGATTAGGCCTCTATCAGTTGGATAACCCACAAATATTTTCTCCCATTCTGTGGATAATCTATTGGCTTTGCTTATTGTATGCTTGTCTGTAAAGAAACTCTTCAGCTTCATGTGGTCCCATTGGTTGAGTGACGGTTTAAGTTCATGAGCTACTGGGGTTTTGTTCAGGAAGTCTTTTTCCATTCCTATATCATGGAATGTACTTCCTAAATTTTCTTCCAGTAGTATTCGAGTTTCTGGTCTTATATTGAGATCTTTGATCCATTTGGACTTGAGTGTAGTGCATGGTGAAATGTGTGGGTCAAGTTTCAGTTTCCTCTATATGGTTATCCAGTTTGTCCAGCACCATTTGTTGAAGATGCTGTCTTTTTTCCACCTATATTGTTTGGGCCTTTATCGAATATCAACTAGCTATAGTTGCTTGACCCAAAGTCCGGGTCCTCAAGTCTATTCCATTGATCTATAGTCCTGTTTTTATGCCAGTACCATGCTGTTTTTATTACTATGGCTTTGTAATATAGCTTTAGATCAGGTATGGTGATGCCTCCAGAGGTATTTCTTTTGCTGAGGATATGTTTGGAAATGCGAGGCCTTCTGCCTTTCCATATGAAATTTGAGATCATTTTTTCTATCTCTGTGAAGAACACTGTGGGGATTTTAATTGGTATTGCATTAAATCTGTAAATTGCCTTTGGTAGGATTGTCATCTTCACAATGTTAATTCTGCCTATCCAGGAACATGGGAGGTCTTTCCATTTTCTCAACTCCGCCTCAATTTCTTTTTTGAGTGTTTTTATGTTTTCATTGTATAGATCCTTCACTTCCATGGTTAACGTGATTCCAAGGTATTTTATTTTTTTTTGTTGCAATTGAAAATGGGACTATGTCCCTTATTTCTTTTTCTGTATCTTTGTCCTTTGCATAAAGGAAGGCTACTGATTTTTGTGCATTGATTTTGTATCCTGCTACTTTGCTATAGGAGTTAATCATCTTCAGGAGTTTTGGGATGGAGTCTCTCGGGTCTCTTACATATATAATCATGTCATCAGCGAATAAAGCTAACTTAACTTCCTCCTTTCCAAATTGTATCCCTTTTATTTCCTTCTCCTGTCTTATTGCTTGAGCTAGGACTTCCAGTACTATATTGAAAAGCAGAGGTGAGAGTGGGCAACCCTGTCTTGTTCCTGATCTTAATGGGAATTCCTCCAGTCTCTCTCCATTAAGTATTATTTGGGCCTTCGGAGCTTCGTATATTGCCTTTATTAGGTGAAGATATGAACCAACCATGCCAACTCTCTCCAATGTTTTGAACATGAAGTGATGTTGAATCTTGTCAAAGGCCTTTTCTGCATCTATTGAAATGATCATGTGGTTTTTATGTTTAACCTTGTTTACGTGGTGTATTACATTGACAGATTTCCGTATGTTGAACCACCCGTGTTCCTGGAATGAATCCCACTTGGTCAAGGTGGATAATGGTTTTGATGTGTTGTTGGATTCGGTTTGCAAGGATTTTGTTTAGGATCTTTGCATCTAAATTCATCAGGGAAATAGGCCGGTAGTTTTCTTTTCTTGTGGCATCTCTGCCTGGTTTTGGAATTAGGGTGATGCTAGCTTCATAAAAGGAGTTGGGTAGCTTTCCCTGTTCACCAATTGTGTGGCACAGTTTGAGGAAGATTGGTTTGAGTTCTTCCATGAAGGTTTGATAGAATTCAGCTGAGAAGCCATCTGGTCCTGGGCTCTTCTTTTTTGGGAGGTTTTTTATTACTTTTTCAATCTCCATGAGTGTGATGGGTTGATTGAGGTGATTAATCTGCTTGTGTTTAGCTTTGGTAGATGGTATGCGTCCAAGAATTTATCCATCTCCTCCACCTTATCCAGTTTTGTGGAGTAGAGGTTTTTGAAATAAGTCCTGATGATTCTCCCAATTTCACTTATGTCTGTTGTGATCTCTCCTTTTTCATTTTGAATTTTGTTAATTTGAAGCTTCACCTTTTTTTGCTTGATCAGATTGGCCAGGGGTTTGTCAATCTTGTTTATTTTTTCAAAGAACCAGCTCTTTGTTTTGTCAATTGTCTTAATTGTTTCCTTGGTTTCCAATTCATTGATTTGTGCTCTGATTTTAATTATTTCTTTACTTCTGGAGCTCTTTGGGTTGGATTTTTCTTGTTTATCCAGTGCCTTTAGGTGGATGCTTAGGTTATTGATTTGGGACCTTTCTGTCTTTTTTACGAAGGCATTGAGTGCTATGAATTTTCCCCTGAGGACCGCCTTCATTGTGTCCCATAAGTTTTGGTACGATGTGTTCTCATTGTCGTTCAATTCCAGAAATTTTGCAATTTCATTTTTTATTTCATGCACTATCCATTTATTGTTTAAAAGTGTGCTGTTCAGTTTCCAGGTGCCACTGGGATTCTTGGTGGGTCTTTTGTTGTTGATTTCTAGCAATATAGCATTGTGATCTGATATCATGCAGGGAATTATGTCAATCTTCCTAAATATGTGGAGGCAGTCTTTGTGACCCAATATATGGTCTATTTTAGAGAATGTTCCATGGACTGTTGAGAAGAATGTGTAATCTGTGGATTTGGGATGGAATGTTCTGTAGATGTCCGTTAGGTCTAAGTGATCTATGGTTTTGTTGAGCTCTCTCACTTCCCTGTTGAGTTTCTGTTTGGATGATCTGTCTAAGTCCCCAGCTATGATGGTGTGTGTGGTTATTTCTGTCTTATTGTCAAGTAGGTTTTGTTTTATGAACTGTGGTGCCCCTGTGTTTGGTGCATACAGATTTATGATTGTAATATCCTCTTGATGGATCATTCCCTTGATAAGTAGGAAGTGGCCTTCTTTGTCTTTTTTGATTATATTTGGTTTGAAGTCTATTTTATCCGATATTAATATAGCTACACCTGCTTGTTTCTTATTCCCGTTTGCTTGGAATACTGTTTTCCACCCTTTCACCCTGAGGAGATGTCTGTCTTTAATGGTGAGGTGGGTTTCTTGAAGGCAACAGATTGAGGGGTCTAATTTTTTGATCCATCTGTTAGCTTGTGTCTCTTGATGGGTGAATTAAGGCCATTAATATTTAGGGTAATGACTGTGAGATTTGATTTGATCCCTGCCATAATGTGATGGTAAATGTGGGTTGGAGTTTTCATGGACATTGAAGTTTTTTGTGCCTACTCTGAGTTTGGTTGTTGTGATCTGCTTCTTGTAGGCAATTGTGTTTGATTATTTGTTTCTTCTCTGTGGAGAATTTCCTGAAATACTCTCTGTAGGTTTGGTTTTGTGTTCATATAATTGTAAAGCTGAGTTTTGTCGTGGAAAGTTTTTCTTTCACCATCTATTATGAGGGATACTTTTGCTGGGTAGAGTAGTTTGGGTTGGAAGCCATAGGTTCTTAGACTTTGCAGTGTTTCATTCCAGGCCCTTCTAGCTTTCAGGGTTTCCATTGAGAAGTCTGAAGTAATTCTGATGGGGTTACCTTTGAAGGTGGTGTGCTGTTTTTCCCTAGCTGCTTTTAGGATTTTCTCTTTGGTGTCAATGTTTAGAGTCTTAATGATAATATGTCTTGGAGAGTTTCTCCTTTGGTCCAGTCTGTTTGGAGTTCTATTGGCTTCTTGTATCTTGATGGGCCTTTCTTTTAAGAGACTGGGGAAGTTTTCTTCAATTATTTTGTTAAATAAGTTCTCCATGCCTTTGGTCTGGATTTCTTCTCCTTCTAGTATTCCAATGATCCTGATATTGGGACGTTTAACTGTATCCCACAATTCCCTCATGTTCTGTTCACAGCAGCTTTTAAACTTACTGAAATTTTTGAACTCTCTAACTGTTTCTTCCATCTTGTCTTCCAGATCAGAGTTTCTATCCTCCACTTGGCTGACTCTATTCTTGAGAGCTTCTAGTGAGTTTTGGACTTGTTCAATTAAGTTTGCATTTTCTATTATTTTTATATGTATAATTTCCATCCCTCTGTCAAGCTCCCTTTTCACATCATTTTCTGATTTTCTTGATGATTCTTGGAGTTCATCCTTGCATTTATTTATGTCTTCATTTAGCATGGCCAGCTGATTTTTAAGGTCTTCTTTTTTTTCACTCTCCCTCAAATCTCTTAACTCTCTTTGAAATCCTTCCATTTTCTTATCTAATCCTTCCAATTTCTTATCTATTAGTTCTAGTTTAGTGATGGCAGCATCCACACGATTGTCGGCCCTTTGTTGCTTTCCTGCAAGTTCTACCAATATGTTGGTTAGAGTTGCATTGCTCATAGCTTCAATTTGGTGTTCTGTTCCTATTGGTTCTTCTATGTTTTGGTTAGAAGTATTCATTGTGGGACTGGGTGATCTAATTGGATTTTCTTGCATTTGATTTTTCATGTTATTACTTTTGCGCTGCGTTATGCCCATGACAGTGTATGGGTAGATAAGTGGGCGTATCAGCCTGGGCTCAAGAACAATGGGAATCTTATGCAGCCTGGGGGTGTTGCCAAGAAGCCTGGGCTTTGGCTGTCACTTGCCAAAGCCGCCTATCTACTGCCTGGCAGGGGCGCCGAAGTTGCCTGAGTTCTCAAGCGGTAATGTGCCAAAGCTGCCTGCGTTTGAACTAGGAGTGGCACTGAGGCACCAAGCGCTGATGCCGCCTGAACTCTGGCTGGGCACGCTGGGAACTGGAAACAGTCTGCGCTCCCCCGCCACAGGACAATTGTGGACAGCCGCGCGGCAGACAGAGGGCGAGCGGACGAGAGTGCGGTGCAGTCTAAGCTTCCACATGCAGGGAATAATCTCACTTGCCAAAGCCGCCTATCTACTACCTGGCAGGGGAGCCAAAGTTGCTTGAGTTCTCAAGCGGTAATGTGCCACAGCTCCCTGCGTTCGAGCTAGGAGTGGCACTGAGGCACCAAGCACTGAAGCCCGCCAGACTTTGGCTGGGAACACTGGGAACGGGAAGCAGTCTGCGCTCCCCCGCCACAGGACAATGGCGGCCTGCTGGTGCGGCAGGCAGGTAGGGGGTGGCACCTGAGCTGATGCAAGCGAGAGATACAGTCTGAGCTTGCAGGGCACCTGCTGTGGGACTGGGCACACTTAGTAGGTGGGCGAGTGTACAAGGGTGCGGAGCAGTCTAAGCTTCTGCGTGCAGGGAACGATCGGCGCGCGGTGGCAGCCATGCGGGCTCCGGAGCAGTAGCAGCGGCAGGGGAGGAGCTTTGAACATGGCGGTTATTTGGGGCGAGGGGTGCCTACCCGCCCACAAGGGGATCAGTGATTCCCTGTTCCCCCACCTCTGTGCCCTCCCAAATTTCTCTCCCCAAAAGCCACTATATACCCTTAATATCTTGCCTTTCTTTCCCCGGGATTTGCAGCGCAGCTAGGCGGTCGCCATCTTGGCCGGAAGTCTCAACTCAGCTTCTAATGACTGCAAAAAAGAAGGCTTCTAGCTCTTTGCCTGCCTAGGTGCGTGTCTAGGCTGCATTAGTTCTCATCAGATGACTCCAAAGCTGGTGCACCAATTATGTCCTGTTTCCTAGTAAATTTAATGTGTGTTAAATATGTGTGTCAAGTAGCTCATCTACCTACAAGTCTGAGGCCATGCTTGTGGCATGGGCAGTTTCTTTTGTCTCTGTTTTCCTTCTTCCAGCAGGTGATCCTCAGATGATGAAAATGCATTTAAGCTTTTGAAGAGGTGGAAGTCACTGCCATTCTCTTAGAGTTCAGGTGGGCACTGACTCTCCTAATAATGAAGCGGTATTATCACCTTCTTTATGCCTTTATCCTGTGTTTGCCCTGAGTTCAATCTGGAATATGTAAGTAGAGGTTCTGTATAGAGCTGGGAGCACCCTTCATTTTAGTCAGCTTTCTAACTCTCACAAACACATATACATATGCCTGCTTCACTTTATGCTACTTTACAGTATAATAGGAAAACTGAAATGAAATACTGTTATAGTTTTTCTACATATACTATTATAACTACTAAAGAACTAGGATCCAGTAAGTTTATGGTATTCCTTCAAGTAATGTGGTAAAGTGACTTTTGTGTCAACTTTATAGTTTGTTAGGCCACACAGTTGGTCTAAAGGACCAGATTAAACTCTCAGACTGATCTCCACATGTATTGTCATTTTTAACAATTGTTGTATCCAACAAATATTTAGGTAAATTTCAGTGGATATATTATAATTCAAAAGGAGATTGATTCTTTCCTGTGAGTCCCATTTGCTCTCTGCTATTACAAATGGTGGATCACTTCATCAAGTGCTTGCCCCGCTGTGAGATCAGTGCTGTTAAAATACCTGGAATCACAGACAGCATTAGTGCCTGTTCTTAAAGGTGTTTAATTGATCCACATATTATCTGTATGTGGGATGCTATTTTCTTCCTCACTAACCTATCACATGGAGAGCTTAAACAGCAGTTTATTTGATCAGGAGCAATGTTATCCCTTGAGACACAAGTAAGAAGAAATAAACCATGAGTACTGTACACGTTGCTCTGATCAGAGTACTTGGTGACTAAATTCAGATGTGGAGAGAGCTCTCTGTTTTCTTTCCCCCATTATCCTGACGATGGCTGTATTCAAACTCTGAAAAATAGAAAATATGGTGAAGTGCTGAAGGGAGGATATGTAGTCAACAATAGATTTATGTTGGCCAGTGAACTAGTAATGACAATATTTTCATTTCCTTTGGTCTAATCTCCTGCTGCCTCTGTTAAATCTGACCTTTTATCTTGAGAAAGTAAACATTTCTTAGAGAATGCACCAAAAGAAGACCGACCTTTACAGTGCCTAGGAAAGTGACAAAAAAACTAATTACAATATTTTAATACACATTTGAGGCAGGAAAGCATTGGGAATAGGCTAGCAACTGGACTATATTTGCCTTGGCCTATGCACACATTGCTTTACTAATATTGTTCCTAGCAACCTGGTACCATCACCTGCACCAAGCTGCATGTACAACCCACTTCAAACCATTGGAATGAATCTTTCCTCCCTTGACAACATTTTGAAACTCTTCCTTTATGGTCAGTTTTCATTCAAACATGTTCAGGAATATACCCAAGATCTAAAGATGGGGTCAGTCTAGCCTAAACCCGTTTGGGGTGCTGTGCCATATGGCAAACTGCCTTCTGAGTGAACTTTCAGGGAATAGATCTTTACCACATTGCCCTCTTATGCCTATGTGTGACTGGGCTACATACAATTAAAATAATACACATTATGAAAGAGGACATTAACAGGCACACAGCCATGGTGGGGAACCAACTGCTCTCAATTTGGCTAACTGATCCCCTCAGTGGTATGGGACCCATAGCTGAAGCTGGGAAACAAGTCAGAACCATATCCAAACATAAGCCCACTCTCCAATATCAAGCTACCATCAATTGTGGGCTACAAGAGGGCCTACACCTATTAAATTCTCTATAAAAAAAAAAAAGTAAGGGTTATCTCATTTGTCCTGGTGCTAACTTACTCTCCGTTGGAGAATTTTATGCTATATTTCTACACATGCATACAACATGGTGGATCATCTCTAGCCATTATTCTTCTACCCTGAGCCCTTCATCCCCATTCCTGACATCCTCCCAGAATCTATTAACTCCCATTCTACTTTTGAGTCAATGTTCGCAGCTTCCATATAAGAAAGGGAACATGCCATTTTATCTTTCTGAGTCTTATTTCACTTAAAAAATGTTCTCCAGGTCCACCCATTTGGCAAAAATATCAGGATTTTAGTTTTTCTTCATCATTGAATAATACTCCATTATGTATACATGATGCTTTTAAAAAATTCCTTTTGTTACTAGGTACCTAAGCTGATTCCATATCTTAGCTATTGTGAATAGTGCCACAATAAATGTGGGCATGCAGGTAACTCTTTTGTATGCTTACTTCATTTCCTTTGGAATGTACCTAGGAGTAGGATAACTGAGTCATGTGGGTAGTTCTACTTTTAGGTCTTTCAGTTACACTCCCCCCATACTATTCTTTATAATGGCTTGACTGATTTACATTTCCCCAACAGTGTGAGTTCCCTTTTCTACACATCCTTGCTAGCATTTGTTAGAACATCTAAATTTAGTACTCCAGGAAAATAAACTTAACAGTGCTATACTGGTAAGGGATTTTTGATTCATGTCAATTAAGTATTTGGAAACTTAAGTTTGAGTATTTTCCTTAACAGACAATATCTTACAACTTTAATAATAGCAATAAATAATTGCCTATGAAAATCATGTTATTCATAAGGATAATAATACTCCTTTTCTTGTATATTTTACTCTTCTATTTGTAAAGCACTCTCATGTATGACCCCTATCCAACCCTCCCTACAACCTTAGGTACAATAGATTTTAACAAGCTTGATTAGGGCCTAAGATTTTGAGAACTCATCCAAGGTCATCCAGCTTGGCACATGAAGAAATGGACTGGGTTTCTGATTGTCAAATCCTTGCCATTTCCTATTTTCAAATCAACAGCATGGCATCATCATGCATGTTCCAATCACTGTTCTCAGCACAGAAATCATAAGAATGTAGAATTTAGGCTGATATCTGCTTCCTTGGACCCTCATTTTAATACAGGAAATATAGACCCCAGACAGTTAAAAAATGTGATAATATGAAAAAATTAAGAAAATAAAAGCACAATAACTAGTGGTGAGAGGTTCTTGGTTAGTTTATCCAGGATGATCATAGCAGAGCATCATATAGAAACCATACATGTTGAAAGCTTCCATTAAAGTAAGTCAATACCAGCAGAGGTGAGGGAGGCAGCTCCAGGTAGCTGACTCAGCAGTAGCCATGCCAGGCTCTGGAATATTTTTGGCTTTTCCATTGCTGGGTGAATAATGCACCCCCAGTTGTAAACATTTGGTTCTCTCTCAGCAGATGTAAAGGAGGCATGAAGTTCTGGCTTCCTTTGTTAGGAGGAAGGGAAGTTTCCGTACTCATTCAAGTGCTTTCCTAAATACTCCAGTACTTGTGATCCCACTTATCATCTCAGGATTGAATCGAACCCATGCCTGGGGGACAGAGGAATTCTCAGAACTAACTGAGAAAATTTAACAGTCCTTGTCTGGGAGTGTGAAAGGCTCTTGTAATGTTAAGACAATGGAAACCAGAAAAAAAAAAATAATTGACAGAGGCCTCTCTCAGGCAGCAGTATCTGAGTTGGAGCTTGAATTAACTAATGGAGGCCATTCAAGGAGATGTGAGAAAAGAATGTGCAAGGCAGCCTTGTGACACCCAGTCTCCCAGTCCTTACTGAGCATGTCATCTCGTGCAGGCACTGCTTTGTGAACTAGTGTTACTCTCTTAATAGAGCAACACTTCTAGGAGACAGTTTCTATCATCATTTCTTCTTTGCAGATTACAAGACCAAGGCAAAACAGGTCATGTGATTTGTTAACTACCACAGTGTTCTTAAGCAGGAGTCCCCTGATGGGAAACTAGGCGTCTGGCCCCATATCCCAAGGGCTACAGCAGGTATAACCAAAGATAAACATACTCCATGAGATTTCAAGGCCCACTGTGCTCAAAGAGATGCTGTGTTCAGAACACAGCAAGAAGGGAAATATCATAAAACAAGCTCTACCTGCTGGGTGAAGGGCCAGATCATAGTTTTCTGTGGCCTACACTTGGGGCTTTGGATTTTGTTCTTAATTCCTTGAGAAGTAAGGTGATATGAAGCAAGGGTATCGCCTATCCTGAAAAATTTAGAATCCAAAGGCATGCTGAAGTTGTGGTTTTCCAGAACAAAGTGGCTATACACATTGTAAGTGGGATTTATTATAAGGAAATGGCTTCTGAGACTGTGTTAGCTGGTAGGCCTTAAGATTTTAAGTCAGGCCCACAGACTGGCTATTCAGTTTACAGTGAATGTTGAAGACTTGAGTCTGATATTGGCTGAGTACCATATGGGACATGTGGACAGTGAATTTGCTATTGTTTTGAGCATGTTGCAGTAGTGAGGACAAGTCCTTCTCTGGGAATCCCTAGTTTTTGTTCTTAATGTCTCCAACTGATTGGATGAGGCCTACTTCCATTCTGAAGGGGAATCTGCTTTAATCAAAATCTGCTAATTAAAATTTTAGCCACAGTAAACAATTGCCTTGGCAAGCAACACTTAGACACATGTTTGACCACACAAACAAGCACCATGGCTTAGCACAGATGACACATAGAACTATAAATCACTATTATTCATTCACATGAAGAGATACCTTGTCATCTACTCTTCAACCTCATGTTAACCCTTTCCACTTACTGTGTGGCTCCCACACCAACCACACAGCCATTGGCCCAAATGGATTTTTACTTTAATGGTCACATGGTCCATTTCTCAGATTCCTTACTAAGATTGCAGGGCTCAGTCTTAAAATTGCTTTATCACAAACACCTTCCATGTCTAGTTCCTGGCTGATTCTGGAAAAGCACTCATTCCACTTGTGCTCTCAAATCATTTGGCATTAGTAAACTGACATTGTACAGCTACACTGGCAGGATACACTTCATATTAAGAACCATGTATTTCAAATGTCAATATTGTTATTGACTGACATAGTCTCACTCACCACAATGACTATTACACAACCTCTTAGCTCTTACACTCTTAGCTTATGATCTCCATCCATAAAGAGATCCAAGAACATGAAAACAGCTTCATTTCTATAGGACCAGGTTAGCACACCACTAGTATCTGAATTCATATTTTTAATTTTTTGTAACCCTGACTTTCCTAGAACTCAGTATTCACTATATAACCAAAACTAGCCTCAAAGTTGTAGCAATCTTCCTGCTTCTGTGTCTCAAGTCTTGGCATTATCAGCATGTGCCTATGCTGCTATCAAAAGTGATAAGCAATGGCAGGCAGTAAATATAGATGTTTCTTGTGTCTGTAGAGTGTCAGTGACTAGTACAAGTTCACAGGCACCACAATGATTAGGAAGGAAGTACATTTATGGAATTTACACTCAAGTGGAAAATTTTGGACAATGAATAAAACAATTGATGGTCAAGAGAACTTTATGTAGAAAAGAGTGCTATAAGGAAGAAAAGAGAGAATAATGTAGCATGATTACAAGGAAGAGTGGAGGACATGATGTCAGAAGGGTAGGTACTGAGATAAAGATCAAGAAACCCTCTGTTAGGATAGAGTTTAGACTATGTAATCAGTGCAATTGTGAAGTTTGAAGCAGGAGTGAGTTGACTAGGTTTGTTCTTTGAATGATCTCTGTTGTTTCTATGAGAAAAGAGATTATGTGTGGGCAGGGGGCCATATTATCCAATAGGCTAGAGCAATGTGGTGATTTGGTCTAGTCCTGTTGTAGGGTAGTTTTTGAGAAATAGTCAGATTTACATATTTTCTAGGTAGTGGAAATAATTCTATTAGATTTGATTTTAAAATATGTAAGAAAGACAGGAGAAAAGGGGAACAGTTGGGCATATGCAACTTAATGAGAGAACAGAAGAATTTTAACATGAAGAAAATTAAGATGGCAAAATGGGATAGGAAAATCAGATTTGGGAAACAATGAAAATATTATCATTGCTTTCAATCGCTTTGGAACAAAGATAATTCCTAAACATCAAAGTGTAGATGTCATGAAAGGTATAAGGTATAAGATATCATCATGGAACTTGAGAAACAGGTTGGAGTTGGAGAGGTTTAGTGCACAGGATTGAATGACATCACCCAGGAAAGCTTTTAGATGAAGAGAGAAAAGGCATGCATGGAGAAGATTTTCCTGGATTACACCAACATTAAAAGTAAAAGAAATTTTGAGGAAAGCATGTTGGGCTCTGATAGGCCCAGGTGTGAGGCCTAGTGGAACTTCCTGAGCCTAGCTAAACTTTGGTGATCTGCCTCTGGCCAGACGTGACTCAGCAAGACGCCTAATGGCTTCTTGCCTGCTACTTCCGCATGGGATTTAGAATGATCATTTCAATAGTCACAATTTACTATTGGCCCTTACGTTTCCCCACCATCCTAAAATCCCCGCCTTCGTCCCCAACATTATATGGGCAACTGCTCATAGCAATAAATCTAGTTCCTGCTTCGACGACTCCCAACTCAGTGTGGTTTTTCTCCGGTGGCCAGGAGAGGTCTGAGTCGTCGGATGCTCATCTCCTCCTCAACCCCTTGGGAGGAACCAGCAGGCCTGGTCCTTCCCTCGGCACTACCTGCCCCCACCGGCGGAGCCCGGCAAAGCGCTCAAATAATTACAATTAATTTCAGGGTTTTATTGCTAGCTAATGTATGGCTAAATATTTTGGAGTAGTGCCAGTCCATGTTCTGAAGTGGCAACCATAACAGACAATTTTGCTACAGATAGAGATATTTTTCTGATCCTCAAGGGCACTGAAAAAAAAATCACAGAGAAAAAAGACAATGACAAAAATAGCCAGAGGGTTTTCCTTCCTTCTTCAGAGGTTGAAGGAGGGGCAGTCTTTGCAGAAAACAAAATTCCCCATCTGGACTTGGAGGGAACCTGGAAGCTCATTTCATTTGGCCTAAGTCCTACCTTAAGGCTCTGTATTAGGTGACTAGTTGAATACCAGAAAGTTTATCTTGAGAAATATTAAAAATCTCATTTGGGCTGGAGAGTTGGCTTAGTAGTTAAGGTGATTGCCTGTGAAGTCCAAGGAGCCAGTTTTGATTCCATTGGACTCACATAAGCTAGATGCACAAGGTGGCACATATGTCTGGAGTTTGTTTGCAGTGGTTAGAGGGCCTGGTGTGCTCATTCTCTCTCTCAACTTAATAAAGGAATAAAATATTTTTAAATCTCATTCATAAAGAACAGTATATATCTCTTACTCCATTTATATAACTTCTAAATGAGAAATCATTTCAATTTAAATAAAATAAAATAATACTCTCTGTTTCCTTCCAATTGTCTAAACAGTGTTTGCCAGAGCCCAAAAAAAAAAAAAAAAAAAATCAGTGTCCATTTAGCTAGTACATATTTTTTGTTGTTGTTTTGGTGTGTGTGTGTGTGTGTGTGTAGAATGTTGTGTGAGTCTGTATGTGGTGTACACATGTGAATTTATCAATGCAGAGTCCATGTGTGTACCTGTGGTGGTCGGAGAAGATGCTTGGTGTTTCCCTCTCCCGTTTCCTTGAGATGGAGTCTCTTACTGATTCTAGAGTTTACTGTCTTAATGAGACCCAGCAATTTTCCCATCTCTGCTTTCTACAGGACTGGGATGAAAGGCCATATGCAACTGTTTACTGGGGTGGTGGGGATTTAACTTTGAGTGGTCTCAGGCCCTAGTGCTTATGTAGAAAATGTTCTTAACTGCTGAACCATTTCTCCAGCCATACCCCCTTCGTGTTACACGTGTAGTATGTGTGCTGGTGTGTGAATAAGTGTGGTGTATGTATATGTATGTGAACATGTGTATGAGGCCAGAGAAGAATATCTGGTGTCCTTCTCTATCACTTATTTGCGCGTTTCCTTGCTAGAGAATCTCTTCTCTGGACCTGGAGCTATAGTTTTTGCAAGCTTCAGTGATCCTTCAGTGCCCTCAGGACTAGGATTACCGATGTGTGTGACAATGCCCAGCTGTTTACATAAGTTCTGGAAAACCAAAAGCAGGCAGCCTCTGGCCATTATGTTTGGAGAAAGCACTGTTGTGTGCTGAGCCATTGTCCCATACTAGCACATAGCTTTTTATGTTTTAGATAAAATAGAACACAACAGAATTGACTAGAAGATATCAGAATGTACTACACACCACAAGGGCAAATATTGTTTTGTGAAACATTTCAGTTATTTAGTATGTACCCATGTATGTGTTGTGACACAAATATTTCTTGCCACAGTTGCCCTAAAGAACTAAAGTCTCAGACAAAGGACACAATCATACAGAAGAGCAGGGAGAGAGGGGACTCTGGGTGGAAATGATGAGTTTTAATGCCACAGCTAACACCCATAGTGACACCCAGCTCCTTAGAAAATTTGATCTTTGAGTTCGCTCTGAAGGCCTGTTGCCTAAGCAATGCATGAGGGACTTGTTCCTTACCTTCTGCACATAGCTTTTTTAAGTCTGATATTCTTTGAAGATACCATTACCTTGTTTTCTTTAGCCATTTGTCTGCCAATGGACATGGGGACACTTGCATGTTTTGCTATTGTGAATACTGCTACAGTGAATTTGGGAGTGCAAATATCACTTTCAATCTCCAGGTGATTCTTTTGGATACATACCTAGAAGAAGAATGGGCAGGCCAGATGATAGTTCTATTTTTTTTAATTGTTGTGAAGACTGATAATAATGTTTTCCACATCTGCTGCAACATCTTATAGTCCTATCAACAGTGTGCAAGGTTTCTACTTTCTCTACATCTGGCTGAGAGAGAGGGATGGAGAGTTGTGTATGTCCGGTTTCAGTTACATATAATAGATAAGTGCTAGAGATCTTCCACACAGTATAATGCCTATAGTTAATAATAATGCATTGTGTCTTTAAACATCTAAGAGACCAAGTCTCACAGGAAGTGCTCTTCTTTCAAAACAACACATTAAAAGGGTCACAGAAAACTTTTAGAGGTCATAGATGTTTACTACCTTGATTGTTTTGAGGATCTCTCTATATATCCAAACTTATCAAATTATAAAACAAAGCACATGCAGGCATGTTTGAATTTATTATATCTCAAATAAAGATGTTTAAAACAGTGTATAGTATTTTCCTCTCATGAGAATATATTCTGTTCCCCTTTCTTTCTAAAGTCCCACTCTAGTCACAGGGGCATGCCTTCCTCCTTGGAGTGAGACCTGAGTCAATCACTGCCAGTCAAGAAGACATTCCCTCAGGTTCTATCTCACTGCTCTCACCATGTGGTTTTTGTTACCTTGACCTAAATCTTCTGCAGAGACATAACAGAGTCTCAAACATTTTCTTTTTCACTCGCAGGTCCTACATTGGGTTTGACTTCATGGATTTTCTTAACTAACACATGCTAACTAGCTTAGACCATCCAGTGCAGTCAAGTTCACTAGCAATTGAACTTGACCAAGAGAAGGAACAAATGAATAACTTGTTATTTCATTCTTTTTGTCAGTATGTCTTTGAAGGAAGAAGCAACATCACACTTCAAAATGGAAAGGTCTATGGGGATGGGGCTCACTCAGCTGTAATTTCAACACTTATGGTAGTGGGAGGCAGAGCTAGGAAATGCTTGGAGTCTTCTCAATGGCAAAAATAAAACCAAAACCAACAGAAACTCTGTCATCTCAAACAAGGTAAAAAGAGAGAACTAAAACCATGAGGTTGTCCTCTGACCTCCACATGTGGGTGCTGGGGCATGCATACACATGTACAGAGAGAGAGAGAGAGAAGGGAAAGGAAGGGAAGGGAAGGGAAAGGAAGGGAAGGGAAGGGAAGGGAAGGGAAGGGAAGAAAGAAAAGTAAAAGATCTAGGTTAAGACTGAATGCTAGAAGAAATTCCAATTTCTCCATAACCTAACTGACACTTGTTATCTTTTTGTTAAAGTTATTTAAGATGCAAATTATATAGAAAATAACATTTCATTCTACAGTATAAATTTAAAGGAGTTATGCCTTTTCTTAAGGCTATTAATTTGACAATAGCCACAGTGATGTGTGTACCCTCCTTCCAACCTTGAACATTCATAATGGATCCCATTGTTAGAGAAAACAAAACCTCTTTCAGGAACTATACAGTCCAGGTTTCTTGTTAGATGATAATGGCAGAACATGTCTCAGAGCTGTGAAGAATCCACCTTCTATTCAATGTAGGCAAGAAGAGAAGCATTAAAAATTATATACTTGAAACTCAGGCCAGGGAGGTACTGTGAAATATCAAAGCTCTTAATTCATGCATTTAACACCTTCATAATGCAAATTAATTGGTTTAATATCATTTGTACCAAAAAACAGAGTGAAACTAAATGACTCAGTCCTAGAAGCTGAGGGAAAGAGGTTTAGCCAGAAGTCAGTCTTATCTGGAGCATTTGCAGGGAGAAACACTGAGTTTATCCTTCAATCCATTCTTCCCGGGGAGTTATGGACTGTGTCCCTCTAGGGGGCTTATAATTTTGAATGAAATAATAATAATTGAGTCTTATTTTATAGGCTAAGAATAAATGAAGATGGGTTCTTGGGTGTTCTGAGCACTTGACTATTAGCTTGATGTAGCACCCAGTTTGATTCTACCTTCTTAACTATCTGCATATTGTAGACTTATTAGCTTCATTTTATAGATAATAAACTCATGGATAGAAGGGTTAAAAAGTAGCATAAGTTATTAAGCAACAATATTGTGATCTGCTATGATTCAGAATCTATCCTCTTTGTATAACACCTGGAGCTTACACATAGAAATTAGAAGCTGTGTAAACTTTGGAAAAGTTGCCTCACCTCTCTGACTCCCTACAAAAGTCAAGGGGGTGGAATAATTTCCTGGCAGATTCAATCTGTCTATGGCTCTGCAGGGAGTATTTTTCCATATGATACATTATAGGCCAGCTCATCAAGAACTGCACAGCACCTGAGAACTTTTCATCATAGATATTGATTGAAAACTGGACTCGTGGGTTAAGAGACAAAAACCTTTAACTCACAGGATGGCTGGAAGGAAGAGGTTCATGTTTAATGTGAGCTTCCTTTGTTCTCTAAGTCCTAAGGAGTGATGAGAAGGGATCCATGTGGATGTTTCCTACATACTTGTTTTGTGTTACTCATGGGAAACACTTAGCTTAGGAAACCTCAGTGTTATAAGTGACTGTTAACTTCTAGACAAGAACCCACTGGTCTTAAGTCATATGTTCTCCAAGGTGCACAAACACTCACACTCAGTTACTTGGAAAAGGAAGGACATTTCTACTGCTAAGAAATGCAAGAATCCATGATAAATAATGCAGACCTTGTGCAACAGTATTCTCAAATTAGATTTAAAGTAGGGTTAGTGACTGCAGTATCTAATATTGTGTGGTAAAGCATAACTTCAAGGAGTATTGGCTGATAAATTAATAAAATTCTCCTTACTTCTAAATTCACTGTGGAAGTCCTTGTGGCCCAGGTTCTTCTAAATGTAGCTATCGATATTTATTACTTGTTTACTGCATTGTCAGACAGACAGCAAGTGTTTACTAAGGTGAGGCACTTGAAGTCAGTCTTTATTCCATAGTGAAGCTATAAACATTTGTAGATCTTGAAATAATACAAGAGTTTGACAAATTTAAATTTTAAAACATATGTTTTTAAAATAAATCTGTGAATATCCTGATCATTATTTCTCAAACATTTATTCTCCTTTTTCATCTCTTTTCTTTAATATTATGATTCTTGTCCTTCATATTGGTGTACTTTATGACACTGCAGAGATACCTGAGATTATATATATAGACCACCTTGAGACTAGGGGCTTCCTGGGATCAAACATACATGCAAATGATACTTTTAGAGGAATGAGGCTTTGAAACAATGCAAACTGAGGTCCTGCAAGTATTTTTATAGCTAAACTTAGAATGCTGAACCTCATTTTACAAGGGTCCTGTGGATCTGGAGTGTTGTAATGGAGTGGAAATTACAAAACCCTTTGTTCTTTCTGAGTTTTACATTCTTTTCTTGAGTAATATTTGCTTGGTGGTTACAAGGCATTGGTTAATATCAAGAGTTTGGAAAGATGTTGGTACTAGGCTGTGGATATAGCTCATTGGTAGAGTCCTTGTCTAGGATATGCAAGGCTATGGATTCCATCCCCAACACTGAAAATTTACAGATGAAAGAAGTTGATTCTAATTGTTTCCCCATATTTTTAATTGCCTTTATATAATATTATCATGAGTTTTCTACTGTTTTACCGTTTTTGCCTATATCGCCTGTTCCTAGGTTTTGAATTTCTTAGAAAAAAAAAAGAATTTCCTGATTATTCATGTATTCATAGTCATGACTTTAAAGCTTAACATGCATGAAATAATCAACTTATTTGGGAATGAAGAAAAAAGGGATGTATCATGAAAAAAAAAAAAAAGAAATAGTGAGGAAGGCAAACCAGCAATGCTCTATTCCCTTCCAAGTATTAAGATTGAATTTTTCTATATTATTGTGGAATATAATGGCTTTTGATATTTTAAAATAACTTTAGTGCTCCAGAACGTTGAAATTGCATTTTTGAGATGATATAAATACATTCAGAAATACCTTTAAAACACGGGTAGAAAATAGCATGACAGGTATAAATTATTTGTGTCACTCTTTTCTTCATGTCCAGAGTGACTTGGAACATGTGAGACCCTGTCCATGTCCTTTGTAACAGCTAAGAGTTAACATACCTAAGCTTTCCCCAAATTTCTGCTTTAGTTATTTCCTTAGGAAAAAATCTCCAGAAGTAAGTTTACTGAGTAAAACCAGATATAAATTCCCTTCCATACTTTTTTTTCAGTAAATTGTCAGTGTTCAGCACCACAAGCAATGCACAGGTGTTCTTCTACCCTTGTGACATTCTCCCTTTATTAAACAGTATAACTTCAGTCCCTCTTCTTTTACCTAATCCACTGCAATGTACCATTAAGCACTAAGATACTTTATTGTGCTTAATTGAATGTGTGTACAGATAGTGGGATAGAATAGAAAAGGTGCAAGTAAAAGCTAAACCCCAAATGATTACTTTAGAGAGAAATTTTGAGTTGCAAGTTAAAAATAGCGAATAAAAAAATAACTCTCACAAAGAACATCTGTTTTGTCAATTCTCTCCATCAAGACAGGTCGGTACAAACTGTACCACAGATTCAAATTCAGTTATTCCAGCTCTTTGGCACCCAGGAGGGAATTGGCAAAGTGTTATCAAGCATTATTCTGTATTGCATTGTGGGAGTTTCAGCACTTATCAATGATGAAGGAGGCAGAATTGCAGGTAGTAAGCACTTGATAAGGATGTGATAGGGAAAACTTGTTCTGAAACCATTCAGGCAGCTCCTGAGAGCAGCTCTGTGCAACCTGATAATTAGTTTATAACTGAACTGGTGAGATTCATGATGAGTTTCCTGCATCCCTCTTCTCTCCAAGTCCCAGTAAAGATAGCTGATTACAGTTACAAAGTTTGAACCAATTCTGACTGTAATTCCACTTCTCTACAATTCTGATATTCTATATTTCCCCAGAAATGGCACTTGAAAATTAAATGGAAGATTAAAGTGGAGCTATCCCCTCATAGAGATAATCAGAGTTCATTTATTTTAGTGTTATTTCAAAAATTTGGTGCATAAAATACGCCCAATTTTAAAAATCAATGTTTAGAAATACTTTTCATTGTTTCTTCTGCTCTGAGCTTGATCTAAACATGAATTGTCTCTGGGGTCATTACCAACATTGTCATTGAGCTATCTTGTTCCCTTGATATCTCTTTCAATAGCCAGAGTTATATTTAAAACAGTAAACTAGATGTTGTGTCTACTCTGATTAGGATAACTGAGTCACTTCCCTCTATCACCAAATGAAAGGAGAAGGTCCTATGTGATTACCATAGCCTTCTTTTTCCTCACATTGAGTTTTTGTTCATAAAACTCCCTCTCTGGCTTTCTTTCTTTCCATCTGTGTTAGTTACATTCTCATCACTGTGACAAAAATTTCTGACAGAAGTTACTTAAGGGAGACAAAATGTATTCTGACTTTCCGTTTCAGGGGAGTTTCAATCCATTATGTCAGGGAAGGCATGGTAGAGTTAGTGATGGCAGGAGCCGAGGCACTTCACAGCATGGTGTCATATAGGATTTAAGGGCCCTGGATAGAAGCAGAATTAATTACAGCCTTCAGAGGCCCACCTCAGTGACCATCTTCCACCAGCCATGATCTACCTGCTCAAGACTCCATAACCTTCAAAATGGCACCTCCAGATGAGGACCAGGTACTTCAAACATGACTCTCTGGGGGAATACTTCAGATTTAAATCATAGAATCCTCATGCTTGCTCTCTTCTCAAGACTTGTGCATTTGGTATTTGGAGTGGAGTCCCTTTTTTCTTTTCCTGTTTCCTCCCTTTCACCATTCAGTTTTTATGTGTTTTCTTTCAGGTGATAATTACCCAGTTAGTTAAGTCAGACATGCCTAGCACTCCCACCGAAGCCACTTTCAACCATATACCTCCCTTTTCTATGTTTGTTTTTCATCTGTTTTCCTACTTCTAGGGAGAATAAACATCTGGAAGTCATAATTATAGTGGTGATGCCTAGATCACATCTTGTCCCATAAGGAGCCTTTAATAAAAGTTTTGTTGACAGTTCCACTCACATGAATTGTTTTTGTTGCTGGAAATGATTGTCATAACACTAATTGAAGGGAACTATAGTGCAGTAGACACAATCATATGGTGTAGATAATTATTATTCATAATGCCTTAAGTTCTGTACCTGATACTCTTTCCTTACTGCACTTGCATCATGTGTGCATCTATTTTTAAATGTTAGAGAAGACAACCATGCTTCCCATAGGAAGTGGGGAGATTCCATAGCACCTTCTCTTCCTTTGTATCACTTAACCTCTCAGCAACCTGTGAGGGAATGAAAGTCTCTTTTTCTTGAGACATTTTCATCTTTTGAAGTCATTAACTACTTTCCCTCTTTTACTTTCTCACATTTCTTAGAAAGTGTCCCAACTTTGCTTAACTGAATTTGCTCAACTTATCAAAATCCCAAAACAGGAATTTTTTTTGCATGCTGTTCTTTTTATGCATTCCTTCCTTTCGGGTTTTATTCAGTCTCATAGCTTCAAATTTCACCTGTATGCTAGTAACTTGAACACTTTTATTTCTTAGCATGACTCTACATTGTGGTATGAGCATACTTAACCTTAACATAGTCACTATAGTTTCTAATTACCATGTCAAACCTAACATGCCTAAAAGTAACTATGATTTTACCCTTCAGAGTTGTTCTTTCTATAATCATCTTATTCTCATGAATGGTATCACTTCTTCCACCTTTTCTTTTCAACCAGTATATTTAATCGAACCACAACCATAACCTGTGTCTGACTACTTCTATTTCAACTCTTACCTGCCGCTAAAAAATATCACTCTTTCCTCTCATTTGTCCTTTGCAATCATTTCCCAAAAAACTACAGTGATTGTTTAAAAATTGTTTATAAATTAGATTCTCTGTCCCTCTTTTTCTCTTCTTTCCTTTAATGTGCCGTGTTGACTGTCTCCTAAGGAAGCACTGTCCTTTTGTGTGGAATACTATGTATGGTACTATTGTGTGGAAGACATCACCTTGGTACTGTTGTGTGGAAGACATCATCACCTTGGTACTGCTGGGCTATTACTCAGATCTCAGCATGAACATTTTCCACAGGAATATCCCACCTGTTTACCACAGGTGCTGGCTTATGTTGCCAGTTTCCAAGATAGTCTCTTCTTATCACTTATTTTTTCATTTATATTTATTTCTTAATACTTTTCATACTTTGATGTTACAATGAGTGTTTGTTATTTTAATTCAAGTCCTAGTAAGTGTATTTCGTTCTTTTGCCACTTTAGTAACTAGGACAATATCTGCAGTATAGGTAGATAGATGATAGATATACATGATGCTAATTAATGAATATTTTACAAGAAATTAATTAAATCAGTTTTATGGCATATTTTCTGAATTCAGCAATGAGTTGTGATCTTTTTCCTTATATGACCTCAAGGTCTTTAGTTTATAGGACTCAGAAAACCAGATTTTATTTTTTTATTTTTGAGATAGAAACAGAGAGAGAGACAGAGAAGGAAAGAGAGAGAGAGAGGCAGAAAGGGAGAATGGGCATGTCAGGGCCTTCAACAGCTGCCAAGGGACTGACTTGTATGCCCTCTTGTGCACATATGCAACATTGCACACTTGTGTTACTGTGAATTTGGCTTATGCGGGGCCTGGAGATTGGAACATGAGTTCTTGGGTTTCTCAGGCAACCCCTCAGCCATCTCTGCAGCACAGGAAAAAAAAATTAATCATAGTTATCCATTTATGACTTGAAACTGGATCTTTTTGTGTGGGGGAGATTTGGGTATCCTCAGGGCTGATGCCAGGCACCCAGTGTCTGGAACGGGCACAGGGGCATGGGTAGTGGACCCGAATAAAACAACAAAAACAAAAAAGAGAAATAAATAAACTGCATCTCCTTTGTGATCACCATCTACCCTGGTGTTTCAAGGAACAGTCCAGGAGTCACATCCCTCATGTGGCCCACCTTCCATTAATCATCTCCATGATCTGTCACTTCTAATCCAGTCAGAACATGTTACTCTTCTTCACCTTGCTACCAAGGTTATTGATTCCACTTGGAAGAACTTCCAAATGAATACTGTTATGTTCATCCATTTACTCACTCATTCATAAAAAAGTAATTACAGTACTAGAATTGTAAGTGCTATTGAAGGAACAAAGAAAAATAAAATTATTGCTCTAAAAGCCTTTCCATTCTGTTAAGACAGCCGGGTAATAAGGAGGCAAACAAATAAATATAAAATAAAGTTCTGAAAGGTGGCATAACAAAGTGAGGTAAATACAGAGACCACAAATAATGGGGGATGGAGCATTATTTAAGTATGATAATTAATACAAGCTGCTTTAAGGAAATAATTGGAGAAGGCACTTGAATGAAATGAAAAAGGAACATGTGAATACAGAAAGGAGAACATTTTGGACAGAAATAAACACAGCAACAAAAATATTGAGGTGTCAATGTGCTTAGTGTGTTTCTGGGACAGCAGAAGCCAGCACAGTGGAGGTCCCAGTGATAATAGTGGAATCCTTCTGATATTTGCTACCTGCATTTTGAGTGGAAGGTCCTTCTCCAACTTCCAGTCAACCAAAATGTTCCAATCACTCATATGGCCTCATTTCCTTGCAGACATGTTGCCTCTATTTAGAACTCCTTTCCTCCCCACTGCTCTAGTCAACTCACATCTAGACTTCTAGTGGGAGAATAAATATACTATCTCCATAGCAACTTCTCTTTTGCAAATCAGTGGTACTGACTATCTGAAGTCCCACTGCTGTACTCTTCTTTTCACAGCATCATTCTAGACATTAAAAGACATCATTCTAGCTGTCTATCTACTTGTAGCTTCCTCTCACCAGTTCTGTGAGCAATTTGGATATGCAGTACGTGTGTGTGTGTGTGTGTGTGTGTGTGTGTGTGTGTGTGTATACTGAAGACATGATAAAAGGAATGAGGTAATAATACAGAAATTGGGGTCCTGTATTATGATATTCCAATGTACTGATATGATATGGGAATTTTGGAGCATCTCCATATTATTTTTGTATGAATTTAAAACATTGCAATCCACAGACAAGATTAATGTTTAGAGAGATTTTATTAGACTAAGCTATGAAAGAAGAGAGAGTGTAGAGAGCTCTTACCTTTAAGGCAGGAGAGGTGTAAAACCTCCCTAGAGACCCAGATGGGGGTATTTTGTAGTTTCTGAGCTAACTAACCACAACAGCCACTTTCAGGTTTAAACTCCCCCCCCCCCCGAAATCTTAATTCAAGGAAAGAAGAACTTTCAAGGGAGAGACTTAGGTTGACTTTAAGGGGGAAAAAAGATCTCGGGAACTCCTTTAGACAGCAAGTGATAAGGAGAAGCCAGATGCTTCTCTGACCTCTATCAAAGTAGATACTGCCATTACAGGCTCAAAGATATCCCTCGCTTTTACTTTTGGGGTATCTATTACACATAAACTGCATCAGCAGGGTTAGGAAAATTTTATCATACAAAATTTTGTTGTTTATGAATCTTTTTATATTGGAAAACCTTTTTAGTACATTACATAGCTCATGGAGCTAAAACAGAGAATTCCAGTATTCACACATCTATAATACTTACTTTAATTATCTAATTCCTTATAACAGATATTTTGGGTACTGCTAACATCATTCCATAAACAATAATGCTCAAATACTGTCCTTCTATGTGTTCATAAACAGGGGTGTTTAATAATACTTCAAATCAGAAAGGAAATCACTAAGAATTGAAAACATTTCAAGACTCTATACAAAAGAAAAAAATTTGTTAAAGTACTGTAAGACAATGAAAGTAAAAAATCCAAAGTAATCTCAGAAATGAAGACCAAGTGATGTAGTTTCCCATGGAGAATAGATTTAAATAAGATGTAGCAAAGGAAAATGAAGAAAGGGATAAAAGTATAAGAATAAATGTAAGATTAAAATGGGAACATGGCCACAGAGCTGAAATGGAAGACAGGAAAGATAGAATAATGGAAGTCTCAGAACAACACTTTTGAAAAGA
Organism: Dipus sagitta; assembly: GCA_036346955.1. Taxonomy (NCBI): domain Eukaryota; kingdom Metazoa; phylum Chordata; class Mammalia; order Rodentia; family Dipodidae; genus Dipus; species Dipus sagitta. Next base: position 58,206,338 of record CM070773.1, read on the forward strand.
ACTAACATGAAATCCAAAAATGTAAATAAATAAACCCAGAGTCCACTGGCAATAGGAAATTATCAAACGTAAAACATATGCCTATGTATCAATATAAAATACTATATCCACTATTCTACCTTTTACAAATTTTATTTATCTTAAAAGTTTATTTTTTAACAGATTATACTTTTTCATTCTTCTCCCCTGTTCCTATTTACCTTGGACCCTCTTCTGTGGGGTTATGGGATTTACTGTAGGGTCATGAAGGACTCAGTCATTCCCAATGGGATAGTGGGGAACCATTCCTCGGGGTATTCCCACCCTCTCTGTGGCTCTTATACTCTTTCTGCCCCCTGGTCCCAATGTTTCCTAAGCCATGGAAGGCCTACAGACTGTCTGATTTAGTTTTGAGTTCTTTGTAGCCTCTGAATTTCTGCTTTAATAGGTTTTGTTTGATCAACATGTCTGCCACCATCACCCTCCACCACCAAATTTTTACCATCTTCTAGTAATGCCATCAAATTATAAATTAATCAGTAGATTAAGCCATAGGTTACTTCAGAGTCTTCATGATCTATTGCTTCTGGATAGTGTCACAATCTAAAGCTCAAATCTTCAATACTTAAAGGGAAACATATCATGTCAATCCAAAACTGTATGTAAAAATGTTATTCTCACAAAGAAAAAGGTTACTGAGAGAAGTGAAAGAGAAAGGGAAGCAGAATTTAATTGTGACGACTATACAGTTAATAGGTGATAATCAAAGTTTACCACACAAGACTATAAACTCAGAAAAATTTAAGTAACAATAAGGAGATAAAGGGGACATTGTTTAGTTACAAAGGTAATCACTGATATTAAAAACAAAACATCTTAATTCCCAAATATTTAAACATACATATACAGACAATCAAAGTCATGATACAAAAAACTCCAGGATTACACACTGCTTTCTTTGAGTTATTAGCTAATATAATTGAATAAGAGCAAACAAATAGGATCCTAAAAATCAGAACAGTAAAGTCATCATAATTTGTAGATGATATTCAATTATATTCAGTAATCCTACTGAAACAACAGTAAAGATGACTCTAATACCAAACAGTTATGAAGATAGCAGAACAAAAATTAAGATACAGAGACCAACATGCATCTACTGTGTTTATAACCATATTTTAAATAATATGAAAAATATTTAGGAATAAACTTAGCAAGAACTATTGAAAATCTATTTTAGGAAAACAGTAGTTACAAAACACTCCTGAAAAGCATGTGCATATATTTCATTAAGCAGAAGAACATACCATTAAGACATCCTGGCCTAGGTGACAGACTTCCCTAACTAAATTTAATTTAAAAATGTATCAAGCTCTTTCACTATAGTTTGACACATTTCTATTAAAGTTCATATGGAAAATTTAAACATATAATTATAACAAAAGTAATACAGTGAAAGAATGCTGTGAGTGAGGGAGGACTACTCTCACTGAATGTTGAAACTCTAATCAAATGTGTGGGTACGCGCATTGGTGCATATGCGGCACACACGTGCATGTGTATATTTATGTGACCAGGGACTTCCAGTCAAGATGGCATCCACATAACCATGCTTCAGCTCTTGGTATGGGAGCAGGACCTGAGGAGAGAAACAACCCATCACATTACACCATGGCCCCAGCTGAAACCACAAAGGAATTGAGGATATGAGCAAGAATACAGCTTTCTTGGTGAACCTGGTATTAGCAAGGTGAAAGAGATAGACACTGAGGACACTCAACACCTATCCAACCACAAATCCAGAGGCTCCTAAGAGCCAATCACTTGAATATACTTAAAATGAACCCAACATGGCTCAGGGAATTTTGCGGAAGAGGACACAAAAAGATTGTTAGGACCATTGCCTCCTCCCCATAACAAGACAGCTGCCCCCACAATGCATGGCCCAAATCCCTCTGGAGATGACCTGCATTCCCAATGAGGAGGGTCCCTTTGGGAAAGGAGCAGGAATAAGGGAAAGGATGGTACCATCATATTCTGTTTACATACTAAGTATGTCCATAACTAATAAATAAAAAATAAATGAAAATAATTTTTTAAAATTAAGAATAGAAGACTGTTTTCTTCACTCATCAGGGATAACCCAGTCACTTCCATCAAAAATTTTTATCTGTCCATTTAAGGGAAAAGTTCATATTAAAAAGAGTATATTGAAAAGCTGACACTGCATTTGTGTGTGTGTGTGTGTGTGTGCACCTGCACATGTGTGTGTGTGTGTGTGTGTGTGTGTGCGTGTGTGTGTGTGTTGTGATATATAAAGATAACTATACAGAAAAGGAAGTTCTACATTCAAATCCAAGATGAGGGATTTATGGAGAGTATCTTAACCTCTAATTTCCCTGTGTACAAATCCAGTGGCAATGTAACCATAAAGGGAGATTATACTGAGGATTTGATAAGAAACATATCAGAGCACAGACTGCAAAATCCTTGTTCTCAGTGCTAATCTTGGCTGAATCTCCTAGTAGTGCTGGAAACTCAGACTCAGCATTTAACTTTTCTCACTGTATTTTCTGTTCTGTCAAAATATAGACATATGATTAGGGGAGGGATAGTAGACAGACAAATAAAAAGACGGAAGACGGGGTTGAAAAGGTTGTACATGGGAAAGGGAGAGAGGAGATGTGATGAATAAGTCCTCTAGAAACCCACTTCTTCATTAGCTGATTGAAAGGGATGAATTTTAAAAGAGAAAGGTATAAATTTTAAGAGAAGTAGTTTAGGCAAAAGTATCCTGCTAGAATGGAAAAAGCTTTACCCTGAAGCCATAGGTTGTGGCAGGTAAATCCCAGTGCTGGAGATGAGTCACCAACTCCCATCCATAAAGTCAACTGCTGGTCAGGGAAGCCCGAGAAGCTCTGAAAACAATGTAGGTTCCTGCCAAAGCAGTCGGTTATTTGCCAGAACTAGATGGTAAAACTCTACTCCTGAAAACACCACATGTTGCAGTGGCTGAACATTGAGAAATCAAGCTGAAACGGAGGTGGAAGCCATCTCCTTGCTGGCCAGCTGTCATAGTGCTGGAAAGCATTATGTATGCTTCTGGGGGAGAAAAGTCATTAACAGTCTTAACAAGCAGTGGCTCCTTCCACCTACAAAATCAACCAGCTAGGCAAAATGTACCCACCCATATAATAGTGGCACATGAATTGTGGGTATAATCAACTGCTCTCTGATTGTATAGGGAGCCTGTTCATTGAAAGAGAATTTGTGCTTGGTACTGAGAACTAAATCTAAAGCCTATGCTTGGAAATGGTCATCATTGCTATAGGGAAGCTACCATTGTTCTTTGGCTAAATGGAGATATTATTTCAATCAAAAAACCTTCTAAATGCATGTTTATGCCCTTTGATTAATGCTATTTTCATGTTTTGTTAGAGAAGCTTCTTTTTAAAGACAGCAGTGAATACTAGGGATGCCAAAGACTCATAGAAATCACAAGAAGAGAAATCCCAGTGCTAAACACTGGAAAGTCATCTCTATCACACCCACCAGGGCTTAGCAAATGAAGAAAAAAATGGTTTATTGCAGTTACCTTCTCACTGCTGGTAAAAAGGACGAGACCAAAAATAGCTTATGTGCCAGGTGTGGTGACCCATGCTTTTTACTCCAACACTTGGGAGGCAGAGGTAGGAGGATAGCTTTGAGTTTGAGGTCAGCCTGAGATGATATAGTGAATTCCAGGCCAGCTGGGGCTAGAGGAAGACCTTACCTCAAAAATTAACAAATAAATAAATAAAGTAAAAGCTAGCTAATGTGAGGAATGTATTTATTTTGGGTTATAGTCTCTACAGGAAGCTCCATGATGGAAGGGGAAAGCATGGTATGAGCAGTTGCTGGACATCACTTCTTTGCCATAGTAAGTGGACAATAGCATCAGGAGAGTACAATGAATTCTGGCAAGGAGAAGCTAGCTATAATATCCCTAAGCCCACCTCCACCAGCACACCTCCTCCAGCAAGGCTCAACCTCCCATGTTGCCATTAGCTGGGGACCAAGCATTTAGACTACATGAATTTATGGGGAGCTTGATCAAAACCACCACATGGTGCAAAGAATATGAATGCTATTCTTACTGCTAGCCAGAGAAACTTCTCTATGGAGATGATGGTAGACAGTGAGGAGAAGCAAGGCTTATGAAAGCAGAAAATAAAAGGTTGTTAAGAGCTAAATACTAAGAAAGACATCTTAATCACACCCTCGAAGGCTCAGAGAATATTGCAGAAGAGAGGGTGGAATGAATGTAACAGCCATAAGTTGGAAAGAGTACTCTGGGGTACTATCCTCCTGACGTGAACTGATGGGTGCATTAAGGAATCCAGAGATATTGTGGCTAACCTCATTAAGGACTGTACTGTTTTGAGCTCATTCACATTTTGAAATGGATGATGGACAAGGCCAAAATTAATGAGATGACAAAACAGAGGAAGGATTACTTTGAAAAAGGCAAGTCTTTAGTGGAATGGGGTGGAGTAGAGGAAACAAAAGAGCTTACTAGGATAGGAATATGATCAAATTATAGCATGTTCATATATAAGATTTCTCAATAAAAAAATCCCAGGAGGAGAAAGAGAAAATAAATAGAGAAGCACAGATATTCCTCTTTATAACTAATGTTGAGGTGGATTTTATTACACTAAGAAAGATCATGGGAGAGATCTGGGGGGAAATGTGGTTTGATGCTAGAAAATATCTGTAGTTCTTTTTTGATTGATGTTTCCACACTGGTCATTGCTGTGCATTCTGCTCTGCTCTCTGATAGCATGAAGAGGGGGGCAAAGAAAGAAGTTTTCCAAAGGCTGAAAATACTCTATCTGAAACTATAGAAATGAGGCAGCAGTTCTGGGTATTAGTAAATTGATCCCTTTGAAGTTTCATGTTGGAAGAAACCAGCTCAGCACAGAAATTCCTGCTCTCATCAGGAGGGAAAAAAAAAGAAAAGAAAAGAAACTTTAGAAATGAGTGTGCTCACAGCTTAATCACACAAGCTGTGACTATGCCACAGGACAGTCTTTCACTAAATCTGTCATCTAAATCCTAGACTGAGCAATGAAATGGTATACAGAAGAGAAAGAGTTCCTAGTTGTAAAAGGAAATTCGCTTAATGAGAAGATGCTCCCAATTCATACTATTCACTGTTTATTTGTAAATATTAGCTCTTTTTTGCATATAATCCTTTGACTTGTCAAAGAGAAAAACTGAGCTCAAGAGAGGTTACACACCTCCTCCAAGACATGTCAGAGGTAGGTGGTAGAGTTCAATTTAAAAAAAAATGAATTTGTATTGGGACTTTAATATATGAACATATTGCAAACTGGTGATGTTACCACCAAGTTATCTTCTTATGTGCTCTCTCCTCTGACTCCATTCTCCTAAGGGCCCTCTTTAGTGGAGTATTGGTAGTCACTATGGGGTTATGGTGGCACCACTTACTTCCTGTGGGGAGTTCAGTGCCTTATAATACACCTTTCCATCCCTGTAGTAAGTTCAGATTTATAAATCATGCAAACGCAATGTGTAAGCTCTTAACTTTTCTGTCACTTGGTACCAGATAACGTCTCTTTACAAAGACCTGGGCATTACAATTATCTAGGGAATGAGGTAAAAATGATCATTGATTGATACTGTGATAGTTAATACTGTCAACTTGACAGTGTCCAGGATCACCTAGGAGATGAACCTCTAGAAAAGCATGAGGGAATTTTTAGATTAGGTTAGCATCAGTAGGAAGACAACCTAAACTGTGGCCTGGTCAGCACAATTCACAGGTGGGGTTCCTGGACTAAATATAAAGATAAAAGTGAGTTGAATACCAGCACTCATCACTTCCTGCTTCCTGACTGAGGACATAGTGTGATTAGTCACCTCATGATTAGTCACCCTGCCACAATGATTAGTGTCCCCTTGAACTGTAAGCCAAAATAAAGACTTCCTTTTGAAATTATATCTGTGAAGTATTTTATCAGATCAAAGAAAAAAATACCTACTCTGGAATCACTGATCAAAAACCAACAGTAAAAGCGGGGGGAAGGGGCTTGGCATTCATGGTGTTAAGTCTTGAATTCTTAGTAAGTGTCTAGCAGCACTTTAAAGCATTGGTAATAGGGGATAATTTCCATAGGGAAAACAAGTTTGTATGATATATAGGAAAGTGTGTTGACTACAATCCAAGAAGAGAGGGTTGGTTGTGTCCTGGCTGTGACCGTGGCTAGATGATTTTGCATAAGTTATTTTCATATCCTTTCCTCTACTGATTGCATTAAGCTACTGTTGTGTTGTGAATGTGAAATGCCCTCCATAGAGCCAGATATGGTAGCCCAAGCCCTTATTCCCAGCACTGGAGGGAGTGAGGTAGGAGGATTGCCATGAGTTTAGGAAGTTCTAGGCCAGCCTGTAATACAGAGTGAGTTCTAGGTTAGCTTGGACTAGAGTGAGACCCTACCAAAAAAAAAAGAAAGGAAGAAAGAAAGAAAGAAAGAAAGAAAGAAAGAAAGAAAGAGAAGAGGAGAGGAGAGGAGAGGAGAGGAGAGGAGAGGAGAGGAGAGGAGAGGAGAGGAGAGGAAAGGAAAGTCCCCCGCCCCACAATAGACTCATATGTTTCAACACTCAGTTTCCAGATTGTGGTGCTGCGTGGGAAGGTGGTGGATCTTTTTGGAAGTCGAATCTTGCTAGAGAAAGGGAAGGTCTTAAGATTATATATCCCACCTTCACTTCCTGTTTTTTCTTTTACTTCCTGACTATAGATGAAATGTGACCAAGTGGCCTCCAACTCCAGCTACTATGGCTTCCCTGCCATGATGGACTATAGTCTCAGGAACTATAAGCCATGAACTGATTCCTTCAATAAACTGCCTCATGTTAGGTTGTGGTCGTTTGATTCAGGTGTTCCCCGTAAACTTAGGTGTTCTGAATGCTAAGTTCCCAGCTGATGGAGATTTGGGAATTAACACCTCCTGGAGGCAGTGTATTGTTGAGGGTGGGCTTATGAGTGTTATAGTCAGTTTCCCCATGCCAGTGTTTGGCACACTCTTCTGTTCCTGTTATCCACCTTATATGGGCCAAGGGGTGATGTCTACCCTCTGTTCATGCCATCGTTTTCCCCTGCCGTCGTGGGGCTTCCCCTCGAGCCTGTAAGCCAAAATAAACCTCTTTTTCCATAAGCTGCTCTTGGTTGGCTGATTTCTACCAGCAATGTGCACCTGACTGCAACAGTACTGAGGAGTGGGATTGCTGCTAGACCCCTGACTGTGTGGCTTTGGCCTTTTGGAGCTGATTTTCAAAAGGAATGTGAAAGGATTTGAAACCTTGGCTTAAGAGATGTCTTGCAGTGCTATAAGTACTGCTTGATTGACTATTCTGGTCAAAGCTGCAAGACCTGAAAGCAGTAAGTACTATGGACTATGAGATTTGGCTTATGAGGGTGAGAAAGAGCTTTGCTTGGACTTGACTAGCAGTTTGTGTGAGAAGCTTACTCTTATGTCCATGTCTTGAGAAGTTGTGCAGGGTTGCTTTGCATAGAAATGAACTGTTGTGAGCAAAAGGATATGGCACAGGAAGAAAAATCTTTGGGTGAACTGTTGCCCCCTCAGCTGCAATTGAGAGATTACAAACTTTGAGACTGGGCCAGCTGACCTGCACTGGGGCAACAGGAAGAATGTAGACTCTTTTGGAGGGGTATGAGTGTTTAAGGAGTGTCCCGTTCTTCAGAGTCCACTTTATTCCCCCCTGGATTAACAAATTAGCACCCTACCTGGTATTGTGGAGTACAAGAAATGCAGGAAAGAGAAGGTTATTGAGTTTGCAACATGGTCTTGTGTTTTGGAAATGGCCATGGGTAGTGTGAAAGGTTTGCTGGTTGCCTGCATGGAGACTCCATGGGGCCCATGAGGATCAGCTCTGGATTGCAGTGAAGACCCAGTGGAGATGCTGGGACCACCAGATGTCTGGTAAGTAAAGCTGCCAGCCCTGATGAGGCTTTCCAGGACTATAAGTAGCATAGCTGGAGGGGTGGAATTGGAACACCAGAGACTTGTCACTGGTTAGAATTATCAAACTTAGAGATTTGTCACTGGCTAGAGTGTTGGAATTGGAGTTACAGAGTTTAATGTTGTTTTAAATCTTGTGTTGGCTGAATGTTTCTTTGCTATGCCTAATGCCATCTTTTGTAGTGTGAATGTTTATTCTCTGTCATTATGTCTTTTTTTCTTTTTTTGTATTATAGCTCAGTTAAAAGACCTTGAACTAAGGGAATGTATGGACATCACTGGAATTGATAAAAACTATGGGGACTTTTAAAGTTGTACTGAATGCATTGTATTTTATATCATGTATAGATAATTTATGGGGGCCAGGGGCAGAATGTGGTGGTTTGATTCATGTGTCCCCCATAAACTTAGGTGTTCTAAATGCTAGGTTCCCAGCTGTTGAAGATTTGGGAATTAATGCCTCCTGGAGGGAGTATTTTGTTGGGGGCAGGCTTATTGGTGTTACAGCCAGTTTCCCCATGCCAGTGTTTGGCACACTCTCCTGTTCCTGTTGTCCACCTTATGTGGGCCAGGGGGTGACGTCCACCCTCTGCTCATGCCATTGTTTTTCCCTGCCATTGTTGAGCTTCCCCTCAAGCCTGTAAGCTAAAATAAATCTATTTTTCCCATAAGCTGCTCTCGGTTAGGTGATTTCTTCCAGCAATGTGAACCTGACTGCAACACAGGTATTTACTGCAATTAGTGAAGTTATTATACTGCTATCTTAACAATTTTTCTCTTTATCTTTGAATGTAATGTATTGATTTCATTGTTGCTGAATAAAAATAAAGACTTGTTCAGCAGACTCACAAATGTATAATTAAACAGAAATCTGCATATGCAAGGACTATGACTGCTCAAGTTTATGCAGCACTGTAGAGACAGTATAGGCAGTGCAGTGTATTCCTCATTATCAGACTCTTGCAAAATGATCACCTAAAATTTGTCCAAGTTGTAATGGAATTATTGAAATGCAATAGCTATTGGAAGATTATCATAGCATAGGATTGTCTTCATAAACATATTAACACATGGATGTTTAGCTTAAAATATAAGTACAGCTTTCTAATAAAAATATAATTAAACAATTCATATTGTTTTGGCACCATAAGATTCAGGGGAACATAATGGATGGACTTGGCTCTTGTGTCAGACTGCCCAGGGACCAGGTATATCACTTTTCACTTTGTACCTCAATTTCCCACCTGACAAATGGAAATACTGATGATTCTTGTGACATGGGGTAAGGGAAAGAATAGACAGGAGCACATGAAAAATAAAGTGTCAGTCAGTAGCAGTTGTTATCATCACAAGTTCACACACAAAGCAATTGATCTGCAGAGAGTTATGATCTCAGGACTTTCAGCCAAGTAGGCCAGAGCTTTTTCTTTTTAGAATCTCTTGAAACTCACAGTAGGACCATGAGACTATGGAGAACCTAGAGATTTTGGAGCCAGATGATCCAGGTATGAATCTATCTTATTTTATTATCCATTTATAACCTTGAACCAATAATATCAGTGCTTCCTTCTGCATTTGCTGCATTTTATAAACAGGCATACCAATATATCTGCTCTACTCATTGATCACAAGGATCAAACAGTGATGTTTTATCACAGTGATTATCATGGCCAGTTTAGCTTGGTTGCAGAACCCTACTTGGAAAAATTATGCCTTATCTCTGAGACCCTGCACCCTGCAGGAAGCAGGTCAGTGTTGGTCATGTTGGGTACTGAGTGCCCATACCCCCCAGCACAGTTATTTCATAATTACCTTCAAAGAAAGAAGGAAATGAAGTGTGAAGTCCCTACACAGGCTATAAGAAACCTTTTAGTACCTTTAAGGGATCTCAAGACTTGATGAATGATATCAGAGACATAACATGATAGAATCACCGAATTTCTGGTGTGGATGCATGATGGCCTATTATCAACAGGTACCTTAATTATCTAGCTATGATGTAAAGTATTTTTCATGCAATTTTGACCAAGAACACTTGAATAGCATGCTCAAATTGTGCAGCATGTTCAAAGCATGAAGATCAAACCTTCTAGCAGAACACTGCCCCTTTCCCACTGATCTGGCACCTTGTCTCCCCAGTCCCTCCCTTACTCATCACTTCCTCCATCAGAAGGCTATGCACATTGCTGTTTCATTTCTTTCCCATCTTCCCTGTCCTACCTGTCCCGAGTCACTACACACAACCATCAGTTTCCAGGTCTATCATCACTTCACACCTCTCCTGTTGTTCCTATACTAAGCTCAGCCATTGGTATGTTGTACCTTGGAGACAGAATATACCTCTCCTTAGAAGTATATGTGATAGGTAAAATGTTACATAAGTTGGTGCGATACTTTGATTACAGTTTCTCTCTCCTAAACAATGCAAGTGCAGGGACTGATTTTCTTTCCAACTTTTCTGCTTATACAGATCAAACAGGAACTTAGTAGGCTTCTTTTTTATTTCACTTATGGAAACACCATGATTAAGTAGCCACTACCAAATGTCTCCTGGAGTCATACAGTTATGAGCATTGTTTTGCCTATGCTGTCCATGATAGTAAACACATTCACCTTGCCTGTGGCAACTCAGTGCTGCCACTTGGCCCTTGTTACTCCAATGTCCAGTTAGACCCATCACCTCTAAGTTACCAAATGCAGCAAACGTGGCTCCCACTCTAAGGTCTTCTTCACAAAAAAAAAAAAGACCAATGACTGGGTTCTTTAAGTATGCTGGAGCTTCCCTCACAAATCTGTTTCTTAAAGTCTTAGTGAAGGGCACATCTTCTGGAAGCTCACATTGTGGGAGCAAAGATGAGTTTTCATGGCAAATCCACTCCAGCATTCCAAGAACTCTGAGCCTTCTAATATCTTCATCAACATTAAGCCAAGGGAGATCAGACAGCTTGAGCTCATTCATTGTAGGCCATCTTTGGATCCACACCTCAGCCAACCAATCAAATAAACCTTTGGCACCCCTTCCAACTGCATGAGCTGCAGTGTTAAACATAAAATCTCTGCTCAACGGGCCCTTTTTAATAAATTCATCCTTATCTAATCTTATATTCTTCCTTCACCATCCAACACTCTTAAAACCCATACCCACACAAATTCCCCATGCTTCTGTTTGGGAAACCCTGACTAATGCAGATTGTGGAACCAGGAGTGGTTATAGATAACAGATTCATAATATAATGGATTTTTCTAGTGGGCTTGGTTATATCTGGAGTTTGCTCTTCAAATTCAGTGCTACTAAAGTCTTTACTGGTAATAAGAAGAGCATTTTTACTGGTAATAAGGAGAGCCATTTGTCTTCAGCCCATGCTAGAAGTCAGCAAGCAGCACTGGCAACAGGTGGGAGAAAAGAACTCTTTTCTCCCAGAACTTCTTTTAAGATGGGCATGGTGGTGCATGCCTTTAATCCCAGCAGTCAGGAGGCAGAGGTAGAAGGATTGCCATGATCTCAAGTCTTCCCTGAGACTACATAGTGAATTCCAGGTCAGCCTGGGCTAGAGTGAATCCCCTCCTCAAAACACAAACAAAAAATCTATCATCTGTTTTTTTTTTTTTTTTTTTTTTTTTTTTGTTTGTTTTTCAAGGTAGGGTCTCACTCTAGCCCAGGCTGACCTGGGATTCACTATGGAGTCTCAGGGTGGCCTTGAACTCACCTCGTACCTCTGCCCCCCAAGTGCTGGGATTAAAGGCATGTGCCACCATGCCCAGCTGTATCAACTTTTTATCCTGCTATAAGGAATATATGTAGAATATGTTTTCCATCTGAAAACTGACTTCATCTTAGAAATCTTCCCTTCAGAACTGTATTCTTTTGATATTGTTCCATATTTTGTTTAATTATCTTTTTAGTTTAATTGATGCATGTGATGGTTAGGTTTTTTTTTCAACTTGATCTGTGTAGGAATCCACAGACATTCCTTTGGGTGGATCCCAAGGTTGCTTCCAGGAAGGATTAACTGAAGGAGGAAGTCCTTTCCCCAGGGTGAGCCCTTCTCCCAGAGTGGTTGGCCTCACTCTGAAGGGGAAGGGAAAGGGCTTTATCTAAGGCCTAAATAAAATATTACAGTAATAATTTCCCAGCATTGGCCAACTTCAAATATTTTAGTAGACCATTTCTTCCCAAAGTTCCTTATATTGCAAGTACACCATCTTGTGAAAGTGGAATTTTCTACTCTTAGAGTCTCAGTGCCCTCTTCCTCTCCCAACTGGTCAAAACTGAGCTCTTTTTTCAAAGAACTCACTCTCTTCAGGGTATCCAGCTAGCTTATCTCTTTTCTTGAGCACTGGCTCACACCCCTCCAAGCCTCTCTCCCACTGACCAGTCTTGCATACCTCAAAAGTATGGTCATAAAAGTCATAGAGAAGGGCAGATCTTCTGGATGCTACCATTGTGGGGGAGCATTCTTTCCCTCTTATTTTCTCTGACCTCTTTCCTAACACAAAGGTAAAATTACTGTCTCTGTCTCTCTCTCTCTCTCTCTCTCTCTCTCACTTCTTCCCTCTCCCTCTCTTCCTCAGTTAAGACCTCTCAATGCTGACTCATCACATACAATTGCTTCTGGACTGTCAGTTCTTCAATACACTGCTGACTCTTTGGAACCTGGCCCCTCCCCTTTGCCTCTTTGTCTAAAAACTCCCTCTCTGAGTCATTAATAAAATCATTTCATAAAAATATGTGGTGCAATGTTGGAATATCTGTTTTGGGGTAAAGTAATGGCTTTCTGATTGGAGTTAAGGCCTGCCCCACAGGAGGGAATTCCTGCCTGGTACTAAAAACCTAGTCAAAGGTCTATGGCTGCAGAGGTCATAAGCTCTAGGGAGGAAACTACTACTGTTGTCTGGATAAATGGATATGTTATTATCATCAAAATATAAGAAATACTAGTTGGAAAGAAGAAGGGATTCAGTGGAGGGGGGCCATGGGAGAAAGGCGAGTGTTGAGAGGTGATTACGATCATGGTATATTGCCTACATGGATGTTGTCAATAAAAAATTACAAAAATTTGTGACATGACTTCAGGTCAAGATGGCATCCACCTAGCCATGCTGCGCCTCCCAAGGAAGGAAAGACAAGACATTGAGGGCTCATTGGGTCTTCTAGAGGTAAGAAGACTCTAATAGATCTCTAGTTGGAGGGCATGGAGGAACAAAGAAAAAAGGGAATCCACTGATTCCCATGCTCTCGGGTAGCCTACCAGTCCCCCAAGACCCTCAAGCACCTACCCTAGCCAAAGTCACAGCTGCAGGTTCCTCCTGTACTAACCACAGGTTAGGGAACCCAGACAGTGTGCCTCCATGCTCGTGAACACAGTCCCCCTCACCGCTGTCCCCCACTCTTATTCACAGACCGAGGTCAGCAGGCTAGCATTCCCCCAGGGGACCTCCAGGCTCAAATGCCATCCCACTCTCTGCCACCCCCACCACCTTGGGTGGACCCAGGCCAGCAGGCTAGCCTTCCCCCAGGGTACCTCCAGGCATGAATGTCATCACATTTGCAGCCACCCCCATCCCAACCCTGTTTGTGGACCCAGACCAGCAGGCTAGCTTTCCCCCAGGGGAACTCCAGGTACAAACACCGTCCCATTCGCAGCCACCCCCGCCCCGAACCACTTATGAGGACCCAGATCAACAGGCTAGTGCTCCTGCTGCCAATACCAGGGACATCCACATGCCACTGCCCCTCCGTGTGCAGACCCAGGCCAGAAGGCTAGGGATCCCCCCTTCCTAGGCTCTCCCACAACAGGGGACCTCCAGATGTTGGTTAATTTGACACACAAGGTAGAATACAACTTCCTCCTGAATTAAATAAGACTGGTACACTGTGATGGGCAGAACACAGCACAAAAGGAATAATATGAAAACTGAAATGCAAGTAAAGCCAATCAGGTTGCCCAATCCCATAGTGGATGTCTGTAAGCAAAACATAGAAGAGACATTAGGATCAGAAACCACAAACAGAAGATACAAGTTATGTAACCCTGACCAAGCAAATAGTAGAATTTACAGAAAAGCAACAAAGGGCCGATATTCATATGAATGCTGGATTAGACCTAGTAGCTAAGAACCAGGATCCAAAGGGTTCCAAAGACAGTTAAATGATCTGAAGAACAGCAACAAAAAAGAGGACCTCATTAACCACCTGGCTAAGCTCAATGAAGACATAAAGAAATGCAGGGATGAATTTCAAGAAGTATTAAGAAAATCAGAAAATGATGTGAAAAGGGAATTTGAAAGAGGGATGGAAACTGTACATTAAAAAGTAGTAGAAAATATAAACCCAATTGAACATGGCCAAAGCTCTATAGAATCTCTCAAAAATAGAGTCAGCCATATGGAGGATAGAAAGTCAGAACTGGAAGACAAAACAGAAGAAACAGTTCATGAGTCCAAAAATTTTAATAAGTTCAAAAAAAATTTTTGAACAGACCATGAGGTAACTGTAGGATACCCTTAAACAACCCAACATTCTGATCATGGGAATACCAGAAGGGGAAGAAATTCAGACCGAAGGCATGGAGAACTTATTCAACAAAATTACTGAAGAAAACTTTCCCACTCTCTCAAAACAAAGTCACATCAAGATACAAGAAGATAACAGAACTCCAAACAGACTGGATAAAAGGAGAAATTCTCCAAGACATATTATTGTTAAGACTCTAAACATTGATACAAAAGAGAAAGTCCTAAAAGAAGCTAGGGAGAAAAACACACATTATTGATAAAGGCAACCCCATCAGAATTACTTCAGATTCTCAATGGAATTCCTGAAAACCAGAATTTCCTGGGTTATAACACTGCAAATTCTAAGAACCTATGGCTTCCAACCCAAACTACTCTACCCAGCAAAAGTATCCCTCATAATAGATGGTGAAAGAAAAATTTCCTATGACAAAACTCAGCTTTCAAATTGTATGAAAACAAAGCCAAACCTGCAGAGAGTACTTCAGGGAATTCTCCACACAGAACAATCAAATAATTAAACGCAAGTGCCTACAAGAAGCAGATCACAATGCTGTATTGCTAAAAATTAACAATAAAAGATGTTCCAGGAATCCCATCAGCTCCAGGAAATGAAATAACACAGTCTTAAACAATAAATGGGTAGTGGATGAAATTGTAAAATTTCTAGAAATCAACAATGATGAGAACAAAGTTATAGTAATAAAAACAGCCTGGTACTGGCATAAAAACTGGATTATACACCAATGGAACAGAATCGAGGACATGGACTTTGGGTCAAGTAACTGCAGCTACTTGATATTTGACAAAGGCCCTAACAATGTAAGCTGGAGAAAAGACAGTATCTTAAACCAATGGTGCTAGACAAACTGGATAGCCATATGCAGGAAAATGAAACTCGATCCATAAATTTTGGCATGCACAAAAAATCAAGTCCAAGTGGATCAGAACCCTCAATATAAGACTGGAAACTCAGATAATACTGGAAATAAAAATAGGAAGACTCAACCACTGAGACCTCATGAAGCTGAAAAATTTCTTCACAGACAAACATATAATAAGCAGAGCCAATTGATTACCCACAGAATGGGAGAAAACTTTTGCTGGCTATACAACTGACAAAGGCCTAATTTCTAGAATCTACAAAGAATTCAAAAACCTAAACAATAAAAAGTCAAACAGCACACTCGCAAAATGGGGAAAAGAATTGTACAGGTAGTTCTCAGAGGAAGAAATACAAATAGAAAACATACACTAAAGAAAATGTTCATTATCCCTAATCATTAGGGAAATGCAAATTAAAACCACTATGAGATTCCACCTTACCCCAGTAAGGATGCAAACATTAAAAATTGAAATGAAAACAAATGTTGGTGAGGTTGTGGAGATATAGGAACCCTCATTCACTGTTGGTGGGAATGTAAGATGCTACAACCACTATAGAAAACAATACGGACACTCCAAAAATGGTTGAATATAGTTACCAACAGACCCAGTTATTATCTTACTGGATATTTACCCTAAAAGCTCCATGCCTCAGTTCAGACAGATTTGCTCAACCATGTTTATAGCTGCTCAATTCATAATAGCTAAGAGCTGGTATCAACCCAGATGTTGATCATTTGACAAATGGATAACCAAGATGTGGTATATCTACATGATGGAATTTTACACAGCAGGAAGGAAAAATGACACAATGAAATTTGAAGAAAAATGGTTGAACATGGAACAGATCATTGTCAGTGAACTCACCCAATCACAGAAAGATAATTGGTGCATGGTCTCACTCATCTGTGGCTCCTAGCCTGAATCTGCCCAAGAGGCTGACATACCTAATAAGCATCTCAAGGATTGGACAATAGGGAGGGTGGGACAGGAGAGGAGGGTAAATGTGGGAGAGGGGGACATAAAACTGGGCCCAAATGGCAATGGTATCATAAAATTCTACATCCTAAAAGACAGACTAAATGGTTGAATCTTTGTCAGGTCCTTAGAGAGAACACATGAATCACAGGACCCTGGAGAGGGTAAGATGAAGACTAACCTTAATCCTCTCCTTCTTTCTCTTCTCTCTATATCCTTTATATTACCTATCTTTTTCTTCCTTCTTTTCCGTGGTTCTGGCCTGTAACTCCAGCACCAGCATGTGGTTAACATCCACAATGATCTGTTGATCAGAAAGACCTACAAATATCCCAAAGTGGACAGATTTCTGTCATAGTACTTGATGACCCACCGAAGGTTAGTGATAAGACCCTACTGCTGAAGACACCATATGCCATAGGTACAGAACATGGAGTAACCTAGCTTGAATCTGGAAGAGAGTCAGTCCCTAGACAGTTAGCTCATCTAGTGTTGGAAGGTACTACATAAGAAACTGGGGGAAAATGACAAGATAGACGCAGAGAACACTCAGCTCCTACCAAACCAGATATACAGAGCCACAGAGGCTCCCAAGATCTCATCACTGAAGTGGTACTAAAACAATCCCAACATGGCTCAGGGAAATTTGTGGAAGAAGGGGCAGAAAGATTGTGAGAGTCACAAGTTGGGTTATTATGCACAGAGACATTGCCTCTTACCCATAACTGATTGCTAACCCCACAATGTATGACACATATTCCCCAATGATGGAGGATCCCTGCGGAGGTGGGAGGACAGGGAGGAGACTAACGATGGTACCAATATGACTGTATACACTGTGTACATAACTAATAAAAATATAAAAAGAATAAACTAGTGACATTTTAAGTAAGTAACTGAATGTTATATCCCAACATCTTAGAAAATATGAGTAAGCCAAACCCAACAGTAGTGAACAGAAGGACAATAAAGATCAGAGTAAAGATTATTGAAGTGGAACACAAAAGACCAATGAAAATGCTAAATGAAACAAAGAGTTGCTCCTTTGAAAAAAGTAAATCAGTAAGATACACTTAACAAAACTCATAAAAAGTGAGAGAGAAAACAAATTAATAAAAGCTGATATGAAAGAGGGAAGAGCAGATGCCAACAAAATGCAGAGAGTCATTAGATACTTTTTTGGGAAAACACATAAAAAATAAAAACTTGAAAACATGTAAAAACTTAAACACCAAAAAACCTTCCAATCATCAAATGAACTAATGAAATGAACCTATAGTACACAAAAGAAGTCTCACAAATATCTAGTAAGTACTTTAAAAAAATGTTTAACATATCTAGCCACCAAAGAAATGCAAATAAAATCCATTTAAGAGAGTATCTACCCTAGTCAGATGGTTCTGATCAGGAAAATTCACAACAAATGCAGGAAAGAGTTCAAGAAGGAGGAACTATGATTCATTGATGGGGAAAATGCAATGTAAGAAAGCCATCATGGAAATCAGTATGGAGGAAACTCAAAAAATTAGAAATGGCAGCTAGAGAGATAGCTCAGCACTTGTTTGCAAAGCCTGCCAGCCCGAGTTCAATTTCTCATGTACACACATTAAGCAGGGTGGGCATTCATTTCCAACAGCAAAAGGCCCTGGCACATCCATCCATCTACACACACTACACACACACAAACACACACACACACACACACACACACACACACACACACACACAATTAATTAGCAGTAGCACTCTCTTATGACTCAGCTATGCCACTCCTGTTTAAACACACTAAGATCTCCACATTCTACTACAGAGATACTTGCAAATACTTGCTTACTGCTGCTCTATTAACAATAGCTAGGAACTGGAATCAGCCTAGATGCCATCAACAGAAAATAAAAAGAAAATGTAGAATTGTATCCAACAGTACTGAAAAGTGAAATTATGAAATATGCAAAAAAATGGGTGGAAATGAAAGGAGGTATATTAGTTGAAGTGACCCAAACTCAGAAAGACCAAAACCCCAAGCACCATGTTCTCACTGACATGTGGGTTGTAAGTATGTGTGTGGAGAGAGGAAAATGTGAATAAAATTATGAAGGTCAACTGGTAACCAAGAATAAGTATAGAGAAATGAGTAGGAGGAAAAGTGAGGGAAATAAGAAAGGAAGAATATAACATGTAATAAGAAAGCAGTGTTTCCATTCTAAAATATCAATTCTTTTACTCCATGTGCATAAGTGATCATTCTATCTTTTGGGTATTTCTCAGTTTCTTGATTTTGTTTTTAATATTTCTTTGTAAGCAGAGAGAAGTGAGGCATACACAGGAGAGAATGGACATTCCAGGGCCTCTGCACAAAGGACTCCAGACACATGAATCACTTTGGACTCTATTGTAACATGGAGCTGTAGTTAATCTAGATCTGAGGTAAAACTGCTGCACTTCCTCTTCCTTTCCTTTGCTGAAGAGAAAAAGGCACCATCAGACACACATAAACATTCAATGTCATACAACTCATGAAAATCCATAGTTAGATCATTTGCAAATCTTTTATTTTAAGAATGTGAACTAATTTGAATATTGATATGTAATCCAGAACATCAACCACTTTCTGTAATCCTGTATCCACTTCCCACCTTGATTTCCAAATTATACTCTGTCTGAGATTTCCCATCTAATATCCACTTGAGGATGATTTGGCATGTGTGAAGTTTCTGGTTTTTTCTTGTCTTTCTTGGCATTTTCCTTTATGATAGCTTTTCCCCAAAGTCTGATGCAAGGACTTCCCCTTTCAAGGATATTCATCTCAGGTAGACAAGACATTAGTGACTGCCCAGCACACAATCAATACATGGTTCTTGTTATTCAGGTCTAAAGAGAGAAGTCACTCTCTGTCCTCATCCTCACTGCTACTAGAGTGGCAAGGACACTACATTTTTTTTTCTTCCACCAGAGAGAGTGAGTGAGCAGGACAGTGATCCATTTTGTGTGTGGTTGTTTAATTCAGGTGTCCCCCATAAATGTAGGTGTCCTGAATGCTGGTTCCCAACTTATAGTAATTTAGGAAATAAACCCTCCTGGAGGCAGTGTATTGCTGAGGTTGGGCTTATGGTTATTACAGCTAGTTTCCTCTTTTCATGTTTGAGAAAACTCTCCTGTTTCTATTGTCCGCCTATGTTTGTGAGGAGGTGATGTCCAACCTCTGCTCATGGCATTGTTTTCCCCTGCCATGATGGAGCTTCTCCTTGAGTATGTCATCCAAAATAAACCTTTTTTTCCCCACAAGCTGCTCTTGGTTATGCGATTTCTACCAGCAATGTAAACCTGACTGCAACAGTAAAGTTGGGACTGAGAGTGGAGTTATTTGCTGCTAGAAACCTAACTGTGTGGCTTTGGCCTTTTGGAGCTGATTTTTAAGAGGAATGTAGAATAATTTTAAGCCTTGGCCCAAGAGATACCTTGCAGTGCTGGAAGTACAAGCTTGATGGACTATTCTGGTCAGAGTTGAGAAACCTGGATGCAGTAAGAACTATGGATTGTGAGGTTTGGCTTATGAGGGTGAGAAAGAGCTTCACTTGGACTGGGCTAAAAGAAGTTTGTGTGAAAAGCTTGCCATTATGGCCATGTCCTGAGAAGTTATGCAGGGTTGCATTGCACAGAAATGGACTGGTGTGAGCAGAGGGATATGACACAGAAAAAAATGAAATATTTGAGTGAAACTGCCACCTGTTCAGCTGCAATTGAGAGATTACAACCACTGAGACTGGGCCAGCTGACCTGCTTTAGAACCAGAGAAGAATGCAGTCTTTGTGAGGGGCCTGAATGCTAAAGGAGTGTCCTGGTCTTCAAATCTGCTTTATCCACCCCCTCCCCCGATTAAGAAATTGGTACCCCACCTGGTATTATGGAGTATAAGAATTCAGGAAAGAGGGGCTGGGGAGACGGCTTAGCGGTTAAACGCTTGCCTGTGTAGCCTAAGGACCCTGGTTCGAAGCTCAATTCCCCAGGACCCACGTTAGCCAGATGCACAAGTGGGGGCACGCATCTGGAGTTCGTTTACAGAGGCTGGAAGCTCTGGCGCACCCATTCTCTCTCTCTCTCTCTCTCTCTCTCTCTCTTTCTGCCTCCTTCTCTCTGTGGCTCTCAAATAAATAAATAAACAAACAAACAATTAAAATTTGAAAAAAAAATTCAGGAAAGAGAGGGTCAATGAATTTAAAATGCAGTCTTGTGTTTTTGAAATGGCCATGGGCAGTGTGAAGCCTGCATGGAGACCTGATGGAGCTGTGAGGATGGACCGTGGGTTGCAGTGGAGACCCAGTGGAGATGCTGGGACCATGAGAGGGCTGCAAAGGAGAGCTGCTATCTCCGGATGAAGTTTTCTAGGTCTGTGAGTAGCCTAGTTGGAGGGGCAGAATTGGAACCCTGGAGATTTGTTGCTGGTTAGATATATCAGACTTCGAGATTTGTCACTGAGTAGAGTTGTTGGATTTGGAGCTACAGAGTTTAATGTTTGCCCTATTTAAATATTGTATTGGTTGAATATTTCTTTTCTATGCCCAATGCCATCTTTTGCAGTGTGAATGTTTGTTCTGTGCTATTACAGGGCTTGGGGGGACTTTTTGGTATTATGGCTCAGTTAAAAAAATCTTAAACTATGGGGCTGTTTGAACATCATTACGACTGATAAAAACTATGGGGAGTTTCTAAAGTTGGACATAGTGAATTGTATTTCATATCTTGTATGGTTATCAGTTTATGGGGTCCAGAGGTAGAATGTGGTAGTTTGCTTCAGGTGTCCCCCCATAAACTTAAGTGTTCTGAATGCTAACTTCCCATTGATAGTAATTTGGGAATTAAACACTCCTGGAGGCAGTGTATTTTTGACGGCAGGTGTGGTGGTTTGATTCAGGTTTCCTCCATAAACTTAGGTGTTCTGGATGCTAGGTTCCCAGCTGATAGAGATTTTGGAATTAATGCCTCCTGAAGGCAATGTATTATTGGCGGCAGACTTAAGGGTATTATAGCCATTTTCCTCATGCCAGGATTTGGCACACTCTCTTGTTCCTGTTGTCCACTTATGTGGGCCAGGGGGTTATGTCCACTCTCTGCTCATTGCCATCGTTTTCCCCTGTCATTATGGAGCTTCCCCTCGAGCCTGTAAGCCAAAATAAACCTCTTTTTTTTTCCCACAAGCTGTTGTTTGTTGGGTGATTTCTACCAGCAATGCAGACCTGACTGCAACAGAGGGCTTATGTGTATTGTAGCCAGTTTCCCTTTTCCAGTGTTTGGGCATACTCTCATGTTGCTGTTATCTACCTGATGTTGGCAAGGAGGTGATGTCCACCCTCTGCTCATACTATCATTTTTCCCTGCCTTCATGGAGCTTCCCCTAGAGTCTATAAGCAAAAATAAACCTTATTTCCCACACACTGCCCTTGGTCATGTGATTTCTGTGAGCAGTGAGAACCTGA
The DNA here is from genome assembly GCA_036346955.1 of Dipus sagitta. Classification (NCBI taxonomy): domain Eukaryota; kingdom Metazoa; phylum Chordata; class Mammalia; order Rodentia; family Dipodidae; genus Dipus; species Dipus sagitta. The sequence goes on from CM070773.1 coordinate 58,228,212, forward strand.
CTGCACCACTGTGCAAACCAGAACAATGTAGGTTTGTCCAACTTTACAAGATATGATCTGCTATGATATTGAAACCATGTAAAGTAGATAGCCCCTACCATTTCTCCCTTCTGTCAAAGGGAATTCGTGTTGATTATTTATATATAATGACTTAGATACTTTTAGTAAGGCTCACATGTTGAGTTACTACTAGTGTGCAAAAACCTGAGGACTGGAGAAATGGCCTCTTGAGAGCCTCCCTGCTCCCTGGCAGAATGCTGAAAGGCCCCTGTTGTGCAGGGAATTGCTGAAAATCACACCTTCTATGAGTGCATGACTGCAAAGGCAAAATCATATCCACAACAAAGCATTGTGCCACACTCCATGCCTCCCTCTGTGAGAACATATCCAGTGATCTGAGGACACATCTGTCCAAATAGCACTGTATTCATTTCCTTAATTGTGAAAATTATTTCTCATCAATGCACGTATTTTTTTTTGATTTTATATCCTCTTTGTGTTTATTGATCTTTCCAATGTAGTGTTGAATACATCACCCAGCCAGAAATTTCATGCTTGTATTATGAGGAAGACAGTAGAATCTGCTATTGACAGTAAAAGACATGCTTGGAAGCTACTGAAATTATAATTAATATAATATAATATAATATTTTATTTTATTATATTTTATATATATATATAGTTAACTTCATACATCATTTTTATTTAATGCCATAGATTAAAATTCTACACCCAACTGTACTGACTGAACATCCAAACTTTTTACATAGTTATGAAACACATATCTCTGAATGATTAATAAATCCTTTTCTGCAAATTATAGCTATTTTGCCTCGGGTTAATTCATGGACTCCTGACATTATTTTCTCTGAGATACAGACATGAACACTTATCTGTCTAGCAATGTTCAACAACCAGAGCTCATTCTGCTTCAGAAGAGAAGGATGAGGGCTATTCATTTATCATCTTTATAAATGCACAAATAGAAATACTACTGAATGATTCAAAAGTCAAGCTAAGAAAAATACCATTGGCTGAGGGATCTGAGTGCAAACTAAAGTACATCAATGCACGTATTTTAACACTTCTCAAATTGAGTACCTTTAGTCTATTCAGTTTATTGTCTTTTGATAACTCATTTTTTTGTACTAGAGCACATTTCCCTCAACTTTGAAATAGATTTTTTTGGTCATCAGGCCAGGGTAGGTGGCGAGTGAACCATTTGGTACTGGACTATTACCAATTGGCATGCTCTTGCAGGGCATGCAAATGGTAACTATAAGGGTACCCCTTAGTCTTCCTATTGAAGCAGAAGTGGTTATTGCTGTACCCTTGAGTCTTGCTCCACTAGGTGGAACTGAAAGCCCCATGATAGCTGCTGTGCTGAGCAGGTAGGACAATGAGGATGATCTGGAGGCCCCAGTGCTACTCAATCCTGTTGAAAGGGTGAAGGAAGTTGTGCCTGGCCCTTCTCACAAGATCCTGATGGTCTGGCATTAACTGTGTACACATCAGTACCTATAGTATTTTCAAAGGTTGTGATTACATCACTGCAGAACTCCCTCATTCCCCCCTCATAGAGGGAAGGTGGGAGTAAGAGGGAAGATGTGAGAAGGAAATGGATGCTGTGCCCCAGAGCTGGTCAGTTCTGTAGTTAGGGTGAGTGCAGAAGTGTGTGAGTATGTATGGTATGCATGTCATCTGTGCTTCCCATTGGTCAGTTGGGTGGTAGCAGGTGGTCCACAGCCAACAGGTGATATTGTGGCTGAAAATCCAGGAAGCCACTTGCTGTAACTCAGGCTGATCTGTTGGTGTTGCTCTGCTCACAGCTGCTGATGGGACTGTTTGGTGGCATCCATGATGGGATGGTGCTATCATGGACAGATATACAGTGTCACTACTCATCTGGGCCCAAAGATGAGAAGCACTGGGGACAAAGGACTTCTGCTTATGTCCACCAGTTGTCCCAAGTGCAGCATATGCCAGCACCCCATAGTGGTTATAGCCATTCAGGGGTGCAATGGCAAAGCACCCATGCTGCCATCTGAGGATTCTTGGAATATGACAGCATGACACTGTGGGGTTATATCCATCTCTGTGTCCTCAGTGATCAGAGCTGGAATCCTGGTCAGGCCTTGAGACACAACTGTCATCACAGAAACTGTGGAAGAGCTGCTAGGGGAAGAGGAGAGGCAGGAAAGGAAAGAGGAGAAGGGGAATTTATTTCCATTGTGGTGGGAGATTCCTGAATAGGGGTGGGAGTGAAGAGCAAAGGGTCAGGTTGAAGCTGGTGTGGGCAGGAGAGAATGGGGAGGCAGAACAGAACTGGCCCAATGGATAGGGGCTCCGTTGCTATTCAAAATCATTCCCAGATGAAGACTGGCCAGCAGAGAAAGAAGAGGAACAAAGGGGAGCATGAAGGAAGAGAAAAGAGGGATTGTGGGCAGGTTTGGGGTGAGGGAATGTAGAGAGGCAGAGAATATGGGGGCCCAGCAGCATGGTCTGCCAAGTCAGTGGAGGTAGGAGCTGGAATGAACAATGTGGATGTGGAGAAGGACAGAAAGGGAGCAGTAGAGAGGACAGGTCGGCAGACCGAGGAGCAATATGGACTGCCACAAATCACTTTTTGGTCTTCTTTAAGGACTTTAATTTAGCCCTCTTCATCTTACTGCTGCTTTTGTGAGGTTGCTTGTTGGGCAAGGTGACCAGGTATTCCACAAGGCCAAAGCAGGGAAGCTTGGGAGGAGGGGGAAGCTCCCCTCGACCCCACAACAACTGCAGCAGTAGTGGGGGTGGCAGTGGTGTTGCAGGAGGGCTGGTCTTTTTCTTGCTGGCTCCTTGATGAGCATCTGTGGGTGTGGCACACCTCTCTTGTGCTCTAACCCGGGACTTTCCACCCTTGAACACCTTGGGCCCTGGCATGCCCATTCTCTCTATTCTCTCTATCTGCCTCCCCCCCCTCCTTCTTCCTCTCCCTCTCTGTCTATCTGTCTTCCCTTCTCTCCCTCTCTCTCAAATAAATACATATTTTAAAAAGTGATGGTCAATACAATATTTGCAACTTCAAGTTGAAAATTATGTAATAAATCTCCATGAAGTTTTCATAGTTATAATAATTTTCATGGGGCGATTAATTTTCATTTTGATATCTCATCTACCTCTCGCTAATATACCACATGTAAGTACACTCACACATGGATCACAACCATTTGGCAACCCAACCTAGGATTTTTCCTGCCCCATAGTTTGCTTGTGCTTGACTTTCTCATCCACAACCATCAGTGTAGGGTAAGGTGCAAGCATGCTACATGATGTGGGATCCTGGAATGCTCCATCTTGTATCCTATCAGTGTTCTTTAGTTTTACCTAGACTTCATCATGAACATACATTTCCACTTTGTGATGGATTGTGGCTGGCTCTGTGTGATGTCATGACTTCCTAAAGCAAAAGAACACAGCTCTTAATAGGAAGTTTAGATCCATGGTCAATTATTTTTTCCTAGGTCACTGAGCACTACTTTGTTTCATATATAACTGAAATTAATTCTGTGCATATAATTTATTTGACACACACATAGAGAGAGCAAGGATGGATGACCAGCTAGAGATTTCTTCCACTGCAAACAAATTCCAGATGCATGTGCCAGTTTGCACATGTGGCTTTACATGGGAACTGGGGAATTGAACCCAGGCTGCTAGGCTTTGTAAACAAGTGCCTTTAATGACTGAGCCATCATCCCAGCCCTTTTCTTTAAAAGGCATCAATGGTATTTTGTTCTGAAACTCCAGGTACCTATATTGTCATTATCTACTGTGATCATAATATTTTCTCTTCCATTGCAATTGCCACTTTATGACAAAATCAATTGCCTTGTAAACTTCTGAACCTGCCCATGAGGGATTATCTAGATATCATTAGCCTCTAGCATTACCTGTTAGGGATTATCTTGAGTAGATTAACTGAAATGGGAAGATTCATCTTAACTGTTGGCAGCACCATTCCATGGTTTGGGGTCCTGAACTGTTTAGAATAGAGATGACTGAGAACCAGAAGTCATAGCTCACTGCTTCCTCACTGTGGACTGAATGTGACAAGCTTGCCCAAGCTCCTGCTGCCATGCCTTCTCCATTATGAATAAGTGTAATCTTGAACTATAAGCTAAAATAAAGTCTTTCTCTCAAAAACTGATTTTTTTCAGATAGTTTGTCCCAGTAACAAGAAGATACTAATATAAGACACTACTCAGTTTAATGAACAAAGAAGCAATTTTCTTATAGTTAGGTATAATTAAAGCAGTCATCAGAAACATGAGAGAACCCAGGATACTCAGAGTTCTCTACAATATTCAAGGCAAAAAGACAGTGGTTCAACTGACAATTTTTAAGATAAAAGCCCCACAGATGGTCCACTCATTCAAATTGTTATTTAGATATGAAGACAGCAGACAGAAGTTTGCTAACAGGAAAGAGCTTAAGGAATACAGTTCTCAGGAACCTTCATGAATTAACACCTTAAAAACCAAAGCCACTAATGAAGACCTTACTTCATGGAAGAGAAACCAAGTGAAAACATTAGAGAACACTGGATATAGACTGAAGAGCCAAACCCACTATCAATTGTAAACTGAAAGTAAATAGTTCTAAAAATGTACTTTATATATTAAAATTGCAAAATCTGAAGCAGAATTGCAGAATCCGAAGCAGTGTGTGAAAAGTCTTTTACCATTAGTTCTCCCATGATGCAGGCCAAAGAGATATCCTAAAATTACTTCCTAAAAGCTTCAAAGCAATATGTTTACAGGCAATGGATGATATTCATAATTTTATTCATATTAAGAACATTATTAAGAAGTGATATCTATTTAAATAAAAAAGATATTTTTCTTCATGGAACATTCACCAAATATTTCTTTTTTAGGAATTATGGAAGAGTTTAAATTTATTTTGTGTTTGTTAGATTCCAATTATGATTATTTAGCAATAAAGAGAACTCTTAGCCTTGTGCATGCTAGATAAGCACAATTTCTAGTTTTTTCTCCATCAGAGAAAAAGATATATATGTTATACTCTTTTATCCCCTCACCCCTGCTCCCATTACTCAGGGGGCCCTCCTCAGTGGGGTTATGGTATTCACTGTGGGGTCATGAAGGCCTCATTTAGTCCCTGTGGGGTATAAGGAGACCATGCCTCAGAGTATTCCTATGCACTCTGTGGCTCTTAGAGTCTTTCTGCCCACCCCCTTTTGTAATGTTCCTTAAGTCATGGCAGGCCTGTTCACAGTATGATTTAGTGTTGAGCTCTTTGTAGCCTCTAGTTTTCTGATTTGATAGGTTTTGATTGATCACCATGTCTGTCACCATCACCCTGGAACTGGTTGTCAGGCTAGCTATAAGAGTATTCATGTCACCACTTTCTCTCCTGGGCCCTGGCAGATGTGGTGACAGTTTGCTATCTTCTTGTTTTATCAATGGGTCATAGTTATCCTCCCATTTTCTCTGCCATCTGTAAAATAATGTAGATTATCCAAACAAGAGTGAGAGCAGCTTGGGTTAAAGGTGATCTGCAAAGTTAATTGAGAGCCCACTGTTCTTCTCCAGAGTGCAGTGGGAGCTTTTATCTAAGTCTGAGTTTCCTAACCAGTGGATTCTGACTTGGTTTCCAATGCCAGATATACATTCTCTCCCACAGAGCTGGTCTCATGTCCAATCAGAGAAGAGTTGGTTACTCACAGAGGTTGTGTACAAATATTGCACCAGCATGTCATTCTTGTCCCACTGACTGATTTCATAGTTTGCAGATGTTCCCTGCTAATTTATGTTGTCAGTGTCCTTGTTCTCCAGTGGATCCCATAGGGCTTCCCAGCCTATGAAGGGCTCACCAGGAGGGAGATTCACTTTTCATTATTTATTTATTTATTTATTTATTTATTTTGGTTTTTCAAGGTAGGGTCTCACTCTGGCTCAGGATGACCTGGAATTCACTATGTAGTCTCAGGGTGGCCTTCAACTCATGGAGATCCTCCTATCTCTGCCTCCCGAGTGTTGGGATTAAAGGCATGTGTCACCATGCCTGGCTTTCACTTTTTATTTTTGAGATAGGGTCTTACTAATTAGTCCAGGCCAGCCATGAACCTGCTCTGTAGCTAAGGTAGGCCTTGAATTTGTGGTATTATTTCCTCAAACTCCCTTGAAGCTAAGATTATAGGTCCATACCTAATAGAGTAAAAATGTATAAGGTGTTTTTTGTTCGCATATTTTAAATAAATTAGAGAAAACATTCTACTAAGAGATGAATATGTGCCCATTCCCTAATAATTAGGGGATATAGAAATTAAGGGGATCTTTTCTAATAATCATTAGAAACTTGCTAAGCATGTTTGTCTTTATTTTTAACTGTAAGTTTCAAAGAAAAGCCTATTTCTAATAAAAATAATAGTTTAATCATTAAGTCTTTTTGCTACATATATATTTTTTTTCTTGAAAATAATTGTATTCTGTCTTCCTACTCCCTCTAAGACAAACATAAAAATATTTTAAAGATCAATATTATATTGCTGAAGAAAAATTTAGTTGTTACATATATATGTGTTCTTGAAGTCGATTGAAATGACCTGGTGTTTCTGCATCTCTGTTGTCTTGTCAGTAGAGTAAAAATCAAAGGTAGGGTTAAGAGTCTACAACTCTGTCTCTTGGCTTCTTTGTCCAAAGTTTGCCTATTGTACATGGTCTAGAATCTGAAAGTAGGTAAATGCTCTAGAGCTGGTGGGATAAGGGGCAGCTTGTGTTTTCTCGTGGTCAAGGCTAGGAATAATAACCATAGCTCTTCTTTTCTCTCCTCCAAAGGTCCTAGCAGAAGGAAGGTATAATCACCAATAGATATTCAAATGAACATTTTAAGCATGCTAATGAGAACAGATTTTTTGAGAGATAAAGAATGTTCTAAAATTAGATGGTAATAAGGGTTATACAACTCTTGGAATGTATCAGAAGTCATTTAATCATGTACTTTAAACATGTAACTTTTGTGGAGTGACTTATATATCTTAATAAAGCTGTTAAAAACAGTTACACAGTAGCTGAACAAGCACATTTGGCATACCATTAAAACTACTTTATAATTAGAGTTGCTGAGATGTAAAATATAGCCTAGACCCACCAGTACACCAAGAGCATAAATGTATGGCTCTCTGGGAAAAAAAAAAGCTAGAATGGATAATGTGACTTTCAGAGCTGCTGGAGTGGGGGCTCCACATGTACAACTGAGCACAATCATTATACAAGCTACATGGTCCATGGTCCAAAATTAAATCCTGGTCCCATGTCATTATAAGGATGAGAGCGGAAGCTCAATTGCCTACCATCATTATGAAAGCACAAAAAGAAGAGCAGTACTTCACACTAGAAAAAGCCACTGCCTCACCTGTGCAAGGTTCCTACATACCTGCTATATAGACTTGAAACTCTTGCACAATGAATTTTTCATATTATCAATTTGATTTGTTTCTCAAAATTGACACCCCAGCAGGACCAAGAGAAAACCAGTCTATTATCCCATGTGAAAGAACACAGCCTCAGCCAGTTCACAGAGTTGTCCATCCTATGCAGACAGAGATAAATGCTCTCAGGTTGATGGATGGGCTTGTCAAGAGCAAGATTGAAGTAGTATAAGTAGTGAAGGTGAGAAAGAGTGCTATTAGCTTCTAAGTCTGATATTATGGAGCAAATTCATATTGAAGGATGTGATGTTAAGTTTGCTGTCAACTTGACTGGATTTAAAGATGACTAGGAAATTAGTAAAGTACACTTGAATAACATCTCATTTTATGGATACACCAGCGTGTGTTTATCTATTCACTTATTGGAGGAAATCTTGGTTGCTTCCAATTTTTGGCAGTCATGAATAAAGCTGATATAAATATTTGCAGGTTTTTTGTGCACATATGTTTTGATTCCTTTGAGTAAATACCTAGACATGAGATTGCTGGATCATATAAGAAGATTGTATTTAGCTTTCTAAAATATTTCCAAATTGTTTTCCAAAATTATTTTACCATTTTTGCATTTCCTGTAGTAACACATGAGAGTTCACATTGCCCCACTTCATTACTGACAAATGGGGTTGCTGCTGTTTTAGAATTTGAGCATATTCCTGGATTTTTTCCACTATCAGAAATTATTTAGTTGATTCATTTGGCTATAGATATAATAATGACTTCAGCCCAAATCAAGAGTTAGGATTTTAATCTAGCTAGTTGGAAGGCAACTATTATCACTAGTTTCATTGATACCCACATCTGCCAACATCATACTGTTCCAACTCCATCAACTCTCCCAATTTAGTCTCTTGCAATACAACCCTGCTTTTTATTGTTATTGCCAATTCTCTGTTCTATGCTCTTCACACTCTGTTTGAGTTGAGTGTTTGAGTACTGCACTATTTTTATCAAACATGATTGCAGCTTTAGATCTCTGAAAGTGACTTAAGGGAGCTTTTTGACTAATGTGTCTATTTCATGTGTTCTTCCTTCATATGGGGTCATAGACTGGTTTTTCCTTGGTCCTAATGGGGTGCTATATTTTGAGAAAAAAATCAGAGTGATAACATAAAAAATGTATTGTGCAAGAGTTTCATAGTCCTTATGGGCTAACGAGATGAAAGTTTCCTCTATTAGGTGTCTCATATCACCTCCACACCTTCTAGGATCCAAGGTAGGTAAGAGTTAGCAAGCAAATATTTGGAGTGGTCACCACCAGCATTGTGGACATTCACACTAATAAGCACATCACTTTTGTTTCTTGAGAAACGCTACAGTTGAATTTGACTTTCAGCTGAATCAGCAATAGTAACAAGTCCATAAGAAAAAAAAAAGTTGAAATGATAAAGAAACTAAGGCAGTTCCCCCTACTTTTTTTCTTCCAGTAATTTAAGAGTTCAGGTCTTATAGTGAGGTCTTTAATACATTTCGAATTGATATTTTTATGCATGGTGATACTAGTGTGCCTAGTTTCATTTTTATGCATGTGATCTTCCAGATTGTCCAGCACCATTCATTGAAAATGCTGTATTTGCTCCAGTGTACATTGTTGGTTTCTTTGTCAAAGATCAAGTAGCTATAGTTACCTGACCTAAGGGCTGGGTCTTAAATTGTGTTCCACTGGTCTATATGTCTATTTTTATGCCAATATCATGCTATTTTTGTTACTGTGGATTTGCAATTTAGCTTTAGATAGGGTGTGGTGATACTTCCAGAGGCATTTCTTTTGCTGATAATATTTTTGGATATCCAAGGCCTGTTGCCATCCCCCATGAATTTTGAGACCATTTTTTCTGTCTCTCTCTCTCTCTCTCTCTGTGAAGAATGATGTTGGGACTTTTATTGATATTATATTGAATCTATCAAGGAGCATGGGAGGTCCTTCCATCTTTTTATGTCCTCCTCAATTTCTTTCTTGATCATTTTTAAGTTTTCATTATATAGGTCTTTTTTTTTTCAATGATCTGATTTATTAGAAATTTATTTTTCTTTTCAACATCCTGTTCTGCTGCTTCCTTGGCCCTTTTTGCTCGGATGCAGAAGAGACAGACATTGGCACGGGCCATGCGCATACTTGCGAAAGCCTTGAAGTTCTCCTCTGTGATGGCTCTGGCTTTTTCCTTTTTATAGACGTTGCGAATGGGCATCACAGGTCCAGTCAACTGAGTAGCCAATTTGAGTTCCTCAGCTGAGCTGTCTCCCTTCTTGGGGGCGGAAGGCTTCCTGGGGAAGAGGATGAGCTTGGAGTGGTACTCCTTCAGGCGCTGCACATTGGCCTGCAGAGACTCCGTGGACTTGTTCCGCCTCCTCAGGTCCACAGAGATACCAATAGTCCGGGCCACCTTTTTTTTTAATTTTTTCAGTTTTTTTTTCTTTATTAGTCAGTTTTGTATTCAGCAAATACAGTCAGTTTGGTACCATTATTAGGCTCATCCGTGACCTACCCCCTCCCCTTGGCCCTCCTTGTTGAGGTATACGGGTCATGTATTGTGGAGTTAGCCCACAGTTATGGGTAAGCCGGCCACCCTGAGCTCCTCCAGGCTGAAGCCAGGGCCGGCTGGGACTTTGGTGTGGTAGCGCAGTGGGACTCCGCACAATGGGCCGGAGGGGCAATGCTCCGTGCCTTCGCCTGCCGGGCCTTGCGCCTGCGGATCTTCCACGCCGCTGGTTGAACCAGGTGCTCACTCGTCGCTGCCAGTCCTTGTGGAAGTGTGGCTTCAGGATCATGCCACTCCGGCTGGGCGCCATGGCTGCCTCCTGTGTAGAAGGGCCGAGCGGAAAAAGCTTTATAGGTCTTTAATATAGTTGATTTGTGTTATTCCAAGGTATTTGATTGCTTATTATGGCTATTGCAAACAACATAGGAGTAAGGAAAATCTTCCTGAACAATGTCCCAGTAGCCCAGGAAATTAAACAATCACTCAACCAGTGGGATCTCATGAAGCTAAAAAGCTTTTGTACAAATATACCATTATTAGAGAAAATAGATTATCCACAGATTAGGAGAAAATCTTCACCAGCTATACCAGAGACAGAGGCACCTAATATCTAGAATCTACAAAGAATACAGAATCTAAGCAATCAAACAATCCACTCAAAAAATAGGGCAGATAACCAGGAGTGGTGGTACATGTCTTTGATCCCAGCACTTGGAAGGCAGAAATAGGAGGATAACCATAAATTCAAGGCCACCGTGAGAGACTACATAGTTAATTACAGGTCATTCTTAGCTACAGTGAGACTCTACCTTCAAAAACCAAAAAAAAAAAAAAAAAAAAAAAGGATGGGGGGGCAGAGAAGTTAACAGGGAGTTCCCAAAGGAAAAAAATGCAGATGGATAATACTTACCTAAGGAAATGCTCAACATCCTTAACCATCAGGAGAATTCAAATTAAAACAACTATGAGATTCCACCTTACTTTTGTCAGGATGGCAATCATTTAAAATTCAAATGGGGCCTGGAGAGATGGCTTAGCAGTTAAGGAGCACACCTGCGAAGCCTAAGCACCCAGGTTCGATTCTCCAGGTCCCATGCAAGCCAGATGCACAAGGTGGCACATGCATGTGGATTCGTTTGCAGTGGCTAGAGGCCCTGGCATGCCCTTTCTCACTCTCTCTCTGTCTCTCTCAGTCTCCAATAAATAAATAAAATATTTTTTTAAAAAATTCAAATAGCAATAAATACTGGTGAGGATGTTAGGAAAGAGGAACCCTCATTCACTGTTGGTGGGAATACAAATTTGTACAATCACTATGGAAAAAAAATAAGGAGATTTCTGGAAAAGATGAAAACAGTGCTACCAACTTTCCCAGTTATTCCTCTGTGGGTATTTACCCTAAAGACTCCATGCTTCACTACAGAAATATTTGCTTCACCATGTTTATAACTATTCAATAGCTAAGAGCTGGAATCAACCCAAGTACCCATCATTTGATGAATGGATAATGAAGATGTGTTACATTTGTATAATAGAATTCTACTAAGCAGTATGGAAAAATGATATAATGAAACTTGCAGAAAAGTGGATGGTCTTGGAACAGATCATACTCAGTGAATTCACAAAATCAGTGCCACAGGTTCTACCTCATCTATGGTTCCTAACTTGGAACAGCTTGAATTGCTGGCATACCTGACAGGCAACTTCAGAAACAGACAATAGGGATGGAAGGGATTGAGGTAAGGGAATGGGAGGTTGGGGGAGACACATACAAAACTAAAGCCAAAATGAATTAGTACCATAGAAACCTTTACCCTGGATAGTAGACTAAACAGCCGAATGAGGAGATCATCTAGGAATAAGGGCCCTGGAGAGGTGGAATAATGCCTAACCTTAAAACATTTGGCTCTGGTTTGTAACTCTCAGTACCAAAAATTGGTTGCTACCCATATTGAGATATTGATGGTGAGACCTATGAGGTCCCCGATACAAGACAGGCTTCTGGCAAAGCACTTGATTACCCACCTGAGGTAAAAGGTGAGACTCTATTGCCGAAGATACCACAGGCTGCTGACACAGAACACAGACAGATCCACCTGGAACCACAAGGAAGCCAGTTTCCAGATTGTCTGCTAGTATAGTGCTGGAAAACACTACATGCGTTGCTGGAAGAAAGTGGCTAACGGCATTGTGAACAATCAGGGGATACTGTTATTCAAAAGCAGCCATTGTGAGAAGAGTACACATCTGTGCAATGGTGACATCTAGCAGTGGTGGGTAACCAGTGGCTTTCTGATTGGCTAAGAGACCTGTTCAGTGGAAAACAACCCATAGCTAGAACTTGGAACCACATCGGAATCCCATGGCAACCAAGCTTATGGTCTCTAATGACAAGCTTCTACCAGTTTTTTGTTTGTTTGTTTGCCAAAAGGGGCTATATCCATCAAAATCTGTCTAAGTGAACAATGTTTATTCCCTTTCACCTATGCTGATCTCACTCTCTGTTGGAAAATCTGTTTTTCATTTGCAGAAGGCAACAAGAATCTATCAAACAACCAAAATCTATCAATCTATCAATAAAACAGGTGAAGATAGCTGACTGCCTGGCCGGAGATGAACCACCTCTCTCACATCAGCTAGTGCCCAAGTGAAACTACAGAGGAATTGGTGAGATGAGCAAGAGTGCTGCTTCCAAGACAAGTCTGATAACCTATACCAGGATAAGGGATACAGACACTGAGGATATTCAACACATACCAAAGCAGAAATCCAGAAACTCCTGGGAGCTCAACACTAAAGTAGATGGAAAACACATCCACTACTATTCAGGGAATTTTGCAGAAGAGGGGCAGTAAGATTGTTAGAACCATAGGTTGGGAAAGAATTTCCAAAGGCATTGCCCCTCTCCCACAAGGACTGACTGCTGCTTTCACAATTTATTACCCACAACCCCATGGTAAACAGCAGCAATTACACTGAGGAAGGCCCTCACTGGAATGGGGGCAGGGAGGAGGGAAATGATGGTACCAACACATGATGTGTCCATACAACTTATATACTTAATTTGAAAATAAAAGTAACTAAAACAAATACTTCATTCATTTATCTGCTTTATGGCAGCCAAAGATCATCTACTAGTGTTGTCAAAGGATCCAGTCAATCACATTGAATTTCCTGAGCAGAACAAACAGTAAACAAATGAACAGTGGAATATTATTTCTGTTCTTATTTAAGCTGTAGTGCATCCTTGGACATGTCACAGACATCTCTTACCAGGAACATCAGGTTAAGACAAAGGCATGGCTGTATTATTGCAAATTTCATGAATTAACCAAACAAATTTACCAAATTGAGAATTCAGCACAGAAAGTGAATCCAATGTGATTTTGGGTGGCACTTCCACCACAATTTCTTTGATTTATTACAGACCTGAAAAGTCTACTTCTTAGAAAATGTACTTTGTAATAAAGAATCTTTGTAGGGGAAAGATATAGTCTTGGATATATGATGAATTGGTGGCAAATTCAGAGGACCCCACTATTGTTATTTTTAATTCAATGTCCATCCTTGTGCCTTCCCAAGAATAGTCTCTAGATTCTTTATGCAGACACAAAATGCAACCACTGCCCACCTTCAATGGATGGAGTCCTCCATGTTTCATGAAAATGACCAGTTCCTGCTTGGCTAATTTAGAGAAAATTTAAGGTAGCCTGGGTTAGGGAGTTTATATCTATTCTAGGATGAAGGACTTGAGCTCTTCAGGATATTTCCTTCTTCATCAGATACTGTCAGTTTCTCTATAAAATTTAAAGAGACTACTTAAGTTGTCCATGTGTCCAATTCAATAGCCTGTTAATTTAGAAACCAGAATGGTTTTGAAAGGAATTTCTCCTTGAATCTTTTTTTTTTTTCTGAAAATGGATTAGGTCTACCAATGAAGCATTTATTTGTCATTAATTTATTTCAAGAATACAGCTAATTCCAAAAAGATTCAGAGAACTTTACCATATATAAGTAATATATCTTCTCCATGGCTTTATTGATAAAAACCACTTGTTAACATACTAAGCAGACTTTGAGTCCCTTGAAGTACTTTAAAGCCGTATAACTTCAGTCAAGGCATTATTTTATCATTTTCACTAACTCAGAAACAAATGTGTGAAGTCCACCAAAGAGAAAAGTCTCAGATGAAATCTTCCTTGATAATACTTTGATGTGGAACTTCTAGGGCTGGAGAGATGGCTTAGCGGTTAAGCGCTTGCCTGTGAAGCCTAAGAACGCCAGTTTAATGCTCAATTCCCCAGGACCCACATTACCAAGATGCACAAGGGGGGGGGGGTTGGCACACATCTGGAGTTTGTTTGCAGTGGCCAGAAACCCTGGCGTGCCCATTCTCTCTCTCTCTGCCTCTTTCTCTCTCTGCTGCCTTCAAATAAAAAATACAAATGAACAAAAAAATAAATAAAAACAATTAAAAAATGATGTGGAACTTCTAGTCCCCAGAATCTTAAGAAAATAAAGTTCTGTAGTCCTAGTCACCAAGTCTATGCTATTTTGTTATGGCAGCCCAGGTAGATTTAGAAATCTTGACAGGCAGTTTAGAACAAGATCAATGATTCATTATTAAATTGAAAAGCTTGACTTTCTATAGTGAAGATAGACAAAACATGAGATTGATTGATGATTGATTGATTTTACCAAGAAAGTGACAAGAAAAATCCTGGAATTACTAAGGATCCTGGTAAATAACCATGTCTGACCGTTGTATATCTATAATCTTCCCTGCTTCTATATACTTCATTTTCCCAGTCTTTATGAAGCATTTTCTTTGTGCAAACCACAATGTTAGTAATTCAGTACTTGAGAGTTAGATGAAAGGAATAGTGCATAGATGAAAGGAGGTAGAGCTTGGTTTGTAGGGCACTTGCCTAGCATATATCAAGCCATAGGTTCAAACTGTAGCACCACATAAACTGGGTATGGTTAGGCACTCTTCTAATCCTGGCACTCAGGAAGAAGAAGCATGAAGACCAGAAGTTCAAGATCATTTTTGGCCATATAGCCAAAGTTTGAAGACAACCTGGGACACATGACACTATGTTTCAAAAGTTAAAAAAACAAACAAACAAACAAAAAATGCTGGATAAGACATTGACCCTAACCTTTAAGATAGCAATGAAAAAGAGAAAAACATACACTATTTTCTTCAACAATAAGCAAAGTAACATAGAAAGAAAAATTGTCATTTAGCTGTGGACATGTCAAAACACCAGGCAGTGCTCAGTATTGCCTGTGTTAACAACCTTTGCAAAAGGAATACAGAGTAGTTAGAATTGTAAATGCTAAGACCTGAGTATCCAGAACAATGCCTCCAGGGTCTTTCCAATGATTGAACTTCAGGGAGGGCCTGAAACCATGCCTAAATTTGCTTTTTCCTTTAGAAAGTAAATTAACTGTCAGTCTGGGGTGATGCTAAAACTTTAATGAGAAGAAAACACTGAACAGAGACTTATTTGCAGCAAGAAATACAAGGAAATTATCTAATGCATAGAAGTAAATTCAGAGAGCATGATCTAAAAAGTTTTGGAGGGAAAATATAGACCATATGAAGTTTATAGACAATCCTATTGTTGAATGTGAGAAGTAAATATTTTATATAAACATACATATTAATGCAAATAATATCAGTATAGTGACTTTAATATTGATGTAAGATTTTAAAAGTTTAATAAATAATCGCAGAAATGCATCTAGAAAAATAAATTTTCCATAATTTAAAGGTAAGAGGGACAAAAGGATAACAAATCAAAATACAGTGATGGCATAAAAGTATGACTATAAATAAATATGGCATAAGAAAACAAACAAAATCACTGTATATATAAACTTAATAGAGTATAAATTACTTCTAATACAGCATAAGAAAGAGTAATTTTATAAATGGTATTTAAATAATAGGAAAAATTCTGAAAACAAATTTATTTTGTACAATTTAATAAATATTTAAGATTAAATGCATATATATATATGCTACTTTATGGATATATATGCATATATGTATTCTTGTACTTTATGGCTTTTTTGCTGCAGTATATGTACTACAAGGAAGCCTAATTGAAAAAGTTGAGTCATGAATGTCAAGAACCTTCAATTCTGGATGAAAGTCATTGTCTCCAATAACTCACTGAGGCCTCAGATCTTTTTCTTCTTCTTCCTCTTCTTCTTCTTCTTCTTCTTCTTATTATTATTATTATCATCAATATATGTTGTGTGGACACATCATGTATTGGTACTCTCTTTTTCCTTGTCCCTGCCCCCATTCTGCTGGGGACCCTCCTCAGTGGGTTGCAGGTATTCCCTATGGGGTTGTGGGTTATACATTATGGGAGCAGAAGTCCATTATTTTTGGGGGGAGGGAATGCCTCTGGGTATGATGCCTCAACCTGTGGCTCTTAAAATCTTTCCACCACCTCTTCCACAAAATTCCCTGAGCTCTGATGGGTGAGTTTTAAGTCGACTTCAGTGATCAGCTCTTAGGAGCCTCTGGATCCCTGCTTTGGCGAGTGTTTTGTATCCACAGTGTCTGTCTCCTTCAACCTGGTGCTGATTATCAGGTACATCATGGAAGCAGCACTCTTGCTTGTCTCCCTAATTCCTCTGTGGTTTCAGTTATGGCTTGGCTGAAGTGTAAGGGTTAGCTTATCTTCTCAGGTCTCACTAGCTTCTGAAAAGAAGAACAGAGCCTCTAACAGATAGTGAGGTAAGCATAGTTTAAATGGGATAAGCATTATTAATTTAGGGAGAATTTGATGTATGTAACCCCTCTTTTAGCCAAAGACTAGTGAGAGCTTGACACTAGAGTGCATACTCTTTGTCTCCATAGGATTCTGGTTCCCAATTCCAGATAAGGGTTCCTTTACACTGAGCAAATCTCTTAGCCAATCAGAAAGCTATTGCTTATCCACCAAGGCTGTGTGCCACTATTGCACTGGAGTGTACATCCTGTCAGGGGGTTTGCTTCTGAGTAGCTTAGACTTCTGGTTGCTCAGACAATTGTTGGTCACTTTCTCCCAGTGTAGCACTCATGTAGCACTTTCCAAAACTAGATGGGCTGTTTGGGGACTGGCTATCTTCTGGCTTCCAGCCAGGTCTCTCCATGCTCTGTCAGTAGCATATGGTATCTTCAGCAATAGGGTCTGACCTTTTGCCTCAGGTAGGTAATTAAGTGTTTTGAGAGAAATCTGTCTTGTTTTGGGGACCTCATAGGTCTCCCCAATCAACAGCTAATTGTGGGTAGTGACAAATTTTGACTCAGTTTTCTTTTTTCAGACAAGGTCACAATATTTTTGTTTTCAAATTGAGATTGATTTTTGTAGAAAAATTAAGAAAGAAAATGCTAGCTATCAACATGGTTGGAAGAGAGGTTTGATATTATGGAAAGCCCAAAAATTATTCCTCTCATTCCTGATATGCCTGCTTTCTTTATTAATGGACAAAGTTTTAGTGAGAAATTAAGCTTTAGTGCACATTCCTGCTCATAGGTCTTCACTGGGGATAGCACAGAGCAAAACAAATGACATTCCAGGTTATGTTCCAAGAAAGGAAAGATGTAATACTAATGGTATTGAACTATGGAGTTGGAAACAACAGACATTGCATATACTTCCTCTTAGAATTATATGGACAAGCACATGAAAAGAAATGAGCAAGAACATAAGCAACTTTGCCAATATAGCCAACAAGTATGTTGATACATCTGTTAAAAAAAATAAGAAAAATCACTGTGCATGGTGGCACATGCCTTTAATCCCAGCACTTGAGAGGCAGAGGTAGGAGAAACATCATGACTTTGACGCCACCATGAGACTACATTGTGAATTTCAGGTCAGCCTGGGCTAGAGTGAGACCCTACCTCAAAAAAAAAAAAAAAAAAAAAAAAAAAAAAAAAAAAAAAAGAAAGAAAAGAAAACAAAACAAAAGAAGAAATAAATAAGAAAAAATCTACTCTGAACATGAAGGACCATCAGTCCAAGTTACAAATATTCAGTTTCATTTTACCCAAGTCAAGAATAATACATGAGGCTATTCTATCTCACATGTATAAAAATACAATTTCAATAAATATATATGATAAAATGTTTAACAATCTGACGTTTTTCTCAGTTGAATATGAAATAATGAGTCTTCTTAGAACTAATGGCATGTTAGGCATGAAAAAAATGCTAGGTGTACCCTTTAAAATTTTTCTGTTTTTGTTCTGTCTTTGTTTGGTTTTGGTATCAACTAGCTTCATAGAAGGAGTTTGGTAGGATGCTTTCCTTCTGTATTTTTATGGAAAAGTTTGAGAAACATTAGTGTTAGTTCTTCAATGAAGGTCTGATAAAATTCACCAGTGAATCCATATGGGCCTGGAATTTTTTTAGTTGGGAGAGTTTTTATAACTGCTTGGATCTCCATACTTATTATGGGTCTATTTAAGTGGTTAATCTCATTTGGATTTAATTTTAGTAGGCCATGTAAATCAAGGAAATCATCCATTTCTTTCATATTTTCTTTTTTCTTTTTCTTTTTTTCTTTATTAGTTAGTTTTGTATTCAGCAAATACAGTCAGTTTGGTACCATTATTAGGCTCATCCATGACCTACCCCCTCCCCTTGGCCCCTCCTTGTTGAGGTATATGGCTCATGCATTGTGGAGTTAGCCCACAGTTACGGGCAAGATAAATGTCTCTGCATATCATGACCCAACATGTGGCTCTGACATTCTTTCCACCCCGTCTTCCGCAAAATTTCCCTGAGCCATGTTGGGCTCATTTTTGGTCTGCTTCAGTGATGAGGTGTTGGGGGCCTCTGAGGCTCTGGCTCTCTGATTTGGTAGGAGTTGATTTTTCTCTGTGTTGATCTCCTTCCCCCTTGTACTGGTATCCAGTTCATCAGGAAAACAGCCCCCTTGCTTGTTTCGCCAATTTTTCTTAGTTTCAGCCGGGGCCCTTTTGAGGTATGATGGGGTGGCTCTCTCCTTAGGATCTACATCTATCTGAAAAAGAGAAGCAGATTCTCCAACAGAGAGTAAGTTAGCACCAGGACAAAAGAGATAACCCTTACTTTTTCTATAGAGAATTTAATAGGTGTAGGCCCTCTTGTAGCCCATGATTGATGGTAGCTTGATATTGGAGAGTGGTCTTATGTTTGGATATGGTTCTGACTTGTTTCCCAGCTCCAGCTATGGGTCCTGTACCACTGAGGAGATCAGTTAGCCAAATTAAGAGCAGTTGGTTCCCCACCATGGCTGTGTGCCACTATTGCACTTGTGTGGGCATCACAACAAGTTATTTGCTGCTAAGTAGGTTAGACCATGAGTTGCTTGGACAGATATTGATCATTTTCCCCCAGTTGCCCATGTAGCACCTTCTGGCACTAGATGCGCTGACTGTCTGGGGACTGACTCTTTTCCCACTTCCAGCCATGCCATTCTATTTTGCATGTCAACCACATAAGGTGTCTTCAGCAGTAGGGTCTTACCACTAACCTTTGGTGGGTCATCAAGTACTCTGACAGAAATCTGTCTATCTTTTAGGAAACCTTGTATCCAGATTTTCAAATTTAGTAGAGTATATGTTCTTATAGTATTTCCCTATGATTTTTTGAATTTCTCTGTTATCTGTTGTGATGGTGCCTTTATCATCTCTAATTTTGTTAATTTGTGTCTCTTCTCTCATTGTTTTGGTTAGATTTGCTAAGGGTTTATCAATCCTGTTTATCCTTTCAAAGAACCAACTCTTTGTTTCATTGATTGTTTGGATTGTTTTGTTTTCTATTTCATTAATTTCTGCACTGACCTTTATTATTTATTCCCATCTACTGATTTTTGGATCACCTTGTTTTTTTTCTAAGTCCATAAGGTAAAGCATTAAGTTGTGACCTTTCTAACTTCTTAATATAAGCACTTAAAGCTATAAGTTTCCCTCTTAATACCACCCTCATTGTGTCCGAAAGGTTTTGGTAAGTTGTGTTCTCAATATCATTTGATTCTATGATTTTTTTTTTCTGATTCCCTTCTTGATTTCATCATTGACCCATTCATCATTTAGTCACGTATTGCTTAGTTTCCATAAATTTGTGTATGCTCTATAGCTTTTTCTTGTCGATTTGTAGTTTAATCCCATTGTGGTCCTTTCCTTCCTTCCACTTTGCTGCTGGAGCTGCTTGCTGCCTTCCAGCGTGGATTGAAGACCAGTGGCTCCTCAGGAAGCCTCTAGGCCTTCAGTACCTGTTTGGGACTGCTGAGGCATCTGACCATGTGTACTGAGCAGCTATGAAGTTCCTTGATTCTTAGGCCTGCAACTCTTCTGGACTACTGTAAGCTAATCTAATAAATTCCCTTTTTATTGTAATTCATTCTAGCAGTTCTGTTCCTCTAGAGAACCCTGACTAATGCAGATTTTGGTACCAGAACTGGTTCTAGAGAAACAGATTTGTAAGGATGTATTTCTCTAGTGGGCTTGGTGCTATCTGGGGTTGGCTTTCCAACTTCAGTGCTACTAAAGGCCCTACTGGTAACAAGGACAAAATTTTTACTGGTAATAAGGAAGGCACTAATAATTAATGGTGTGAACTAGTTAAATAGCTACATGGGGTAGATGTATTTGGTGATCTTGAGTCATGTCTTGTGAAGAGCAAGGAATTTAGTGACTCTGCATTTAAAACATTTGCATATTTGAGGAACAGTAAGACAAATAATGATGTTGGTTGGTTGCTTCTAGCATCTATGGACAAACAAGTGAGGGAACATCAGAAGCTCAGAAAGGAAAATTACAAGCTTAAGACCCACATGCATGATCTGAAGGTTTCTAAGGGTATCCTGGAGGAGAGCCTCCCCTCTAGACATAACAGGGCTCAAATTGCAGAAAACCAAACCCAAGCTCTTCTTATAAGATTGGCTAACTTGCAATATAAACTCAAGTCCTAGCCTCACCAGCTATTAGAAGTTAAAGTGAGGGCATTGATTGGAAAAGAGTAGGATCCTGTGACTTGGGATGGTGATGTGTGGGAAGACCCTGAGGAATCTGGGGACATTGAAGTGTCCAATTTTGAAGAAGTTGTTTTGGATGAAAATATAATCTCCTCTCCCTTAGCAGCAGTTGTATCCTGACCTCCATACCCTGAAGTATTACCCTCCACATCCTTTCCTGAGGGAATTAATCCTTCTTTGTCTGAGGAATCAGCAGGAAGTACTGATGCTCCTTAGTTTTCACCCACCTTCACCTCTAGGCCTATCACCAGACATAAGGCTAGGCATGCCCGTAAAGGTGAGACAGAAAGTGTGACACAAGAGGAGGTGAAGTACACTCCTAAAGAACTTCAGGAATTTTCTAATGTGTGCAGGCAGAAGCATGCGGAATATATGTGGGAATAGATTTTAAGGGTATGGGATGATGGAGAAAGGAACCTAAGATGAGATCAGGCTGAATTTACGGAAACGGGCCCACTGAGCAGAGCTTTTAGATTTAACACTGCAGCTCATGTAGTTAGAAGAGGTTTGAAGTGTTTATTTGATTGGTTGGCTGAGGTGTCGATCCAAAGATGGCCTACTGTGAATGAGCTCGAGCTGTCTGATATCCCTTGGCTTAATGTTGATGAAGGGATTAAAAGGCTCAGAGATCTTGGAATGCTGGAATGGATTTGCCATGTATACTCATCTTTGACCCAACAAGGTGAGTTTCCAGAAGATGTGCCCTTCACTAACACTATAAGAACAAATTTGTGAGGGTAACACCAGCACACGTAAAGTGCCCAATCATTGGTATTTTATGTAAAGAGGACATCACAGTGGGAGCTGCAGTTCTTGCATTAGGTGACTTAGATGCAATGGGTCTAACTGGATCTCAGGGTAACAAGGGCCAAGTGACATCACTGGACTGCCAAATGAGAGGTGAGTGTGTTTTTAATAATAGACAGCATAGGCAAAATTATGCACATAAAGGTATGACTCGTATGGACCTTTGACACTGGCTGATTAATCATGGTGTTCCCAGAAGTCAAATAGATAAGAAGCTTATTGAGTTATTGCTTGATCTGTATAAGCAGAAAAGTTCCAGAGCAAAGGAATCTAAAACCACTATGAATTATAGCCACAGAGAATCAAGACCTCTTAATCAGTTTCCAGACTTGAGCCAGTTTACAGATCTTAAGCCCCTTGATTGAAGGGGTGGCCAGGTCCCCTCAAGGAAAGACCCTCCTAAAACCCCCAAAAGTTTCAATATTAAACTTAGTCCTATTCTTCCTCACAAGGACCTGCAGCCTTTTGCTAGGGTAACTGTACACTGAGGGAAAGGAAATAATCAGACCTTTCAGGGCCTACTGGACACTGGCTCTGAATTCACATTGATTCCTAGAGACCCCAAAAGCATTATGGCCCTGTAGTTAAAGTAGCTGCTTATGGAAGTTAAGAGATCAATGGGGTTTTGGCAAATGTTAGATAGACAGTGGGACCAGTGGGTCCCGAAACTCACCCTGTGGTTATTTCCCCAGTCCTAGAATGCATAATTGGGAAAGATATACTTAGGAGTTGACAGAACCCTCGTGTTGGTTCCCTGACTTGTGGAATGAGGGCTGTTATGGTTGGAAAGGCCAAATGGAAGCCATTGAGGCTCCCACCACTGGGGAAAATGGTGAATCAAAAACAATATCTCATCCCTGGAGGGACTGCAGAAACTATTGCCATTACAAAAGACTTGAAGAATGCAGGGGTGGTGGTTCCCACCACATCTCCCTTTAACTCTCCTATTTGGCCTGTTCAGAAGACAGATGGATCCTGGAGAATGATAGTGGATTATCATAAATTTAATCAGGTGGTGTCTCTAATTGCACCTTCTGTACCAGATGTGGTTTCTTTACTTGACCACATTAAGACATCTTCTGGTACCTGGTATGCAGCTACTGATCTTGTAAACACTTTCTTCTCCATACCTGTCCATAAGGACCACTAGAAGCAACTTGCCTTCATCTGACAAGGTCAGCGGTACACCTTTACTGTTTTACCTCAAGGTTATATTAACTCTCTAGCCCTGTGTCATAGCTTAGTTTGCAGGGATCTTAATTCCACCAGGGGTCATGTTGGTCCATTATATCAATGATATTATGCTGATTGGATAGAATGACCAGGTGGTGGCAACTATTCTGGAGTTGCTGGTACAACATATGTGCATCATGGGATGGGAAATAAATGTATCCAAAATTCAAGGACCTTCCACCTCAGTGAAATTTCTAGGAGTTAGTGGTATGGTGCACGCAGGGATATTCCTTCTAAGGTGAAGGATAGGTTGTTACATCTGGCCCCTCCTACCACTAAGAAAGAAGCACAATGTCTACTGGGCCTTTTCGCATTTTGGAGACAGCACATTCCTCACTTGGGTGTCTTACTTTGTCCCATATACCAAGTGACTCAGAAAGATATTAGTTTTCAGTGGGGCCCAGAATAAGAGAAGGCTCTTCAATAGGTCCAGACTGCTGTGCAGGCTGCTCTGCAACTTGGGTTATATGATCCAGCAGATCCAATGGTACTTGAGGTGTCAGTGGTGGACAGGGATGCCATAAGGAGCCTTTGGCATGTCCCCATCGGTGAATCAGAGCAGAGGCCCTTGGGGTTTTGGAGCAAGGCCCTGCCATCATCTGCAAACAATTATTCTCCCTTTGAGAGACAGCTCTTGGCCTGCTATTGGGCCTTAGTTGAAACTGAACATTTGACAATGGGCCATCAAGTTGCTATGTGACCTGAGCTTCCCCTTATGAGCTGGGTGTTATCTAAACCACCAGGTCATAAAGTTGGACATGCACATCAGCAGTCTATCATCAAGTGGAAGTGGTACACACATGATCGGGCTCAAGCAGGCCCTGAAAGTACAAGTAAGTTACATGAGGAAGTTGCCAAAATGCCTCTGGTTTCTACTCATATAGCAATGCCTTCTGTCCCCAAGCATGCACCTATGGCATCATGGGGTATTCCCTATGGTCAATTGACTGAGGAGGAGTGGAAAAGGGCATGGTTTATAGATGGTTCAGCACATTATAAGGGCGCCTCCCAGAAGTGGATAGCTGCAGCATTACAGCCCCTTTCTGGGACAACTCTGAAGGACTGTAGTGAAGGGAAGTCTTCACAATGGACAGAACGTTGGGCATTTAATATGGTTGTGCATTTTGCTTGGAAAGAAAAATGGCCAGATGTGTGGTTATACACTGATTCATGGGCTGTGGCCAATGGTTTGGCTGAATGGTCCAGGACTTGGAAGGAGCACAATTGGAAAATTGGTGAGAAGGACATTTGATGAAGGTGTATGTGGTTAGAACTCTCTGAATGGGCAAAGAATATAAAGATACTTGTGTCCCATGTTAATACTCATCAGAAGGTGACCTCATCAGAGGATGACTTTAATAATCCAGTAGATAAGCTGACCCTTTCTGTGGATAGTGGTCAACCTGTTTCCTCAGCCATCCCTGTCATTGCTCAATGGGTCCATGAACAAAGTGGCCATGGTGGCAGGGATTCAGGTTATGCATGGGTCCAACAACATGGACTTCCACAAACTAAGGCTGAGCTGGCTATCACTGCAGCTGAATGCCAAATTTGCCAGCAGCAGACACCAATTCTGAGCCCCAAGAATGGTAGTATTCCTCGGGGTGACCAACCAGAAACTTGGTGGCAGGTTGGGTACATAGGTACCCTTCCAAGTAAAGAACCAAGACCTGCTGAGGCTCTTGCTAAAGGTGGAGGAAATACAGAATGGGTAGTAGAAGGTAGTTACAAATACCAGCTTAGGCCACATGACCAGTTACAACAATGAGGGCTGGAATTGCAATGTTTCTGTCCTACTTTGATTTGAAGTGTTGTACATATCTACACCAATATTAAGGTTATATCACTAGCTGGCTGTTTTTGAATTCATATTAGACATATTATATTAGAGACTAAGCATTCCTCAAGGAGCTTTCTTTGTGTTGGGGGGAAGATTTTGCATTTCTGGTTGTACATAGGATATCATGCTAGGTGGAATTATGAGCTTGTTACTGTTTTTATTTGGAAATTAAGCATGATGTAAGGAGATATGGTTTGGAGTCAAGTTGACAAGGGGTGGATTTGTGATGGTTAAGTTGGTGTCAACTTGATATGTTTAGTAATCCACAGAAATTCCTTTCAGGTGGGTTTCTGAGGTTGCTTCCAGGAAGGATTAACTGAAGGAGGAAGTCCTTCCCCCAGAGTGAGCCCTTCTCCCACAGCAGGTGGCCCCCTCACAGATGGGAACTTTATATATAGAAACTCTGGGTGGAAAGAGCCCCTTCCTTTTATTTGGCTGCCAGAGCTGCTTGCTGCCTTCCTCTGTGATTGAAGTCCAGCACAGACTGAAGAACAGAGTTAACTGAAGACACATGTGGCTTAAAAACTAGTGGCTCCTCAGGAAGCCTCTAGGCCTTCAGTGCCAGATTGGGACTGCTGAAGCATCTGGCCATGTAGACTGAGCAGCTACCAGGTTCCTTGATTCTCAGGCCTGCAACTGCTATTGGACTACCATAAGCTAATACAATAAATTTCTTTTTAAATATAATTCATTATAGCAGTTTTGTTCCTCTAGAGAACCCCAACTAACACAGTGGGCAAGATAGAGACCTGATTTAGTGTTGCTTTCTCTCTTTAGATTCTGGATCTTTGTTTGTGTGAGGTTTGAATGACCACAGTGTCTATCACCATTTCCCTAGGACTGGTTTTCAGGCTAGCTGTGAGAGGAGTATTCCTGTCACCCTGTAATGACTGTTGGGACTGGATAGATGAGGTGGAAGTGATCCATCTCCTGATGGACAGTTGGCTTACTCTTGATGTATTGATGTATCCTTGTTCTCCCCCATATTCTCCTCCATCTGTAAAATAGAACAGATTCTCCAACTACAAGTGAGGACAGTTTGAATAATAAGGGATAAGCCTAGTCATTGAAAGATATATTGATGTGTATACTCATTCTTCTTAGACAGCAGTGGAGCTTCTCTCTGGAACCAATTGGATTCCTGTTCTAGAGAATCTGGCTTGGTTCCTAGATCCAGATGTGGGTTCACAACCATTAAGTTGGTCTCATGTCCAAGCAGCTGGTTGCCTACATCAGTGGTGTGCCACTACTACACAATGGTATACTTCTTGCTTGGTTGGTTGATTTTGTAACTGACAGGATCTCCTTCTTCATCAATCATTTGGCAACTGTTATTCTCCAGCCACTCCCATGGCACTTTCTAACACTATAAGGTCTATCCAGGAGGGAACAGGATTTCCTCTCAGTTTCAACATGATCACTTGATGTCCTGTGGCTGTAGGCTGTGGTGTCTTCAGCAGTAAGGAGTTACCTTTTAGCTCTTGCAGGTAACCAAGTGTTTTGGTAATAGCCTATATTATTTGGAGGACTTCTTGTCTCTTTGATGAACAGCTCACTGCATGTGTTTGTGCTGATGTGTATGAAGGACAGAGGTTAATATCAGATATTTTCGTTGATCACTTTTCACCTTATTTACTGAGATAGTGTTTCTACCTTTAATCTATTGATCACTAATTCAGCAAGTCTAGCTAGTCAGGTTTCCCTGAGTATCCTCTGTTTATGTTTCCATAGCACTGAGATTACAGGCAGCTGCTATGACCACTGGTATTTACATCAGTGTTGGGGACCTGAACTCTGGTCATCATGCATGTACAGCAAGCACTTCTTCTATTGAACCATATTGCAGCTCAATAATCAAACATTTAAAAAATCACTGGGGACTGGAAGATGGCTCAGTACTTAAAGGTGTTTGCTTGTAAATCCTGCCAGCTTTGGTTTCAAGTCCCAAGCCATCCACATAAACCAAATTCAAAAAGTGGCACAAGCTGCTGTCATTCATTTGCAGTGGTGTAAATGACACACCCAAGAAAATGAATTTTAATAATCAGTAAAATATAAAATAGTGAACATTGTGATGAGAATAAAACAAGGCTGTCAAATGGGTAGAAAGAAATACCAAGTAAGGGTGTCTTAATGCTAAGGAAACTAACACTCAAAGGCCTCCATATAGCTGTCACTTCAAGAAATGGAAATGAGGAAAGCACCCTTGTATACTATAAAAAAAATCTCTAAAACATAACTGGGTCAATTCGAACCAAAATGTATAGAATATATAAGTAAAATAATTATACTTTATGTGATCAACATAAAACAAAAGTGAACAGTTTGTTGCTATAATAATATCAATATTTATATTATTAATACATACATTGAAGTTATATGCATTTGTGTAGAATTGTCCTAGAATAAGTGAAGGAGGAAAATCTCTCTACTCTCTCATTTGGGAAGGTGAGAATATGAAGAGGATGAGGAATATGAAGCATGTGGTGAACACAGACATATCCAAGATGCAGTGTCTACAAATATCCAGACATTCAGACACAAGCTGCATCTTATCTGGTCCTCAGTAGCTAACTGGAGCTCTTCAGGTCCCCAAGGGAACAAATTTCAATGACTGAAGACCAAGAAGACATATTGTATATTGAAGTCACAACAGACTTACAGAAAATCAGTCAAAACTATCTGTTAGAAATATGGTTACTCTGGGGCTGGAGAGATGGCTTAGTGGTTAAGTGCTTGCCTGTGAAGCCTAAGGACCCTGGTTCGAGGCTTGATTCCCCAGGACCCACGTTAGCCAGATGCACAAGGGGGCACATGCGTCTGGAGTTCGTTTGCAGTGGCTAGAGGCCCTGGCACACCCATTCTCTCTCTCTCTCTCTCTCTCTCTATCTGCCTCTTTCTCTCTCTGTCAGTCTCAAATAAATAAATAAAAAATAACAAAAGTTAAATAAAGAAATATGGTTACTCTAATAAATATCAGATATCCAGCTCACAGACAAAAATCCTGATATTATTTTTCAGGGTCAACCACATGCAGTGACTAAGGATTTTCTTGATGATTCTTATAGGAGACATCTACCTTCTCCACAGAAGGCCTGGGAAATAGGAACACATCCCCTAAGAGGAGAGATGGCCAGGAATTAGCTCCTTTGGTCAAGCGCTTTCAAAGTTATTTGCATTCTTAGCTAATACTATCACAGAACATGACTAAAGGTGAGTAGTGACTTGTTACACTACTCTTTGCTCAATCCTCGATAGAAATTAAGCCTGGAAAATGGTAGTGAAGAACATTCAGACATTGGAAATCCCATAGGAGGTGATTTCTTACTTGGAAGCTTCAAACATGAGTGAATAGCTTTCTGACAGTTAGATGGAAAGTGGAGAAGTTAATTACAAATAATGTCATTTCATAAAAGGGAGAATGGCATGCAGGTTAATAACTGACTGAGAGACATGTAAAAACATGTGACACAGAATGGAGAGCTCAGGCTTTGTCTTGGGGGAAATGTATGGCTTTTGGAGAACAATGCACTGGACAACATCTTGGGTCTTATTTGAGTGAGACCAAGGCATTTCTCTCTTTCTTCTTGGCCCTACCAAGACCTCTCTCCTGATAATACCCTGCTTGAGAAGTTGAAGTGTACCTTGACCAGCATCACATCTAGAAGGGCCTATACTGATTCTTTCCACTCATACAAACCTATTCTAGACTAGGCTTTTCAATTGGAGGCAACTGAATCCTTAGAGAACCCTTATGGAGAAAATGCTAGTTGTTTTAACATTGTAGAGGCTGCTATGAGCATTGAGAAAATCAACACAAGGATTTAGCATTAGTTCATACTGTGATCTACCCAACAGCTACCACCACAGCCCAAACTACACTGTGCTTCATGCACTCACTCCAAAGTAGAGAAACTCACTCTAGATTAAGAATCTACAAAATGCATAGCCTTGAGAAGATACCTTCTTATGCCTGTGTGCCAGTGTGGTGGTTTGATTCAGGTTTTCCCCATAAACTTAGGGGTTCTGAATGCTAGGATCCCCAGATGTTGGCAATTGGAAATTATAGCTTCCTTGAGGCAGTGTATTGTCAGGATTGGGTTATGGGTGTTATAGCCATTTTCCCCTTGCCAGTATTTGTCACACACTCCTGTTGCTGTTGTCTACCTTATGTTGGCCAGAGGATAATATCCATCCTCTGCTCATGCCATCGTTTTCTCCTGCCATCATTGAGCTTTTTACCCCTTGAGTCTGTAAATCAAAATAAAACTTTTTTTTTTCCCCCACAAGCTGCTCTTGGTCAGGTGATTTCTGCAGGCAATGCAAACCTTACTGCAACAGTAATGTTGGTACCTAGGAGTGGGGTCATTTACTGCTAGACTCCTGACCATGTGGCTTTGGCCTTTTGGAGATTATTTTCAAGAGAAATGTGGAAGGATTTGAAACCTTGCCTTAAGAAATGCCCTCCAGTGCTGTAAGTACATCTTGATGGATTATTCTGGTCAGAGTTGAGAGACCTGAATGCAATAAGAACTATGGACTGTGAGGTTTGGCTTATGAGGGTGAAAAGAAGCTTTGCTTGGACTTGGCTAGAAGCAGTTTGTGTGACAGGCTTGCTGCCATGCCCCTATCCTGATATTTTGTGTGGGGTTGCTTTGCATAGTAGTCATAGAAATAGACTGGTATGAGTGGAAGGATACAGCACAGAAATGAAATCTTTGGGCCCAAACTACTGCTCATTCATCTCCAAATGAAAGAGTACAACCTTTGAGATTGGGCTAGCTGACCTGAACTGGGGCAGCAGGAAGAATGTAGACTCTTTTGAAGGGACCTGAGTGCTCGAGGAGTATTCTGTTCTTCAAAGCCTATTTTATTCCCCCCTGGATTAACAAAGTGTACCCTACCTGGTATTGTGGAGTATAAGAAATGCAGGAAAGAGAGGGTCATTGAGTTCGCAACATAGTCTTGTGTTTTTGAAATGGCAATGGGCAGTGTGAAGCAGGTTTACTTGATGCCTGCATGGAGGACCCAAGGGGCCATGAGAATGAACCGTGGATTGCAGTGGAGACTCAGTGGAGATGCTGGGACTACATGATGGTTTATAAGGAAAGCTGCCAGTGATGGGTGTAGTTTTCCAGGACTGTGAGTAGTCTAGCTGGAGGGGCAGAATTGGAAATCTAGAGAATTGTTGTTGATTGAATATCAGATTTAAACGTTTGTCACTGGCAAGAGTTGTTGGACTTGAAGCTACAGAGTTTGATGTTTGCTCTGGTTGTTTTAAATCTTGTGTTGGTTGAATATTTCTTTGCTACACCCAATGCCATCTTTTGCAGTGTGAATATTTATTCTGTGCTATTATGGATTTGGGGGGTT
Organism: Dipus sagitta; assembly: GCA_036346955.1. Taxonomy (NCBI): domain Eukaryota; kingdom Metazoa; phylum Chordata; class Mammalia; order Rodentia; family Dipodidae; genus Dipus; species Dipus sagitta. The sequence goes on from CM070773.1 coordinate 58,258,468, forward strand.
TTTGGTATTATAGCTCAGTTAAAAGATCTTAGACTATGGGAATGTTTGAACATCATTAGGATTGATAAAAAAAAATATGGGGACGCTCCTCTTGGATGGGTGATTTCTGGCAGCAATGCCAACCTGACTGCAACAACCACCATCTTTCAAATGGCTCTAAAGTTCCCCCCTCCAGGAAAAGTTTCCAATTCTATTACTCTAATCACAGCCATATTTTCAGAAATAAAGAGAGTTTAGTGTGCCAAAAACTTTGTTTGAAAATCATACTTAATACTTGTTTTTCACAATGTGATTCTTTGGTAATTAATCCATCCTCTGGAGAAGGCCAAAATGATTAAATCAGTAGTTCATTCCATTCATTTGTTTATGCCCCAGGTGTCCATTTATCTCAACTCTGACAGGGAGCCACTGACATGAAAGGACCATCTCATTAACAGAGACTCCTACCCGCTGGTACAATCTACCTGCCCAGGTCCTTCTTGCCCATGCCCTGCTCAGCAGAGGAAGAATTGTATTTCATGGCATGGGTCTGACTGCCAAAGTGTAAGGGAACCAGCTGCTGACAGAAGTGTTGACAAGTCCCTGGGAGCTGACTTGATCAGCAGGACCCTGCTAAAGTGCTGGCAAGTAACATAAGACATTTCCTAAGCATCTTTAAAGATAAATTTGAAAGGTTAAAAAGAATAGGGTGAAGATAAAACAATTACTTGGAGACCCAGCTGTGCACAGGCACTGGGAAAGAAATGAGAGAGACAGGAAGCCAAGGAAAATTAGGAGCTTTACACCACCTACCTAATTCACTTGTTTTTGCATATTTAGGAAAGTAATATTCCATTCACATCTCCAACCAGGTCCTCATGAACCCTCTGCACCATCCAATAATACTGTCATGGAGAAGTGTCTGGCATGATTCACTGAACCATTACATATGCTAGTCAGGAAGAAAGAACCAGGTTCTGGGACAAGTTCTCTCTGCTGTCAGCACCACATTTGGATAATCATTTTTTAAAAATTTTCATCTCCAAAAGTTGGAATATTTATTAATAAAAACTTGAGGAAGAAAGGCATATGAGCTACTGTACTCATTGGTATGACCAACCACCTGACATGAGGCAGCTTAGGGAAGGAAAAAGGTTTATTTTGGCTCATAGTTCTAGAGGATACATCGAATCGTGATGGTGAAGGGATGGCAGTAGGAACAGAAAGCTGGATGATAGATAGCATCCATATTCAGGAATTGGGGGCAATAGGAAGTGGGGCAAGGCTATAGAAAATCAAAGCCCACACACAAGCCCAGTGACTCACTTCTTATAGCATGGCTTCATCTCCTAAAGGCTCCATAATCTTGCCAAAAAGCTGGGACCAAGTGTTATAACACATGTGCCTATGGAGACATTTCACATTGAAATGACAACATTAAATCTGTGGTCAATGTAGATTAGAGGAGTGGGCTTCTATGAAGTGGATATTATAGCTACCTTCTTGTGGCTGGGACACAAACTTGACAAGAAGCAGCTTATGAGAGGAAAAGATTTTATTTTGGTCATTGTCTTGAGGAAAAGCTTGATGATGGAAGGGAAATGTACAGCATGCACAAAGGCTGGGCATCACCTCTGCCACAGCAGGTGGAAAATAGCAGCAGGGGAGTGAGACAAACTCTGAACACCCAAAGCCTGCCCCTAACAACACACCTCCTCCAACAATGCGCCACCTCCCAAATTGCCATCAGCTGTGCACCAGACATTCAGAACTCATTAGTTTATGGAAGACATCTGATTCAAACTACTGCAGTGGAGAACTTTGGGATAGGAGGGAAGACCATGGGGCTACAAGAAGAAGGTAGGGTCACCTGGGATGGATGGTAGGATTTGTGCAGATAACAATCATGTGCAATGTTTTTTTTTTTTTCCTTCTTTGCTGCTTCCTTCTTATTAGTGATAAATCTTTTTTCTATCTCTCCTTCTTTTCATCATATAAACTTTTACAATTAAATTTTAAACACATCAGAATTCATTTTTATCTTATCAAGACCTACTCAGTTGACTAATTTTAGACATATCAGAATTCATTTTTATCTTATCAAGATCTACTCAGTTGACTAAATGAGAGGATAGTTAAAATATCTGGTTTGGGTATAAAAGCTTAAGGAGATACAAAACATTTGTTATAGTCACAACTGAGCATCCTTCACAGATGTTAGCTTCATGTAACATGCATGGAGATAGCTCTGAAACTTTGGTGACTACATGTTCTTTCTATTAAAAATGATTCCTACTAGAGCTAGATATGTTTTATTTTTCATTTGTGATGGCTTCTAAGTTATTACTATTATTACTGTTGTTGTTGTGGAAATGTCATTTTGAAATAGGAGGAGAGCGAAGGAAATAAAAAAGATGAATGAAGGAGGAAGTGAGAGGAGGGGAGGATAAGAAGGGAGAACAAAGGTAAGAAGGACATTTCTAAGTTTTCAAACAGAGTATTAAAAGCTCCACTCAGAGTTCTCAAATGAGTGATGAATATAAAAGTTTTCAGAAGGAACAATAAACAAATTTTGGCTAATGATAAAGAGTTTTCATAGTAGCAAAAACTTACAGGAGCTTACTTGAGGTCTTGGCACTAGAATATTGTCTGTCTAATGTCTCCAATTTGGCAGAGCTAGTCTATGCAGACATAAGGTCAGTTTAAAAGGTGAACAGAGAGGCTGGAGGGATTGCTTAGTGGTTATGGTATTTGCCTGCAAAGCCAAAGGACCCAGGTTCAAATCCTCAGGACCCATGTTAGCCAGATACACAAGGGGGTACACACATCTGCAGTTCATTTGCAGTGTCTATAGGCCCTGGCATCCACTCTCTCTCTCTCTCTCTCTCTCTCTCTCTCTTTCTCTCTGTCCCATGTTCCCCCTGTCTCTCTCTTTCTCTGTCAAATAAATAAATAAAAATAAAATAATACATAAAAATAAAAACTGAGCTGAGGTAAAAAGACAACACTAGGGTGTTGGGAGCCAACTTAGTTCTGCTTGATCATTGAGAAGGTAGGAAACAGAACCAACACATTCTTTAGATTGCAAGTAACAGTCAAGCTGTTTCCTCCCATCTCCAGGAACATAAGAAAGGACAGAAATTATTGTGCTTAGCAGACAGGACATTACTTTATAGCAAGGCAGAAAAAAATATAGAAATTCAAAGCAATATTCAGAAAAGAGTAGGATTTATTTAAGTGTTAACAATTATTGGAAAGCAAATTTTGAAGCTAGTATCACCCTAATTACAAAACCAGGCAGAGATGCCACAAGAAAAGAAAACTACTGGCCTATTTCCCTGATGAACATAGATGCAAAGATCCTAAACAAAATCTTCACAAACCGAATCCAAGAACACATCAAAAGCATTATCCACCTTGACCAAGTGGGATTCATCCCAGTAACACAGGGGTGGCTCAACATACAGAAATCTGTCAATGCAATACACCACATAAACAAGGTTAAACACAAAAACCACATGATCATTTCAATAGATGCAGAAAAGGCCTTTGATAAGATACAAAATCACTTCATGATCAAAACATTGGAGAGAATTGGCATGGTTGGTTCATATCTTAACATAGTAAAGGTAATATACAAGGCTCCTAAGGTCCAAATAATACTTAATGGAAAGAGAATGGAGGAATTCCCATTATCAGGAACAAGACAGGGTATCCACTCCCACCTCTGCTCTTCAATATAGTACTGGAAGTCCTAGCTCAAGCAATAAGACAGGAGAAGGAAATAAAAGGGATACAGTTTGGAAAGGAAGAAGTTAAGTTAGCTCTATTTGCTGTTGACATGACTGTATATGTAAAAGACCTGAGAGACTCTATCCCAAACCTCCTGAAGGTAATTAACTCCTATAGCAAAGTAACAGGATATAAAAATCAATGCACAAAAATCAGTAGCCTTTCTATATGCAAATGACAAAGATACAGAGAAAGAAATAAGGGACATAGTCCTATTTTCAATAGCAACAAAAAAAGCATACCTTGGAATAACAGTAATTAAGGAAGTGAAACATCTATACAATGAAAACATAAAAACACTCAAAAAGGAAATTGAGGAGGACTTCAGAAAATGGAAAGACCTCCCATGTCCCTGAATAGGCAGAATTAACATTGTGAAGATGGCAATCCTATCAAAGGCAATATACAGATTTAATTCAATTTCAATTAAAACCCCAACAGTGTTCTTCACAGAGATAGAAAAAATAATCTCCAATTTCATATGGAAAGGCAGAAGGCCTCGCATATCCAAACATATCCTCAGCAAAAGAAATACCTCTGGAGGCATCACCATACCTGATCTAAAGCTATATTACAAAGCCATAGTTATAAAAACAGCATGGTACTGGCAGAAAAACATGAGTATAGACCAATGGAAAAGACTTGAAGACCCAGAATTTAGGTCCAGCAACTACAGCTACTTGATATTTGACAAAGGCCCTAACAATATAGGCTGGAAAAAAGACAGCATCTTCAACAAATGGTGCTGGACAAACTGGATAGCCATATGCAGGAAATTGAAAATTGATCCACACATTTCACCATGCACAACACTCAAGTCCAAATGGATCAAAGACCTCAATATAAGACCAGAAACTCGACTACTACTGGAAGAAAATATAGGAAGTACTTTCTGTGATATAGAAATGGAAAAAGACTTCCTGAACTAAACCCCAGTAGCTCACGATCTTAAACAGTCACTCAACCAATGGGATCACATGAAGCTGCAGAGTTTCTTTACAGACAAGCAAACAATAAGCAAAGCCAATAGGTTACCCACAGAATGGGAGGAAATATTTGCAGGTTATCCAACTGACAGAGGCCTAATCTCTAGAATCTACAAAGAACTCAAAAATCTAAACAGTAAAAAGTTAAACACCCCACTCACAAAATGGGGCAAAGAGCTGAACAGGCAGTTCACAGAGGAAGAAATACAAATGGCAGACACATAATTAAGAGAATGTTCATCATCTCTAATCATCAGGGAAATGCAAATTAAAACAACTATGAGATTCCACCTTACCCCAGTGAGGATAGCAAACATCAAAAAATCAAATGAAAATAAGTGCTGGCGAGGATGTGAAGAAGTAGGAACACTCATCCACTGTGGGTGGGAATGTAAGATGGTACAACCAGTTTGGAAAGCAATATGGAGACTCCCGCAAAAGCTGACTATAGAGATACCAACAGCCCCAGTTATTCCCTTACTGGGCATGTACCCTAAAACCTTCAAACCACAGGCCAGAGACATTTGCTCAACCATGTTTGTAGTGGCTCAATTCATAATAGCTAAGAGCTGGAATCAACCCAGATGTCCATCACTAGAAAAATGGGTAACTAAGATATGATATATCTACACAATGGAATTCTATACAGCAGTAAGAGAAAATGACACAATGAAATTTGAGGAAAAATGGTTGAACCTGGAACAGATTTTTCTCAGTGAACTTACCGAATCACAGAAAAAAAAAAAAAATCGCCACATACTCTCACTCATCTACAGCACCTAACCTGAATCTGCCCAAGATGCCTTATATACCCAGCAAGCATCTCATGGACTAGACACTAGTATGGGAGGAAGGGAGGGGAGGGCTACGGAGGGGGTGGCAAACACAAATCTGGACCCAAACGGCAATGGTACCATAAAATTCTACATTCTAAATGGCAGACCAAATGGCTAAACCTTCACAAGGCCCTTAGAGCAAATTAGGGGTTGAATATTTAGCTCAATAGGAGAATACTTGCCTAACACAAATAAACCTTGAGTGCAGTCTGGAGCACCAGGTATAGGAGTTGGGGACTAAAAGGTTTCCAGACTAATACATCATGTATCCAAACACTATTGATTCTAGTGTCCACCAATTTTACAATGTAGGTCTAGATCATTATATAGTATGTTTCTTAGAAGAAAAATTCTGTCAGAACACATCATCAAAAAACAACCCATTCTAATGATATACCCAGAAAAATCATTCAAAAACAAGTTTACGTCTATATATATATTTAACATTTAATTATGCATTCATCTTTCTTTCACCTAATAAAGAATAAAAGGCTTTATTTCAGGATGTAATCTAATGCTGAGAAATGCTAAAGCAGAAAAATACCATTGCCATTGGTGATAGCCATGTTTGGTTAAAAAGCAGGAAAGGGAAAAAGAAGTCACTCTGAGACATATCTTTGGATCCAAGAGAGAAGTCTGGCTCTTTTGAGCAAGACTGGACAATTCCCCCCAACCACACACACATTACACAATATATGCTCCTAGGATTAACTATCTTGAGAAAATATAAGTCAGCTTGGAGTAGAATAAACCATACTTAATATTTATGCAGTTATAATCAGAAGTAAAAGGATATAAGAAAACAGGAAAATTACTGGAGGCCAAGAACTCTTATCACAAGACATACTGTGAGAGTAGCTGAAAATTGTAGCCAAATGTGTTATAATGGATTTAACAAGGAAAAGAACACAGTTAAAAATTAGAGCCATGTAGTTTTAGGGTAGACCTGATAACAAAATGTAAAAAATTTGAATTGACAAATGCCAGCAAATACAAACATATGAGCCATTGGGAGAAGCTGATGTCAGAAAGAGGAAGGTGATCACTTATAATAAGGGAAGTAAGAACAGAAGTGAGAGTGAAAACAATCTGAAAAATGTAACAATAGAAAAAAAAGATTCATAACAAGGGAAAGGAAATCCCATCTATGCCTATTGATAGCTTCCAAATTTTTTAATATGCCCAAAGAAAAAGAATAATATGCTGGATTAACTTGCCCCTGGGTCCAGAACTCCCGGATCCCCTACTCCAAAGGGTACATGTATAGAGTGAATAGGTGAAATCACTTTGTTCCCTCCACACCTTCCAGTTCTGTGGTCCTGGTACCCCCTGCTGCTGGCTTGGGCTGCCTGGTCCCTGTGTGTGTTCTGCAGAAGCAGACCCCTTGCTCTGCCTACTGGTTGAATGACCTCTAGGTCCCTAACTCCTGGATCCCCTGTTTTGGTGTTTTGCAACAATACCATCAGAGTTGGGGACTTCAGTATTCTACTATCATCAATAGACTGAACATCCATGCAGAAAATAAATAGGAAAATAATAGAGCTAAACAAAATCATAGATCAACTAGACCTAAGAGACACCTATAGAACATCCTACCCCAATTTTACAGAATGCAGTTTCTTCACAGCAACCCACAGAACCTTCTCCAAAATAGATCATATATTAGGCCATAAAGCATGCCTCTATAAATTCAAGAAAATTGATGTAATCATATCAGATCACAATGCTGTAAAAGTAGGAATTAACAAGGAACATCAGGAACTCCTGATGACTGAGCAACACAGTTTCAAATTATCAATGGGTTGTGGAAGAAATCAAAAAAGTACTTATAAAATTTCTAAAACTGAATGATAATGAAAACACAATTTATCAAAACTTATGGGATACAATAAAGGTTGTTCTAAGGGGAAAATTCAAAGCACTACAAGCCTTCAAAACAAGGATAAAAAGATTCCAAATCAATATCCTAACCACCCACCTAAAGGCACTGGAAGAGCAAAAAGAATCCAACCCTAAGAGCTCCAGATGGAAATAATTAATCAAGATTAGAGCAGAAATTAATAAACTGGACACTAAGACAACAATTGAAAAAAATCAATGAAACAAAGAGCTGGTTCTTTCAAAAAATAAAGAAGATTGATAAACTCTTGGCCAGTTTGAACAAATGAAGAGATGTCTCAAACTAACAAAATCAGAAATGAAAAAGGAGAGGTCACAGAAGACATCAATGAAATTGGAAGAATCATAAGGACATACTTCCAAAACCACTACTCCATAAAATTGGATAATCTGGAAGAAATGGATAAATTCCTAGAGACATTCCACTTACCAAAACTAAACTCAGAGCATATAATTCTCCTAGACAAATTTATCATATTCATCAAGATTGAAAAGGTAATCAAAAACCTCCACAAAAAGAAAAATCTAGGACTGAATGGGTTTTTGGCCAAATTCTATCAAATCTTCATTGAAGAACTGAAACCAATTTTTCTCAAACTGTTTAACATTGCCAGAGACCAAGGAATCTTTCCCAATTCCTTTTATGATGCTAGCATCGCCCTGATACCAAACCCAGGAAAAGATACAACAAGAAAATTATAGGCCTCTATCCCCGATAAATTTACATGCAAAAATCATGAACAAAACCTTGCAAATTGAATTCAACAACACACCAAAGCATTATCCACCTTGATCAAGCAGGATTCATCCCAGGGATATAGGAATGGTTCAAGATATGGAAATTGGTGAACACAATACACCACATAAATAAACTTGATCACAAGAACCACATGGCCATTTCAATAGATGCAGAAAAGGCCTTTGACAAAATCCATTAGTTCATGTTCAAAATGCTAGAGAGGGGTTGAAGAGATGACTTAGTGGTTAAGGCACCTGCCTGCAAAGCTAAAGGACCTAGTTTCAATTCCCCATGAGCCATGTATACCAAGATGCACAATGTGGTGCATGTGTCTGGAGTTCATTTGTAGTGGCTGGAAGCCCTGGCACACCCATTCTCTCTCTCTCTCTTTCTTCCTCTTATAAATAAATAAATAAATAAATAAATAAATAAATAAATAAATGCTAGAGAGAATAGGAATGAACAGTTTATATCTTGCCATGACAAAAGATATATAAAAAGCACCTATAGCCCAAATAATACTTAATGGGAAAAGATTCAAAGAGTTCCTATTGAGAGTGGGAATAAGATGGGGTGCCCACTCTCACCACTGCTCTTCAACATGGTACTAGAAGTACTATCCCAATTGATAAGACAGGAGAATGAAATAAAAGGGACACAAATGGGAAAGGAAGTAGTCAAATTAGCCCTATTTGCAGATGACATGATCCCATACATGAATGACCCACAAGTCTCCATCTCAAAACTTCTAAAACTGATTAATTCCTTCATTAAACTAGTAGGATACAAAATCAGCACATAAAACTCAGAGGCTTTTCTATATGTAAAGGACAAATATAGAGAGAAAGAAATCAGCAATGCTGTCCCATTTTCAATAGCCATAAAAAATTAAATACTGTGGAATAACACTAACCAATGATGTGAAATACCTATATAATGAAAATATAAAAACACTCAAGAAAGAAATAGAGGAGGACTTGAGCAGATGGAAAAAACTCCAATGCTCCTGGACAGGTAGAATTAATATTGTGAAAATGGCAATTCTACCAAAAGAAGTATACAGCTTTAATGCAATACCAATAAAAATTCCAGCATCATTCTTCACAGAGATAGAAAAAAAAATGATCTTAAAATTGATATGGAATGGCAGAAGTCCTTGGATATCCAAAAATATCGCTAGTAAAAGAAACACTTCTGGAGCTATCACCATACTTGATTTAAAGCTATACTATAAAGCCATAGTAACAAAAACAGTATGGTACTTTCAGTAAAACAGAAATATAGACAATTGCAACATAATTGAAGAACCAGACCTTAGGTCAAGTAGCTGCAGCTACTTGATCTTTGACAAAGGTCCCAATAATGTAGACTGGAGAAAAGACAGAATCTTCAAGAAATTATAATGGAAGTGTTAGATAACCACATGTAGTAAAATGAAACTAGACCCACTCATCTCCTCCCACACAAAAATAAACTCCAAAATGGATTAAAGATCTCAACATAAGAACTGAAACTTTTCAAGTACTGGAGGAAAAAATATAAGGAACTCTCCACAATATAGGATTGGGGAAGGACTTCTGGAACAAAACTCCAGTAGCCCAGGAAATTAAACAATCTCTTCACCAATGGGATCACATGGACTAAAAAGCTTTTGCAAAGACAAGCATTCTGTAGGCAGAACCAATAGAATGCTCACAGAATGGGATTTTTTTTTTTTTTTTACTGGATATACAATTGACTGAGGCCTAATATCTAGAATCTAAAAAGAACTCAAAGAACTAAACAATACAAAAAAAAAAAAAAAAAAAAACACACTCCAAAAATGGGGTAGAGAACTGAATAGGGAGTTTTCAAATGAAGAAGTACAAATGGCTAACACACACTTAAGGAAATGTTTAGCATCTCTAACCATCAGGAAAATGCAAATTAAAACAACTATGAGATTCCACTTTACTTCAGTAAGGTTGGCAATCATTAAATCAAACACCAACAAATGTTGGTGAGGATGTAGAGGAAGGGGAACTCTTATTCACTGTTGGTGTGAATGCAAACTTGTACAACCGCTATGGAAGTCAATATAGGGATTCCTGAGAAAGGTGATTACAGAACTATCAAGAGTCCCAGTTGTTCCCTTACTGGGCATTTACCCTAAATGGTCCAAGATTAACTATAGAAATATTTCCTCAACCATGTTTATAGCTGCTCAATTCATGATAGCTAAGAACTGGAATCAACCCAGATGTCCATCATTGGATGAATAGATAACAAAGTTGTGGTACATATACGCAATGGAATTTAATTCAGCAGTACCAAAAAAATTATACAAAATATGTAGCAAAATGGATGGATTTCAGAACAGATCATACTCAGAGAACACACACAATCACAAAAAGACAAATGTCACATGTTCTCATTCATGTGTGGTTCCTAACTTGGATCACCTTGACTTGCTTCTGTCATATAGGATAGGAAACTTGAGGCAAAGACAAGAGATGGAAAGGTATGGGGAAAGGGGAAATGGAGGGTGGGGGAAATAAACACCAAACTAAACCCAAAATTTACTGGTACCATAGAAACTTTTTCTCCTTCAAGGTAGACTAAAAGATATAACCCTCATCAGGAGTGCCTGAACAGAAGGGCCCTGGAGAAAGTGGAATGAAGCCTAACCTTAAAAAATTTTGACTGTGACCTTTAACTTTCAGTATCATTAATAGGGTTTACCCACATTGAGCTGTTGATCAGAGAGACTTAAGAGGTCCTCAAAACAAGATAGGCTTCTATTAAAGCACTTGATGACCTGCCTGAGATAAAAAGTATGACCCTATTGCAGAAAATACCACATGCTGCTGACAAAGAACATGGAGAACCCTGGCCGGGATCCAGAAGAGAGTCAGGCCCCATTAAGTTAGCTTGTCTAGTGATGGAAAGCACTACATGAGTTACTGGGGCCAACAATGTTGCCAGCAAGCAAGTGTCTGGCCTAACAGGAAGTACACATGAGCGAAATGGTGGCACATAGTCTTAGTGAATAACCAGTGGCTTTTTGGTTGGCTAAGAGATCTGTTCAGTGGAAAGGGACCCATATCTGGAAGAGGGAAGCAGGTATGAATCCTACAGAGACAAAGATTATGCTCTCCAATGTCAAACTCCCACTAGTCTTTGACTAAAGGAGGGGCTACATACATCAAACTCTCCCTAATTAATAATGCTTTTCCAATTTAACCTATGCTGACTTCACTCTCCATTGGAGACTCTCTTTTCAGAAGGTAGTGAGAACCGAGAAGATAAACCACCTATCACAATCGCAGGCAAGGCTCTGGTAAAACCACAGAGGAAGTGTGGAGACAAGCAAGAGTGCTACTTCCATGGTGAGCTTGACAGTCAGCACCAGGGTGAATGAAACAGATGCTGTGGATACTCAACACATACCAAAGCAGAAATCCAATTTCCTAAGAGCTTATCACTGAAGTAGACTTAAAACACACCCACCAAGGCTCAGGGAATTTTTTCAAAGAGGGAGGAAAAAGACTGTAAGATCCATAGGTTGGCATGTCATGCCCAGAGGCTTTACCTCTCCTCAATAACTGACAACTGCTCCCACAATGCATAAACCACAATCCAATGGGAAATAGCAGCAACACCACCTAGGAGTATCTCCTGCAGAATGGAGGCAGGAAGGAGGAAAAAAATGGTACCAACACATGATGTATCCACACAAAGTATGTTCTTAATATAAATAAATAAATAAATGAAAAATAGGGCAAAGGAGCAATGAAGTAAGCCAAACTACGTGTCTAGAATAACACAAGTCTTCAATATTAACAATCAAAGTTTCTGATATCAGACAATAAAAGATGGCAAAAATGAGATATGGGCAATGGACAAGGACTGGGGAGGAAGAATTTCAGTAAAGCCCTGTGGACTTCTGATTGGAGGACATGAGTGGGCTTTGGGGAAAGCGCTGAAGCTAGATTTCACAAGTAACAGAACTAAATCACTAAGACCCTTTCACTATTCAACAAAATTCTAAGTACAGCACATATATAAAAGAAATTTCCTACAGCCAGAGATGTAATTATCTGAGAACAAAAGTTATGGGAAACAGTGCTTCATGCTCACTGGGACATGAATAGTACCTGTCCCCACTCACTGGACTTTACTAAAAAGGAAATAAAGATTTATTTTAGAGGTAGCAGGATTGCTGTGAGTTCAGTGCCACTCTGAGACTACATAATGAATTCCAAGTCAACCTGGGCTAGAGTGAGACCCTACATCAGAAAAACAAAAACAGCCGGGCGTGGTGGCGCGCCATTAATCCTAGCACTCGGGAGGCAGAGGTAGGAGGATTGCCATGAGTTTGAGGCCACCCTGAGACTACAGAGTGATTTTCAGGTCAGCCTGAGCTAGAGTGAGACCCTACCTCGAAAAAGCAAAAAAACAAAAACAAAAAAAAAAAAAAAAAGAAAAGATTGATTTTTTTAATGGAAACTTTTCTAATAAAATATAAATTGTGTGATTTGATTCCAGATGTGATCATAAATCCATACAGATCAATTCAAGAAATAGAGAAAGTTATCAAAGCTATACCAGTAAATATATTGCATTCAGAAGATTACACCAGAAAATCTGTACATTTTAAAGAGTAAATGTCTTTAATACTATTCTTTAATAGTTTTTAATACTTTATAATAGAATAAGAAGTACTTATTCTAAAATGAGAATATGGTTCAATCTTAGTAAACCTATTAAAGTAGTTCTGTATATTTATATGGACAAAAGAGAAGAGCCATGTGATCACCCATGTAGAAGCTAGGAAGGAATTTAAAGACAATATACAATCAATAAGAAAGAAAATCTTAATGAGAAGGCATTAAAAATTTTAAATATCTACTGCAATTATTTTTTTTTTCAGTTTAACTGTAACAAAGTACCACATATTTAGTCCCTTAACACAAATTTACTTTCTAATAGTTCTGGCAGTTAAAATTCCTAAATAAGTATAGCTTATCTCTGGATGCTACAGGGCACATACTGGCAATCCCTGTTCCATGTGATAGCTTCTATAATCCTCTTGTGATCCTCCTCACTTCCTCTTAAAGTGACCTTTCTGGTCATATTGAAGAAGGATAGGTGAAAGCTAGCTTTCTTAGGCAGTTTCCATTAGAGATTGAAGCCCAAACAGAGCCATGAGATGCCACCCCACATGCCACCGCCAAAATGGAACTGTGTCTGATCAAGACTGATCTACAGTGCCCCCTGCTGCCCAGTCTAGCATACTACTAGAAAGACATCCCTGGATGGCCTGGCTCTGGGATCCACCCACCCCTACCAACCAACCAAGTCTTCTTCTTGCCTATAGAGGCTCTTGTCTTCTTCCTGTTTCAGACTTCGCCCAGCTCTGTTTTGCTCAGCTCAGCTCAGCTCAGCTCAGCTCAGCTCTGTTTCTGTTGCCCTGCCTACCTCTCTTCTTTAGGGCCATAAGGATACATGTGAGTCTAGATTTCCTCTCACCCAGCCAGCCTGGGTAGGGGAAAGGGCATAAAACTTGTATCTTGATTTGGATGGCTTTTCTGCTGGTTCCTACTTTATAGTTTTGGATAACTTCTTTCTCTGACTATGCATGATTTTCTTCTGGTTTCTACATCTACCATGTGTATGTTTTCTTATACTCCAGATCTACCATGTGGGTGCTCTCACCAGTTGTAGTCTTGCTACATGAGTCTACTCTGCTCATTACTCATTTCTTCTCTGTATTTCACTGTCTCTGCATTGATTATCTGCCCTCTCATTTTTTTTCCCTGAACCTTACTGTTTATCCTCTTAACTTTTTCCCATGTCCGTTTCTCCTAAATCTCCTTACATAAGTTCCTAGATAACTACTTCCCATGTGTATATGACTGTTTTAGCTTTCCTTCATAGACCTAATCTCCCTTAAATAAACTCCACGATTTGTGGTTTACCCCTTAAGCCCCACAATTTTTTATTTTCCCCTCAATAAACTTAATAATCCATAATTTATCCTTCTTGAATCCATTTTCATAAATTATTTTTAAAGGTAGGACAAAACCTAAAACTTGGGGTTAAAAAATTCTGGGAGACCCCCCCCCCTCCTGAACTCCCAAATCCTGCTGCATCAATATTAGAACCATCCAGGTAATCCAAGGTGATCTCTTCTTCTTAAGTTCATTAAGGTAATCCACAAAACAAAAAATCCATCTTCAAAATTCCTTTTATTACATAGGATGATACATTCGTAAATTATCTGAGTTGGAAAAGAAACATTTTTTGTGGCAAAGAAGACATTAATATACAGCAATTAAATGTTTTTTTTTTTTTTTAAAGAATATACATGGGTTGGGATGTAGCAGAGGGATAGAGCATTTGCCTAACATGCACAAGATCCTGGGATCAATCCCTAGCACTACCACCAAAAAACAAAAATAATAGAGAATCTAATTGAAGTTGGATTATCTTTCAGGAGTGTTTTATGCTCTTTTATTTAACATTTTCAGCAACTTATGGTAGATATTCTATACAAGATTTTATTTTAAAGTAAAGAATTGGATCATAAAATTTACTTGGAAGACAAAATGGATAGTTATGCTAAAATATTAGAATTATTCTAAAATAGGAGAAAAATGAGTAGGCAGTAGATTTACCAGGTATTTAGAGATGTTTCAAATTTATAATAACTTATATGTGGTATTTACTATAGTTAGATACCAGTAAAATATCAAGAGAAAAAGTCACAATTAGAAATGGAATGTTAATATGTGTAATCATTTTTTTAATTTCAAATAAGTAATTAAATACTATTGGAAGAAATGAAAATGAATCTGGAAACAAAAGTAGTATATATTTTATGCCAGTGTCTTTAATTTGTACTATAAATGACATGAACAATTATTTAAATGTATAAGATGAAACTACAAGTGTAGTAAAAGAAAATCATGTAAACTATTTTTAATGATTTCCTTAAGGGAAACACAACTCCCAGAAACTATCCCATAAAAGATAGATAAAGTCATCCTGGAGGGAAGTGGAGAGGGCAAGAGGAAGTAGGAAGAGTGACTGTAAGTAAGTGTTACTGCTATTAATAGATGAAAATCATGTAGAAGTTTATTTTATCTTTCATTCCTATGTTTTAAATTTAAGTAAAAGAAACTGTAAACATAAAAAGAAAATTTCATATCCCATAAATATCTAAAAGTTTGCTTTATTCAATTTTGTCCAACAGATCTAGCACATCACACATCACATTAAGATAATATGAAATGGGAACTTTGGGGTTCCTTGTCAATACACAAATATGTCAACATACCAATAAATTTAGAATACTCTGTGGTTTTGTCTTATGAATTTAGACAATTAAAATCCGTGGGCCAGAGGGTAAGATTTAAAGAGACTCTACTAGATTAAGAGAAGGAAAGAGAAGAATGTGCAGAAAGCTTCTGCCATGCGCAGAGAAGAGGGGTAGAAACCCATGTAGGAATAAGGACCCCCCATTTCAGCCCAGCTTATCAGAAGCTGAAAGTTCAGGAGCCAGCTAAGAGAGCTTGCTCCTGGTACACTTCTGTTTATGACCTTACTGTGGCCAGTTTTACCTTCAGGCTCAAGAGAGCCTGAGAGTCAGTTGATTGGTCTGAGCTAGAGGCTGGCTCAGGAAGAGACCAGCATGAAGCCAAGTTTTGGGGCTGAACTTGACCATCCACAATATCAGGATTTTATTTAAAGTCTAGGAAAAAGGAACTCCATCCCAGGAGGAGCTAAGAAAAACATATAGAAGGAATTTTGTTAGGCAAGAGATAAGAAGTCAGATCATCCTTTGATCTCTAGCAAAGTCAAGAATGCAAGTGCAGACTTAAGGACATTTCTACCTTTACTTTTAGGGGCCCAGGCACCCTAACTGCCTCAGATAGACTGAAACCACACACTGCAGTAACAACAGAAGAATTATATGTCTTCATGGAATATTACTTAGATTATAAATTACATAATAGTAATACAGTGGGATTAATGTATTTGGAGGTATCAACCTGAGATAATAATGTTTCATTGTGTATAGCAATAGGTGAGAAGCTATTTTAAGTATAGAAAAATATTACTTTGTATTGTCAATATAATCACATATTTAAAAATGTTTTAGAGTAGCATACAAAGTAATGAGTTTCATCATGACATTTTCATGCTTATATACCATTCTGCTTTGTTCTCATTTCCTCCCCACCTCTTCTCCTCTCCCCCAGGTCACCTACTTCCCTCCAGCTAATTCTCTTGATTCCCCCAGATAACACATCTGTCTGCTTTCATGTCACATGTATTTCACTACTCTTTCCTCCCCCTTAAGATTTCAAATATTTATTTCAATAGTTTTTTTTAAATAAAATGAAGTACAAAAATTTCAGAACATTGGTGGAAGACCAATACAAAGTAGGAATGACAAACTGGAAAAGAGATAAAGTACAATTCCAGTCAGGGGATCTTGCAAAAGGCTCAGGACATGCCCTTGTTGAGGCATCTGATGACCCACACAATCACCAAATGACTTTTCTTTTAGAAACTAGAGGTATGTGAGCTTGATTAAGCTGCAAATGGATTCTCTTTGTGGCTGTATCTTGACACAAAGTTTATCAGTGCCAAACACTAACAAACTCTGCTTCCTTTCTGCTTTTCCATCCTTCCTAAGGGAAGGATGAGAGCACATGTGCAAATCCAAGGCTGTTCAGCAGAGTTTAATCTCTCTTCAGTATCTAGGCTTCATCCACTTCCTTTGTCCTTCTATATAAAGAGCTCATTTCTATGATATATAAAGTAGTTCTTATAACATAATTGAAAAACTTGTAACATGATATTAAATAGGAAATTGTTATTTTAACAGGAAGTTTATTGGAAAGGAAAAGTAACAAAGGGCTCTGAAATATTTATGAAATTACTCACTGATACCTAAAGAAGAAAAAGGTATGAAATTGCAGAAAACTACATGGGCTAGAACATGATCATTAATGTCCTATTTGGCTAGTGGTGAATACAAAGATTCTTATAAAATTATTCTCCATTCTTTTCTCATACTTAAATATTTTATGATAATATTTACAAATACTACAGTATTTACATACTATGTATGAGTTATTCAAGAGGTCATTGCTATATTTTTAACTAGAAAAATATTTAAAATGCCAGTATGTCTATTGTAGGTGCTGCTTAAAACCTACATTGCCTTTATTCAAAATAGTAGTAATAATAAAGTAGTGTTAACAAAAGAATAAGCTGGTTCCACAAGTACTGATAAGAAATAACCATCATTACTTAAGTAAACACAAAATGTTCATAGAACTTCATGAGTAGAATTTTGTCACTTGTATAACAAGAAAAAATATGTACAAAAAAGTGTGTAGACACATAGACACACACACAATCACACATGGCATTTCTTATGGTATCTTCAAATAACCATGATTGCTTCATTGGAGGAATACTAAAGGATGAAGAGACAAGAGTTTAACAGTAAGAAAATGAAACTTTTCAATGTTTGATCTTTTAAATATTGTGGGTTTCAAGTATCACTTGCATATATAACCTATTCAAAAGGTATACAAGTATTTTAAATGAATATCCCATTTTATATCCTTTTATGACATTTAACAGTAGTCTGCAATTATTGATTGAATGCCTCCTATGAGTGCACTGGATACAGCAGATCATACCTTCAGGCCACTTTCATTCTAGTAGTGAGAACATGCTAACCATGTCTCCTATCTCATCTTCCTCCTCAGTCTCAGGTCCAGTCTTCTAAGATGCATTTTTTAAATATATTTTTATTATTTTATTATTTTTATTTATTTATTTGAGAGCAACAGGCAGAGAGAGAAAGAGGCAGAGAGAGAGAGAGAGAGAGAGAGAGAGAGAATGGGCTAGCATGCCAGGGCTTCCAGCCACTGCAAACAAACTCCAGACACGTGTGCCCCCTTGTGCATCTGGCTAACATGGGTTCTGGGGAATCGAGCCTTGAACCGGGGTCCTTAGGCTTCACAGGCAAGCGCTTAACTACTAAGCCATCTCTCCATCCCCCTAAGATGAATTTGAATTCCACTATCACTTACTCCTCCCTTTTCTGTTCATTATTCCCTATGTTACCAGCAAACTTGATGGTTTAGTGCTCACAATATAGACCATACATACATTGCTCATCTTGTTTTATCCAATTGGGACTTATTTTGTTTCTCCTCTGTGGTCCCACTGTTCTCAAAGACAATTATCTCTGTAAAGCCTTGCTTAAGCTCTCTGAAAGTACACTTCTGCCTCTCACCATTGATAGTTTTATAATTTTTTTTATGCATGGTACTTTATACCTCTTCTTCAATGAAAGTTTTATTATTATTCTATCTCCTTAAGAAAGTAAATATTTCCTAGACATGTTTGTTTATGTTATTATATCTAGCATATAATTAGTCAACATGGAACCAATGAATAAATTAATAAAAGAAGAAAATGAGAATAAATAATGAAATCAATGAATGCAAAATTATAAAAGATAAGGTAGTGCTATTGTTGTATATACATTCAGAGAAAATCAACATGAAACTAAATGTAGTATCTTCCTGTGGGAAACTGACTAACTAGCAAATGAATGGCTTAAATGTGATCAACCAAAGGGAGCATTTCAGAGAAAATGAGATGGAATAGAAATCTTCAAATAGACTATCTCCACCAACCTCTGACCCACAGCAAGGAAAGTTCCCACCATCTGTAATTTTTTTAGCCACAGGAATGCATTAACCTAGCCCATGTATTGATTTATTTTTAGACATAATGAACTATAATCCTAGAACCTATTCTAAACTAAATTGGCATGTTTATTACCTTCAACTAAGAGCATTAGACTACACACTCCCCATTTATTTCAGCTGGGATGCTAAGTATAATATTCCCTTTAAACCCTAACCTAAAATAATTCACATTTTAGAGTATATGGCTTCATATGAGGCACCTCAATTTGAGCTGCCCATGATCCTGTTAGATCCTATTGCACCAGCTTTTTATAAACCATCAATCGCAGAACCTCCACTGTTGCCTTGGCTTGAGGCACAGTTTATTTCCTTAGATGAAAGAGATTCAAGCTGGGAATTATAGAATTTCTGAACCATTTTATGTTCTATATATTTGACAGTTACTCCCTGCTGCTTTTTCTTCTGTATTTCCAGGTGCATTTACTGGGTTTCTATTTGAAAATAGAATGGCATGCTGGATAATATAACACTTGAAACCTCTCTTTTAAAAGAGGGCATGACCTTTATAACACTTTCAGTGAACTCCAGGTGTTAGCACAAGTTCAGGGAAACTTCAGAATTGAAAGTCTGACTTTACTTATTGTCCTATAATCTTTCTCTTTTAAGGTGTTGTTACTAACTCTGTTGAAAAAAATTCTCTCTCTCTCTCTTTTTCTATTGATAAAATATACAGATATACTGGTGGATGTTTTCAAACTGAATCCACAAAGCCTGATAAAGAAACAGACCACTTCCAGTATCACTGTAGTCAGCCGTGTACCCATGCCATTACTTTCTCCCAAACATAACCTCTTTCTTGTCTTTGAACAACATGGGAGACTACTGTCTACTTTGTGCACATCTATGTGTCACTTATTTCACTCAAGAGGATATTGGTGAAATGTCTCCATGTTATTAGGTGTGATTACACATTTTGTTATTTATAAAACACCATTAGGTAAATATACCACCATTAATTTTTCTATTCTACTACTGATATATAGTTGGTTTTGTGCTCAGTGTAGTGATGAACATTTCAGTAGATGTCATTTATCTTATTTTATTGAGGCAAGTCCAATACACTAGCCTTTTTATGTGTGAGAGAGAATTGGCATACCATGGCTCCCAGCCATTGCAATCAAACTTCAAATGTGTGCCCACTTATGCACATGTGCAACCTTATATGCTTGTGTCACTTTGTGTGTCTGGCATATGTGGGATCTGGAGAGTCAAACATGAGTCCTTAGGATTTATAAGCAAGCACCTTAACCACTAAGCCATCATATTTGATTGAATATGTACTCATTCATTTTACCTTGGAATCTGTGCTTGGGTATATAAGAATATCTCAATATGATTATAATCTCAACAAGAATTTGAATTTTTATGCTAAAAAAGTTACATAACTCCTGTTGCACTCAGATGTGCATTGCTGGTAGCTTGTGAGCCTGTGGGATAAAAGGTTTATTTGGGCGCTGGAGGGATGCTTAGCAGTTAAGGCATTTGCCTGCAAAACCAAAGGACCGAGGTTCGACTCACCAGGACCCACATTAGCTAGATGCACAAGGGCGTGCACGTGTCTAGAGTTCATTTGCAGTGGCTAGAGGCCCTGACATACCCACCCTCCCCCCCCCGACTCACTCTATCTCTTTCTTTCTCTGTCAAATAAATAAATAAATAAATAAAAATTTTAAAAAATAATTAAAAAGTTTTATTTTGGCTTATAGATTTGAGTGGAAGTTCCCTGAAAGCAGGGAGAAATGATGGCATGAGCAGAGGCTAGACATCACCTCGTGGCCAACATCAGATGGAAAACAACAAGAGAGTGTGCTAAACACTGACAAAAGGAAGCTGGCTATAACATCCATAAGCCTGCCCACTATAATACCTTCTATCAAGGAGGATTCAATTCTGAAAATGCCATCAGCTGGGAACCTAAGCATTGAGAAAACAAATTTATGGGGACACCTGTATCAAACCACTATGTTCTACCTCTGGCCCCCATAAACTGAACCATCCATAATATAAAATACCATGCCTTCAGTCCAACTTTAAAGTCCCCATAATTTTTAATCAATCCTAATGATGTTCAAATATTCCCATAGTCCAAGGTCTTTGAACTGAGCCATAATACCAAAAAAAAAAAAACCACAAATACCCATAATGACACAGAATAAACATTCACACTGCAAAAGATGGCATTGAACATAGCAAGGAAATATTCAACCAATACAAGATTTAAACAGAGCAAGCATCAAACTCTGTAGCTCCAAGCCCAACAACTCTAGTCAGTGACAAGTCTTCAAGTCTGATAATTCTAACTAGTGACAAGTCTGGAGTTCCAATTTCATCCCTCCAGCTAGGCTACTCACAGTCCCTGAAGACTTAATCTGGTGCCAGCAGCTTTCCTTGGCAGCCATCCCATAATCCTGGAATCCCAATTGGGATTCCACTGCAACCAAGGTTCATCTGAATGGCTCCATCTGGTCTCTACACAGGTAGTCCAACAAGCCTGCTTCACACTGTCCATTTCCCAAAACAAAACCATGTTGCAAATTCAATGACCCTCTCTTTCCTGCATTTCTTATACTCCATAATACCAGGTAGGCTACTAACTTGTTAATCTGTTGTGGAGGGGGGTGACAAAGCAAATTTTGAAGAACAAGACACTCCTTCAGAGTTCAGACCCCTTGAAAAGAGTCTGCATTCTTCCTGTTATCCTAATGTCAGGTCAGCTGGCCCAATCTCAACGGTTGTAAGCTTTCATACACTTGCAGCTGAATGGGCAGTAGTTTCAGCCCAAAGATTTGGTTCCTTTTTATGTCATATCCCTCTGCTAACACCAGTGTATTTCTATGGAAGCCTCTCACACAAACTGCTTCTAGCCTAGTTCATGCAAAGCTCTTTCTCACCCTCATAAGCCAAACCTCACAGTCCATAGTTCTTATTGTTTACAGGTCTTTCAACCCTGAACAGAATAGTCCATCAAGCTGTACTTACAGTACTGTGAGGCATCACTTAGACTATGATTACAAATCCATCCACATCTTCCTGAAAAGCAGTTCTGAAAGGCCAAAGTCACAAAGTCAGGTTTCTAGCAGCAACAATCCTGCTCCACTGGTACCAATTTTACTGTTGCAGTAAGGTTTGCATTGCTGTCGGAAAACACCCAACCAACAGCTGCTTGTGGGAAAACAAAGAAAAAAAGATTGTTTTATCTTACAGACTCAAGGGGACACTCCATGATAACAGGGGAAAACAATGACATGAGCAGAGGGTGGACATCACCTCCTGCCCAACATCAGGTGGACAAAAGCAGCAGGAGAGTGTGCCAAACACTAGCAAGAGGAAGCCAACTATTAACACTCATAAGCCTGCACCCAACAATACACTGCCTACTGGAGAATTCAATTCCCAAATTTCCCTCAGCTTGGAACCTAAGCATTCAGAACACAAATTTATGGGGGACATCTGAATCAAACACACCACCTCATGTGTTTATCAGCAATTTGAACATCTTCTTTTGTGGAATATCCATTTTTAAATTTGCTTATGAATCATTTTCTTATTTCTAGGAAAAGTGTGTAACATATATATATATATATATATACATATGAATGACATATTTTGTGGGCTGCCATTACATTCTTAATGATGTATTTATTTTTATTTTTTATATATTTAATTAATGAATTAATTTATTAAAGATACAGAGAGAGAGAGGGAGAGAGTCAATAGATGGACAGAGAATAGGTGCACCAGGGCCTCTAGACACTGCAAAGGAACTCCAGACACATGTGCCACTGGTGCATGTGGCTTATGTGGGTACTCGAGAATCAAAACTTGGTCCTTACGCTTTTAAGGCAAGCACTCTAAGCCATCTCTCTAGACTCAATGATGCATTTAGATGAAAACAACTCCCTTGATTTTAATATATATGACTATCAAATTAATTTTTTATGAGTAACAAGTTTTGTGTCATGTTTAAGTGTTTACCTCTATTCAGTAAGTGTCTGTTTTCACTTAAAACAAGTGTTTTATATTTTATATTTAGATCTATAAACAAATATATAATTGATTCTTTTCTATGGTTTAAAGTATGAGTCCAAATAATTTTGCTTGTCCTTGAATTCAATTGTGCTAGCACTGTCTACTGAAACCTGACACCCCCATAACACTACAGCACCACCCTTGTCATAATTAAGTGATCATGTGGATGGATCATCTATTATTGATTAGTATATCTAAGTCAAAATGTCTTAGTGTATTTATCTTCTTGCTAGATCTTGATAGCTCTTAGCTTAAGTCTTCAATATTTCTTCTTTTTATTGTTTTAGTCATTTTAGTACATATCAATTTATTATTAATTTTTTCCCTCCATGGACATGCACACACACAAACATGCCAAGATCTTATCTGAAATTTCATTGACTTTATGTATTAATTTGGGAAGAACTAATATCTTTAAATATTGAATATCCCAGTCCATGAACATATTTATCTCTGCTTTTATTCAGGTTTAAATTTGTCACAATAAGTTCTTTAGAGTTTGTCTATGTTATATAGAACATGTTTTATTTTCTAATTCATCAAAGGTCTTTATGTTCATGACTACTAATAAGACGTCTATGTTCCTCCAAATTTTTTTTTTTAATTTGGTATGTACACAGTGTGCATACAGTCATGCTGGTACTCCTCCCTGGCCTCCCCCTCCACAGGGACCCTCCTTGTTGGGGAATATCGGTCGTTCATTGTGGGGTTAGCCATAAGTTATATGTAAGAGGCAATGTCTCTGTGCGTTATGTCCCAACATGTGGCTCTAACAATCTTTCCACCCCCTCTTTGGCATTTTTTTCTGAACCATGTTGGGTTAGGTTTAGGTCTACTTCAGTGATGAGGACTTGGGAGCCTCTGTGTCTCTGGA
Source organism: Dipus sagitta (assembly GCA_036346955.1). Classification (NCBI taxonomy): domain Eukaryota; kingdom Metazoa; phylum Chordata; class Mammalia; order Rodentia; family Dipodidae; genus Dipus; species Dipus sagitta. The sequence continues at coordinate 58,282,389 of CM070773.1, forward strand.
TATCTGGTTTGGTAGGAGTTGAGTGCTCTCTGTGTCTATCTCCTTCACCCTTGTGCTGGTACCAGATTCACCAAGAAAGCAGCACTCTTGCTCATTTTCCCAATTACTCTTGGTTTCAACTGGGGCCCTGTTGCAGTGTGATGGGTTGATTCTCTCGTCAGTATCTATGTCCATCGGAAAAAGAGAAACAAATTCTCTAATGGACATCAGCACCAAATAAATAGGATAGCCATTGTTATTTTAGAGAAAATTTAATAAGTGTAGGTCCTCTTGTAGCCCGCAATTGGTGGGAGCTTGATAATGGAGAGTGGACTTGTTTTTTGAATATGGTTCTGACTTGTTTCCCAGCTCCAGCTATGGTTTCCATTCCACTGAGCAGATCCCTTAGACAAATCAAGAGCAGTTAGTTACCCACCATGGCTGTGTGCCACTATTGCACTTGTGTGAGCATCACTTCAGATTGTTTGCTGTGGAGTAGCTTAGACTATGAGTTGCTTGGACATATGTTGGTCATTTTCCCCAGTTGCTCATGTAGCACCTTCTGGCACTAGATGAGCTGTCTGGGGACTGACTCTCTTCCAGATTCCCACCAGGTCACTCCATGTTCCATACCAACAGCATATGGTGTCTTCAGCAGTAGAGTCTTACCACTAACCTTTGGTGGGTCATCTAGTACTCTGACAGAAACCTGTCTACTTTTGGGAAACCTTGTAAGTCTCTGTGATCAACAGCTCAATGTGGATGTTAGCCACATGCTGGTACTGGGAGTTACAGACCAGGACCAAAGAAAAGAAGGAAGAAAAAGATAGGTAATATAAGAAATAGAAGAGGGAGAGAGATAGAGAGAGAGAGAGAGAGAGAGAGAGAGAGAGAAACTGAAGATTAAGGTTAGTCTTCATCATACCCTCTCCAGGGTCCTGTGGTTCAGGTGTTCCCTCTAAGGACCTGATGAATGTTGAACCATTTAGTCTGTCTTTTAGGATGTAGAATTTTATGTTACCATTGCCATTTGGGTCCAGTTTTTTGTTCCCTACCCCCACATTTACCCTCCCCTCCCACGCCACCCTCCCTCTTGTCCTGTCCTCGAGATGCTTATTAGGTATGCCAGCATCTCAGGTAAATTCAGGTTAGGAGCCACAGATGAGTGAGACAATGTTATGATTATCTTTCTGTGATTGGGTGAGTTCGCTGAGAATGATTTGTTCCAGGTTCGACCATTTTTCTTCAAATTTCATTGTGTCATGATGGCCATCTGGGTTAATTCCATCTCTTAGCTATTATGAATTTAGCAGCTATAAACATGGTTGAGTAAATTTCTCTGAACTGAAGCATGGAGCATGCCCAGTAAGAGAATAATGGGGTCTGTTGGTAACTCTATATGTTCCTCCAAATTTTTATGTTGAAATCCTAATTAATATCTATTTTGATGGTGTTTTGAGGTAGGTTTATTGATTATTGGTGTTAGATAAAGTAGTGCATTTGTAGTGAGACCAATACCCTCATAAAAGACAAAGACATAGGAGATTGTTCTCTTTCTACCATCTGGGGGCACAAAGCAAAGAAGCCCTTATGCAAATCAGAAAGAGTATCCTCATTCAGACCCATGTCTGAGAGCACTATTCTTACTCACCAACCTCCATAATTGTCACATGTACATTTATACTGCCTAAGGTATCCAGTATAAGATATATATTTTATAATAACCTAAACTAAACATGATAAATGATTTGGCCATATTTTGTACCACTTATAACCAATCAAATTGAGAAGAAAACACAAAGTTGTTTACATATATTTCAATAATCAAATCAATCAATCTCATTAAAGATAATACTGTCAAACCAGTATAAAAGTTTCTATATTTACTTTTTGCATCTGCGTTTACCAGATTATTAAGTGGTAATGAATTAAATCAAGGGTTGGCTCTGTAGTAGAGCCATAATTTGAGTAGTTAAGATAGAGAAGCCATGCATACTTTTTGTGTTATTTGTTTTTTTTTTCTTTGCTATTTTTGATATCTTTATGCATGGCATTATTTTAAATTTTCCACTATGATTTTTTGGGCCTAATTAATTTCTCAGCATTTTGTTTCCCTTAAGCAAATCAGCTTTCAAATTCCATTGTTTCCAAAAAAAAATACCTGCTTCTAACTGATTCTTGAGTGTTTCTGTACCATGTTTGGAAAAAGAAGCAAGACTCACCTGGTATCAAACTCTTTCAAATAGTGAAACAGGTGGAGAGGACTTCTGGGTAAGATAGCTGCATAGGAGTCACACTAATCCAGCCTAGGGAAGCATTTGAGCAAAACCACAGCAAAATAAACTCTTTGTCTGAAAATTGAAGGTGTATAGGTTTTTGTTTCTGCCACAGTGTAGAAGCAGTAGACACTAAGATCTATCAGAAAGGAGGAAATCAGGCAGAATCCCACCAAAGAGCTTGTGGACCTGTACCCAAGCTGCAGGACCCACATGGCTCCATGTGCCCACTCGGCACCCAGCTGCAGGAACAGAGACCAAACAAGAGGATTTGCCAACCTCATCAGCCTCCTTATGAAGTCCAGCAATCTGAAGGGGAGAAAGCAGGACACAGGTGAGACCAGCTGATCTGTTACAGTACAATTCTTGGCATCCTGTACTCTCCCATCCACCAACTGACAGAATAGCGACCCTCTGGAGAAGGCATTCAGCTCCGGGCAGCAGAGCATCCAGCACAGCTGATCAGAGCACCAGATTCACAGCACAACATGGACAGATCAAGGTGGGCACTCAGCATTGGTGAGGTGTCAAGATGCCCCAAAAGGTAATGAGGCTGACTGACAAAAAAGCAGGTACATAGGCGTGCACTGGAAGTACTTATCTCTCTTTCTATGTCAGGCCAGGTTATGGCTTATATATTCATGGTTGGCTTTACCATTCTCAACTAAGCTGTATTTTGGGGTTAACCATTATTGCCTTTAATACTTTCAGACACTTAGGGCCTTTGTCTTTTTCTTCTTTCATTATTGGGGGCAGGGTCTGATTTAGATCCAGGCCAAACTGGAACAAATTTCATAAAAGAACTCTCAACCTCCTGATTGACAGGAGTAAGGGTGTAAAGCAACACACATGCTTAGGGTTTGTGGCTTTATAAGGTTATCTGTTTGTTTCAATCCCCATACTGGCATACTCTGTGCTGGTTTTTATTGAATGTGTATATTGCTCAGTTGAATGGTAGAATTTGCCATTAAAATGCTCCACCCAGCTCACTAGAATACTTGAATAGAAGGCAAACTCAACAATTAGGATTACTTCTGTGGTTGGACTGGAGTTCAAGAGCTACATGTGGCACATTAAACTCGTACTCTGAAGGTACATAAAGTTGGATTTCTGAATCTAAAAGCACCATAGATTGTTAGAAAACTCAAGCGTCAGAGTCACATGTTGGGTCATGATATGCAGAGACATTTAGCTTAGCCATAACTGTGGGCTAACTCCACAATGCATGTCCCGTATACCTCAACAAGGAGGGGCCAAGGGGAGGGGGTAGGTCACGGATGAGCCTAATAATGGTACCAAACTGACTGTATTTGCTGAATACAGAACTGACTAATAAAAATAAAAATAAAAATAAAAATAAAATAAAAAAAAAACTATTTTAAGGGTACAGCCTCATGTAATTTTAGAAATGAAAAACATGTGAAACAAACAAAAATTGATAAATTTAAAATATTACCAACAAAAAAAAAACTCAAGCATGAAATAAACTCAGAAAACAAAAACTGCAACATTATAATACAAGAAACACAAACAATCAAGACAATACAATCCCTCCAAAAATTATAAATGAATCAGAAATGGCCCCCAATGACACTGTTTTAGATGAAATGCCTGAAAAAGATTTCAAAAAAAAAATATTTTATCTATAATCAAAGAAATCAAAGGAATCAAAGAGAAAACAAATGAACTAAAGGAGAAAACAAACTCCTGAACAATTCCAAAAGAACCCAGGAAACCAGCTTAATGAAATAATGAGGTCATTACAGGACACGAGTAAGAAAATAGAAATACTGAATGAAAACCAGGCAGAAATACTAGCAATGAAAAACAATGTCAGTTAAATAAAAAACTGTGGAAACTCTCACCAGTAGAATGGATGAAGGAGAGAACAGAATATCTAAACTAGAAGACCAGGTAGCAGATCTAATGCAGTCTAACAAAGAGAAAGACAAGCTAATAGGAAGGTATGAATGGGAATTTCAAGATATCATGAACACTATGAAAAGATCAAGCATAAGTATTCAGGGTATAGTAGAAGAATTTTAATCCAGAGGCTTAGTAGGCATTTTCAACAAAATCATAGAAGAAACATTTCCCCAAATTGAAAATAAGCTTTTAGAACACCAAACAGACAAAACTTGGAAATAACCTCTCCTCACCATGTTATAATTAAACTCCTAAGCATGAAAACCAAAGAAAATATATTGAACACAGTTAGAGAGAAAAAGCAAGTCACCTATGAAGGCAAGCCCATCCAGATCATAGCAGATTACTCAACACGAACATTAAAAGCCAGAGGGCTTAGAATGATGTATTCCAAGTTCTGAAAGATAACCAAGAATACTTTACCCTGAAAATCTATCTATCCAAATTGAAGGAGAAATAAGGACATTCCACAGCAAAAACAGGCTAAAGGAATTTATGACACTCTTTCATGCTGAAAAGAAATCAGAGCACACACAAGAGGAAACAAGAAACCATAATTTTACTCAAATAACAGTTAAAACAAGAGAGTAAAAGGTAACAGGAAGCACTACAAAACAAGAAAACTGGTGAGAATAAACACATACCTTTCAATAATAAATCATACTATCAATGGCTTCAATGTCCCAACCAAAAGACAAAGGCTTGCAGACTGGATTAAAAGTCAGGATTCTGGTGTTTGTTGCCTCCAGGGAACTCATCTCTCACTAAAATATAGACACCGTCTTAGGGTGAGAGGATGGAAAATGGTATTTAAGCAAATGGGCCTAGGAAACAAACATGTGTTGCCCTCCTAATAAGTGACAGGATAGAGCTCAAACCAACATCAGTGATGAAAGAAGGTCACTTTACACTGCTTAAAGGAACACCCCAACAGGAGGACATTACAAGTTTAAACATATATGCACCTAACATGGGGGATCCCAATTTCATTAAACAAACACTATTAGACTTAAGTTCACAGATAACACCAAACAAAATTGTAGTGGGTGACTTCAATACCCCATTCTCATCAATTAACAGGTCATCCTGGCAAAAAATAAACAGGGAGGGGCTGGAGAGATGGCTTAGCAGTTAAGTGCTTGCCTGTGAAGCCTAAGGACCCCAGTTCGAGGCTCAATTCCCCAGGACCCACGTTAGCCATATGCACAAGGGGGCGCACGCGTCTGGAGTTCATTTGCAGTGGCTGGAGGCCCTGGTGCACCCATTCTCCCTCTCTCTCTCTCTCTATCTGCCTCTTTCTCTCTCTGTCTCAAATAAATAAAATAAACAAAAAATATTTTAAAAAAATAAAAAATAAATAAACAGAGAGACATCTGAATTAAATGATGTCATGGAACAAATGGACCTAACAGATATGTACAAGACATTCCAAAACAATGCTGCAGAATATACATTTTTCTCACCAGCACATGGAACATTCTCCTAAATGGACCATATATTAGGATGCAATGCAAATCTTAACAAATACAGGAAAATTGAAATAACCCCTTGTATCTTATCTGATCACAATGGAATTAAAGTACAACTCAGCAACAAGAAAAACTACAGAGCCTACAGAAATTCAAGGAGAATAAACATTACACTATTGATTGATTAATGGGTCATTGAAGAAATCAAAAAGGAAATCAATAAATTCAGAGTCAAATGATGATGAGAACACAACATACCAAAACCTTTGGGACACAATGAAGGCAGTCCTAAGAGGGAAATTTATAGCTTTAAGTGCTGATATTAAGAAATTAGAGAGTTTACAAATAAGCAATTCACAGCTTCACCTTAAGGCCTTGGGAAAAGAAGAACAAGGCAAACCAAAATTGAGTAGACAGGAAGAAATAATAAAGATTAGGAGATAAATTAATGAAATAGAAGCCAAAAGAAAAAAAATTCAAAGATTCAATGAAACAAAGAGTTGGTTCTTTGAAAGGATCAATAAGATTGATGATCCCTTAGCAAATCTGACCAGAAGAAAGACAGAAGAGACAAAAATTAATAAAATTAGAGATAAAAGGTCACCATTATAGCAGACACCAACTAAATTCAGACAATTATAAGGACATACTTTAAGAATATATATGGCTCTATATTTGAAAATCTTAAAGAAATGGCTGATTTCCTTAGTTCATATGACCTACCAAAATTAAATCAAGATGAGATAAACCATTTAAATAGACCCATAACAAGGATGGAGATCCAAGAAGTTGTAAAGTTTTCCCAACTAATAAAATTCCAGGCCCAGATGATTCACTAGTGAATTTTGCCAGACCTTCATGGAAGTACTAACACCACTGCTTCTCAAAATTTTCCATAAACTGGAAAAGGAAGGAATTCTACTGAACTCCTTCTGTGAAGCTAGCATCACCCTGATAATAAAACCAGCCAAAGACAGAACAAAACAAACAAAAAAAGAAAGAAAGAAAGAAAGAAAGAAAGAAAGAAAGAAAGAAAGAAAAAGAAAAGAAAAGAAAATTACAGACGAGGGCTGGAGAGATGGCTCAGCAGTTAAGGCACTTGCCTGTAAAGCCAAAGGACCTCACCTTCATTCTTCAGTACTCACTTAAGCGAGATACAGAAGATGGCACAGGTATCTGGAGTTCGTTTGCAGTGGATGGAAGCCCTGTCATGCCCATTTTCTCCTCTCTCTCTCTCTCTCTCTCTCTCTCTCTCTCTCTCTCTCTCTCCCTCTCTAATAAATGAATAAAAATAAAATAAAATAAATATATCAAAAAGAAAATTAAAGAACAATCTCCCTGATGAGCAATGCGAAAATTCTCAACAAAATATTGGCAAACAGAATACAAGAACATATCAGAAAGATTATTCATCTGACCGAGTAGGCTTTGTCCCAGAGGTACAGGGATGGTTCAACATACACAACTCGATAAATGTAATACACTATGTAAGTGGACTGACAGACAAAAATCGCATGGTTATCTCAATACATGCAGAAAAAGTATTTGACAAAATTCAACATCCATTCATGGTAGAAGTCCTACAGAAACTGGGACTAGAAGGAACATATCTCAACATAATGAAAGCTATTTATGACAAACCTACAACCGACATAATACTTAATGGGGAAAATTTGAAGCTTTTCCACTAAATTCAGGAGCAAGACAAGGGTGTACACTTTCCCCACTTTTATTTAATACCGTATTGGAAGTCCTAGCTATAGCAATAAGGCAAGAGATGCTCATAAGAGCAATAAAGTTTGGGAATGAAGAGATCAAATTAACATTATCTGCAGATGATATGATTATGTACATAAAGGATCCTAAAGACTACCAGCAAGCTGTTAGAGCTGATAAACACTTTTAGCAATGTAGCAGGATACAAAATAAACACAGAGAAATGACTAGAATTCATATATACTAACAACAAACATTCAGAGGATGAACTCAGAGAATCTCTCCCATTCACAATTGCCTCAAAAAAAAAAAAGTAGCTTAGAATAAACCTAACCAAGGCAGTGAAGGATCTCCACAATGAGAATTTTAAAACACTGAAGCAAGAAATTGTAGAAGACACTAGGAAATGGAAAGACATCCTATGTTTTGGACTGGAAGAAGCAATATTATGAAATGTCAATCTTGCCAAAAGTACTCTACACATGTAATGCAATCCCCATTAAAATTCCAATGACATTCTTCAGAGAAATATAAAAAAGAATTCTAAAATTCATTTGGAGGCACAAAAATCCTTGAACAGCTAAAATAATTTTGAGGAACAAAAATAAGGCTGGTGGTATACCATTCCTGATTTTAAGTTATATTACAAAGTCATGCTAACAAAAACAGCATGGTATTGGCACAAAGACAGACACATAGATCAATGGAACAGAATAGAGGGCACAGATTTTAAGCCAGGCAGCTATAGCCATCTGATGTTTGACAAAAATGCTAAAAATATCCATTGGAGAAAAGACAGCCTCTTCAATAAGTGTTACTGAGAATATTGGATATCTATATGTAGAAGGATAAAAATAGATCCCTGTCTTTCTCTGTGCACAAGAATCAAATCCCAGTGGATCAGGGACCTTAATGTCAGACCTGAAACTCTGAAATTGCTAGAGGAAAAGGTGGGGGAAACCCTTCAACATGTTGGCATAGGAAATGACTTTCTGAATATAACCCCAATTGCTCACGAAATAAAACCACTAATTAACTGGGATCTCATGAAATTATAAGCTTTTGTATAGCAAAGGATACTGTGAATAGAGGAAAGAGACATCCTACAGAATGGGAGAAAATCTTTGCCATCTGACAGAAGATTAATATCCAGAATATTCAAAGAACCCAAAAAACAAAACAATAAGAAATCAAACAACCCATTTAAAAAAGTGGGCTATGAAACTTAATAGAGAGTTCTCAAAGGAAGAAATACAGATGGCATATAAAATCTAAAACAGTGTTCTGCAGACCTACCATCATAGAAATGCAAATTAAAACTACTTTGAAATTCCACCTCATTCCTGTAAAAATGGCTATCATCCAGAAAACAAATGACAGTAAATGTTGGAGAGGATGCAGAAACAGGGGAACCCTTCTACACTGTTGGTGGGAATGTAATCTGGTACAGCCATCGTGGAAATCAGTGTAGAGGCTCTTGAGACAGCTAAAAATACATTTACCTTATGCCCCAGCTATAGCACTCATAGGCATATATCCTAACTTTTCTCACTACCTTGGAGATACTTGTTCACCAATATTTATTGCTGCTCTATTCACAATAGCTAGGAAACGGAACCAGCCTAGATGTCCTTCAGCAGGTGAAGGGATAATAAATATGTTGTATATTTGCACAATAGAGTTATAGTCAGTGGTAAAGAATAATGAAATTTTCAGGGAAATGGATGGACCTGAAAAGGATTATACTAAGGGAGGTAACCCAGGCCCAGAAAGCCAAACATCACATGTTCTCTCTCTTATATATGAATCCTAGCTACAAATGTTTAGTGTTGTGTGTTAGCTAGAACCAAAAATCGGCAGCAGAGGCCAGTAAGCTTGTAAAAGGCTATAAGGAAGGGAGGATAGGGAAGGACTTTAGGGGATGATATTGTATATCTGTAAGTAGGAGAACAGATTTCAGGGAGTGGAATGGCCTAAGTGAGACCAGGGGAAGAAATTAAAAGAAAATGAGGGGAGGGTCAATCAAAATTCAAGATATTCTGAATAAGACATATGAAAGCCTACTTTTTAAGATAATGGCATGGCCAGAAGCCATACATTGCAACTAGAAAACTTTCAGTACCACAGATGTGATACCTTCCCATGAGATGGCAATAACCTATTGCTGAAGACTTAACATGCCTGGGCAGCAAGGCCACTGAGAAATAAAGCTGGTGCTGAGCTGAAAACCTTCTCCCTGTAGACCAGATAACTGAAAGCTGGAAAAAGCTGCACTCCATGCAGCCCTATGGGAGATAGAAGTCTTAAGTGGTGAAAACAGTGGACACTGGAAGCCTCAAATTTGGTCAGACAGGCCAAATGACTGAACAGGTGCAATAACGGCATGTCTGCTCTGGGAGAAACCAACTGCTCTCTAATTGGACTGGAGTCCCACTCTGTGGGACAGAATACATGCCTAGTACTGAAAACCTAATCAAAACCCTATGACAGGGGAGGTCATGACCCTTAGGGGTATAAAGCATGCTCTTGTCTGGCTAAATACATGTGTTGTTCTCACGAAACTGCCCTTTAAGCACTGAACTTAATGTTCATATTCATATATTAATGCTACTCTCACTTTTGGTTAGAGAAGCTTCTCTTTTCAGATGGCGGTGACCACAGGAATGACCCAAAAGGCAACATGGTTCCTTGAAAAACTGACAGAGTATTGCTCAGCACTGAAACATCTGTACCACACTCTCCGAGGCCCTTGGTCCATTGTGGAAGAGGTTGTGGAAAGAATGTAAGAGCCAAAGGAAGGGTACCACTCCTTACAATGCAACTGTCCAGACTGAAATTGGCTTTGATATCCATGACCTCACAGTACCTAGCAATACCTTCACAAGTTCCTCATACAAGACCCTCATAATAGAAGAGAAATATGATAATATCAAAAGAAAAGAGAGACTAATGGAGAGAGGGAGAGGATATGATGGAGAGTGGAGGTTTGAAGGGGAAAGTGTGGGAGGGGAGGGAATTATCAAGGTTTATTTTCTGTAAGTATAGATGTTGTCAATAAAAAAATAAAAAAATAGCAACAAGGAAACATGTTATTGTAGTCAGGTTCACATTTCTGGAAGAAAGCACCCAACCAAAAGCAGCATGTGGGAAAAAAAGGTTTATTTTGGCTTGCAGACTTGAGGGGAAGCTCCATCATGGCAGAGGAAAACAATAGCATGAGTAGAGAGTGGACATCACATCCTTGCCAACATCAGGTGTACAACAGTAGCAGGAGAGTCTGCCAAACACTGGCAAGGAGAAACTGGCTAAAAAAAATCCATAAGCCTGGGTTTGCATGTGCACCTTTGATTCTGTTCCACTGATCTGTGTTTGTTTTTGTGCTAGTAACATCCTGTTTTGGTTTCTATGGCTTTGTAATATATCTTAAAATCAGTATGGTGATACTGCCAGACTTATTTTTGTTGCTCAGAAATTTGGCTACTCAAGGATTTTTGTGTTTCCAAATTAATTCTGAGATTGTTTCTCCTATTTCAGTGAAAAAATGCCATTGGTCACAAGCTGACTTGGAATCCTCAACAGACCAGAAATCTTAACCTCCTAATTGACAGGATTAAGGATGTGAAGCAACACACATCCTAAGGGACTGTGACTTTGTTAGAGGATCTGGTTGTCATAATACCTACTCTTGCATAAATACACTGTGCTGTTTTTCATTGAATGTGTACATTGTTTCCTTAATTTTAGAATCTGCCTGTATTTTGTTCCACTCAGCCTACTTAAATACTCCCATAGCAGGCAAACCCAACATCAAGGGACACTTTTGTAGATACTCTGAGAGTTTTAAGAGCCACACCTAGCACCTTAAGCTCCTAGCCTGAAGATATATAACATCAGATTGATTGATACATCTGATAATACTGCAGCGAACAAGAAAATCCAAGCATTAAATTAATCCAAGATGCAAAAATATGTTCATTATAATACAAGTAACACCAAAAATCAAGACAACATAAATCCACCAAAAACTATTAATGCATCAGAAATGACCTCCAGTGAGAATGAGTTACAGGAAATGCCTGTTTATAATCATTCAAAAGAATGGTTATAAACAAGCTCAAAGAAGTCAAAGAGGAAATCAAAGAAAGGAAAGAGGAAATCAAAGGAATCAAGGAAGAGACAGGAAATCAATTAAATGAAATAAAGAGGTCAATAAAAGATATAAATAAAGAAATAGAAATAATAAAGAAAAAACAGTCAGAATTACTAGAAAAGAAGAACAAAGTCAATGAAATAAATAACTCTGTAGGAAATCTCACCAGTAGAATGGATGAAGGAGAGGACAGAATATCTAAACTAGAAGACGAGGTGGCAGATCTAATACAGTCCAACAAAGAGAAGGACAAACTAATAAGAATATATGAATGGGAATTTAAAGATATTTGGAACACTATGAAAAGATAAAACATAAGAATTCAGGGTATAGTAGAAGGAGAAGAATTTCACTCCAAAGCATAGTAGGCATTTTCAGCAAAATCACAGAATAAAACTTCCACCAAATTGGGAAAGAGATGCAAATGTAGATACAGGAATCCTTTAGAATAACAAACAGAGAAAACCTGAAAGGAACCTCTCCTTGCCATATTATAGTTAAACTACCAAACATACAAACCAAAGCAAATATATTGAAAGCAGTTAGAGAGAAAAATCAAGTTACATACAAAGGCAAGCCCATCAAGTTCACAACAGATTACTCAACACAATCTTTGAAAGCCAGAAGGGCTTGGAGTGATATATTCCAAGTTCTGAAAGATAACAACTGTCAAGCAAGGTTACTTTATCCTGCAAAGCTATCCATTCAAATAGACAGAGAAATAAGGACATTCCACAACAAAAGCAGGCTAAAGGAATATTTGAAAACAAACCAGCTCTACAGAAAATACTTGAAAGAATCCTCCATGCTAAAAAGAAAGAAAACACACATATAAGGAACCTGGAAAAAACAAATCATACTCAAATGCTAGTTAATACCAGAGAAAGAGAGCAAAGGTAAAACTGGAAAAACTATTAAAAAATGGCAAAAGTAAATACACGCCTTTCAGTAATATCTCTTAATATCAATGGCCTCAATGCCCCAACCAAAAGGCGTAGGTTGTCAGATCTGTCAATTAGTTGCCTCCAAGAAACTCAGCTTTCTACAAAGGATGGATACTATCTTAGGGTGAAAGGTTGGAAAACAGTGTTTCAAACAAATAGGCCTAGAAAACAAGCAGGGGTTGCTATCCTAATATCTGACAAGGTAGACTTCAGTCAAACATTAGGAAAGATAAGGAAGGTCACTTTATATTGATTAAAGGCACACTCCAAAAGGAGGACAGTACAATCCTAAACATATATGCACCTAACATGGGTGCTCCCAACTTCATCAAACAAACATTATTAGAACTAAGATCACAGATAACACCAAACACAGTTGTAGTGGGTGACTTCAACACTCCACTCTCATCAATTGACAGGTCATCCCAGGAAAAAAATAAACAGAGAGGCATCTGGACTAAATGAGGTCATAGAACAAATGGACCTAACAGATATATGCAGGACCTTTCATCCAAATGATGCAGAATACACATTCATTTCAGCAGCACATGGAACATTCTCTAAAATAGATAATATATTAGGACACAAATCAAACCTTAACAAATACAGAAAAATTGAAATAATTCCTTGTACTCTATCTGATCACAATGGGATTAAAGTACAAATCAGCAACAATAAAAGCTACAGAGCATACACAAGATCATGGAAACTAAACAGTACACTACCAAGTGCCGAATGAGTCAATGAAGAAATGAAGAAGAAAATCAAAACATTCATAGTGTCAAATGATAATGAGCACACAACATACCAAAACCCTTGGCACACAATGAAAGCAGTCCCAAGAGGGAAATTTATTTTTATCTATTTATTTATTTATTTATTTATTTATTTTGATTTTTCAGAGTAGGGTCTCACTCTAGCCCAGGCTTACCTGGAATTCACTATATAGTCTCAGGGTGGCCTCAAATGGCCTCAAACTAACAGTGATACTCCTACCTCTGCCTCCCAAGTGCTGGGATTAAAGGCATGTGCTGCCACTCCTGGCAGGAAATTTATATCTTTCAGTGCCTATATTAAGGAATTAGAAAGGTCTCAAGTAAATGACCTAATGCTTCATCTTAAAGCCATGGAAAAAGAACAAGGCAGACCAAAAATCAGTAGACAGGAAGAAATAATGAATATTAGGGCAGAAATTAATGAAATAGAAACCAAAAAAAAAAAAAAAATCCAAAGACTCAATGAAACAGAGTCGGTTCTTAGAAAGGTTAAGCAATATTGATAAACCCTTAGCAAATCAGACCAAAACAAAGAGAGAAGAGACACAAATTAATAAAATTAGAGATAAAAAGGCAGCATCACAACAGATACCAGATAAATTCAAAAAATCATAGGTACATACTCTACTAAGTATGAAAATCTGAAAGAAATGAATGATTTCCTTAATTTATATGGCCTACCTAAATTAAATCAAGATGATATTAATCACTTAAATAGACCTATAATAAGTATGAAGATCTAAGCAGTTACCAAAAATCTCCTAACTAAAAAATCTCCAGGCCCAGATGGATTCACTGTTGAATTTTACCAGACCTTCCAGGAAGAACTAACACCATTGCTTTTTAAGCTTTTCCACAAACTAGAAAAATAAGGAGTCCTATCAAACTTCTTATATGAAGCCAGCAACGCTGTGATACCAAAACTAGGCAAAGATAGAACAAAAAGAAGAAAATTACAGACCAATCTCCCTCATGAACATACATGCAAAAATTCTCTACAAAATATTGGCAAACAGAATACAAGAATATACCAGAAAGCTCATTCATCCCAACCAAGTAGGCTTTATCCCAGAGATGCAGGGATGGTTCTACATACACAAAATCATAAGTGTAATACATTACATAAATGGACTGCAGGACAAAAATCACATGATCATCTCATTACATTCAGAGAAAGCATTTGATAAAATCCAACATCCCTTCATGATAAAAGTCCTACTGAGACTGGGAATAGGAGGAACATGTCTTAACATAATAAAGGCTATTTATGACAAGCCTACAGCCAACATATTACTAAATGGGGGAAAACTGGGAGATTTTCCACTAAAATCAGGAACAAGACAAGGGTGTCCACTGTCCCCACTTTTATTTAATATAGTACTCCCATTCACAATTGTATTAAAAAAATAAATAAATAAAGTACCTTGGAGTAAACCTAACCAAGGAAGTGAAGGATCTCTACAATGAAAACTTTAAAACACTCAAGCGAGGAATTGCAGAAGACACTAGGAAGTGGAAAGACATCCCTTGTTCTTGGATCAGAAGAATTAATATTGTGAAAATGGCAATCTTATCAAAAGCAATGTACACATTTAATGCAATCCCCATCAAAATTCCAATGGAATTCTACATGGAAATACAAAAAAAAAATCCAAAAATTCACTTGGAAGCAAAAAATAATCTCGAATATCTAAAACAATTTTGAGCAACAAAAATAAGGCTGGTGGTATCACCATACCTGATTTTAACCTATACTACAGGGCCATAGTAACAAAAACAGCATGATACTGGCACAAAAGCAGACATGTAGATCAATGGAACAGAATAGAGGAGCCAGATGTAAGTTCTGGTTGCTATAGTCACCTGATATTCAACAAAAATGCCAAAAATACTCACTGGAGAAAAGACAGCCTCTTCAGCAAATGGTGCTGAGAAAACTGGATATGTATCTGTAGAAGGATGAAAATAGATCCTTCTCTCTCTACATGCACAAGAATTAAGTCCAAATGGATTAAAGATTTTAACATCAGACCAGAAACTATGAAACTGCTAGAGTAAAAAGTAGGGGAAACCCTTCAACATATTGGTCTTGTCAAAGACTTTCTTAATACAACCCCAATTACTTAGTCAATGAAACCACAGATTACCCCCTGGGACATCATGATATTACAAAGATTTTGTATGGCAAAGGATGCTGTGAATAAAGCAAAGAGGCAACCTAAAAAATGGGAAAAAAAATCTTTGCCAGCTATACATCTAATAGAGGATATACAAAGAACTCAAAAATTAAATGATAAGAAATCAACCCAATTAAAAATTGGATGGCATATAAGCATATAAAAAAATCTTCTACAACCCTAGTCATCAGAGAAATGCAGATTAAAACTACATTGAAATTCCATCTTACTCAGATTGGCTACCATCGTGTAAACAAATGACCATAAATTCTGGTGAGGATGCAGGAAAAGAGGAGCCCTTCCGCACTGTTGGGGGAAATGCAATATGGTCCAGCTATTGTGGAAATCTGTGTGGAAGTTCCTAAGTCAGCTAAAAGATCTACCATATGACCCAGCTATAGCACTCCTAGGCATATATCCTAAGGACTCATCTCATTACCTTAGAGATACTTGCTCAACCATGTTTATTGCTGCTTAATTCACAATAGCTGGAAAATGGAACCAGCTTCAATGTCCCTCATCTGATGAGTGGATACTGAATATATGGCACATTTATACAATGGAGTTCTACTCAGCAGTAAAGAAAAATGAAATTATGAAAATTTCCGGAAACTGGATGCATCTGGAAAGGATTATACTAAGTGAGGTAACCCAGGCCCAGAAAGCCAAGCATTGCATGTTCTGTCTCATATGTGGATCCTAGGTACAGATGATTGGACTTCTGTGTGAGTAGGAAGAAAACTCAGTAGCAAAGGCCAGTAAGCTAGAAAAGAAATATAAAGGGAATAAAAAGGAAGAGAGGTGGGTACTTAATATGATGGTATTGTATATATGTAAGTAGAAGAGTTGATTAATGGGGTGAAAAGCCCTAAGTGAGGTCAGGGGAAGACATTGAGTAAAGGAAAGGTGGAGGGAAGACTAATCAAAATCTAAGAGGATATAAATAAAACATATGGAAACCTGCATTTTTGCACAATGGAACACTCAGGAGACATAGATTGTTACTAGAAAATTTTCAGTGCCAGGGATAGGATACCTTCCAGCGAGTTTTTTTCAGGGAAGTCCCTGATGCCCCCCAAAATTACAGGCCATTTTCAAGTCACTTGGTTTACCACTGGAAATATATGGTAGGGCCTTAATTCTATACATTCCACATACTTGGGATGCAAGGGCACTGAGAAATCCTACTGAAGCTGAGCTGATAACCTCCTCCATGTAGACCAGCTGACAGAAAGCTGGAAGAAGCTATTCTGCATGCAGTTCAATGGGAGAGAGAGAAATCACCAGTGAAGATACTCAACAGTGGACACTGCAAGCCTTATATGTGGCCAGCCATGCCAAATGAGCTCTACTTGGACTGGAGGCTCACTCTATGGGAGGGAATACATCCCTGATACTGAAAACCTACAACAGGGGTAGTCAGAAGCCCTAGGGGTGTAACATCTGCTGCTGTCTGGCCAAATGTATATACTGTGCTCATTAAACTGCCCAGTAAGCACTTCTCTTAATGTTCTTACCCATCTATTAATGCTCACTTTGGGTAGAGAACCTTATCTTTTCAGATGGCAGTGACCTTGGAATGATGCAGAATTCATCATGGTGCTGAGAAGAAGTGACAGAGGAGTGCTCAGCACTGCAGTATCTCTATCATACCTTACAAGGCTCAGGGTCCATTGTGGAAGTGGTGGCACAAAGAATGTAAGAGCTAAAGGTAGGGTAGGATTCTTTACAACATGCTCCTCCAGACACAAAATGGCCTGGATATCCATAACCTCACAGTGCCTGATACTACGTACAGAAGACAATCATAATAGGAGGAAAAGATGATGACATCAAAATAAAAGAGAGACTGATTGATAGGGGGAGGGGATATGATGGAGAATGGAGTTTCAAATGGGAAAGTGGGGGGAGGGAGGGTATTACCATGGGATATTATTTACAATCATGGAAGTTGATAATAATAATAATAAAAAACAATAAATTTTAAAAAAACTAAGTCACAACAATTCCTCTGGTTAAGAGTACCCTGATTTCAATGAGACTGGTGTCTTTTCATTTTACTAGCATTCATGCCTTAGTTGGCAGAGCTGCCCCAAGTAAAGGTTTACTGGGAGACCAAGGGTCTCAGAAAATGTGGCAGCATTCAATCAGTCAGAGAAGAACCCTCTGTGGACAAATCACAAGCCATTTGACTTAGTGCTCTCTCCCTATGACACAAACACTTTCAAATTGAGGTTCAGGGCTGAGTTGTCCCAAAGCTAATTAGTTGGAAAGTAGATTGTGATTAGAGAGCTACAAAGTGATAGACAGGTTAGACAGAAGAGGGCAGTGGCTGAACTGGTTTCATACTGAAAAGAATTTTTATGAGCTAGCTGTGATGTTCAGAAAGTGGCATATCTGATCTCTTCACATAGGGAGCTTGGAAAAAAAAGAGATGAGGGCATTAATTAAGCATATCTTCCAATAGGCTTGTCCATCATGAGGTTACTATGATGCTCAGTTGTGAAGTCACAACTAAACACAGTCCTCCTAAAACATGCCTGTTCTTTTTTTTTCCTTCTGTGTAAATAAGTCTCAGCATTAATAGGCAGCTGTGCTCAGTAGCCACATGATACGCAGTCATTAGTGAGATGATTATTAATGGTCTTCAATACATCTTCCAATTCATGCTCTTTATCATTGGTTTTGTTGTGTGTGCACATGTGCATGTGTTCCAATGCATGTATATGTGTGAGTATATACATACATGTGGATGTCTGAGGAAAATTTTGGGTACTGTGTCTTTCAGGTACTGTGTTGTACACCTATCTTGGAGACAGGATCTCTCATTTATCTGAAGCTCACCAGGTAGGCTAGACTGGCTATAGACTCAGCCTCAGAAAGCCATCTTTTTATACCTTCCCAGAGTTGTATTTATTTATTTGTAACTTATTTTTATTAGAAATGGACATATTTAGTATGTAAACAACACATGTTGGTACCATCCTTTCCCTCCTCCCTGCCCCTTTTCTGAAGAGGTCTTCCTCATTTGGGATGCAGGTAAACCTCATGGGGATTGTGGGTCATGCATTATGGGGCAGCAGTCAGTTATGGGGGAGAGGCAATGTCTCTGTACAAAATGTCCCAACTTGTGGCTCTAACAATCTTTCAGCCCTCTCTTCTGCAAAATTCTCTTTGCCATGTTGGGTGCATTTTAAGTCTACTTTAGTGATGGGCACTCAGGAACCTTTGGATCTCTGGTTTGGTAGGTGTTGAGTGTCCTCAGTGTCTTTCTCTTTCATCCTTGTGCTGATATCAGATTCACTAAGAAAGCAGCACTCTTTCTCATTTTCCCAATTCCTCTGTGATTTCAGCTGGCCCTGGGACGGAGTGAGCTGGGTCATCTATCTCCTCAGATAAGCTTCCATCTGAAAAAAAGAAGCAGATTTTCCAGTGGAGAATGAAGTCAGCACTGGTTATATGGGATAACCATTATTAATTTAGACAGAATTTAAAGGGTGTAGACCCTCTTATAGCCCACGAATAGTGGGAGCTTGACAATAGAAAGCAAAATCGTTATCTGGATGTGATTCTGACTTGTATCCCAGGTTCAGATATGGTTTTATTTCCACTGAGTGGATCTGTTGGTGAATCCAAGAGCAGTTGGTTACCCACCATGGCTGTGTGCCACTATTGTACTTGTGTGAGCATCAGGTCAGGTTGTTTGCTTCTCAGTCACTTAGACATTGAGTTGCTCAGACAGATGTTTGCTACTTTTCCCTAGTAGTTCATGTAGTGCCTTCCAGCACTAGATGGGATAATTGCCTGGTAACTGGCTCGCTTCCAGATTCTAACCAGGTTTCTACATGATGTGTTCTGACAGCATATGGTGTCTTCAGCAGTAGGGTCTTACCACTAACCTCTGGTGGGTAATGAAGTTCTCTGACAGACATGTGTTTTGTTTGTTTTGGAAGATCTAGTAGGTCTCCCTGATCAACAGCTCATTATGGATGTAAACTACATCCTGGTACAGGGAATGAAAGGCCAGCACCAAAGTAAAAGAAGAAAGATAAAAACAGAGAAGAAAGAGAAGCAGGAGAATTTTAAGGTTAGGTTTCATCTCACCCTCTCCACGGTCCCTCGATTCAGGTGTCCCTCTATGGTCCTCTTGAGTGTTATACCTTTAGTCTAACTTCCAGGATATAGGAATCTTTGGTACCAGCTCAATTTGGGTTTAGTTTTCTGCCCCCCCCCCACCCTCCCCCTTCCTGTAAGCACTGTCAATGGTATTGTCCAAGCCTGCAGATGCCATTCAGGAATATCAGCAACTCAGGCTCATCCAGGTTAGGAACAGCAGATGAGTGGGACCATGCAATGATTGTCTTTCTGTGATTATGTGCATTCACTTAGAATGATCTGTTCCAAGTTTGACCACTTTTCTACAAATTTCACTGTGTCATTTTTTTTCCTCACTACTGAGTAGAATTCCATTGTATAGTTATACCATATCTTGGTTATCCATTCATCCAATGATGGGCACCTGGATTGATTCCAGTTTTTAGCTATTATGAATTGAACACCTATTAACATGGTTGAGCCAATATCTCTGAACTTAGGATAAATGTCTGGTAAGGGAATAACAGGGTCTCTTGGTAGCTCTGTATTCATCCTTTTCAGGAGTCTCCATATTGGTTTCTATAGTGGTTGTACCAGCTTACATTCCCACCAACAGTGAATGAGTGTTCCTATTTCTCCACATCCTTGCCAAAATTTGTTTTCATTTGATTTTTTTTTATGTTTGCTATTCTTACTGAGGTAAGATGGAATCTCATAGTTTTTTTGTTTTTTGTTATTATCATTATTATTATTGTTTTTCATTTTCTGAGGTAGGGTCTCACTCATCCTTGTTTTAATTTACATTTCACTAATGATTGGGGATGTTGAATATTTTCTTAAGTGTGTGTTAGCCATTGATAATTCTTCCTCTGAGAACTCCCTCTTCAGTTCTGTGAACCACTTTTGGAGTGGGTTATTTGATTTGTTTTTTTATTGTTTAGTTTTTTGAGTTCTTCATAGATTCTAGATATTAGGTTTCTGCCAGTGGTATAGCTGGCAAATATTTTCTCCCATTCAGTGGGTAATCTTTTGGCTCTGGTAATGGTATGTTTGTCTGTGCAAAAGCTTTTTAGCTTCATGAGATCCCATTGGTTGAGTGCTTCTTTCATTTCCTGGGCTACTGTGGTTTTGTTCAGGAAGTCTTTTCCCAGTCCCATATAATAGAAAATACCTCCTATTTCTTCCTATTGATTCTCCCAGTAGTTGAAGAGTTTCAGGTCTTATATTGAGGTCTTTAATGCATTTGGAATTGATATGTGTGTATGGTGAAATGAGTGGGTCTAATTTCATTTTTCTATATAAGGTCATCCATTGTTATCCAACACTATTTGTTGAAGATACTGTCTTTTATCCAGTCAACACCATTGACACCTTTGTCAAAGATCAAGCAGCTGTACTTATTTGTACTAAGGTTTGGTTCTTCATTCTGTTCCATTGGTCTATGTTTCGGTTCCAGTACCACACTGTTTTTGTCACTATGACTTTGTAATATAGCTTTAGTCTGGATATGGTGATACCACCAGAGGGTTTTTTTTTTTTTTCTGAGGATATGTTTGGATATCAGAGGCCTTCTGCCTTTCCATATGAATTTTGTGATCATTTTTTCAATATCTATTAATTATGATGCTGGTATTTTTATTGGTACTGCATTAAATCTGTATATTGCTTTTGGTAGAATTGCCATTTTCTTTTTTTTTTTTTTTTTTTGGTTTTTCGAGGTAGGGTCTCACTCTAGCCCAGGCTGACCTGGAATTCACTATGGAGTCTCAGGGTGGCCTCGAACTCACGGCGATCCTCCTACCTCTGCCTCCCGAGTGCTGGGATTAAAGGCGTGCACCACCACGCCCGGCTTAGAATTGCCATTTTCACAATATTAATCCTACCTATCCAGGAGCATGGGAGGTCTTTCCATCTTCTGAAGTCCTCCTCAATTTCTTTCTAGAGGTTTCTTTTTTTAATGTTTTCATTATATAGGTCTTTCACATCCATGGTTAGTTTTATTCCAAGGTATTTGATTTTTTGTTGCTATTGAAAATGGGACACTCACTGATTTCTTTCTCTGTATATTTGTCCTTTGTATATAGAGGAGCTACTGATTTTTGTGCATTGATTTTTTGCATCCTGCGATTTTGCTGAAGGAATTTATCACCTTTAGAAGTTTTGAGATGGACACATTTTGGTCACTTATATATAGGATCATGTCATCTGCAAATAGGGCTAATTTGACTTCTTTCTTTCCAATTTGAATCCCTTTTATTTCTTTCTCCTTTGTTATTGCTTGGGGTATTACATCTAGTAATATGTTGAAGATCAGTTGTGAGAGTGGGCATTCCTCTATTTTCCCATCTCAGTGGGAACTCCTTGAGTTTTTCCTCATTGAGTATTATTTGGACTTTAGGAGCTTTATATATGGCCTTTACTGTATTGGGATATAAACCCTCCATGCCTATTCTTTCCAGTGTTTTGGTCATGAACTGGTACTGCTTTTTGTCAAAGGCATTTTTCATATCAATGGAGATGATCACGTGGTTCTTATGTTCAATTTATTTATGTGGTGTATTATGCTGACCAGTTTCCCAATGTTAAATCCTCCCTGCATCCCTGGAATGAAGCCCACTTGATCAAGGTGAATAATGCTTTTGATGTGTTATTGAATTCAGTTCACAAGGATTTTGTTTGGGATATTTGAATCTAAGTTGCATCTCTGTCTGGTTTGGGCATTAGGGTGATTCTAGCTTCATAAAAGGAGTTAGGGAGGATGTACTGGTCTCTGACTATGTGAAACAGTTTGAGAAAAATTGGTTTCAATTCTTCAGTGAAGGTTTGATAGAATTCACTTGAGAAGCCATCTGATCCTGGATTATTCTTTTGTGGGAGGTTTTTGATTACCTTTTCAATCTCCATAGATGTAATAGGTTTGTTTAGGAGGCCTAATCTGCTTTGAGTTTAGTTTTGGTTTGTGATATGTGTCTAGGAACTCATCCATTTCTTCCAGATTATTCAATTTTGTAGAGTAGAGGTTTTGGAAGTATGCCATGATGATTCTTCCCATTTCATTGATGTCTGTTGTGATCTCTCCTTTTTCATTTCTGATTTTGTTAATTTGAAACCCCCCTCACTCTCTCTTTCTCTCTCTCTATCTTTGCTTTATCAAAATGGCCAGGGGTTTTCAATCTTGTTTATTTTTTCAAAGAACAAGCTCCTGGTTCCATTGATTTTTAAAATTGTTTTCTTAGTTTATAATTCATTAATTTCTGCTCTAATCTTGATTTTTTTTCTCTTTCCATCTGGAGCTCTTTGAGTTGGATTCATCTTGTTTTTCCAGTGCCTTTGGGTAGACAGTTAGGTTATAAATTTCATTATCATTCAATTCCAGGAATTTTACAATTTCTTTTTTGATATCTTTCACACCCCATTCATTGTTTAAAAAAGTGTTGTTTAGTCTCCATGAGCTGTTGGCGTTCTTAATGTGTCTCTTTTTGTTAATTTCTAACTTTAAAGCATTGTGATCTGGCATGATACAAGAAGTTAGTTCAATTTTCCTGACTTTATGAAGGCATGCTTTATGGCCTAATATATGGTCAATTTTGGAGAAGGTTACTTGGGCTGCTGAGAACAATGGGTATTGTGTAGAATTGGGGTGGAAAGCTCTGTAGATATCCATTAGTTGATCCATGATGGTGTTGAGCTCTATTATTTTCCTGTTGATTTTCTGCTTGGATCATCTGTCTATTGATGATAGTGGAGTATTGAAGTCCCTGACTATGATGGTGTTGGTGCTTATTTCTGTTTTATTTTATTTTTTATATTTATTTATTTATTTATTTATTTTATTAGTTAGTTTTGTATTCAGCAAATACAGTCAGTTTGGTACCATTATTAGGCTCATCCGTGACCTACCCCCTCCCCTTGGCCCATCCTTGTTGAGGTATACGGGTCATGCATTGTGGAGTTAGCCCACAGTTATGGGCAAGATAAATGTCTCGGCATATCATGACCCAACATGTGGCTCTGACATTCTTTCCGCCCCCTCTTCTGCAAAATTTCCCTGAGCCATGTTGGGTTCATTTTTGGTCTGCTTCAGTGATGAAGTGTTGGGGGCCTCTGAGGCTCTGGCTCTCTGATTTGGTAGGAGTTGATTTTTCTCTGTGCTGATCTCCTTCCCCCTTGTGCTGGTATCCGGCTCATCAGGAAAACAGCCCCCTTGCTTGTTTCTCCAATTTTTCTTAGTTTCAGCCAGGGCCCTTTTGAGGTATGATGGGGTGGCTTTCTCCTTAGGATCTACATCTATCTGAAAAAGAGAAGCAGATTCTCCAACGGAGAGTAAGTTAGCATCAGGACAAATGAGATAACCCATTTTTTTTTTTATAGAGAATTTAATAGGTGTGGGCCCTCTTGTAGCCCACAATTGATGGTAACTTGATATTGGTTAGTGGGCTTATGTTTGGATATGGTTCTAACTTGTTTCCCAGCTCCAGCTATGGGTCCCATACCAGTGAGGGGATCACTTAGCCGAATTGAGAGCAGTTGGTTCCCCACCATTGCTGTGTGCCACCGCTGCACTTGTGTGGGCATCACAACAAGTTATTTGCTGCTAAGTAGGTTGGACCATGCGTTGCTTCCACAGATATTGGTCATTTTCTCCCAGTTGCCCATGTAGCACCTTCTGGCACTAGACGCGCTGACTGTCTAGGGATTGACTCTCTTCCAACTTCCAGCCATGCCATTCTAATTTGCATGTCAATCACATAAGGTGTCTTCAGCAGTAGGGACTTACCACTAACCTTTGGTGGGTCATCAAGTACTCTGACAGAAATCTGTCTGTCTTTTAGGAAACCTTGTAGGTCTCTGATCAAAAGCTCATTGTGGATGATAGCCCCATGCTGGTTCTGGGAGTTACAGGTCAGTGCCCACTAAGCAAATGAGGAAAATGATAACTAAATACAAGAGTTAGAGATAAGAGAGAGAGAGAGAGGGTGAGGGGAAGTGAGGGAGGGAAGATGTAGAAGATTAAGGTTAGTCTTGATCTTACCCTCTCCAGTGTCTTGTGGATCAGGTGTTCCCTGTAAGGGCCTGGTGAAGGATCAGCCATTTGGTCTGTTTTTTAGTAAGTAGAAAATTATGGTACCATTGCCGTTTGGGTCTAGATTTGTGTTTCCCACCCCTTTGATACCCTCCCCTCCCCTCCCTCCCCTTCCATCCTAGTGTCTAGTCCATGAGATGCTTGCTGGATATGTAAGGTATCTTAGGTAGATTCAGGTTAGGTACTGTAGATGAGTGAGACTATGTGGCGATTTTTTTCTGTGATTGGGTAAATTCACTGAGAATGATCTGTTCCAGGTTCAACCATTTTTCCTCAAATTTCATTGTGTCATTTTTTCATACTGCTGTATAGAATTCCATTGTGTAGATATACCACATCTTAGTTATCCATTCTTCTAGTGATGGACATCTGGGTTGATTCCAGCACTTAGTTATGGCAAACATACACTTAAGAAAATGTTCATCATCCCTAATCATCAGAGGAATGCAAATTAAAACAACTATGAGATTCCACCTTACCCCAATAAGGATAGCAAACATCAAAAAATCAAATAAAATAAATGCTGGCGAGGATGTGGAGAAGTAAGAACACTCATCCACTGTTGGTGGGAATGTAGGAATGGACAACCACTTTGGAAAGCAATATGGAGACTTCTGAAAAAGCTGAGTATAGAGATACCAACAGACCCAGTTATTCCCTTACTGGGCATCTACCCTAAAACCTTCAAACCACAGGCTAGAAAGATTTGCTCAACCATGTTTATAGTGGCTCAATTTATTTCTGTTTTATTGTCAAGTATGTTTTGTTTTATAAACTGTAGTGCTCCTGTGTTTGGCATATATATATTTGTGATTGTAATATGGTCATGCAATTGGATTATTCCCTTGATGAGTAAGAAGTGGCCTTCTTTGTCCTTTTTGATTCCTTTTGTTGTCTATTTTATCAGATATTAATATAGCAACACCCACTTGTTTTTTATTTGCATTTGCTTGGAATAACGTCTTCCAGCCTTTTACCCTGAGGAGGTGTCTATCTTTAGTGGTGAGATGGGTTTCTTGAAGAAAGCAGATAGAAGGACCCATTTTTTTTTTTTTTTGATCCACCATGATAACCTGTGTCTTTTGATGGGTGAGTTAAGACCATTAATTTTTAAGGTTATTACTGTGATGTTTGAATTAATCCCTGCCATGATGAGGTGTTTTATGTGGTTTGTGTTTTGTACTATTTTGAGCCTGCTCTATTTTGGTTATCATGTTCTTCTTGTTGGCTCTTGAGATTGGTTATTTGAGTGTTATATGTGGAGCATTCCCTCAAGTATTCTCTGCTGGTTTGGCTTTGTGTTCATTTAATCATAGAGTTGACTTTTTCATGGAAAGTTTTTAACACTCTTTCTTTCCTTTCATTGTTAAGAGTTTTAACTATGATGTGTCTTGGAGAGTTTCTTCTTTGGTCCTGTCTGTTTGGTGTTCTGTGGGCTTCTTGTATCTGCATGGGTCTCATTTTTGAGTGATTCAAAAATTTTTCTTCAATAATTTTGTTGAATATATTTTTGATGCCTCTGTCTTGTATTTCCTCTCCTTTTGGTATGCCCATGATTTGGATGTTTGGTCACTTTAGGGTATCCCACAGTTCCCTCATATTCTGTTCACTTGATTATTTGAACTTAGCAAAGTTTTTGGCCTCCTGATCAATTTCCTGTGTCTTGTCTTCCAGATCTGAGGTTCTGTCTTCCACATGACTAACTCTGTTGGTGAAGGGTTCTAGAGAAGTTTTTATAATTTCTATTTGATTTTTGTTTTCTGTTGCATTATTTTGCAACATGTTCCATCTTTTATGAGGTATGATTTCAATTCAAGTTCTGATTTTCTTTTTTGTTTCTTTTTTTGGGGGGGTGATGGGGCTCAAGGTTGGGTCTCACTCTAGCTCAGGCTGACCTGGAATTCACTATGTAGTCTCAGGGTGACCTTGAACTCACAGCGATCCTCCTACCTCTACCTCCCAAGTGCTGGGATTAAAGGCGTGTGCCACCATGCCCTTCTTCAAGTTCTGATTTACTTGATGCTTCCTGGAATTCATTCTTGTATTTGATGAAGTTTTCATTAAGCTTAATCAGCCAGTTATTGAAATATTCCATTTCTTGACTCACCTTCAATTTATTCGTATCTCTTTGGAGGGTTCTAACGTTTTCTTCAATCAAGTTAAGCCTACTGCCCAAAGCTGAACTCTCTGGGATATGGTTCTTTTCAATTTCATTGATATTGTTGTTGGTTCTTTGATGGTTTCCTTTCAGTTCAGTGATTTTGTTTGTTTGCCTTGGAAGTTTTTGTTTATTTTTATTTTTTATTTATTATTATTTTTTGAAGTAGGATTTCACTCTAGCCCAGGCTGACCTGGAATTCACTATGTAGTAACAGAGTGACCTCGAACTCACAGTGATCCTCTTACCTCAGACTCCTGAATGCTTAATTAAAGGCATGTGCCACCACACCCAGCTCAGTGATTTTTTTTTTTGATCAGGATCTCATTGGTTGTTGTATTTTCATTTTGAGAATTAATTTTTGTTAGTTTCTCTATGATTTCATTGGAGACATCCATTGTAGGACTAGGCATCCTTGGTGGAGATCTCTTAGTTTTCTGACTTTTGCTGGCTTTTGTGCATTATTGTCTACCCATTTTAGGGAGACTCTATTTTATTGAGCAGGAAGCAAGTTTTTATCCTTTGCCCCATACACCCCTGATTCCAATGAACAGGGATGATGGTACCCAGTGGCCAGTCAGGATACCAGGGAAAAATGCCTGATATTATAGCTCACACAGGGACCAGGCTTTCACAAGCAAGGCAAAATGGGACCTACCAGGACCAGGGAACTGGGAGGATCCAGGAAACAGGTGTCTGGTCTACTCACTCCACACTGTCTTTCCCACCAGCACACAGTCTGCACAGGGAACCTGGATTTATTTTGGTTTACATTGTTAGGGGATCTAATTCAGATCCTCATGCTTGTGAGGTGTGGTAGTTTGAATATTAAATGTTCCTATAGCCACATATGTTTGTGATTAAGCCTCATACTCAATGCCCAGCTAGTATCAATTTGGCAGGTGGATACTTGCTGGAAGAGGTGTGTAACTGGTGGTGGACCTTGAGACTTATTAGCTGAGTTCCAATCCAAGTGCTTAGACTATTTCCACCAAGGTGATGTGATGCTAAACCTCTGCTATGCCATAATAAAACTTCCCCTAGGGACTGTAAACCCAAATAAAAACCTTTTTCTTCCAATAAGCTGCTTTTGGTCAGGTGTTTTGTCCAATCAGTGAGAAAGTAAGGCTGCTCAAGGCAAGCACTGTAGCTAGGTTGTATCTTCCCAGCCCCTTAACTCATTGTTATGGTAATAATTTGAACATGCAAATGTGCCCAAGTGACTTCCCTGTATGATATTCACTAATGGTAAAGCATCTTCCACATGGCAAATTCTAGCTACTGAATATTTCATTTTTATTTAAAAATTTTTTCTTGCAAAGGAACAGGTTTCCTTATGTTCTTGTGGAAATCTCATTCATACTTTATTTTGGTAGATTCTCTCCAACTCCCACTCCTTCCTCCAACTTTCTCCCTGTATTCTTTTGGCTCCAGTCTTTCCCCTTCTACATTAATATCTGTTGTGTTTGTGGTCTATTATATTCCCCACTCATCTCCCTTACGGCCTGATTTCTTCCAGTGTCATTGGTTCTTTTCCAATTTCCTGGTCTTTACTCATATTTACATTTTTAATCATTAGAAGCTAGTATCTGCATATGAGAGAGAACATATGTTTTTTTTTTTTTTGTCATTCTGAGCATGACTTACCTTGCTTCATGTAATGTTTTCCAGTTCCACACATTTTCATGCAAATATCATTTCACTTCTTATAGCAGAACAATTTTAGGTATATATGTACCACATCTTCCTATTCCATTCATCTGTTGATCAACATCAATGCTGATTCCATTTCCTTGCTATTGGGTGGGAAAGCATCTCTAAAATAGAAGGTAGGGTTCTTTGGGCATTTGACCATGACTGGTATAGCTGGGTCATATGGTAGTTGTCTGTCTAGTTTTGTGAGAAGACTCCACATGATTTCTATAGTGGCTGCACTAGTTTACACTCCCACCAAGAGTGGATTCCTCTTACCCCATACCCACAGCATCATTTGTTGTCATTTGTTTTCTTGAAGGCAGCCATTTTGACTGGGATGAAATGGAATCTCAAATTGGTTTTAATTTAAATTTCTTTGATAGCTAGAAAACTCAAAAAATTTTCAAAAAATTACATACCAAAATCAGACATTTCCTGATCTCACTCTGGTAAGAGCCTGAGAAGCTGAAGGTAAGACAACCTTCCCTTTAAATCTTGCATTTTATCCTGGTATTTTAGTGCATAAATATTTATTATTTCTTTCAATCTACTGATTTTTGTTTTGCCTTTTTTTCCCCCAAGGCCTTAAGGTGAAGCAGTAAGTTGTTTATTGTAAACCCTCTAATTTCTTAATATAGGCACTTAGAGCTATAAATTTCCCTCTTACGACTGCCTTCATTGTATCTCAAAGGTTTTGGTATGTTATATTCTCATCATCATTTGATTCTGTGAATTTATTGATTTCCTTTTGATTTTTTCAATGACCACTGATGATCATTAAATAGTGTACTGTTTAATCTCCATGAATTTCTGCATGCTCTGGAGTTTTTTCTGTTGCTGACTTGCAGTTTAATCCCAGTGTGGTCAGACTGAATACAAGGGATTATTTCAATTTTCCTGTATTTTTTAAGATTTGCTTTGTGTAAACTAAGCAATTTATAGCAAGAAAGATGCCTTTTCCAGGTCTGTACAAATGAAAAAAAAAAAAAAGTAAGGGTTATCTCATTTGTCCTGGTGCTAACTTACTCTCCGTTGGAGAATCTGCTTCTCTTTTTCAGATAGATGTAGACCCTAAGGAGAGAGCCACCCCATCATACCTCAAAAGGGCCCGGCTGAAACTAAGAAAACTTCGAGAAACAAGCAAGGGGGCTGTTTTCCTGATGAACCGGACACCAGCACAAGGGGGAAGGAGATCAGCACAGAGAAAAATCAACTCCTACCAAATCAGAGAGCCAGAGCCTCAGAGGCCCTCAACACCTCATCACTGAAGCAGACCAAAAATGAACCCAACATGGCTCAGGGAAATTTTGCGGAAGAGGTGGCGGAAAGAATGTCAGAGTTACATGTTGGGTCATGATATGCAGAGACATTTAGCTTACCCATAACTGTGGGCTAACTCCACAATGCATGACCCGTATACCTCAACAAGGAGGGGCCAAGGGGAGGGGGTAGGTCACGGATGAGCCTAATAATGGTACCAAACTGACTGTATTTGCTAAATACGGAACTGACTAATAATAAAAAAAAATAAAAAAAAATCAAAATATTTATTCAAGCTGGGCGTGGTGGCACACACCTTTAATCCTAGCACTTGGGAGGCAGAGGTAGGAGGATCTCCATGAGTTAAAGGCCACCCTGAGACTACATAGTGAATTCCAGGTCAGCCTGAACTAGAGTGAAATCCTACCTCAAAAAAACAAAACACAAAACAAAATATTTATTCATTTTATGCTCAATTTCTACAAGAATTGTTTTGCATTTTTTTTTTTTTTGAGATAGCATCTCTCTCTAGCTCAGTCTGACCTAGAATTCATGGCTATACTCCTACCTCTGCCTGGGTGCTGGGATTAAAGGCGTGCACAACCACACCTGGCTTGTTTACTTGTCCCAGCCTGTTTCTTTGGAATGCTCTCAGGCCCGTGGAGGAATTAGGTGGTTATAAAAATCCCTATATAAAAGGCAGTGTGGCATGGTTTTTTACTACAAAGAAAATGCTAGGGAAGTTGGGAATTCCTAACCTCTGCTACTTCAGCATGTGACTTTATTTGGAAACAAGATCCATGCAGAGGGAATTAGTGAAGATGGTGAGGTCATTAGAATGGAGTTAATCCAATCTGACTTGGCCCTTATAGCAAGTGCAGCTTTAGAACCTGCATGTTGAAAAAGTGTAGTTCAACTGTGCCCAGCAGCTGGGAGAGACACCTGCAACAGAGCCTACACTGGTGATGCTTTGATCTTGGGCATTCACCCTCCAGACCGTGGGACAGTGCATTTGTGTTGTTTAACGCATCCCTGGTGAAACAATACACAGTATTCCTGTCCCAGCATTCAGATCACCATCTTTATCCTTAATTTCTTATAAAAGGCTTTCCAGAAACAGGCTTACAAAAACCTTAAAGGGATTCCAATATGTAGACCTACTTTCTTCCTTCTTCATTTACTTTTGTGTGTGTATGTGTGCATGTTTGTACCTGTGTAGATACATATGCATGTATGTGTACACATATGTGTGAAGGCTGAAAGACACATACAAGTCTGGATCCTCAGATGCCACCCACCCTTTCTTTTCTTAATGCAGGGTCTCTCATTGGTTAATTCAGCAAACCTGGCTGGCTGGCAGGTACACCCCAGAGATCTGCCTGTTTATGCCTCACTGGTGCAGCAATTACATGACTTCTGGGGATTACATTCAAGTCTTCATGCTCACAAGGCAAGTACTATAGTGATTGTGCTATGTTCTAAGCTGTTCTTCTCTATAACATTGAGCATGTGACTCTGGTAGCTGTTTCTCTCCCCTTGTGGGTGGGGTTGTTGTCTTAGTAGAGACCACAAGGTGGAGGTCTTGGTGATCCAGTTTTATGATAAATAATGAAACTTTCTGAGGATGACTGTTGAATTTGGAGAACATTTGCAGTAGAAGATCATTTTCTAATAAAGGCAGCAGGATAGATGGGGAAGAAAATAACCTAGGGTTTCTCAGCCTCAACATTTCTGGAATTTTGGTCTAGATTTATTTTTCAATGCAGTCCTTGTTTACATTGTAAAATGTTTACCAGAATCCCTGACTTCAACCTTTAACATTTCTTTGCAGTTGTAACAATTAAAAATGTCCACTGACTGGGGTGGATTTAATGGTTAGAATAGTAGTATTCAGATGAGATCTGTAGTCAACCAGCAAGCTAAGAATCCAGTATATCTTAACAAAGAAAGCAGGCTAAAGTGCACGGGCTGGAGAGTTGCTGCATGTTGTAGAATGCTGAAGGAAGTGGACAGAGGCTTTGACTGTGCCTCAGGTCCTGTGCTCTTGTACTCTTTCTTGAATGCTTTTTTCTGTCTTCATGATCACTACTCCCAGAAGATCCAGCCTACTTACATAATGGCTCAGAGTCCTTTCTTCCTCATTTGAATGTCACTAGCATGGACACTCATGTGCCTCTTTGGACACGCACACACAAATGGCCATCATGAGTTTTTTTATATGTAGAGTTTTCTCTCTAGTTTGGTAGTAGCTCCTGGACAATGGAATGGGGTCTGGCTTTGTCATTGCTTGTAAAGTCTAGTGTATCAGGACATCATTAGAGAAGAATGAATATTCAATGGGGAAGGAGTATGAATGGTTAGAACATCTTATGGTATACAAAGACCTCTTTTTAATTATCCCACTTTGGATTTTATTCTATTGCCTGTGAAAGGAAAGATAAAATCTGCCTGGGGTGGAGCTCTGTAGAACCAGTTGTATGAGGGTCAGCAATAAGACCAACAGAGTCAGGAAGCCTTAATAACACTTTAGCCCTCCTATAGCAGAAGCCATAACCTCATTCTTGTGTTCCAGGATAGCTGAAGACAAGAACATGGCCTGAAATTTTTTGTTTGTGAAGCCTAGCAAACAACATATGTAGGGATCCACGATCCACTTGCCTTGGAAGGCTTGGCTTCCCTCTCCACATGCTCACTGCTCATGGTAATGGCTGGCTTACAATATTGTCACAAAGAGTCTTCACTCATCTGGAAATATTAGGAACTTCCCAATAACCTACTAGTTTTCTGGCACACAGGTTTTCTCATATCAGCAGCATTTCTTGAGCAAACCCAGAAAGGTTTCAGAGTCAGACTAGGCAGGCTTCACCACTTATTGTGAATCAATTAAAAAAAATTGCTAGGGCTGGGGAGATGGCTTAGTGGTTAAGCGCTTGTCTTTGAAGCCTGAGGACCCTGGTTCGAGGCTCGATTCCCCAGGACCTACGTTAGCCAGATGCACAGGGGGCACATGTGTCTGGAGTTGGTTTGCAGTGGCTGGAGGCCCTGGCATGCCCATTCTCTCTCTCTTTCAAATAAATAAATAAAAATAAAAATAACTGCTAGAAATCATATGAAAATGCCATGGCTGTTTACTTCTCAGGCTACTGCTTCTGTTCAATACCCCACATGGCTCTGTGCCTGGTACCCTGTTAATGCATTCTGGATCACTTAATGCTTTAAAAAAAGCCTTATCCTCTGCTTAACATGCTTTTCCATCTATGTATTCCTCACCTGTTCAGACTGGCCCCAAAAGTTATTTCTCCATTGAAATTTTCCCTGACCCTATAATCAGAGCACATGACCAACTGTGCTCATCAACCCCTGACTCTCACAATTATGCCTCATCTTACCCTATTGTAATTATTTCTTATAATCTGTGTCTTTCTCACATTCCTTAATTCTTCACCAAGAAATATTGTTCCCATCACCTCTGTAACACTTCTGTAACAAAATAGGCTGTGTTATACAGGGCCTGGTTCTGCCACATCTTTTCTTTTTCTCTCTTCTCTCCTTCCCTTCCCTTCCATCCACTCTACTTCCTTCCTTCCTTCCTCCCTTCCTACCTTTCTCCCTCCCTCCCTCCTCCCTCACCCTCTTATCTATGTGTTTCTGTTGATACTTTGCTACTGAGCTACCATCTCTAACCCTGTTTTTGATCTAAAACCAATGATCTGCCACTGGTGAAACCTCCCATAGGTTATGATGACTTAAGGTTTTATATCCTCATTTCTCCAGTTTCCATGGCATTAATAAAAGTACTCATGCAATTTTAAATGTTTACTCTGAAGTGATAGATTAACATTCATTTAAATAAAGTGTGGACTGCATGAATTATTTTAAGCATCATTCATTTAAACTCATATATGACATATTAATTGTTTCTCTGAAATAGAATTTCACATTATATAATGAAGTGGGAATTTCCATTTAAGAGACAGACATTTAAACTTCAAAACCTTTGCATATTCATAGATTTGGCAGTGTCCTGGTTGAAATGTTTATGCCTGTCTGGAATGTAATGACTTCTTTTATAGTGATCATAAAATCTGAGATATATTTCTTGGAATTTTATTTAAATGATACAGTGTTATAATAATAACTGCTAATTTTTATTTTGCAACTTCAGTGCTGTCATAAACCACTTTACTTAATCTCATACTAACTGTTTGAGGTGGGGTCTTTATCTTACAA
The DNA here is from genome assembly GCA_036346955.1 of Dipus sagitta. Classification (NCBI taxonomy): domain Eukaryota; kingdom Metazoa; phylum Chordata; class Mammalia; order Rodentia; family Dipodidae; genus Dipus; species Dipus sagitta. The sequence goes on from CM070773.1 coordinate 58,316,323, forward strand.
ATAAAGGGATTTGCAACTCAAGGGTAAGGACTTATTCTAGAACACAGAACCGGCAAAAGTGACTAGGATATAAATCTATTTGTCTTGCTCCAGACTTTATAATTCAAGACTTCTGCAGGCCAGTTATTAATACCTGTGTTACATTTTACTTTTATTTATTCATTTATTTGACAGAGAAAGAAGGAGCGCGAGAGAGAGACAGAGAGAGAGAATGGGTATGCCAGGGCCTCTAGCCATTGCAAATGAACTCCAGACATGTGTGCCCCCTTGTGCATCTGGCTAATGTGGGTCCTGGGGAATCAAACCTCGGTCCGTTAGCTTTGCAGGCAAATGCCTTAACTGCTAAGCCATCCCTCCATCCCCAGTTATTAATATCTTTAATGTGTGCTGCTCTATGAAAATTTCTGAAGCATATTTTGAACTCGTAATAGACCAGTCTTGTGAGTGATGTTCTTGTTTCATATTACAAATATGTAACTTGTAGCTCCATGATGTAAAATGACTTGTCTCAATTCAAAGAACTGCAAAGTTAAAGGCAAGTATTGGTTTCAGTTTGGTGCCTATATTAGTTACTCTTCTCATCTCTATGATCAAATACATAACCAGAAAGAATTTATTTTAGCTCATCATTTGAAGATGCAGTCAGTTATAGCAGGAAAGGCGTTGTGTGGCAACTGCTTGCTCAACAACTGACAGATTAGGAAACAGAGTTCAGATAGAGGTGGGGAGCCGCCCTATCCCATTTCCTTCACTTAGGCCTTAACTCCTTCCCAAAGGTTCCACAATTTACCGGTTGCAGTCAGGTTCACATTGCTGGTAGAAATCACCAAGCAAGAGCAGCTTGTGGGAAAAAGAGGTTTATTTTGGCTTACAGGCTCGAGGGAAAGCTCCACCATGGCAGGGGAAAACGACAGCATGAGCAGAGGGTAGACATCACCCCTTGGCCCACATAAATTGGGTCATAGCAACAGGAAAGTGTGCCAAACACTGGCATGGGGAAACTGGCTATAATACTTATAAACCCACCCCCAACAATACACCCTAAAGAAGGCGTTAATTCTCAAATCTCCATCAGTTGGGAACCCAGCATTCAGAACACCTAAGTTTATGGGGACACATGAATCAAACCACCATATTCAACCCCTGGCACCGAGAAACTGATAACCATATATGATGTAAAATGCAGTGCATTCATCCAATCTTAAAAGTCCCCATAATTTTTAATCAATCCAAATGATGTTCAAACATCCCCATAGTCCAAGATCTTTTAACTGAACTGTAATACTAAAAAATCCCCCCCAAAACCCATAATGGCACAGAATACACATTCACACTGCAAAAGATGGCATTGGGCATAGCAAAGAAATATTCAACCAATACAAGATTTAAAACAACCAGGGCAAATCTCAAACTGTGTAGCTTCAAGTCCAACAACTCTAGTTAGTGACAAATCTCCAAGTCCAATAACTCTAACCAGCACCAAGTCTCTGGCATTCCAATTCTGCCCCTCCAGCTAGGCTACTCACAGTCCTGGAAAACTTTGTCCAGGGATGGAAGTTTTCCTTAACAGCCATCTCATGGTCCCGGCATCTCCACTGGGTCTCCACTGACACCCACAGTCCATCCTCATGGCTCCATGGAGTCTCCATGCATGCAACCAGCAAACCTGCTTCACACTGCCCATGTACATTTCCCAAACACAAGACCATGTTGCAAACTCAATAACCCTCTCCTTCCTGCATTTCTTATACTCCATAATACTAGGTAGAGTATCGGTTTGTTAATCCAGGGGGAAATAAAAAAGGCTTTGGAGAACAGGACACTTCTTGAACACTCAGTCCCCTCCGAAAGAGTCTACATTCTTCCTATTGCCCCAGTGCAGATCAGCTGGCCCAATCTCAAAGGTTGTAATCTCTCATACAGTTGCAGCTGAACAGGCAGTAGTTTTGGCCCAAAGATACCATTCTGTGCCATATCCCTCTGCTCAAACCAGTTCATTTCTATGCAAAGCAACCCTGAACAACTTCTCAGGACACTGGCATAAGAGCAAGCTTTTCACACAAATGGCAAGCCCAGTCCAGGCAAAACTCTTTCTCACCCTCATAAACCAAACCTCACATTCCATAATTCTTACTGCATTCAAGCCTTTCAACTCTGACCAGAATAGTCCATCAAACTTTACTTACAGCACTGCGTAGTGTCTCTTAGTCCAGGGTATCAAATCCTTTCACATTCCTCTTGAAAATCAGCTCCAAAAGGCCAAAGCCACACAGTCAGATGTCTAGCAGCAATCCCACTCCTTGGTACCACTTCAGTGTTGCAGTCAGGTTCGCATTGCTGCTAGAAATCACCCAACCAAGAGCAGCTTGTAGGAAAAAGAGGTTTATTTTGGCTTATAGGCTCAAGGGCAAGCTACATGAAGGCAGGGAAGCAGAGGGTGGGCATCACCCTCTGACCCACATAATATGGGCCATAGCAACAGGAGAGTGTGCCAAACACTGGCATGGAGAAACTAGCTATAACACTCATAAACCCACCCCTAACAATACACTCTCCATAAGGCATTAATTCTCAAATCTCCATCAACTAGGAACCTACCATTCAGAATACCTAAGTTTATGGGGGACACCTGAATCAAACCACCACATTCCCCAAACAGCCCTGTAGCCTGTGAGGAACTTTTTGCAGCCATAGCATTACAGTGCCTAATCTGAACCACACCACTTATGTTTTCCACATATTTGCATGTGGATAAGAATTAGTAAAATATGCATGAACATATTGTTATGGTAAAGTTTGTCAACCTAAATACACTATAGATGTGCAGATATTTGCCTTTAAATATTTCTGAGTATGCTTCTGATATTTGAATAGGCAAACTGAGTAAACTATATGGTCTTCCCCATGCTGTGTGTGAGTAAATGCTATCCAATCTCCAGAAGGTCTAAATGGGACAAAAACATGGAGGAAGTAAGAATTCACACTTTTTGCCTGACAGCTTGAGCTAGGAAATAGTTCTTCTCTGGCCCTTGGATTAGGGCTGACCCCACTGGGGCCCTAAGTACTCAGCTTCAGATCTGGACTCCACTTGCATTACCTGCCTTACCAGGTCTCCAGCCAGCCAAGGTACTTCTCAGCCTTCATATTGCTTGAGTAAAGTCCTATCAACAAATTACTCAGACAGACAGGTAGGAAGATACTTTCTATCTCTCTGTATAATGAATGCAATCTATGAGTTCTCTTTATTGGGAGAAGGGTCACTAACATGCACAAGCACACACAACACACACACACACACACACACACACACACACACATGTCTTACCTTTTTATGAGAGACTTTCAAAAATTATATTAAAAGGTAACATTAGAGAGACTGGAGAGAAAAGTTCAGTAGATACAGTTCTTAGATCACAAGCATGAGGACTTGAGTTTGATCCCTAGTGCCCATACAAAAGTGCCAGACATGGTGGTACACACCTATAATCGCAGTACTTGGGAGGCAGAGACAAGCACTTCCCCAGGGCTCACTGGCCAGCTAGTCTAGCCTAATGGGTGATCTCAAAGCCAATGAGAGATGTACTCTGAAAGAAAGTGGATGGCCTTCCTTAGGAAGACACCTAAGGATGTCCTCTGGCTTCCATGCACTTGTGCACCTACCCATCCCCCCACTCAAAGATATAGCATGTTGAAGATGCCTTAAGCTAGCCTTAAGACTAATTAGTGTTAACTGTAAGAATAATTTCGTTCTTCCCTGGGAGGTGGTATTTTTTGCTACCAATGGATTGATTGATACTGTATAAATGATTTTTTAAGATATATATACTAACACATGAGTTTGTAGGTATAATAAAACAAATGAACTATTTTAAACATAATAAGAAAACATGGCACTTTCTCTGTAGGGTAGACATGACCATACTGAAGGTCATATCACAGTACAACCATAATGCTTGCTCAAATTTACTCTTAGACTTACCCAGTCTGTGTTTTCTGGTGAAGAGCAAGGGCTGCATACAGATGACTTTACCTCTGCAGCACAGAATTTAAATCAGGCAAGCAGGAAGCCAGCTACTCACCAAAATTGCATGTTAATCTGCCTGCAGCACAAGCCACTGGCTGACTCAATATTTTAGCTGCATCAAAATACTACTATATCAAATAACTTCAAATAAGGGGTGTGTTAAAAAAGCAAGTGATTATATTGAACTAGCCTTGCATTTATTATGAGTTGTGCACTGCTCATTTCCTATTTTTACCTTCATTAAAGAATTGACACTCAACAAAAAATGCATAGATAGTTCAGTAGGATGCATTTCCACATATACAACCATGAATACTATACCACAACCAGTAATAAGTACATGAATCACCTTCAAAAGCTTAAATTTCTTATAACCTCTTCCTCTGTCTTCTGTGTCCCTGTCCTCACAGTCAACTTCTGACTTGCTTTTTATCACACTAGATTAGTTTGCTTTATCTATACTGTTCTGTAAATGAATTCATACAATATATACTCTCTATTGGAATTCTCCTACTTAGCAAAATCATGTCATTGTATTATGATAACATTGTATTATTATAATATTGTCATATGTAAACACTCTACTCATTTATGTTTTGGAATAGCATCTCATCAAATGGTACGGTACACTCTTTAGGTACTCATTGTGGGTGGAAATTTCCTTAGAATGTTTGCTTTTTCTAAATAAAGCTTCTTTAAACATCTGTGTACAAGTTCTGTGAACATCTGCTTTCTTTTCTCTTTGGTACACAGGGAAAAGAGTAGGTGGATATATGTTTAATGGTGTACAAAACAGCTGCCAAACTACTTCCCAAAGGACTCTCATCATTTTATAGTTCTTGCAGCAGCTCTCCTCACCAGCTCTTCTTATGGGTCTGTCTTTACTTTCCTAGCTGTTTTATTAGAAGTACAGTGGTGTGTATGATTTTAATTTTTATTTTTATTCCTCTACTTACTAATGAGATACATTTATTCATGTGTGCTTATTTCTATTTTTATTTTTCTTCAGTAAAGCATTAAAATCTTTTGCCAACTCTTAATTATATTGCTATGTTATTGAAAGATCTTTGGGCACAGTCCATTATCAGATACACATTTTATAAGTATATTTTCTCTCAGTCAGTAGATTGTCTTTTGATTTTTAAAATAATTTTCTTTGAAGAACAGCTTTTTAATTTCAAGGAAGTCCATTTTGCCAATTTGTTCTTTTATGGATCTGGCTGTAGGACCAGTCTTTATGTAACCCATGTCATGAAAGATTTTCTTCTATTTTGTTCACAACTTATGTAGTTATAGTTTTATATTTGTGTCTATGATCCACTTTATATTAATTCATATGATGAAAGAAATTATTTTGTTTCACCTTTTCTTTACTTTGCATCACACCTGCCAGTTTTTGAAAAGACATCAATTTTCCATTGGATTGTTGCAATCTTTGCCAAAACTCATGTAATAGTGAGTCTGATTTGGGCCTGATTATTCTGTCCCCATTATCTATTGGTCTTGAAGGCAATAACACAGTTACTGTAGCTTTATAATAAGTTTAAATAGGTGTTATTAGTCCTTCCCAACCTCGTTTCTCATTTTTACTTATTTTGGGTATTCATACATCTTTGGAATTCAGTATGAACTTTACTCTTACATTTTCAACTTCTATAAAATGCTTATTAACATAAAATGCCTATTTATGGTAATACTGAATTATACAGAATGTATAAATAAGCCTGTGGGTAATTCGCTTCATAATGACATTGAACCTTGTGATCATTCAACCAGTTTTCAGATCATTAGCTTAGATCTGTCACTTAATAGTGCTTTGTGGTTCCCGTTCACAGGTCTTTGACACATTCTTGAGACTTATCTGTCATTATTGCATAAATTTTGATGCTGTGGTCCATGAAGTTTTAATTCTTCAATTTCAGATATTCCTAGGACATATTGGTTATGTACCTTGCATGTTTGCTAAATCAACTTTTTTCTAGGATTTTGGAGATTGTATCATATTGTCCATATGATCAATAGTCATACCAATAAAAACTGTTATTCTTTTATTTCATCTGGGGTATCTTTTATTACTATTATTGACTTTATTTCTTTGTAACAGAGCCTTGGGTGGAATATTGTGAGACATTAATGACAAGTAGCTATTCTCATCTTATTTTTGAACTAAGACTAGTTGGTCTTTTGCCATTAGTAAGTGTGATATTAGCTATAGATTTTTCATACATGTCCTTTATCATGAAGAGATATTTCCTGGAAGGCTAAGTTTCTTGAAAGTTATTAGGAGAACTAGTTGCTAATGCTTGTAAAGAAAATTCTGCACTTATCAAAATGATAGTTTAACTTCCTTGGCTGATTTGTTAAGACAATAAATTTTATTATTTGACACTTAATGGTTAAATTAAAGGTATGTTTATTATTACTTTTTCATTGCTGACCAGAATCAACAGAGAAGGATAATGTTTGTTTTGGCTTACAGTTCCAGAAATTAGAGTCTATCATCATGGGGAAGGCATGGCACACCAGAGCAGGAGCAGAAAGTGTCACATTTCACCACAGTGAGGAAGCAGAGGTCAAACAACAATGCAGCCTTAGCACCTTAAGCCTTGACCCCAGTGATCCACAATCCACTTCATCCAGCAAGGCTGTATTTCTGAGAGATTCCCAACAAAGGAGCAAGTGCTGAAGTACATGAGCCTACAGGAGATGCTTTACATTTGAACAATAGTCTGTGTCCTCTAGATAAACCACACACAGTAATCAGCAGTATATTTTGTGTACATATTAAAATTTGAATCGTTAAGACATTATTTGAAAAATTTGCCTCTACTCATGACAGTTATAGGCCTGTGTGTCAGTGTGTTTCCTGAAATGTCTTTTTTTTTTTTTTTAATTTTGTTTGTTTGTTTGTTTATTTATTTGACAGCGACAGAGAGAAGGAGGCAGAGAGAGAGAGAGAGAGAGAGAGAGAATGGGCGCGCCAGAGCTTCCAGCCTCTGCAAACGAACTCCAGATGCATGCACCCCCTTGTGCATCTGGCTAACGTGGGTCCTGGGGAGTTGAGCCTCGAACCGGGGTCCTTAGGCTTCACAGGCAAGCGCTTAACCGCTAAGCCATCTCTCCAGCCCCTGAAATGTCTTTGCTTGGCTTGGGAGGCAGGAAATGCTGGCATCAAAGAATGAAGTAAGACGTATTTCTGCTTTATAAATTTTCAGATACAATTTCTGCAGGATAAGTGGAATTTATTTGTTAAATGGTAGAATTTATCAGTAAAATAATCTGTTTCTAGAATTTCCTTGGTGGAATGGATTTTCACTACAAATTCAATTTCCTTAATATTTTCAATTAGCTATTTCTTTTTGCATGGACTTTGTCAGTATATGTCTTTGAAGGAATGTGAATTCATTTAGGTTTTGAAATGGAAATGTATGAATTGTCTTTTTTTTTTTTAGATAGAGTCATATGCAGCTCAGGTTGGCCTTGAGCTTAAATTGTGGTAGAGGATGACCTGGAACTTCATTTTCTTTTGAGATAGGGACTCTTGTACCCAAGGGATGTCTAGAATTTACTATGTATCCTGGAATGACCTTGAATTCATTACTGCACTGTCTCTACCTATTAAGTGTTGAGATTCCAGGTATGTGCCACTATACCTTGTTTATGTAGTTCAGTGGATTGAACTCAGAACTTCATATATACTAGGCATGCACTCAATCAGTGGAGCAACATACCTGGCTCAGGCCTGACCTTGAATTTCTGATCCCTGTTCCTCTTATTACAGGCATGCTTCACCATACCCAATTTTATACTGTACTCTGGAAAGATCCTAGGGCTTCATGTGTGCTAGGTAAGCATCCTACCAATTGAGCTACACCCCCAGCTTCAAGTACCTTTTAAATATCCCCTTTTAATATGTGTAAAGTTTATAGCAATCCCATTTCTTCAATTCAAAATTTTTATAAATTATGCTGTTTCTCTTCTTTCCTTATCATAATCTAGCAGCTAATCTATTATATTGATTTCTAAAAATTTCAGGCTAAAATCTTGAAGTATAAAAGTATTAACACATGGGAGAAAGATGAGCAGAATTTGGTAGTATGAGTCTATGGTCTTAATTTTCTTAAAATAAAAATGTTTTTAACAAGGAAAAATAAAAAGACATTTTCAAAGCATCTGATAATAACCAAAAAGAGACACCTTAGTGTTGGGATAAAAGGCAATGAATATTGAATTCATGTTTGCCTGTTTTTATATTCTCTCTCTTTCCTTTGTTAGTAATATGAATTGACCTAATTTAACCTTTTTTGCTTCCATTTCCTTATCCATATAATCCAAGCAACAATAGCACCTAATAGTCCATCAATGGCTGCTGTAATGATGAAATGAGTAAATAGAGTTAGGATGTATGAAATAATTTGAAAATTTCTAACACAAAGTGAACAGTACTTAAGTGTTTACTCATAACACAAAGGATCTAGAGATAAACCATCATACCTAAGAAAAGCAAAATGTTTTTCATATTGCCAATAAATAATTTTTTTTTCTTACCAAGGAAGTAGGGGAAAAGTCCAGAAGGAATTGTGGTAGTTTGAAGGTAAATATTCCGTAGTGTCGCAGGTGTTCTTGAGTAAACTTCCTACTTAGTCCTGGGTGGTGGAATCTTTAGGAGGTATAGTCTTGCTACAGAAAGAGTATTATGATGGATGAATGTGGATCTTGAGTCTAGCTCTACTGAGTGATCAGAGCCAACTTATGCTTGCTATCCTCTCTGTGCTGTGGATGTAGAATGAAATGAGCCAGCTTCCTCCACGATGATAAAGTTTTCCCTCAAAACTGTAAACTTGACATAAATCCTTTCCTTCAATGAACTATTTTAGTTGTGTGCTTTTTCCCGGATGAAGCTGTTATAGGAGTTATAGGAGTTAAAGTAGCCACAAAGGAAGATTAGAGTTTACTGACAACAAATTAGGTTTTACAATGTACTTCTTCTCTTTCTCTTGGACATATTTCCATGAGGCTGATGGTATTGTTTAAAATGAGACATCCTTGTATTTGGTAAACCCTTAACATCAATAGAACTCTCCCTTATAGTTCTCAAGACAGACAAAATTTCAGGTATTATATTACCATGTGCTGCATACTTCTAATTGATCATGCCAATGTGTCAACTTCCACAGCAGTCCTTGCAGTAGCAAAATTTCCACCATCTATGATTGTCACCAAACTTTAAGCAGTGGTTTTATGGTTGAAAGTTTCCCTTAAATGAAATGAGAAAGGCAATATTTTCATAAGTGAAATGCTAGGCTCTTTACTTCAGCAGGTAGAGCTTACTGAATTAAGGTTTTTCCATAGGGAAGTAAAATCCATCTTTGTATAAATCATTACTGAAAATAAAAGCATGGTATCTCCTTACAATTTTACAAGTTCAGAGCATCAGACTAGAAGTGAATGTTCCAGCACTTTCTCAGCTGTTAAGAGGATAGCTGCTAGGCAAGATGAATAATTTTCAATATGAATTCAAGAGCAATGTGCTCTGATGCTCCAAGGACTCAGCTCACCTTGGAGGACATTGTTTCTCTCAGACTCATCCCGTGTAGCAGTTGCAGGGAGTGCAACATGCCAGCACTTACAAGTTCTTTATCATGAGGCTTTTAATGCTGTTTTGTATTTAAAGCTATTTAACCAAAAGCACACATCAAATTTTTCTGTTGTAGGTCTATTCTGACAGACAATGCAGAGCTCATTGATATTTTCACTAAAAGTGAATCACTTAATCTGGCCACATATGCAGAAATCTGATGGGGAATATGGAAGGTACGTAGAAGCATGTGCATTTAATATACAAACCTATCCATGCTGTCACTTAACTGCCGGCATTTAAATCTATTCATTCTGTAAGCAGAGATGAAGTATGCAGGGTAAATCCCCAAAGAATAAATCACTGCCATGCTTATTCATGTGAAAGTGTAAATGATTCAACTGATCATTTCATTTCCTTTATGATGTCACGAGAAAAGTGTTGTAGTTAGCTTCTCATTGCTGTGATAAAGCACCAGACCTAAAACAGCTAATATGAGGAAAGATTTTATTTTTGGCTTACAGCCTCAAGGGGAAGCTTCATGATGGTAGGGGAAAGCATGGCATGAGCAGAGGCTGGACATCACCTCTGCCACAGTAGGTGGCCAATAGCATCAGGAGAGTGAGCCAAGCTCTGGCAAGGGGAAGCTGCCTACAACACCCCTAAAACATATATTCTGAAACTCAAGTCTTGGGAAAAATAATTTGAGCATTGATATTCTTTCCAATATCAGAAAGAAAGGCTTTTTACTTCTTGAAGTTATCATTTGAAAAAAGTAAAGAAAAAGAGGTGTCTAGCTAAGAGGGAAAGGCCTCAGTGTTGGTAAAGAATAATCAGCTGAGATAATTTGTTTAACTTGAGAAAATCATACTTCATCCTAGCCTTTTCTACCTCCACTGGAGCTAACCCACCTTATCACTCCCACAAAGGATCAGAACTCAACACATGACTACTCTATTCCAAATTTCACATGGGTTATCTTTTGATTTTTATAGGTGTCCCATTTTCAAACTGTTAGTCCAGTAGCATATCATAATTGTTCTCAATGTTCTCAGCAAGGCTTCCACTAATTTTTTAATAAAATTAATTAATCTTTGCTCTTTATAGGCTCAGAGTAAAGTGCATAAGGGACCAAATACGTTTGGAAGTCCTCTCCTGAGCAGGGTCTTATAATCAAATAACTGATTTCAATAAATATTAATTTCAATAAATAACTGATTTGAATAAATCTTTACTATAGGGTCTTGGCAGTGTGCAGGTTACAGTGTATTGACAAACTTTCCAGAATATATTATAAAGTATTACATTCTGTAAAGAAGGAGAGTGAAACTGAATAGATAAAACCAGAGAACTTTAAACTGAAATAAGACTTAAGCAACCTCACTAAGGCGGTAGCATATAGTGAGGCATGTAAAGGAGAATCAGAGAGGATCTGTGAGATCAGCAGGGATCTATCACTGACAAGTGCTCTGAAAGGAAAGATGTATAAAGGCCCTAAGACCAGAGCCTGATTTCTGCATTCAATAGACAACAAGAAAGCCAATGTGGTTAGGTGAAAATAAACCAAGAAAGGGAACAAGTTCACATGCCTTTGCAGTTCTTTACAATTGACCTTCAGACCAGGTAAAGGGGGATTTATTGAGCAGAAAAGTGGCATCCAGTGTTTAGGATATTGAATGACTCATTGTAGCTGCTGTATGAAAAGAGACTAGACTGCATGAGTAAAAACAGAGATTTCTTAGAAAATGATTACAGCAATCCAGGCAAGAAAGGAGAGGGCTCAGATTAGTGGGATGGAAGTAGAGAAGGGAAGGAGTAAATTCTGGTTGTACTTCTTAGCTGGGACCAACATGATTGCAACATTATATATATATATATATATATATATATATATATATATATATATATATATATATATAATCTGATGTAGGTACAAGAGAAGAATCAAGAATGATTGAGGGTTTGGTCCAAGGTGCTGGAAAGATTGTTTTCATCTAGTGAGGTGACAGAGTATGTCTGGAACACATCTTGAATGAAGATGGGCAAGATCAAGAATTCAATTTTGGATCTGTCACTCATTCTCTTGGAAATGTCAAGTAGGCAGTTGGACAAAATTAAGACTGAATTCACAGGAGATGTTTGGGCTAACAAGACAAATTTGGAGTCATTGGCATTTGGGAGGAATTTAAGGACCAAAGCCTGATATTGTCATGAGAGTGAGCTGTACATAGAGAAGAATCTGTACAATTCCAGGGCTGCAATACCTATAATAAATATGCGTTCATATTACACACAAATTCATATGCACACAAATTCATTTCCAATTCTTTGTAGATTGGTATTTCTATGAAAGAAAAGTGAATTATTAGTAAAAAACAAACAAAAATAAATACAAACTATAAGCACTAATTTGTATTACTGTTAATAGATGTTAGAAAGTATTTCAGCAAAGTAATCAGAAAATGTACCATGGAAAAATTACCAAAGCTACATATCAAAATTATGTAAATAGGATATTTTCAGTTGTAAAGTTGTTACCTTGTGACTTTTTCTTAAAAAATTTGTTTATTTATTTATTTATTTATTTGAGAGCAACAGACACAGAGAGGAAGAGGGAGAGAGAGAGAGAGAGAGAGAGAGAGAGAGAGAGAGAGAGAGAGGGACAATGGGCATGCCAGGGCCTCCAGGCACTGCAAACGAACTCCAGACGCACGCACCCCCTTGTGCATCTGGCTACCGTGGGTCCTGGGGAATCGAGCCTCAACTGGGATCCTTAGGCCTCATAGGCAAGTGCTTAACCGCTAAGCCATCTTTCCAGCCCATCTTGTGACTTTTTTTTTATCACTTTGCAATTATAATTAACTATTAAGAATAAAATAGTAATTAACCATTTTCAAAATCTCTATATAAATTTTGAACATACAGTGTGTCCACCACCAGTTAGCTTTTTGGACTCACATACAATTTGGCTTGTTACTTTTTTCTAATCTAAGTTTGAGTGGTGACAAGGTACTTACTGAGGACACTGTATACCTGTTATCTCCATGTATGCCTAAATTGCTTTAGTTTTTGGTTTTACTATAACTCATGGTAGAAAGTTTGGTTCATGGGAATGAATGGAGGGATTTTATAACATTTTACTTATCTTTTGTCAGCTTTGCTGGAGAATAAATAACAAACTATGTACTGAAAATATAAATGTGATTATTTAATTTACCTATACATTGTGAAACAATTACTTCCACTAGGCTTATTAGTTCTCAAACATCACTTCATCGTTACTGTTTTTTTGTTGGTTACTGACAACACTTAGCATATTCTCTAGAGACAGTCATGGTGTGGAAAGATGAAGCAAAACAAGAGACAGTGGTAACCTAGAAAGTAAGTGGCTTGTTAGGTCAAATGCTGCTATTAGGTCAAGTACAATGAGACCAATAAATAAATATTTTCCAATACATCTATTGATGACCTAATAGGTAAGTATACAAAATATCTTAGGAGCTCAGAGGAGGACACCATCTACTAGGTCAACCATCCCTAGACACACACACACACATACATCTTCAAAGATAGATAGGCTTTAAGTATTTTCTGAGCCTTTACTATTTTGACAATGGATTTCCTAAAAAGCGGTAACACTTTGCAAGAGGCTGTAAAATTATGGATGTCTTACAGAGTTGTATTACTCCATTGCTCACTCATTTCCAGGCTCAGCCATTTCTCCCTCTGAATGTAGAGTGCACTTGGACTCTGCGGCCAGGTATACTAGGTCCACTTAAATTGTACTCTGCTGATCCTAGTCTGAGCCTGCAGGGGTGCTGTGTACCAACTGTGGATAGGATTAATTGTGCCACAGAGCACATATCTAAACCATATTAATTACCATGGGCAGCAACTTATGTATATGCTTAGTTTAGCTTGTATTGATTAGGAAAAGGACAACTCTTTAGTTGAAAATAAATTGATTGGAAGAACATCTACATCTCTGTGAAACAGAAATGAGTGTGGAGGAATTAAGTTGTCTTAATCCCAGGCCTCTCTCCAACTACAAAACTGTAGCTGAAGCCTTGCTGCAGCATGAAAATCAGGACTCATGGTCTATTCTTGGTATTGCCTCACACTTTAAAAATCCAAAGTTATTGTGCTGCCACCTTAAGAATTCAATGAGGGCACCATATTGCCATGGAGTCAGGTTCCAGTGCACTGGAAGCAGGTGGAAGCAGAGGAGAACAGGCAGAGAAGCTTCTGCTCTTCCTATCCTTTCCACACTGGAATTTGGAAGGCATTTGCCACTTCCAAGGGAAGAACTAAATGAAGGTTGGTTTGTCAGGATGCAAACAGCATGGTGATATTTCCTTAAGACTCAGCACCCATTTCCCTTTTTATATGAGGAGAAGGGAGACATGAGATAATTGTCAAAATAAAACAATTAACCAATGAGGGCATTAGGAAGCTGAGGTATCTGGTGTCAATGTGATGTCCTGAGAGGTGAGGGAGCTGCCCTGAAGAGTGGTAGAAGCTGGTACTATCTCTTCTATGCTCTGAATCTTAGAAAGGTCTCAATCATCATCCCTGGCCCTGAAGGTCCCTGGCAGCCTAGGCAGAAATGATGCTTCATTTTTGTCCTTTATATAAATTATTTGTGGAGGTGTGGGCTCAGTTATATTGACATTTAAACGTTGAGTAATGTTCTGAAGGCCTTCACATTCTCTGAAATGTGTTTTTGTGCTGGTCCAGAGAGCAGTGCAAGTGAGGGATTAAGAGTGTGTAAAACCTGAAGTGGGTGGCACAGATTCTGAGAACTCGTAAGGTCAAGACTTCCTGTGATAAATATGACTGCTTTGTGAGCTCTAAAGCAAGACTCACAACTTGAGTTCATTCCTTGGCTGAAACTGAAAGAGAGCCAAGAAGGAATGGAGAGACAGGGTGGGACTGATAGGGAGCTCCAGCCTTGCGAAAGGGAGATGAAGATGAACAATCTCACCATGCGCCAGATCCTTCAGCTTAAAAATAAAATCTTAGAATATTTGATATATGAGCTAGGGATTCAGAAAAAGACATTTTGTCTTCAAGAGGAAATAAGAAGCAGATGTCTCACTAGGAAAAAGAGAAAGCAAGACTTCTCAGCGGCTTCAACCTAGACCCCATTTCCTCCGCCTCTAAGGAAACAGTTGCCCTCAGGAGGCTGTCAGGAGCAGATTCCTGACATGGCAGGGTGTCTGTCTAGGAGACTGCTAGACAGTGGTGAGGGCTATGTTCTGGCAGCAGGGCTGTCTTGGGCACAGCTAAGTTTGGACTCCATGGAGCATCTCCACCACCTCCAGGCTTGTGAATAAAGGGTTTCTGGTTACATGCAGGATTATAGTTGTGTCGTGCCTGGGACTAGTTCGCCCTCTGAATAGTGAGCAGTCATTCACCATGCCAGAGTCAAATAAGGGGAGGTATGTAGACCCTATGAGTGCTTTAAAGGCTATGTCATGAAGAACTTCCTTCTCAAATTTAATTTTTATATTGACAACTTCTATAATTGCAAACAATATCCCATGGTAATTACCTCCCTCCCCCCCTTTCCCCTTTGAAACTCCACTCTCCATCACATCCCCTCCTACTCTCAATCAGTCCCTCTTTTATTTTGATGTCATTAGCTTTTCCACCTATTATGATGGTCTTGAGTAGGTAGTGTCAGGCACTATGAGGTCATGAATAGCCAGGCCATCTTGTGTCTGGAGGAGCACGTTGTAAGGAATCCTACCCTTCCTTTGGCTGTTACATTCTTTCTGCCACCTCTTCTACAATGGACCCTGAGCCTTGGAAGGTGTGACAGAGATATTTCAGTGCTGAGCACTCCTCTGACACTTCTTCTCAGCACTATGGTGCCTTCTGAGTCATCCCAAGGTCACTGCCATCTGAAACTAGAAGTTTCTCTAACCAAAAGTGAGAGCAGCATTAATATATGGGCATGAACATTATGAGAAGTGCTTACTGGGCTGTTTGGTGAGCATAGTATATACATTTTGCCAGATAGCAGCAGATGTTATACCCCTAGGGCTCATGAATACCCCTGGTGTAGGTTTTCAGTATCAAGGATATATTTCCTGCCATTGAGTGGGCCTCCAGTCAAATTAGAGAGAGGTTGGTTTCCCCCATAACAGACATGCCACCAGTTGTTCCACTTGGCTCATTTGGCCTGGCTGGCCAAATATAAGGATTGCAGTGTCCCAGTGTCCACTGTTGAGTATCTTCTCTGATGAATTCTCTCTTTCCCTGAACTGCATGCAGTGTGGCTTTTTTCTAGCTTTCTGTCACCTAGTCTACATGAAGGAAGTTTGCAGCTCACCTCCAGCAGGATTTCTCAGTGACCATGCAGCCCAAGTATGTGGAGTCTTCAGCAATAGGGTCCTACCATCTATTCCTTGTGGGAAACCAAGGGTCTCAGCAATGGCCTGCAATGTTTTGGGGGCATCATTGACTCACTGGAAGGTATCCCATCCATGGAACTGAAAATTTTCTAGTAAACAATCTATGGCTCCTGAGTATTCCATTGTCCAAAAACGTAGGTTTCCATATGACTTATTTATATCTTCTTAGATTTTTTTAAACTTCATTTTTATTTATTTTTTTTGAGAGAGAGAGAGAGACAGAGAGAGGGAGAGGAAGAATGGGCATACCATGGCCTCCAACCACAGCAAACGAACTCCAGACACATGTGCCCCCTTGTGCATCTGGCTTATGTGGGTCCTGGGGAATTGAACTGAGGTCCTTTGGCTTGCAGGCAAAACACCTTAACCACTAAGCCATCTTTCCACCCCTCTTCTTAGATTTTTATTAGCCCTCCCTCCACCTTTCCTTTACTCAATCTCTTCCCCTTACATCACTTAGGCCTCTTCACCTTCATTAATCTGTTCTACTTACATATATACAATACCAACCTATTAAGTAACCCCCTTTTCTATTCCCTTTATATCTCCTTTCTAGCTTACTGGCCTCTGCTACTGAGTTTTATTCCTACTTACATAGAAGCCCAATCATTTGTAGCTAGGAGGCACATATGAGAGACAACATGTGACGTTTGGCTTTCTGGGCCTGGTTTACGTTACTAAGTATAATCCTTTCCAGATCCATCCATTTTCCTGCAAATATCATAACTTTCTTTACTGCTGAGTAGAACTTCATTGTGTAAATGTGCCACATCTTCATTTGGGAGATCCCCTTGAATAGTACAAGGAACCCCAGTGTGAGGATATCCAAGTCTACTAGGTTCAGAGGTCCTTATCAGATCTGTGTTTGATTTGTAGGGACCAGCTAATCCTGAACTACAAAACTGGCTTCTAATAGAATCTTCCAGAATTTCCTTCTATCTATCCATACTAAGTTGCTT
Source organism: Dipus sagitta (assembly GCA_036346955.1). Classification (NCBI taxonomy): domain Eukaryota; kingdom Metazoa; phylum Chordata; class Mammalia; order Rodentia; family Dipodidae; genus Dipus; species Dipus sagitta. The sequence goes on from CM070773.1 coordinate 58,333,303, forward strand.
GACAGCTTATGTTAGAAAACAGTTACTACCACCCTTGTGATTTTGAAGACTCTCATATTCTAATGTCTTATGATTCTACTTCATTTGTAAGGACAAATGAAATAAGCATAGAATAAATAAGGTTTTTCCTTTTTCCCTAAGGAGGTATGAATTATTTGATAAATATCTAATGAGCACTTACTCAGTGCCAATTTTGACTCTGAAAGTGGGGAACTGACCAACATTCTGATCACATGTTAAGATTCCAGACATGTATAAGAGAGGCAAGCATCTCTGAGGTAGTTTTTCAGCATGTATGGTAATTAATGCACTATTGGAGGAGTATATATAGTACTATACAAGCTCAAGAGGATGCAGCAAACTGTTCTTGAGAAGGGTAAGTGGAATGGAAGGATACAGAGAGCAGGTATGTAAGTTGGATCTGAAAGCCAGAGTGAAGGGGCTAGCTAGAAGCAGAGTCTGAGGTTCATTGGAAATTCTACAAATAGGGATTAACATATGCAAACCAATTTGACCCTGAACATTAATATTTACTTGTATAAATTAATAAGACATAACCACCATTAACTTGGGCTGATCAATTACCAAGTTCTTAGCAATCAGCTTTACACTTTTGGAGAAACTATAAAATGAGATCACGTAAAAGAACAAATGTGTGGTAACTCCTAGCGCAAATTTTGCAGCCCACCTATTTTATCACTGCTAAGACTCCAGCCTCTGAGTCAATTTCTGGGTAGTAGGGAAAACATAGTGAGAAGGACTAAGGATATCAAATGAAGAAACTGATTATATTATAGAGGATCAAGATTACTATTTTTCTTTTTGACACATATCTAAGATTGACATGAAACTCTTGTGGGCTAAATAAGTGGGAATGACATTTTTTTTTAACTGAGATTTTTCTACTTTTAAAGCACAGAGTTATAGCTGAGAGGAGACTAGCTAGCAGTTGATGCAGTTGGAAATACATGCAAAAGCCAGATTAAGGCTGTGCGAAATACTCCAGAGAGCCCAGACTTAACTCTGCATGCTTGAGAGCTTTTGTAGAAATTTAAGCAGAAAACTGGCAGTGCTACAGTTGTGTTTTTGAAATACTGTTTTGGCTTCAGTGCAGTTGGATGGATATGAAGCAAAGACTGAGATCAGTGAAGTGACACTGCCCAGTTCTGTTCTATAATCGATGAGAGAGTTAGGTGGTAACTAAAATAGATCACAGGACTACTTAGAAGTTAAAACTTAGTGCCTGCCTGGATGTTTGGGGTTCACATAAAGAGGTCATGTATGACTTGAGGTTCTTGGGCTGAGCAACAAGCATGCAATCCATCCCCTACAAACACACGCACACACACACACACACACACACACACACACACACTTTAAGACAATAGTGTAAACAAAGGCATCATATGAAAATTTTGACAGAAATGATCAAGTATCTCTGTCAAAAATAATGACTAGTTGGGGAGCTGGAGAAATGGCTCAGTGGTTAAAGGTGCTTGCTTGCAAACCCTGATTGCCTGGGTTTGATTCCTCAGTTCCCATGTAAAGCCAGATCAGAAAGTGACACATGCATCTGAAGTCTGCAGTAACAGGAAGCATGGGTACACTCATTCTCTCTCTCCTCTCTCTCTCTCTCTCTTTCCTTCTTTCTCTTTTTTCCCCTTCTATCTCTTATAAGTAAATAAAAATATTTTAAGCCAGGCTTGGTGGTGCTTGCCTTTAATCACAGAACTTGGGAGGCAGAGGTAGGAGGATTGCCATGAGTTCGAAGCCACCCTGAGATTATAGAGTGAATTCCAGGTCAGCCTTGCTAGAGTGAGACCCTACCTCAAAAAACAAAAAATAAAATAAAATATGGACCAAGGCTAGAGACATGGCTCAGCAGCTAAGGTGTTTGCCTGCAAAGCCTAATGACAGGAGTTTGATTCCCCAGTATCCACATAAAGCCAGATGCACCATGCATCTGGCATTCCTATATAGCAGCTGAAGGCCTTGGTATGCCCACCCTATCTCTCTTTTCTCTATTTCTCTGTGCTTACAAATAAATGGATAAAAGTATTTTTTTAAAGACTAGAGTGTATATCAGTGGCAACACATGTGAATCCTCAAGTTAAATCCATAGCCACCCCCAACACACACACACAAGAAGGAAGGAAGGAAGGAAAGAAAGAGGGAAGAAGGAAGAAAGAAGGAAGGAAAGAGGGAAGAATGAAGGAAGGAAGGAAAGAAAGAAGAAGGAAGAAAGGAATACACTAATGCAGCATCTAATCTGACTGGGGCTTAGCCTATAGATCTCTCAAATACCTTTTCCTTAGTAACCAATAATAGTAATAAAAAGTACATGGAGAGAGCTGGAGAGATGGCTTAGCAGTTAAACGCTTGCCTGCAAAGCCTAAGGATCCCGGTTTGAGGCTTCATTCCCCAGGTCCCACCTAAGCCAGATGCACAAGGGGGCTCACATGTCTGGAGGTCGTTTGCAGTGGCTGGAGGCCCTGCCGTACCCTTTCTCTATCTATCTATCTATCTATCTATCTGCCTCTTTCTCTCTCTGTCTGTCTGTCACTCTCAAATAAATAAAAATAAACAATTTTTAACGTACATGGATAATCAGATAACCAAGAACTGCATCTCACTAAGGAGGTACTCTGATTGTTTTCTTTCCTTCTTCCCAGAAGTACTCCAAAATGCTTACACTGTATGGGTGTACTCACTAAAGAATGAACAATTTATTAAGGTAATTTTGGGGAAGTCAGTCAAGATAGGTTAAGATCTATAAGTGTGTGATGGTGGTCACCAATTTCAGAAGCATGAGAAGCACATAGGAGGAACCAAGGGCAGGAGAAGTTCAGGGTAACTGCATAGTTTAGGACATTGAGATAGGTTGTGTGAGGATATTGTTTGGTTTTGAGGCTCACAATGATGACCAAGATAGACATTTTCTTAGATCTAAGACTATACTATAATGGGGGAGATATAGGGGGGAAGAGAGAGAAAGAGATGAAAGGAGAAGTGAGATAAAGGATGTATATACAAAAAAAGAGGAAGGTGCTGGAGAGTTTTCCTAGTGGTTAAGCACTTGCCTGTGAAGCCTAAGGACCAAAGATCAATGCCTCAGTACCCACATAAGCCAAATGCACAAGGTGACATAGGCATCTGGTGTTCATTTGCAGTGGCTAGAGGCCCTAGCATGCCCATTCTATCTGTCCCTATCTTGCAATTAAATAAATAAAATATAAAAAGTTGTTTAATTAATAAAAAAGAAAGGGAGAGGAAAGAGGTGGAGAGAAGTAGGAGGAAGAGTGGAGGAGAAAGAAAAGAAGGAGGAGAAGAAGAAGGGATAAAGGGGGAAAGGTAGTATGCAAGCCAGAAAGCTGAGGGAGAGAGAGAGAGACCAGGAGAGGATTTTATGAAGAAGAGAGCCACTGTTCTGAGGATGGGGCCTTGCACGATGTGCAGAGGTACGGGTTGGGGAAAGGTGGCCTTTCCTCCTCTTAGCCCAGAGGTATCCTCAACTACCATAACAGGAAGCATTCACAGAATCTCAGGGATAGCATAACCAGATGGGGTAAGGGAGAGGGAGGAGCATGGGTAGAGAGCTCTGAGACTCTAACAATTGTAAGTACTCATCTGATTTCTAGTACGGATAATAAGTAACTCTCTTCCATATTAACTGGCTAGGATGTCCCTTGTATGTTCAGATTCTACTCCAGTTTCACAGGTGATCCTTGGCCAAGATTGATTTAGCCACCTTTACCTAAAAGCATCACTGAAGCATAATCTCTGTCCCACAGTAGAACCTGTGACAAAAACATATCCTATGCTGACTTATGTGCAATCGTGAGAATGTTTGAAAGTGCTAAGCAGCAGTCATTGAAAGTATAGAAGAAGATGCTTATTGTCAATATGAGGCAAGGTAAAGCTTAATTTCTATTATCTTTAGTTTTGGTTATCTTTGTTTCTGATTTAGACTTATTTACAATGTAATTTATCTTTTTCACTTAAAATGAAAATTTCTCATCATAATTTGTATACATTATTAAATAGCTCAAACAAATTAGCCTATGAATTAACTCACACCATTATCATTTTTTTATGTAAAATGTACTCTCTAAATTTTATTTATTTATTTATTTATTTATTTATTTATTTATTTTTATTTATTGATTTGAGAGCGACAGACAGAGACAGAGAGAGAGAGAGAGAGAGAGAGAGAGAGAATGGGCACGCCAGGGCTTCCAGCCACTGCAAACAAACTCCAGATGTGTACGCCCCCTTGTGCATCTGGCTAACGTGGGTCCTGGGGAATCGAGCCTCGAACCGGGGTCCTTAGACTTCACAGGCAAGTGCTTAACCACTAAGCCATCTCTCCAGCCCTAAAATGTACTTTCTTAGTTCAATTCTTATAACAGCTTAAAATAGTAGAAAGTTTTTAAGGCATTCTCCCTGGGTACAATAAAAGACATATTATTTCTCTGGGAATTGTACATCCCATTCTTATAAGTGGACTCCTTACAGTCCAGTCACATGGAAGCAACATGACCAAAGTCAACTGGGCTGTGGCTGGACACCGAACACAAATTGGGGTAGAACCTTATTACTTCTTAGATGTAAGGAACAATGTCCAGGATTTCAATCCATCCCAGTGTGGCCTGGTTTCTGGGAACAGACGCTATACAAGCCCTAAGTGATGAAGCAATCGTATTCTGCCATCTCCACTGTAAGCCAGTCAGCAAAGGAGAAACATGCACAGACAACCAGGAATTCCAGGGGTGGAGAGTACTCCTGAGATCTTGCTGCATTTCCTGGTACCATCGAATAACATCTCCTACCCAGTTAGCAAGCTCTATGTTGGATGACATCTCCTACCTGGTTGGAAAGCTCTAGCCTGCAACCATAGCACCCTCAAAATATCACAAAGTAAATGAGACAAAAATTGGCTAGGCAGTCAAGGTGACAGACCCAAAAATGAATGGTATTTTCCCCTTGACTAGAAGCAGGAAATATCGCTACATGTACAGAAACCTGGATGCTTTTGTTATCTTCTTTCTTCCTTGGAAAGTTACACATTCCAGGAAAGACTTCTAGAGTAAGCTTGTACCCTACTTAGATGACAGAAACTGTAATTCTTATCTAAAATTTCTGGAAATATTGCCTCATATTGCAGAAACTCAGTCTTTCTCCCCTAAAAACTGAATTCTGGTCCTTGGCTCTTCACAATCTGTGCCACATTCCATAAAAACCCTAACCAAAAGCCACCTCCCTGGAGACTCCCTCCTGTCCACACAGGCAAGAGTCTTTTCTATCAAGCTCTAATAAACTTCTTCTAAAATCTGTATTTCACCTTCCTATGGTCTGTGAGTCTCATTCATTGAATTCACAAGACCAGAGGGTAAGAAGTCACTGACTCAGTGGAAGCTCTGTATGACCATGAGTCCCTGTGCCTTGGCTCCTGAGTCACAGCCCACCTGGGAGCCTCAATAAGGCTCTGTTGCTTCCAAGGACACCCCCAAAATCCTATATCACTTTAACTTCACTTGGCCACATACAGACATACAAACCCCTAATGTCTATCACATATTCCCTTTAGAATGGGCAGAAACTTACTTAACCCATTCCTTCATAATATATGTAGTGTTTACTCAAATGAAATGTATGATTCAGTTTTGTTCTCACAGGAAAGAGGGCCTTACAAGTTTTCACAGAATATATTTTGTAAGTGAAATTTATTTGAGACTTTTGACAGAATTCTTTTGAAAATGAATGTCTTTTGCAGAGTTTAGATCTTTTTATTTATTATTTTTTATGGGTGAAGGTTCTATATAAATATAAGACAAGACTGTCACTTATTTGAAATGCTTGCCTGCACCATGAGCAAGAATCCATGGATATGGTTGTGAATACCTGTCAATGACTGGTCACTGCCTAGCATCACACCCAAATGGGTGCATTTCTTCAGCTTAAAGTTCAATATTCTGGAGATATCATCCAACTTGCTGGAGTCAGTCCACTGAGGCTACTGTCACAGAAAACCAGTGACTGGTTAGATAATTTTTAAAAACCAGAAATTTATTCTCACAATTTCAGAGTTTGGGAAGCTCCATGTTCAGTGAGGGTCTACTTTCTGTCCATGTTTGGTAAGGGCCTATTTCCTGGCTCATAAAGGCAGCTCTCTCCTATGACCTCACTTGATATAAGGGGTGAGGATGCTCTCTGCTTTGGAGTTGAGGCAGAAAAGAAAGACAAATGAATAAGGGAGCCATGAGAAGGAAAGAGTCCCTTCCCAGGAGATTTTTGCCAGCAAAATGTCAGAATTGGAATACCACTGACTACTGTTTAAAGGCTTTCTCTCTTTCCCAGTTCTAAACTGTACCTAGAACCTCATCTACAATGAAAGCTATGTCCCAGATCCCTTGTGCAAACACAGTGGCTCCTGTCTTTATCTGATGAGACTTTGGCACCTCTGGAAGCATTCTATAATGTAAATGGTCATAAGAGAAACCGAGATAGAGAAGGGGAGCATGCCCTCCTGGAACAGGAAATTTGGGGTTTCTTGCTAATACACCAACATGCCAACATACCAATAAATTTAGGGTACTTCAGGTTCTTGTATTATGAATTTAAAGAATTAAAATCCACAGACCAGAGGGTATGGTTTAAAGAGAGCTTATTAGATTAAGAGAAGGAAACAGAAGAAGAAAGCACAAAGAGCTCCTGCCATGTAGAGGGTAGGAGAAGGTAGAGAGCCCATGTGGGAGTAAGGATGGGGGTCTCTCCTCCTCTCAGCCTGGCCAAGGGAAGCTTACCAGAACCTGGGAGTTCAGGAGTAGCCACGAGAGCTTGTCCCCTGGTATGCATATATTTATAACTTTGTTGTGGTGGGTTTCACCTTCAGGCTCAGGTGAACCTGGCAGACAGGTGATTGATCTGGTCTAGAAGCTGGCTCAGGATGAGGCCAGTCATGATGCCAAGTTCGGGGGGCTGAATTTGACAAACTACAATGTCATGATCAGATTTAAATTCCAGACAAGGGGTCCTCCCTCCCAGGAGGGGCTTAGGTTGGTTTTGGACAAACAGATATAGGGACCTCCTTCAGTCAAGAAATAAGGAGAGAAAGATCCTTCTCTGATCTCTAATAAAGTGGAGATTGCAAGGGCAAACTTAAGGACATTCCTACCTTTACTTATGAGTAAAGGTCCTCCTAACTGCCTCATGAGAAACCACCAAACAATGGAATTACAAAATTACTCTAACCTCCTATACACAGTCACCACCAGGATTCAACTATGACCCTCTAGAAGAGCCCATACCTGTGCTCTCAAGTGTGCTTTCAGTCTTATACGAAGAACCTTTCTTTTTCCTAATCCTATGCTAAAGCCTAGATCAAAATATTTCAAATAAAACTCATACTCTGCTTCATAGTAGCTTTTCCTAGAATTCTTTCTTGCATTGAAGCCACAAATCCCGAGATTACCTGAGTCTAGGGGAACTCGTCAGGCTGCTCAAGGTGTGGACAGATCTCTTTAATAAGGGAACTGTTAGGTGTAGTAGTGCACACATTTAATCTAAACACTTGGGAGGCACAGGTAGGAGGATTGCTGTGAGATCAAGGCCAGTCTGAGACTACATAGTGAACTCCAGGTCAGCCTGGGCTAGAGCCAGACCCTACCTTGAAAAAATATATAAATAATAATGAAGAAACTACCCCATTCATGAGGGCTCCACCTAAATCTGACAAAGTCCTCATCTATATCCCTACACTAGGGCTGAGGTTTACATTTATGAATACAGGGGATTAAAAACATTTGGTCTATATCAAGATTCTTTGAATTTTTATTGAGGACTTTAATATAAACATATAGTATTTTAATCATGTTCTCATTGCATTATTCTCTTTTGTCCCCTCTCCTCTGCTGCGCATCCCCTGAGGTCCCTCCTCTTCAAAGGCAGTCCTTTCTCTATTTTGTTGTCTCATTCTTTTTGTCCTCTTTTATCATGCATGTCAAAATATTGATGGACTCAGAACTGTGCTGATCTTGTGGGAGTATTGGTAACCATCATGGAGTCATGAATGCACAAGTCAGTTCATGTTGGAAGAACAATGCCCCAAGTTATATATACACAACCTGTGGCTTTTATATTCTTTCCAGCCCCTCATCTGCAATGTTCCTTGAGTACTGGAGGATATGCTAGAAGTCTCCTTCAGTGCTGAGGTTTCAGCGTCCTCTTATTTTTTACTTTGATAGGTTTTGTGTCTCCTCAGTGTCTACCACTAACTCCACAGAGCCACGTCTGGCTATCAGTAAGAGCACAACTCACATTCTTTCCATGACTACTTCTGTAATGTTCCCTGAGCCCTGGTAGGTGTGATAGAGATGACTTGTCTAATGTGAAGCCCTGGGATTTCTTTTCTTCTTGTCATTTTGATGAGCCTGGAGTTTCTTGGAATTTGCCACCATCTATAAAAAGAAGGTTCTCTAAGCATAAGTGTGAATAGCATTAATTTAAGAGCTTAAACATATACACTTAGAAGGTCTTTTTTTTTTTTTTTTTTGGTTTTTCGAGGTAGGGTCTCACTCTAGCTCAGGTTGACCTGGAATTTACTATGTAGTCTCAGGGTGGCCTCGAACTCATGGCAATCCTCCCACCTCTGCCTAGTGCTGGGATTAAAGGCATGTGCCACCACGCCCGGCTTAGAAGGCCTTTTAATAGACGTAAAATCTCTTCATTCAAACCACAGTGGAAGCTTTCCTTTGGGGCCTATTACCTTTTAATCCATAGGATTTTGATACAGTTCAGTCTGACTCCTCTCAGAAATAGCAAGTTTGTTGGACTCCTCAAACAGCTTGTTTTTGTCAGTAACAGTATAGTAGGAGTGATAGCCCAGACCTCTGTCAGCAGCCTGAAGCATCCCATTAATCTTATAGGGACCTCCACTCAATTGAAGCTAGATCCTTACTTTGTTTCCCCAAAGAATTTTAGGTTGAGCCAATATGAAGCAGTTCCAGTTTATTAAAAATAGAAAAGAAAGTACTCAGGGAGTGTGCCTGTGACTTCTCAAAGGAGAGTCACACTCAGAGGCTCAGCAGCAGCCATAAGTAACATTTTGGCGGCTGTCCAGTTGTCAAGTTACACCTCAAAAAATTGCTGGTAAATTGATTTTCTTTTTCCTTTTTTCCCTCTTTTTGATACGTGAGATTGGAGGATGGCTGCAGAGGTGTCTCTGATATGATTGTAATCTTATAAGATGAAACCATGAGCCATAAGATTTAAACAAGGGGAATAAGACATTTTTTCCATTTTGCCTCATTACTTTAAATGAAACAACACTCCACTTTCCATTAACATCTTCTAATAAATAAATCTAGAAACACTAAATAACAAAACATCTATTTTTAGGAATTAACTATTGAATACTCTCTCAAAATCATTTATTGAATAAAATACTAAAATGAACCCCAACTGCACGATTTAATGATTGTTGCACGTTGTTAATTTTCTGTATTTTCATTATAAAACTGCAGAACTGCATTTCCATGGGAGCAGAGGCTCTGCCTGTCTAGGTAGATAGAATTCATATATCTCATGGAGGATTTATTGGATGGTGAACTAATAAAATCAGATTTGTTTTATCTTAGCCACTATGAAGTTACCCAGCTTTCTCCACTTTCTGTTGTGAATAAAAATCACATAAGGGCCCGACTCCTTTGTAACCAGCCAGCTGCGAGCTTTCCTAGCAGGCTTGAGCCAAGTCTTCAAGTTCCCAGATAAAAGATATTTAGGCCACTGAGAAAAACACTGAAAGAAATTTGCCCTAACCCTGAAACCACACTCCTAAGTTCTTCCTCCTATAAACACTATCCCCTGAACTCTAGCTCACATAGAGCATCCCTTTTTTCTTTCTTTTTTTTTCTCAATTTTTATTAACGTTTTCCATGATTATAAAAAATATCCCATGGTAATACCCTCCCTCCACCCCCTTTCCCCTTTGAAATTCCATTCTCTATCATATCCCCTCCCCATCTCAATCAGTCTCTCTTTTATTTTAATGTCATGATCTTTTCTTCCTCTTATGATGTTCTCGTGCAGGTAGTGTCAGGCACTATGAGGTCATGGATATCCAGGCCATTTTATGTCTGGAGGGAGCACGTTGTAAGGAGTCCTACCCTTCCTTTCGCTCTTACATTCTTTCCGCCACCTCTTCTTCATTAGACCCTGAGCCTTGGAAGGTGTGATCAAGATGTTACTCAGTACTCCAGTCACCTCTTTCCAGCACTATGATACCTTCTGAGTTGTCCCAAGGTCACTGCCATCTGTAAAGAGAAGATTCTCTACCCAAAGTGAGAGTAGCACTAATATAAGGGTATGAATATTAAGAGAAGTGCTTACTGGGCAGTTTGATAAGCATAGTATATTCACATATCCAGATATCAGCAGATATTACACCCCTAGGGCTCATGACTACCCCTGTTTTAAGTTTTCAGTATCAGGGATGTATTCCCTCCCAGGTAGCAGGCCTCCAATCCAGTTGGAGGGCAGTAGGTTTCCACCATGATAGACATGCCACTATTGCACCCATTGGCTCATTTGGCCTGGCTAGCCAATTATAAGGCTTGCAGTGTCCAGTATTGACTATCTTCAATGGTGGTATCTCTTTCTGCCATTGAACTGCATGTAGAATGGTTTCTTCCAGCTTTCTGTCAGCTGATCTACATGGAGGAGGTTATCAGCTCAGTTCCAGCAGGATTTCTCAGTGGCCTTGCAGCCCAAGTATGTGGAGTCTTCAGCAATAGGGTCTTACCATCTATTCCTGGTGGGAAGCCAAGGGCCTCGGCAATGGCCTATAATGTTTTGGGGGCATCAGGGACCTCCCTGGACAACAACTTACTGGAAGTTAACCCATCCCTGGCACTGAAAATTTTCTAGCAATGATCTACCGCTCCTGAGTGTTCCATTGTCTAAAACCAGAGGATTCCATATATTTATTTATATCCTCTTAGATTTTGATGAGCCCTCCCTCCACCATTCCTTTACTCATTCTCTTCCCCTGACCTCACTTTGGGCCTTTTCACCTCTGTTAATCTATTCTTCTATTTACATATATACAATACCAACCTATTAAGTACCCTCCTCCCTCCCTTTCTCTTCCCTTTATATATCTTATTTAGCTTACTGGCCTCTGCTACTGAGTTTTTCCTTCTCACACAGAAGCCCAATCATCTGTAGCTAGGATCCACATATGAGAGAGAACATGTGGAACTTGGCTTTCTGGGCCTGCATTACCTCACTTAGCATGATCCTTTCCAGATCCATCCATTTTCCGGCAAATTTCATCACTTCATTTTTCTTTACCGCTGAATAGAACTCCATTGTATAAATGTGCCATATCTTCATTATCCACTCATCAGTTGAGGGACATCTAGGCTGGTTCCATTTCCCAGCTATTATGAATTGAGTGGCAATAAGCATGGCTGAGCACACACTTCTAAGGAAATGAGATGAGTCCTTAGGATATATGCCTAGGAGTGCTATAGCTAGGTCATATGGTAGATCAATCTTTAGCTGTTTCAGGAACCTCCACACTGATTTCCACAATGGCTGCACCAGATTGCATTCCCACCAACAGTGTAGAAGAGTTCCTCTTTTTCTACATCCCCACAAGCATTTATGATCATTTGTTTTCATGATGTTAGCCAATCTGACAGGAGTGAGATGGAATCTCAATGTAGTTTTAGTCTGCATTTCCCTGATGACTAGGGATGTTGAACTTGTTTTTAGATGATTATAAGCCATCTGTATTTCTTCTTTTAGAACTCTCTATTTAGCTCCATAGCCCATTTTTTAATTGGCTTGTTTGATTTCTTATTATTTAACTGTTTGAGTCCTTTGTATATCCTAGATATTAATCCTCCATCAGATGTATAGCTGGCAAAGATTTTTTTCCCATTCTGTAGGTTGCCTCTTTGCTTTATTCAGAGAGTCCTTTGCAGTACAAAATATTTGTAATTTCATGAGGTCCCAGTGGTTAATCTGTGGTTTTATTGCTTGAGCAATTGGGTATATATTCAGAAAGTCTTTGCCAAGACCAATATGTTGAAGGGTTTCACCTACTTTTTCCTCTAGCAGTTTCATAGTTTCCGGTTTGATGTTAAGGTCTAATCCATTTGGACTTAATTCTTGTGCATGGAGAGAGAGAAGAATCCATTTTCATCCTTCTAGAGATACATATCCAGTTTTCCCAACACCCTTTGCTGAAGAGGCTGCCTTTTCTCCAATGAGTATTTTTGGCATTTTTATCAAATATCATGTGGCTATAGCTACCTGGACTTACATCAGGGTCCTCTATTCTGTTCCATTGATCTACATGTCTTCTTTTGTGCCAGTACCATGCTGTTTTTGTTACTATGGCTCTGTAGTATAGGTTAAAATCATATATGGTGATACCACCAACCTTATTTTTGATGCTTAGTATTTTTTTAGATATCTGAGGTTTTTTGTGATTCCAAATGAATTTTTGGAGTGTTTTTTTTTCTATTTTCATGAAGAATGCCAGTGGAATTTTGATGGGGATTGCATTAAATGTGTAGATTGCTTTTGGTAAAATTGCCATTTTCACAATGTTGCTTCTTCCAATCCAGGAAAAAGGGATGTTTGTCCATTTCCTAGTGTGTTCTGCAATTTCTCACTTGAGTGCTTTATAGTTTTCATTGTAGAGATCCTTTACTTCCTTGGTTAGGTTTATTCCAGGGTACTTAATTTTCTTTGATGCAATTGTGAATGGGCAAGATTCTCTGATTTCATCCTCTGTGTGTTTGTTGTTAGCATATAGGAAGGCTACTGATTTCTGCGTATTTATTTTGTATCCTGCTACATGGCTGTAGGTGTTTATCAGCTCTTAAAGTTTGCTGGTAGAGTCTTTAGGGTCCTTTATATATAGAATCATGTCATCTGCAAATAATGATAACTTGATCTCTTCCTTTCCAATTTGTATCCCCTTTATGTGTGTCTCTTGCCTTATTGCTATGACAAAGAGTTCCAGTACTGTATTAAATAAAAGTGGGGACAGTGGACACCCTTGTCTTGTTCCTGATTTTTGTGGAAAAGCTTCCAGTTTTTCCCCATTTAGTAATATGTTGGCTGTAGGCTTGTCATAAATAGCCTTTACTATATTGAGATATGTTCCTTCTATTCCTAGTCTCTGTAGGACTTTTATCATGAAGGGATGTTGGCTTTTGTCAAATGCTTTCTGTGTCTAATGAAATGATCATGTGATTTTTGTCCTTCAGTCCATTTATATAATGTATTACATTTACCTATTTGCATATGTTGGACCATCCCTGCATCTCTGGGATAAAGCATACTTGGTCAGGGTGAATGATCTTTCTGATATATTCTTGTATTCTGTTTGCCAATATTTTGTTGAGAATTTTTGCATCTATGTTCATGAGGGAGATTGGTCTGTAATTTTCTTTTTTTGTTCTATCTTTGCCTGGTTTTGGTATCAGGGTGATGCTGGCTTCATAGAAGGTGTTTGGTAGGATTGGTTGTTTTTCTATCTTATGGAAAAGCTTAAGAAGCAATGGTGTTAGTTCTTCCCTGAGGGTCTGGTAAAATTCAACAGTGAATCCATCTGGGCTTGTGCATTTTTTAGTTGGGATATTTTTGATAACTGCTTGGATCTCCTTGCCTGTTATAGGTCTACTTAAGTTATTAATCTCATCTTGATTTAATTTAGGTAGGTCATATAAATCAAGGAAATCATCCATTTCTTTCACATTTTCATACTTTGTGAAGTATATGCTTTTATAGTATGTCCCTACGATTTTTTGAATTTCTCTGCATCTGTTGTGGTATTACCTTTTTCATCTCTAATTTTATTAATTTGTGTCTCTTCTCTTTTTCTTTTGGTCAGGTTTGCTAGGGGTTTATCAATCTTATTTGTCCTTTCAAAGAACCAACTCTTTGTTTCATTGATTCTTTGGACTGTTTTTTGTTGTTGTTGTTGTTGTTTGTTTCTATTTTGTTAATTTCTGCCCTAATCTTTATTATTTCTTCCCATCTACTGACTTTTGGTTTGCCTTGTTCTTCTTTTTCCAAGGTTTTAAGGTGAAGCATTAGGTTGTTTACTTGCGATCTTTCTAATTTCTTAATATAGGCACTTAAAGCTATAAATTTACCTCTTAGGACTGCCTTCATTGTGTCCCAGAGATTTTGGTGTGTTGTGTTCTCAATATCATTTGACTCTATAAATTTTTTGATTTCCTTCTTTATTTCTTCATTGACCCATTTATCATTTAGTAGTGTGTTGTTCAATTTCCATGATTTTGTGTGTGCTCTATAGCCTTTCTTGCTATTGATTTGTACTTTGATTCCATTGTGTTCAGATAGAATGCAAGGAATTATTTCAGTTTTCCTGTATGTATTAAGATTTGCTTTGTGTCCGAATATATGGTCTGTTTTAGAGAATATTCCATGTGCTGCTGAAAAGAATGTATATTCTGCAGCATTTGGATGAAATGTCCTGTATATATCTGTTAGGTCCATTCCTTCTATGACCTCATTTAGTCCAGATGCATCTCTGTTTATTCTTTTCCCGGGATGACCTGTCAATTGATGAGAGTGGGGTGTTCAAGTCACCCACTACCACTGTTTGGTGTTATCTGTGACTTTAGATCCAATAGTGTTTGTTTGTTAGGTCCATATATGTTTAGGATTGTAATGTCTTCCTGTTAGAGGGTGTCTTTAGTCAATATAAAGTGGCCTTCCTTATCTTTCTTAACAAATGTTGGACTGAAGTCTACCTTGTCAGATATTAGGATAGCAACCCCTGCTTTTTTTTTTTTTTTTTCTAGGTCCATTTGCTTGAAACACCATTTTCCAACCTTTCATCCTAAGATAGTGCCCATCCTTTGTAGAAAGGTGGGTTTCTTGGAGGTAACAAATTGAAGGATCCTGCTTTTTAACCCATTCTGTAAACCTATCTTTTGGTTGGGGCATTTAGGCCACTGATATTAAGAGATATTATTGAAAGGTGTGTATTCATTTTTGCCATTTTTATAGTTCTTCCAGTTTTACCTTATCTCTCTTGTGTGAACTTGTATTTGAGTATTGTTTGGTTTTCCCAGTCTCCTTATATGTGTGCTTCTCTTTTTCTTCAGCATGGAGGATTCTTTCAAGTACTTTCTGTAGAGATGGTTTTGTCTTCAAATACTCTTTTAGCTTGCTTTTGTCATGGAATGTCCTTATTTCTCCATGTACTTGAATCTATAGCTTTGCAGGATAAAATAATCTTGGTTGACAGTTGTTATCTTTCAGAACTTGGAATACATCCTTCCACACCCTTCTGGCTTTTAAAGTTTGTGTTGAGTAATCTGCTGTAATCCTGATAGGCTTACCTTTGTGGGGAACTTAATTTTTTTCTCTGACTTCTTTCAATATTTTTTCTTTGGTTTGTGTGTTTGGTAGTTTGATTATAATATGGCAAGGAGAGGTTCTTCCCAGGTTTTTTCTGGTTCATGTTCTAAAGGATTCATGTATCTGCATTGGCACCTCTTTCCCAACTTGGGGGAAGTTTTCTTCTGTTATTTTGTTAAAGATGCCTACTATGCCTTTGGAGTGAAATTCTTCTCTTTCAACTATGCCATGAATTCTTGTTTGATCTTTTTATAGTGTCCTGAATATCTTGAAATTCCCACTCATACTTTTCTATTAGTTTGTCTTTCTCTTTGTTGGACTGTATTAGATCTGACACCTGGTCTTCTAGCTTAGATATTCTGTCCTCTGCTTCATCCATTCTACTGGTGAGATTTTCTACAGAGTTTTTTATTTCATTAACTTTGTTCTTTATTTCTAGTATTTCTAACTGGTTTTTCTTTATTATTTCTATTTACTTATTTATGTCTAGTATTGACCTCTTTATTTCTTTAAATTGGCATCCTATATCTTCTCTGCTTCCTTTGATTTCTTCTTTGAGTTCTTTGAACATATTTGTAATCATTCTTTTGAAATCTTTCTCAGGCATTTCCTCTAACTCATTCTCATTGATCACCAGATCCTCTGTCTGTCCCTTAGGCTGTGTGGTGTCTCACCCACTCCCTTAATCCTGACAACCAGGAGGTTAAGGTTTCTGGTCTGTAGAGGGTTCCAAGTCAGCTTGTGATCAGGTGAGACCCTTCTCTAATGTATAACAGAAGAGGAAACAAAGCCACTCTAAATCAAGAAGCAACAAATAACAAGCCCAAAATGCAGTTTATTTAAGAATGGCAAATCTGACCACCCACCAGATTTAACATATAATTTATCCTGATATGGAAGGTGCAATTAGCACTTCTGTTTCAGGCCTATATACCAGGTTTATTAGGCGGGTACTGACCTGGTGTAATCCCAGTTACCTTTTGGGATGATTTTGGTCTCTGCTTGTGCTTGAATCCCACTGTCGGTTCAAGTAGGTGTGGCTGGGTCCCTGGACCACTGCTCTGTTCGCTGGAGATGTGCACTGGTGGTGGGGGAGGGGAGGCTGATGATGCTCACTGTTCCATGTGTTCTTCTACCTTGTGATCTGCTCCTCTGTTGTGCACTGCCATTCTCCCTTCATGTTTCTTGAGTTTGCAGAAAGCTCCGGTATGAGTGGAAAATCCCCTCACCTGGCTTGTCCTGAGGCTCAAGCTGAGCCTTGGTGGCTGGCTGCCATGCCACCACTGCGGTCCTGAGTGCAGACCTGCTGGAGCCACTTCTGCCAGTCTGTGTGGGCTCTGGATGCTCTGGATCTCTCCTACTTCTCCACTGCTGTTTCAATTTCCCATACACCTCACTTTTTAGTAAAAGTGTGTATTTTGCTAGGGTTTTTATTATTTTGGCTTTTCCCTCCTAGGCTGTTTTGGAGTGGTACCTGCACCGCCATCTAAACTGGAAGCCCCTTTTTTCTATCATGAGGATAAGCTGCAGCATTCTGCAAGTCATCTTCCTAATAGATACTTTGGCCTGAACAACTTGGTGTCTAGAGGGCTTCTTTCTTTAGAATACCATTTGGCCCTACCTTGGGATGATTTGAGCACTCCTTTGTGGGAACTACCTGCCTCTATTTTTATAATGATTAAAGTATATTTTTAGCAGGACAAAATAGTTAATTTGAGAAGGAACCCAAATGAATTGAATGGGTCCACTAGGAGAGCGTACCATAGCTTTTGAGTGTGGAACACTGTGCTGGCCAAGAATGTTAACATGAAGTCAATATCCCCAGAATCAGGAAGGCAGAGTGTAAGTCCTATGCTATGAAAGGTTTACTTAGTTTAAAAGAGTCTATTCTCCAGGCCTTGACTAAACACTGTCTTCACCATCTTATTTAATTCCTTAACAGGCAAGTGTAATTTTATCCATGTTGCAGATATACAAGAGTTTAAAGACGTTGCATGTTCCTCCTATGTCCCTGCCATTTTTCACCAAGAATAGGATTGTTGTTCAATGATGTTAGTAGCCATGGTGAGTAGTGTCTAGTTCCATTAACAATGGCATTAGACCTTCATGCATTAGCTGGGGAAAGAGAAACTTCCTTCACCTTCATCTATTTCCCTTCATCTACTTGCAGGTACAATTTATACAAGAACGGGATCAATGTTTACTCCTTAATGAAAAACTTTACCCCATGTGCATGCATGTGTGGTGTGTGTGTGTGTATATGTATGCATGTTCATGAGTATGTTGGTACATGGATGTGTAAATACATGTGGAGGTCAGAGACTCATATCACTTCTTCATTATTGAAGACAAACTCTTGCGCTGAACCAATAGTTCACCAATTCAACTAGACTAAGAAAACAAAAGGCCCCAGGCAACCACTTAGCTCTACCTTCTCAGGAGTGGGGTCACAAATTCATAAAATCTCTCCAACCTCTCTCTCCATTTGTTTTCCAGGTTATGATGGCACCAAATCTTCCTGAATAACCCACTCATAGTCGTCACCTTGCTCCTTCCCTTTGCCATGTCACTCACTCTCTGCCTAGGCCACAGTCATTGTCTGAACTCTTTAGGTCACATGAAGCTTCTTTGTTTAATTATTCCCCAAGCCTTTCCCCCTCCCCTTTCCTTGCATTGTCACTATCATAGGCTTGTAACATAGACTTGTTAACAGGCTGGTCTAAGACCTAAGGATAATGCAGCATTTTTTCACTGATGCTTTTTAATTCTAAGACATAGAATATCATAAACATTATTAAAAGTAGGGGCTTTGGAAGAATATATCCCCACAAAGGATGATGCAGGCTCTTCATTCACTCTGTGCTGTACCTAGTGTTCAAGAAAAGATTCTATGCTTAGTCAGTGTCTCTATCCTGTTTGTCTATAATCAATCAACTGTAATCTCTTTGTCTTCAAATATAACTTATTATATTTAATACAATAGATTGTATAACCAATGGTACTGCTATGACCATGCAATGGTGCTAGCATTTGATATGTCATTGTCCTTTTCTGCTGCTTCTGTTCTGAAGTGTACAATGAAGATGAAGTGTCAGAGTGAGTTTGAGGGAAATTTTTCTGTACATCCAGGTCATAATTCTAGCTCTACTTCACCTTGTCATTCAAAATTGCCAATGGAATTTAAAATCTCAGTAACTTCAGTTAGTAACTTGAGATAGCAACATGTGAACATGTGTTGAGTAACAGAAAGGATGAAATGAGATACCAGGTACAAGAGCATATGCTTTTTGTAAGGGTCTGAGAATCACTGAAGAAAGACCCCAGTCTCAAATAGTATGTAAAATCAAAGCTTATTCTGCAGAGTCAGCCAGCATGCAGGGGTCAACCATTCATGCAAAATGGTAACCCTGGGAGGAGCTCTCAGGCTCCCTTTAAGCATAGCTAGAGGAATTTTGGTGGGCTTAGGTAGTTTTTTTAAAATGATTGGCTAGGCAAGCAGTAATTACAGTTGTGCATTTCTGATTGGTTGGGGCAGGTTTCATGCAAAAAGGCATGAAAGGGACATGTCTCCAGGAACTGACTCAGTCCCTGGTGAGTTATCTTTTTCGGCCACATGTCAGGATCACTGTTTATTAACAGCTCGCCCTTTCTCAGAAGTCTTGTTTGCCTCTCTGGGAAACTGGAACTTAGGCCTAGTTAGGGTGGCCGCTTACTGAAGCCTGTCGTGGCGTCAGTTTCATCCCTTTACTTTTATCAAAAGATTATATATCTATATCTATGCATTTGCTTTTCTTTCTTTCTCCTTTCTTTCTTTCTTTCTTTCTTTCTTTCTTTCTTTCTTTCTTTCTTCTTTCTTTCCATCGTTACCAAGAACAGCCATCAAATAGCAACTGTAAATATTTCTGTCTTTCTAGTATATAAAAAAGTAGAAGTTTCAGGAAGCAGGTAAAATGTTTATTAGGTCACTGAAGTCTAATAAAGATAGTATTAACCCCTTTCCAAGAACGGATATAAAATTTATTTCAAAGAAAATATTCCCTGTGCTCTAAGCATCTCCTTTAGATGGTAAACTTCCTGAAGAGAGGAGCTTCATATAGCCCAGTTCCAAACTAACTGGGCTGCCACATGCCACATGCTCTATACACAGCTTTGAGCTGCATTCATCCTGTATTGAGGACAATGGCATTAATTTATCTCTAAGCTAATGCATTTGATTTATAAAAAATTGCTTTTTTATTGAGAAGACACAGTATGAGCACATGCTCTATTTGCATGAATAACACTCATTTGGCGCTTCAGCAATGTCAGCTGTCTCTCTGAGAGCATGAATTAGCTCTGCTCTGCCTCTTCAGCATAAGAATGCCTTACATCCTGCCTTTGCTCAACATTTCAGTGTTTACTTGTCCTAAATACAGATAAAAGTAAACATGATGCCATCTAAGCCTGTTGATCAGGTGTTTTTCTCCTCATGATGGTGATGGAATTTGAATTCAATTCATCTTGGTTTGAAAACAATTCAGCTCAGTTATGCCTGACACTCAAGATTTCTATTAATAGTGCTTCCTTTCTTTTACACCTAAAGACATGCTTAATTGTTCTTCCCAGGGACAAGTATACCCTATGTTTCAGTGACATAAGCATCAGGAGATGTTTGCTGGTTGCAGCAAGGATAGGGCTGTCTATCCAGTCTGATAAGAGGCAGGAGTTCCTGTCTCTGCTGACTTCCTCTCAGCTCTTCTCTGAATGACATATATCTCCTCCAAAAGCCTTTAGTTTTGACATATCCATAATAATGATTCCCTTGTCATTAAATAATTGATAGGTTTAAAAATATCAGCCAATAGAAACAGGGACACACAGAGTAAAGAAAAATAGCATATTTTTGCAGAACAAGTAAAAGCTGTATTACAAAGTATATAAACTTCACTAATGGGCCTTATTCGCCTTTTTACAGCAAGAATTTTCATTTCCTTCAGCATCAGAACTCATAAATCTCTATTACATGACTAGTCCAACTGCTTTATTCTTGGTGCAAAGTTTCTTATGGGCACTGATCCCATGAACAACTTGTGCTAGGAGAAATGACGTAGATTGCAGTGAAGAACAAGTTTTCCTGCCATTTAGAGGAAAAGGAGAGAGAGATAAAGAGAGAGAGAGAAAGAGAGAGAGAGAGAAACAGAGAAAGATCCTAATCCTAGTGTCCATTTTCCTATGTTTATACCTCATCTGCTTGGTTCAGCAGTAACTTCTCTGGCACAGTCTCAGCAGTGTGTCAAAGGAAAACTAATAATAAATAATAAATAAGTATCAACCATGTTACATAAAAAATATGATATTCAAAATATAAGATTATCATGTTCATTGGCATAATGAAATGATTTTCATTTAGTATATTAGTAGTTCTCAATTGGGAATGATTTCCGCCTATAGAAGGAATCTTTGACAAGGCAGCCAAGTCCCTGACCACAAAGGAGTTTTTTATTTACTTACTTATTTGAGAGAGAGAAAGAGAGAGAGAAAATGGGCATGCCAGGGCCTCCAACTACTGCAAATGAACTCCAGATGTATGTGCTAACTTGGGCATCTGGCTTACATGGGCAGTGAGGAATTGAACTTGGGTCCTTGGGCTTTGCAGGCCAGCACTTTAACTGCTAAGCCATCTCTCCAGCCCACACAAAAAAACATATTATTTATCTTTAAATGGCAATAACATCACTGTTGAGAAACTGGAATTTTTATCAATTAAGAAACTCAGAATTAGAATATGCACAATTTAAGTCTCCAGATTTCACATTGTTGCTATTTCTTGGCTACATTCACTCAGGCTTTTAGGAAATTCTCCTGTGTGCGCCTTCCATCACACCATTAGAGTGCTGGAATGACAGAAGTCCTCCATGGCTTCCAGCTTTTTACCTGAGGTCTGAGAATGAAACTCAGGTACACAGACTTGAGTGGCAAATGCTTTATCATCTGAGTTATCACCCTAGTGCCATAATGCATTTTGAGTATAATCCCTTCCTATTACTTTCTGTCATCACCCTACCTCCTTCTATCCTCCATTGAATCCATGTTTTATGTTTTATTGACAACCTCCATACATATAGACAATATACTACGATCATAATTTCCTCCTACCACTCTCTCTGTTTCCCCTCCCAAACCTCCTCTCCACTAAATCCCCTTTTCTTTCCAAGTAGTCTTTCTTCTACTTTGATGTCTTCATTTTTTCTGGTTTCAGTTGGGAGTTTTATCATGTAAAAATTTGCAAATTGGTCATATTCCATCAGTTTATCCTTTTATATTCTCTCTCCTTCATCCCCATTCCACTGAGGACCATCCTCATTGGGGTTATGAGTAATCACTATTGGGTAATAAATGCACCAGCTGGTCTCTGGGAAGGAGTATGGAGGACAATGCCTTAGAGTATACCTTCCCACTCTGTGGCTCTTTCTTTCTGCCCTCTCTTCTGCAATATTACTTGAGTCTTAAAGGATGTATTATAGGTCTCCTTTGGTGTTGAGTTCTCTGCTGCCTCTGATTTTCTGATTTGATGAATTTTTAGGCCTCTCAGTAACTACTGCCAGCTCTCTAGAAGAGGTTCTCAGGCTAGCTATGAAAGCAGCCCTCACAAAACTACTCTGAAATTCCATCTGACTCTGGTCAGAATGGCTATCATCAAAAATAAAGAAAAGACAGCAGGTGTGGTGGCACACACCTTTAATCCCAGCACTGGGGAGCAGAGGTAGGATCACCATGAGTTCGAGGCCACCCTGAGACTACATAATTAATTCCAGGTCAGCCAGGACCAGAGTGAGAGCCTACCTCAAAAAACAAAACAAAACAATTAATTAATTAATTCATTAATTTAATGAAAATAAATAAATTAAAAAAAGAAAAAGAGAAAAGATAATATATACTGGCAAGTGTGTGGGGAACAAACAGCCCATATTCACCACTGCTGAGAGTGTAAACTGTTGCAAATGTTATGGAAACAAGTGCGAAGGTTTCTCAAAAATCTAAAATCTAAAAAAAAAAAAAAAAAAAAAAAAAAAAAAAACTTCCATGTGACCTACCTATATCATACTTTAGAGATACTTGTACATCTATACTTATTGTTTCTCTATTCACAATAGGAAATAGAATAAACCTATATTTTCATCACAGATGACTAGTGAAGATGTAATGCATATACACAATGGAATTTTATTTAGCTGTATAGAAAAATAAAATAATAAAATTATAAGAAAATGGATAGATTTAAGCTAACCCAGACTCCAACGGGAAGATTCTTTTTTTAAATATATATTTCATGAATTTCTGCATTGATCTTAATTTTTTTTACATTATACATTTGGATTTGGTTTATCCTTTTATTACCCAAGGCCTTCAGGTACATCATTAAGTTATTTATTTTGGAATATAAGCACTTAGACCCATAAACTTCCCTTGTAGGATTACCTTAATTGTCTCCCATAGGTTTGGGTATGGAAAGTTTTCTTTTTCTTAATTATTAAATTATTATATTTATTGAGGGAGGTACAGAGCCAAGGAAAGGGACACACATGGCCAGGCTCCATGTTGAAGGCTTGTAAGAATCATGGAAAGAAAAGGGAGGAAAGAAAGTTCAAGAGCTCCTGCCATGTGGGGAGCTAAAGGAGATAGAGAACCCATGTGGAGAGTAAGGGCTCTGAGGCTCTCCCCTGAGCTCAACCCAGCTGGGTGTGGGTTTGCCAAGCTGAAGGAAAAGCTCATCCACAGCTAGACGTTTTTCAGTGGTCAGAGAGCCTTCCCTCCCCTTACAAAGGTATATATAACCTTATAGTGGTGAGCTGTCTTCTGGCTCAGGTAAACCAGGGGGACAGCTGGTTGGTTAGGGCTAGGGACTATCTCAGGAAGATGGTAGCCCTGATACCAAGTTTCAGGGGCTGAACTTGACCAACCACAGTGTTTAAATCCTATGAAAGACCTCTCTGCCTGGAGGGGTCCTGCTTGTATGTGGAAAAACAGGTCTAGGGAACTAGGCAAGAGATAAGAAATTAGATCAGCTGGGCGTGGTAGTGCACACCTTTAATCCCAGCACTCGGGAGGCAGAGGTAGGAGAATCACCGTGAGTTCCAGGCCACCCTGAGACTCTATAGTGAATTCCAGGTCACCTGGGCTAGAGTGAGACCCTACCTCGAAAAACCAAAAAAACAAAAAAAACAAAAAAAAACAAAAAAAAAGAAAAGAAAAGAAATTAGATCAACTAGCAAGTCCAGACTTTCCTGCCTTTTTTACATTCAGGGGTCCAGTTACCCTAACTGTACTTCTTTTCAGGTTCATGTTTGCATTTAATCAAAGATTTGGACAAAGCAAACTGAGAAGGATAATTATTAAATTATACTTATTTGGGAAAGTACAAAATCAAGAGAAGGAAAACTGATACACCCACATGGTCTAAGGGGTCATGTGGACCTAAAGGAAATGTGAAAAGGGATTTATAGAGGGAAAAAGGAGAACATATAAAGAGCTACTTCTATGGAGGGTATGAGGGGGTAAAGAGCCCATGTGGGAGAAAGAACGGGTCTCCTGTCATCTAGGCCCAAGAGGGCCAAGACAACGGAAGCTTACCAGAACCTCAACATCCAGGAGCTGGCCAAGATAACTGGAATGTTTTCTCTCATTCAGTTCTTCAATGACCCACTAATTTTTCTTTAATGACTAACTAATTTTTAAATAGCGTATTGTTTAATATCCATCAGTTTATGCTTTCTGTAGTATCTCTTATTGTTGACTTCTAGCTTTATGACACTGTGGTTGGATAAAATATAAGAAGTTGTTTCACTTTTCAATTGAGACTTACTTTATGTCCTAGCATGTAATGTATTTTACAGAATGTTCTATCAGCTACTGGAAAGAATGTGGGTTATGTAGTGTTTGGATGGAATGTTCTATTAAGTGTCTTTTAGGTCCAATATTCATCTTACTTTATTTTTTTGTCTAGATAATCTGTCTATTGATGAGAATGGAAAGTAAAGTCACCCTCTATTATTGTGTGTTTGTTACATATATGTTTAGAAGTATAATGTCCCTCTTGGTAGATTGTTCCCTTAATTAGTATGATATGACTTCTTTCTTTCTTTCTTTCTTTCTTTCTTTCTTTCTTTCTTTCTTTTTTTTTTTTTTTTTTTTTTTTTGAGGTAGGGTCTCACTCTAGCCAATGCTGACCTAGAATTCACTATGTACTCTCACGGTGGCCTCAAACTCAGGGCAATCCTCCTGCCTTTGCTTCCCGACTGCTAGGATTAAAGGCATGTGCCACCACTCCCGGCTTGATTTGTTTATTTCTTTTGATTAATATTGATTTGAAGCCTAGTAAGCAGATATTAGAATAGTGACTCTTGTTTGTTTTCTGGTTCCATTTATTGGAAATATGTTTTTGAATCTATACCAGTTACTTTCTCATTTCTGGAACAAAACACATGACCAAAAGCAGATAATGGTCGAAAAGGATATATTTCGGGTTATTTATGTCATAATAGATAAAACATGACAAGAACAACAACTGGCATTACATCTTCCAATCAACAGGGAAGAAGTAGAAAAGCTAGATTATCAAGTTGAGCTAGACTATAACACCTCAAGCTCCATCCCCAAATCCAATGTCATTCTTTATCCACTGAGGATCCATCCCATAAAGGCTCAACTAACTTTCCATACAGTGTCACCTAGTGGGTACCAAGTACTCAAACACATGCATCCATAGGAGATATTTTACATCAAATCTCTCCCTTGGCTTCTATAGACACTTGGCCATCTCAAAATGAAAAGTGCATTCAGTCCAACTTTAAACGTCCCCTTAGATTTTACCAGGCCTACCTAATGGAGGAACAATAGGAGAAAGCTAGGTTCTTTTTGACATTTTCAGTTAGAAATTAAGGCCCAAATAGAACCAGGAAATGCCACCTGTTGGTCCCTAGTTCCTCAGGGACCATTGCGCACTGGCCCCCCAAAGGCATCCAGGTGACAGCAAGGAGGGGTCCAGACTATTTGTGAAAAAACAGTTCTTTGGAACTGGGCAAGAGATAAGAAAAACTTTCCTGTCCTTTTTACCTTCAGGGGTCCAGTCACCCTAACTCTACTCCCCTTCATTTCCCCTATCATGAGAAGACACTCTAACTGCTATTAGATATGCATATGCGTATGCGTGGGTGTGCAGGTGTGTGCGTGCATTTGTGCGTGTGGGTCTCAGATATGTCCGTCAAGCATGGATAATTAGTCCTCCTCAATTGGTGTGCTAGAGCTTGCATAGAGGTGAAGTCCAGCTACAGAACATACCCCGGCTCCAAGCCGTTGTAGGCTTAGCTGAGTCAGTGCATCTCCTAAAATAAAAAAAAATACCATCTGCCTGACAGCTCACCCAGTTGTTGGTATGAGAGAGATAGACACAGAACCATCGAGATGTCTTATTTAAGATCATTGAGTGGGCGTCTTAGACTTTATGGCCCTGAAGTAAGAACCAGATGAATTGTAAAGATCATAATTAGCTACCCCCACATTAATATGGGTGCTGAGTGAGGAGAGGGACATTACTTTGGCGGGTTGATTTCACGGAGGATGGTAGAGTAAGAAACCAATGATCAGATAGGGATAGTCATTCTGACTAGAAAGGAAGTCTAGGCAGCCTGACAGAATGGTGCATGCAATCTCCTTTTGAACTGGTATTCCTTAGTTCATGCAGTGATAAGGGTTAAGAATAGACATGGGGAGGAGAATATAATGTGGATTAAACATATAATGTATTATGTAAGATAAATAGAAGTATGTACTAGCTTATATGCATGGGGAAGATAATATTATGCATGATATACATAGCAAAAATAATTCCCAAGAAATAGTTTATTTAGAATTTCAGCTTTGGGTGCTGATGGTGGGGCTGTGGGCCTCTTTCTTGATTTGTGTCTTTAGAGAGTTGCACTCTCATTGCTGGTTTACAAGACCAGAGTAATGGTTTATACTATAAAGGCCTTGTTCTTCATTTTAGGATCTTGTTTTCTAGTATGCTGGAGAGGGGTATTAGGATTAGGATGATTGTGAAGTATAGGACTGATGCGATTTGGCCAATAATGATAAATGGGTGTTCGACTGGTTGGCCTCCGATTCAGGTAAGTGTTAGTAGGTCAGCTACGAGAAGCCAATATATGCATTGGCTAATCGGTCAGAAGATCATGCTGTTGTTTAGAGTTATGGAGGAAGGGGATGATGGCTAGGATTAGGATGGATAGTACTAAGGCCACTACACCACCGAGCTTGTTGGGGATTGATCGAAGAATAGCGTAGGCAAACAGGAAGTATCATTCAGGCTTAATATGGGGAGGTGTGTTTAGTGGGTTTGCTGGCATGTAGTTGTCTGGGTCTCCTAGTAGGTCTGGGCAGAAAAGTACTAGAGAAAGGAGGAATATAAATATTAGTAGAAATCCCAGGGCATCTTTGATTGTGTAATAGGGGTGGAAGGGAATTTTGTCTGCGTCAGAATTTAGTCCGATTGGGTTATTGGAGCTGGTTTCATGAAGGAATAGAAGGTGGACTATGACCAGAGCTGCGATGATAAATGGGAGGATGAAGTGAAAGGCGAAGAATCAGGTTAGGATAGCTTTGTCTAGTGAAAACCCTCCTCAAATTCATTCGACTAAGGTTGTGCCAATGTAAGGGATAGCTGATAATAGATTGGTGATTACTGTGGCTCCTCAGAAGGATATTTGTCCTCAGGGGAGTACATAACCCATGAAGGCTGTAGCTATTACTGCAAATAATAGAAGGATTCCAATGTTTCATGTTTCAATAAATGTGTAGGATCCGTAGTAGAGTCCTCGACCTACATGTAGGAATAGGCAGATAAAGAATATGGAGGCTCCGTTAGCGTGGACGTAGCAGATTAATCAGCCATAATATATATCTCAGCAGATGTGGGTGACAGATGAGAAGGCAGTTACGGTATCAGATGTATAATGTATGGCTAGGAATAGTCCTGTAGCTATTTGGATAATTAAGCATATGACTAGGAGTGAGCCGAAATTTCATCATGCAGAGATGTTGGATGGGGTAGGAAGATCAATGAAAGATTTGTTGACGATTTTTATAAGGGGGTGAGATTTGTGGATGTTGATCATAGAGTTTCTGTAGTTGAATTTACAACGATGATTTTTCATGTCATAGGTCATGGGAGTTCCATGTAGAAACAATGACAATGACTATGTCAATTTTTTTTATTAAGTTTATGGTTTGTTTCATGCTTTGTTGCTTTTGCAACTAAGCCATCTCCTATTTATGGGGGGTTAGGGTTAATTGTAGGGGGAGGGTTAGGTTGTGGATTAATTTTAGAATATGGGGGGACTTATTTAGGGCTAATAGTTTTTTTAAATTTATTTAGGGGGAATTATAGTGGTGTTTGTATACACAACTGCTATGGTGACTGACGACTACCCTGAGACTTGAGCTTCTAATTGAATAGTAAGTCTTATGTTTGTTTTTGGTTTTGTAGTTCAATTAGCTGTTTCTGCTTGGTTAGTAAGTTCTGGGGATGTTAAAGTGGTAGTTGGTTTTGATGATATGGGTGATTGGGTGATTTTAGATAGTGAGTGTGGTGGTTATACGGGGGAAGATATGGCCAGGGTTTCCGCTATTTATGATTATGGATGGTGATTAATGGTTGAGGCTGGGTGATCTTTGTCAGCATTTTTATTGTAATTGAGATTGTGTGTGGTAATTAGTAGGCTAGGATTAAGAGGATAGGGAAAGTAAGGAGGAAAAATATGAAGTAAAGTTTTACTATTCCTTTTTGATCGGAGGTAATAGATGAAGCCAAAGAGTTAAAATATGAGAGTAATTTGGGTAGTGAATATTCTAGTCAGATTAGGTCTAGGGATTTGAATGCTGTTTTTTGGCTGATGACGAGGTTTTTTAGGGGGAGAAGACTATGTATAATAGCTGGGTAGAAGCCAAGTATAGTAGAGAAGTTGTGGTAGGGGTTTGATGATTTTAGGGTAAGATTTAGTGTTAGATTATTTAATCCTAAAGCAAGGATGAGACCTGCAATTGTTACTAGGAGGGCTGCTATTTTTAAGGTTGATGGTATGGTTATTTGCGGGGTTGTCATTGGTGGGATAAGATTGGTTATCAGGTAGCCAGCAAAGATGCTTTCTGCTGCTAGGCATTTAATTGGGTTGATCATAGAGGGGAGGATTCATTAATTAGTACTCGAGGGAGAAATTGGGGGTTTCCTATAAAGGCGAAGAAGATGATTTGTAAGCTATATATTGCTGTTATTGAGGTGGCAATTAGTGTAATAACTAGGGCTCAGGTGTTTGTATAAGACGTATTTACAGTCTTGATGATTAGGTCTTTCGAATAGAAGCCTGTGAGAAATGGAGTTCCTACTAGGGCAAGGCTTCCAATTGCTAGAGCTGTGGTAATGAAGGGTATAGCTTTGACTAAGCCACCTATTTTTCGAATGTCTTGTTCATCGTTGAGGCTGTGAATGATGGATCCTGAGCATAGGAGTAGTATAGCTTTGAAGAAAGCATGGGTACAAATGTGCAGAAAAGCTAGATGGGGTTGGCCAATTCCTAGAGTGACAACTATGAGTCCTAGTTGGCTAGATGTGGAGAACGCGATGATTTTTTTAATGTTGTTTTATGTTAGGGCATAGATAGCTGTGAATAGGGTAGTGAGGGAGCCGAGATATAATATTGAAGTTTTTATTGTTTCATTGTTTAGGATAGGGTAGAATCGGACTAGTAGAAATACGCCTGCTACAACTATAGTACTAGAGTGCAGGAGGGCGGAGACTGGAGTGGGGCCTTCTATAGCTGAAGGTAGTCAGGGATGGAGGCTGAATTGAACCGACTTTCCTGTTGCAGCGAGGATAAGACCTATGAGGGGAAGGGATGAGATTGGAGTATCTGCAGTGGGGATAAATTTAAGGTCTCATGAGTTCAATTTTCATATAAATCAGGATATGGCAAGGATCAGGCCGATGTCACCAATTCGGTTGTATATAATGGCTTGTAGAGTTGCAGTGTTGGCGTCTGAGCGTCCAAATCACCATCCGATTAGGAGGAAAGATATAATTCCTACTCCTTCTCAGCCAATGAACAGTTGTATGAGATTATTTGCTGATACTGGGATTATCATTCTGATAAGGAAGATGAGAAGATATTTGATAAATCGGTTTAGATTAGGGGCTGCATGCATGTACCAGGTAGAAAATTCTATAATGGACCAGGTAATGTAGAGGGCTACTGGTATGAAAAGGAGGGAGTAAAAGTCTAATTTGAAGCTTATTATTAGGTTGGTTGGTTGGATCGAGATTCAGTGCCAGTTAGTGACTGTTGATTCATAGCCCGAGTGAAAATAAATTAGTAGAGGGATTAGGCTTAGGAAGAATGCGTATTTGATGGAATGATTGACGTAGTAGACTAAGTTGTTGGTGTTTGGAGTAGTGAGGGATCACAGGGCTGGTGTTCCAAGGATGAGTAAGTATACAAGGGAGACTGAGGTAATTATGTTAATTACTTTTATTTGGAGTTGCACCAATATTTTGGTTCCTAAAACCAACGGAATACTTCTATCCTATAAAAGTAAGACAGCCGTGAGTTTAGTCGTGGTGGCAGGCGTTAGCAGTTCCTGTTTTCTCTCTCTCAGTAGATAAGAAGATATGATCTTCTATTTCCAGATTCACAGTCTGGTGTTTTAAATAAACTATGTCTACAGTATAGGGGGCCTATAATAAATTTTGGGTTCATTGTCAGGAGAATGAGGGGGATTAGGTGAAGGGCTATTAAGGTGGATTCTCACGTGAAGGTGGGTAGGAGAGTTTTTATATGGTTTGTGACTGAGCCTCGTTGAGTTATGATTAGTATATAAGGAGTATAGAGAGCTGTAATTAGCACATTAATTCCTGTAAGAATAATGGAGAAGTTGGATCAAGAAAATGAGGAGATAATAATGCATAGTTCTCCAATAAAATTGATTGATTGAGGTAGTAGCAGGTTAGTCAGGCTTGCTAATAGTCATCATGTTGCTATAAGTGGAAGAATAGATTGTAGGCCTCGTGCTAGGAGTATAGTTTGGCTGTGAACTCGTTTGTAGTTAGTATTAGCTAGGCAGAATAGTAAGGAGGAGGTGAAGCCGTGGGCTATTATTAGGGCTGTAGCTCCTATGAAGCTACAAGGGGGTTGAATTATGATTGCGGCGATGACTAAGGCTCTGTGGCTGATGGAGGAGTACGCGATGAGAGATTTTAAGTCGGTTTGGCGTAGGCAGATTGAGCTAGTTATCACTATGCCTCATAAGGACAGAAGAATGAAGGGATAGGCTATATCAATGGATGTAGGATTTAGGATGATAGTGATTCATACTATTCCATAGCCTCCGAGATTTAGGAGAATGGCGGCTAAGACTACTGAGCCAGCGATAGGTGCTTCTACATGGGCTTTGGGGAGTCATAGATGTAGGCCATAGAGGGGTATTTTTACTATGAATGCTATTATACAGGCTAGTCACATGAGTTGGTTTAATAATGAAGGGTCTAGATAGGGGAAGTTAAATATGAGGACTATGATGTTGAGGGTACCTAATTGAATTCGTTTTACTAGGAGGGCTACTAGAAGTGGGAGAGATCCTACTAGGGTGTAGAATAAGAAATAGACCCCGGCGTTTAGTCATTCAGTTTGGTTACCTCATGGGGTAATGATGATTAGAGTGGGGATTAGGGTGGCCTCAAATAAAATGTAGAAGAATATTAATTCAGCAGTAGAGAAAGTTATGATAAGTGATACTTGTAGAGTGATTAACATGGAAATGAATAGTTTTTTTCATATAGCAGTTTCTTTTGATATATGGTTCTGGCTTGCGATAAGTATCAGGGGTAAGAGCCACGAAGCTAGGATAAGCAATGGTGTGGATAGTTGATCAGTAAAAAATAGGGAAGAGACATTGTGGGTGGCATCATTATGGTTGTAGAGGCTAAATAAAGTGATTATGCTAATTAAGAAACTGTAGGAGGTTGTGTTAACTCATAGTAAGGATGGTTTTGATCACCATGTCAGGGGGAATAGTATGATTGTAGGGATAATGATTTTTAGCATTGTAGGAGGTTTAGGTTTTGTACATAGCTGTTGCTGTAAGAGTTGGAGATAGTGACTAAGAGGGCTAGGCCTACAGCTGCCTCACATGCAGCAAAAACTAGGATGATGATTGGTAGCATAAATGAGAGGTTATTGTGAGCATTTAAGGTGCTGATTGAGGTTGTTACGAAAATGACTAGTATCATGCCTTCTAGGCATAGGAGAGTTAATATTAGGTGAGATCGGAATATGAGCGTCCCAAGGAGGGATAGGGAGAAGGCTAGAGTCAAGCTAGTATAAATTAGAGGCATGATGATAATTATGAGTTGATTCATAATCTAATGAGTCGAAATCATTTATTTTATTTAAACTAATTATCATATTATTCTTCTCATTCGAAGCTTTTTGGGGTTCACTCATATGCTAGGCCTAAAGCTAGGCTAGATACGAGGAGTAAAGCCACTGCTATGACAGTTAAAAGTTTATTGGTCTGGGTCGCCCATGGAAGAGGGAGTAGGAGGGCAATTTCCAGGTTGAAAAGGAGAAATGTGATTGCAATTAGGAAAAATTTTATTGAAAATGGGAGGCGAGCTGATTCAACTGGATCAAACCCACATTCATAGGGGCCGATTTTTTCTGAGTAGACGTTAATCTGTGGGAGTCAGAATGTGACTGTGACTAGGACAGAGGCAAGTAGGATATTGATAGTGAGGGACAGGATTATGTTAATTATTCTTTTCCGGGTTTTACCAGAACTAGCTGATTGGAAGTCAACTGTACTAAATTGATACTAAAAGAATAAGATACTCATCAGTAAATAGAGACATAAAGGAAGAGTCAGACTACATCGACGAAATGCCAGTATCATGCAGCAGCTTCAAATCCGAAGTGATGTTTTGATGTGAAGTGAAAACTTAGTTGTCGTAGGAAGCAGACTAGGAGGAATGTTGTACCAATAATTATGTGGAGGCCATAGAAACCCACTGCTATAAAGAATGTGGATCCATAGATCCCATCGGAGATAGTGAAGGAAGTCTCAAAATATTCGGATGCTTGAAGGATGGTGAAGTAGAATCCTAATGTGATTATGATAAATAAGGCTTGAATTATGTGGCTTCGATTCCCTTCCATTAGGCTGTGGTGGGTTCATGTAATTGATCCCAGAGGCCAGTAGGACAGATGTATTTAGTAGGGGGACGTCTAGGAGGTTTAGTGGAATGATGCCTGTTGAAGGCCAGCATCCTCCAAGGTCGTGGGTAGGGGCTAGACTTGAGTGGTAGAAAGCTCAGAAGAAGCCTGTGAAGAAAAAGATTTCAGAAATAATAAATAAGACTATCCCATAGTGAAGACCTTTTTGGACTAAGGGAGTGTGATGTCCCTGAAAAGTCCTTTCTCAGATTATGTCTCATCATCACTGGAATATAGTTAGGAGATTAGTTAGGAGGCCAATTAGGAGTAGAGTTGAAGAGTTAAAGTGGAATCACATGATTAAACCAGATGTCAGTAGGAGGGCGGAGAGGGCCCCTGTTAGTGGTCAAGGGATGGGGTTTACTATATGATATGGATGGACTTGGTGGGTCATTAAGCATTATCATGTAGGTAAAGGCTAACTAGGAGGGTAAAGATGTAGGCTTGAATTAGAGCCACGGCAAATTCAATGATGGTAAGGAGGACTAGGATAATTAAAGTTACTAGTGCGGTAGGAATACTAATTGATAAGAGGGCTAGGGTTGCCCCTCTGATTAGATGGATCAGTAGGTGCCCTGATGTAATATTAGCGGTTAGCTGTACGGCTAACACTATAGGTTGGATAAATAAGCTGATAGTCTCGATAATAATAAGTATTGGAATAAGAGGTACAGGTGTTCCTTGTGGGAGGAAGTGGGCTAAGGATGCTTTTGTCTTGTGTCGGAACCCTAGAATAACTGCTCCGGCTCAAAGTGGAATGGCCATTCCTAGGTTTATTGACAGTTGAGTTGTAGGGGTGAAGGTATGATGAAGTAGGCCTAGTAGATTAGTTGAGCCAATAAAGATAATTAGAGAAACAAGTATTAGTGATCAGGAGTGCCCTTTGTTGTTGTGCATTGCTATTATTTGTTTTAAGATTGTTTGGATGAGCCACCTGTTGAATTGTCAAAATTCGGTTTGAGAGTAGTCGGTTTGAGGAAGGAATAAAGATATTGGGTATTGCAATAATAAGAATTATTACAGGTAATCCTATTAGTGTAGGGGTAATGAAAGAGGCAAATCGATTTTCGTTCATTTTGAGTTTCAAGGGTTTTCTAACTTTTTAGAAGCTAGGAGTTTAGGTGTGGGGAGAGGGAAGTAGTTAAAAGAAGAAATTTTTGTCTGTAGTAGAATGAAGAGGGACAAGAATATAGAGATGATTGTGATAAATCAAGTGGAAGTGTCTAGTTGTGGCATACCATCATGGAGGCCTGTTTCCTCTTCTTTAGCTTAAAAGGCTAATGCTCTATAAGCTTCATAATGGTTGGCTAGGTCATTGATAGAGATCAGTTTTCGAAGTGTTTTAATGGCACTACTTCTAGGACGATAGGTATGAAGCTATGGTTGGATCTGCAAATTTCGGAGCACTGCCCATAAAATAGGCCTGGTCATGTTGAAGTGAGTGTGGCTTGATTTAGGCATCCCAGAATAGCAACAGTTTTAATTCCTAGGGATGGTATTGCTCAGGAGTGAAGAATGTCTTCGGACGAGATTAGCATGCGGATTGGTAATTCTATTGGCAGAACTATGCGGTTATCGACTTCTAGCAGTCTTAAATCTCCTGATTTTAAATCCACTGTGGGCACTATGTAAGAGTCAAAAGTTAGGTCTTCATAATCAGTGTACTCGTAGCTTCTGTATCACTGGTGACCTATAGTTTTGACTGTGAGGGAAGGGTTATTGATCTCATCTATTATGTAGAGAATTCATAGTGAGGAGAGGAAAATTAAAATCAGGATAATTGCTGGTAAAATAGTTCAGATAGTTTCTACTTCTTGGGCATCTATTGTACTTGTATGAGTGAGTTTAGTTGTCAGTATAGCTGAGATGATGTATAGTACTAGAGAGCTAATAAGGAAAATGATTATGAGAGTGTGATTGTGGAAGTTAGTCAGTTCTTCTATAATTGGGGATGAGGCGTCTTGGAGTCCTAATTGGAAGGGATAAGCCACAGAGATATATAAGTGACTATCCTATGATTTGACTTTGACAAAGTCACGTAATGCTTTACTAATACCTCTTATAGAGAAAGTCATAAAGGTTATGGTGCTGGCATGAAACCAGTAATTGAGGGTTTGATTCCTTCCTTTCTTAATAGTCTTTTACATAGGCAGGCTCTTCTAAAGTATGCTATGGGGGAGGACATCCGTGAAGTCATTCTAGGTTAGTGGTTGTTAGTTCAACTGAGGCTACCTCACGTTTGGATGCAAATGTTCTCAGATCATAAAGATTATGATTATTACTGCTGTGAGAGAGATGAAAGATCCTACTGAAGATACTGTGTTTCATGTAGAATAGGCATCTGGATAGTCTGAGTATCGTCAAGGTATACCTGATAGGCCCAGGAAATGTTGGGGGAAGAATGTTATGTTGATGCCTACAAATATTACAGAAAAGTGGATTTTAGCTCAGGTATCATCTAGGTTGTAGCCAGTGAATTGTGGGAATCAATGGATGAATCCTGCTATAATAGCAAATACAGCTCCTATAGATAGGACATAGTGGAAGTGGGCTACAACTTAATATGTGTCATGGAGGATGATATCGAGGGATGAGTTAGAAAGAACAATTCCCGTTAGGCCACCCACAATAAATAGGAAGATGAAGCCTAAGACCCATAGTATGGCTGGGGATCATTTAATGTATTTAATGTATTTAATCCATGTAATGTAGCTAGACAGCTGAAGACTTTAACACCCGTTGGAACTGCAATAATTATTGTTGCTGATGTAAAGTAAGCTCGAGTGTCCACGTCTAATCCTACAGTAAATATGTGATGAGCTCAGACGATGAACCAAGGAAACAGATAGATATTATTGCTCAGACTATTCCTATATACCCGAATGGTTCTTTTTTGCCTGAGTAGTAGGTTACAATATGTGAGATAATTCCAAATCCTGGTAGAATTAGAATGTACACTTCAGGGTGACGGAAGAATCAGAATAGGAGTTGGTACAGAATTGGATCTCCGCCTCCAGTAGGGTCGAAAAATGTTGTATTTCAATTCCAGTCAGTCAGGAGTATAGTGATTCCTGCCACTAATACAGGGAGAGAGAGCAGCAGAAGTACAGCCATAATTAGTACTGATCAGACGAATAGGGGTGTTTGATACTGGGAAACAGCGGGAGGTTTCATATTAATAATAGTCGTGATAAAATTAATGGCCCCTAAGATTGATGAAACTCCAGCCAAGTGAAGGGAGAAGATGGCTAAATCTACGGATGCCCCTGCGTGGGCTACATTTCCAGCTAGTGGGGTGGGGGGGGGGGTAAACTGTTCAGTCTGTTCCAGCGCCTGCTTCAACTATAGATGAAGCCAGACGGAGAAGAAAGGATAGGGGGAGAAGTCAGAAGCTCCTGTTATTTATTCGAGGGAAGGCTATGTTTGGAGCCCCAATTATTAGAGGGACTTTTCAGTTTCCGAAGCCACCAATTATTATGGGTATTACTATGAAGAAAATTATTACAAAGGCATGGGCTGTGATGACGACATTGTAGATTTGGTCATCCCCCATTAAGGCTCCGGGCTGGCCTAATTCGGCTCCGATGAGAATGCTGAGGGCTGTTCCGATTATTCCGGCTCAAGCGGCAAAGATTATGTATAGGGTTCCAATATCTTTATGGTTGGTTGAGAAGAGTCAACGTGTGACAAACATAGGTAAAATGGCTGAGTAAGCATTAGACTGTAAATCTAAAGACAGAGGTTTAAGTCCTCTTCTTACCAAGTCT
Organism: Dipus sagitta; assembly: GCA_036346955.1. Taxonomy (NCBI): domain Eukaryota; kingdom Metazoa; phylum Chordata; class Mammalia; order Rodentia; family Dipodidae; genus Dipus; species Dipus sagitta. Next base: position 58,369,775 of record CM070773.1, read on the forward strand.
CGAGGTGATTGTCATATTGAATTGCAAATTCAAAGGAGCAGCTATTAACTCTGCCAGGACTTCTCCCGCCTTTTCTTCTGCTCTAGGCAGGAGAACTAGATTGAAGTCAGTTGATTTAGGGTTTTTAGCTGTTAACTAAAGTTTCGTGGGGTCAGAACTCACCAATCTAGGGAGGATTTAGCTTAATAAAAGTAAATGATTTGCAATCATTAGATGTAGAGTGAGTTTCTGCAATCCTTAAGTCAGAAGTTAAGTAGCAACTACTTTCTTAGAGCTTTGAAGGCTCTTGGTCTAAGAGTAACCTAAACTTCTAATTTGGTGTGATGAGGAGTGTAGTTAGGGGAAGCGTAAGGGTGGAAAAGATGATTAGTGGTGGTAGAAGAGTCAAGTGTTTTAAAGGGTTGTATTGCCATTTTATTTTATGTTGTTTGAAGTTGGAAAAAGGGTGAGAGATGAGGAGTAAACTAGGCGTAGATAGAAGAATAAGTTTAGTAAGGCTAAGATAGCTATTAGGGTAGCTACATAGGTGTTGTTTATAGTTAGTTCACTGATGATCAGTCATTTGGGTATAAGTCCTGTAAGTCAGGGCAGGCCTCCTAGCGTTAGGAGCACTGTTAATGTAGAAATAATTATGATAGGGGATTTGCTTCATGTGTGAGAAAGAGAGGAGATGGTATGATTAGAGTAAAGGTTGAAGGAGATGAATAGGGTGAGTGTAAGAAGAATATAGATTAAGAGGTAGATTAGTATGATTGAGGGGTTGTACGATATAATAATAATTATTCAGCCTATGTGAGCAATAGATGAGTATGCTAGGATTTTACACAGCTGAGTTTGGTTTAGCCCTCCTTAGCCTCCAATTACAATGGAGAGAAGCCCTGATGAGAGTAATAGGGGGGTGGATGTTAGGGGGGCTAAGTGGTGTAAGATGGACATGGGGGCTAGCTTTTGTCAAGTGACGACTATAAGGCCGGATATGAGTGGGATTCCTTGGGTTACTTTGGGTATTCAGAAGTGGAACGGGGCTAAGCCAAGTTTTATTAGAAGGGCTAGGGATGCTAAGTTGAGGCATAATTGATTTGATGAGCTGTTGAAGGACCATAGTCCAGAGGTAATGAAGTTTGAAGCAATTGAGGCTAAGAAAATTATGGAGGTGGTTGCTTGGGTGAGGAAATATTTCGTGGCTGCCTCTGTGGACCAGGGGTTGGCTTTTTTAATGAGGATGGGGATGATGGCTAGTATACTTGTCTCTAAACCAATTCATATAAGTAGGAGGTGGGAGCTGAATAGGGTAATAAAGGTCCCTGAAAGCACTGTAAAGATAATGGAAAGGTTAGTAATAACTTTTATTAGTACGGGAAGGGGTATAAACCAACATTTTCAGGGTATGGGCCCAATAGCTTAATTAGCTGACCTTACTTAGAATATAGTGTAATTAGGTAGCACGAAGATTTTTGAATTCTTAAGAGTAGGTTCAAGTCCTATGATTCTAGAAATAAGAGGGCTTAAACCTCTATGTTTTACTCTATCAAAGTAACTCTTTTATCAGACACATTTCTAGGTGTAAGGGGGAATATATGATATGGAGATTGGTAGTGATGTGTGTCACATACATAGGGCTAGGGTTAGAGGTAGGAAGTTTTTTCATAGAAGGTGTATAAGTTGGTCGTAGTGGAAGTGAGGGTAGGATGCTTGAATTCATAGGAAAGCGGAGGATAAAATTAGAGTCTTTGTTATGAATTCTAGTGTAAATATTTCTGGGGAGGATAAGGAGCTTAATGAACCTAAGAAGATGATGGTTGTTAGGGCGTTTATGAGAATAATATTTATGTACTCAGCTATAAAGAATAGGGTGAATGGGCCTGCGGCATATTCTACGTTAAACCCAGAAACCAGTTCTGACTCTCCTTCAGTGAGATCAAATGGTGCGTGGTTGGTTTCTGCTAGGGTGGAGATAAATCACATTTTGCCAGGGGTCAAGTTGGTAAAGTAAATCAGGTACTTTCTTGGGAGTAGATTAGGGTACTTAGAGAGTAGGATCCCCTTATTAAGAGGATGGAGATGAGAATGATAGCTAATGAGACTTCATAAGAAATTGTCTGGGCTACTGCTCGTAGAGCGCCAATTAGGGCGTATTTAGAATTTGATGCTCACCCTGATCATAAAATTGAGTACACAGCTAGACTAGATAGGGCTAGGATAAAAAGGACACCTAGATTTAAGTCTATGAGGGGGTATGGTATTAGTAAGGGGATCCATAGGCTTAGGGCCAGTGTTAGGGCAAGGGTAGGGGTAATTATGAATAGGGAAGTAGAAGAGAAATTTGGTCATAGTGGTTCTTTGATGAATAGTTTTATGGCATCAGAGAATGGTTGTAAGAGGCCGTATGAGCCTACAATGTTTGGTCCTTTGCGGAGTTGTATATAACCCAAGATTTTTCGTTCGATAAGTGTGAGGAAAGCTATAGCGATTAAGATTGGGAGAATTAGTGTTAGGATGTTTAGGAGTTACATGAGTGCTAAGAAGAGGAGTTGAACCTCTGGGTCCAAGGGTTTAAGTCTTGTGCAATTACCAGGCTCTGCCATCTTAGCAACCCTGTTCTTGGGCTGTTGTTTTGCATAATTTCTAGATTAAGATTATTTCATCTATAAAGTTAAGACCACTAATGGTGTAGGAGGCTCTATTTTTCTGGTCCTTCCATACTAAGAAAAATTGCTAATAGATAGAAACCGACCTGGATTACTCTGGTCTGAACTCAGATCACGTAGGACTTTAATCATTGAACAAATGAACCTTTAATAGCTTCTGCACCATTGGAGTGTCCTGATCCAACATCAAGGTCGTAAACCCTATGGTCGATATGAACTCTTGAATAGGATAGCGCTGTTATCCCTAGGGTAACTTGGTCCATTGAACAAAAAAGTTTGGGTCAATAAATAATATTAATAACTTAGACTTGTAAGTCTTGGTTTAATATATTCGGAGGTTTTTTTATTCTCCGAGGTCACCCCAACCGAAACCGTTGACTTAAAATAAACTAGAATTGTTTAGGTCCCTTAGGAAAGTAATTTCGTTTAGTAAGTCAATTGGCTAAAGCTCCATAGGGTCTTCTCATCTTACTATTTTATTCCAGCCTCTTCACTGGAAGGTCAATTTCACTGATAGGAAGTAAGAGACAGTTAAACCCTCGTCTTACCGTTCATACAAGTCCCTAATTAAGGAACAAATGATTATGCTACCTTTGCATGGTCAGGATACCGCAGCCGTTTAACGTAAGTCACCAGGCAAGCAGTGCCTCTAATACTTTTTATGCTAGAGGTGATGTTTTCGGTAAACAGGTGGGGTTTGTGTTTGCCAAGTTCCTTTTACTTCTTTTCATCTTTCCTTAGGTGCACTCCTGTGTTGGATTAACTCAATCAGTAGAAAAGGATTTAGGCTTAGGGTATATTTTCATTTTGAGTTAACTATCAGTGGACATCAGATCTGATATACACTTGTGCTAGGAGAAAAGTTTTCTTGTTACTCATACCAACATTAATTCATCTACTGTTAAGTAGATTAATCCAGTTTTAAGCTAGGAATTAAGTGAAAATTTAGGTATTAGGAGGGCAATAAGAATATTTGAGCTTTAACACTTTCTTCATTGATGGCTGCTCTTAGACCAACTATGGTATGTTTGAAGTTCTTATTCTCTAGTTCAGGTTTTATCCTCTGTCTAAAGAGCTGTCCCTCTTTAGACTAACAGTTAAATTTACAGGTAGATTTTTGGTTCTTTGGGTAACTTTAAAGTAGAACTAAGATTCTTCTCTGGATAACTGGCTATCACCAAGCTCGTTAGGCTTTTGACCTCTACCTAAAAATCTTCCCACTATTTTACCACATAGACTGGTTCATTCAGAAAATTGTTCTTAGGTAGCTCATTTGGTTTCAGGGTGTCTGACTCAAATTCTTTTTGCAGGATGGTGTCTAGTTGATCCATTATGCAAAAGGTACAAGGGTTAATCTTTGCTATTTTGTACTTAAACTTAATTTCTTTAATCTTTCCCTTACAGTACTTCCTCTATACCGCCAGTGATCATTTCTATCTCCTATACTTTGATTTGAGGTAAATGGTTTGATTAATGGGTTCATATAGTTGAGCTGATTGGTTTATTGGGCTAGAAGTGGTTGAAGATGTTCCTTTATTAGGGAAATCTCCTGAGTGTAAGTCAGGTGCTTTTGTTAAGCTATGTTTTGATTCGTCCAAGCACACTTTCCAGTATGCTTACCATGTTACGACTTATCTCCTCTCATATGGCTTTCCATGGGATTATGTAATAGTTTTAGAAAGGTATTTGAGGAGGGTGACGGGTGGTGTGTGCGTACTTCATTGCACTATTCAATTAAGCACTCTATTCTTAATTTACTACTAAATCCTCCTTGTTCCTCTTGTTTCAAAGAGGGTATCATTATGTTCTTAAAAGAGAAAATGTACCCCATTGCTTTCCACTTCATACGCTACTTGCTTTCCACTTCATAAGCTACAGCTTGACCTATCTTTTTTTTTTTTTCTTTTTTCTTTTTTTTTTTTTGGTTTTTCGATGTAGGGTCTTACTCTAGCCCAGGCTGACCTAGAATTCACTATGGAGTCTCAGGGTGGCCTCGAACCTAACATTTTTACGAGTAGTTATTGAGCTTACTTTTATTCCCTATAGGGGTTCGCTGAAGATGGTGGTATACAGGCTGAACTAGCAAGAAGTGGTGAGGTAGAAGGGGGTTTATCGGTTACAGATATTGGTTACAGGCTCCTCTAGGTGGATATAAAGAACCGCCAAGTCCTTTGAGTTTTAAGCGATTGCTAGTAGTTCTCCGGTGGGTAGCCTTATTAGGGGGCTATCTCTGTTTAGGGCTAGGCACACTGGGGTATCTAATCCCAGTTTGTCTCCTAGCTATCGTGTCCTCAAGAATATTAAGATCACTTTCATAGTTTATTTTACTTCAAACTATGAATTTCGACATATTAGTTGGAGTATGTGTATGCATATGCTATTAGAGGACAAGGGGGTGATGAAGTCAGATGCTGAATAGGGCACAAGGTTTTGGCAGTTAGAGTCTCTCCCAGAGAGGGGAACTATTTTAAAGGACCCCAGAAGTGTATTGAAGGAGTGCAGGAAGATAATCTTAGAAGATTGGGGAGAAAGAATAAATTAAGGAGTTAATAAGAAGTGAGCGCACAGCAAACTGGCCACCTTTAGGGATATCCTTTTCGTGGACTTCTAGGCATTGGGAAGTATTTAAGGGAACCCAGGTAGACAGAGTTGGATTGTCTCAGGGCCATGTGGGTATGTGCTGGCTCAGATTTTCTTCCAGAACTTTTCATTGAATGGCCCAGTAGTGTTTGATATGGAATTAATCTGCTTCCATATGGCTTGTAAAACATGATATATTATCAGAGTTATCAGAAACATATACACAACATTTAACCTTGATAATAGCCTTCCAGAGTGTACCTTTTTAAATTCACCCTGGGGCTAGCCACGGTCAAAGGTTGGTACCATAGAACCACTGGGTGCCATTAAAAGCTAAACAAATATATATTTTAGTCTCAGAACTTACTGAAGGATGTCCTGGCATAAATTAGAAGAGATTCACGATTATTCCCCATATAAGGAAGTCTTTTAAATTAAGCAGTCTTTAGTCAAGTCATCTATATATATTCTAGACTTGAAAATAATCCTTTTTAACATCTATGGTTGTTTTTATTTATTATAGAACTAGAACTATTAGAGATAGGGACAACAAGTCTTAATGTCTTGTTTGTTTCCCCTCTTGGAAAACTCTTGTTGTATTACTTAATAGGCCATTCATATAATTGAGGTATCTCTTTATCTTTGGTTATACATTTCTCTCTCAGTATTTAAGACCAAGCAGATAGCAAAAATTTAATTAAGGATTAATTTTGGAGGCCGCTAATGGCTCTCCAAAGGAGACTTTAAGGACCCAGTAGTAGCCCTGTAGCTTACTGGTGTTACTGTCTGTTAGAAGGAGTCAGGGCTGTGCTGGCCAAGTAGTTTTCCCTCCTTTGGCAAGCCAGGAGGACTGATTCCCCTCAATTGTGACTCTCCTGTTTCAGACTGTACACCAATTTTTTCTTTGGGTCTCCATATCCTCCCTGATCAGAAAGACAGGTGACTTATCAGGGGGCCAGTGTAGAGGTGTGCCATCATCTCCAGTGGCCTTATGACCTGGAGTCACAAGCCAAAATACTTGATTTTTTTATCTCTGATGATTCCAATTGGCTTTTGCTTCTACATATGTTATTAATACACTTAGGAAGGAAGTTACACCAGCCTGGATGCATGTACATGTAAAGCACATTTGATTACTGAAACATATTTAGTTAAAGAATGGCACAAGAGCTTCTTAAAATCATTTTGCCCAAACTTTTAAAATTTTGTTGTTTTGTGGCAACATAAGCCATGTCTGAGGCATAGAGAGTAAACACACCTTACCCTTTAAATATCTAATAGTTATAAATACAGGCAGAACCTGTTATCAGTCTTGAAAAAAATACAAATTTAACCTAGAAATTGTCAAAAAAAAAAAAAAGGACAAGTAAGACAGTATAAAGTCTCTTAGCACCTGTTTTTGAAAATACCTTTGATTAGTTCAGATATGGGTGTGGGTAACGATTACCCAGATATCATTGTAAACATAATCACAGAGCTTAAAATTATTTCTGTCAGATGAGGACCACTGTTTGAGCATGAAGCTGCACCCTAAATTAGGGAATATTTCTTAAGAGTCAATTTTGTTATAAACCTTGGACTTGGGATGCCAGAAATGAGACACTTACTTTACATACAATGGAGCAGATTCTGGTATTTGTTGAGCCAAAACAGCTAAGCTATAATACAACCCTTGACAAATCTGTTTTGAAAGAAAAAACACCATTTGACAACCAATGATTTTAGCTTAATATTGATAGCCATTGATTTTATATCCCATAGAAATTTTTATTAACATAAAACAATTTTATGTTTTACCCATGACTTAAATTTGATAAAGCTTAAGCAAGCTATCCTAGCATATTTTACCTAACAGGAGCATAAAGGTTATAGTGGCTGAGATTAAATCACTTAAACCTAAGTGATTAAACCTAGTGATGACTATTCAATAGAATTAGAATGAAGCAGAAGGTACCTTTATAGGCACAATGTATTTAGGTATGAGTACTTCATCTTTGGAACTTAAGCACTTATATGTGAACCTTAATCTTACAGGTTAGCCTGAAATTTATCATTCTGTTCCTTTAAAAGGAAATTAATTTTACCCAAAATCTGGTCTTTTTTGATCTCTTACATCTTTCTACATATGCATATCTTCATCCACATACTTTAACATTCTGATCTAAGTTCCACTCAAAAAGCATTTCTAATAATCATTCTATGTCCAACATTGAAAAATCCCTTTCCAGTTCCTTCAATCATCTCATCTCAACCCATAATTGGCCATCTTTCTTATGAGGCTATTAAGAAAAACTACACCAAATTGATGAATCTTATTACCCACAGACAAAGAAGCAAATAGCCTGGCTTCAGAGTTAATAATCTTATTACAGAAAATTTGTAGAGAAAAAGCCTTCCTTAGTATTTAGGTCACCAAAACATCTCTACCTGACAACCAGACTTGTTTTATAATAGCAATACATATACCTTCAGGTTTTATATGACCCATGGGTTTGAGATACTCCCTATTAATAAACTCTGCTGCTTCTTGGCACCAGGGTAGCAGTGGCAGCCTGTCGGGGTGGGAGAACTCACTACCTTCAGACCAGCCCCACCTGGCTCCTGGGCTCTCATCTGGGGTTGGGTCTGGTAGGCATGGAGGCAGTGGCCAAGACACCATGGTTCCTGCTAGCCTGGGTAACCAACTGCTCACAGATTGCTCACAAGGCTGACTCAGTGGGGGAGAACTCATATCTAGCTCTGGGAACCAAGCCACATTCCCTACAACAGGAAACAAATAGGTTCCAGTGAGAACCTCTACTGCTCTCTAAGAAGAATTCTATTTTGCAGATGGAGGAGAATATGAGGGAGAAAAGGGATCTATCAATACATCAGAAGTGAGAGCTCTGTGTCTGTGAGGAAATGGGCCACCTCTACCTCATCTGGCTGGACCCACAAGTCATTACAGGGGAAGTTGTGACACAAATACTGCTCTCTTGGCTAACCTGAAAACCAGTTCCAGGGAAATGGTGACAGACACTGTGGTCATTTAAACCTCATACAAATAGAGATCCAAAGTCTACAGAGAAATCAACACTAAATCAGTTCTCTATCTTGCCCTCCAAGGCTCAGTGTGCATTGAAAAACAGAGATTCTAAGAGCCTCAAGGTGAGTGAGAATAGCCTGAGATACCATGTTTCTCCCATCCCTGCAGAGACTGATTGAGGCCTCTTGGTCCTCATAATGAACACCAATAACACTGGCAAAGGGGGAGAGAGGGTCTATATGTGCAATCTTTTACTTAAAAAAATAAATTAAGAAAGAGATCTATGTAGCATAGGTGCTCATCTCTATAATTGTCTTGATAAGATAGAATGAGACAGTCTTTGCCCAACACGCAGTACAATAATTGGTGAACCATACTCCACTGGCATCTTCTGCTCTCTCACAACCACTGGAACCAGCTCCATATGCCTGGAGGTACAAAATTCATATGTCTTGGTAACTTTGGTCTTACACTGGGGTGATAGAAAGTGAGAGAAGCCACTGAGGTATGTAGAGCATGACAACTTGCCCTGACTCTCTTAATTATCCAGCCATGGATTCTTAAAACATTGGTATTTTCTGGAGGGAAAAAAGTCTTTTCATGGTATTTTAATTAGCTAACAAATAAGTTTCTGTATGGCTGTTTTTCAAAATATTGTCTTATTTGCAAGCAGAAAGAGAGAAAGAAAGAGAAGAGAAGAGAAGAGAAGAGAAGAGAAGAGAAGAGAAGAGAAGAGAAAAGAGAAGACAGAGACAATGGGTGTGCCAGGGCCTCTAGCCACTGCAAACAGACTCCAGAAGGATGTGCTTCTTTGTGCATCTGATTTTATGTAGGTACTGGGGAATTGAAGCCAGGTCATTAGACGTTGCAGGCAAGAACCTTAACCACTGAGCAATCTCCCTAGCCCCCATATGGTTTTTTTATGCATCTTTAATTTTGGTTCACCATTTCCTCCCCTCTCTTTTATTCCTTCCCACACCTATGCTCACTGAAACCTATCCACTCCCAGTATTCTGTTTGCCCCTCTACTTTCATATCAAACATGGTCTACTGCCCCTTGCTTTACGACCTTCCCCCTTTGTCTATCCTCTTATGGTTCATTTCTGACTTTCTGGATGATGACAACACAGTGGCTGTAGTAATCTACACAAAACTCACAAAATAGTGGGCCCATCAACATTTCACCTTGGATGATAGAAGAAGATATGATATCCCCATTCATCTCTGAGGAGTTATGGGAAGTTTACTGTAGCTTGGGGGAGTAGGGGATATTTTATGCAGTGACAAACCTATTGGTAGGACACAATGGCTTTGGTAAATAATCTCTCACTTGTGCCCATGAAGGCAAACTTATTAACCTCACTGTGTGTGTCACACTGCACAGAGGAATTAGAAAGAGGTATCAAAGTAGAAGAGGGGCTACTTTGGAAGAATAGAAAGTGGAATGCGAACAAGGAGAGAGTCAAGATAAGGTAATGGGTGGGGAGTATGGTCGAAATGCACATATAAAGATTGTCAATAAATTAAAATGTTGCTATTTGCTCTATCTTTCAAAGTTTGTAGCTGCTTTTAGTGCCCGTATTTTCTGAGAATATATTTCATGGGTTCATTTTAGTCTGGCTTTTAGGGACCATCAATATAATATAGATTGAAAAATAACACTCCAACCGGTTTATTCAAAGAATATTGGCAATTGACCGTTCAAACAAGTATATAATATTTTTTTTTAGTTAATAGGTTCTGGAAATTTGCATTATCATTTCAAAACCACTGGAAAACCAAAATTCACTCCTGTTCTTTCTTGGTCTTCAAACTGTTTTATCAAGAAAAGAGGACCAGCCGGGCGTGGTGGCGCACGCCTTTAATCCCAGCACTCGGGAGGCAGAGGTAGGAGGATCACCGTGAGTTCAAGGCCACCCTGAGACTCCATAGTGAATTCCAGGTCAGCCTGGGCTAGAGTGAGACCCTACCTCGCAAAAACCAAAAAAAAAAAAAAGAAAAAAAAAAAGAAAAGAGGACTGTTTTCCATATCCATTCTTTCCTGAACTCCAAACTGTATTATCAATAAAACAGGATTATTTCCCATATCCATTGTATTTGCCTTCCCATAGTTTATTAGAACAGAACAATAAAAAATTTATCACTTAAATTTTCCGAGTTCATATAATATGCTCTAGGACACAGGCTTGTAACTTTATGAAGTCATAAGTTACTAAAATTAAACCAGTCATCCTTGATCTACTCACCAAACACTAATAAGGAGATTGTGGTCATTAGTAGGGGGACTGAAAATGCTATAGTACAAAGCCAATAAGGGCTGAATGAACTGGGCTTTCAGTTTCTCTGGGACTTTGAGTAAGTTATTTCATCTTTCAGTGGCTTAGTTTACCAATCTGCAGTTTCCTTGCCTTGGAAAACATTTTTTAAGATGTTACTGAAAATTATAAAGCATAGCATAAAAAAGTTTCCTGGAATTATTATTGGAAATGGTGCCATATATGTTAAATTTTTAATTGTCAGTTCATCAAAGATTTGTTTTTAGCATTGGATTCACTAATGCCCAACTTTCTCTAAAAATAACTAGCAATTTCAGTAAATTGTGAAAGGCAAACATTTTCTGAACAGATTCCTGTCAGTAAAGGCCATTTATGAGATTGAAAGAAATACAACTTAGTTATGGTATACAAAAATCAGAAATTCTCTATAACCTTGCTCAGTAAAAAGAAAATTCCCATAGAAATTTATTGTGTCAAGCAGATATCCCTGGGACATTAAGATGTTTAATCTGATGAGTGAAAATTACTTGAAGAAAATTTGTAATTCTCACTGAAGTTTTTTAACATTTTTTTCAAATGTAAGTTATTACCAGTTTATAATTGACCATAAAAAATAGGTAATGATCCCTCAATCCACAATTGTTGAAGTTGGTTTTAGGATGAATTTTGGTGAGTATTACATGTGTAGTTGAGGTACTTGTGTCTTCTGCTATTTGAGCACACTGTTCCATATGTGTTGCTTAGATCATGCAGACTTGTGTCCTTTAGGCATCCTGTATCATGTCTGATTTTCTGTCCACTTCTAACATCTTTATTAAAAATTCCCTTTAGCTTCTTTAAAAATTTTTGCATTGGTAACTTGAGCTCTGATTTTAAATAAATATACATTCAGAGGTGTCTTCCTGGTGAATAGATTCCATTATACCATATGATATCTCTGTCAGGTCTTCCTCACTCACTGAAAAGACTTGAACCTTAAGGCATTGGCCTTAAATATACTAGGCAGGTACTCTATCACAGATCTACATCCCTAGTCCCACTCTAGCTTTTTCTAATCATTCTTTATATTTTAAAACTTTGACCTGTCTCTGTATTTATGTTAAAAATTTATTTCCTTGAGTTGGGAAGATGGCTTTGCAGTTAAAGTTGCTTTCATGTAAAATAACTTGTTGTGATGCCCACACAAGTGCAGTAGTGGCACACAGCCATGGTGGGGAACCAACTGCTCTTAATTTGGCTAACTGATCCCCTCAGTGGTTCGGGACCCATAGCTGGAGCTGGGAAACAAGTCAGAACCATATCCAAAATTAAGGCCACTCTCCAATATCAAGCTACCATCAATCATGGGCTACAAGAGGACCTACACCTATTAAATTCTCTATAAAAAAAAAGTAAGGGTTATCTCATTTGTCCTGGTGCTAACTTACTCTCCATTGGAGAATCTGCTTCTCTTTTTCAGATAGATGTAGATCCTAAGGAGAGAGCCACCCCATCATACCTCAAAAGGGCCCCGGCTGAAACTAAGAAAAATTGGTGAAACAAGCAAGGGTACTGTTTTCCTGACGAACCAGATACCCGCACAAGGGGAAAGGAGATCAGCATAGAGAAAAATCAACTCCTACCAAATCAGAGAGCCAGAGCCTCAGAGGCCCCCAACACCTCATCACTGAAGCAGACCCAAAATGAACCCAACATGGCTCAGGGAAATTTTGCGGAAGAGGGGGTGGAAAGAATGTCAGAGCCACATGTTGGGTCATGATATGCAGAGACATTTATCTTACCCATAACTGTGGGCTAACTCCACAATGCATGACCCATATACCTCAACAAGGAGGGCCCAAGGGGAGGGGGTAGGTCACAGATGAGCCTAATAATGGTACCAAACTGACTGTATTTGCTGAATACAAAACTAATTAATAAAGAAAAAAAATCTCCAAAAAAAAAAAAAAAAGTTGTTTGCATGCAAAGCTTGCTTTTCCAGTATCCACCCAAATCCAGATAAACAAAGTTGTCAATTCACCTGGAGTTTGTTTGCAATGTCATGAGGTTATGGTAAATACACACACACACACACACACAGTCTCTCTCTCTCTCTCTCTCTCTCTTGTTCTATCTCTCTCAAATAAATAAATAGATTTAAAAATAAATAAATAAAATATATTTCTTAGAGCCATAAATAGTTGGGACTTGTTAGTTGCATTTCTGGGTCATTTCTGTTTAGTGATGCAATATTTTCATGAAAATAACCAAATTCATTTTTCACATGTTCTTTATTCTTTTTAATGCCATTTATGTTTTATTTTAGGATAGATGTGCAATTTTGAAACTTTTATTTAACCTCTACTTCTGATTTACTTTTCATAATTCATTTATGTTAACTGGCTTTACATTACTGCAATAAACTAATGGGGTCATCTGTTTTCCTAAACAAAAAAGACTTATTTAGGGCACAATTTTGAAGGTTCAAAGTCTAAGATTATGTATGTGTGTTAATATGGGGAGAGAGGAGAGTTGGAGGACACTTGGAAATATCCATCTGGCTTCTGATGTAGGCAGTGGATGGTGGCAAGTTGTGGATACAGAATTTTTGAGAGTAAGCTGGTATCATCAACAGAATATCAGAGAAGCACTGGTTTCCAACAGCTTGAATGTGGATGGAGAGATAGAAACAGAGAAAGAGAAGAACAGACAGAGGGGGAGAGGGAAAACATTTTGATTTCATCCTAGCTGGCACACCCTGATCTTTATATATGTGTGGTTTTACATTTGTTATTTTTTAAAAAATTGTCACTCATTATGTCTTTAAATGTTCTGTATGAGGATCTATTTCTTCTTTTGAGGTAAATGACACAAATCACATAAATGTTAGATCCTTTGATGTTATTCTATAGTAACTTTATTATTGTTGTTTTTTGAGAATGCTAATAGATGAACATACAGTAACTTGTTTTTATTCCCACCCCATTATCCACCTTTTTCCCTTCTCTCTGCTCCTCATATCCTGAGGACCCTCCTCTTTTTAGGCAGTCCTTCCTCTGTTTTGTTGTCTCATTCTTTTTGTTCTTTGTCCTTCATGTCAGAATGTTGATGGGCTCAGAAACATGCTAGTCTTGTGGGGATGCCTTCATTCTGGTTTCTTTTCCACCATTGTGTTTTCTACTGAATTTTATTCAGTTTCAGTAATTTCTATTGAGCTGTTGACTAACTTTCATATCCTTAAGTTTATGATTCTATCAATAAATTATTCAATGCCACACTTCATTTCTCTGGCTATATTTTAAATTCCTGTACTTCCACCTGACATTTTCTCATAGTTTTCATCTCTTTGCAAAACTTCCAACTGCAGAGAGCTTCATGTTGCTTGGATAAGCATCCAAACCAGCACAGTTTAGAGGATGATGGGATTTATTTCAGTTACAGATCCAGAGGTTAGGTTCCAACAATGGCAGAAGGTGCTTCCATACATCCAAGCAGAGAGAAACAGACAGCTGGTACAAACCAAAAACAACAGACAGCAAATGGGCAGCAAGCAGCAGGGACTTGCTAGAGTTCAGACTTCCCCGCATACCTTTGTGCTGGAACTTAGATCTGCCCCCCAACACACCTTAGGGCTGGATCCCAGGATTTGCCTCCCATGTCACCTCCTCCAACTAGGCCACTGGAGACCCAAGTTACAAGCTTTGATCAAACACCTGAGTCTATGAGAGACATACATTCAAACAACCATTCTCTCCATATGTTTATGCATTCTACTTTGCTCACAGGATCCTTTAATGTATTAATTACAATGATCTTATTTATCTATGTCAGGGTTGCAATATCTTCTTGATGTCTGAGTCTGTGTTCTGCTGCCTGTTTGTTTTCCTCCCAACAGTGTGATACACTGTTGTTTTTGCTGGACCTCCAGATTCAAGCTATGGAACAGTAGACATTGAAGGAAAGAACCTTTGAGTCTGAGTAAACATGCACCTCTTGCTTTGTTTGTTTATTCATGAAGACTTGTACATTTTCCAGGCCCACACTACAAAGCATGCTTTGTAGAATCTCTTAGCCCACCATTAATACATTTTATGATTTTGTAGCAGGAATCCACTTAGAATAATCCAAGAGTGCATACAAAACTTTTGTTGAGTGCAAGAAACCAGCAATTTTAGATGAATTTGTGTTTCCCACTAAAATGGACATGATTTCCCTCTCCTGCTTTATTCAAGTTTTGGATCTTTCTTGGACAGGATTACCTTTCCTTAGTTTCAGGTTTCATGATGGTTTTATAAGTTCATTTTTCTGCAATGGACATGAATTAAAACTCATATCATCTAGGTTTTCTTGACATTATGTTGAGTACAATATTCTTTCCTAAGTTCTAAGTCCTAAGTGGAAACTGAAAGTCCTCAGCTTTTTAAAATTTATTTATTTGAGAGAGAAAGAGGGCGAGAAAGAAGCAGACAGAAAATGGGCATGCCAGGTCCTCCAATCACTGCAAATGAGCTCCAGACACATGCAATACCTTGTTCATCTGGCTTATGTGGGTACTGGGAAATCAAACCTAGGTCCTTAGGATTCACAGGCAAGCACCTTAACTGCTTAGCCATCTCTAGAGCCCCTCTACCAGCTTCTAGGACAATGGAAACAATGTCTCTGAGCATAATACAAGCCGAACTCTCAGTCATTGAGAACCCTAGTTCTAACAAGTAAATTCAATATAAATATTCCTAGAAGGTAAATTGCCCCCAAGGTAATTAAAGAATTGAAAGGGTTTGAATACATTATTTTCTTAAAGTTTTTAATCTATGGAAAAGAGGTAGACACCTAAGAGAAACACAAAAAGGACCAGTGTGTGATTCCTTTTGCTATTCTTCTGTATCAGCTTTGAGCAAGAATATTCTGAATTTCTGCCTAGGACAGAAGATAATGGCTTGGGGACTGACCTCAGAGGTTCCTAGCCAGTCTCCTCAGAGGCAGTCAGAACTATGTGGGGAGCCTAGGGCCACTACACATGTGCAGAAATCTTGCTTGATCAACCACTGTAAGACAGCAAACACTCCACAAAACTTTAGACAGAAAATCAATAAAATTTAGAGTTAAGTCTGACTTAAAATTGTTTTGGCAATAAATCATTTTATTTGACTTTCATTGGTTTTTGATAAATCTTGGGAAATATTTTTGGCAATCAAATTCTACTTGTCACTGATTATACTACAGTTGGAGAAATAATTAAAAAGAAATGAGGTACAAGTACATAGTAAGCATAGTTACCATTCTAATATACACAGGAATAAGGATCTTTAAAATTCTCTGTGAGGGTTACATCTTATAGTCTGCTATCTAAGAGAAAGCCTTCTGTGGTAGTTTGATTCAGGTGCACCCCATAAACTTAGGTGTTCTGAATGCTTGGTTCCCAGCTAATGGAGATTTGGGAACTAATGCGTCTCAGAGGCAGTATATTGTTTGGGTTGGATTTATGGGTATTATAGCCAGTTTCCCCTTGCCAGTTTTTGGCACACTCTTCTCCTCCTGTTGTCCACCTAATGTTGGCCAGGAAAAGATGTCCACCCTCTGCTCATGCCATTGTTTTCCCATGAAGTGAGGGAGCGTCCCCTGGAGTCTTTAAGCCAAAATAAACCCCTTTTTCCCAAAAGTTGCTTTTGGTTGGGTGACATTTTCCAGGAAGGTGAACTTGACTGCAACAGTTAAATTGGTACTGAGAGTGGGGTTGCTGCTAGACAGCTGACTGTGTGACTTTGGCCTTTTGGAGCTAATTTTCAAGAGGAATGTGGAAGGATTTCAAATATTGGCAAAGAGATGTCTTGCAGTGCTGTAAGTACAGCTTGATGGACTATTCTGGTCACAGTTAAAAGACCTTGAATGCAGTAAGAGCTACGGACTGTCAGGTTTGGCTTATGAGAGTAAGAAAGAGCTTTGCCTGGAGTGGGCTAGAAGCAGTTTGTGTGAGAGGCTTGCTGTTATGACCATGTCCTGAGAAGTTGTACAGGGTTGCTTTGAATAGAAATGAACTGCTGTGAGCAGAAGGATATGGTACAGAAAAAAATATCTTTGGGGGAACTGCTGCTAGTTCAACTGCAATTGAGAGATTACAACCTTTGAGATTAGGCCAGCTGACCTGCACTGGGGCAGCAGGAATAATGTAGACTCTTTTGGAGGGGCCTGAGTCCTCAAGGAGTGCCTGTTCTTCAAAATCTTCTTTATTTTCCCCTGGATTAAAAAATTGGCACCCTACCTGGTATTGTGGAATATAAGAAATGCAGAAAAAAGAGGGTAATTTAGTTTGAAACATGGTCTTGTGTTTTGGAAATGGCCATGGGCAGTGTGAAGAAGGTTTGCTGGTTGTCCACATGGAGACCCCATGGGGCCATGAGGATGAACTGTGGTTTGCAGTGGAGACTCAGTGGAGATGCCTGGACCACAAAATGGCTGCCAAGAAGAGCTATTAGCCCTGATGAAGTTTTCCAGGACTGTGAGTAGCCTCAGGGGGGAGAGGGAGCCAGAATTGGAACTGCAGAGACTTTTCCTGGTTAGAATTATCAGACTTGGAGATTTGTCACTGACTAGAGTTGTTGAACTTGGAGCTATAGAGTTTGCTTTGTGCCCTGTTTAAATCTTGTATTGGTTAAATATTTCTTTGCTATGTCCAATGCCATCTTTTGCAGTGTAAGTGTTTTTTCTGTGTTATTATGGTTTTTCTGGTTTATTTTTGGTATTATGGCTCAGTTAAAATATCTTGGACTACGGGGATGTTTGAACAACATTGGGATTGATAAAAACTATGAGGACTTAAAAGTTGGACCAAATGCATTGTATTTGATATCATGTATGGTTATCAGTTTATGGGGATCAGGGGCGGAATGTGGTAGTTTGATTCAGGTGTCTCCAATAAACTTAGATGTTCTTAGGTGTTCTAAATGCTAGGTTTCAAGCTGATGGAGATTTGGAAACTAATGCCTCTTAGAGGCAGTTTATTGTTGGGGGTGGTACTATGGGCGTTATAGCCAGTTTCCCCTTACCATTATTTGGTACATTCTCCTGTTTCTGTTGTCCACCTAATATTGGCCAGGAAGTGATGTCCACTCTCTGTTTATGCCATTGTTTTTCCCTGCCATGATAGAGCTTGCCCTCAAGTATGTAAACCAAAATAAACCTTTTTTTCCCCTGAAAACTGCTCTTGGCCGGACGATTTCTGCCAGCAATGAGAACCTGACTGCAACAGTTTCTAAGGTACTAATTCATTTTGACTTTAGTTTTGTGTCTATCTCCCCCCTCTCCCACCTTGCCCTTGTATTCCCCTCCCCCAAACACTTCTATCCCTATTATCTGTACATTGTGTTGCTTGTCACATATACCTGCAATTCAAATTATCCCAGATTAAGAACCACTTATGAGGAAAACATGCAGTATTTGTCTTTCCCTACTTGTGTGAGTTTGTTTAGTATGATCTATTCCAAGTGTATCTATTTTCCTACAAATTTTATTATTTTATTTTTCTGTACTGCGGAGTTGAATTACATTTTATATATCTGGTTGGAATATGGAAGGAAGCCAGTTCCCAGATGGTCAACCCATATAGTGCTGGAAATTGATACATTAATTGCTGGGGCAAAATGTCCAACAATGTTGTGAGTAAGCAGGGGACACTACTATATAAAAATCAACCAGCCTAACAAGATGTACACACCTGTGCAATAGTGGCACAAAGCTCAGGTGGATAACAAATTGCTCTCTGATTGGCTAAGAGACCCATTCAGTGGAAAGGAACCCATAGCTAGTACTGGGAACCAACTCAGAATCCTATGGAGACCAAGTCATGGGCTCCCATGAGAAGGTCGCACTAGTCTCTGGCCAAAAGAGAGGCTACAGCCATCAAAATTTCTCTTAATTAGCTATGCTTATACTCTTCAACCAATGCTGATCTCACTCTCCATTGGAGAATCTTTATTCTTTTACAGAAAGCGGTGAAATCTGAGGACTACCAAAATCTATCAACAAGAGAAGAAAAGGCATCTGTCTCCTGATAATGAGATGAGCCACCCTCCCTCATCAGCAAGGGCCCAGGTGTAACCACAGAGGACTTGGAAAGATGAGCAACAGTGCTGCTTCCAAGGCAATCCTGACAACTTGTGCCACTGTGATGGTGATAGATACTGAGGATACTCAAAATTTACCAATGCAGGAATCCAGAAGTTTCTGAGAGCTTAAAGCCAAATTAGACTTAAAATACACCCACTATGGCTCAGTAAATTAGGGGAGGGGTGGGCAGAAAGATTATCAGAGTGACAAGGTGGGAGGAAGTATCCACAGGCATTTGCCCTCCCTCCCCACAATGACTGCTTTTCTCACAGTTCATAACCTACAACCCCAAGTGTGGTAGTTCAAATAGTTGGACCCAATATATTCAGTGTTTCATTTACAGTTTGTAAATTAGATCTGCAGCCACAGATCTAGGAGGAGGTGTCACTGGGTAGATCTTAGAGTCCAGCCCTAAGGTTCAGAGGTGAATTTGGAATTCCAATCTAAAGATAGGCAAAGTATCTGGAGTTCCTGAAGTGTGCTTGTTTGTGGTACAGTTTTGGGGATTTGGTTTGTGCTTTCCTCTCTCTGCCTGGTCCTTTAAGAGGGGGCCAACTTCTTCTATGGATCTGTAAGCTTCAGAAAATATTCTTTCCTCCATTACTTCCTCCATAACTGAACCTGGTTGGGAAATTTATCTTGGAGATCCTGAAGCTGTCTACTATGCCATGTAATTCCACAGAGGATGGCCCTCAATGGAAAGGAGGCAGGGAGGAGGGAAATGGTATCAACAGTTGATATATCCTAAGTTCCTACTTAATTAAAAAAAAAAAAACTCTCTGTGAAACCAGTCTGAACCTGTGTTACAGCATAACATGGGCTAAGGACAAAACTCAGCTCTTGAGCAGGGAACAGAACAGAATAGGACCAACCAGATGTTCAGATAAACTTCTGAGGCCCCACAGCAGTTTTGCTTAATTCCACCCTATTATTGGCTGTAGTACAATTGAAGATTGAAAGCACAGTCAGACTGATAAGTAGATATGCTCAAGACCCTCTGCATTATAATCCCATTAATATCTCTGGGTCCAGAGCCAGACAGAAACATCTGGTAGAGACTATGTATTTTTAGAGATAAACATGCAGATGTTCAAAATTATTTTTATAAAACATTATCTCTGAGATGTTATGATGATCATTTTTTCCAGTAGAAAATATGTGGTCAGAAATGATATAGAAGTGTTTGGGAAAATGGGACTTTTAAATATGTAAATGTAGTAAGTGTAATAAGAGCAATATTAATTTCATATGATTATAAATAATGCTAAGGAAAATATTTAAATTATTTCTCTCCAAATTTTTATACTCTAATTCTACTAGCCAGTTAATTTCTCATATAAGAATTCATAATTCTTCATTGATGCTGTGGATCCAACCCAGGGCATCATGTGACTCAAAGGCTATGTCACATGGATGTTTACCCAGCTACTGTTGTACCTTTCAATTTCTTCAGTAGTTTTCCTCATATTTCCAAAATGTAAGCTCATAACTCAAATTTTGAGCTATAAGTATTGTTTAAATGTTTATTATCATCCTCTGTACATTTAAAATATTGGTTAATTTAATTGTGCTTTTTATACAATCTCTTGTTTGAGTTATTAGTTTAAATCTTTCAGTTACTGTTAATGGCTTAAAACAACCTTGTTAAGTCAGTGTTTACTCTTTGTACTTACTTGATTATATTTCACCCCTCATCACTGTATAAAAGGTAAACAGAAGGCCCTGGAATCATTCGTCAACACTAGACTTGGTGGAGTATTATCAGTCTCAACCCTGTTTTCTCATTCTGCTTCAAAACTCTGTATAAGGGGTTGGGGAGATGATACAATGGTTAAAGGTGATTGCTTCTCAAGCCTGCTGGCAGAAGTTTAAATCCCTAGCACCAAAGTAAAGTAAGATGCAAAGTGGCAAAGATATCTGTAATCCCAATGCACCTAGGGCAATGAGAGGAGGAATCAAGTCATGGGGCCAGCCATCTACTGATAATCTTGGAAGCTCATTAATGCATTAGAAGCTGTACATTTTAAGCTCCTGTGTATAAAAATTGTTAAAACAAATTATAATGTACATTTCTTAGGAGTACCTCAAGTCCTACTTCATTGGTCACCTTGAATATCTGCAGCAGTAAACTATGCGGAATATAAGACAAGCCAAGGCCTAAAAATGCTGGAACACTGGATGGTTTTATATTGGTGTTTTTCTAGTGTGTGTAACCAGAGAAAAGGGAAACTGAGGTCATGGTCAAGGGCGATGGCAGTGAAAGGCCAAGATGCACATGCTGGTCATGATAGAAAAAGAAACAGACTGAGAACTGGGAATGACTATGACAGTATGTGATCTCTGGATCTTGACAAGGGTAGAATTCAGGTATTACTATAACAAGAAGACACTAGGAAAAATATTTTAGTAGTTGTTTTTTCTCAGAGCAGACATGCCACTATTGTACCCATTCAGTCATTTGGCCTGTCTGGCCAAACTTGAGGCTTCCAGTGACCACTGTTTTTGCTGCTGATGACTTCTGTCTCCCATAAGACTTCATACAGTGCAGCTTTTTCTAGCTTTCAGTTGGCTGGTCTACAAGGAGAAGGTTTTCTGCTCAACACCAGCTTGATTTCTCAGTGACTTTGCCACTCAGGCATGTGAAGTCTTCAGCAATAAGGTCTTACCATCTCTTTCTCATGGGAAACTGGATGTCTATATTCAGAATGTCATTACCTATGCCAATATGTTGAAGGGTTTCCCCTACCTTTTACCTCTAGAAATTTCAGAGTTTCAGGTCTGATATTAAGGTCCCTGATCCACTTGGATTTGATTTTTGTGAATGGTGAAAGGAAAGGATCTATTTTCATCTTTCTACATATAGATATCCAGTTTTCACAGTACCACTTGTTGAAGAGGCTGTCTTTTCTCCAGGGAATATTTTTGGCATTTTTGTCAAAAATCAAATGGCTGTATCTGCCTGAATTAACATCTGGGTCCTCTATTCTGTACCATTGATCTATAAGTCTGTCTTTGTGCCAATACCATGCTGTTTTTGTTACTATGGCTTTTTAATATAGCTTAAAATTGGGCATGGTGACACCACCAACCTTATTTTTGTTACTCAAAATCGCTTTGACTATTCGAGGTTTTTTGTACTTCCAAATGAATTTTAGGGTTTTTTTTTTTATTTCTGTGAAGAATGCCATTGGAATTTTAATGGGGATACCATTAAATGTGTAGACTTCTTTTGGTAAGATTGACATTTTTACAATATTGCTTCTTCCAATCCAAGAACATGGGATGATTTTGCCTTTCCTTGTGTCTTCTGCAATTTCTCGCTTGAGTGTTTTAAAGTTCTCATTGTAGAGATATTTCACTTCCTTAGTTAAGCTTATTCCAAAGTACTTTATTTATTTTTTTGAGGCAATTGTGGATGGAAGGGATTCTCTGATTTCCTCCTCTGCATGTTTGTTGGTAGTATATAGGAAAACTATTGATTTCTGTGTATTTATTTTGTATCCTGCTACATTGCTAAAAGTGTTTACAGCTCTAACAGCTTGCAAGTAGGGCCTTTAGGGTCATTTATGTATAGAATCATATCATCTGCAAATAATGATAATTTGATCTCTTCCTTTCTAATATTTATCACTTTTATGAGTTTCTCTTGCCTTATTGCTGTAGCTATGTCTTCCAGTACTATATTAAATAAAAGTGGAAACAGTGGACAGCCTTGTTTTGTTCCTGAATTTAGTGGAAAAGATTTATTTTTTTTTTCCATTTAGTATTATGTTGGCTGTAGGTGTGTCATAAATAGATTTTATTATGTTGTGATGTGTCCCTTCTATTCCCAGTCTCTGTAATAGTTTTACCATTAAGGGATGTTGGGTTTTGTTGATTGCCTTTTCTGCATCTATTAAGATGATCATGTGATTTTTGTCCTTCAGATCATTTATATGATGTATTACATTTATCGATTCATGTATGTGGAACCATTCCTGTATCCCTGGGGTAAAACCAACTTGGCCAGGGTGCATAATCTTTCTGATATATTCTTGTATTCTGTCTACCAATGTTTTGTTCAGAACTTTTGCATCTATGTTCATGAGGAAGATAGTTCTGTTTCTTTAGTTGTTCTGTGTTTGTCTGCTTTTAGTATGAGAGTGATGCTGGCTTCATAGAAGGAGTTTGGTAGGATTCCTTCCTTTTCTATTTTATGGAAAAGTTTGAGAAGCACTGGTGTTAGTTCTTCCATGAAGGTCTGGTAAAATTCACCAGTGAATCCATCTGGTCCTTTTTTTTGAGGGGGGGGGGAGACTTTTTATAACTGCTTGGATCTCTGTACTTGTTACAGGTATATTTAAATGGTTAATCTCATCATGATTTAATTTTGGTAGGTCATTTGACTCAAGGAATCATCCATTTCTTTCAGATTGTCAAACTTAGGGGAGTATATATTCTTAAAGTATGTCCTTATAATTTTCTGAATTTCTTTGGTACTTGTTGTAGTGGTGCCTTTTTCATCTCTAATTGTATTAATTTTTGTCTCTTGTCTCTTTCTTCTGGTCAGATTTGCTAAGGGTTTATCAATCTTGTTTATCCCTTCAAATAACCAGCTCTTTTTTTCATTGATTCTTTGGATTTTTGGGGGGGAGGTTCTATTTCATTAATTTCTGCACCAATCTTTATTATTTCTTCCATCTACTGATTTTTGGTTTGCCTTGTTCTTCTTTTTCCAAGGGCCTAAGGTGAAGCATTAAATTGTTTACTTATGAACTCTCTCATTTCTTAATATAGGCACGTAAAGCTATAAATTTCTCCCTTAGGACTGCCTTCATTATGTCACAAAGGTTTTGGTATGTTGTATTCACATCACCATTTGATTCCATGAATTTATTGATTTCCTTTCTGATTTCTTCAATGACCCATTGATCATTCAGTAGTGTACTGTTTAGTCCCCATGAATTTCTGTATGCTCTGTAGCTTTTCTTGTTGCTTATTTGCAGTTTAATCCCATTTTGGTCATATTGAGTGCACAGACTTATTTCAATTTTCCTGTATTTGTTGAAATTTGCTTTTTGTCTTAATATATGGTCTATTTTGGAAAATGTTCCATGTGCTGCTGAAAAAAATGTATGTTCTGCAGAATTTTGATGAAATGTTCTGTAGATATCTGTTAGGTCCATTTGTTCCATTATATCATTTACTCCAGATGTCTCTCTGTTTACTTTTGCTGGGATGTCCTGAAAATTGATGAGAGTGGGATATTGATATCTCCCACTACAATTGTGTTTGGTGTTATCTGTGACCTTAAGTCTAATAGTGTTTGTTTGATGAAACTTGGAGCCCCCATGTTAGGTGCATATATGCTTAAGATTGTTATGTCCTCCTATTAGAGTGTTCCTTTAATTAGTATAAAGCAACCTTCTTTATCTTTCCCCACTAATGTTGGTTTGAAGTCTATCCTGTCAGATATTAAGATAGCAACCCCTGCTTGTTCCCTAGGCCCATTTTCTTGAAATACAATTTGCCATCCTTTTATCGTAAGACAGTGTCTATGCTTTATTGAGAGAAGAGTTTACTAGGGGCAACATATGGCAGGATCCTGCCTTTTAATCCAGTTGGAAAGCCTGTGTCTTTTGGTTGGGGCATTTAGGCCATTGATATTAAGAATTAATATTGAATGATATATATTTATTCTCACCATTCTTATTTTTCAATATTTCCTGCTTTTCCTTTATTCACTTGCTTTAACTGTTTGTGGAGTGTGGCTTATTTTTTCCTATTTCCTCTTGTGTGTTTTGCTTTCAAGTATTTTCTGTGAAGCTGGTTTAGTTGTCATAAATTCTTTTAGTCTGTTTTTGTTTTGGACTGTCCTTATTTCTCCCTCAGTTTGAATAGATAGCTTTGCAGGATGAAGTAATCATGGTTGATAGTTGTTATCTTTCAGAACATGGAATACATCATTCTAAGCCCTTCTGACTTTGCAAGTTTGTGTGGAGTGATATGTGGTTATTTTGATGGGCTTGCCCTTGTAGCTGACCTGCTTTTTCTCTCTAACTGCTTTCAATATATTTTCTTAGTTTTCATGTTGAATAGAATAATTATAACATGGTGAGGAGAGGTTCTTTCCAGGTTTTGTCTGTTTGGTGTTCTAAAAGCTTCTTATATCTGCATTGGCATTTCTTTCCCAATTTGGGGAAATTTTTCTTCTATGACTGTTGAAAATGCCTACTAAGCCTCTGGATTGAACTTCTTCTCCTTCTACTATACCCCGATTTCTTACATTTGATCTTTGTATAGTGTCCTGGATATCTTAAAATTCTCATTCATACCTTGCTATTAGCTTATCTTTCTCTTTGTTGGACTCTATTAAGTCTGCCCCCTGGTCTTCTAGTTTAGGTATTCTGTTATCTCCTTCGTCCATTCTGTTGGTGAGACTTTCCACAGAGTTTCTTATTTGACTGTTTTCTTCATAGCTAGGATTTCAGCCTGGTTTCTCTTCAGTATTTCTATTTCCTTACTCATGTCTTGTAATGACCTCTTTATTTCACTAAGCTGGTTTTCTATGTTCTCTTTCAGGATTTTGTTTTACTTTTGTTTTGCTTTCTTCTTTGATTCATTTAATTTCTTCTTTGATTTGTTGGAGTATAGATCCAGTCATTTTTTAAAAATCTTTGTCAGGCATTTCATCTAAAAGAGTATAATTGGTAATCATCTCTGATGGATTTATAATTTTTTTCTGGGACTGTATTGTCTTGATTCTTTGTGTTTCTTGTATTATAATGTAGCAACTTTTGCATCCTGAATTGATTTGATGCTTGGGTTTTCTGTTTATCTGCAGTGTTCTTAGATGTGGCAAGCCACCTTTATATATTTTCAGGATATGAGTTTAAGATGCCAGTGTAGCTCTTGTACCCCAATCCAGCTGCTGAAGTAATCCTAGGTGTTGAGTTTTTTTTTTTTTTTTTTTTTTTTTTTTTTTTTTGTTGTTGTTGTTGTTGTTGTTAAGCCATTATTCTAGTGTACTGGTGGAACAATTTACTGACAAATTCTAAACTTTAACTGAGCAATATATACATTCAATAAAAATCAGCACAGAGTATGCAGTTGTGGAGATTAAAACAAGCAGATTGTCTTATAAAGCCCAAATCCTTAGGGGTGTGTGTTGTTCTACACTCTCAGTCTTGTCAGCTGGGAGGTAAAGATTTCTGTTCTGAATTAGGTTCCAGGTCAGCCTGGATCTAAATCAGACCCTGCCCCCAATAATGACAGAAGCAAAAGACAAAAGCCATATAAATCTGAAAGCATCAAAGGCAACAATATTCAACCCCCAATTAAAGCTTACTGAAGATGGTGAAACTGACCAAGAATATGTAACCCATAACCTGCCCTGACATGGACATGGAAAGAGAGATTAGCTCTTCCAATGCAGGCCTATTTACCTTTTTTTTTTTCTTTTTTCTTTTTTCTTTTTTTTGGTCATTCAGCCTTGTTACCTTTTGTGGTTGCTTCCAATCTTACCAATGCTGAGTGCCCACCTGAATCCCTCCATGTTGTGCAATGGACCTGGAATTCTGATCACCTGGGCTGGCTGTGCTGCTACGGGGGGCTGAATGCTGGAGATTTGCGGTTTTGATTGTTGGGAATGGGAGAGCACAGGGTCCTGGATTTGCTCACACAGTTCTGCCTGTATCCCTTTCAGTGGCTCTTTAGTTGATCTCAGCTGTTTTTCCTTCAGAATTCTTAACTTTTCACGAAGGCTGATGAAGTTAAAAAATCCCCTTGTTTGGTCTCTGCTGCTGCTGCCATTTGGTGCACTTGGCAGAGCAGTGCAGTGATGTGGGTGTGCGGATTCTATAGACTGGTGGGCATATGCACCTCAGTAGGATTCTGGCTATTTTCCTCTTTTCTGTTAGATCTTGGTCTCTCCTGCTTCTCTTCTTTGTCTAAAAATAACCTATAGTCCTTCACTTTTCAGAAGAGTGTATTTTTCTGTGGTTTTGCTTAGATCCCTCCCTAGGCTGCTTTGGCATGGCTCCTATGCCACCATGTTACCTGGAAGTCCTCTTCACCTCCATTTTCTTATCCCATATCATTCTTATGCTCTGGTCTCTCACCTCTTGAGATAACTCATTTGGTCTTCACTATAGACTCCGTTTTCTCTCTTCCCAGCCCCATTGCATGCTTTGATTGTTGTTTTGTCATTTGCATGTTTTTGCCAAGCATTTTGTTTCTCCACAATATGACTCCACTACCAATCATCCAAATATAACATCTCTTTAAAAACTTTTAGATTTCCCTTCCTGATTCATAGGACAAGCTTAAGTAATTTTAGCTTTTCTCACATACCATAGTAACTGTAAACTATTTTGCATATTTTTTTTCTTTTTAGCCATATACTTAGTTAATTCATTGTAGAGCAATGTTTAATAATTAGACACAAAAGGTACTACCAAACATTTGCTGGTAGATTAGTTCTAAGGGTAAGGATATAAAGGCTGTCTACTGAAAATAATAAAATTATGTAGTATTTATATAAATTATATTATACATATCCATTAGTATTTGTTTATTGCAAAAAACTTGGGATGTATGGGGAAGTTATACACTGTAATGATGTCTAACTTATTATTATTTAATTTTCATCTTTTCTAGCTTTTTGTGTACTATATGGTAAATATTTGCCTAATTTAAAGTTGGGGGGGCATTTTCGTATTTTCTTCTGGAAGTATCTTTAGTTGTTTTTATATTTGGATCAATACTCATCTTAATTTATTTTTTTATGCAGTGTTAGAAGAGTTGAGAATATGCTTTCTACATATTTTCCATTTTTTTGTGGGAAAAAAAGTGGTTTAATTTGGCTTACAGACTCAAGGTGGAAGCTCAATGATGGCAGGGAAAATGATGGCATCAACAAAGGGTGGACATCACCCTCTGGCCAACATTAGGTGGACAACAGGAACAGGAGAGTATGTCAAACACTGGAAAGGGGAAAACTGTCTATAATACCTATAAGCCCATCTCCAACAATACACTCCCTTCAGGAGGCATTAATTCCCAAATCTCTATCAGCTACGAACCTAGCATCCAGAACACCCAAGTTTACAGAGGACACCTGAATCAAACCACCACATTCCACCCTTGACCCTCATAAACTGATAACCATACATGATATAAAATACAATGCATACAGTCCAACTTTAAAAGTCCCTATAGTTTTTTTATTTTTTTTATTAATTAGTTTTTTACTCAGTGAATACAGTCAAGTTGGTACCATTGTTAGGCCCGTCCATGTCCTCTCCCCTCTCCTGGCCCCTCCTTTTTGAGGTATATGGGTCATGCATTGTGGAATTAGCCCACAGTTATGGGTAGGAGAAATATCTCTGTGTATCATGACCCAACGTGTGCCTCTGACGTTGTTTCCAGCCCCTCTTCGGCAAAATTTCCCTGAGCCATGTTGAGTTCATTTTGGGTCTGCTTCAGTGATGAGGTGTTGGGAGCCTCTGTGTCTCTGGATATCTGATTTGGTAGGAGTTGATTGTTCTCTGTGTCGATCTCCTTCACCTTAGTGCTGGTACCCGGTTCACCAAGAAAACAGCACCCTTGCTTGTTTCACCAATTATTCTTGGTTTCGGCTGTGGCCCTTTTGAGGTATGATGGGGTGGTTCTCTCCTTAGTATCTACATCTATCTGAAAAAGAGAAGCAGATTCTCCAATGGAGAATAAAGTTAGCACCAGATAAATGTGATAACCTTTATTATTTTTATACAGAATTTAATAGGTGTAAGTTCTCTTATAGCCCACAATTGGTGGTACCTTGATAATGGAGAGTGGACTCATGTTTGGATATGGTTCTGACTTGGTTCCCAGCTCCAGCCTTGGGGTCATGTTCCACTGAGCAAATCAGTTAGCCAAATCAAGAGCAGTTGGTTTTCCACCATGGCTGTGTGCCACTATTGCACTTGTGTGAGCATCATGACAAGTTGTTTGCTGCTAAGTAGGTTAGACCATGAGTTTCTTGGACAGATATTGGTCATTTTCCCCCAGTTGCCCATGTAGCACCTTCTGGCACTAGACACACTGGGGACTGACTCTCTTCCAGTTTCTAGCCATGTCATTCCATATTACATGTCAACTGCATATGGTGTCTTCAGCAGTCGGGGCTTACCACTAAACTTTGGGGGGTCATCAAGTACTCTGGCAGAAATCTGTCTTTATTTTAGGAAATCTTGTAGGTCTCTGATCAAAAGCTCATTGTGGATGATAGCCACCTGCTGGTACTGGGAGTTACACTAAGAGAAGGAAGAAAAAGATAACTAATGTAAATGAGTTAGAAGAGAGGAGAGAGAGAGGGAGAGAGAGAGGGAGAGAAAGAGAGAGAGAGAGAGAAGCTGTAGAAGATTAAGGTCAGTCTTCATCATACCCTCTCCAGTGCCTTGTGACTCAGGTGTTCCCTATAAGGGCATGCTGAAGGTTCAACCATTCGGTCTGCTTTTAGGATGTAGAATTTTATGGTACCATTGCTGTTTGGGTCCAGATTTGTGTCCCCCACCCCTTTCTTTGCCCTCCCCTCCCTCCCCACCCACCCTATATGACACAATGTAATTTGAGGAAAAATGGTTGAACCTGGAACAGATCATTCTCAGTGAACTTACCTAATCATAGAAAGGTAATCACTGCATAGTCTCACTCATGTACAGTACCTAACCTGAATCTACCCAAGATGCCAACATACCCAGCAATCATCTTGAGGACTAGACAATATTTTCCAAATTTTTATAGTAAAGGCATTGAAAAAAGTTTCATTTTCTAATTAATCACCCATTTAGGTTTCCCTTCCTGAGTCCTAGGACAAGCTTAAATAGTCTAAGTGAATGTTGCATGGATATTGAAATTTCATAGTAAATTTTAAAATTAGACTGTGTGATTCCTTTAGTTCATTATTTCTTTTGCACATTGCTCTATTCAGCACAGTATTTTCATTTCTGCAGAAATTCTACAGCACTTTGTACCACAAGCCAGCAGAAATTTTAGCTAGGATTGTGTGAAATTTATACATATCTTGACAATTTGATCTTCTGTCTAATCCATTAAGATGACATGTACCTTAAAGTTCTTTGTTTTTTTCAGCTTCATTTAAAGATATTTTATGGCTTAAATTTAGAAGCTTTGCATAGCTTTTGTTAAATTAAAGTAAGACATTTAAAGTTTTTAATCTTGTGGCTATTTTTTAAATGAATCAATTGATGCTTGAATATAGAAATACATACTTAATTTTTATTTTTTTTCTTTTCTTTGAGTGTGTTAAACTTAATTATGAGTGCTAAATGATTTTTACATACTTCTTGGGATTTCATGTTAAGCAATCATTTACTATAAATGTGAGTGGTTTCCTAATTTCTTCCCAATGTTAAAATTTCTGCTTATTTTTCTAGACCAAAGAGGCAGAAACATGCGGTTCAGAATTTAGTAGAGGAGGTGAGATCAATAGACATTCACATCTTGTTCCTGAGTGTGAAGTGTTCATGGGCTCTTTGTCTCCTTCTTTTTTTTTTTCAGGGTGACCTTGACCTCGCAATGATCTTCCTACCTCTGCCTCCTCTATGCTTAGGTTAACGGTGTGCACCACGATGCCTGGCACCTATGTCTCCTTTGTCTACAGCTAGAGGTTTCTTCATGCGTGCCCTTAATCGGAGTCATCATGAAGAGTTCTGTTCATATCTGGCAGATAGATTCCCCATATGCTGATGGATAAAATGCCAAATAATAGTTTTACTTTTATTAAAATGTGCATTTTTCTTTTATTCTATAAATATGCTGATTTATATTCACTGCCCTGTCTAAATGTGAACCAAATCTTGCTTGTTCCTGGGATAAATACCATTTAATGATGAAGTATTATCTACTTAGTTTTAAGGTTTTTATGATATTTTATAGCTAGATCTTGGATATCTTAATAAGAGGGTGTGTGTGTGTGTGTGTGTGTGTGTGTGTGTGTGTGTATGCACACTCACCATGATATGCACATAGAGGCCAGAGGACAACTTCAAGTTGTCAGTCCTCTCTTTCAACATTGTTTGAGACAGGGCCTCTCTTGTTCTCCTGGAGCTGCTCTTTTAGAGTCATGATTACCAGTAATCTGTGTACCTTATAGTTTCTTTGACTCCAACTTTAGTTTTCTACCATTCTGTCAACACACATTCTATTCACAGTCATCTAGAGAATTTCTAATGTATCCTATCATTCCCTGCTTAGAGGCGAACAACCCAGACATGCCAGTATTTTTACATTACTCTCAGGTTAAAGTCAAATCCTCTAAGTGGAAGTTAAATTGGAACTAATAAGATTTAAGTTTGCAGTGGCCATCAAAAATGATACACAATTATGACTTGGATGCCATGAGGGAAAAAGTCAAGTCTTCCAGGACAAATAGAAGTGAAGAAGAAAGCATAATGAATGGCATACTGAGTCGATCACAGGTAGATGGAGCTTTGCAAGGCCATGTAGTTCAACTAAGACCTGCCAGCACAGGTACCTAGAACATAGGACAGAGTGGTGATGAACAACAGGGAGAAGTAGACTACAGAGGCATCAGACCCATTTATTACAGGCGACTTATGATGGTGTGTTTACTTCTCAACAGGTAAATGGACATATTTGTTTAACCTGTCTGGATTTAACCAGCAGGTTATATGACAGCAAGGTGTGAAATGGTACTGTTATTAAATCTGATTTGAAAAAGCCACTGAAATCTTAAGAAGCAGTTATAGTTTCTGTAGTTTGCTCTCCATCTCCAGAAACTATATGGAACTCAAAAATTGATTAAGAGGTGATTTTAAAATGAATGTAGATGTTTTGCAGCAAGTATAATAAAGAACTGCTGGAGGAAAGAGACAGAGCTGGTCCATAATTAATATGAACATCAATCTTTTTGAAATGTGAGGATAAAAGCCTATTCTTACTGAAATAATTTGATTCACTGCATCTTAAAATAGCTCAGGAAGGAAGAGAAAGGGGCATTGGCAAGGAAGAGATGATGAAAACTATAGTGGCTGGCTTCTGCCCATATTTCTTTTTGTGTGTACAATGTCCTACATGGGAGGGAGTCTGAATGTGTTGCAGTGTGGTTCTTCTTTCCATCCACTGGGAGAAGTCAGCAGTAAAGACATCTCCAGAATATAGGATGCTTCTTGAGCAATATATACTACAAATTATGTCCTGTTCCAGAGATGTTTTATTCCAAAGTAAACCTTTCCTCTTAATGCAACCTTGAAACACCCCTAACAATTATTCACAATGTACTTTACATAACATCAATGTAATGTTACATGGTATAACATTAGGATTGTCTTTTTATTGAGAGGCCACTATAGGACAGGCATTTGCCTTAATATCTTACTTATGCCAGTCTTTATATCAGTCCTATGACCTAGATGTAATTCTTATTTTGGAAAGAGGAAATCAGAGATTTAGAAAAGCTGTCACTCTGCCTTCCAATAGTACATCCTTAGAAAGGGTCTAGGAAGGACATGACAAATTGTACCCTCTGGCAGCTCAGGGCAATACAATGCTCTTTCTAGCTCAGTGGCTTTGTAATCAGGGAGGAGACCTGAGACTGCAGGCTAGTACAACAGATCCACACAGCCTTTTACTACCATACATGGATGCTCTGTCAGGAAATTCCCAGAGGAAAGAGATTATTTACCCAGTGCTGAGAAAGGACCAATATATCCTGTTAATTCATATATTTAGTTGTTTACCATGCATTTATTGAACATCATATGTGGGTTACATACTTGTGGGCATTCAGAACATACAACACACTGTGACAATGTCCCTTTCTCAGTGAGCTCACAGATCAGCAAGGGCCAAATCGTGAAGATAAATAAACCATTGCTATTTCCAAAACTCAGTGCTCTCTTCATAGATTTCCCAGGTTATTTTATCTGAAGCTGCATTTTTATCAATTAAGAGTTGCACTCCCTTTGATCCACAGAAATCCTGGCAAATACAGGTGAGTAAGGTATGTTAATACCCATGTTCCTCATAGAAAGGCAAGGTCTCGTAGCAAGTTCTGTTTGCAATGGTTTGGATGCTGGATTTTCTTTCTTTTTCCTTAACATGTGTGTTTAGGTCTGTCACTGTTCCAGGTGAGATCTGTGCTCTGGGCAGAAGGAGGGAATGAGAGTGGAAAGGAAGATGCATGAGACAATTTGCCTGTTTATTAAGCAATCTCCCTGGAAGCACCTAATAATTTTGCTTATATCTCAAAAGGATGACTGTGTCATCAACCCATCTACATGCATCTACATCTTACTATGTGGGTCCTATAAATACAAAGAAGGAGAATTTCAATGCAGGTATAAATATCAGTATCATTATAATTATCAGCATTTATTTTTATACAGCTGCATTGCTTTGTTTTAGGGCATTTATAAGTCACAGTACTAATAAATTCTCATATAGCAAAAAGCAAAAACAACTTTGTGTGCTCAGCTCCATTACCAGTGGATCAGAAGACAAAGACTTACAAACAAACACAACACTTACATGCTGGGGTAGGTTTGTAAGCAATAGCACAAGTTATGAATTTAAATTCACTGTGCTACCCTAGCCATTGTTTAATAACTTTATGTTGATACATTTAAGCACTGCTTCTGAAACTATGCATATTTTTAAGAGAAATTCAATGTGTCAAAAGGAAAGAGGCTTATATTTTTCTGCTTTAGTGCACTGAGTATTAGAAAAAGAGAAAAATATGGCATGAAGCAAAATCATAATCTGATTTAAGGTTCACATTTTTGGTCTAGCAATTTTAGCTAGCAAAGTAATTTCCTGACTCAAAATTGTACCTTTCTTAAAGAAGATGTAGGTAAGTATGTGTGTGTGTCTATATACACACATGCACGCGCGTACGTGCACACACACACACACACACACATTTCCAACGTAAGCATATGTTATGCAAAGTATGTTTAACATCTCATTTTTTACCTCAAACACATTAGTGTGTTTCCTTCTGAAATAGGTACTTATATATTAGAGTTTGCTTCACTCCCTTTACTATTTCTAAAAACAAAACCATTCCTAGAGGACAAGTGTGTCACTAAGCATCCAGCTTTACATGGGTGCAGCAGATCAAACTCACACCAGGAGGCTTAAAAGCAAGTGCCTTTAACTGCTCAGCCATGTCTCCAGGATCCTACTCAATCTCATGCAGAGAATAAAAAAATCTCAAAATGTATCTCACTGAAAATAGCCAATCAACTTATTTAATCCTATACACTCATTTTAAAAAAATCTTTTTCATTATTATTTTATCAGAGAGAGAGAAAGACAGAGAGAGAGAGAAAAATTGGCCTGCCAGGGCCTCAGCCACTGAAATCAACTCCAGACACTTGTGCCACCTAGTGGGCATGTGCTACCTTGAGCTTGCCTCACCTTTGAACCTCTGGCTTATGTGGGATCTGGAGAGTTGAACATGGGCCCTTAGTCTTGGCAGGCAAGTGCCTTAACTGCTAAGCCATCTCTCCAGCTCTATACACTCCTTATTATATCTCAATACTTCCAATATTTGAATTCAATAATTTCTTAGTAACTACTATACTTTTGGAAAATAATACTGGACATATTCTAATGCATTATTACATTAACATTTTTCAGTTATAGTTATTTTACCCATTTATTCCTATTTAAATAGGTATAAGTAAATAGTAGAACATTGATTTACATGTATTATGAATAGAGAACTCTGATGGTTTCTGGGGCTTTATATAGGAGCACATACATGTATGTTCAGAGTGTTATTTGTAGTGGATCATTGAGTATAATATTATAAGTTCTGCAATACAATAAAGTGTTCTCAAAAGTGGTTTTCTGACATATGTGTAGGGAAGGCTGAGAGGAAATATTTAGCCACAGCAACAAACAAAGATTTTGTTTTTCACTCACCTTTTTGTATGATGATCATATTATAATACATCCTAAATAAATGAGAATTGTTATTTTTCCTAAATATGCCTTTTGTATGCCTTAGTGGAACATTCATGTGAGTTACAATCTCTTTTTTGTGTGATTCATTTCAGCTCTTCAAAACAAGACAATTACATAATTTTATATTTGAAAAATCCTAATAAGCTGATAGTCATGTTGTCTACAGAAAGTTGACAGTTAAAACATTTCAATTTTAAACAAACTAATATAAGCAAATGTATTTTTTCTTCTGGTTTTGGAGAAAGCACTCAGGCCCTTTATAAAGCTAATACAGTGTATGAGTGTGCATTTGTATATGAATTAGTGTCTTTATCTGTAGTGGGGGTTTGGGGAGAGGAAGTCAGTATTTTCTCTAATTTATTTAAAAGTCATGTTTAAGATGTGGTATACATGTAGTGTATAAGCTATTCTTTGCACTCCCTCATGTAGGAAAGAACTGAGAGTCCCTACTTTGTGTAGGAACCAGATGCTACAAGTGTTTGCTAATGTGTCTAGAGATACTCCAGCTTTTCCTGGATGCTTGATCAGTTTTCTGTGCAGGGGAGTCAACGTCTGTGGAGGGAACCAGCACAGCCTGTGTGGGTGGGGAGGAAAGCTCTAGGTTAGGTGATTTGAGAATGGTATCCATCTGTAAAACTGAGTTCTTGACATATACTTTATTAGGGTTCCCTGAGAATTAAAAGAATTTCTGTGGTGTGCTCCTCTTACTATACCCTGAATGCCCCATGTTTGGATTCCATCATTATCATTTAATCAATTAACAACACCTTCTTGGTTACTCTTTTGTTAATTGAGTTTGTTTGAAGGTAGCTGAAACACAAGAAAGGAAGAAAGGAAATCATTATTTATCTCAAAAAGGTGCCTACCATTGCAGTAGGCCCCATTTCTACAGTGTTATTTACCAATATATTTTAAAATGTCAAGTGATTTTTTTTCCTTGCACAGAATGCAATTCAACAAATAATGAATTCATAATGGATAAAACTGTCAAAATATTAACTGGGTGATTTAAGACTGAATAACTTGAGCAATTATTTTCAAAACATTCCATGAATTCCTTAATAAAAGCAATATTTTGAGTTTCTCTAATTGAAACATTTTTAACACTATTTCCTGTCAAGCTGTCTAAAACATATTTTTACTTTCTACTATCTCTTTTCAGTAAAAATAAAATATTCATGAATAAATCTAGTGAGAATCAAGCCTGACCTAAATAAAGTAATATTCAATTTGGAAGTTGTAAAAGAAGTCTGAATAAATGAACAAATATATAAATAAACCAATAGATCAATTTTATAAAAGAAATTTAAGCGCTAACCAATAAAGATATAAATTTCCTCTAGTCAATATATCAGGACCAACCAAAATACCAATTTTAAACTTTATCTAAAATAAATATTGTAAAAGAAATAACAAAAAGTTATCCTGAAATACAATTACATGTACTATGAAGTTGAACTGTTACACTACTAATCTGTAGATCTTAATAACAGATCAATAAGATAAATACTATAACAACATGTTATTTACTTCAGTAAAACTTGAAGAAAAGGGTCACCAACAGCATGAATAAGCAGGGGACCTTGCAGACTACAAAATCAACCAGTTGCACAAGAAGTACACATTTGTGGGGGGCACACAACCTCTGTGGGTAACCAACTCTTTGACTGGACATGCATCCCACTCGGAAGGAAAGAACTCATACCTGGTACTGGAAACCAAGTCAGATTCCCATAGTCAGAAAACTCATATTTCAGAGAAACAGCCCCACTATTCTCTAAAGAAGGGTGGGCTTGTACCCCAAAAATCTCTCAAATAGCTTTGCATACCCCCTTTTCACCCAAGCTTCTCTCACCCTTGGCTGGAGAATCTGCTTTATTTTACAAATGGCAGAGAAAATGGATGAGAGTTGAGATCCATTGATAAGACAAGAAGATAACCAATTGCCCACCATGAGACTTACCACCTCTTCTACACCTGTCAGGGCCCAGGAAAACTTGGAATGGAAGCGGTGCCAGAAGCCCTGCTCTTACTGCTAGCCTAAACCAGCTCCAGGGTGATGGTTGCAACACAATGACCAAGCAAAACCTATCAAAGCAGAAATTTAGAGGATACAAAGAACTCAACTAAGTCAGACTGCCAACGGGTCTGTCATGGTGCAGGGAACATTGCAGAAGGGGGGGGGGGTCATTGTAAAAGCCACAGAGTGAGTGGGAATACCCTGAGGCATGGTCCCCTCATTACGCTATTGGGACTAATTGAGGACTTCATGACCCCACATTGAATCTCATAACCCCACTGAGGAGGGCCCTAGGGAAATGAGAATAGGGGTGAGGGAATAAAAGAGCATATATCCTGAACTTTTTACAGTTGTTCAAAGTGACTTTGTATCCAGGGTCTCAGATCTTCTTGGTGCATGTTCAGTGTTCTTTCCACTACACCCTTGTACAAATCAGAACATTTCTTACTCAAGCACAAGACATAAGGGAAGAAAAACAAAGGACACATATAATAATAAAAGTTAAAAAAAACACTGTAGATCAGAAATGAACAGAAAGGTTTAGCAAATTGCTATAGCTGATCAACAATTACTATTTAAATTAATTTAGATTCATATGACAGCAATTACAATATAAATTCTTATTAAAAATACTGAAACATTGAAAGGGAATCTGGATAGAGCAGAAAAAGTATCCAAATAAAATAGTATAGATGAAAAAATAAAAACCGTTCAGAAGAAAGCGCAAATAGCAGTTTACAAACCTGACCTACACTAGAAAGCTGCATCAGCCATGTTTGCCTCATCACTGTCCTGGCTCAGTGTGTTCAGTTGAATGTTTCTAACAATTTTTTTTGGCCTGTCCCTTAAGGAGACTCCACAAAAGGCATCATTTTCTATTTGGTATCAAGAAGTAAAGATAAATCTGAGACTGAGTGTCAACAGCATGCTTATTGAGTGGCTGAAAAATGGAGAAATGAGAGCTTCATTCATGCATCAACTTCTTGACTCATCAGGTATTGGGAATTCACAGACAGAGGGTTAAAGAACGAGGTGGGGAAGATAGCTAAAGAAAGGGAAGGATATTTGTATCTTTTTTACGCTTAAGTAGGGATTTTGCAGAATTTGGTCACCAACTCTGCACCTTTTATGGCCTGGTGCTTCCTGTCATGGTGGCTGATGAATGTGTCATTTAATATGTAAGTTAGATTATGAATAGAGTATTAGATCTTCTAGAGGTCATTTAGATGGCCATTTTGGATCTGGGTCGTTTTAGCCAATTATCTTAAGGAGGAAGTTCTAACTAACCACATTAGCACATTTAGGGTAGGTAAGCCGTTTTATGTAGACATTGTACTTATCACATACTCATAGTATTCAGCTTGCTCATGAAGGTATGACTTTTGTCATCCTTATAACTTCTTATTTCTAATCATATGTACATCTCCAAAAGTACATCAGATATTCTTGGGGAAAAACCCAGAACAGGAAAACTAAGAAAACGATAGCGGTTTCCTACAACCAGACATGATCTTTGTACCTAGTAGGTCCTCAGTTGCATACATGAATAAGGGCATGACAGCTATGGAAGATTCAGAATCAGAGGGAAGGATAGCTGGAAAAGCTGAGTAATTCACTTCATCTAGTCTTTCAGATTTCATACCAAGAAACTGAAGAATAGAATCATAAAATAACTTGCTTGAGGCAGTGAGATGTTTAAAAACTACTTTAATTATTTATTTTCAAG
Organism: Dipus sagitta; assembly: GCA_036346955.1. Taxonomy (NCBI): domain Eukaryota; kingdom Metazoa; phylum Chordata; class Mammalia; order Rodentia; family Dipodidae; genus Dipus; species Dipus sagitta. The sequence continues at coordinate 58,408,107 of CM070773.1, forward strand.
CAGAGAGAGGAGACAGAAAGAGAGAGAGAGAGAATATGAGTGAATGCACCAGGGCCTGCAGCCACTGCTAACAAACTCCAGATGCATGTGCCACTTTGTGCATCTTCTTAGAAAACATAAATAGTATAGGGAAAAGACCAATGTGGGCATTACCTCCTGGTGGCATCTCATTAAAGTGAATCCTGGGGGTGCTAGAAATTCCCAGACTGGCTATATTCTCTTTTGTGAACTCTGTGTTTCCTTAAACTGATAAGAAAGAAAGTGGGAGCATGAGGAATTGAGTTGCAAGGGAAAGTTGGATGCCAGAGTAGTCCTTAAAGGCTGAGGAGCTGAAAAGGTCACAAGCCAAAGATGACAGGAAGATGTTGCCAGAAAGTCAAAAGCCATGGATGGCTTAGGAAGCATGACACCACAGGACTCTACTTGTGCTGAAATGAGAATTGCTTAGTTTTAAAATGATTTCACTATTTACTGGTAGTTTTAAATTTTATTATACCCTAGGTACAATGATTACTAATTCATGTTTACTGCTTCTGTATATCTTCAGAATTTAGTAAGATTTGTTACCTATTCTGGTCCTGACAATTTTACTGTGAGGGAGGTATCCTCATAACTGTACCTACATTTATTTAATGAACTAATTTACTTACTATTTATTTGAGATAGCTTCTCTTGTAACCAGGCCCAGAACGCTTAATCCTCCTGCCCCTGAGCACTGGGATTACAGACCACTTATTTCATTTTAAAGTCTATCTTTTAAACTATTTGTTTATTTGAGAGAGAGAAAGAGTACAGGCACATGTGCCACTATGAGCATCTGGTTTTACATAGGTACTAGGGAGTTGAGCCAGGGGCAGCAGGTTTTACCAACAAGTACATTCAGTCCCTGAAAGTCTATCTTTCTCTTTGTTTTTTTTCCAATGATATATAAATTTATCTTTAATACCAGAAGAAGAATATTATGCAAAAGGGCATGTTTTTCAGAAAGATTTGTGTTCACACTGGTCAATAAAAAGTTTGAAATAACCTGGTAGGGAGTCATGATCTGGGGTATTTTTTGGTAACCATGAAATTCCTCCAGGCTGGTCTGCACAGAACCAGCAGTAAAGGAAACTCAGAAGCAGGAGCTATGATATCTGTTGAGGGAGATATCAATTATACCAGGCATTGTCTCTTGTTTTTAGTTTCCAAAGATGTGTAATGTGTCCATCAATCATTCCAGGTATGTGAGAACAGTCATCTACCAACACAGATAAATACTGACCATAACATTATAACATTGTTAAGCATCAGAAAAGAGCTGGCAAAAATAAAAAAAAAAGTGTTTAGCATAATCACCAAATAATACTAAAATGTGAAAGGGGGTAGTATAATTCCAGTTCTTTTTAGAAATTATTTATTTAATTATTTGACAGAAAAGGAGGGAGAGAGGGAGAGAAAGAGAAGGACACAGAATGGGCAAGCCAGGGCCTCCAGCCATTGCAAACGAACTCCAGACACATGAGACCCCTAGTGCATCTGGCTAATGTGTGTCCTGGGGAATCGGACCTGGGTCCTTTGGTTTTGGAGGCAAACGCCTTAACAGCTAAGCCATACCTCCATACCTAATTCCAGTTCTTAAAGGTTATTTGAAATGATTAACCATTTTCCTAATTAGAAACAGAAAACAGGGTGGGTGCCTGTTTATATGGTGACAGTATCATACTTTATATTGTGGACCAGGTGTACATCTATGCATGTACCTGTGTCTGTGTCAAATTCATGGCTATTCACAATGTAAATTACTCTGAACAAGAACTGGGCACTGCTGTTGTCACTAAGCGAGGGCCAGAGCACCTCAGATATATACACCTATTTCCTTCATCTTTCTATAAGATCCCTGATGCTATATGTCCCTTCATGATTTCTTATCTGCTCCCTGATTTGGGAATCAAGAACATTCTTCCCACAGAATAAATATAGATGTTGTAGTGTGTGTGTGTGCGCATGTGTGTCTTTTCCCCTTTCCCTTCTCCAACCAGTTTTTGGACCACCTGGAGGAGTTTTTGAGGTTTAGAAGATGGATAATATGGAGAGGTTGAGGCAAGAGGGAAGAGATGACCTAGAATTGAACACCTGGGTTTACACATCACAATAAAGAAATGGTTACTCTCCATGGATTTAAAAAAATTAAATTCCCTGCTTTACTGTAATCATCATCCATTTGGAGCCAGCTGCATTCACAGCAAATACTGCCCTGGTGTTTTAATTAGGAATCCCAGTGTTAACAAGAATCAGGAGCATCTGCAAAGAGAAAATGAGAAAGAGTGGCTACAAATGGCTCCAAGCTGATGCCAAAGATAAGATTATTATCAATGGGAAATCATTGAGTTTTGATTCTAGTTAGGCATGAAACATTAAGCATTTTTTGTAGTGTTTCTCACTGGGGTATGAAATTGACTACAAATTGTAAATTTTAATGGAAAATGTGATGGAGCATTCACTTACAATCCTAGCCATTCAGTTCAAATTCCCTTTTTCATTGTTTATTTGCTATTTTAATTTTTCAGGCTGCAGGAAAGAAGAAAACTCTTGTTAAACAAGTTTTTCTCATGTAAAATTTACTAAGAATATGAACTAAGTGAATCATCATTCAGTGTCTTTCTGTCTGAAGTTTCCCTTTAACTTAATACTAGCCTTTGAAGGTAGCAGTGGTGTTTATTGGTTTATCTAAGCTCATTGGCCTCATATGAAGATGAATTTCTTTCTTTTATTTTAAAAACTCCTTCCCAAATGTGTCATGAGAATACCCTTATCTTATACCCTTTTCTAATTATCTCCCTTGATTACATCTTGATCAGATTTGTTGAATTTTTTGTCACTTTACATTAATAAAGAAGTCTTATTTGGGTCCACAGACTTGATTAAGAAACATAATCTTAAAGGCTGGAAAAATGATCCAATGCACTTGAAACACAAGTATAAGGATGGAGGTTCAATCTGTAGCACCCATATAAATGCCAGGTAGGGAAAGTGGCCCACTTGTAATACCCAGGAGGCAGAGTCAGGGGATGCCTGGTACATGCTGGCTGGTTAGACTAGTTGAATTGGTAAGCTCTAGGTTCACATGAGAGATAGCATACTTCAGGAAATAAGGTGCAGAGTAATGAGGAAGACACCCAATGTCAACCTCCACATAGAAGTGCACACATGTGCATGCTCACTGCACTCATGCATGCACACTTATAAATAGACACACACATATACACATGCACACTATACACACACACATGCAAAAAAGAGCATAATCTTGAATGAAATCAAACCTATCTTTTTTTCTGCACAAGAATAAAATTCTGTCCCCATGTAAGGTGTGGAGAGCAGAAAAATGCAGCCAGTCTGTAATCTTTCCCACATATGGGCATAGTTCTTAGGAACTACGGAGGGACAAGACAGGGGCAAGTAGTTGGCTTTTTCTGAACTGGACAGATGATAGATAGTAGAGAATTATTTTTGGATTTTTTTAAAATTTTTATTGATTTATTAAGAGTGACAGACAGAGAGAGAAAGAGGCAGAGAGAGAGAGAATGGGCGAGCCAGGGCCTCCAGCCACTGCAAACGAACTCCAGACGCATGTGCCCCCTTGTGCATCTGGCTAACGTGGGTCCTGGGGAGTCGAGCCTCGAACCAGGGTCCTTAGGCTTCACAGGCAAGCACTTAACCGCTAAGCCATCTCTCCAGCCCTATTTTTGGATTATTGCTGCTTCTATTGTTCCCTCTATGACCACAGATAAGTTTGGGCAAATTTGGGCATATGAGTGAGTTTTCCTGAGGACCTCTGCTACCCATGTAGAACATCCTGATCTTGCCTGTTTCTTTCTCCCACCTCAGCCCCTAAGAGAAGGTCTATCCATATTTTCTTTTATGTCAGAGCAATCTCTCCCAGCAGTTGCTCATGTTGGATGAATCCACTCATGGCTCCCAATTCAAACCAATTATTTTCCACAGACTTCACTAACTCTTTTTGTTTATTTAGTTTTTGTTTGTTTTTATGGTTTTCTAAGGTAGAGTCTCACTCTAGCCCAGGTTGACCTAGAATTCTCTATGTAGTCTCAGGGTGGCCTCAAACTCACAGTAACACCCCTACCTCTGGCTCCTGAGTGTTGGTATTAAGGGAATATGCCACTATACTAGGATATTTAACTAACTCTTAAGGAGTTTGTGACAATATTTATTGCTTTTCTTTCATCTACTTTGTGAGACCCAAAGTCTTTGGACATATAACTTGAACAGGAAGTGATAGGACAAGGCCACCAGCAAAGAACTTGGGCAGAAAAAGGCATGGAATGACAGTGCTCATCTTATAGGCTCATCACATCAATTAAATGGTTCTCATGGACTGCATCCCTCTAATTTGTTAAGAGAAGTACCATCACTCCAAAGACAATCTCTCTTTCTCTGTTTAGCTCTCTGTTGGTTGGGAGATAGTCATCTTGAATGACCCTAATTGCTGGTGTCTCTATAATCCCTTCTACACCAGTAGAGGTACTCATTAATCTTCTTTTATGGACAAATGGAAAGGAAGCCCCAGGGCATACTGCCTTGACCTCTCACAGCTCTGCTCCTTCCAATGTGTGGTGATGAATAATACAGAGGTTTTCCTGTGCACCACCACATATATCAATTCTGTAAGCTATTCAAAGCAATATCCCAGCAATAGGACTCTATTTGATTTGGGAGGTAAGCCTCAAGCTTGGCATACATTCTAAAATCATCCTCAAATATCTGCCCCTAAAACTTAAATGCACAGAGTTGGAATGACTGGATATGACACAAAATTAGTCAATCAGAAAGCCCTATATGCTCTTATTATCTCAGGTACCATATAGAAAATAGATAATATAAGCATAATAGATGGATTAACTCTAAATTAGGAGTTTATTTTAATAGTATCTGGGAAGGAAGATGGCTCAGCAACAATAGCACTTGCTATAAGCATTGGGGCATGAGAGTGCTGAGACTACCTGAACTCAGTTCCCCAAGATAAAGTGGAATGATGCTTCAGAGGAAGAAAACTTCCTTTTCATCATAGAGATTATGAGGTCCTCACAAACCAAATATAATTGCACTTAGTTATCTGTTTACTGATAGATGAACCCTTACAAAACACAGAGTAAAGTGTCTATCATACTCCCCTTCACTTAAGAATTGAGTGAATAGATGAATATTGAACTAAAGAGAAAGAGACTTAGAGATATGAAGATAGTTTTCCTCTGTGCACACTTCTCCATTCAGCTATTATGACTCCCTATCAATATTCATCATGAAATTTTGATGATGCTCATGTTTCTATACATATCTTTCCTGGAAGTCTGGATTCTGGCTTAGGAATCTCATTTCCAGATGCAGTGGTAGAGCAGTACAGTTAGGAGAGCATTTTACCAAAAGCAATATACAGATTCAGTGCAATATCAATAAAAATTGCAGCATCATTCTTCATAGGAACAGTAAAAAACAGCTTATTCATATGGAACTACAGAAGGCCTCAGAAATCCAAAACTATCCTCTACAAAAGAAACACCACTGGTGGTGTCACCATACTTGATTTCAAGTTATACTACAAAGTCATAGTAATAACAAGAACATGGTACTGGCATAAAAACAGACATATACATCAATGAAACAGAACAGAAGATCCAGGCCAAATGAACACTGGAGAATATAGTATTTTCAGCAAATGCACTGGAGAAACTGGATAGGCATATGTAGAAAAATATATCTAGGTCCACTTCTCTTACCCTACACAAAAATCAAGTTAAATGGATTAAATACCTTAATGTATTACCTAAAACCCTAAAACAACTGGAACAAAAAATAAGGAGAAGACTACTCCAAGATATATGCATGAAGGAAGACTTCTTTTTTTAAAAAAATATTTATTTACTTGAGAGAGAGAGATTATGGGCATGCCAGGACCTCCAGCCACTGCAACGAACTCCAGATGCATGGGCCACCTTTTTCACCTGGCTTATGTGGGTCCTGGGGAGGGGAACCAAGGTCCTTTGGCTTTGCAGAAAAAATGCCTTAACTGATAAGCCATCTCTCCAGACCCAAGACTTCTCTTTTTTAGTATTTTCTTTTTTCTTTTTAATTTATGAGGAAGAGAGAGAGAGAGAGAGAGAGAGAGAGAGAGAGAGAGAGAGAGAGAATGGACAGGCTAGGACCTCTAGCCTCTGCAAACAAACTCCAGACACATGTGCCACCATGTGCATCTGGCTTACATGGGTTGTAGGGAATTAAACCTAGGTTTTAGACTTTGCAGGCAAGCCCCTTAGTCACTAAGCCATTTCTTTAGCCTAAACAATTCTTAAGTAAGTTCCCAGGAGCTCCAGAAATTAAACAAACACTCAATGAGTAGGATATTATGAAACTAAAAAGCTTTTGTACAGTCAGGAATACCATAGATGAAGCTAACAGACAACCCAAAGATGGGAGAAAATCTTTACCAGGTATACCTCTGACAGAGGCCTAATATCCAGAATCTACAAAGAAGTCAAAAGACTAAGAAATTTTTTAAAAAATCAAATAGTCCACTCAAAAAATGGGCCAGAGAATAGAACTGAGAATTCTCATAGGTAGAAATACAAATGGCCACTACTCCCAGAAATGATCAATAACCTTAGCCATCAAGGAAATGCAAATTAAAGCATCTTTGAGATTCCACCTTACTCCAGTCAGGATGATAATCATCAAAATATCAAATGACAACAAATGTTGTCGAGGATGTGGGAAAAGAGGAACCCTTATTCATTGCTGTTCAGAGTGCAAACTAGTAAAATCATTTTGGAAACCAGTATGAAGACAGATAAAAAAAGACTAAACTAGAGCTATCGTCTGACCCAGCTATTCCACTCTGGGAATTTACCCCAAAGATCCCACTCTGTACTTTAGAGATACTTGTTCAACCATGTTTACTGCCACTCTATGCACAATACCCAGGAATTGTAATCAACCCAAATGCCCATCAACAGATGAATTGATAATGCAGATGTGATACTTATACACTTCAGCAGAAAAGAAAAATGAAATAATGAAAATTTGGGGAAAATGAATGGGCTTGGAAGATATCCTCCTACGTGAGGTCACACAGTCTAAGAAAGACAAACACCACATGTTTTCTCTCATACCAGCTGAAGAGGAGGGCAAAAGGCAGTAAGAATTAGGCCTATGGGCATAAAACTAGAATGAGACCAGGAAAAAGTAAAAATAGGAAGGGGAAGAGAGGAGGGGATAATACACAAATGAATAGAGGGAAAGAATATTGGCAGTGGAAGGGTGAGAGGCCAGAGGAAGGGAGCATGAGGAGAAAAACTACACAAAAATAAAGACTAAAGTAGTTAGAACATTAGGCAATCCCCCCCCCCCCAGGACACCAGTATATAAGATACAACTCTCAATTAAATGAGTTAGATGGAACAGACCCATATGCACAGTAGAAGGTGGAGAAATCTTAATCATAAGACCACAGACTCTGGCTTGCGAATCCCAGGGCCATAACTGAGTTATTGCCCAGCAACAATCAACTATTAGCACTCCCCACTCTGAATATTACTATTTTCTTTTGTAAATCTGATCATTTGCAGAGAATCCTCTACTGCTACAGTGGTACAGAAAAAAAATTAGATTCATATTCCTTTAGAGCTTTTCTTAGACATTTGAACACACTGTTTTCTAAAGAAATATAAATCGTGGGTAGAATGTAGCCAGATTTTCTGTCAGAATATTATATGAACTAGTAGACTCCTTATTTCCTTCTGAAACTTTATGAGCCATGCCTCTCCTATGTGCATTTCTCTTGTATTTTGATGTTTAAATTCCCACAAGAATGGCTCATGGAGCTTTACTTCAAGTGTTGTAAGGCTTTCCAAGCTCAAAGTTTCAAACTTGTCCATGCTTCTCCCACAAACCAGTTCCAAAGGCCTGAAAACCATATGACCAAGTTTCATATAGTAACATCTCCCATATAAGTGCAAAATTTCTGCATCAGTTACTTTCCTTATTGCTGTGAGAAAAAAAAAAAAAATACCTGACAAGAAGTAACTTAAGGATATGGTTCTGACTTGTTTCCCAGTTCCAGCTAAGGGTTCTGTTCCACTGAGTGGATCCATTAACAAATCAAGAGCAGGTAGTTACCCACCATGGCTGTGTGCCACTATTGCACTTGTGTGAGCATCATGTCAGGTTCTTTGCTACTGAGTAGCTTAGGCCATGAGTTGCTTGGACAGATGTTAGCCATTTCCTTCTAGTTGCTCATGTAGCACCTTATGGCAGCAGACAAGCTAACGGGGGACTGTCTCTCTTCCAGATTCCAGACAGATCACTCCATGTTCTGTACCAACAGAATATGGTGTCTTCAGCAGTATGGTCTTACCATTAACATTTGGTGGGTAATCAAGTACTCTGAGAGAAATCTGTCTTCTTTTGGGAAACCTTGTAGTTCTCTCTGATGAACAGCTCATTGTAGATGTTAACTGCATCCTGGTACTGGGAATCACAGGCCAGCACCAAGGGAAAAGAAGGAAGAAAAAGATAGGTAATATATAAGAGAAAGAGAGGAGAGAGAGAGAGATATGGAGGGAGAGAGAGAAAAAAGAAACAGAAGCAGAAGATTAAGGTCAGTCTTCATCGTACCCTCTCCAGGACATTTTGATTAAGGTGTTCCCTCTAAGGACCTGATGGAGGTTCAATCATTTAGCCTATCTTTTAGGATATAGAATTTTATTGTACCATTGGCATTTTTGTCCAGTTTTGTGTCCTATATCCCCACCCTTACCCTCACTATTGTCCAGTCCTTGAGATACCTATTAGGTATGTCAGCATCTCAGGCAGATTCAGGTTAGGAGACACAGATAGGTGAGACCATGCTACGATTGTCTTTCTGTGATTGGGTGAGCTAATTGAGAATGATCTGTCCCTAGTTCAACCATTTCTCTTCAAATTTTATTGTGTCACTTTCCCTTACTGCTGTGTAGATTTCCACTGTGTAAATATACCACATCTTGTAATCCATTCATTTGATGATGGACATCTGGGTTGATTCCAGTTCTTAGCTACTATTAATTGAGCAGCTATAAACATGGTTGAACAAATCTCTCTGAACTGAGGCATGGAGCTTTATTTTTACTTATTTATTTGAGAAAGAAAGAGAGAAGAGAGAGAGAGAATGGCCATGCCAGGGCTTCTAGCCACTGCAGACCTTCTGCATCTGGCTTACATGGGTCCTAGGGAATCAAATGGGGGTACTTTGGCTTTGCAGGCAAATGCCTTAATTGCTAAGCCATCTTCTCCAGCCCAAGGCTAGTGATTTTTGTACATTTATTTTGTATCCTGCTACTTCGCTGAAGGAATTAATCATCTTTAAATGTTTTGAGATGGAGGTTTTCAGGGTCACTCATGTATACAATCATGCCGCTCTCCAATATCAAGCTTCCACCAATCTTGGGCTACAAGAGGGCCTACATCTATTAAATTTTCTCTAAAATAATAATGGTTATCCCATTTATCCAGTGCTGACTTAAATCTCCATCAGAGAATCTGCTTCTCTTCTTCAGGTGGACACAGAACCTGAGGAGACAATCAGCCATTGCACCTCACCAGGGCCCCAACTGAAACCATAGAGGGGTTGGGGAAATGAGCAAGAGTTCTGCTTTCTTTGTGAACCTAGTATCAGCACAAAGATGAAGGAGATAGACACAGATAACACTCAACTCCTACCAAGCCAGATATCCAGAGACACAGAGGCTCCCAAGACCTCATCATTGAAGTAGACATAAAATCAACCCAACATAGCTCAGGAAACTTCACAGAAGAGGGGCAGAAAGATTGTTAGGGCCACAAGTTGGGTCATTATGCACAGAGAAATCGCCTCTTCCCCATAACTGATGGCAATCCCCACAATGCACGACCCACAATCCCCAACAAGGAGGGTCCCTTTGGAGACAAGGAGGAGGTTAACAAGGTACCAACATGTCTGTTTACACACTGAGTATGTATACAACTAATAAAGAAAAAAAAAAAAAAGAAGTAACTTAAGGGCAAAGGGTTCATTTCAAGTTGTTGCCTATCTTCATGGGGAAGTCATGGCAGCAGGAGCATGAAGGGGCTGACTAAATCGCATGCATAATCAGGAGTGGTGAATGCTGGTTCTCAGCTCCCTCTCTCCTCCATATTCTGTCCAGAACACCAATCCATGAAATGGTGCTGCCTACAGTTAGAGTGGGTCTTTCCACCTCACCTAATAATTTAAAAGCTCCCTTGTCCCAAAATTTGTCTCCCCCTAGGTGATTCTAGATCCTTCCAGGTTGACATTAGCCTTTGTCAGTAGAAGATGCCCAGAAGATACCCTACAAATAAATCATACAATGAGTGCTAGTAGGCATGGTATCTCTTCTTGGGATTCTTGGAAGTCTTTTGGAATCATAGGAGTGGTGGTTGCACTGGCCAGTGATAATGATACCCCAAACCACTAAACAGTATGTTTTTTCATAGCATGTGAATTATGTGTCAATAAAAATATTCGAAGATGAAGCAGGTCAACAAGGAAATAGAAGGCTTGGAAAAAATAAGCCAACTGGACCTAACATTTACATGCTGAGCTAAACCATTCATGCTAAAACAGAAGCATGCAGTCTTCTGAAGCAAACAATCATCACCCAATACAAACAATATCTTAGGATAACATACATTAAAATATATATGTACAGTTACATATTTATATATACACACACATACATATGTACATTATATATAACATATATATACACATATATGCATACATATATGTTATATGTGTGTATATATGTAACATACATGTATATATACATATATATAACATATGTATATGTTACATGTATACAGTATGTTCTATGAGCACAATGGAATATGATTACAAATCAGTAACAGAGAGTTGAAAGTTTTATAAATATGTGTATATTAAACATACAATCATGAATAGATTTAAGAAGTCACAAAGACATGAGAAATACTTTGAAGTGAATTAATTCAAAAATCTCAACAAAATAAAACAAATAGGGTGCAACTAAAGGAGTCCTTAGAGGGAAATCTATAGCTATAAACGTCTATGTTAGAAAGAAATCCCTAAATAATAACCTGATCTCTGACAAGATGCTGGAAAAGTAAGAACAAATCAACCTAAGGCAAGAACAACAAAGGAAGGAATCAAGATAAGGAATTAATAAAGCAGAGAAAAGACAAAAAGTAAAAATGAAACCAAAAGCATGTATGTATTTTGAAACAGCAGTGGAATTGACAGTTACATAGGGTGTGTGTGTGTGTGTGTTGTGTGAAGGACTTTTCTGAGAGCCCTGAAATAAATCGAGCCATGAGGGAATATGGCTCCAAAGAGTCACTAATAATGAATGAAGGATCTGATACATGCTAGTTATAGTGGGAAGTGAGACAATATTATCTCTGAACTCATTCCTTCCTGGTGGGCAAAGAGCAGAGTATTTCTTGGGTTCATCTATGTTCTAACTCCAGGTATACAGTCTTCAAAAATGTACTCTGAGAACAGGTTATATTCAAATTCATAATGATTATGAAAGTCAAGTTTAGACAGAAGAGATCTTATAGCAACATAGAGAAATCACAATGGGTAAGTAAATTATGAAGGTGGCAGAATTCAGGAAGTATAGAGAAATAGTAGCCAGTGGTCAGCTGCATTCATTGATTATAAATTTCTGGTTCTCCACACTCTGGAATATATTCTGTACTGTCAGAGGCATGAAAATAAAACAACTTCCAAACCAAAGAGCTTTGTATACAAAGCTTAGAGAAGGTATTCACTAACAGATAATGTCAGGGAGATTATTTAATTTTCCTAAGACTTTAGTCACTTAATTAGTCAATTTAGTTCATTGATATTGCCACAATTATTGTACATAATGATGAGTATCACAAAGACATTTTCATGCAAGAATATCACAGATTTTGCCTAGATTCATCTCCTATACTTTCATTTTTTCTTCCCCTCCTTTTAGCCTCCTTCCTTCTCACATCATTTCAGTTTACAAATACCTCTTTAAAAGTTGCTGTGATAACAAAATGGAATTGAGTTAAAAGTATGATTGATAACATTTAGTGCTGAAGACATATGGAAGATGCTGCTGTTACTTTTTTGTTTGTACTGTTGTGTTATTACAATAGTTACAAGTAAATTGAGATAAATGACTAATTCAGTTGGAACTTATTTTTCTCAAGCAGTACAGTAGCAGAGATGTGATTTCCTGACTGGCAAGAACCCAATGTGTAGTTGTCAAAATGGTTCATTACATAAGCTTGCTTCCCATGACCCACATATTTGCAAATATGAAATTCTACTTGGATCATCCAGATTTTTATTATTTATTATAAAGTTCCATAAATATTAGTTGTATACCATGGTCATATTCACCTCCTACCATCCTCCATTTCCCTCCTCCCAAATATTTTCTCCACTAAATCTCTTTTTCATATATATAGTTTCATATATATATATATATGTATGTATGTATATATATATATATATATACACATATATACACATACGGTTTTAGATGTCATACTCATATCCACTCATTCCAGGTCCCCATTTCCCTGAGGACCCTCCTCAGTAGGGTCCTTGGTGTTCATCGTGGGCTGCTTAGGGCCGCTGTTGTGTTCAGGGAGGTAGAGGTACATCCGGGATATTTATACCCACTCTGTGGCTCTTACAATCTTCCCTCTCCTTCTTCTGCAGTAATTTCTAAACCTTGGGTGTGCTGGCAGTTTGTTTTTAGTTTTGAATTCTCTTTAGACCCTGTACTTCTTTTTCAGTTTTTTTTCAGTTCACCTCTGTGTTTGTTGCTATTTCCCTGGAGGCTGTTGCCAGGCTAGCACTGAGAGCAATATTCCTGTTGCTGCTTCCTCTGCAGTTTCTCCTGGACCCTGGTAAATGTGGTAGAGATGATACTTCTTGTGGTGAGCCATCTACCATCTTTTCTTGTTGAATTGGTAGATCTTGGATCTCCATAGTATTCTCTTCTATCTGTAAAATAAAACAGATTCTCCAACCAAGGGTGAGAGGAGCTTTGAGAAAGGGGGATAGACATATAATTTTGAAAGACATTTTGGTGAGGGTACCTACTGAAATTGTCCAGAGAACAATGAGGACTTCTCTCTGGGGGTTGTGAGCTTCCTGTCTGTGGGGTGCTTTGTTCCCAGTACCAGATATGAGTGCTCTCCTCCCTGAACAGGGCTCATGTCCATTCTGAGGGAGGTTGGTTCACCCATGGGCAATGTGCCACTATTTTACAAAACTGTGTGTTTCTTATCCATCTGTAAATTTTGTGGGGTCTTCTGTTTACTCATACTCTTGGTGACCTTTAACACATGTAGCTCCCATAGCACTTTCTAGCACAATGAGGGTTTATGAATGGAGGATTGCCTTTCCTCTTCGCTCAAGTAGTCTCATGGTATCCTGGGATATCAGCCTGTGTGTCTTCAGCAATAGAGTCTTAATATTTAGCTCTGTTGTTTCACCAAGTGCATGGCAATGGCCTACATTGATTTGGAGTTCTCATGGATCTCCCTAGCCTACTGCTTACTGTGTGTGGAGGTGAGGGGAGGGTGGGTAATCTAGTTCTGGTCCTGGGATTCACAAGCCAGAGCCTGAGGTTTTAAGTTTAAGCTCTTTCTACCTTCTACTGGTCATATTGATCTGATCTGTTCAACTCACTTCTAACTGATGCAGAAATTTTGAACTTAGGTAGGAGATGTTACTATATAAAGCTGACAATATGTTTTTTAGGCTTTTGGAACTGGCTTGTGGGAGAAGCATGGACAAGTTTGAAACTTTGATTTAGGAAAGCCTTAGAACACTTGAAGTACATTCAATGAGCCATTCTTGTGGAAGTCTGAACACCAGAATGCTAGAGAAATGCACACATGAGAGGCCTGGCTCATAAAGTTTCAGAAGGAAATAAGAAGTCTATTAGTTCATACAATGTTCTAACAGGAAACCTGGCTGCCCCCTACCCATGATTTATGTTTCTTTACAAAACAGTGTATTCAAATGTCTAAAAAGAAGCTCTAAAGAACTATGAATCTAATTTTTTTCTGTACCTCTGTAGCAGTAGATGATTCTCTGCAAAGATGATCAAGTTGACAAAAGAAAATAATAATATTCAGAGTAGGGAGTGTTTGAACACAACTTAATAGCTCATTGTCACTGGGCAGTAACCGAGTTCTGGTCCTGGGATTCACAAGCCAGAGTCTGTGGTCTTACGATTAAGATTTCTCCACCTTCTACTGTGCATATGGGCCTGGTCCATCCAACTCACTTAACTGAGGATTGTATCTTATATACTGGTGTCCTGGGAGGGGGGGCATTTCCTAATGTTCTAACTACTGTAGTCTTTATTTTTGTGTAGTTTTTCTCCTCATGCTCCCTTCCTCTGGCCTCTCACCCTTCCACTGCCAATATTCTTTCCCTCTATTCATTTGTGTATTAGCCCCTCCTTTCTTCCCCTTCCTATTTTTACTTTTACCATGTCTCATTCTATTTTTATACCCATAGGCCTAATTCTTACTGACTTTTGCCCTCCTCTTCAGCTGGTCCATTTTAGGAACCACATATGAAAGAAAACACGTGGGGTTTGTCTTTCTTAGACCATGTGACCTTATTGAAAGGATAGTTTCCAAGGCCAGCTATTTTCCTCAAATTTTCATTATTTCATTTTTCTTTTCTGCTAAGGTATATATGTACCACATCTGCATTATCCATTCATCTGTTGATAGGCATCTGGGTTGATTCTCATTCCTAGATATTGTGAATAGAGTGACAATATGTTTAAAGGAGGAAGGACTTATTTCAGCTTATAGTTCTGAGTTATAGTCAATCATGATGGCAGGAGCTTGGAACAGAGCTAGTCATATTTAGCCCATAGTGAGAAATTAGAGAGCAATGAATACTTGTGCTCAGCCTGGACTCTCAATTTTCATATAGACCAGGCCCCTGCTTATGAAATGATGCCACCCACTGTTACGGTGCATCTTCCCACCTCAATTAACCTAATCAAGATAATCTCTCACATGCTTGCCAAAGTCTAAATTTATTTACATAATCACTCACAGATGATTCTAGGTCCTGTGAAGTTGACCATCAATATAAGCTAGCTCTTACTATTTCCATTCCTGACATCACACAGTGGGCAACAAGAATGGATAAGCAAGTCGTTCCTGATACAAAGGATTGCATGAACACACGCAGAGCATATTTAGCTTGGAAAAGAGCAGACACACATGCTATAAGAGGATTTACAACTGTATCAGAAAAATTGTACGGTCATTGGAAGAAAGAGGCAGCAACTTGGTCTGCTTAGTTTCAAAGGCCAGTCCTCCTCAGATCAATAAATGAAGCTGCAAGATATGTAAACCCAATATTTGGAAATTCTGCCTACAAATCAGCTGTCCAAAGACAGAAAGGTGCATGTTTGTGTTAGTACATTTCCATATATTCATAAAGAGTTGGGCAAAGAAGAATCTTTGACTACTAGTTTTTGTCTATTCCAATCCTACCAACTCCAGCAAACATCTTGCCTACCAATCAACACTGCCTGGTATACTTTGAAAATATATATCTGATGCATCTGTTTCCCCTTAAACAACCATCATCATTTCTCTCTTCTTTTGTGAAGATAGGATCTCATTCTAGCTCAGGCTGACCTGTAGTTCACTCTGCAGTTCCATGCAGGCCTTGAACTCATAACAATCCTCCCACCTCTGACTCACAAATGCTGGAATTAAAGGCATGCCCCACCACATCCAGTCCCATCATTATCACACATGGTATTAGAGAGAGCCCTCCACCTGGAGTTACCTCTGCACTGGATACTGAAACAGTATCACAGTGTCAATGATTTCCTAACTGGAATAGTCTCCCAACTGAAATAGCCTCCCAAGTAGAATGACATGTCAGCGGGAATAGCTTCAGAACACTCTTCTTCCACCTTTGTACTCCAATGCCCTCTGAAAGCCAGATTTGCTTTCCTTATATAAATAATGAAGTCCTGCCAGTCTTTTCATCATAATCTTCCATAGCATTGTAATACAATCTAATTATGACCAACAAGATCTTTCCTGCCCTCATCCTTGTCTACTTTCTCTATGGGTATCTCTGTTCACTGACCTCTGAGGCTGGTTCTCTTTCCAGCCACGAAGCTCCTTGTTGAGTCTGAAATCTATGAAGCACATCTACTTCAGGCCTTTGCAACGTTCTATTTGCTGCAAAATCAATATTTACATAGCCTCTTTTTCATTTTTTAATTTTTATCTGACAGAGAAAGAGGGAGAGAGAGAGAGAGAACATGGGGGCACTGGGGCCTCCAGCCACTGTAAACAAACTCCAGATGTGTGCGCCCTCTTGTGCATCTGGCTAATGTGGGTCCTGGAGATTCGAACCTGGGTTCTTTGGCTTTTGCAGGCAAGTGCCTTAACTGCTAAGCTATCTCTCAAGCCCTACATAGTCTATTTCTTCTGGTCATGTAATACTTAGTTCAAATGCCACATTTTGGGAGGCTTTCTTTGCTTATCACTACCTGCTGAATTATTGTTACTACTGAATTACTCTTTCAGTCCCTGATAGTGTAATGCCTTGTGGGTATATTGGTTATAGATAACATACTGACTTACTTCTCTGTTCAATACAAACTTATTGAACACTCAAAATGTTCCAGATGCTCTTATAAGAAATGGGTATGAAGATGGAAGAGCCAGGCCCTTGTGGAGTCACATTCTAGCTAATATTCTCACTCATGATCTGAATTAACATATTCATTCACTTTTTGGATGTCAACTTTCTCTACTAGACTCCCACACAGTAGGAATCTTAGCAATTTTCCCTCACTCACAGTGTACTTAGTGTCTAGAAGAATATCTGTAACATAACAGTCTTGCAATGAATATTTGAAAAAAATTAATACATAAATTAAAACTTTACAATATCAAACATTCTGAAATTACTGCATTTTTTTTCTATGAGGATTACTTGACTCTTTCTCTGATTAACCCAATATCATGAGCTTCTAGAGAAAACCTAGTGATATACTACATAATCTTAGATTCCAAAGACGATGACCTGGAACCTAGTGACCACTGCAAATTCTTAGGCTCTACCCAGTGCTAATGAATTTGCAGTTGATGAGATTTCCACATGACTCTTAAGCACATTAGATTTTGAGAACAATACAATAGTGCATATTGTTAGAGACAGAAAACTGAGCCAAGAGAAGGTATGGATTGCCTAGGAAACGAGGTCCAAGTCCTCTAACGTGAATATCCTTTCTTCCTTAGCATGAACCTTCACATGTATATGTGATTTCTCAAAAATAACTGAAATAAAAACTTTGCCACCCGAGAAATATCCTGAACAGTAAATATTCATAGGAGACTGGCCCTCAGATACATCTACAATTTACTGCACATGTTCCTGCCATCCTTGCATCTAACTCCTTACAGAACCTATTGCTACCTGACTTGTGGGTATGAGTGGCTTCACTCAAAGTCATTCGTCAGTGCACATTCAGGTCTTGGTACCTCAACAAACCATGTTTACATTTTATGCTCAGTCACCAGGTAATTCTTTGGGGAGGGTTATTTCCTGAAGATTCCTCTCAGAGCATGGAGCTCTGTGCAGCCTCTCTCTGTGGTAGGATGGCAGCTGCACTTTGCCACTCTACCAGCAGAGCCCTAGCAAGTGCTTTGGTATTGTTTTCCCGAGAGTAGTCCATCAGGCTCTGCAATGCAGTAGTTTTTCTCTGTTGCCAGAATTCATCAGCTTCTGGGTTGTTGCAGTCTCCTCTACTCTCAGGCTATCTTCTGCAGCAAGGTTCAGGGTGAGGCTGCTCCATTTCTAGAGAACCTTGGATTTATGCCTTATTAGCAAGAATGGAGAAAAGGACATCTCTAAAAGCTGTACTTTGCCTTTGTGTTTGACTACCTGCATGGAGCCTGGGCTGAGATATACCTGAAGATGTTTATATACCCTTACATGGCATGACATTGGATCATTCTGTCTCATATCATATTTAAAATGACTAAAAGAATAAGAAAACTCTAAAGTGAAAATATAAACAATCAGTTTAAATTCTCACCATGAAAGAAATAGAGCTTTTATGTTTTTTAATCTCCTAGCAATTCAGAAGTTTGAAAGACTATAATTCACACTGAAAATAGCACAAGAACACCATTTACTGTCCCTTCATTTTAGTAGAAGAGCAGGGATTCTGAAATTAGACAGTTTGAGTTTGGGTCACAACTCTGCTGCTTGCCAGTATTGTTACCTTGAATGTGCCACTTAATCTATGATTCTGTGCTGCAGCAAGGGACTAAGTGGCCACAAAGGGACACTTTAGAACATGTCTGACAGCTCCTGAGATGAGGCAGACATCAACAGATACAGCATAATAACTACAGTCATCACCATTACTAGTGGCAGGAGCCTTTGGCAATAGTCATGACAGCAACATATATGAACGTCATCTGCCTCCACCAAGAAAGTGACTCTGGACCTATGATTTAAGTTGACTTACAAACTAAGAATGTCCAAGTATATACATGATGGATGTGGGTAATTATTCATCAGGGAATAATAATTACTAAATTCTTGAAGTGTGCCTTTACTTGCAAGGCCAATAAAGCAAACAATTATCTACTGGCTCAGAAGGTCGCAAGCATGGCTGTTGACAATAATGGTAAACAGAGGACTGTACTAGCTGAGATTCCCCCTGTGAACACAATTACATGTCTGAATCATAAGCTAATGTTGTGGCCCAGGGAAAACCTCAGGATATCAGCAGACACAAGTAAGACTAGAACACTGAGTCAGAATCACTGGGCTTAGAATCTGCCACATTCTGAGGACTGGAATGATGTTTCAGTGGAAAAGTACTTGCCACATAAACATGAGGACCTGAGTTTGGATCTCCAGCACCCATATAAAAGCCAGACATTGTGACATATAATTGTAATCTCAGCACTAGAAAGGTAGAGACAAGAGGATTCCTAGGGTTTGCTGGTTAGATAGCCTAGCCTAACAGTGAACTTTAGGCTTAGCACAAGGCTTGTCTCAAAAAATAATTCACTGTGGAAGACACTTGATGCTGAGCGCTGGCCTTCAGTGCACACACACATGTGCCCACATGTATATAGGCATGCATATACAAAAGCATGTACACCACATACCCAGACACAAGAAAAAAAAATAGAAGCAATCTGTCCTCTATGAACTCTTAAGCAAGGTAACATTTGTTTTCTATCCAGTATTAATCCTAGAGGAAGGAAGTCTAGGTCATAATAATTATGCAGAGCAGCAATTAAACATAACCCCAAAATATCCCTAAAAGCATGCCCCTCTTAATATATGTAACCCATTTTCTGGAACATGTATAGGATTAAAGACTTTCTGATATATTCTGAGTGTATAGTTCTTTTCTGATGCTGTCTTATAAAGTTTCAATAAATTCTATACAGTACATAAAATATTACATCAAATTATTCATACCAGCATATTAAACTGAAATTTTCTGCCTCCATTTTGCATGTTCAAGCATCACAGACTCTTCTGTTGTCCAATTACCGAGAATTTACTATGTACAATTCCAGCAAAATTCCTAGAAAGGCTAAGATCAATACCTTCATAGATTTTACAAACAGTATAGAAAAAATGGTTTAAAAAGTGAAATAATAGCAAATAACTACTGGAAACAAAAATGACAGAAAAAAATAACAACTTCCATTCTTTGAGTGTTTCCTATACAGCAGGGACAGACAATACTAGATATTTATTTAAATTGTACCTGATCCTTACAACAGTAAGATAATAGAGGAATCAACTCACACACAGGTATTCAATACCCCATAAACCATTGATAGCAACAATGACTCAGCAACTTTTTAATTCTCTTCCTTGCATTTTTTTTTCTCTCTCTTCTTTCTCCCTCTCTTTTTCTATCTTCCTCTATCTTTCCTCCTTTCACTTCTTCTCTTGGAGCACCTGTACATTTACTTCTATCTCTCTGTGTCCCTCAGAGAGTCTTAAACTGAAATATATTTAATTGAAGCAAATAAGACTTGATTGTGTTTGGACCACTTTATCCAATATTAATTTTTTTATATATTCTCAGAAATTGACAGCAGTACAGAAAATCAATTTCCTCCTACTGGCACAGTCATATCTCTTGTGATCTCCAGGACTGGGAAACCAATCACAGATGGTCTGTCCAGCGAGGAACATTGGCAGTGTGAAACCCCAAGAAGCCATGTGGAACCATCAAGTTCATATCTGAGAAATAGATTAAGAATGTGACAGAGATCACTTTTACCATCAGAAAAATAAATATCCTCCAGGCTTCCTGCGCACAATTCCTCAGGAAGCCAGCAAGCTATCATACATCCCAAATGCTTTCTATGACCTTCAGTAAAAGACTCCCAGTGTCTCTATGGGACATTCTCTACTCTCTATGCACAGCCACATTCTGGTGCTGCTTCCATTCTCAGGGAATCATTCTTAGGATTTTCTCCCTTTAGTAAAACATGCTTAGCATAGGATAGTACATCAATTATTAGAAACTTAGAATGGTTTAGAGTAACCCATTTTTATGAGTATCTCTTGGGAAGTTCACAGTAACAGAGTAAGTACCAAAGTAATTTAAGATAAATCTTGGAATATTTGCTATCTAGTCCTGGAAAACAGTCCCAAGGAAAGAAGATTTGCTGGAATGTCTTTAAAGTGTTTTAAGGGAGCAGGCACCTAGTCCAATACTAGTGTTCTCCTTGCTACCACTGTTGACTGTACCCTAATGGTATCCGTCACTTTAGGAACAAAATCCATGTCCCTCATAGCAACCATTCAAGGCAACTTATCCTGGCAATCATTTCTGTCTCAACTTCAGAGCTTCCTGATTCCTTATACTATTCTGTAAGATTCCCCAAACATCTTCTGCTATGCTCCATGGTCTTTATCAGATTACATAATTGTTGATCCCTATACACCAAGACAATAAATATGATGATCATATCTACTTTATGTTTATTCTTATCTCCACTTCCAGCAACTAAGAGGATGTCTATCTCTCAGCAGGTATTAAAAAATGTCTTGAATCATCAGTGATTGAGATCAATGATTATCATATAACTATTCATAATATGTACTTTACAGGTAAAATAACAAGCTTGGTATCTGAGGTAATCTTAAGATCACGATCAAGTTTTGAGAGTTTGAGCCACTTTACCTGATATGTCTGCATTCACACACTTTCTAAACACTACACAGTTCTTTTGTTCAGCTCCAGCAGTCTTAGAAATCCATGTATTCTCACTTTCCTAACCCTTCCACAGAGAAATGTTCTTGATCTCCTTATTAGAATCTTACTCTAAGATTTTGGCTACATACCATACCACTATCACATCATGAGTCATTGCTATACTATTCCCTCTATTGTTTCTGTGGCTAATTAATGATAACCAGATTTTAAAATAAAATGAAATCAAAGTAAGAGTACTTTTATAAAACATATAAAGAGATTCCATAAAGAAAGAAAAACATTCTGTGGCTTGTAAGTGAAAGTGCACACATAAATGGTAATAACCATAAACAAAATTCTGGAGAATTCAGAAGAAAACTCTGACTTCATGGAGGTCTTGTGGCTTAGTGTTGGGAGCCTGATACTGGAGGTGAGAAGACATGGATATGAACCACAGATACTCCTCTGACACAATAAAATCCTGTAAGCACCATCATATTGAGAACTGTGCTTTGAGGCTGCTTGTAGTAGCCATCCTCAATATTAAAAGTTGAAGATGATAAGTGCATTCTGGGAAACAATCAGATCTACTTGGGCTGTCCAACATCACAAGAAGCTTATAACATGTTTTAACAGAGGGAAAAACATATATGCTGAGGGTTGAGTCCTTAGGACCAGTGAAGTCACATTTTTATGAACTATTTCAGGTTTTCTTCACTACTGCAGACTGCTTGCTTAAGAGAATAATCCTCACAGTATCCACTAATCTCATGGTTTGTGTAAAGTGCAGCTTCTAAAGCTACTGGCATCATTTGCAGCACAAACTTAGATTAAGAAATTTATAGGCATAAGAGAATGTCTAATTTGCACATAACTCATGGCAAGAAAATGAAAGATGATTTCAACAATATTCCAGCTGACTCTGAAATACAGCTTAGAAGTGTGGCTTTTAATTTCCCTCAAATTTCAAATGGAATACAAACACCATCATTTCAGTGCCAAAAATAAAAATGGGATTCTGCCTGTGCTTGAATCCCTACACAATTTGCTTCCAAATCTACATTCTGGCATCATCTGGACCAGGGTCATCTATGGAATGACTTCTACATGGCACCCTAATCCCACCCTGTATCTTCCTCACTCTTGACATTCCTTTAATTAATGAGTTTTGTTTCATTTATAAATTAACCAGGCAACAACGATAAACATAAGTCAAATTAATCAGTCCCCAGTTTCTATTGGGTGGTGTCTTGTTCCTTGCCAAATGGTGACTATATCTGGAAGTCTTTTCTAAACTCTCTAACTGGGTGTTGCCATCCTCCTTTCTTTGTGCTCACTCTACATTTCATAGCTATTAAACAGAGCAGGTTAGGATGGATGCTTTGAAAAGATTATCTGGTTTGAGTTCCAAAACAATATTACATAAGCCCAGCCTTATGGATGAGAGAAACAATGTACCTAAGGTCTCTCAGCTATAAAAGGTAAAACCAAGTTTCCAACTCAGGCAGCACCGTAACTTCTCTCCCACACCTTACCAGCCATTTTTTCTTATCTCCTCCCACCTTCTACCCTTACCTGAATATTCTGAAGGCAGACTGTGTCTCATTCACCTCATGTTCTAATCTGCCTATCACACTCCACCTCCTTGTCAATGTGTCCCAATGGGACTAGACGCTGAGTCAATATTTGTTGGATTTAATTGAATTCTATGGATATGCAATTAACATTTTGTGATCTATCCTTGGATAATCTAGATATGACCTTTTGAGTTCTTATAACACATCAGATCACTTTGTACTTCAATATTTTTGTGCTTTCATTTGCATAAACTTGGTCTTGAGCTATTTTATCATGCTGGAAAGATAGCTGGGCTTGCTCTTTATTCATTCAGCTGCTGTTACAGGAAGTGAGGAGGGAATTCGATTTGTCTAGCAGGCTGAAAAGCATTTTAGAGGATGGATGGATGTACATGGAAGACTGCTGGGGTTTGCAGAAGGGCACAGCTCAGGAAATGATCTGAACAGAGGTCCCTGTGGCCTCATCCTTCTCCTTGGCAGGCCCACCTGGAATGGTTGCCTCTGTTGCCACTTCAGAAGTGCCAATAAATGAGATTCAACCTGGAAAAAAATGCCCAGTTAGAATTTCTAACAGAAACTATTTTCCAATGTTGAAATTCTGACTATGGCATAGAAACTTGGACCTTATGTAATAACTCCTGATTTTCAGTCAAATTCTGAGACAGAAAAGGTAAAAAATAAAAATAAAAGGCCACAAGGGGTGATCTGAGTTTATAATCTCAGTGCTGAGGTAATAGAGACAGGTGGCTCCCTGGGCTCTTTGGTCAACTGGTCTAATTTACTTGGGGAACCAGACCAATGAAAGGCAGGTGGCAATGAGGCACTACATCTGTGGATGTTTTCCTCTTTCCTCTATACAACCAACATGCAAACACACATTACAAAATTAAAACATACTGAAAAATAATTCTGTACTATTATACCATCTCACCTCATTTAGAATGATTATCATCAAGCAAAATAAAAATGTAATGTAAAATAACAAATATTGGTTAGGTTGAGAAGAGAGAGGAACTTGCATACTTGTATGCCACATATACTTATACACATTTCACAATTGCTCACAAGAAAAATCAATATATATACCTAATGGCAAAAAATAAAGAAAGAAAATACACTATAGAGCCATAGTGAATTATTATTATTATGCCATAGGTGGAATGAAATTCTGTCATCTGCAATAAAATGAATGCAACTGGAAGATATCATGTTAAATAAAATAAGCCAAACACAGAAAAACAAGTCTTATATGTCTTTGCTCTGATGTGGAAATAATAAATAAATAATAAATAAATGAACTTAATCTGAACTTAGAAGAGGTATTGCTAGGGAAAAGGAAGGGTGTCTGAGGAAGTTGAAGGGTGAGTGAGGAACTAAGGTGGATGGATATGATCAATGTAAACTACATGCATGCATGGAACACATATGTACATTAATGGATCACATTAACCTATAAAGTAATGTATTAACAATAAATGTATAGAAAGAATTAATACAAGATAGTATATTTTTTTATTTCTGAAAGTAGATTTCTGAAATCTATTAAAAACATTGACAAGCTATCAGAAGAAGGAAGGTCAAAAAGAAGGAGTAAGTCATAGTGTGGATTTTCTAAAGCAAAAAAATCATTAGCAAATCCTTTCCATGGACCAAGCCATGCTTTAATGATTGGTCAGCTGCCAAATGTTACATTGTCAATAATCCTCAGTACCAAATGGGATTCCTTGAAGGACATGGTTCTCCTTGCCTTTTTCTCAACTGAACAGCTTCAATGAAGACAAGGACTATTCCAAAAACAGAGATTATCTATTGTTCCAGGACATGAACTCATAGGCTTCTCCCTGGCTCATCCTCATCAGTTCTGGTGGCTTTATGCCTGCTCCAATTGCTTTCTGTACTCCACATGACTGGCCTAGCAACCTATGCTTCAGCATCTACTACAAGGAAATTATAGGCATGCATAGTAGGCAATACGTTCAACAAGTTTTTGTAACTAGAGCTAAACAATTTCTCCTCAGAAACTAATGTTGAAATCTTAACAGAGGTGGCCTTATTGGTGAATACATTTGTTACCTATAGAGTTGGTTAAATGAGATTAGACTTTAGTAAGGGAAATTTCTATCATAGTCCAGTATTCTCTTAGTATCATAAACCTAATAGCAGAATTTAGTTTTCACAGTTCTAGGGATTAGGGAAGACATGATAAATGTGATAGCAGATCTGGTGCCTTGTCTGGGAGAGGCTGCTTCTTGGATTATAGATAAATTGATGCTATCACTTCATTACAGTACATCAGAGTCAGGAAGCAAGTACTTCTATCTCTTCTTACAAAGACACTAATTTCATTCATGAAGGTTCTACCATTATGATCTAATCACTTCCTGAAGACCTAACTTCCCCATATTATCATATTGAGTATTAGTACTTCAATGTACACATTTTGGAGGGCACAGTCATCCTACCCATAATGACTCCTTATCTCATATTTATAATATCCCAATCTAATATAACTACTGTCCATGTTATATAAAAAAAACACAAGAGAGACCTGTAGATGGTGATAGGAACTATGCTACCCTAGCTAGTGAACTCTCAGAAATCAGAGAGGTTCATTCCTTTGGAGGAAAGGTAGCCCTGCTGAAGCTGGGATTTGAATTTCCAACTTCTAGAACATTTCACAGGTAAATTTACACTGTGGTAAACCACCTAATTTATTGTCTCAAAATGGAAGCCATAGTAAACTAACAATAGATGATATTCAGCCTGTTTGCTCTGGCATATCCAATAGCTTGTCTAGATATTGATATTATCTCTTCCTAGATATATAGATATTTTCACTCTTCTGAGTTTTTCAAATATCCATGGATATCATCTGATACAAAAGTAAAGGCTTAAGACATTTTGGACTTACAAATCTATATTTCTGAAGTTTTGTGGACTTAGAAATCTGTATTTTAAATCATCTATTCAGACTGGGTTACCTTCTTACGATATAGAAAAGGTAATGATATTCACATCCTCCTATCTCACCACTGTTCCACAGCACCATAAGGCCACAGAATCTACATTGTAAAAGATTTTTTAAAAAAGATTAATGTGGATGCTAAGATATCTAAAATGCAGGTAGCAGCAGTAGATCCAGTGTCTGGTGATGGACTGCTTCCTGGTTTGCAAATGTCTACCTAGTGGAAACATGTGCTAACATTCTATTTTGGAAGTATGTAACTTGTATTTGGATTTTATTGGATTCATAATTAAGGAACTGCCTTGAGTCACAGAGATTTTAGACCTTACATTTTTTAATATTATTGAAATTAGACTAAATGTCTTTTGCATTATGAGATGGCCATGAGCCTATGGGACCAAGGTGTGGAAGGATATGGTTCAAAAGTGTTATGTTTTAGTGCCAAGCTAACATAGTGGATGGACTTTGTGATGATTAATCACTGGTTGTCAACTTAACATAATTTATAATTACTATGGAATAAAGCTCTGGTCATATTTGAAGGGATTTTCTAAACTAGAATGGTTGAAGTAAAAAGACCAGTACTAAGTATGGCCCACATCATTCCATGGACTGGGTTTCTGCACTGTATAAAAGGGGAAAAGCTAGCTGAACATTTAGCATTAATCTTACTCTACTTTCTCCCCACAGATGTGATAATGTGTCTCTGGTTTCCTGCTTCTACCATGCTCTCCCCACCTTTCCTTCCTTAAGCTGCTTTTGGTCAGGTACTTTTGTCCCAGACACAAAAAAGCAACTCATATAGCAACTGTTGCAGTCAGGTTGGCGTTGCTGGTAGAAGTCACACAACCAAGAGCAGTTTGTAGGAAAAAAAAGAGGTTTATTTTGGCTTACAGGCTCAAGGGAGAAGCTCCATGATGGCACGGAAAACAATGGCATGAGCAGAGGGTGGACATCAACCCCTGGCCAACATACGGTAGGCAATAGCAACAGGAGAGTGTGCCTAACACTGGCATGGAGAAAATGTCTATAACACCCTTAAGGCCACCCCCAACAATACACTCCCTCCAGGAGGCATTAATTCCCAAGTTTCCATCAGCTGGGAACCTATCATTCAGAACACCTAAGTTCATGGGGGACACCTGAATCAAACTACCACAGTAACCTATAGTAGAGACTTCCCTGTTTTTCTGAAACTGTACAGCCTGATGTTCCACCAATGTACTTCAAAAGTACCTTTATTTATGACTTTCTTTTGTTCTGTTACTATAAAAAGTTTCAAGAAATTATTACCACATTGGAATATGGTTTTTCAGGTAAACTGAACTATGTTCCTGGGCCATGGTCACTCACATTTAACTCCAGAATAATCTCTTATTCCCTTTGAGGTGAGAGCTGTGTTTTTCATCAACATAATAGATATGATATTTAGACTACTTTTTGGAATAATTATGCAAGAAACATTTATATCAAAATTCCATGTGTATATTTTAGCTATATAAAATTTGTCTATCAAAAGAGCTAAAAACAAACTAATAATACTGAAATAAGGCTGTTTTTGTAAGTTACTGTGCTATGAGTCACAGTAAGAGAAGATTTTGGTAGTCCTTATACATTTCTACAAAAGCACCAAAAAGCAAAAAGATATGCAATATTAATTTCACACACAACAAATTCATCACAGTTAGTATCTGACTCATCCTCACAGAAAAATAAAACTGCATCTTCACTCTACTTCCAATTACATTTTAACACATTTGAGAGCCTGTTTTAAACTAAATCATTCTTTTGTCCCTAGAAATTGATTTATCTATTCTAGCTTTCAGAACTCAGCTTACATTTGACATTTTAATGAAGAACATCTGTATACCTGCATAAGCTGCATTTCATGAATTTTTTTTCTTTCTAATAGGAGTTTGTAGAGAGCAAAGATGACACCTGTGAAGTTTATTACTGTGCTTTTGCCCTCCTGCTTTCATGGGAGTTCATGAAATTAGAAGTCACACATGCTTAATGTTGGTCAGTGGTGATTGCTATTGTTAACCTTAGTAATTTAAAGCTTCACCTAAAATTGTGTGTGTACAATAAGAGATCATTGAGAACATTATTGATTTAAAAAGAAATATGTGGGTGTTCTTCAGTTGAAAATGTGACTCATTTCTCAAGTTAAAAATAATGCTTGAAAGATTTTTGGTTTGGGCAATGACAAGATTTCTGCTTAGAAGATGATTTACTGTGAGCTCTCATTTGCTCAGGCCCCTTAAGGCTCTGAAATAAGTGAATCATGCATTTAATGGGTTATGGGATTATGGTGAAGACCAATGACTGTTACTTTACCTCTGCCACTTCTCTGTCAGGTATAGAGAATGAAACTAAATTTGATAAATAGTAGTTTCATATTAAAGAAGTGAATTGATGTGGTTTCCAACCATTTCCATGCATAGTCACAGAGGACCACTCCTTTATAAGGATGTTTTCCTAACTCTAATAATTATCTCAAAAATTTAGAAATGAAACCAGATAATACTTACTAAAATTATCATTCACTTTTAATTTCAATAACAATTAACTAAACAAAACAAAACATTTGTTTTAAGAAAACATTTAGCCAAGCTCTTTAATACAACATGATTCCATCAATACCATTTAGCAGTGCCTGGGAGAATATGAAATGAACATGCAATGCACAAAATATGATTTAAGGAGGGCAAGGATGACTCACTGCAGTGAAACCTTGCACTGACTGTACTTGCAGATTTTATTCAGGTTTAGATAAAACTCTGGGGAGTCTGAGCATAAGACCACCAGTCTGCATCATCTCAGAGTTTACATCATCTCATGTCACCAGTCATTTGACTTATCAGGAAATCTTTAGAGAACCTGGTGAATTCCTTGTGCAGGAACTCCACACAAGGGGCACAGTTTTCCATGTCCTTAGGATTAGCCTGTACAAAAACTAAACTGTATCAAATTATCTTGATATCCACATTTCCCCTTTTCTTTTTCTTTCAAAAGCAGTCTGACAAACCAAAGGTGTTGTGGCTGGCAAGTAAGTATTTTTGGTTGATCCCTCCCACTATACAAAGTACAAAGTACTGATAATTAATTCAATGGTCACCAAAGTGGAAGACAAAGTGTTTGAAAACCAAGAAGACAGACTAAGTCAAGATAAATTGTTGGTGAAATACTGATACCAAGATGTCTTTTTAACATTGTTTTGTAAGGCAAGCACTGTTTAACTAATTAGGTCATGTAGTCAATTAATATCTACAGTAATATTAAGTAGGGACCCTTGAAGATGCTTCTCAATATTATGCCATGTCATATTTATTTCAAAAATGTGGGGTCACACACATGGACTCATATTTCGAATCACAAAGTAAAGTGGCCTGGAGTCAAGTGGCATAAATTTGGTCTTTAATATATGTTATAGCTGATTTCATAATTTGTACTTGTGTTACCAGTTTTTTGTCTCACGTTGTGTGGTAAAGGTATTTATTACATTACACACAGTTTGATACACAATGTGTGCCATTTGAGAAGATTGGATGATGGTTGTCACTGTGGTGGCAGAAGCAGCTAGGATAAAAACAGCAGTGACTATAGTGGCTATGTGCATGCCAACAAACCCTTTAGTTTGGTTGAAGGATTGTACTATTTTTTTTTTTTTTTTTTTTGGTTTGTCGAGGTAGGGTCTCACTCTAGCTCAGGCTGACCTGGAATTCACTATGGAGTCTCAGGGTGGCCTCGAACTCACAGCGATCCTCCTACCTTTGCCTCCCGAGTGCTGGGATTAAAGGCGTGCGACACCACGCCTGGCTCAGATTGTACTATATTTTTTACTTATGGTAAGAGCCCTAGATTCTTCCCAAGGCTCATTGAAATGTACCAGGACATAGACATAGGCCATATATCACAGAATTATGATATTTTAATCAAAAGCCAAGTGGGTTAAAGTAGGCAGTATTGTAGCAATTGGAAGAGCACCGAATATGAGATAGATTTTCATCTTTGTAATATTAAAAGGACCAATAAGAAAGACATAAAGATGGAGAATACAAAGGTGAATTGGTCCAGTGTGATAGTGACAGAAAGTAAGTACAGACATTTTTTACTTTCATAAATTTATGTTCCCACAGTGAATAATTTAAAAAGGTAGAGTCAAGTCACCAAATAGAAGTTTGTGGTGGACATTTTCCTATGAAGGGTGGGAGATTAGGTATCCTTCCTTCTCTTGTATCAGTAATAATTTCACAGTTTGGTAATGTGTCCTGTAGGATCCCTACATGTTTCCCATGAAATTTCTTCATACTCAGGATGAAGGTCTGTATAAACAGAACAACAGGGTACATGACGCTGAAATAAATTGTTTCTATGATGTGCATAAATACCCACAACCAAAAGTTCAGCTTAGCCAGTTTTTAAATGGAGCCAAGTCTGTAGCTTGGGTATAAGACATAAATTATTAGGACCCATATATATAACAACTTCTACAGTTACATACAATAAACCATGATATTTCCCTCCCTTCCCCTACTTTCCCCTTCACAACTCTGTTCTCCATCATATCTCCTCCCTCTATACATTAGTCTCTCTTTTAATTTGATGTCATCATCTTTTTCTCTTATTATGAGGGTCTTGTGTAGGTATTTCTAGGCACTGTGAAGTCATGGATATCCAGGCCAATTTCTGTCCTGACAAATGCATTGTAAGGAGAGTTACCCTCCTTTGGCTCTTACATTCTTTCCGCCACCTCTTCTGCAAT
Source organism: Dipus sagitta (assembly GCA_036346955.1). Classification (NCBI taxonomy): domain Eukaryota; kingdom Metazoa; phylum Chordata; class Mammalia; order Rodentia; family Dipodidae; genus Dipus; species Dipus sagitta. The sequence continues at coordinate 58,438,731 of CM070773.1, forward strand.
GGACCCTGAGCCTTGAAGGGTGTGATAGAGTTGTTTCAGGGCTGAACACTCCTCCATCCCTTCTTCTCAGCACTATGTTGCCTTTTGGGTAATCCTAGTGGTCATCGCCATCTGAAAAGAGAAGCTTCTCTAACCAGAAGTGAGAGTAGCATTAATATGTGAATATGAACATTAAGTGTAGTACTTTCAGGGCAATTTGGTGAGAATAATATATGAATTTATCCAGACAAGAGAAGGCTTTATACCCCTAAGGCTCATAACCTCTCTTGCCATAGGCTTTTGATAAGGTTTTCAGTACCAGGCATGTATTCCCTCCCATAGAGCGGGCCTTCAGTCCAGTTAGAGAAAAGTTGGTTTCCCCCAGTGCAGACATGCCACTATTGCACTAATTCAGTCATTTGGCCTGTCTGGCCAAACTCAAGGCTTCTAGTGTCTACTGTTTTCACCTCTCCCATAGGGCTGCATACAGTGCTGCTTTTTCCAGCTTTCAGTTGGTTGGTCTATAGGAAGAAGGTTTTCTGCTCAGCACCAGGTTGATTTCTCGGTGACTTTGCTGCTCAGGCATATGAAGTCTTCAGCAATAGGGTCTTACCATCTGTTTCTCAAGGAAACTCAAGGGCCTTGGAAATAGCCTATAATGTTTTGGAGGCAACAGGGACCTCCCTGGCCAACAACTCACTGGAAGATATCCCATCCCTGGCACTGAAAATTTTCTAGTAACAATCTATGGCTTCTGGGTGTGCCATTATTCAAAAAGTAGGTTTTCATGTCTTATTCAGAATATCTTGAATTTTGATTGACCCTCTCCTATCCTTTTTTTACACAATGTGTCCTTTTTGATCTAATAACATGAATTTTTAAATTGAAAACATACTTTATATTTGTAACTCTATCTCTTCATATTCAATGGTCTATTTTTATCATTTTATCATTATTAGTATTATTATAAAATTTAGAAATGAAAATGAAAAACCAAGAAGCTATATTTTACCAAAAGTATAACAATTATAAATATATTAGCAGTCCTGTGGTTTGTTAATGAATCAAAATTAATCAATATATATGTGATAAAATTTATATAGAAGGTAATTTTAAAATTATTGTAGTAAGCATTAACAATCATACAGCTAAAAGCTTAGAGATGAATTATTTTAAATATATTGCAAACCTAATATTAGTAATTTAGTATCATAAAATACATCTATGTATATCCAAACACTTAATTAGAATATAAATTTGAAAACAAAAATAAGAATGAAAAAATTGAACTTACTACAAGTATATATGTATGTATGTATATGTAGTACATACATATGCGTGTGTAGATAGAGTTTTGTGTTGTTATTCTATATTTTTCTTTCTTTTATGAAAAAAACATATAAAAACAAACATGATGTTATGCAAACATCATGGACACATAAATTCTAGATACACACTAAGAAAATAAAATTAGTTGAAACTATATCTCTTGAGATGTAAGACTCCATAACAGAAAAGATCACCAGTGAAGATACTTATGTAGACCTACAACAGATAACTATCCCTGCTTGTTTTTGAGAGCTACACAGCTCACAGAGAGGGAGAAGTTCCTACAGATGGAAATATATTTTTAAACATTTTATGTCAGAGCTTTTTATTCTTTTAGTTTATATACTTTCTCCTTGAATGCTAAGAAACTCTTAGATATCTAGTGAGGATCCAGATTTAAAGATACATCAGGCTTATGACAGGCAGGGAAAGAAAGCATTTAGCAAAGGTCTTTAATAAAATACGATTCTTTGTGATGTTTTACATTTTATCCTAATGAATTTTCATTCTTGAAATTTTAAAGCACCTTAAATCAATAGTAAAATCTTTAAGGTAATAGTAATTCATAATTTTAACATTTTGGTAGCAACTAAAATCAATAACATTTTCCTGTAATTAAAAATAATAATAGCGGGAATATTTAGTCTTGAATATGCTCATGGAACTTAGTTTCTAATAAATATTGAACATAATCTTTATTAGTATATTATAGAAACTAATATTATAGGAACACAACTCAATAAAAATTAAATTTATAGAGGAAAAATCTCAATTTAAATTTGTCTCTCTATGGTTTCTATTTTCATTCTACTAAATTAATGTTTTTCCCATCTTATTTTATATATGTCTCTGAAGGAAGAAACCCAAGGTAGATACACTTCTTGCTCCATAAAATATACATCAGCTAGCTATCCATCTTCCCAAGGTCACATAGATTTGTAAATGTCTACATGCACATGGATTTGGATGCTTCAGTTGGCAATCCTCCTAACCCTCAGCATCTATCAGCAAAGAAATAGCTTGAGGAATCAAATGAAGATCAAAAAATATTTTTAATAATGGATGCAGTCACCTCTCAATTACAGAGCCCCATAGGGTACAATTAACGTCCAAGGCTAACTTGAAGGTAACATGTCTCTTTCATCACTCAGAATCAGAGAGAGTGGGGCAACATTTGGCATCTTTCACAAATTGAAGAGCTTGTTTCATGGACTTATTTTGTGCAAACTGAAAATACATTATTGTGGTTAGGTGATATTAAAACTTCACAGATTGCAAGTTAATCTTTACTGAAATGTACTGAGGGGGTGGAAACTTAGCCTGACTATGTTGTATAGAGATATGACCTTTAGAAGTATTAGATAGATAAGGTCATTAGAATTCCCATGACTATATGCTAGAGATAGAGAAAAAAAGGATAACTTGCATTGTCAGATTCCACTCCCCAACTTTGTATTTCTACACTTGTGAGACAAAATAAACCTAATTTGTTAAGCTGGGTGTTGTGCCGTGTGCCTTTAATAGCAGCACTTGGGAGGCAGAGGTAGGAGGATCACTGTGAGTTCAAGGCCACCCTGAGACTACGTAGTGAATTTGGGTCAGCCTGGCCTAAAGTGAGACACTACCTTGAAAAACCAAGAAAAGAAAATAAATGAATACTCCCATCTATAGATGGTACATAGCCACATGGCATTCAAATCTGGTATCTACATCACTTTCCAGATGAAATCATACTGGAATAAAAATTAAACTAGAATAAAAGCAAATGATTCCTCAAAGATTTATCTCCATTAATGCTCCTTCACATAGAAAATGTGCAAAGGGTTATAAATATATCTCACTGGAAAGGGTCCTAAATCAGATTAAATGAAAGTTTCAAAATCTTTAAATCAATAGCAAGATATAGCAAAAGTTAATGTGTATATGCTAATTTAGCAGTGCGTATTTGTGTATTAATTGTTAACCTAGCTTTTTAGGTAATTCTTAAGACTTAGAATTAAGGTAAGTTATTCTACATTATGAAACATTTTCCAAGGCCATAATTTACACATTGATACAAAGCAATTATTCTATAGTAAACACATAACCAAACACTCTCCTATGAGTTTGACCTTGTTTAAGGAAATTATACTATTCTAGGATCTTAATATTGTGTGTGTGTGTGTGTGTGTGTGTGTGTGTGTATGTACATGCACACATGTGTAGGTATGTAGGTAGGTAGATAATTATACATTTTCATACACAAAGGAGTACATTTTAATTACTTGAAATTTTCCTAAAGGAGAAATAACCTATGTTTCATAAGCAAGGGGTCTATAACAGGTTAGTGTACCTTTAATGTGAGTCAACAGACAAAGCAGTCAATTTCAAGGAAGAAGGCCTGGATACAGATTCAGGAAGAGGATTCATGTTAAAGGATCACAGCAATGGAAACAACAGGAGTACACAAGTATTCCAACCACAGATTATCCATTAAAAATGAAACATCAACAACCAAACAAACACAACCCTTACCCAGTGATCTGCCCTATGACACAGGACTGAATTCATTTTTTTAAATGTTTTGTTTATTTTTATTTATTTATTTGAGAGTGACAGAGAGAGAAAGAGGCAGATAGAGAGAGAGAATGGGCATGCCAGGGCCTTCAGTCTCTGCAAACGAACTCCAGACATGTGTGCCCCCTTGTGCATCTGCCTAATGTGGGTCCTGGGGAATCGAGCCTCGAACTGGGTCCTCAGGCTTCACAGGCAAGCACTTAACTGCTAAGCCATCTCTCCAATCCAGGACTGAATTCTTTTTTTTTCTCCATTTTTATTAATATTTTCCATGATAACAAAAAAATCCCATGGTATTACCCTCCCCCCCTTTCCCCTTTGAAATTCCATTCTCCATCATATCCCCTCCCCATCTCAATCTTTCTACTTACATATATACAATACCAACCTAATAAAAGCCCTCCTCCCTTTCTTTCTCTTCCCTTTCTATCTCCTTTTTTAACTTACTGGCCTCTGCTACTGAGTTTTTTCCTTCTCACACAGAAGCCCAATCATCTCTAGCTAAGATCCACATATGAGGGAGAACATGTGGCGCTTGGCTTTCTGGGCCTGGGTTACCTCACTTAGTATAATTCTTTCCAGATCCATCCACTTTTCTGCAAATTTCATAACTTCATTTCTCTTTACTGCTGAGTAAAACTCCATTGTATAAATGTGCCATATCTTCATTATCCACTCATCAGTTGAGGGACATCTAGGCTGGTTCCATTTCCCAGCTATTATAAATTGAGCAGCAATAAACATGGTTGAGCAAGTATCTCTAAGGTAATGAGATGAGTCCTTAGGATATATGCCTAGGAGAGCTATAGCTGGGTCATATAGTAGATCAATCTTTAGCTGTTTTAGGAACCTCCACACTGATTTCCACAATGGCTGGACCAGATTGCATTCCCACCAACAATGTAGAAGGGTTCCTCTTTTTCCACATCCCCGCCAACATTTATGATCATTTGTTTTCATGATGGTAGCCAATCTGACAGGAGTGAGATGGAATCTCAATGTAGTCTTAATCTGCATTTCCCTGATGACTAGGGATGTAGAACATTTTTTTAGATGCGTATATGCCATTCGTATTTCTTCCTTTGAGAATTCTCTATTTAGCTCCATTTCCCATTTTTTGATTGGTTTGTTTGATTCCTTATTATTTAACTTCTTGAGTTCTTTGTATATCTTAGATATTAATCCTCTATCAGATATATAGCTGGTGAAGATTTTTTCCCATTCTGTAGGTTGCCTCTTTGCTTTCTTCACCGTGTCCTTTGCAGTGCAAAATCTTTGTATTTTCATGAGGTCCCAGTGGTTAATCTGTGGTTTTATTGCCTGAGCAATTGGGGTTGTATTCAGAAAGTCCTTGCCAAGACCAATATGTTGAAGGGTTTCCCCTACTTTTTCCTCTAGCAGTTTCAGAGTTTCAGGTCTGATGTTAAGGTCCTTAATCCATTTGGACTTAATTCTTGTGCACGGAGAAAGAGAAGAATCTATTTTCATCCTTCTACAGATATATATCCAGTTTTCCCAACACCATTTGCTGAAGAGGCTGTCTTTTCTCCAATGAGTATTTTTGGCATTTTTATCAAATATCAGGTGGCTATAACTCCATGGGGTTACATTTGGGTCCTCTATTCTGTTCCATTGATCTACGAGTCTGCTTTTGTGCCAGTACCATGCTGTTTTTGTTACTATGGCTCTGTAGTATAGGTTAAAATCAGGTATGGTGATACCACCAGCCTTATTTTTGTTGCTCAGTATTATTTTAGATATTCGAGGTTTTTTGTGATTCCAAATGAATTTTTGGATTGTTTTTTCTATTTCCGTGAAGAATGCCTTTGGAATTTTGATGGGGATTGCGTTAAATGTGTAGATTGCTTTTGGTAAGATTGCCATTTTCACAATATTGATTCTTCCAATCCAGGAACAAGGGATGTTTTTCCACTTCCTAGTGTCTTCTGCAATTTCTCGCTTGAGTGTTTTAAAGTTCTCATTGTATAGATTCTTTACTTCCTTAGTAAGGTTTATTCCAAGGTACTTTATTTTTTTTGATGCAATTGTGAATGGGAGTGATTCTCTGATCTCATCCTCTGTGTGTTTGTTGTTAGCATATATGAAGGCTACTGATTTCTGTGTATTTATTTTGTATCCTGCTACATGACTGTAGGTTTTTATCAGCTCTAACAGTTTGCTAGTAGAGTCTTTAGGGTCCTTTATATATAGAATCATGTCATCTGCAAATAATGATAACTTGACCTCTTCCTTTCCGATTTGTATCCCTTTTATGCATGTCTCTTGCCTTATTGCTATGGCTAAGACTTCCAGAACTATATTAAATAAAAGTGGGGACAGTGGACACCCTTGTCTTGCTCCTGATTTTAGTGGAAAAGCATCCAGTTTTTCCCCATTTAGTAATATGTTGGCTGTAGGCTTATCATAAATAGCCTTTATTATATTGAGATATGTTCCTTCTATTCCCAGTCTCTGTAGGACTTTTATCATGAAGGGATGTTGGATTTTGTCGAATGCTTTCTCTGCGTCTAATGAGATGATCATGTGATTTTTGTCCTTCAACCCATTTATATAATGTATAACATTTATAGATTTGCGTATGTTGAACCATCCCTGCATCTCTGGGATAAAGCCTACTTGGTCAGGGTGAATGATCTTTCTGATATATTTTTGTATTCTGTTTGCCAATATTTTGTTGAGAATTTTTGCATCTATGTTCATGAGGGAGATTGGTCTGTAATTTTCCTTTTTTGTTCTATCTTTGCCTGGTTTTGGTATCAGAGTGATGCTGGCTTCATAGAAGGAGTTTGGTAGAAATCCTTCTTTTTCTATTTCATGGAAAAGCTTAAGAAGCAATGGTGTTAGCTCTTCCCTGAAGGTCTGGTAAAATTCAGCAGTGAATCCATCTGGGCCTGGGCTTTTTTTAGTTGGGAGATTTTTGATAACTGTTAGGATCTCCATGCTTGTTATAGGTCTATTTAAGTGATTAATCTCATCTTGATTTAATTTAGGTAGGTCATATAAATCAAGGACATCATCCATTTCTTTCAGATTTTCATACTTTGTGGAGTATATGTTTTTATAATATGTCCCTATGATTTTTTGAATTTCTCTGGCATCTGCTGTGATGTTACCTTTTTCATCTCTAATTTTATTAATTTGTGTCTCTTCTCTCTTTCTTTTGGTCAGATTTGCTAAGGGTTTGTCAATCTTGTTTATCCTTTCAAAGAACCAGCTTTTTGTTTCATTAATTCTTTGTATTGTTTTTTTGGTTTCTATTTCATTAATTTCTGCCCTAATCTTTATTATTTCTTCCCGTCTACTGATTTTTGGTTTGCCTTGTTCTTCTTTTTCCAAGGCTTTAAGGTGAAGCATTAGGTCATTTATTTGCGACCTTTCTAATTTCTTAATATAGGCACTTAAAGCTATAAATTTACCTCTTAGAACTGCCTTCATTGTGTCCCAGAGATTTTGGTATGTTGTGTTCTCATTATTGTTTGACTCTATAAATTTTTTGATTTCCTTCTTGATTTCTTCATTGACCCATTCATCATTTAGTAATGTATTGTTTAGTTTCCATGATTTTGTGTATGCTCTATATCCTTTCTTGCTATTGATTTGTAGTTTGATTCCATTGTGGTCAGACAGAATGCAAGGAATTATTTCAATTTTCCTGAATTTGTTAAGATTTGCTTTGTGGCCTAATATATGGTCTATTTTAGAGAATGATCCATGTGCTGCTGAAAAGAATGTATATTCTGCAGCATTTGGATGAAATGTCCTGTATATGTCTGTTAGGTCCATTCCTTCTATGACCTCGTTTAGTCCAGATGCCTCTCTGTTTATTTTTTCCCGGGATGACCTGTCAATTGATGAGAGTGGGGTGTTAAAGTCACCGACTACCACTGTGTTTGGTGTTATCTGTGACCTTAGTTCTAACAGTGTTTGTTTGATGAATTTGGGAGCCCCCATGTTAGGTGCATATATGTTTAGGATTGTAATGTCCTCCTGTTGGAGTGTGCCCTTAATCAATATAAAGTGACCTTCCTTATCTTTCTTGACTAATGTTGGAGTGAAGTCTGCCTTGTCAGCTATTAGGATAGCAACCCCTGCTTGCTTTCTGGGTCCATTTGCTTGAAACACCGTTTTCCAACCTTTCACCTTAAGATAATGTCCATCCTTTGTAGAAAGGTGAGTTTCTTGGAGACAACAAATTGTAGGGTCCTGCTTTTTAACCCAGTCTGCAAATCTATGTCTTTTGGTTGGAGCATTGAGGCCATTGATATTAAGAGATATTATTGAAAGATGTGTATTTATGCTTGCCATTTTTTTTTTTTTTTTTTTTTGTGGTTCTGGTTCTACCTTTGCTCTCTTATATTAACTAGTATTTGAGTGTTGTTTGTTGTTTTCCAGGTTCCTTATATGTGTGTTTTTCTTTCTCTTCGGCATGGAGGATTCTTTCAAGTATTTTGTGTAGAGCTGGTTTTGTCTTCAAATACTCCTTTAGCCTCCTTTTGTCATGGAATGTCCTTATTTCTCCATCTATTTGAATGGATAGTTTTGCAGGATAAAGTAGCCTTGGTTGACAGTTGTTATCTTTCAGAGTTTGGAATACATCACTCCAAGCCCTTCTGGCTTTGAAAGTTTGTGTTGAGTAATCTGCTGTGATCCTGATGGGCTTGCCTTTGTAGGTAACTTGATTTTTCTCTCTAACTGCTTTCAATATTTTTTCTTTGGATTGTGTGTTTGGTAGTTTGATTATAATATGGCGAGGAGAGGTTCTTTCCAGGTTTTGTCTGGCTGGTGTTCTAAATGCTTCCTGTATCTGCATTGGCACCTCTTTCCCAATTTGGGGGAAGTTTTCTTCTATGATTTTGTTGAAGATGCCTACTATACCTTTGGATTGAAATTCTTCTCCTTCTACTATACCCTGAATTCTTATATTTGATCTTTTCATGGTGTCCCGAATATCTTGAAATTCCCATTCATACTTTTCTATTAGTTTGTCTTTCTCTTTGTCGGATTGTATTAGATCTGTCACCTGGTCTTCTAGCTTAGATATTCTGTCCTCTCCTTCATCCATTCTACTGGTGAGATTTTCTACAGAGTTTTTTATTTCATTAACTGTGTTCTTCATTGCTAGTAATTCTGACTGGTTTTTCTTCATTATTTCTATTTCCTTATTTATGTCTTGTATTGATTTCTTTATTTCGTTAAATTGGTGTCCTGTATCTTCTCTGATTCCTTTGATTTCTTCTTTGAGTTCATTGAACATATTTACAATCATTCTTTTGAAATCTTTCTCAGGCATTTTCTCTAACTCGTTTTCACTAGAGGTCATTTCTGAAGCATTGATGCTTTTTGGTGGATTTATATTGCCTTGGTTTTTGGTGTTTCTTGTGTTATAATGTATATATTTTTGCATCTTGGATTAAGTTACTGCTTAGATTTTCCAGTTAGCTGGGTATCCTTTGCTGTATCTATTGATCTGATATTGTATATCTTCTATGTAGGAGATTAAGATGTTAGGTGTGGCTCTTACCACTCTCAGAGTATCTAGACACGTGGTCCTAGGGGTTAAGTTTGCCTGCTCTGGGAGTATTCAAATAGGTTGAGTGGAATAAAATACAGGAATATTCTAAAATTTAACTAAACCCTATACACATTCAGTCAAGAACAGCACCGAGCATTTATGCAAGATTAGGTATTATAAAAACCAGATCCTCTATCAACAAAGAAGTTAAGATTTCTGGTCTGTTGAGGGATCCAAGTCAGCTTGTGACCAGGTGAGACCCTTCCCTGGTTCAATCCCAGTTACCTCTTTGGATGCTTTTGGTCTCAGTCAAGTTGCTGGCTGGGATGTTGGGCCGCTGTTCTGCTTTCTGGAACTGGGAACTGGCTTTTCCTGTGGGGCAAATCAAGCCTGGCAACTGTGGCCCTGCAGATTGGCGCCCCTGATGCTGGATTCCCCCCGCCCTAGCTGGAGCTGCCGCTGCTGGGACCACTGCTGCTGGATCCGCCACTGGAGATGCCGCTGCTGGGTCTGCCCCCGCTGATCCGCTGGAGCTGTGCTGCTGGGTTCTCCGCCTCTGATCCGCTGGTGCTGCCGCTGCGGGATCCGCCTCTGCCGCTGAAGCCGCTGGAGCCTCCGCTGCTGGATTCGCTGCCCTGAAGCCGATGTGGCCCGTACCGGAGCAGCTGATGGTGTTTTTGGGGCTGGAGTCACGGCTTCCCCCGCCGCTTCTGGCTTCCACCGCCGCTTCCGCTGCCGGGGTCTGAGCCGCCGCTGTTGGATCCCGAGTCGCCACTGCCGGAGCCAGAGATGCAGCTGCCAGTGCCCGTGCTGCTCCTGCCAGAGTCCGAATCGCCACTACCGGGTCCCGAGGTGCTGCTGCCGGAGCCCAAGTCGCCGCTACCGGGTCCCGAGCTGCCGCTACCGGGTCCCGAGCTGCTGCTGCCGGAGCTGCTTCGGCCTGCCCGTGTGGGCTCTGGATATCTCCTACTTCTCCGCTGCTGTTTTAATCTCTTATACACCTCCCTTGTGTATTTTGCTGGGTTTTCTTTGGCTTTTTCTCCCCTAGGCTGCTTAGGCGTGGTTCCTATGCCGCCATCTTGACCGGAAGTCCAGGACTGAATTCTTGATGCAGTTTTCCAAAGAGAAATATGAAAAACAGCTCTAAAAAGGGTTTCCTTTGTCAAATGAGTTTTGAAAGCATGGCATAGTTTGTTTCCCCACTTTGGCATAGCCAGTGTATACTAGTTGACTCAAAGATGTATTACAGTCATGCATTAATATTTTTATCTTAATTTGGTGGGTGCTTCAAACTATATTTGACTTGTCAAAACTTTTAAACTGACACATAATTTGTGAACATTGTTTTACTAAAAAAAATATTCTTCTATAACACAGAACTTGTAGTGAGATAGCACAGACAGAACCCTACTGGGAGCTGTCCCCTTGGGAGGTACTGAATCTATCATTTCTAACTCCCCCACTGGGCAGATATGTTAGATTTTTTTTTTTTTTTTGAGATGGATCACATCATGGAGGGTGAGGGGTATGGAAGATAGCCACAAAAATACTGAGCTTTAATGAAACTATTATAAATTTAGTAGCTATATCATATGTCTGTAACTCCTATACTCTTGAGGGTGAGGCAGAAAGATTTCAAGTTCAAGAACAGTCTGGGCTACATAGCAAGATCCTGACTCAAAATAAAACAAATTATCAGTCAAAGGGGAAAATATTTTAATATTAAAGCTGCAAATTCATCAACTATAGATAAAAGCTCATTGCCAAGGTAGCACCTCATCTGCTGATATGCTATAGATAAGCAAAGTCACAAGTTAAGTGCACAATAAGCAATAAAAGATTATAATCATTTGGTCTCTTTCCTAAAAAGATTTAGTTTCTAGTGGGGACATCAATCATGAAACTATATTAAAAACACTGTAAGAAGATTTGAAAAACAAGGCAGGGACAATTGGAGCTGTAGGAATTCCCTGTTTGTGGTTAGGAAAGGCTACTAAAAGAAAATATTCTAGGAATAAATGAACTGAATATGGAAGAATGGATAGATAAACAGATGGATGGATGAACAAAAGTCAGGAATGACAATGAGAAAAAAAATACTTAGGTAAGGAAACAATCATATACCAGGAAACATGGGATGGGAAGAACACAAATCATATCAAATAGAAAAGCTTTAAAATAATAGAAATCAAGCACCAAACACAATAAAAGCAAAAAAAAAGTTGTCTTCCTTATAGTTCAAAATGCTACGCAAGTGAGTCCAGTTATTTCAACTCACTAAGCAACTATAGTGCAGCCTGTGGATATACAGGCCGTAATAATAAAAAACAACAAATCCCATTGCTTTCAGAAAATTGGGAATATTAACTAGGGGAGAAGGACGTAAATATATATACCAGTAACTAAAAACAAAAGGCAGTGATTCTGTATATTTAATAAGCCAAACCCCAAGTCTATAAACTACCAAAACAAGAGCTGACTCCAAGCTATGATGTTCTGTAAAGTTATATAAGGCACATAGTACTTATTCCAGGTCTTTTGGAATGAATAAGACTGAGTGAGCTAGAGAATGGAGAATTTTCAATATTTTCTTTATTTATTTGAGAGAGAAATGGAGAAAGTGGCAGTTAGAGAGAGCGAATGGGCATACCAGGGACTCCAGCCACTACAATCAAAATCCTGATTTATGCAACACCTTGCTTGTCTGGCTTACCTAGGTCCTTTAGCTTTGTAGCTAGTGCCATAGCCACTAACCCTTTTCTCCAGCCCCAGTAATGGAGAATTTTAAGAAGTCAATACCAGTAACTAAAGGAAAGGTGATGAGAGAAGGCACGGAATGAGTATAGAATATTAAATAAATAATGGGATCACATATAATGAAAGTGGCAATTAGTCAGCCTTATAATATAGTTCATGGAAAATTGTGAATGACCTAGAATATTATATTAACAAAGAGTTTATGCAGAAGAACATTGTGATTAAATCTTTCTGAAGAAAAATTCTCAAATCCTACATTCTGGACATCACTTCAAAAACCGATTTAGAGATGAAAAGAACAGGTGGAAATAACAGAGTCCTTGGCTCATTTTCCATGTCTTCAAGTCAATTTGAGTAGTTTTGTATATTGGATTTCTTTAGAAATTGGTTTAAACAAATTGATCTATACTTCAAAAGATGTTTACTACCCAAAGATTTTAAAATATAGCTCTCATTATCAAGTTGATATGTCAGAGAAACAGGCAGGTGCTTTAGGAAGTTGGGACACTCTAGACCTGATATGGTGAATCTGTTGAAAAAAATAAGTTTCAGTAGAAATGGGAAAATTTAGAATTATTACAAAGTGACAATACTCTTTGAAGAACAGGGGCTGGATGGGCATATAATGATGGCTCTGAGGATCATAACATCTAGAAAGGCAATGATATCATTTCCTGAGGCAAAGATAATAGGCTGAAATGTTGGTAGGCAGGGGTCCTGTACAATTTCATAGTTTGGCTTTAGGTCTATGTCTTGTAACTACAAATATTATAGGATTGGCTATCTCAGGAGAATAACATGAGATTGATATATACATATATGGCCATTTGGGTGCAGAAGAGTAGATATAGCCCCCTAATATTTCTCCAGAGAAAATTTATTCAGAACAAGAGGAACACAAACTGCTAGTATGATATTAACATCATCTTAGCATTTAATGATAGTAACTCTGCTAATAGTTTTATATGCATTATTTCATTCAAGTTGTGTATGAATTCTATGAGAAAAGACTTTCATTATTAAAAAAACAGAATAATGTAGCAATTAACATCTGGCTTTGATATTCAAATCTTGGATCACTTGATTACCCACCTGAGGCAAAAGGTAAGAAACTATTGCTAAAGACACCATATGCTGCTAACCCACAGCATGGAGAGACCTGGCTGTAATCCAGAAGAAAGCCATTCCCAAGACAGTTAGCCTGTTTGGTCCTACTACATAAACTACTGGGGGAAAGTGGCCAGCAATGGTCAAAGCAAGCAGAGGTTTAAGCTACTCAGAAACAAACACCCTGACAGTATGTAAACACCAGTACAATAGTGGCACACAGCCTTGGTGGGTAACCAATAGCTTTCAGATTGGCTAAGAGATCTGCTAATTGTAAAGGAACCCATATCTGGAGTGGGAAACCAGAACAGAATCCTATGGAGACAAAGATTATGCTCTCCAGTGTCAAGCTCGCATTAGTCGTTGGATAAAAGAGGGGTTACATACAACAAAATCTCCCTAAAATAATAATGCTTATCCCATTTAAACTATCCTGACCTCACTCTCCAATGGAGAATATGTTTTTGTTTTTCAGAAGGTAGCAAGACCCAAGGAGATAAACTACCCCTCGCATGTCAGCCAAGCCACAGCCAGAACCACAGAGGAATTAGGGAAACAAGCATGAGTACTGCTTCCATGCTGAACATGATAATCAACACCAGGGTGAAGGAGACAGCCCCTGAGGATACTCAACAATTACCAAAGCAGAGATCCAATGGCTCCTGAGAGCCCATCACTGAAGTAGACTTAAAACTCACAAACCATGGCTCAGGGAATTTTGCAGAAGAGGGGGCAGAAATACTGTAAGAGCCACAGGCTGAGACATCATGCCCAGAGGCATTCCCTCCCCCACAAAAAAAAATAACTGTCTGCTGTGCCCACAACACATAACCCATAATCCCATAGGGAATGCCTGCAACCACACTGAAGAGGGTGTCCTGTGGAATGGGAGTAGTGACAAAGGAAGAGGGAACCAACACTTGATGTATCCATATGAAATATGTTGTTAATAATAATAATGGCAAAAAGTGAGAAAAAGGAAAAATATCTGAAGTTAACCTTAGTGTACATCTTTTAGAGTAAACATTTTCTTATAGTTAAAAATCTTTTATTTATCCAGATTTATAAATATGAAGAGATGGCTATTGGCTATTGTCACCACCCACTATAGAATTATTGATGGCCAAAATGACGAGATCAAGTCTTGTCTGAACTGTTTTAATTGATTATGATGATTATGAATTCAAATCTCACCACAAACCATTTGTCTCTAGCTTTGTAAAACATCACATATGATTTTTGAGCCAAAAAAAGGAACAAGGTCTTTAACCCTGCAGTTATTATAAAAATTATTTAGTAATATACAAAAACATTTTATACAAAATAGAGAACAAAACCTTCAAACTTATACAACACTGCTAATAATATATGCTTTCTAATCACCATTGTTTCATATTTAATATCTTCTGTTACCTAAATGATATGTTAGCTAAAGAAAAGAATGGATTGCAAGCATGTTGATAGGAATGAACATGATCAAAAGCTAGAAAAGAACTTTATAAAAGTGGGCTGATGGGCATTTTCAGTATCTTTCTTTACTGGGGAAATGATGCTACTTAAATTGCCATTTAATTTACTTCAAAGATTGTTGCATGAGATATGCCCAGTCCTATGAAACAAACAAGAACATTTAAACCATGGCCACAGTCCTTGAACAACCACATTGTGTCCTAGAAGACAGAGCATAATCAGGAAATGAAGAAGTTTCAAACAGGTCATGACTTAAAAGAATCTCAAATGAGCAATGCACCAAAGCACTGGAAACAAAAGCCCCAGCTCTCACTCCACGAAAATCTATACAGCTTTAAACACTCCAGAATGTGGCATTTGTTATGCCTGCTGCAGCAATTAGAAGCTGGAGCTGAAATCGATGCAACAGCCACTGGAGCAATCTGCAGCTGTGGGGCTGCAGTTACTTACAGACATAAATTCTCCCTGGCTTTGAAGTTTGATTCACCTCATTCTTACCACCTCAGTCCCCCTGTGACTACAAGGTACCAGACATAAGGTCACTGTCCTTAAAAATTACTCAGGGTTAATTATTGGGTTCTAAGTCTACAGAGACCACAGGAAAACGTTACATAAAGGCTTCCCAGCAATTACTGGGCATTGCCTATAGTGCCAGCACATCACTGAGCCTTTCCTACAGCAATCACATCTGGTATTAGTCCTAATTCCAAAATGTCACATTTAGGATGCCACTGAATGACTTCGTACCTTCATCTCTTACCACATTACACTTTCTCTCAAAACCTTCCACCTCAGAATTGCTATCTCAGTCTACTTGATATGGCTGAATTTACTTCCAACTCTCCAGACCCAGGAATTCTGAAGTCTTTCCTTCACCTTACAAGTCATGGAAAACCTTGCCCAAAAGCTAGCTACCCAGGTCATCCATCTAACTTAGTTCTCTCTCCTTCTTCTTTTAATTTATTACAACTTCATTACAGAATATTACTTTTCTAGTCATGTCTCACATGCTTGGTTATTAGTGTTCCAAAATCTCATTTAATTTCATCCAACACAGTGCCTTGTAGTATGTACTGAACAGTCAGGAGGAAATAACTTAAATGAAAGTATTGTATAAAAGAAGATGGTGGGGTGAAGAGATAGCTCAGCAGTTAAGGTGCTTGCCTGCAAAGCCTAATGACCTGGGTTCAGTTCCCCAGTACCCACATAAAGCTAGATGCACAAAGTGTCATGTGCATCTGGAGTTCATTTAAAGTGGCTGGAGATCCTTGTGGACCCATTCTCTTGGTCTTTCTTCTATCTCTCTCTGGTGCTCTAAATGCCAGAACTATAACACTAACACTCTGGTTTCTCTATCAGGTTAATATATTTATTTTAAACCATACTTGGAAGGAAGTCCTTGAATTTATTTTGAAATGATAAAAGTCTTAATTGAAAGAGAAAAGGGTACATACTGAAGCTTCTGGAATGAGGCTCGTAGGAGATCATGTTATACGGTGCCTTACAATAGATCGTAAACAAAAATGGGATTTTAAAACTCAACATCTAATACTTTCGCAAGATGAAAGCTGTCTAAAGTAGAATGTGTGTGTTGCTATTTCACAGTGCTTCTATTCCTGACCATACTAGTTATGTTAAGCTTTTGCATATTAACTTAATGGCAAGGTGGAAAATAATGCAGGCTACAGATGATTTTTCTGTATTGTGTCTCTCATGCAGTATTTGCAGTTGTTAAAGAAAATCTCATTAAAGGAGATTGCCTTGGATCTGTAGAGCAGTAGAAAGTTTAAGTGAAGGAGCATAGCAATGCAGCCTGAGTCCTTCCATCAGAGCTGTAGTAATGGCAGCTTCTGGGGAGGGTGAAGGAAGAGGAAATGGTTCTTATGCATTGTGGCATGCTTCAAACAGAACTCTGTAAAAGTTTTGTGAGGTATTTTAAGGAGAATAATGCATGCAAATTTATTTTGACCTTGTGATGTGATTTAGTTTATATACAAATGATAGAATGGCTAATACTGGGTAAGGAACTTGCCAAATATGACTGTATTCATTTACTTCAATAGGACAAGCATTTAAAAATGTATTCTTCCAACATATTATATTTAATAAATACTTGTTATTTTAGATCTTGAATCTGATACTTCCCTCACACATGCAGAACCCCGTATATTTCAAGATGGCTTAAAAAATCCAAGGGGGTGGAAAGACTGTCAGAGCCACACATTGGGTCATGACACGCAGAGACATTTCCTCCTACCCAAAACTAAAGGCTAACCCCACAATGCACAACCTAGATACCCAAACAAGGAGGGTCCCTGTGGAGCGGGGAGGACAGGGAGGAGGCTAACAATGGTACCAACTTGACTGTATTCACTGACTACAAAAATTTTTTAAAAATTAAAAATCCAAATAATGAAAAGTTTGGTCCCTGTGGTCCCTTCCCACTCTGTATTCAAAGGATATGATGCAACTGTCCCTGAGAAAGTTTGAACTGATGGTTGGGAAGAGACCAGCAAAGTCTGAAAGCAGCTCCATATATTTGAGAAGGTGATCATGAGGGCAGTTTTTGGTGGGAGCTAGAAAGGAAACCACAGGCCTGATATAGCTCAGGTCAAAACTAATGAGCTTCTGCTGTTTCTATATCCTCTTTAGAGTTCTAGATTGCACACAGGTTGAGGAAATGATCACATTTATGTTCAAGGACATCACCCTCTCATTCTAATGGGCAGGTGAAAAAGTGATAATCCCAATGTGAGATAAAATGTGATGATTGGGTAAGTACAGAAAAAGTGGTAGTGGAAGTACAGGAAAAACACATGTATTGCAGTCTTGGTAATTAGGACATTTGGGGGAAGACTAGATTTCAGTTTATACTAATATTAATAAGAAGTCGGTCAAGGGCAGGGGGAATGGCTTAGTGCTTAAGGTGTTTGCCTACAAAGCCAAAGGACCCAGGTTTGATTCCCTAGGATCCACGTTAGCCAGATACACTAGGGGGCTCATGTGTCTGGAGTTCGTTTGTAGTGGCTGGAGGCCCTGGTGTGCCCATTCTCTCTCTCTCTCTCTCTCTCTCTCTCTCTCTCTCTCTCTTTCTCCCTCCCTCCCTCTTTCTCTGTCAAATAAATAAATAAAATATTTTTAAAAAGGAGTCAGTCAAATAAGAAGAAAAAGACAGTTCAAGAAGATGTCACTAAACAAGTAAAGACCTATCACAAAGAGGCAACAGTTTGTGTAGGAGAGCAGACTGGAGTGCATAGGAACAAACTCACTCTCAAGGCAGTTGGAGATTTAACCTTCACTCCAATATTTATGGAGGGGAGTGTTTGAAACCTCCATTAGACAAATGACATGGCAGCTTCTAACAGATTCAGAATTCAGTCATGGTGATGCTATTTATGGCTATGCAGTAGAGTTTTCCAACTGCAGGTAGGAAACTGTGTGGGAGAAAGGGATTACCTGGATTTTTGGTAAAAAACCATTTCCAGGATTTCCATTCATAGTCTAAACTAATTTAGGCCATGACTACATGTCCTGTACAGTCAGACATGATGTGAATCACGAACTCTATGAAGAAACAAGCTACTTGTTCGGTCCACACATTCCTCCCACTCTGCCAGGGAGACCTCCAAAGACTGCTTTATTACCAGGCTACTGAGACTACATTAGTCAATTAACTAATTAATTAAAAGTGATAACACAGCATTAATAACTCCTTTTTCGCAAATATGGGCTTAAAGATCCTCAGAAATACAAAAAATATACAGAAGAGAAGGGTTACCGGCAGCAGATATCATACTGCCTTTGGCTGCTTGACATATATCAGATCTCTAAGATCTTTAAGAAAATCTGGGTAAATCCAGCCCCTGGACCAAAGATGAATTCCTTAAAACTGAACCATTTGAGATGCACTTTGTGATGTGACAGTTTGATATATTTTATATCATCATAATGAATCCTCGATTATCCAATTTAATTGTATGACTACTTGCATTCTGAATTAGAGATGCTTTTCTTCATTTTAACAAGCAGTTCCATTTGTCACCGACTAGGGAGCTGCTGGGGAAATTAATGGCCCTACTGTTATGCAGCCTCTGCAAAATTTCTCCACAACTCGCAGAACCCAAAGCTTGATTGTTTGCTTCAAATATGCTTAGGAGGTAGACATATGGGGAGGCAGGCTACACATGTTGTTTTGGACTACAAACAAAGGATGTTTGGAGAAAGGGTTAGGAAAATGGGAAAAGGTTGAATCAGTGAGGCATCTGAATGCCAAATCAGAGAGTTTGGATATTTGAAGGAAGCTGAGGTAATCATTATGTAACCATAAATCCATGGCTATTTTAAAACTTATTCCAATATAGGTTTTGCAGAAATGTGCTTTCTTTATTAGAGAAAACAATAAGTTATTAGCTCATATTATATATATTATATCAAGTTTGATACCAGCTTTGTTCCTCTTAATGGCATAGAATCATTTGTCATCTGGGATTCAGAAGCCTTGTATAACTTTCATGTCCTTTCAGTGTACAAAACTAACCTGAATTAAATGGGAAGTGCATTCATTTTTGGGCTGGCTTTCCTTTTCTTGAACACAAAAGAAAAACTAGCTTTGTTTTTTATATAAATTTTATGCTCATTTTTCTTTATTATTATTTTGTTTTTCAAGGTAGGGTCTCTCTCTAGCTCAGGCTTACCTGGAATTCAAAATGCAGTCTTAGGGTAGCCTCAAACTCATGGCTATCTTCCTACCTCTTCCCACCAAGTGCTGGGATTAAAGGAGTGAGCCACCACACATGGCTAAGAAAAAATAGTTTTACTTGTAATAAGAGCTACATTATATACCCAAAGTAATAAAATGGACTGGAGAGTTATGCTACAGGTACTTGCTCAGTGATGGGGATTGTGGAAGACATGTGGAGATGATGATCACTCAGATTCTAGTCAGGAGTCAGAAACCACATCCTTTAATTTAACAGAGAAAATGAAAGATAAATAATTAACAAGGTTTAACATTGTTAATCTAGACAATTTATCTGGTATAACTATTACACATCTATGAAGGTCCTTTTCTTTTTTATTTAAATTTTTTTGTTTGTTTATTTATTTATTTGAGAGCGACAGAGAGAAGGAGGCAGAGAGAGAGAGAGAGAGAGAATGGGCGGGCCAGAGCTTCCAGCCTCTGTAAATGAACTCCAGATGCGCGCGCCCCCTTGTGCATCTGGCTAACGTGGGTCCTGGTGAATTAAGCCTCGAACCGGGGTCCTTAGGCTTCACAGGCAAGTGCTTAACCACTAAGCCATCTCTCCAGCCCCCTTTTCTTTATATAGAGTTCTTTATTCTACATATTAGCTGCTATTATGAATGCCTCAAAATCCCAGCTCATATTTCAAAGTTACCTGGTATTCATGTACTATCTTATATCCAATATTGCACATTTAAGACCCAACAGAATGAAGACTTACTAAATTGGATATCTTTGGGATTCATGATGCAATCAGTTTAATTGTGTTTGTCCTTTGTATACCCAACAATTGACTTCCTAAAAGGGGTACAATCCAATTGGTAATAATATCCAAAGTACCAGTCTTCCATCATGTTAGGCTGCAATGACCTTTCCTTTCTGAAATAACAGCTCATGTGCAAAACTTGAATTTCTGGCTATCCATGTAAGATGTCTATGATTTTAAACCCCTTACTCCTCAGTAGAAACTTAGTGCTATTGTTCTAGGAGTAACCACAGAGATATGGTATTAATATGAGTCTACTGGATTGTGGTTGGCCTCTACTACTGCCCTGTAGTACAGATACAAGCCTGTTCTTTGCATGCCATCCCAAATACCTTACTTCTCTCTAAGGCACTAAATTTTCACTTTAAGATATTTGAAGATAGTGAATGCCTGCTTCAATAGACTTCTATAAAATATGCTCACAGCAAGCATACACTTCATTTATTTTCATGCACCAGGAGACTGAAAACTGGAAGAGCAGAGTACTGGGTGCTACAGACTGGTTTCATCACTTACACCCATGACATTGTGTGATGTGTTTTATCTTCCCATATACTGGAATTCTTTTTTTTTCAATATTTTATAATTTATTTGAGAGAGAGCGAGAGCACCAGATAAAGAGAAAGAGAAAGAGTACACCAGGGCCTCTAGCCACTGCAAATGAACTCCAGATGCATGTACCACCTTCTGTGTCTAGCTTACATGGGTACTGAGGAATTGAACCTGGGTCCTTAGGCTTCACAGGCAAGCACCTTAACTGCTAAGCCATCTCTCCAGCCCATGCCTTGAAATTCTTATCATTAAAACATATATTATGAAAATCCCTACCACACAAAGAGCATACTAGGGAAGGCATTGCCTTTGATCCCTGTCGTCCTGTTATTCCCATGGTTGCATAACATTGCAAGATAAATGGAATTCTGTAGTTGTAATTAAAGGAACTAGTTAGTTGAGATTTAAAGAGCAACCACATTATTCAGTTGGGCTTAGTGTAGTAACATGAGCTCCTTAAGGCAGAAGTAGTCAAAAAAAACATGACGCACGAGAAGGATCTGACATGTCATCAATTGCTCAGAGATGGAGGGAGCTAGGCAGAAAAAAGGAAGAAAGAAATGAATTTGCCCAATGAGCAATGTAGAAGGGGAGAATTGAACGCTAGGTGAGTCTTTGATTTTTATTATAGTAAGACCTTAATTAGAGAATACAATCATATTGTCTCAGATTTATGACCTCCAGAATCATGATATAAATAAGAATTTTGTTTTGATCCACTAAGCATGTGGTAGTTTGTTTTATAAGTTACACAATACTACAAAATGAAGACAAGGGTAATATGGTAAATAGTTCATGCAAAGTCACTGTCCTTTGCAAAAAATCTTCATTGTTTCATTTAGTACCCACTCCCTGTTCACCCATGATTTGAAGTCTTTGTTGAATTAAATTTTTTTAAACCTTTTTATATGCAATCTTTATTTTTACTTGATTATACTGAGTTATATAAGCTGATTTTTATGCAAGTATATAATACATTTTGAGGTTATTTTACCTCCATTCCTTACTATCTGTCCCTTTCATGTCTTTTCCCTCCTGTTGGTCTGCCATGCTTCCCTAGACACTTTTGCTCTTATTGTCATGTCATCTATATAAACATGGTTTTATATATCTATATAAGATATAGGATCCATAAATTACACAAAATATGTGATGTTTGTCTTTCTGAGAATGACTTAATTCACTTAATATAAGCATCTCCAGTTTCACTCATTTTCTGCAAATGACATAACTTCATTTTTCCTTATTGCTGCTAAAACCTCAATGTGTGTATAAGCTACACCTTCCCAATCCATTCCTCTGTTCCTTACACCTAGGTTGGTTCCATAACTTAGCTACTGTGAACAGTGCTACAATAAACATGAATGTGTCAGTATCTCTGTGAAATGTTGACTTGAAGAGTCCTTTTTTTTTATTTTCAGTAACTCTTGTCTTTTATTATTGAAATATTTTCTGAGCACTTAGAGTCTTTGGGGTGAATGCCCATGAGTGGTATTGCTGGGTCATATATGAAGTCTATTTTTAGATTTTTAGGACCCTCTAAAATGATTTTCATAGTGGCTAAACTCATTTGCATTCCCACCTGCAGGGTATAAGATTTTTGTTTTACTTTAGCACAAGAATAACTTTTAGAAGGTGACCTTTTGGTGATGCTCTCTATCTGAGGAAAGTGTGCTAAGTAACCTCTCAGAGAAGTTAGTAATAAATGTTCAAGCTCATGCTGAGCTCAGTGCTTCTGGGTCCATGTTCTTTCATCAAAATATCTTTCTGGGAGTTTTTTCCAAGCCTTTTGTAGGCAGTCATTCCCTTCAGGATTCTGCATTTTCCTATTCTTCATTACTCTTCAGGTAGGTCTGATTAACAGACTACAGCATGGGCTTGGTGCTTGATCCTGGTCATAGACAGCCCTGCATGGTAGTAACACCAGGAATCTTCATTATCTTTTCTTCTATGAAGACTCTGGAGGGCTCCTTATGGTCCTGTTACTATATAAGTCTAGAGATCTCATTCCAGACTCTCATTGAGCCAACTAGGACATAAAGTAAAATCCTTGGTCTAATTTTAGCTAAAAACCAGAGATTGGTTCATCAACATGTATCTTTACCTGTATAACTCTCTTCCCCACAAAATTAAGGTTTTAATAATAGAATAAAAAACATGATCTCATTCGACTTCTTGTCAGGATGGCATCTGCCTAACCTTGCCTCACCTCATGGGGAAGAAAAGGCAAGACCCTTAATATTCTTTTTTTTTTTTTTTTTTATTTTTTTTTTAGGGGCTTGCTGATTCTAGTAGGCTTCCAGTGGAAGGATACTGAGGATCAAAACAGGGAATCCACTGATGCCCACACTCTTGGGTAGCCCACCAGTCCCCCAATCCCCTCAAGCAGCCGCAGTCCCAGCAGGAGGGCCGTCCTGCACTAACTGCAGGCCAAGTGGACCCAAGCTAGCAGGCTAGGTCCTCCGCCCTAGCCGCCATGACGCAGAGTTCCACAGGGGCAATAGCCTTCCCAGTCATAGTTCCTATCCCAGCCTTTCTGAACCCTGCATGCATAATCGCAGGCCCACTCACCACCTTCCCCTCCTACCCCCAAGCAGAGATCCAGGCCAGCAGGCCAATATCCCTGCCATAGACTTTCTGACCCTCAGATGCGATTGCCAGCCCACTTGCTGCTGCCCTTTTCCACCCCCAAACAGGGACCCAGGTTAATGTGTCCACTTTAGCCTTTCTGAACTCTGCGGAAAATCTCCATCCCACTCACTGCCAACCATCTCCGCAAGACCAGTAGGCTAACATCCCACACTCTAGGCTTTCAGAACCATTGTGATGGGCAGACCACAGCAAAAAAGGAATAGCATGAAAAATCAGACGCAAGTAAATCCAGCTAGACGGCCCAGTCCCACAATGGGTGCCTCTAATCAAAACATAGAAGAGACAAGAGGATCAGAACCCCAAAATGAAGATACAAACTATGTACACTTTGGGTTGGAGAGATTGCTTAGTGGTTAAGTGCTTGCCTGTGAAGCCTAAGGACCCCACTTCAAGGCTTGATTACCTAGGACCCACGTAAGCCAGATGCACAAGGTAGTGCATGCATCTGGAGTTCGTTTGTAGTGGCTGGAGGCCCTGGTGTGCCGATTCTCTCTCTCTCTCTCATAAATGAATAAAAATAAACAAAAAAATGATAAAAAGAGTATGCAACACTGGCCAAGAAAACAGCATCACTTGCAGAAACTCAATAAAGGACCAATAATTAGATGAATGGTGTGCTTGCTAGATTAAACCTAATAGAAAAGAACGAGGAAGATTCCAAAGACACTTAAAGGATATGAAAGAGAACAAAAAAGAGGACCTCAATAACCAGCTGGCTAAGCTCAATTAAGACATAAAAAATACAAGGATGAATACCAAGAATCATTAAGAAAATCAGAAAATGACATGAAAAGAGAACTTGACAGAGGGTTGGAAACTGTTCATAAAAATTCAGTAGAAAATACAAACCAAATTGAACAAACCCAAAACCCTATAGAAGCTCTCAAGAATAGAGTCAGCCATGTGGAGGATAGAAACTCAGAACTAGAAGACAAAACAGAAGAAACAGTTCATGAGTCCAAAAATTTCAATAAGTTCAAAAATTTCTGTGAACAGAACATGAGGGAACTGTGGTATACCCTTAAGTGTCCCAACATTTGGATCATGGGAATACCAGAAGGAGAAGAAATACAGACCAAAGGCATGGAGAACTTATTTAACAAAATTATCAAAGAAAACTTTCCCACTCTCACAAAACAAAGTCCCAGCAAGTTATAAGAAGCTAACAGAACTCCAAACAGACTAGACCAAATGAGAAATTTTCCAAGACATATTATCATAAGCATCAATCACAAAGAGAAAGTCCTAAAGGCAGCTAGGGAGAAACAACAGGTTACATAAAAAGGAAACCCCATCAGAATTACTTTAGACTTCTCAATGCAAACCATAAAAGCCAGAGGGCCTAGAATTGAACACTGCAAGCTCTAAGAACTTATGGCTTCCAACCCAAACTTCTCTACCCAACAAAAGTGTCCCTCATAATAGACGGTGAAAGAAAAACTTTCCATAATAAAACTCAGCTTTATAACTGTATGAACACAAACCTACAGAGAGTACTTCAGGGAATGCACCACACAGAAGATTCAAATAACCAACCTCAAGTGCCTACAAGAAGCATATCACAATAACCAAACTTTGAGAAGGCACAAAAACTACAAAGGCCAATAAACCACCAAACCACATAAACCATTAGTGGCCTTAACTCACCTATCAAGAAACATAAGCTAACAGGGTGGATCATAAAATTAGACCCCTAAATCTTCTATCTTCAAGAAACCCACATCAACTCTAAAGACAGACACTTCCTCAGGGTGAAAGAGTGGAAAATGATATTCCAAGAAAATAGAAATAAGAAACAAGCAGGTGCAGCTATACTAATATTGGACAAAATAGACTTCAAACCAAAAGTAATCAAAAAAGACAAAGAAGGCCACTTCTTACTTTTCAAGGGAATGATCCAACTAGAGAATATCACAATCATCCATCTTTATGCAACAAACACAGGTGCACCACAATTCATAAAACAAAACATACTTGACAACAAAACATAAATGACCACCAACACCATCATATTTGTGAACTTCAATACTTTACTATCAGCAATAGACAGATCATCCAAACAGAAAACAGGGAAGTGAGAGAGGTCAACAAAACCATAGATCAATGAGATCTAATGGTCATCTACAGAACATTCTACCCCAAATACACAGAATGCACATTCTTCTCAGCAGCCCATAGAACCTTCTCTAAAATAGATCATATACTGGGTCATAAAGCCTGCCTCCACATATTTAGGATAATTGATATAATTTTCTTCATGATATCAGATCACAATGCTGTATTGTTAGAAATTAACAACAAAAGAAGCACCAGGAACCCAGGCAACTCCTGGAAACTATAAAACACATGCTTAAACAATAAATGGGTAGTGGACGAAATAAAAAATGAAATTGCAAAATTTCTAGAAATGCATGACAATGAGAACATAATGTACCAAATCTTATGGGACAAAATGAAGGGGGTCCTCAGGGAAAAATTAAGTGTGCTAAATGCCGTCATAAGAAACACAGAGAGATCCCAAATCAATAACCTAATCATCCATCTAAAGGCATTGGAAAAACAAGAAGTATCCAACCCCAAAAGCTCAAGATGGAAAGAAATAAACAAAATTACAAATGAGAAAGGAGAGATCACAACAGACATAAGTGAAATTGGGAGAATCATCAGTACTTACTTCAAAAACCTCTATTCCACAAAATTGGTTAATATGGAGGAAATGGATGAATTCCTGGACACATACCACCTACCAAAGTTAAATTCAGAGCAGATTACTCTCATAAACAAATCTGTCACAACCACTAAGATTGAAAGGGTAATCAAAAACCTCCTTAAAAGGAAGAGTCCAGGGATGGAGGGATGGCTTTGTGGTTAAGGTGTTTTCCTGTAGAGCCAAAGGACCCAAGTTCGATCCCCAGGACCCATGTTAGCCAGATGCACAAGGGGGCACATGCATCTGGAGTTTGTTTGCAGTGGCTGAAGGCCGTGGCATGTTCATTCTCTTTCTTTCCCTCTTTCTCTGTCAAATAAATAAATATGTATATAAAAAAAGAAGAGTCCAGGACCAAATGGCTTGTCTGCTGAATTCTATCAAACCTTCATGGAAGAACTGAAACCAATTTTTTTTTTCAAATTGTGCCACACAATTGGGGAACAGAGAAAGCTTCCCAATTCCTTCTATGAAGCTAGTATCACCCTAATACCAAAACCAGGCAGAGATGCCACAAGAAAAGAAAACTACAGGCCTATTTCCCTAATGAACTTAGATGCAAAGATCCTGTACAAAATCCTCACAAACCAAATTCTAGAATACATCAAAAGCATTATCCACCTGAATCAATTAAGCTTCATCCCAAGAACTCAGAGATGGTTCAACTATAGAGGTACCAACAGATCCAGATATTACCTTTCTAGGCATTTGCTCCAAAAGCTCCAAACCTCAGCTCAGAGATATTTGTTCAACCATGTTTAAAGCAGCTCAATTTATAATAGCTAAGAGCTGAAATCAACCCAGATGTCCATCATTAGACAAATGGATAACTAAGATGTGGTATATGTACACAATAGAATTCTATGCAGTAGTAAGGAAAAAAATGACACAGTGAAATTTGAAGGCAAATGGTCAAACTTGAAACAGATCATTCTCAGTGAACTCACCCAATCACAGAAAGATAATTGTCACATGGTTTCATTCATATGTGGCTCCTAAACTGAGTCTGCCTGAGATGTTGGCATAACTAATAAACATCTGAAGGTCTAGATGATAGGGATGGTGGGGCAGGAGGGGAGGGTAAGGTTGGGCGGGGACAAAAATACTGGACCCAAATGGAAATGGTACCATACAATCCTATGTTCTGAAAGACATAATAAAAAGTTGAACCTTCATCAAGTGCTTAGAGAGAACACATGATTCACAGGATCCTGGAGATGGTATGATAAAGACTATCTTCAATCTTCTCCTGTCTCTCTCTCTCCTTCTATCTCTCTCTCTCTCTCTCTCTCTCTCTGTCTTTTCTCTTTCTCTTTTATATTACCTATCTTTATCTTCCTTCTTCTCCCTTGGTACTGACATGTAACTTCGAGTACCAGCATGTGGGAAACATCCACAATGAGCTGTTGATCAGAGAGACCTACAAGGTTTCCCAAAAGAAGACAGAATTCTGTCAGAGTACTTGATGACCCACCAAAGGTTAATTATAAAACCTTACTGCTGAAGACATCATATTCTGTTGGGACAGAACATGGAGCGACCTGGCTGGAAACTGGAAGTGTCAATCCCCAGACAGTTAGCTTATCTAGTGCCAAAAGGTGTTACATGAGCCACTGGGAGAAAATGACCAACATCTGTCTAAGCAACTCATGGTCTAAGCTACTCACCAGCAATCAATCTAACATGTTGCTCACACAAGTGCAATAGTGGCACACAGTCATGGTAGGTTACCAACTGCTCTTGATTTGGCTAACAGATCTGCTCAGTGGAATGGAGCCTATACCTGGAACAGGGAAACAAGTCAGAACCATATCCAAAAATGAGCCCACTCTCCAATATCAAGCTCTCAATAGTGGTGGGCTACAAGAGGGCCTACACCTATTAAATTTTCCCTAAAATAATAATGGCTATCCATGTATCTTACACTGACCTTACTCCATTAGAGAATTTGCTTCTCTTTCTCAGATGGTCACAGAACCTGAGGAGAGAATTAGCCCATCATACCCCATGAGGGCACCAGGTGAAGCCATAGAGTTAGTGGGGAAATGAGCAAGAGATGCTTTCTCAGTGAACCTGATATCAGGACAAGGGTGAAGGAGTCAGACACACAGAGCACTCAACTCCTATCAAATCAGATATACAGATACACAGAGACTCCCAAGACCTCCCGTCACTAAAGCAGACCTAAAATGAACCCAACATGGCTCAGCGAAATTTACAGAAGAGGGGGCAGAAATATTATTAGAGCCATAAATTGGGTCATTATGCACAGAGATATTGTCTTTCCCCCATAACTGATAGCCACCCCACAATGCAACATACACAATCTGCAGGGGCTGGAGACGACAGCAAGAAGGTTAAGGATGGTAACATCAGGGTTATATACACACTATATACATAACTAATAAAAAATACAACATCAATATACAGAAACCAACTGAGTATGCTTGCAATGATTAAACCAAAATATGAAAATTCCATTGTAGAAAAAATTAAAGACATAAATCATTTTAATGACCTCCCACATTCACAGTGCGAAAGACATAAGATGTTTAAATTGATAACATACATTATGCAATATGTACAGTAGTTAATGTTTCAATGCCATTCTTATCAAAAAATTCCAACTGCCTCCTATCAGAAACTGACAAGCTAATTACTAAAGTTTATACGGATTCAAAGGGCCCAAAATAAGGTCATTGAAATTCTTCAAAAAAATAGGATTATAATACTAATACTTATTGATTTTAAAACTTACTACAAAACTACAGAGTAATCCAATGGACTCAATATCCTACCACAAAGAAACTTGTACACCCATGTTCATTGGGGTTCTCTTCACAATAAGTAGGAAATAGAATCAGCCTGTCTGTCTATCAACTGATGACTATGTAATGAAATTGTGGCACATACACACAATTGAATTTTATTCAACTGTAAAAAATGAAGTGATGAAGTTTGTAGAAAAATTAATGGAATAGAAATATTATACTAAGTGAGGCAACCCAGGCCCTGAAAGGCAAAAATTGCATGTTCCCACTTACATGTGGGTCCTAACTTTTAATGCTTGTATTTAAGTAAATAAGGGGATGTGTGAGTGAGTATAGACAGTGAATTGAGATAGGAGTTCATGAGAGGGGAGAAACGGACTATGACAAAGCAGGCACAGAGGAAGACAAAAGGAAAGATGTAATATAAAAGTAGAAAGAAGGCTATCATGTGGGGACAGAACAAGAGAGTAGGGGCTCAAGGGCAGAATAAGGAAGGAATAAGGGAAAGCCAAAATTTGAAAAGCACTGGGATGAAACTTAATTCTTTTTAAAATTTATTTATTTATTGTTAAATTTTGTTCATTTTTATTTATTTATTTGAGAGTGACAGAGAAAGAGGCAGATAGAGAGAGAGAGAATGGGCGCGCCAGGGCCTTCAGCCACTGCAAACAAACTCCAGACGCATGCACCCCCTTGCATCTGGCTAATGTGGGTCCTGGGTAATTGAGCCTTGAGCCAGGGTCCTCAGGCTTCACAGGCAAGCCCTTAACCACTAAGCCATCTCTCCAGCCCAAAACCTAATTCTTTATATGCTAGTAATAATACTTATTTTTAAATAAACTACAAGTAATCAAGATAGTATGTTGTTTATATTTTGATAGATAAATATATAAGCAACTACTATCTAGGCTCTAAAAACTAAGTCTTGCACTTACAGTCAACTGACTTTTTCAATTTTCTTGAGGTATAACTGAAAAAAAACACATATATCCAAATTGTATAACATGATGATTTGATATTTGTATTGTGAGATTATTACTATTATCAAAAATTAATATATCTATCATCTAAGAGCCTTTGAAGTATGTATGGTTAGAATACTTAACTATCCTTCTCTGAGAGACTTTAAGTATTCATTTGCTGGCATCCAGAACCTTTTCCATCTACTAACTGTGAGTTTCTATCCTTTTACCAATATCTCAACATTTTCCCATCCCTCTTGATTAGCCCTTGTCCACTCTCTGATTCTGTAACTTGACTTCTGTAGTTTCTGTGCATAAGTGAGACCATGCCATACTTATCTCTGTTTAAAGTTTATTTCAATAGTTTCATTTATGTAGTTGAAAATGGTGAGTTTTCTTTCATTTTAAGGCTATGTATATATTCACACATCTCATGATTTCATTATGTATTCGTCCAAAAGACATTTAAGTGGCTTACATATCCTGATAATTGTGAATACTGCCACAATTCATTTCTGAGAGATGCTTATTTTATTTATTTTTGATATAGACTTCTATGATTTGGATATGATTTTGGAGATTTGTTGCAAAGTGGTGGTAGGATCTTTATGAAGTGAAATCTAGTAGAGTATCCTTAGGTTATTTGTGATCATTATCTACAAAGAAACTAACATCATTTTCATTGTATACTGAGTTAGTTCTGGAGTCTGCCTCCTGACTTTGGAATCACTCTGTGACCTCATGTCTTGTCTTGATTTCTCCCTCTTGCACACAGGTCCAATATTGTAATACCACCTGAGATCCTCACTAGAGCCAAGCTTATCAGTTTTTTTTTTAACTTTTTGTTGATATTTTCATAATGTAAAAAATATGTTTTAATTATAATCCCCTCTTATTACTTTGTTTTGTCCCCTCTCCCTTCCACTGAACCCCTTTTGCTTTACAACTAGTTCCTGTTCTATTTTTCATCAAAAAAATAACTCCTTGTGATATTGATTTTTTCCTACCTTTGCAAAGATTATATTTTATTTATTTTTGCTTTGTACTTTCTCTTTTCTTTCTACTAACTATAGTCTCCATTTGTATTTTTTCTGATTATTAAAGTATACCATTTGATTCTTTACTTGAGTTCTTTCTTTTTTTATTGAAGTAGGCATTTATTGCTACAACCTTCCCTCTTGGGAAGGCTGTTACCTTGTCCCATAGTTTTAGTTTGTTTCATTTAAATTACTGGCCCATTTATTGTTCAGAAACATAGGGTTTAGCTTATACACCTTTTTTCCAAACAAAAAAAAATCCTTCTTTATGACTAGTTAGAAAGATGAAAGGGTTCAGTAGAAGGTGGTAGGGAGGTGAGACAAGGAAAGTCAACAGGAGTTTATGATCAATATACACTGTACAACTATCAGAACTGTCATTAAATTCTGAAAAGTACACTTGATATTTACTTTCAGAACACTGTGGACTAAAAAGACACTGTGCCAGGTATCTTCTGATATATGATTTAAATCTTCTCAAACTTCTACACACACGTTTTTAGGAATCTATAAGATCTATTCAGCAGAGTGCTCCATGTGTGCTTGAGGACGCAGACTTCTACTGTCTGAGAACATGTTCTGTTACCTTGGTAACATAGTGCTTAGCTTAGATGATTTTCTGGACCCCATCTTACATTGCTTTTCCTCACTGACCTCTTAAATGCTTCTCACAATGTCAAAATCCAACATGCTATTTATTATCAACCACTTAAGAGGATGTAGAAAAGAGGTACTCACCTGTATGTGAATATAAACTGGTAGAGCGATTTTGGAAAAGTGTTTTGGAGCTTTACTAAACTTAAGAATGGCATACCATTAGGCAGTAATTGTATGTGTAATTAGCATATGCCCAATAGAAATGCCTATATATGTTCACCAAAGACAAATATTCACAGAAGTAGTGTTAGAAAAACCCAACCTACTAATACAAATATATGTATAATATACTTTATTATATTCTTAGCATACAGCAATGGAAACTCATGAATTATTCCTGCATGTAATAAAATAAAATACATAATTGTGAAGATATAAATGCTAAATATAATTCTGTATCTATACTTACACATACTACTTGACTGTATTTAAAGTTTAGAAAAACTAAGCAAGTATTATTAATTCAGTACTAGTTACATTCTAGGAAGTGTAGTTCTGTGTTAACCTGATGGAGGAATGAGGAGTCTTTGAGGTCCTGCTAACACTCATTTCAGTTATCCTAGTGATAGTTATATAAATGTGCTTGTTTGCAAATAGTACATCCAGTCATACAACTATGATTTATACAATTCTTATATTTTTGCTAATTTTGATAAACAAGAATTATGTTAGGAAAAATTCTTATGGCGGTTCCCAAGTCAATCATCAATAGTAATAAAGCTACTATATACACTGTGACCACCTGACACCTGGTACATTGTCTAATCATGCTAATGCACACCCCAATGCTACTCTTTTCTATGATTGTGTGTGTGTGTGCATACAAGAACACCTTTATGTGTGGATGGGCATGCATGTGGAAGGCAAAGGACAACCCAGGCATAATTTCAAGGATGCTATTCACATTTCTTTTGACACAGGGTCTCTCACTGGCCTAGAGCTCAACAATTAGGTTAAATTGGCTGAACTACAAGCTCCAGAAGTTGTCTTCCACAGTCTCACTAGCACTGAGATTACAAGTATATGTCACCAAGCTGGTATTTGTACTTGGGTAGTGGGGATTCAACTCTGGTCCTCATGCTTTTGTAGTAAGCACTTTACTGGCTGTGCAATTTCCTAAGCCTACCCACCCTGTGCTGTTCTTAATGCAGACAAATTTGGCATCTTTTCAAACTTAAGTTTATAATGAAAGTAATCAATCCTACCTTCATATTCATTATAGTGCTCATGTCTGAAATTTTACTTGTCTCTATCTTAAAATGGTTGCCTGCTCACTGACATATATGAAACAATTTAATCTAACAACTAATCGCAAATTGGAATGTGAGGCCACATGCATAAATTAATTATACTTAATATCAATCAGTCCCTGAGATTATGTCATACAATTTTTTTCCTTAGATTCAATCACAAGTATCTTATTTTTAAGAGATTGGGTTTTCTTATCTATTAATGATATAAACAAAATTCTACCTTGGATTTTGTATACTTTTATAGATATCTTAATACATATCCTATAAGAAAATTAAACATTGTTAAATTTTGCCTTTCAAGCATTTTATTTGTTCATTTCATTCAGTTTTTCCCAGCACTATAAAATTCAAAACTTTGTGCCATTCTATGTTTGTATACTTGGAAAATTATCAAATTAATTTCACATTGTCTAGCTTTGTTATTAATATATCTTTTAAACTTTTATCCTACCTATGAAAATCAGGGACACAGTCATCTAAATCCCACTAGTTAAACTGATGAAAAGATGTATTGCTGTTGTGATTCTTTCACATAATTAACCAGACATATTAGCCCCTGTAGCAGTGAAAAATACATGACATCATTGTTCTACATTGATTTCACATTACAGACAACCAATTCTGCCCTATGGGTCTTTGTCAAACTAATAAAATTATTATCGTAAATTATAGGCCAAACTATTTCACAAGGTTTTCCTATTATGAAGGAATAACTTTATGAAAAAAGAACTTAATGGAGTAGCAAAACCACTTAGTCCTTCCTCAGACATAAACTTTTACCAATACATGGAAAATACATCCCATCAAAAATCAGAACATTGAGACAAGTGCACACCTAGGTGGAAAGAGCAGGCCTCACAGCCCTGGTAGTTCTCTGTCATACTTCCCTCCTCAGTGGAAGGTTTACCTCTGTGTTCTTAGGACTCAACAAACTGCAGGGTATATACAACGTTCTAAGTAAACATTTGCTGGAAAATGTTCATTTGTTCATCCAAAGCGTATTTCCCTTGCCTTTAGAAATTAATGAGCACATTCTGTACTATACAGCATGCCAAATTTAGCCACACCTGAAGGAAGATGAATGTGAAGTAGGATTAAACTTGACTAACAACTTGGTCATTGTATAAGATACTCTGGGCTCAGAACTTTCTCTTGCTACAAAGCTTTAGGCTATGAATGTTTAAATACATATCATAGAAAAAGATAGGACCTTAGTTTCTACCAGCAAAATCTCTCTCTCTCTCTCTCTCTCTCTCTCTCTCTCGACTCGATCTCATACACACACACACACACACACACACACACACACACATGTGGGAAGAGAGAATGAGAGAGAAAGAAACCACATATATTCTTTTTCTTCTCTATACTGTAAAATTTTGAATTCTTTCAGTACAACAATCTCTAGTTTCCAATGTGAAAGCAAAGGGGTGAGACATAAAGAAACTTATTAGGCCAGGCATGGTGGCACACACCTTTAATTCCAGCACTCACTCTGGAGGCAGAGGTAGGAGGATTGCTGAGTTCAAGGCCAGCCTGAGACTACATAGTGAATTTCATATCACCCTGGGCTGGACCAAGATGCTACCTCAGAAGTATAATAAATATAAAATATAATATAAAATATAAAATAATAAATATAAAAATAAGCAAGGCATGTGGCACATGCCTTCAATCCCAGCACTTGGGAGGCAGAGGTAGGAGGATCACTTAGAGGCTACCCTGAGACTACATAGTGAATTCCAGGTCAGCCTGAGCTAGAGTAAGACCCTACCTCAAAAAAATCAAAATAAATAAATAAACAAAACCAGGAAATTCATCAATGACACACTCAAACAAAGATTACTACTCTTTGGGCTGGAGGGATGGCTTAGCCATTAAGGCATTTACCTTGCAAAGCCAAAGGATCCAGGTTCTATTCTCCAGGACCCACGTTAGCCAGATGCACATGGTGGCACATGCATCTGGAGTTTCTTTGCAGTGGCTGGAGGCTCTGCTGTACCCATTCTTTCTCCTTCTCCTTCTCTTTCTTTCTCTCTCTCTCTCTCTCTCTATTTCTCTGTCAAATAAATAAATAAATATTTTTTAAAAGATTACTATTGCTGCAGAAGCCCTGGGCAAAAGAAGTATTCATTGGATTAAGGGTTGGTCTTGTTCCCATCTGTGAAATATAGGTAGAACTAAAACATAACCCAGAAACTGGAAAAGGCCCATTGCCTTCACAAACATGTACATGTGTGGCACTGATTTTACAAACCATTCTATGATACATACACTAGACTACTTTGTACTTCAACCCATAACCCCATTTAGCTGGGAGCAAATTCCATGGCAATTAGACACTTGAATGTGAGATATTTATGGGAAAACCAGAAAATAGGTAAGAGACTTTTTCTGACTCATCCTGATCTGATTTAATAACTTTGTCCTATAAGCCTCCAGCTCTATGCCAAGAGTAAGTCACAGAACTCACTGATGAGGCTGTAAGTGCCAGATCCAAAATTTCTAACATACGCCAGGCCCCTTCTTCCTTTCTCACCTCCTTCTCAGTGTTTTTATGAAGGGTTCAAGTCTCTACTTTGGAAAGGCCTCAGAACTCATTATAATCCAAAGAATTTGCTTCTTTTCCTTGCTAGCTTCAATGGAATTTATTTTCCAGCATTATGCATTGCATAGACTTAGACCTTTCCAAAAGACAGGAAGAATCTTTGATTAAGAAAGTCGCTTGTTCTGTGCAATAATCCTGATAAAGCCATCCTTTGAGATGGCTTCTTTCTCTGTGGGTTACCTACTGCCTTTCTTTCAGTTCTGGCCTCAGCTCTAGCCATACAGACCAGCATGATCTCTCCAGAGTTCTTTCTCCTTGCAGCCCATCATGCCTCTAAAATATCTCATGGATAACTCGTGCTCAGCTTTCATCTGCTCAGCTTAACTATTCTCCAGTGAAGCATCCTCTGACCACAGCTTTAAGTAATGACGTATGAATACCCACCTATGTGTCTATATCTCCTGTGGCCTTGCATGCAGCAGATAACACATGACCATTCCCTTGGTCACAGAGTCAACTCACACAACACAATAGCATGATTTGTCTCAGCAGAATCAGTAGTCAGCTTTTCTTTTCAGTACCAAGGTGCCATTTGAAATGGTGAAGACACGGAACCCATGGAGTGGGTCATGAGTGCTAAGAAGGTGGGGCACTATTGTCAGAATGTGATGGTGGTCTATGAGATTTCTGGCCTGAGAGCCTCTGAAGTTACTATCATAACTTGCATCAATACCCACATATAGCTCAAGAGGATTGAAATGCAAAGCATGATGTGTGACTTGAAGAACAAATGTCCAGCACTAGATGGAACAATGAGGGAAACTCACGAACAGGATGATTTTCAGCTCTAGGACAAGAACCAGGAGCTGGAGCTGATGTCCTAGTGATCTGCTTCCATTCTTCATATAGATTTTCAGCCTATACATAATCATACTTCATTACTCACAGACAGTGATGCAATGTGTTCTTATCCAAGAAACATAAGTTTGCCAAGGATGTGCATATAATTCAGCATATAGCAAGACATTTCTCAAGCCTCTTCTGCAGTATCATTTTACTCATAAACACATTCACAGGAAAAGTATTTATGGCCCTATGACCTCTCCCATTGGCCTTAAGAGAAACTGAATTTTCAACCAAACCCATTTACAAGGAAAATATTATTCATTTTAATACAACCTTGTGGTAAGCACATTAGGTACAGGGGAAAAAAAGAGAGTCTTTCTTTTTTTTGTGGTAGGGTCTCACTCTAGCCCAGGCTGACCTGGAATTCACTATGGAGTCTCTGGGTGGCCTCAAACTTACAGTGATCCTCCTACCTCTGCCTCCCGAGTGCTGGGATTAAAGGCGTGAACTACCACACCCGGCTAACAGGGAGTCTTTAGATGAACAGAGATATTATGCCTGTAAGAGTGGCAGAAGCTTCAATGAAAGTTCAGGTTGGCTGCTTCAAATCTCACTTGAAAATTTCCCAGCTCTCAAAGCATCGCAAGACTACAAAGAGACTGATTTGCAGTTAGCCAAAGGGTAATTTCATTCTTGATACATGAGACATGAAAAGAAAATCATGTGGATTATTTTAAAAGGAACTTCTGCTTCTAATCTGTAGTCCTAGCATCAGAAGTAACAACAGAGATATGCCAAAAAGTATGCAATGTCTTTTTCTGTCAGAAATGTTTTATCTATTTTGAAAGAAACATCATCTCATGCAGTATGGAATGTTACAAAACAAACATAATAAGGAGTCTAAAGTAGACTTATCTCTGTTGGACTAATCTGGTGAAGTTCAGATGAACTTCCTTTTTCTATTTTAGAGAGAGATAGGGGCAGAGAGAATTGGCATGCTAGGGCCTCAGCCACTGAAATCAAATTCCAGACGCTTGTGCCACCTAGTGGGCATGTGCAACCTTGTGTTTACCTCACCTTTGTGCATCTGGCTAAAGTGGGATCTGGAGAGCTGAACATGGGTCCTTGGGCTTTGCAGGCAAGTGCCTTAACTGCTAAACTATCTCTCCAGCCCCAGCTGAACTTTCTAATAACATGGTAATGATGTTGGTGAGAAAAATGTGAGTGCCAATTTTTGGAGGAAATACAAGATGAACTTGGAGGTGGAGAAACAAGCAATTATGCCTTTGATACTATCTTCAAAGAGTTAAGGAACAGTGGTGACAGACATGAAGATGTACAACATAGAAAAAGGATTCATAGAATATATGATATCTTGGAGATGCTGAATTTTAATGTCTAATGGAAGAGTCAAAACAGCAAATTCAGCACAGTCTGGTCACACATACAGTGTCTAGCAGTACTATGTCTGGTAGGGACACATGCACAGAACATGATAGACACACATTTCCTACAGAATCATAATTAGCCTGATGTCTCTTCTCTTTGCTTCCTTCCTGATTATATGTTAACCATCCCTATGACTGCACAAAATTCCAACCTTGCTTTTAAGGAAATATTTGTTATATTTTTCAAATGCATCAACAAACTAGATCAATAATTCAAATATGTGTTCATTGTAGGAAAGATATATTTCCTTTAAAATGTGTACATATAGTTCCTCTACCATATATGTGTATAAGCACACATTCTTCTGAAATATTAAATGTATTGTGTTTGCTAAATTTTTTGCTAGTATGCTTTGCCCCTGGGGTCATTGATCCAAATATTAGTCAGTGGCTGTGCTGCTGGGTGAGCCATAGTCATCATAACAGGAGGGAAGTCTGGATATGATAACTGTGACAATGTGTGCTTGAGAATAAAGAGCAACAATACAGGTAATACAAAGATACAAGAAAAACACACATATGCATAGATATCATCCCTTAATGGCTATGCTATAATGAGTATAATATGCTCCAACTAAGCAATTCTGTTTGGAGACAACAGAGATAAAATTATGTCACCATGAGAGTACACAGCAAGAAGGTGATTCACTATCTCTTACCAAAGGCCCCTAGCTTCTCAGATGCTAGAAACCAATTTCCTTGTTTATCAGTGAAGTGAAAAGATAAGTTTATGACTATTATGATAAAAATTAAAGATAAAATTTCTTTTTCCCAACAAACACAAGCAGGTTCCAACTAGACCAAACAGAAAAAAAAAAAAAAAAAGCCTAAGAATTGTTAGAAAGCTCAAGGAATAAGAAATAGGTAGAGAACAAGATGTCTTCAAGGGTATTCCAGGAAGAAGTAACAGAACTTCACCATCATTAGCATATCAAACTGCCTGAAGGGACTTGAGTCTAGTTGATGGATACGAGTACTATATTATTAAGTTATTGTTTGTATAATTAATGCAATAAGACTGAAACTTCTAGTGTGATAGACAAAATTATGATCTTGGGGCACTGACTATAAAGAGAACAACAGGGACAAGATAATCTCCCAGGTCTCAATAGGAAAAAGTTACAGGAAAAAAATAAATAAGAAAGAATTATTTTATCTCTGTGAATACCAGAGAAAAACTTTATTTATGTGTTTGGATGTAAGTAAAGTATAAACAAGTATATTTATTATGTTCTATATAACCTGTATATTCTTGCAATAATATCAAAAGATTTGATCCCAGTGAATCTGAAAGATAGTCTATGCCAAGAAAGATAAGAAATGTTAGTGCTACCTTGCTAGAACAAAGGCAAAATACTTACCTAAAACCAAGCCTTGTGAAGATAAATATGAGCAATGTAATGATTAAGTATGGAAGCTCATTACTCTGTACTATATTTAATAAATAATAAAGACAAACTCAAAAAGAATGAATTATCAATTATTCAGTTTATTTAGGGGAAAATCACAATGTTTGTGTTTATTTAAGAGGGATTTGGCATTATCTGAGGCTTTTAAGGAGAGATTAAGGTAAAGTTGCAAGCACATAGACTTAAGAGAAATTAAGGACTTTAAAAAGAAAATTAGAGTAAAGCTGCTGGCACATGAAAAGCAGAATCTAGAAGCTTGTGTAGGGAGACATGGGAGGAACCCACAGGGCATTTGCCATGTGATTTTAGAGGAGTGAGGAGGACAAACGGTGAGGCTCAAGGGAAAAAGGAGAGGGAAGATATCAAAACAGAGAGCAAGAGATTCAGAGGAGAAATGAGTAATGAAGAGAGTTACACTCAAGGTTATGCCAAGTTTAAACACATTACACACGGAGCAAGCCTAGAATTAGTGAAAGCACAAATGTGGTAGATCTGGGTGTAAGGAAAATATGCACCAGTACATTAGAGACCAGAAGAAAATCGTGCCTGTAATGAAAGTGAGAAGTTACCCCAAACTATAAAACAGAGGCAAGCATAAAAACCATCCAAACCAAGAAACAATATTGAGTTGCCATCTCCCCCACCCCACCATTCAGCCAGGCTGAATGAGGGGGGAGTTAAACTTATGTGCTTCCCTGTGGCAGAGCAGAGAGGCAGAACCCAGAAGCAGAGCCAGAGAAACAGAAAGGAGCTAAACTGAGTAGGGTGGAGCCAGTGACAAAAAGAAAATAGCAGCCTTTATAGGCAAGAGGAAGACCTAATTTGTTTATAGATTTGGAGAGTAGACCCTACAGCCAGCCCACCCAGGTAGCACACTAGACTGTGGGAAGCAGGGGCACTATAGATTAGTCTCCACCCAACAAGAGTTCCATTTCTGCCAAGAGTCCAGTTCTTGCAGCAGAGTGAGATGGCATGTGGGGTGGCATCTCCCAGTTCCCTGTGGCCCTCAATTTCTAACTGAAACTGCCTAAAACATGCTTACTTTCTCCTACCTTCCTTCAATATCATGTAGACTAGAGGAAATAAAATTAAGTAAGGGTTTATTTCTAGTCATAGTTTGAGGTCAGACTCCACTGTGGTGACATGAAGCATCTGGTCATATAATGTTGACAATCAAGAAGCTGAGAGTGATGAAATGAATGCTGGTGCTCAGCCAGCTCTCTACTTTTTATACATTCCAGAACATAGAACATTTAATTGTGTAACCCACAGTTAAGGAGAGTCTTTCCACTTCAATTAACCTAGTCAAGGTAATCCCTCAAAGCATGCCCAGAGACTAAGCTAGTGTAAATAATCACTCATAGGCATGCCCAAACATTAGTTTCCTGGGTCATTCTAGGACCTGTCAAGTTGACAATTAATGTTAACCATCAGAGCATAAGACGACTTGCCCAGAAATGTTGCTCAATTGTTTATTGATTGTGTGAACTGGACCAAGGCATATAAATTTTAGGTTTCTGATCACTAAAGTAGAAATTAATGATAGACAAATGAACACCTAAGGATCAAGTGAGAATATAGTGGCTTCTTAGTGCTACTTGATGGAGCTTCTGCAGCAGAGAAAAGTCAACCACTAGAAACTCCTCTCCTGCTTCAAGAAAAAGACAAAATATCGTAAACTTGCAGAACCCAGATATAAGATCAAAATTCCTGCCTCAACTACTCATCCTCCCTCGATATGACTACCCACTGTAATCACCCAGTGCTCTACCATTCATAGATTTCTCCTAATATTTTCTATGACATGGAAAAATTATCTTTCCCACTCACCAGTTGGAGTTTGAGGCCCTAAAATACTAAGTGATTTGTAGTGGCTCCTAACATGAATGGCCCATGCCCCTACCAACAGTCATATTCATTCTGCCACTTAAAGCAGCCTTCACCCTCCTCTTTTCTCCAATATACAAGATACCATCTTTAATTTGAAAACTGTTTGCCTTTTCAGATGACCTATGTTCTCACAAACAACAAGCCACATCTTATTTGTTGTCCCCCCTGCCAAAAAAAAAAAAAAGAATGAAACTTATACTAAGAAGGTGAAAGCACTGATTCAGAGTCTGATAGGATTTATAACACAGCCCATGTTCTGCTTCAAAGAGCACAATGTCCCTGACTCCAGTGTAGTCATCCCAATCTCAGCAGAGCACACTGAGGTAGGAGTGGGGGAAACAATTGACCTTAAATGAAAATACCAAGTGTATCAGCAATAAGCACTGTCTCATCTCCTTGATAATAGCACTATATTGCTTCTTACTTGAAAAGAACAGGTACTTTCAGGTTTTTGGTAACTGATAACATGTCTCTCCATTTCTCATTAATACCAAAGGCCTAGCCATCAGATATATTAAAACATTTTCTAGGACTTCCGGCCAGGATGGTGACCACCTAACTGTGCCACACATCCCCAGGAAAGAAAGACAAGACATTAAGGGTTCACTTAGGGAAGAGTAATCTCCAATAGATTGCCAGTGGGAGGGCACAGAGGGGAAAAACCAGGGAATTGCTGATTCCCTTGCATGCTGGTAGCCCATCAGTGCCCACCACCAAGCAGCCACCATACCCACAGTCCTAGCTTCAGGATACTCCCGCACTTACTGTAGAAAAAGAGTCCCAGGCCAACATAGTTCCACTTGCCTCATTGCACAGGGGCGATCGCCCTGCTACCCCTGCCCATGAGTGACCTTGGGCACGCTCCATCTGCTGGCCCATTGGAGTTCAGGCTCTTTTGACCCATTTGTCTGCCACATTCATGCCACTACACTGATCCCTGCTTGTGCAAGCTTAGCCCGTTTGGCCCATTTGATCACTTACTGCTCTGGTCACTGCACATTCAAGCACAAGCACAGGTCCACTCCAACTGACCATGGAGCTCAGGCTCTCTCTGCCTATGCACCTGCCTCAGCTCAGGTGCCAGCCCCTATCTGTCTGCTGCACTGGCTGATCACCATTGTCCTGTTGCGGGGGAGCTCAGACTGCTTCCAGGTCCCAGTGTTCCACTGTGCCAGAGGTTAGGCTGCTTCAGTGCTTGGTGCCTCAGTGTCCCTCCTAGCACAAGCACAGGCAGCTTTGATGCATTACTGTGTAAGAGCTCAGGCAAATTTGGCGCCCCTGCTAGGCAGGAGTTCAGGTGGCTTTGGCAAGAGAGAGCCAAAGCCCAGACTGCTTGGCAACTGCCTCAGGCTGTTTCAGCTTCCCACTGTGCTTGAGCCCAGGCCGAACCAACCACCTATGTGCTCATACACTGTGATGGGCAGAACACAGCACAAAAGTAGTAACATGAAAAATCAAATGCAAGAAAATCCAGTTAGATCGCCCAGTCCTACAATGAACATCTCTAATCAAAACATAGAAGAGTCAGTAGGATCAGAACACCAAAATAAAGCTATGAGCAATCCAAACCTGACCAAGCTACAGGTAGAACTTGCTAAAAGCAACAAAGGACCGATAATTGTTTGGATGCTGCCATCACTAGACTAGACCTAGTAGAAAAGAAAATGGAAGGAATTAAAAGACAGTTAAGAGATATGAAGGAGAGTGAAAAAAAAGAGGACCTTAAAAATCAGATGGTGATGGTAAATGAAGACATAAAGAAATGCAAGGATGAGTTCCAAG
Organism: Dipus sagitta; assembly: GCA_036346955.1. Taxonomy (NCBI): domain Eukaryota; kingdom Metazoa; phylum Chordata; class Mammalia; order Rodentia; family Dipodidae; genus Dipus; species Dipus sagitta. The sequence goes on from CM070773.1 coordinate 58,481,483, forward strand.
AAGCATCAAGAAAATCAGAAAATGACATAAAAAGGGAGATTGACATAGGGATGGAAACTCTACATATAAAAGTAGTAGAAAATACAAACATAATTGAACAAGTCCAAAACTCTCTAGAAGCTCTCAAGAATAGAGTCAGCCATGTGGAGGATAGAAACTCTGATCTGGAAGACAAGATGGAAGAAACAGTTCAAGAGTTCAAAAGTTTCTGTGAACAGAACATGAGGGAATTGTGCAATACCCTTAAACATCCTAAAATAAGAATCATTGGAATACCAGAAGCAGAAGAAACTCAAACCAAAGGCATGGAAAACTTACTTCACAAATTAATCGAAGAAAACTTCCCCAGTCGTTCAAATGAAAGGCCCATCAAGATACAAGAAGCTAACAGAACTCCAAACAGACTGGACCAAAGGAGAAATTCTCCAAGACATATACTCATTAAGACTCTAAACATTGACACCAAAGAGAAAATCCTAAAAGCAGCTAGGGAAAAACAGCACATCACTTTTAAAGGTAACCCCATCAGAATTACTCCAGACTTCTCAATGGAAACCCTGAAAGCTAGAAGGGCCTGGAATGAAACACTGCAAAGACCAAGAACTTATGAATTCCAACCCAAACTACACTACCCAGCAAAAGTATCCCTCATAATAGATGGTGAAAGAAAAACTTTCCATGACAAAACTCAGCTGTACAATTATATGAACACAAAACCAAACCTACAGAGAGTATTTCAGGAAATTCTCTACAAAGAAGAATCAAATAATCAAACTCAAATGTCTACAAGAAGCAGATCACAATAACCAAACTCAGAGAAGGCACAAGAAACTTCAAAGTCCATGAAAACACCAAACCACATATCCCATCACAATATGGCAGAAATCAAATCAAATCTCACAGTCATTACCCTAAATATTAATGACCTTAATTCACCCATCAAGAGACACAAGCTAACAGGATGATTCAAACAATTAGACCACTCAATGTGTTGTCTTCAAGAAACCCACCTCACCACTAAAGACAGACACCTTCTCAGGGTGAAAGGGTGGAAAACAATATTCCAAACAAATGGGAATAAGAAGCAAGCAGGTGTAGCTATATTAATATCAGATAAAATATATGTCAAATCAAAAATAATCAAAAAACACAAAGAAGGCCACTTCTGACTTATCAAGGGAATGATCCATCAAGAGGATATTACAATCATAACTCTATATGCACCAAACACAGGGGCACCACAGTTCATAAACCAAAACGTGCTTGACAATAAAACAGAAATAAACACCAACACCATCATAATTGGGGACTTCAATACACCATTATCAGTAATAGACAGATCATCCAAACAGAAACTCAACAGGCAAGTAAAAAAGCTCAACAAAACCACAGATCACGTACACCTAATAGACATCTACAGAACTTTCCATCCCAAATCCACAGACCACACATTCTTCTCAGCAGCCCATGGAACATTCTATAAAATAGATCAAATCCTGGGTCACAAAGCCTGCCTCCATATATTTAGTAAGATTGACATAATTCCTTGCATGATATCCGATCACAATGCTATATTCCTAGAAATTAACAACAAAAGACCCACAAAGAACCACATCAGCACCTGAAAACTGAACAGCACACTTTTAAACAATAAATAGATAGTATATGAAATAAAAAATGAAATTGCAAAATTTCTAGAAATGAATGGCAATGAGAACACATCATACCAAAACTTATGGGCCACAGTGAAGGCAGTCCTCAGGGGAAAATTCATAGCACTAAATGCCTTCATAACAAAGACAGAGAGATCCCAAATCAATAATCTAACCATCCACCTAAAGACACCGGAAAAGCAAGAAAAATCCAACCCAAAAAGCTCCAGAAGGAAAAAAATAATTAAAATCAGAGTGGAACTTAATGAATTGGAAACTGAAAAAAACAATTAAGAAAATTGACAAAACAAAGAGCTGCTTCTTTGAAAAAATAAAGAAGATTGAGAAACCCCTGGCAAACTTGATCAAGCAAAAAAAGGAGAAGCTTCAAATTAACAAAATTCAAAATGAAAAAGGAGAGATCACAACAGACATAAGTGAAATTGGGAGAATCATCAGGACTTATTTCAAAAACCTCTACTCCACAAAACTGGATAATGTGGAGGAGATGGATAAATTCCTGGGTGCATGGCATCTATCAACACTAAACTCAGAGCAGATTAATCTCCTAAACAAACCTATCACACCCATTGAGAATGAAAAGTACAAAAACATCCCCAAAACAAGAGTCCAGAACCATATGGCTTCTCAGCTGAATTCTATCAAACCTTCATCGAAGAACTCAAACCAATATTCCTCAAACTGTGCCACACAATTGGAGAACAGGGAAAGCTACCCAACTCCTTCTATGAAGCTAGTATCACCCTAATTCCAAAACCAGGCAGAGATGCCACAAGAAAAGAAAACTACCGGCCTATTTCCCTGATGAACTTAGATGCAAAGATCCTGAACAAAATCCTTGCAAACCAAATCCAACAACACATCAACAGCATTATCCACCTTGATCAAGTGGGATTCATCCCACGAACACAGGGGTGGTTCAACATATGGAAATCTGTCAATGTAATACAGCATACAAACAAGCTTAAACACAAAATCTACATGATCATTTCAATAGATGCAGAAAAGGCCTTTGACAAGATACAACATCACTTCATGATCAAAACATTGGAGAGAATTGGCATGGCTGGTTCATATCTTAACATAATAAAGGCAATATACAAAGTTCCTAAGGCCCAAATAATACTTAATGGAGGAAGACAGGAGGAGTTCCCATTGAGATCAGGAACAAGACAGGGTTGTCCACTCTCACCTCTGCTCTGCAATATAATGCTGGAAGACCTAGCTCAAGCAATAAGACAGGAGAAAGAAATTAAAGGGATACAATTTGGAAAGGAAGAAGTTAAATTAGCTCTATTCACTAATGACATGACTGTGTACATAAGAGACCTAAGTGATACCATCCCAAAACTCCTGAAGGTGATTAACTCCTATAACAAAGTAGCAGGATATAAAATCAATGCACAAAATTCAGTAGCCTTTCTATATGCAAATGACAAAGATACAGAGAAAGAAATAAGGTACATGGTCCCATTTTCAATAAAACACACACACACAAAAAAAAAAAAACCTTGGAATAATGATAGCCAAGGAAGTAAAAGATCTATACAACAAAAACATAAAAACACTCCAAAAAAAAATTGAGGAGCACTTGAGAAAATGTAAAGACGTCCCATGCTCCTGGATAGGCAGAATTAGCATTGTGAAGATGGCAATCCTACCAAAGGCAATATACAGATTTAATGCAATTCCAATTAAAATCCCAACAGTGTTCTTCACAGAGATAGAAAAAATGATCTCAAATTTCATATGGAAAGGCAGAGGGACTCACATATACAGACATATCCCTAGCAAAAGAAATACCTCTGGAGGCATCACCATACCTGATCTAAAGCCATATTACAAAGGCATAGTAATGAAAACAGCATGGTAGTGGCATAAAAACAGGAATGGAATAGACCAATAGAATAGACTTGAGAACCCGGACTTTGGGACAAACAATTATAGCTACTTGATGTTTGATAAAGGCCCTAACAATATAGGCTGGAAAAAAAGACAGCATCTTCAACAAATGGTGCTGGACAAAATGGATTACCATATGCAGGAAATTGAAACTTGATCCACACATCTCACCATGCACTACACTCAAGTCCAAATGGATCAAAGACCTCAATATAAGACCAGAAACTCAGCTACTACTGGAAGAAAATAAAGGAAGAACTTTCCATGATATAGGAATGGAAAAAGACTTCCTGAACAAAACCCCAGTAGCTCACGATCTTAAACAGTCACTCAACCAATGGGATAACATGAAGCTGAAGTGTTTCTTTACAGACAAGCATACAATAAGCAAAGCCAATAGATTACCCACAGAATGGGAAAAAAAATATGTGCTGGTTATCCAACTGACAGAGACCTAATCTGTAGAATCTACAGAGAACTCAAAAACCTAAACAATGAAAAGTCAAACAACCCACTCACAAAATGGGGCAAAGAGCTGGACAGGCAGTTCACAGAGGAAGAAATACAATTGGCAAACACATACTTAGTAAAATGTTCATCATCCCTAATCATCAGGGAAATGCAAATTAAAACAACTATGAGATTCTACCTTATCCCAGTAAGGATAGTAAACATCAAAAAATCAAAAGAAAATAAATGCTGGCTAGGATGTGGAGAAATAGGAACACTCATCCACTGTTGGTGGGAATGTAAGACAGTACAACCACTTTGGAAAGCAATATTAAGACTATGGAAAAAGCTGACTATGGAGGTACCAACAGACCCAGTTATTCCCTTACTGGGCATCTACCCTAAAACCGTTAAACCACAGGCCAGAGAGATTCGCCAAACTATGTTTGTAATTAGTAATAGGTAAGAGTTGTAACCAACCCAGATGTCCATCACTAGAAGAACGGATAACTAAGATGTGGTATATCTACACAATGGAATTCTATACAGCAGTAAGAAAAAATGACACAATGAAATTTGAGGAAAAATGGTTGTACCTGGAACAGATCATTCTCAGTGAACTTACCCAATCAAAGAAAGAAAATCGCCACATAGTCTCACTCATCTATAGCACCTAACCTGAATCTACCCAAGATGCCTTACATACCCAGCAAGCATCTCAAGGACTAGACAATAGGATGGGTGGGGAGGGAGGAAAGGGCAAGGGAGGGGTTGGGAAACACAAATCTAGACTCAAATGTCAATGGTAACAAAAAATTCTACATCCTAAAAGTCAGATCAAATGGCTGAACTTTCAGCAGGCACTTAGAGGGAACACCTGAGCCACAAGGCACTGGAGAGGATTTGATGAAGACTGACCTTAATCTTCTACATCTTCTATCTCTCCCTTTCTCTCTCTCTCTCTCTCTCTCTCTCTCTCTCTCTCTCCTCTCTAACTCTTTTATATTAGTTATCTTTTTCTTCCTTCTCTTCATGGGCACTGACCTGTAACTCCCAGTACCAGCATGTGGCTATCATTCACAATGAGCTTTTGATCAGAGAGACCTACGAGGTTTCCTAAAAGAAAGACAAATTTCTGTCAGAGTACTTGATGACCCACCAAAGGTTAGTGGCAAGACCCTACTGCTGAAGACGCCATATGTGGTTGACACGTAAAATGGAACGACATGGCTGGAAGCTGGAAGAGAGTAAGTCCACAGTCAGCGTGGCTAGTGCCAGAAGGTGCTACATTGGCGACTGGAGGAAAATGACCAATATCTCTCCAAGCAACTCATGGTGTAACCTACTTAGCAGCAAATAACCTGTCGTGATGTTCACACACGTGCAATTGTGGTGCACAGCCATGGTGGGAAACCAACTGCTCTTCATTTGGCTAACTGATCTCCTCAGCGGTAGGGGACCCATAGCTGGAACTGGGAAACAATTGAGAAGCATATCCAAACATAAGCCTGCTCTCCATTATCAAGCTACCACAAATCGTGGGCTACAAGATGGCCTACACCTACTAAATTCTCTATAAAAAAGTAAGGGTTATCTCATTTGTCAGGTGCCAACTTTACTCTCCGTTGGAGAATCTGCTTCTGTTTTTGAGATAGACATAGATCCTAAGGAGAAAGCCACCCCATCATACCTCAAAAGGGCCCCAGCTGAAACTAAGAACAATTGGCGAAACAAGCAAGGGTGCTGTTTTCTTGGTGAACTGGGTACCAGCACAAGGGTGAAGGAGATCAACAGAGAGAAAAATCAACTCCTACCAAATCAGATTTCTAGAGACCCAGAGGTCTCCAACACCTCATCACTGAAGCAGACCAAAATTGAACCCAGCATGGCTCAGGGAAATTTTGCAGAAAAGGGAGCGGAAAGAATGTCAGAGCCACACATTGGGTCATGATATGCAGAGACATTTATCCTACCCATAAATAGGGGCTAGCTCCAGAATGCATGACCCATATACCTCAACAAGGAGGGGCTAGGGGAAGGCGTTAGGACATGAATGAGCCTAACAATGGTATCAAATTGACTGTATTCACTGAGCACAAAACTAATTAGTAGAAAAATACTAAATAAATAAAAACGTTTTCCATACCAATGAATTAATTTATTTATTTAGTGGGCCATAAGTATTTAGCCTATTTGAGACTTGGAAGCTAAGTGCTGTGAATACTACATTTGTAGGAATCCCTTATTGCCATTGTCACAGTCACATTGTAGCCAGGATCTAACTTAGACAAGCAACAAAATATAAATGTAAACACAGGTGAAAGTCTCCAAGAGTTCTGGGAATTCAATGAAGAAGACCACCTGTGGCCTGGGTTATCAGCAGCAGTTTCTCAGGTGAGAGGGCCTGGGGTTACATGTTCAACTGGAGAAGAGAAGTAAGCAACAGGTCATGATGGAAAGAAGGCAAAATGACAGGTTGAAAGGTTTGGAAATTGCAAAATAAGAGCAAAAACTGTCATTGAAGTCATAGCAACTGCATTGTCATTTTTAAATTTTGTTTTTTATTAATTAGTTTTGTACTCAGTCAAGTTGGTACAATTGTTAGCCTCCTCCCTCTCTTCTCCCCTCCCCCAGGCCCCTCCATGTTGAGGTATATGGGTTATGCATTGTGGAGTTAGCCCTGAATTATGAGTAGGAGGAAATATCTCTGTGAATCATGACCCAACATGTGGCTCTGACAGTCTTTCTGCCCCCTCTTTCCCAAAATTTCCCTGTGCCTTGTTGAGTTCATTTTAGGTCAGACTCAGTGATGAGGTCTTGGGACCCTCTGTGTTGATCTCCTTCACGCTTGTGCTGGTACCAGGTTCACCAAGAAAACAGCACCCTTGCTTGTTTCACCAATTATTCTTAGTTTAAGATGGGGCCCTGTTCAGGTATGAAGGGGTGGTTCTCTCCTTAAAAAGAGAAGCAGATTCTTCAATGGTAAGTAAGTTATCACCAAATAAATAGCATAACCCTTATATTTTTTTACAGAGAATTTTATAGGTATAGGCCCTCTTGTAGCCTACCATTGGTGGTACTTTATAATGGAGAGTGGGCTCACTTTTGGATATGGTTCTGACTTGTTTCCCAGCTTCAGATATGTGTCATGCTCCACTGAGGGGATCAGTTAGCCAAATCAAGAACAGCTGGTTTCCCACCATAGCTGTGCACCACTATTGCACTTGTGTGAGCATTACAACAGGTTATTTGATGTTAAGTAGGTTAGACCATAAGTTGCTTGGACAGATATTGGTCATTTTCCCCCAGTCGCACATGTAGCACCTTCTGGTACTAGATGTGCTGACTGTCTGGGGACACACTCTCTTCCAGCTTCCAGCCATGCCACTCCATGTTACATGTCAACTGCATATGGTGTCTTCAGCAGTAGGGTCTTACCACTAACCTTTGGTGGGTCATCAAGTACACTGGCAGAAATATGTCATTCTTTTAGGAAACCTCGTAGGTCTCTCTGATCAAAAGCTCGTTGTGGATGATAGACACATACTGGTACTGGGAGTTACAGGTCAGTGCCCATGAAGAGAAGGAAGAAAAAGATAATATAAAAGAGTTAGAGAGAAGAGGGAGAGAGAGAGAAAGAATGAGAGAGAAAGAGAGAGAGAGAGAGAGAATCTGTAGAACGTTAAGGTCAGTCTTCATCATACCCTCTCCAGTGCCTTGTGACTCAGGTGTTCCCTCTAAGGGGCTGGTGAAGGTTCAACCATTTGGTCTGCCTTTTAGGATGTAGAATTTTATGCTGTTTGGCTCCAGATTTGTGTTTCCCACTGCACCCACCCTATTGTCTTGTCCTCGAGGTGCTTGCCTGGTATGGCAGCATCGTGGGTAGATTTAGGTCAGGTGCTGTAGATGAGTGAGCCTATGAGGCCATTATCTTTCTGTGATTGGGTAAGTTCACTGAGAATAATCTGTTACAGGTTCAACCATTTTTCTTCAAATATCATTGCTTAATTTTTTCTTAATGCTGTGTAGAATTACATTGTGTAGATATACCATATCTTAGTTATCCATTCTTCTAGTGATGGACACCTGGGTTGATTCCAACTCTTAGCTATTACGAATTGAGCCACTATAAACATGGTTGAGCAAATCTCTCTGGACCAAGGCTTGAAGGTTTTAGGATACATGCCCAGTAAGGGAATAACTGGGTCTGTTGCTAACTCTATAGTCAGTATTTTTAGGAGTTTCATATTGCTTTGCAAAGTAGTTGTACCACCTTACATTCCCACCAACAGTGGATGAGTGTTCCTATTTCTCCACATCCTAGCCAGCATTTATTTTCTTTTGATTTTTTGATATTTGCTATCCTTACTGGGGTAAGGTGGAATCTCATAGTTGTTTTAATTTGCATTTCCCTGATGATTAGGGATGATGAACATTTTACTAAGTGTGTGTTTGCCAATTGTGTTTCTTCCTCTGTGAACTCCCTGTCCAGCTCTTTGCCCCATTTTGTGAGTGGGTTGTTTGACTTTTTATTGTTTAGGTTTTTGAGTTTTCTGTAGATTCTACAGATTAAGCCTCTGTCAGTTGGATAACCAGCAAATATTTTTTTCCCATTCTGTGGGTAATCTCTTGGCTTTGCTTATTGTATGCTTGTCTGTAAAGAAACTCTTCAGCTTCGTGTTATCCCATTGGTTGAGTGACTGTTTAAGATCGTCAGCTACTGGGGTTTTGTTCAGGAAGTCTGTTTACATTCCTATATCATGGAAAGTTCTTCTTTTATTTTCTTCCAGTAGTAGCTGAGTTTCTGGTCTTATATTGAGGTCTTTGATCCATTTGGACTTGAGTGTAGTGCATGGTGAGATGTGTGGATCAAGTTTCAATTTCCTGCATATGGTTATACATTTTGTCCAGCACCATTTATTGAAGATGCTTTTTTTTTTCCAGCCTATATTGTTAGGGCCTTTTTCAAATATTAAGTAGCTTTAGATGCTTGACCCAAAATCCGGGTCCTCAATTCTATCCCATTGGTCTATACTCCTGTTTTCATGCCAGTACCATGCTGTTTTCATTACTATGCCTTTGTAATATAGCTGTACATCAGGTATGGTAATGCCTCCAGAAGTATTTTGGTGCTGATAGCTCAGAAACCAAATGACATTTAATATGTTATCTCATTTTCCTGATATCAATCCACTCTCTTTAAAAACAGAAATTAAAATAACTAAATTGTATAAAATATGTGGACCTTCAAACATAGATTTTTCTGGAATTTTGAGGCTCATGTTAACAATTTCTAACAAGTGTTGATATCAATTTAGGTACATCAATTTGTGTAGTAATTAGCTTTCAAGGAGCTGGGTTGACACAAGTGAGATAATAAATAACTGGTGTGTGTGTATGTGCACGTATGTGTGCATGCACGTGTGTCTGTGGGTATTCATGTGCCACAGCATGCATGTGGAGGTCATAGGGCAACTTGAAGGTCAGTCCTCACCTTTCTTCCACCTTATTTTTGAATCGGGGCCTCTCATTTCATTGTTCACCATTGTGTTTTCCAGATTAGCTGACCTGTGAGTATCTGGGTTAGTCTCCTATCCCTGTCTCACTTCTTACCCAGGCCATGCAAGGATTACAAATGCTAACAATACATCATCAGACTCTTTGTTGGTTCTGAGGGATCTATGCCTGTGTAGTAAAATTTAATTCACTGTGCTCTCTCTCCAGCCCCAATATCGTATTTTAAAAACTACTGAGAAACTTGGTCTGTCTCTTCATTAAAGCTATCTATTACAAAACAAAAGATTTCACAGTGCCCATAAAAATAGTGGATTATATGTTAAATTCTTAAAAACCTATTATCTATATATTATTCATTCCATCATTATAGTTTAGTAGGGGAAAGAAATTCCCTCATCTCTTTTCACACACACAATTCTTGTCCTATATGAACAGGAAGCAGCATCTTTGGTTCCATGATGAAAATTGTTTATAAGATGGAGAACTAAAAACAGAAATGTTAAGGAAATTAACTGACCAATGTTGAAGTACATAACAGAAATTCAGTAAGAATAACCAATTACACTTTAAGAACAATGCAGAAAATTAATGTTATAAAACTACATACACAGAGATTAATGTAAAAAGGGTTACAGGCAAGCAGAGCAGAATTTTGGAATGTATAATTTCCTCCAATCTTAATATCTGTCATCCTCTAACATAAACATGCTTACATATCACAATAGTTAGAATAGCTCTAAGGTCTGATTTCCACAACTGGATGTACAGAAAGAAAGCGAACACACCATGCAGACTTAGCATCATCCTTGCAATGTCACAGATAACCCACATAATATCTCAAAACATAGTATCTCAAAATCTCAAATTAGAGTAATGATGTTTTGCCAAGATAAAAGACTCTTATGAAAAATGCTGAAATGGGCTGGAGAGATGGCTTAGAGGTTAAGGCATTTGCCTGAAAAGCCAACAGATCCTGGTTTGATTCTCCAGGTCACGTAAGCCAGATTCACAAGGGGGCACATGCATCTGGAGTTCATTTGCAGTGGCTGGAGGCCCTGGCATACCCATTCTCTCCCTCTCTCTGTCTCTGCCTCTTTCTCTCTCTCAAGTAAATAATAAAATATATATTTAAAAAATGCTGAGATATTATAATGCTAACTATGAAGAGAGAGGAACTTCAGTATCTTTGCATAGTTTTTCAAAGCCTCACCTTGTTTTGCATCTATAATCTGATCCTTTAATTGGCAGTGTATTACTTTCTCTCTGCTGTAACCAAATACCTGACAAAAGGAACTTAAGAAGAAAAGGATTTAATTTCCCCTGCAGTTCCAGAGGGACTCATTACATTATAGCAGGGAAGTCATGGTGCCAGGAATGAAAATTCAGCTTATCATCTTGCAGTCAGGAAGCAGAGAACAAACAAGAAGTAGGGATAGGCTATAAATACTGAGGCTCACCACCCACTAACCCACTTCCTCCAGCAAGGTTCGACATTCTAAAGGTTTCCAAATAGTGTTACCACCTGGAATCAAGTGTTAAAACACATGACCCTGCAGAAGACATTTTATTTATTTTATTTATTTATTTTTTTTGGTTTTATTTTTTTTTTTTTTTTTGGTTTTACGAGGTAGGGTCTCACTTTAGTTCAGGCTGACCTGGAATTCACTATGTAGTCTCAGGGTGGCCTCGAACTCACAGTGATCCTCCTACCTCTGCCTCCCGAGTGCTGGGATTAAAGGCGTGCGCCACCACGCCCGGCTGACATTTTACATTCAGACCTCAACATTCAACCCAGATTTGCATAGGCCTGTGGCCACCTCATAATACAAAATACACTTAGTCCAACTTCAGTGGTCCTCATAATCTTTAACAGTCACCATGTTCAATAGTCTATCTTCCAAATTTGCTTTTGAGACTCACGGAAATTTCTTTTTTAAAAAACTGTTCATTTATTTGAGAGAGAGAGAAAAAATGGGCATGCTAGGGCCTCTAGCCACTGCAAATGAACTCCAGATGCATGTGCCACCTTGTGCATCTGGCTTACATGGGTACTGGGGAATTGAACCTGGGTCTTCAGGCTTTTCAGGCAAGCGCCTTAACTGCTAAACCATCTCTCCAACCCTCAAAGCAAGTTCTTAATTGTAATCTTCTATAAAACTAAAAGAAAAACAACATGTTTCCAACATTCACATGGTGAGCATTCCCATTCAAAGAGAGAGGAACACTACAAGGAAAATTTGAACCATATCAAGAACAAAACTCAGCAGGGAAAACATCAAATCCAGCCACATCATGTCTGATGTAGCAGACAGCTTCAGGTTCACTGAGATGAAATTCCAGACCAGGCACAGTTATGGAGGAAGGGATTTATTGAAGCTTACAGATCCAGGGGAAGTTCCATAGTGGCAGAAGAAACTGGCCTGCCTTCACAGGCCCAAGCAGAGAGAGAGAGAAGCACAAGCCTAAAGGTCAAAAGCCACAGCACACTTCAGGAACTCCAGCTAGGCACACTTTGCATATCTCTAGATTGAAATCTTAAACCTACTACCACACCTTAAGATCCACACAATGACCTTGCCTCCAGCCAGATGGGTAGAGATGAAAACTACAAACAAATAAACAACTGAATATATTGGGGGCCATCTATTCTATTCAAACCACCACATCTGATATCTGGGAAATATAATGAGATAGTCTGGTTTCCAAAAGACTTAGGTAACCCTACCTTCAAACTCATCTGTCTATATTTATAGCCTCTTGCTTGAGTCATCTTTGGTCCTAGCATCTCCAGTATCAAGTCTCCACTGAAACTTAAAGTTTACCATCCCACCTTCACACAATGGCCTCTTAAGCCTCCGTGCAGGGATTCTGAGTCTGACATGCATTGCCTGACTTCAACTGCTTTCTAAAGTTATAGTGAAATATTCCATGACCCCCTAAATCTTACACTTTTCATCCCACTAAAACCAGTACCACATGGGCAATGTTGTCAGAATCTGCTGCCACTCAGGATGGAGTTTGCACCTCATAGACCTCAGATGTAGTCACCTCTGTAACCTTGGCTGATAAATCTGAAACTTTCCTAGGCAGCTTTATTGGGTCAGGGAACACCATCTGTGGCATTTTCCTTTAAGGGGTTCTCCTCTTAAAAGAATTTATTCCAGGCATGGTAGTGCACACCTTTAATCCTAGCACCCAGGAAACCTAGGTATGAGGATTGCTGTGAGTTCAAGGCCACTCTGAGACTATATAGTGAATTCCAGGTCAGCCTGGCCAAGAGTGAGACCTTACCTAAAAAAAAAAAAAAAAAAAAAAAAAAAAAAAGCCTTCAGAAATGGACTAGAGAGATGGCCCAGCAGTTAAGTTAAAGGCACTTGTTTGCAAAGCTTGAGAGACTGGATTTGATTCCCCATTAACCACGTAAAGCCAGATGAACAAAGTGGCACATGCGTCTAAACTTTGTTTTCAGTGGCAGGAGGCCCTGGTGTGCATACTCTCTGTCTCTCATATATAAAAATGTTTTGAAAGAAAGATAGAAAGGACAGAAGAGATTAGTATTAGGCATAGTGTTAATAAAGTTCACCTTATGGCAGTATCTGTTTCAATTAAGGTAAGAATTAGAGCTAGGCAAATAACTATTATGCTTACTATACAAGCATGAAGGCTCAAGAGGGCTTTAGTTCAATTCCTTAGCAAACATAAAAAGTTAGGTGTGGCCAGGATGCCTATAACACATGTCCTGTAGTGAAGAAAGATCAGAGAATCTTTGGGGCTAGCTCGTTAGCCAGTCTGACCAAAAATAGCAGCTATGAGTTCTGTGAAAGAAAGACACGTGTGGAAGAGTGATAGTGGAGGATAGTCAGTGTTCTCTGGCCCTTGTACACATGCACATGGGGCACAAGTATCTTCACACACACACACACGCATATACCACACATGTCACACACCACACTACACATATCATGCACCCAAAGGTGCAAGAAAAAGTAACAATTACTTGTTATCACTACCTGAATAGTTAAGTGTGAGCCCATTCTAGGGAAAACATAAACTCTAGTTTCATTCACAATGTCTGTCATTACTAGGCTTGCCAAAATAAGGGAATATGCATCTGGAATCCAAGAAAAAGTGAAAACAGCTATGTAAGTGACAAATATATCCTAATTAAGTCAGAATGTTTTATAAGAAGATAAAATAAAGCCACAGAGAACTCCTTAAATAATCAGATTTATAGAAAAAAAAGGAAGTTCTTCTACTGACAATTCCCAAATCTGCAAGTAAAATAAAGGCAACATACATGTAGACTTGAGGCCCACGAGGATACAATAAAAAAGAATGAAGAAGATTCAACATTTGAAGACATAACAGCTTAAATTTTTCTCCAAATTTCATGAAAGGTATGATTCTTTAGGTTTAAATGTCTTGAAAATACAAAGTGAATATAAACCAAAACAAAGCTGCATTTGAACCTGTGATAGTTTAGCAGATGATGAACAAAGAACAGAAAAATTACGTAATATTATTTGGAAAGTTGAAGATGTGTAAATTACAAAGGAGAATACAAATAACAAACAAAAGGAAAAAAAGAAACTACTGGTTTCTCAGTGGGAATTACTGACACCAGAACAACCATGAAAAGACATAGTCTCAATTTGGATCAGAAAGGAAAAAGGAGAGAGAAGAAAGAAAAATGTCAAATGAATTCTGTAGTCAGTGAACATACTACTCAAAAAATGCGCATCAAAATTAATTACAATTTCTATTTGAGTTTATTTCTTAGCTAGCCCTCTGTTTAATTGAAGTTTTTTTAAATGTTTTATTTTATTTTATTTGTTTATTTGACAGAGAGAAAGAGGGAAAGACGGAGGTAGGGGGAGAGGGAGGGAGGGAGGGCAGGGGGGATGGGCACACAAGGGCCTCTAACCACTGCAAATGAACTCCAAACGTATGTGTATGTGCCCCTTGTGTATCTGGATAACATGGGTCCTGGGGTATTGAACCTGGGTCCTTTGGCTTTGCAGGTAAATGCCTTAAACACTAAGCCATCCCTCCAGCCCTCATTGAAGTTTTGATTACTATACTCTTGTAATATAATTTAACATAATGAAATATAATGCCTATAACTTTGTTTTCATTTTTCTCCTCAAAATGTTTTTTATAGCTATTCAGAGTCTTTGCAAGTTCCATACAAATGTTATTTTGTTTTTCTCTATTTCCATGAAAGAGAAAATTTGTACTCTAGAAGCCATTGTGTCAAGTATATATAAGACTTTTGGGTGGTATGTCAACTTTAACTTAAAAGTAGTTCTTCCAATACATGAGATGGAATACCTCTTCATTCGTTTGAATCTTCCATTTTTTTTCATGAGTAGTTTTACAGTTTTTATTGTATAGATCTTGCTTAAATTTATTTCTAACTATTTTATTCTTTTGGTGCTATTATAAATCAGATTGTTTTCTTAATTTCTTTTCCTGATAGGTAGTTATTTATTTAAAAACAGCTCATTCTTATGTGTTGGTTTTATATCTTGCCACCTTACTGAATTCACTTATTATTATAACAATGTTTTGTAGTGATTACTTTTCTGTACAGTGAAGGTTGAACCTAGGACACTTAACACTCAATAAAATTTCTGTACAGTGAAGGTTGAACCTAGGACACTTAACACTCAATAAAAGTACTCTACCTCTGAATTACAGACCCAGTCTTTTTTCTTAGTATTTTATATTTTGAGACAGGGTTTCCTAAGATGCTCACTCTGTAGCTCAGCCTGGTTTTGAACTTGAAATCTTCTAGCTTGAGAATTTCTATATATAGGCTCCTACCATATGCAAAGTTCTTTGTTATCCCTTTACAACTTAGATATCTTGTGTTTCTTCAGATGTCTGAATGTTCTTGCTGGTTCTTCCAGTCCTGAGATGCATGAAGGCGCTGAGTGTGAACAGTCCTGCCTTGTGCCAGAGGTGGGGAGGAAAGCTTCCTTTCTGTGTTCTCCCATTGGTGATGATGGTACCTCTGGGCTTTTCAGAAATGGTATCCTTTTTACTCTGAGAAACTTTCCTTCTATGACTATTTTATTGAGAGGTTTTACCATAAAAGGATATTGAACTTTGCCATTTTTCTGTATTTTTTCAATATTTTTATTTATTTATTTGAGAGAGAGATATATAAGAGGGGCTGGAGAATACGGTTATGTCAGAGCCTCCTTCCATTGCAAATGAAATCCAAACACATGCACCATTCCATGAATTAGGCTTCATGTGTGTATATTGTTGGTAGGCTTTCCAGCTTTACAATCAAGTGTCATTAACCACTGAGAAATCTCTCCAGCTGTTTTTCTCTATCTTTAAGATGATTTTGTTATGTTCTATCTTTCATTCTGTTAAAAATGACATAAAACATTGACTGCCTGGGGTCTGGCTCTCTTCCAGATTCCATCCAGGTCTCTCTGGTTAGCCCATCTAGTGCTGGAAAATGCTTCATGTGCTACTGGGCATAGAGGCCAAAAATTGTCCAAACTTCCAGAGGTCTAAGCTACTCAGAAGCAAACATCCTGATGGGATGTACACCCAAATGCAGTTAGTGGCACACAGCAATGGTGGGCTTTCTGATTGGCTAAGAGATCCACTCAGTGGAAAGATATCCATATCTTGAACTGGGAACCAGGTCAGAATCCTATGGTGTCAATTATTATATTCTCTAATGTCAAGCCCCCACTAATCTTGGATGAAAAGGAGGAATACAGCCATCAAATTCTCTCTAAATTAATAATACTTATCCCATTCAACCTCTACTAACTTCACTCTCTGTTGGAGAATCTGCTTTTCTTTCTCTTTCAGATGGCTGCAAGACCTGAGGAGATTATCTACTCCTTGCACTTCAGCCAAGCCCAAGCAAAAACCACAGAAGAACTGTGGAGATGAGCAAGAATTCAGTTTCCACGGTGAGCTTGACAATCAGTGCCAGAGTGAAGGAGACAAATGCTGAGGACACTCAATACCTACCAAAGCACATATCCAGAGGCTCCTAAGAGCCCGTCATTGAAGTAGACTTAAAACACAATCAACATGGCTCAGAGAATTTTGCAGAAGAAGGGGAAGAAAGATTGTTAGAACCACAAGTTTGCACATCATGTCCAGAGGCACTGCCTCTCCCCAATAACTGACTGCTGATCCCACAATACATAACTCATAACCCCACAAGGAATACCTACTACCCCACTGAGGTGGGTCCCCAGTGGAATGGAGGCAGGGATGGGACCAACACACGATGTATCCATACTAAGTAAGTCTATAATTAATAAAAAGAGAGAAAAATATTGATACTAAACAAATCTTGCATTCCAGAGATAAATTCCTTTCTCACACAGTGCATAGCATTCTTAATATGCTATAAAAATTGAGGTGTTTTTAGGTGAAAGGGAATTTTTTACCAATAAACCTCTCTACTAAATATGAATGCTCTAATGAGTTATGCACCAGCGGAAGAAAAATGAACCCAGAGATTACTAAGGCATTGCAGGCTGTAATAAACAAAGTAAGGAGGTAAGTTGGAAGATTAAAAATAATGTTAATGAAAATGCTTAGTGACATTATAATAGTTACAGAGACTAAAATGAATAAAGCATGAAAATACATGACAAAAAAGTACAAACCATAGGAGTGCATGGGTTAGGAAACAGCATGAGGAAAACTTGGACCACATTCCAATCAGTATATATAGAAATAAAAAAAATTGAAAGGGGGGGAGCTAGGGACACAGTTCAGTAGTAGAGCACTTACCTAGCAAGTTGAAAGCTATACGTTCAGTCCCAACAACAGGGAAATTTTAAAAAAAGAAATAAACAAACAAAAGCCATAAAAGAGTCTCAGAAATTAAACACAAAAAAGTGAAAATGAAAGTAGTTTCAGTGTTACATGTATGCATGTGCATATATAGGTATATAACTCTAACAAAGAGGGAAAATAACCTTCATACTAAAATATGTTTCTTCCAGAAAATTATTCAATATTTTTTAAAACCAATGCTCAAATTCAAATCAATTCAAATGAAAAATAGACCAGCATATATTTATTTATATGATCAAACTGGTTCTAAACCATCCAGAATAAAATGTGTAACATTATATTTTTATAAATTTGAATCATAGATAGCCAAAAAGCATAGTTGAAAATATAGAATTTGGTATATGTACAATTTTTAAATTTTAAAGATGCGATATTGTATCAGACAGCTTCAGGTTCGCTGAGATGAACTTCCAGACCAGGCACAGTTATGGAGGAAGGGATTTATTGGAGCTTACAGATCCAGGGGAAGTTCCATAAATGGCAGAAGAAGCTGGCCTGCCTTCACAGGACCAGGCAGAGACAGAGAGAAGCACAAGCCTAAAAGCCAAAAGCCACAGCACACTTCAGGAACTACAGCTAGGCACACTTTGCATATCTTTAGATTGAAATCTGAAACCCACCACCACACCTTAAGATCCACACAATGGCACTGACTGACTCCAGCCAGGTGGCTACAGATGCAAACTACAAACAAACAACTGAATATATTGGGGGCCATCTATTCTATTCAAACCACCACAGATATGTCAAGCCCATTGAAAAAAGGGTGGATTATTTAGTAAGTTACATTTCTAAAACAGTGATTAGGGGGCTTAGGGGATGGTTGAGCAATTAAAAGTACTAATTTGCAAAGCTTGATGACTTGATTCCCTAGCCACCCTCATAAATCTAGATGAGCATTTTTTGAAACAGCAAGAGATCTTGGTGTTCAACCCCCATCCCCCTCACACATATGTACAAATAAGTAAGAATAATGATTACTGAGAAAAAAGGAGTCTTTATACTATATATTACATATGTGCAATAAGTTCAGAAAAATATCATTTTTGGTAATTTTACAATTTAAAATAAAAACTAAGAGAAATACTTTATGATATTGTGACAGAAAATATTTTACCAAGCCAGATTCTCAGCAGAAAACTCATAAAATGAAATATTTAGGTATTTGATTCTCTAACCTTCTGTTTATTTAAGTACATATTAAACAAAGTTAAAGAGCAAGTGGTGAAATACATTGGTAATATTCACAAATAGAGAATGCTATCATATAATATATATAGCTATTAGTGATTAGGAATTATAACCATATATAATACATACATTATAATATGCTACTATGTGTTAGATGTGCCATATACTAAACATTGCATGTTACACATACAGTCATCATGCAATATACATTATATTTCATATTATCTTTCATCTCTTATATGTTAGTTTAATATATACTCTATTATATAATTCATTGTGTACACTACATTATTTACTTTGTACTACATTTATTGTATCAAATACTGGATTTTAGGCAAATTAATAAAACCTTATTGAAAATTTGCTGAAACACTAAAACCAGCTAAGTCATAATGAAAAAATACAAACCATATGTTAGTAAAGGAATGTACAAGGTTGAGGATGTAGTTTAGTTACTACAGTGGTTGTGCAGCATGCATGAAACCCTGGGTTTGATCCCCAGCGCAGTAAAAACTGGGCAATATGACACACACCTATAATCTCAGTACTTTGGATATAGAAGTAGGATGATCAGGAATCCAAAGAATATTTCAAAACCAAAATAATGTGAAGTCAGCCTAGAATATGAGAGATCCTATCTCAAAATAAGTAAATAATAAATAAACTTGTAAGATGCAAAAGAAAACTGAAGAGTACAATGTTTCAACCATTGTATTTGTGATAGTTAAATTATATTGCCAACTTGATCAACTCACGAATGAAGTAAGAAACATGTTTCTTGGGCAGGTCTATGGGGACATTTCTAGGAAGGACTGATGGAAGGAGGAATACCTTCTTCAAGAGTGGACAGCCCTTCTAGTGATGGCCTATATATAAAGTAGCTCTGAAAGAACACAGGGCCTTTTTCCTGGTTGCCCTTGCTACACACCGGTGCATGCATCTATCTATCCTGTTGCTGCTATCCATTGTGGAGACTAAAATCCAGTTTCATCATCCTTTCAACATGTACTGAAGACCAGGAATCCTCCAGGCCTTCAGTGCCATACTGGTACTGCTGAGGCATCCAGTTTCATGGACTGAGCAGCTACCGGGTTCTCTAACTTTCCAGTCTATAGACTACCATTATTGGACTGCCCAGCCACCATCCTGTAAGCTTATCTAATAAATGTCCTTTATAATACATATAATATTAGTTCTGTTCCTCTAGAGAACCCTGAGTAATAGAGAACTCAATATCAATGTCAATATTCATTATCAAAATAACGATGATGTTTTATTACCTGGGGTGTGTAGAAATGGACACAGAATGTTTATATCACCATCAACTCAAAACCTTTACAATGATAATTTGTCCTATGTTTTAGATTTTATACACTAAGAAAGTCATGAGGGCTGGAGAGATGGTTTAGTGGTTAAGGCATTTCTCTGCAAAGCCAAAGGACCTTGGTTCAATTCCCCAGGAGCCACTTAAGCCAGATGCACAAGGTGGGGCATGTATCTGGAGTTTTTTTTTTTTGCAGTGGCTGGAGGCACTGGTGTGCCCATTCCTTTTCTCAGTCTCTCTCTCTCTCTCTCTCACTGTGCCTCTTTATCTCTTGCTCTCTCAAATAAATTTTAAAACATTAAAATTTCAAAAGAGAAAACAGGGTACTTCTGGGTAAGATGGCAACATAGGAGCCACACCAAACAAGCCTAGTGAGGGATTTAAGCAAAACCCCAGCAAAATACACTCTTCTTGTGAAAAGTGAAGAACTATAGGTTATTCTTAGACACAGTGGAAAAGCCAGAGAGACCAAGACCCACCAGAAAAGAGGAAAACAGCCAGAGCCCCACTGAGGCGCTCAGGGCCCATGATCGGATCTACACACCACCCTGCGCTGCCCATCAGGCACGCCAGGCATGCCAGATGGCAGCAGCAGCAGCAGAGACCAAGCAACAGATTTTTCAACTTCATCAGCCTTCTTGAAAAGTTAATAAATCTGAAGGAAAGACAGCTGAAATCAACTAAAGAGCTACTGAAAGTGTAAGAAACTCCAGATGTCTGAACTGCCCCATCCCCCACAATCAGAACCATGAACCTCCAGCATTCAGCCCCCAGTGGCAGTGTAGCAGGCAGAGCAGATCAGAGGTACAGCTGCACAGCACAACACAGAGGGAGCTAAGTGGGCACTCAGCATTGGTGAGATTGGAAGCCACCCCAAAAGGCAGCTAAGCTGACTGACAAAAAGCAAAAAAAAAAAAAAAAAAAAAAAAAAAAAAACAGGCACACAGTCCTGTAAGAGCTAATCTCTCTTTCCTTGTCAGGGCAGGTTATGGGTTACATATTCTTGGAGGACTTTACCATTTTCAAAGAACCTGTATTTGTGGGATGAATATTGTTGCCTTTGGTGCTTTCATATATAAGGGACTTTGTTTGTTCCTTCTGTCATTATTGGGGGTAGGGTCCGATCCAGATCCAGGTTCACCTAGAACCCAATTCAGAACAGAAATCTCTACCTCCAAGCTGACAGATTAAGTGTTTAGAACAACATACAACCTTAGGGATTTGGGCTTAATATGACTATGTGTTTGTTTTAATCCCCACAATTGCATACTTTGTGCTAGTTTTTATTGATTGTGTATGTTACTTGGTTGAAGTTTAGAATCTGCCAGTAAATTATCCCACCCAGTCCACTAGAATACTTGCTTAGCAAGCGAACTCAACACACAGGATTGCTGCTGTGGTTTGATTGGGAGACAAGAGCTACACCTGGAACTTTGAATTCCTATCCTGAGGGTATATAGAGGTAGATTGCCTAATATCTGACAAGGTATACTTGAGTCCAACATTAGCTAAGAAAGATAAGGAAGGCCACTTTATATTGATTAAAGGCACCCTCCAACGGGAGGACATTACAATCCTAAACATACATGCACCTAACATGGGGCATCCCAACTTCATCAAACAAAAGCAATTAGAACTAAGGTCACAGATAACACCAAACACAGTGGTAATGGGTGACTTCAACACCACACTCTGATCAATTGACAGGTCATCCCGGGAAAAAATAAACAAAGAGGCATCTGGACTAAATGAGGTCATAGAAGGAATTGACCTAACAGATATATACAGGACATTTCATCCAAATGCTGCAGAATATACATTCTTTTCAGCAGCAAATGGAACATTCTCTAAAATAAACCATATATTAGGACACAAAGCAAATCTTAACAAGTACAGGAAAACTGAAATAATTCCTTGCATTCTATCTGACCACAATGGAATCAAACTACAAATCAATAGCAAGAAAGGCTATAGAGCATACACAAAATCATGGAAATTAAACAACTCATTACTAAATGAGGAATGGGTCAATGAAGAAATCAAGAGGGAAATCAAAAAAATTATAGAGTCAAACAATAATGAGAACACAACATACCAAAATCTCTGGGAAACAATGAAGGAAGTTTTAAGAGGTAAATTTATAGCTTTAAGTGCCTATATTAAGAAATTAGAAAGGTCACAAGTAAATGACCTAATACTTCATCTTAAAGCCTTCAAAAAGAAGAGCAAGGCAAACCCAAAATCAGCAGATGGGAAGAAATAATAAAGATTAGGGCAGAAATTAATGAAATAGAAACAAAAAAAAAAAAATCCAAAGAATCAATGAAACAAGGAATTGGTTCTTTGAAAGGATAAACAAGATTGATAAACCCTTAGCAAATCTGACCAAAAGAAAGAGAGAAGAGACACAAATTAATAAAATTAGAGATGAAAAAGGTAATATCACAGCAGATGCCAGAGAAATTCAAAAAATCATAGGAACATACTATAAAAGCACATACTCCACAAAGTATGAAAATCTGAAAGAAATGGATGATTTCCTTGATTTATATGACCTACCTAAATTAAATCAAGATGAGATTAATAACTTAAGTAGACCTATAACAAGCATGGAGATAACAGTTATCAAAAATCTCCCAACTAAAAAAAAGCCCAGGCCCAGATGGATTCACTGCTGAATTTTACCAGACCTTCAGGGAAGAACTAACACCATTGCTTCTTAAGCTTTTCCATAAAATAGAAAAAGAAGAAATCCTACCAAACTCCTTCTACAAACCCAGCATCACCCTGATACCAAGACCAGGCAAAGATAGAACAAAAAAAGAAAATTACAGACCAATCTCCCTCATGAACATAGATGCAAAAATTCTCAACAAAATATTGGCAAACAGAATACAAGAACATATCAGAAAGATCATTCACCCTGACCAAGTAGGCTTTATCCCAGAGATGCAGGGTTGGTTCAATATATGCAAATTGATAAATGTAATACATTATATAAATGGACTGAAGGACAAAAATCACATGATCATCTCATTAGATGCAGGGAAATCATTTGACAAAATCCAACATCCCTTCATGATAAAAGTCCTACAGAGACTGGGAATAGAAGGAACATATCTCAATATAATAAAGGCCATTTATGACAAGCCTACAGCCAACATATTACTAAATGGAGAAAAACTGGAAGATTTTCCACTAAAATCAGGAACAAGACAAGGGTGTCCACTGTCCCCACTTTTATTTAATACAGTACTGGAAGTCTTAGCCATAGCAATAAGGCAAGAGACATGCATAAAAGGGACACAAATTGGAAAGGAAGAGATCAAGTTATCATTATTTGCAGATGACATGATTCTATACATAAAGGACTCTAAAGACTCTACCAACAAACTGTAAGAGCTGATAAACACCTACAGACAGGCAGCAGGTTACAAAATAAATACACAGAAATCAGTAGCCTTCATATATGCTAACAACAAACACACAGAGGATGAAATCAGAGAATCATGCCCATTCACAATTGCATCAAAGAAAATAAAGTACCTTGGAATAAACCTAACCAAGGAAGTAAAGGATATATACAATGAAAACTTCAAAACACTCAAGCGAAAAATTGCAGAAGACACTAGGAAGTGGAAAAACATCCCTTGTTCCTAGATTGGAAGAATCAACATTGTGAAAATGGCAATCTTACCTAAAGCAATCTACACATTTAATGCAATTTCCATCAAAATTCCAAAGGCATTCTTCATGGAAATAGAAAAAAACAATCCAAAAATTCATTTGGAATCACAAAAAAACCTCGAATATCTAAAATAATACTGAACAACAAAAGTAAGGCTGGTGGTATCACCATACCTGATTTTAACCTATACTACAGAGCCATAGTAATAAAAACAGCATAGTACTGGCACAAAAGCAGACATGTAGATCAATGGAACAGAATAGAGGACCCAGATGTAAGTCCAGGTAGCTATAGCCACCTGATATTCAATAAAAAATGCCAAAATTACTCACTGGAGAAAAGACAGCCTCTTCAGCAAATGGTGTTGGGAAAACTGGATATGTATCTATAGAAGGATGAAAATAGATTCTTCTCTCTCTCCATGCACAAGAATTAAGTCCAAATGGACTAAAGACCTTAACATCAGTCTGGAAACTCTGAAATTGCTAGAGGAATAAGTAGGGGAAACCCCAAAACATTATTGGCCATTGCCAAGGCCCTTGGTTTCCCACCAGGAATAGATGGTAAGACACTATTGCTGAAGACTCCACATATTTGGGCAGCAAGGCCACTGAGAAATCATGCTGGAACTGAGCTGATAACCTCCTCCATGTAGACCAACTGACATAAAGCTGGCAGAAGCCATTCTACATGCAGTTCAATGGGAGAAAGAGATACCACCAATGAAGATAGTCAACAGTGGACACTGCAAGCCTTATAATTGGCCAGCCAGGCCAAATGAGCCAAAAGCTGCAATAGTGGCATGTCTATAATGGGGGAAACCAACTGCCCTCCAATTGGACTGGAGGCCTGCTCCATGGTGGGGGAAAATATCCCTGATACTGAAAACTTAAAACAGGAGTAGTCATGAGCCCTAGGGGTGTAACATCTGCTGATGTCTGGATAAGTGTATATACTATGTTTATCAAACTGCCCAGTAAGCACTTGTCTTAATATTCATGCCCTTATATTACTGCTACTCTCACTTTGGGTAGAGAATCTTCTCTTTTTAGATGGCAGTGACCTTGGGATGACTCAGAAGGTATCACGGTGCTGGAAAGAAGTGACTAGAGTACCAAATCACATCTTCCAAGGCTCAGGGTCTAATGTGGAAGAGGTGGTGGAAAGAATGTAAGAGCGAAAGGAAGGGTAGGACTCCTTACAATGTGCTCCCTCCAGAATAAAATGGCCTGGATATCCATGACCTCGTAGTGCCTGACACTACCTACACAAGACCATCATAGGAGGAGGGAAAGATCATTACATCAAAATAAAAGAGGGACTGATTGAGATGGGGAGCGGATATGATGGAGAATAGTATTTCAAAGGGGGGAAGGGGGGGAGGGAGGGTATTACCATGGGATATTTTTATAATCCTAGAAAATGTTTTAAATATTGAGAAAAATAAAATAAAGTAAAAAAATAAAATAAAATAAAGAAGTCATTACCAGACATAAGTAAGGAAATAGAAATATTGAACAAAACCAGGCTGAAATCCTGGCTCTGAAGAATACAGTCAATGAAATAAAAAAAACTCTGTGGAAAGTTATTGCAGTAGAATGGATGGAGGAGAGAACAGAATATCTAAACTGGAAGACCACCTAGCAGATCTAATACAGTCCAACAAAGAGAAAGACAAGCTAATAGCAAGATATGAATGGGAATTTCAAGATATGTGGGACACTATGGAAAAATAAAACATAAGAATTCAAGGTATAACAAAAAGAGAAGAATTTCAATCCAGAGGCTTACTGGGGGTTTTCAACAAAATCATAGAAGAAAAATTTCTCCAAATTGGGAAAGAAATGCCAATGCAGATACAAGAAGCTTTTAGAACACCTAACAGACAAAACCTGGAAATAAACTCTCTTCACCATGTTATAATTAAACTACTAAAAACAGAAACAAATGAAAATATATTGAAAGCAGTTAGAGAGAAAAAAACAAGTAACCTACAAAGGCAAGCCCATCAGAATAACTGCAGACTACTCAACACAAACTTTAAAAGCCAGAAGGGCTTGGAATGATGTATTCCAAGTTATGAAAAGATTACTTTATCCTGCAAAGCTATCTATCCAAATTGCAGGAGAAATAAGGACATTCCACAACAAAAACAGTCTAAAGGAATTTATGACAACTAAGCCAGCTCTACAGAAAATCCTTGAAGGAATTCTTGATGAAGAGAAAGCAAAATGCACACAGGAGGAAATAAGAAAAAATAAGCCACACTCAAATAACAGTTAAACCAAATGAGTACAGGGAAAACAGGAAACACTACAAAATAAGAAGGATGGCAAAAATAAATGCATACCCTTCAATAATAACTCTTAATATCAGTGGCCTCATACACCATCCAAAAGACACAGGCATGCAGACTGGATTAAAAGGCAAGATCGTGCCATTTTCTGCCTCCAGAAAACTTAGCTCTGGATAAAAAATAGACACTGTTTTAGAGTGAAAGGGTGGAAAATGTTATTTCAAGCAAGTGGGCCGAGGAAACAAGCAGGGGTTGCTATCCTAATATCTGACAGGATAGATTTCAAACCAACATTAGTGAGGAAAGATAAAGAAGGTCATTTTATACTGATTAAAGGAAAACTCCTGCAGGAGGACATTACAATCCTAAACATGCATGCACCTAACATGGGGGCTCCCAGTTTCATCAAACAAACACTACTAAACTTAAGGTCAAAGATAACATCAAACACAATTGTAGTGGGACACTTCATTACCCCACTCTCATCAGTTGACAGGTCATCCTGGCAAAAAATAAACAGAGAGACATCTGAATTAAATGATGTCATGCAACAAATGGACCTAACAGATCTACAAAACATTCCATCCAAATGCCACAGAATATACATTATTCTCAGAAGCACATGGAACATTTTTAAAAATAGATTAATGGAACATAATAGAGGATCCAGATGTTAATCCAGGCAGCTACAGCCATCTGATTTTTGACAAATAGTGCCAAAAATATTCATTGGAGAAAAGACACCTTCTTCAACAAGTAGTGCTGGGAATATTGTATGTATATCTGTATGTAGAAAGATGAATATATATCCTTGTCATTCTCCATGCACAAGAATCAAATCGAAATGGATCAGAGACCTTAATATCAGACCTGAAACTCTGAAATTGCTAGAGGAAAAGGTAGGGGAGACCCTTCAACATATTGGCATAGGTAATGACTTTCTGAATATAACCCCAATGGCTCAGAAAATAAAACCACTAATCAACTATTGGGATCTGATGAAATTATAAAGCTTTTGTACAGCAAAGGACACTGTGAATAGAGCAAAGAGACAACCTACAGATTGGGAGAAAATCTTTGCCAACAACTCATCTGACAGAGGATTAATATCCAGAATATACAAAGAACTCCTAAAACAGAACAAGATGAAATCAAACAACCAAATCAAAAAATGGGCTATGGAACTAAATAGAGAGTTCTCATCAGAAGAAATACAGATGGCATATAAACATCTAAAAAAGTGTTCTACATCCTTAGCCACCAGGGAAATGCAAATTAAAACTACCTTGAGATTCCATCTCTCTCCCATTAGAATGGCTACCATCAAGAAAACAAATGACATTGAATGTTGCTGAGGATGTGGTAAATGGGAAACATTTCTGCACTGTTGGTGGGAATGTAATCTGGTACAGCCATTGAGTAAATCAGTATGGAGGTTCTTGAGACAGCTAAAAATAGATTTACCATATGATCCAGCTATAGCAGTCCTCAGTACATATCCTAATGACTCTTTGCACTACCTTAGAGATACTTGCACAACCATGTTTATTGCTGTTCTATTCACAATAGCTAGGAAATGGAACCAGCCTAGATGTCCATCTGCAGAAGAATGGATAATAAAGATATGGTACACCTACAGAATGGAGTTCTATTCAGCAGTAAAGAAAAATTAAATTATGAAATTTATAGGGAAATGGATGGATCTGGAAAGGATTATACTAAGTGAGGTAACTCAGGCCCAGGAAGCCAAATGTCACATGTTCTCTCTTATATGTGGATCCTAGCTACAAATGTATAGACTTGTATGTGATCTGGAACCAAAAATAGGTAGCAGAGGCCATTAGCTAGAAAAAGGCTATAGGGAGGGAAGAGATGGAAGGTCTTTAGAGGATGGTTGTATATATGTAAGTAGAAGAACAGATTACAGGTAGGGGAAAGGCCTAAGCGAGGTCAGAGGAAGAGATTGTATAAAAGAGAGGTGTGGGGAGGGTCAATCAAAATTCAAGATATTCTGGTGATTTTTTTTCTGTGATTGGATAAGTTCACTGAGAATGATCTGTTCCAGGTTCAACCATTATTCTGAATCAGACATATGAAAATCAACTTTCTTAAATAATGGCACATCCAGAAGCCATAGATTATTACTAGAAAATTTTCAGTGCCAGGGATGGGATACCTTCCAGTGCCTTGTTGGCCAGGGAGGTTCCTATTGCCTCCAAAATATTATAGGCTATTGCCAAGGCCCTTGGTTTTCCATGAGAAAGAGATGGTAAGACCTTATTGCTGAAGACTTCACATGCCTGAGAGGCAAAGTCACTAAGAAATCAAGCTGATGCTGAGCAGAAAACATTCTCCCTGTTGCCCACCCAACTGAAAGCTGGAAAAAGCTGCACTGTATGCAGTCTTATGGGAGACAGCAGTCATCAGCAGTGATAACAGTGAACACTGGAAGCCTCAGGCTTGGATAGACAGGCAAAGTGACTGAATTAGTGCAATAGAGGCATGTCTGCACTGGGGGAAACGAGCTGCTCTCTATTTGGACTGAAGGCCCACTATCTGGGAGGGAATACGTGCCTGGTACTGAAAACATAATCAAAAGCCTATGGCAGGGGTGATCATGAGCCTTAGGGGTATAAAGCCTGCTCTTGTCTGGATAAATGCATACATTTCTCTAACCAAATTGCCCTGAAAGCACTATACTTAATGTTCATACTCATATGCTACTCTCACTTCTGGTTAGAGATGCTTCTCTTTTCAAATGGCAATGACCACTGGGATGACCCAAAAGGCAACATAGTGCTAAGAAGAAGGGATGGAGGAGTGTCCAGCACTGAAACATCTCACACCCTCTAAGGCTCAGGGTCCATTGCAGAAGAGGTGGCAAAAAGAATGTAAGAGCCAAAGGAAGGGTACCACTCCCTACATACGACTGTCCAGACAGAATTTGGCCTCGATATCCAAGACCTCGCAGTGCCTAGCAATACCCACACAAGACCCTCATAATAGGTGAAAAACATGATGAGATCAAATTAAAAGCGAGACTAATAGAGAGAGGGAGAGGATATGATGATGAGCAGAGTTATGAAGGGGAGGTGGGGGAGGGGAGGGAAACACCATGGTTTGTTGTAAGTATAGAAGTTGTCAGTGAAAATATATACATATTAAAAAAAGAAAACAAAATATCTCATGAGGAAGAAAGAATTTAGATATTTCCATAACGTAAAAGAAGCAGTACAAAAGATAATAATTTATCATTATTCAGAGTTACTAGAAAAAAATTAATCTCGATATTATTCTCAGATTTTCTGATTAATTCTGGGCTAAAACCTGTCCCTCTGCCATTGGTATTCTATCATTTGACAAGTGGCTAGGATCATCTATTTTTGTAGTTGTCATTTTCTAAGCACAGGATCAAATCACCAGAAGGGTATGTGCTTCACACTCATTATCTTATTCATCCTAAAAGTAATCCTGAACGATCTCTATTGGAACTGTTCTCTCTATTAACTGATCCACAGGAAGTTTAAGCAGTTTGTTAGGGCCAAGCAAGGGTCAAGATAGGGAGAGAAACAAAGGTTTGTCCAAAGGATAATTTCAATATTATAATAACTTAGTCAACAATTTCATTTAAAAAGCTTTTGAGTCATCAAACATGAAAATGGACTTCAAAAATGATTAAATCTTATAACCTCTTGATTTTTATTAAATACCCCTTTCTATTCTGAATTGAATAGATTTAAATCATAAGAGCTAAAGTGATTAAAATTAGAAGAACTATGCATCAAGTTCATCTAGCTACACAAATGTCTCTCAGCTATACATTGCTCTCTAAATAGAAATTGCCTCAGATTAAAAAATTAATAGCTGAAATAATTATATAGCTTCTAGGTGAGTCATTGGGTAACTTTTAGTATTTGAGAAGATTCCATGTTTCTGGTATTTTCTATTAAATGGTTTATAGCTACCCATTTATACCCATGTTAAAATTACAGCAGGATATTATTAAATGTGTTTTATGCAATGTGGATGATTTATTTATGTATCAAACCTACAGTTAAAAGATCACACTAATATCAAAGACTTATTTTTAAAGATTATAGTAGGGTTTTCATTTAATCAGACAGTACCCTAGGCCTTTGGTTTAACCAAATGATAGCGCTCTGGGAACAGATTAGATTTAAATTATAAAATTATGTTGAAACTCTACCTCTATATATTGCCTTCCTATAGAGCAGGTCTTCAGTGAGCTTCTAGGAATACACATGAGATATTTCATCTGTCTTAGTAAACTCTCAATCCACTTGTGAGGCATACTAGCATATAAATAAGCAGATGCTGGAATGAGTGTACCAGTAGACTACATGTATTTGTGACGGAGTTGACACAGAATAGAAAGCAATTCAGCAGTTGAGGAAAGAAATACCAAGTAGGCTGCTGGGAAGCAATGATGCTTTAGCTGGAGGTCAAGGATTAAAGGGAAAAGTCACTTTGTGGAAACCCACAGGACCTCTTCCCATTTCTCTGCTTCCTCTCCACTTCACTTAAAACGATGGTCAGTTACAGGTGTTCTGCAGTCACCATGCAGGATTCCTCATCTTTCAATTCCAAAACAAGTGTGGGCATACTCCTTTGCTCACATTACATACATCCTCCTAGGCCACTGTCAGATACTGCTACTTTCTGGGGACTCATCAACTACACCTGTGCATGAACTTTTACCTTCTTTTAAAGCACTGCATTGTTTTTCTGTTATTTCATTTATTAAACACATTTTTCTTTTGTTTATTAGAAATACTGCACTATCTTCCCTGATACATTATATACTTTGTGAAAACACAGGACAAACGTTTTTAAAATCAACATCTTGGTTTTCCCTCTTTCCTCCATTCATACTAACCTGAGCCAACTACCTGATGTACCATAGAGCTTTCATACACAGTTAATCCCTGAGGAAGGAGTATTTGCTTATGAGAGGATTTTTGGTTACATTGGACCATGAGAATAGGGCTTCACTTCCTACCATAGGCATGCTCCTCACATGGATTGGAAATGGAAATTGTAAACACAGTTGTAATGATTTGGGTGTCTTCCCAAAATTCATACATTGCAACCTTACTTCCCAATGTGACACAGTTGAGAGGTGGGGTGTAAAGGGAAGAGCTAAGTGAGTTTAGCTTCTTATTCCCACCCTCCTACCCTTCCCCCATATTATGAAGCAACAAGACCACCCTCACCAAGAGTTTTGAAGATAGACTTTTGTTCTTCAACTTCTCAGCCTTAGGACCTTTAGCTAAATAAGCTTCTTTTGCTTATAACTTCCCTATTTAATGGCATATTATTTTAATAATAAAAACTAGACTAGACAAGCCAAATACTGTTAACGTACTAAAATGTTGCCATTTAAGTGGATTCTTTTGTAAGACTTTAATCATACAATAGTACTTAGTTTCTGCCAGAGATGGAGAAACTGGAAAAAATAACCTTTCTTTTTTTTAATTTTATTTATTTATTTGAGAGTGACAGACAGAAAGAGAGAGAATGGGCATGCCAGGACCTCCTGCCACTCCAAATGAACTCCAGATGCATGCGCCCCCTTGTTCATCTGGCTTACGTGGGTCCTGGTGAATCGAGCCTCGAACTGGGGTTCTTAGGCTTCATAGGCAAGTGCTTAACTGCTAAGTCATCTCTGTAGCCCAAAATATCCTTTCTTAACTTGTTCTCAAGGTCTACACTTGATGCCTTTTTTACTTCAAGCTTTACAATATAGTGGAATTCCTAATGGCCTGTAGTCTACAAAAAGCAGCAAACCCATAATGTTTTAGAAAAATCATGGGAAAAAATCCAAAAAAGTGGTAAATGGGGCTGGAATGATTGCTTAGTGGTTAAGGCACTTGCCTGTGAAGCCTAAGGACCCAGGTTCTATTCCTCAGTAATCTTATAAGCCAGATAAATATGGTGGCACATGCATCTGGAATTCATTTGCAGTGGCTGGAGGCCCTGACACACCCATTCTCCCCTCTCTCTCCCTCCCTCTCTCTCTCTCTCTCTCTCTCGCATATATAAATAAATAAATACTTTTTAAATGCTAAATTTAATGCTAAATATTAAATACTTCTAAGTGACTAATAAACAGCAGATGAAAATCATTGGGTTTTGTGAAAAGCAGAATATTTGGTGAAATGAACTCAACTTGAAAACAACTTTGTTTCAGCAGGGAAAGGTTCACGATTTTTGAAATATAAAGAATTTTAGTAGTTGGGAACTGAATGAATGACTATAAGTCATAACTGACACTAATCTCAAGGAAAAGCTTGACAAACAACTGAGTATTTCCAAGGACCATACATGAGCCTGTCTCTCATCTCTAAAGGACCAATGTGCTTGTAGGACCATAGATGAGCCTGTATCTTATTTCTAAAGGACTAATGTGCTTATAGTACCATATATGAGACTTTGCCTCATCTCTAAAGGACCAGTATGCTTGTTTCTTTGTAGAATTTTCACAGTACAAAAGGTGAGGCATCCACATTTTCCTACTTTATTTTTAATAGTGATTTGAAATGTAGTACTACCCTGAATTTTTTTACAGTTATGCAGAGCCTGTAATTCTGTTTTGCAAGTTCTGGCAATCTGCTAGGAACTAAAAAAAAAAAATGCCATAAGAATTTCTTAGGGAGTTTAAATTATGCATTTCACTTCCGTGCACAAAATAGTTTCTTGTAAAATTAAATATCTTACTAAAGCTATGAGGGAAAGTTGATGAAAGCAGTAAACTTTTTGAAGGTCATTTTTACTTTGTCTTTTTGATTGTGTTCTGATCACTTCCATGTACTGGTGCAATTTTTAATGAAAAACATGGAAAATTATACAGAAGAGATTTGTATTTGAGTCTGTAACTTGAAAGCACTTTAGATTTGTGTTCAAGAACTTTGATACAACATCTTCTAGGATAGACCACAGAATTCCTTGAGGAACTTCTGAAGGGGAAGCTAGTAAAAGTCATAAATAATCATGAATATCTAAGGTGTTGTCAAGAATATTCAGTAAGACACTGTTGGAGTTTGTTAATTTTATACTTTCATCACATGAAATACTGTGTTAAGAGCTTCCAACATCAAAAAGATAAACTATCAAAATTAGTTTATTTGCTAGAGGAGACAGACTGTAATAACAAATAATTCATGAAGTAAATATTGACTCAATTCCAACAGATGCTTACAACAGTCCTATTTTGTTATAGAAGACAGAGGTGTGGCCCCCACTGCCACCAAAGGATCCAAGCTGTCAAAGGATTCTTCATCATGAATATATGGTTTTCAAGGTCACCCCCTCTACTGGGAGTAGCCAAAAGGAAAAAAGCAAAAGGAGCACAATGTCTACAGGCCAGGTCTAGAAATTATAGATTACTTTTGCTCAACTTAGCCAATCTTGTGGCCACATAGAGAAGTTAGTGTGAATTGGCAGAGCTCTAGTTACAGACTTGGAAGCCACTACTCAGAGGCAATTCCATAAAATGCAAGAGGAACAACAACAACAACAACAACAACAAAAAGATCTGGTGAAAAAACCTAATATCCTTGCTATAACCTTGTAAGTAGCTGGAAATAGTCATGCTTTAGTCAGTGTATTTGTGCTGCCACAGGGGTTCTGGAGTCAGAAAAATAAAGAATATGTCCTTATGTCCCTGCTTCTCTCTAGTTGTATGTGGGGAAAATGTTCATCCTTATTCAAATAAAATCTCATACACTTGCAGCTGTGGGCAAAGTGCACAAAGATTTTGAGCAGAATTAACATAAACAGGCCCAACCATACAAGCACAGATGTTCCAGTTTGGGTTAAACGTAGTAGTTTAACCAGAGACTTCAGCTATCCTAACTCAAAATCTTAGGAATGAAAAAGGAGTAAAATTATTAAATTGGATCAGGTAATGTATGAAGGTCAAAGACCTAGAAAACTCAACACAACTTTGCAGCATAGTAAACCTACCAGAAAATGAAAGATTGGCAACACAAACTGCACTCAGCATGAATGACTCAGCATCAGATCCTGCAAGCATGTGGCTTTGCCCTTCCCTCATATTGCTGAAGACCTGCTTAAAACCCTCCAGATATAACAGAGCTTAAGAGGTCACTTACCTGACACATGGTCATACATTAATTCTACTTCTATTTACCTGCTACCAGACTCTTTAGCAGGCCTGATTTTATTCTTCAAGTAATAGCTGTATTTCAAGCAGTCCTTTGTGCTTTAATATAATTCTACAACAAAATTGGAAAGAAAAATCAATTTAGATTAGTACACACACACACATCTTGCTATACCAGGAGATACAATTTCTTGCTGTCCCTATGTGTTCAGAAAATACTCCCCCATGATCTTCAGTAAGTGTACAAAGACTGAATTGCTGCCATGTACTGACTCCAAGGAAAGCACTGTTTTAAAATCTATGTTTGTGAGATAAACAATAAATTTACACTCCCTTTAAAAGGTTGGGGCTGGAGAGATGGCTTAGCTGTTAAGCACTTGCCTGTGAAGCCTAAGGACCCCGGTTCGAGGCTTGATTCCCCAGGACCCACGTTAGCCAGATGCACAAGGGGGCGCACGCATCTGGAGTTTGTTTACAGAGGCTGGAAGCTCTGGCGTGCCCATTCTCTCTCTCTCTCTCTCTCTCTCTCTGCCTCCTTCTCTCTGTCACTCTCAAATAACTAAATAAACAAAAAAAATTAAAAAAAAATAAATAAATAAAATAAAAGGTTGATTTACATTGTTATTCTAATGATAAGCATTTCTACTTTGTTGGCCATTTTTTAAGCATTTTGGGCTGTGACCTTCCCACTAGCTGCATGTTAACCAAGGATTCATTCATTCATCAGAAGAAATGCTCACAGCTAGCTCGTCCTTCAAGTTCTAAGTTCAAACTCCTCACTTTTTTTTTTTTTGATTATTTCAAACACCCTTGCAGTTTGTTTCCTGACCTTCAAGTCCCAGAGAGCCTTATTAGTATTATGCATGTACCTCTCTTTATTTGGATGAGACTGTAAATGAGGAACCTGTGTTTTATACATAAATTCTGATTTTATACAAAAATGATGATAAATGCTTAAACTTTAAATTTTTCCATAAAATAGCAGTCATCAGGAGTTGTGCATAAGAGAATACAGAAAGAGTTTCAACAAACATTCAGTGAAGGCCTGTTTGTGATAAGCACCATGAGACAGGGAAGAAAGGAATAACAGGCCAAGAGTTCATTGTCTTCAACAGGAGATGATATACAGTTAACAGGGAAACAAAATCTGAAATATCCACTTATATGGGGGAAAGATGGTGCCCATTTGGGGAGATGACAAGATCCTTCTGGAAAAGGTTATATTTAAAATGGTTCTATGTTGGGCTCTGAAAGGCCCAGGTGTGAGGCCTAGTGGAACTTCCTGAGCCTAGCTAAAGTTTGGTGATCTGCCTCTGGCCAGTTGTGACTCAGCAAGATGCCTAATGGCTTCTTGCCTGTTACTTCCGCATGGGATTTAGAATTATCATCTCAATAGTCACAGTTTACTATTGGCCCTTACCTTTCCCCACCATCCTAAAATCCCCACCTTCGTCCCCAACATTATATAGGCAACTGTTCATAGCAATAAATCGAGTTCCTGCTTCGACAAGACTCCCAACTCAGTGTGGTTTTTCTCCGGTGGCCAGGAGAGGTCTGAGTCGTCGGACGCTCATCTCCTCCTCAACCCCTCGGGAGGAACCAGCGGGCCTGGTCCTTCCCTCGGCACTACCTGCCCCTGCTGGCGGAGCCCGGCATCTGGTGCCCAACGTGGGGCTCTCAGAGCCTGGCAGTTCTACAAGATTCATGTAATTCTTGAGTACAAGTGGCATGGATGAATGGTGCTTCAGTCCCACGGGGAATGTGGGATATGTCTTTTTTTTTTTTTGGCAGTTATTGAACATCATTCATATATTAACATCATTCATGATATATTAAGAAACACAAGAAACTAATGTCCACATGAAACATTAAACATGTACAGTTTCAACTTTCATAGTTTCAATTGTGTTGTGTTATCTATGGTTGGGTTCATCCTCCAGGTGGATATGCAGGGATACTATATGAGTTTTGAGATGGATTTGTACAGTGGTGTGTCCGACAGTGCTCTGTGTAACGTGAAAGATAAAGGGGTTGTTTTGGCTATTCAAGCCCCATGGTCAGTTTGTCCCATTACTTCTCAGCCTGTGGCAAGGCAGCACTTCATGGAGGGAACAAGGGATGGAAAAGGCTGCTTGCCTCATAGCAACTGAGAAACAAGAAAGAGCAAAGGCACAGGGTCTCAATATGCCCTACAAGAGAATAGCCA
This sequence comes from Dipus sagitta, assembly GCA_036346955.1. Taxonomy (NCBI): domain Eukaryota; kingdom Metazoa; phylum Chordata; class Mammalia; order Rodentia; family Dipodidae; genus Dipus; species Dipus sagitta. The sequence goes on from CM070773.1 coordinate 58,517,724, forward strand.
CGTGACCTCACTTCCTCTAGGCCCCACTTAAAGGTACCACCATCTACTACTAGAATAGTGCCATAGTCTGGGCACCAAACCTTTAGCACAGGGGTCTTTGGGGATATTTATGGTCCAAATCATTCTGAGTGGTTACTTAAATGTTTCAAGCAGAAAGAGTTAGAGATCTTACAGCTGCAACTACTCATAAAGATTTTAAGAAGATTGTTTTTTGCACATGCTTCATTTTTTTTTACACAACCTAAGTTATCAGTGGAATATTATTGATTACTTTCTCCTCCTATTTGGGGGAAGGAGTATAAAATTAACAGGAATTTAAATGACTTTATAATTTTAATGTATCCTAAAAATGAAAATCTATACTTCTTGAAATTTGCACAACTTGAAATCTATACTAACCCTTAGGTTAGTTTAGGTTTCCTCACCTTGATTTCCTTTGTAACAGGGTGGCTGTTACATAAAGGAGACAGACACCCAAGGATGCCTTGAGACAGAAGTAGTGTTTTTTTCAGTGATGTGTTTAGCAATGGAGACAACTGTAAGAAACACCTGAAAGAAAGGTTGGAAGCCCTTAGAAAAAAACGTGAAGCAAACTTCACATGAGAACAGGTCAGAAATGTGTTTCTGTGAATAATTTTATTCCACAAGTGACAAAGACTGTCCAGCAAAACTGTTAGCATGGTATAAAAGAGTATTATTGAGTAATAATTACATGTGCATACTTATGTTAAATTCTTGAATCGAGCCAGACATGGTGATGCATGCCTTTAATCCCAGCACTTGGGAGGCAGAGGTAGGAGCATTGCCATGAGTTCAAGACTACCCTGAGACTACATAATGAATTCCAGGTCAGCCTGAGCTCAGGAATCTGTTTTTAATAGGTTAAAGGCCACATTGCTGAGAGAGTGAGACCATAAACACTGGGTTGGATATGTCATAAAGAAATTTACTGAAAACATATATATATATGATGATTTCATTGAAGTAGTTGGGACTCATAAAAGAAGAACATTGTTCTATATGGCCAAGTTAGCTTAGAGCAGGTTTTATTGAAAGCAAAGAGAAGACAATAAATTTGTGTCTTGGTTTTCTAATGTAAGGTGACACTAGAGAAGGATAAGAGTTTAAAGAAAATAGGTATATTTTGGAAATAGAATACTCGATACACAGAAAATGTATAGATTGAGTCCACAAATAGAATATGCTTTAGCAAATTTTTATCCTTGATTCTAGAAGAGCCAACTACTATAGTTTTGCTGCTTATAAAATATTTGTTATCAAGCATATATTGGTATTGGTACATATATGTATATTCATATATAAATCTATGTCATACAAAAATGTTTTTATATGTATGTATATGTGATGCACATGGATAGGATATATAAACTATATTGCCCAAATATGTATATGTATAAATTTACATAGATTGTTCATATGAAAAAATATGACACTTATCTAAGAATTTTTTTATTAAAGATCTCTTAAGGGATCAATTTATCACTTTCATTACTTTAGATTTGGGTGTTATGCTCATATGCAAGGAAGAATATCAATAAATAATTAAGTCACATAGTAAGTAATTCAATGTGCTCTGGCCCAGCTGAAGTTGCCTCAATTCCTGGTTCTACAGACTGCATTGATGAGTCACTTAAATGCTTTACAGGAAGACTGATGGGATGTTTAAATGTGTTGGTAGGAGTCTCACTGGAAAGCCAATCCCAACTGAGAATGGATTACTTATAGGCTCAATGGAGTCAGAAATTCTTTGTAGCATCTTGACCTCTGCAGATGTAAAGGATATTATTTTACTTCTGTAATTTCTGAACTTATGTGAGTAAGATTTTCAGCATCATTTGTGATGATTTATATTGACGACCAACTTGATAAGAAGTAGAATCATCTAGGAAAACTGCTTTTGGGTATGCCTGTGATTATCTTGATTAGATTAATAATAAAGTGAAAGACCTACCTTAACTTTGGTCAGCTCCATTCCACTCTCTGGAGTCTTGAACTGTATAAAAAGGAAAGAGCTAGAAGAACACAAGCATTGATCACTCTGTGCTTACTCACTGAGGACTGCATGTTCCCAGCTGCATCAAACTCCTGCAACCATATTTTCACTGTCATATTCGACTGTAGTCCAGAATCTCAAGCCAAAACAAACCCTTCCTTCCTGAAGTTGCAATAAAAAAGTAATTAATACATAAAATTGGTACCAGGAGTGGGGTCATTACTATGATAAATGTGGCCATGTAGTTCATAGCCCTTTAGAACTGGTTTTCAAGAGGAATATCTAGAAAAGTTCTTGACTACTATAAGTAGAACTTAATAGATCATTCTGGTAGAAGACGGGAAGACAAGAATACTGAGAGAAATTCAGCCAGTGAAGGATCAGCTCATGAAGTTTCAAATGGAAAAAATGAAAATATCATGAGCTAGGTTTGAGACAGTTTACATTATAAATTGTCAAATAAAGTGACTTTATTCTTCCAATGTTCTGAGAACATGAATGATGCAGAACTCAAATATAATGGACTTTATTTGTTTGGCAGAGGAAATCTCAAGACAGAAATAGCACTCAGGCTGGTGCTGAGAAAACAATTGTGACGATAAATAAGATCAGTTAATCTCCTCCATGTAGACGAGCTGACAGAAAGCTGGAAGAAGCCATTCTACATGAAGTTCAATGGGAGAAAGAGATACCACCAGTGAAGATAGTCAACAGTGGACACTGCAAGCCTTGTAATTGGCCAGCCAGGCCAAATGAGCCAACGGCTACAATAGTGGCACATCTATCATGGGGGAAACCAACTGCCCTCCAATTGGACTGGAGGCCTGCTCCATGGGAGGGAATACATCCCTGATACTGAAAACTTAAAACAGGGGTAGTCATGAGCCCTAGGGGTGTAACATCTGCTGATGTCTGGATAAATGTATATACTATGCTTATTAAACTGCCCAATAAGCACTTCTCTTAATATTCATACCCTTATATTAATGCTACTCTCACTTTGGGTAGAGAATCTTCTCTTTTCAGATGGCAGTGACCTTGGGATGACTCAGATGGTATCATAGTGCTGGAAAGAAGTGACTGGAGTACTGAGTAACATCTTGATCACACCTTCCAAGGCTCAGGTTCTAATGTGGAAGAGGTGGTGGAAATAATGTAAGAGCCAAAGGAAGGGTAGGACTCCTTACAACATGCTCCCTCCAGACATAAAATGTCCTGGATATCCATCACCTCATAGTGCCTGACACTACCTACACAAGACCATCATAAGAGCAGGAAAAGATCATGACATCAAAATAAAAGAGAGACTGATTGAGATAGGGAGGGGATATGATGGAGAATGGAATTTCAAAGGGGAAAGTGGGGGGAGGGAGGGTATTACCATGGGGATATATTTTTTATAATCATGGAAAATGTTAATAAAAATTGAGAAAATAATAATAGACCTCAAAAAATAAAAAAATAAAAAGAAATAAATAAAAATACCACTCCAGCACCCCCCCAAAAAATAATTGAGATCAGTAACATTGAAGAGAAACATCTCTCACTGTACTGAATAAAAAGTTGCCCTGGGGCTGGAGAGGTGGGTTAGTGGTTAAGATGCTTGTCTGTGAAGCCTAAGGACTCATATTCAACTCTCCAGATTCACGTAAGGCAGACACACAAGGTGATGCAAGCTCACAAGGTTGCACATGTGCACAAGGGGGCACACACATGTGGAGTTCGATTGCAATGGTAGAAGACCCTGGCTCACCAATTCTCTCTTTCTCTCTTCCTCGCTTTTGGTCTCTCTCAGGTAAAAAAAAAAAAAAAAGGGTGGGGGGGAATCTGCTAGGCTATGCTTGCCTCAAAAAAAAATATTTTTTAAGTTGTCCTGAAGAAAAACCTCACCCATCAGAGGCTCTATTTTATACAAAATACAAATTCATGTGAAGAAAGGAAATCTAAATTGAAGAGGTTTTCTATTCAAACATACTGTTTATAGAAGTGTTTTGCTAAGGTCAGACTGTAAAGTACATAAAAGTTGTTACAGCTTTGGAGAGGAAGCCAGGTACATTCCAAACTGGCAATAGGATATGGCAGAGTCGTCCATGTGGTACTGGTTTTGGAGATATGAAAGATGTAAGATTGAAGAGGTCATGGAGTCTTTCATAATGTTTCTAGAGAGCTGCTGCTGCCACAAAAAATGTGGCAGGATTGTAGGCCCTACAAGGTAACCCTGAGAGTCACTTCATGAAGCTGTGAAGGTACACCCTAAGTTGTATTGGAAAACCCAGAGAGGTGGGGCTACTAAGCTCTTTAGAGCCTTGATGATTCAATCTCAGGCCCCAGATATCAGACATGGAGTTACAGGATATTCCCTCCTGAATTCCATTCTTGATTTGGATTAGGAATGTTTATTCTGTGCTAAGGCATGTTGAAAGTATGTGACTTATTTTTTTGACATTATGGGAACTCACAGTTTAGATTGCCTTAGCCTGAGACAAGACTTTACTTGTATACTTCTGAATAATGTTCAAACTGTTAAAGACTATAGGGAGTTTTGAAGTTGGACTGAATGCATTTTACAATATGAGATGGCCATGAACCCAGGGAAACAAGGTATACAAAGTATTGCTGAAAAGTGAAATGTTTGAATGTCCAGATAATAACAGGCTGACTTGGGATGGATTTGCGTAAGTCTTGGTTTAATATGGATTACTAACTTGGTAAGACCTGCAATGTTCTAGAAAGGTTTGAAGCATGCTTGTGATTCTTTAGATTATTCTACTTCTGGGCATGCCTATGAGGGTTTATCTTAATTAAGTGAATTAAGGTGGGAGAATCCCCTGCACTGTGGCTAGCACAATTCCACTGGTGTTCTAAACTGCCTAAAAAAGATAAAGCTTGCTGAGAGCCAACATTCATCACTCTCCTGCTTATCCAGTAAACTCTATGTGACAAGCTGCCTCACGGTCGTAATGCCATGCCTTTCACACCATGATGGACTGTAACCTTCAGCTATAAGCAAAGATAACTAATACAGTATTAAATAGACAGTAAAAGGCTGGAGAGATGGCTTAGCAGTTAAGCACTTGCCTGTGAAGCCTGAGGACCCTGGTTCAAGGCTGGATTCCCCAGGACCCATGTTAACCAGATGCACAAGGAGGCACACTCGTCTGGAGTTTGTTTGCAGTGGCTGGAGGCCCTGGCATACCCATTCCCTGTCTCTCTCTCCCTCTTTCTCTCTCTGTCTGTCACTCTCAAATAAATAAATAAAAATAAACAAAAAAATAGATGTTTAAAAAATGGTAAAATTGTGCAGTCACATCAATATACAACTTGGTCTTAAGCAACACCAGGGATTAAGAAACTATCCTGGTGTGGTGGCTCATGCCTTTAATCCCAGCTCTTGAGAGGCAGGGATAGAGGATAACTGTGAACTCAAGGTAACCCTAAGACTACATAGTGACTTCCAGGTCAGCTTGGACTAGAGCAAAACCCTATGTCAAAAATTAAAGAGAGAGCCGGGCGTGGTGGCACACGCCTTTAATCCCAGCACTCGGGAGGCAGAGGTAGGAGGATCGTTGTGAATTCGAGGCCACCCTGAGACTCCATAGTGAATTCCAGGTCAGCCTGGGCTAGAGTGAGACCCTAGCTCAAAACACCAAAAAAAAAAAAAAAAAAAATTAAAGAGAGAGAGAGAGAGAGAGGCTTTCAGCATGAGCCTTTCCTTTTCTCTGCCCATGTGATATCAGACAAGTTATTTCATGTCTCTGAACTTCTTATCCATTATTTGTCAAGTTGAAATGGTAGTACCAGTATCAACATTCCTAAATCTTTATGATTTGAAACACTATTACGTGTAACAATTATAATTGTTTATTACATATAAATGCTCAATATATGTTAAATATGCTATTTATAGATTCTATATCTCCAACTAGAAATCAAGCTCTTTGAGGACAGGAAATAGCTTCAGTAATTCATTTTGAACTCCCCATGATTTCCAAAATAATCTGCATAGGCTACATATAAAGAGAGCTATTTAGAGAGCATCTTGGTCTGCAGAAATTTTTTGATATCACAAACAGTATACAGAAAGAGCTGAACAGGAATTTAAACCTTCCTGGTTGAATAAAAGAAAATGGAGAAATCAAAATTCTAGGGACATTGAGCCTGTGCAAAAGGAGTTGATTTTGGCTAGTATTTCATGCCTCCAAACACCGTAAGTGATCTGCTAAATGTAGTTATGTTTTGTTTAACATTAACATACTGATTATGATTCCTACTAAGAATGCATCTTAAGGAAAAAATACTATCTAGGGCACCTTTCATCCTACACTTGCCTATGAATAGCAGCCTATTTTGGTTGGGTCACTAACACATGGGTCTAATGATAACCAAGGCACTTTCACAAAAGGGAAACATCAATCTGTAGCCACTGTATGGATGACATCAAAATTAAGTATGCAGACACTTCAGAAGTCATTAGTGGAGGCAGCTCCACAACCGAAAGAGATTCAGGTTAGGTATCAGCTAACTTGGGTTCAGTCATGTCCACATGATATTCAAACTCCATAGACTGGCCTAAGAGTTCTTCCCTGACACCTCTTCCAATATATCCATGGAGACATCCATCCCTTAGGCACCATTATCTGCTTCACCTTGAGCCAACCCAGTTCACTAATCTCTGTGGATAAGAATACAGAACACCTATTCTCTGAGTACTTCCTGACCACTCATCATGAGCCCATCCCTGTCTTCCTTCCCCCAAAGTTTTCTTTATCTCTTAAGGCATAACATAATTTAACAACATAATTTACTATAAGTCCATCAGTAGGAGGCCAAAGTCAGATAAATTTCTTTGTCTTCTTAGAGCCAGGGACACTGCTAGACACATAGGATCTGCTTAGTGCCATTGACTAAAGTGATACCTGAACTCTTGAGCAGAGCTTACAATGTCCACTGAGCTTCCAGGAAAGGAAAACACTACATTCAAACTGACCATGTGTGGAGATCTAACATGATGTAAAGAATATAAGAATGGATTGTGTAAAAGTGGGGTGAGTTCTAGGCACTGAGCTCAGGTGAATAAAATACAAAATCAGACCTGAATATCAGACCTGCAGAAGTCAGCCAATATGAAAAATAAGACAGAAGGAGCCAACTTAAAACAACACAAAAAGTAGATAGAACACCAAAGAAAGAGCAGCTATACAGGTAGGAGAGATGAGTAGAGGAGATCTCCCAAGTCATAGTCTCAGCAGTCTGTTTCCATACCCCAGCACTCAAAACTATTAAAAGCTAGTGGTCACAGACTGAACAGAACACACCTGGCATGCATAGCACTGTGCTATTTTCTGTACTCAATTCCAATATTTCTGTTTTCCCATGTGTATGAGTGTATGTGGTATATGTACAAAAGCATGTTCTTATGTATGTGGGAGCATTTGTATGAGGGTACAAGTGCACATGTGTATAACTGCATGTGGAGGTCTGATGTTAATGATGTTTGACCTTTTCAGTGGCTTTCCACCTTATTTTTTGAGGTAGGATCCAGAGATCACCAATCTGGCTAGGCTAGCAAGTCATCAAGCCTAGAGATCCTCCTGCCTCCACCTCCCTTCACATTTCCAGATGTGTTCCACCATGCTGGATTTTACCTCAATACTAGAAATTCAAAATCAGGTCATTATTCTGTTATAACAAACATTTCACCCAGTGAGCCTTCTCCCCACTCCCTAATGTATCCCAGTTGCCCTGAAACTCCTTATCCCCTTGCTTTGTTCTCTGGTGTGGACCATCACAACTAGCCCATTGTTTCTAACAGGGCTCTCTGCCTCCAGTTAACAGGTAAGTAGGGCTGGGAAGCAGGTCAAATTTCTGCTGGACCACTGCCCTACGTGAGCAGACTTCCCATGGTTAAGCAATGTCCATGAGCACTCAAGGATCTTAACCTTTTGGTCCCTTTTCTCTCACCAGCAACTCTTGTTTCTTGAGACTAACTAGCACCATTAACACTACATCCTTATCCAAGTGGAAGAAGGTGTGACCAGTAATTTCAAAAAATGTAAGCCGGGCGTGGTGGCGCACGCCTTTAATCCCAGCACTCGGGAGGCAGAGGTAGGAGGATCGCCGTGAGTTCGAGGCCACCCTGAGACTCCATAGTGAATTCCAGGTCAGCCTGGGCTAGAGTGAGACCCTACCTTGAAAAACCAAAAAAAAAATAAAATAAAATAAAAAAAAATGTATTTCTAGCTTCCAAGCATACTTGCAAGTTCTTGTCCATTTAACAAAGTACTAGACTCATGGGTTACAATCACCTAGCTTCACTTAAGCCACAAGAATGCTCCTCACAGGTTTCTAATTAAAGAGGGTATAATTGAGTAAGAGCCAAAACTGTTTTACTCTGTAGTCTGTCTCCAAGTTTGCATAGTGGTCCCAATCTCCCACAGGGCCATAACCATCAACTCTTCAGGGCCATTTCAGGGAGATCTATGATCCTTTAGATGGTTGAAGTTGGCTTAACAATTCCTCAATGTTCTTGCCCCACTGAGACTCACTGGGCCATCTAAGATGCTTTGACCTACATTCCTTCTCAGTTTCTCATATTGAAGGCCATACTTGCATTGTGTGCTGACATCTCTTCCAGCCTTTTTGACCTGATCCTCTTTCCATGTTACTTTACGGGGTTTTCATTTATTTATTTATTTATTTTACTTCTATTCAGAGGGAGAAAGAGGCAGATAGAGAATAGAGGTACCATATTGGGCGCTATAAGCCAAACCTCGGCCATGTTGACAGAAACCGCCATGTGCGAGTTAAGTTTCTGTTTCCTGGTTCTTGAATCACTTACTGGAAATCACAAGACCCACTGTGCTCAGAACACCACACCTGGGACCTTCCCAGAAGCGCTACATGCGGCCTCGCCTTCCAAGTTCCCGGTTCTGCTTACGTGCTATACGACTAGCCTTCCTTCCCTGGATCTCCCTCCTGTACTAATAAAAATCAAGACCTTGACCAAACACTCGGCTTGGTCTCCTTCTTGTGTCTGTTTGCCTTCCTCCATTCAGGTTAACTTCCCCTCGGGTCCTTGTTCGACTCCCTGCTGGCCGGGGCAGTACCAGGGCTTCTATCCACTGCAAACAAACTCCAGATGCATGCACCTCATTTTGCATCTGGCTTACATGGGTACTGGGAAATTGAACCTGGGTCCTTAGGCTTTGCAGGCAAGTGCCTTAACCACTAAGTCATCTCTCTAACCCTTTTAAAGGTTTTTTAGTTATAAAATATTTCCACATTTAATCTTGCTTTGGTACCTGCTTATTAAGGAGATGGGATAATATTTGCTATATACAAATACACATGTGTCCACTTATTGAAACTTAAATACTTGCTAACTTTGTACTATGTGTCAAGCACTGTGCTAAACTCTATATTGCTACAAAAATAGAAATGGGGCCCAGGCTTTAAGGTGCAACAGAATACTAGAGGAAAAGGCAAGTAAATATTTATAGCTAGCAGTAAGTGCTTTAAGAGAAGAGGAATACAGTGTGCCAACTCATTGTAAGGACATATGGAAAGGGAGGTAGAGTTCATCTAGGCTTATGAGGTAGTTTCAAAATGAGAGAGAAATAGATCCGTAAAAGTTAGGATCCATTATGGCAGGGCATATGAAATGGAACCTCATGCTACATAGGGAGATGGTCACCTATGACAGAGAGGCCCATAGGCACAGCACACTAAAGATGAAGCATGTCTACATCTATCGGCTTGAAGAAAATTCCATTTACCTTTATAAAACAACCTTGCTTTCAGGATTCCAAACATCTGTCTACTCCATAGCCTTATGAAACATTAAAAGAATTCATGTTCGACTCTCTAGGTCCCACGTAAGCCAGACACACAGTGACGCAAGCATCCAAGGTCGCACATGCACAAAAGGGGGTGCACACATCTGGAGTTCAATTGCAGTGGCTGAAGGCCCTGCACATCCAATTATCTCTCTCCCTCTTCTCCACCTCTTTCTGTGTGTGTCATTTAAAAAAGGGCAGTCTGTTTGGCTTGACTTAAAAAAAAAAGAATTCAAAAATAATATTTCTTTAATGTAATATATCTCCTTCCCATACTCAAATGTGTCAGGTCTAGTAAAATACTAATTAATTCTAAAAGCATATATATATATATATATATATATATATATATATATATATCCATATCCATGCTGGAGAAATTGCTTAGTGGTTAAGGCACTTCCCTGCAAAGCCTAAGGATACCTGTTTGACTCTCCAGATTTCCATTAGCCAGACACACAAAGGTGAGGCAAGAGCAAGGTTGTATGTGCCAACTAGGTGGCATAAGCATCTGGAGTTCGATTTCAGTGGCTGAGGCCCAGGCACACCAATTCATTCATTCTCTCTCTCTCTCCCTCTCTCTCTCTCTCTCTCCCTCTCTTTCTCTCCCTGTCTGTCAGTTTCTCACATGAGCTTTCTCTATGGAAATTTAAGTGGAGCCTTTGATTTCATAACAAAAAGTGATTTGATTTAGGGGAAGAAGTGCTTGGACTGAGGTAACGTATACTATGTGGATATGGCCTAGGCTGTCTTTCGTCTTTCTGTGTAAGGTTACATTGAGCACATTATGGTGCATGAGTGGCCAGGGAGGTCCAAACCTGGATCAAGTCTTGACACTGCCTTTGCCTCAGTTTGACCTTGAACACCTTGCCTTACTACTGGACATGTTTTCTCTTAGTTCCAAGACCAAACCTGGGTATATATCGAAGGAATCCAAGTAGGCATACAAAAAGATATTGTGTCCATGCTAATCGTAGCACTATTCACAATAATGAAGATAGGACATTTGCCTAGATGTTCATTAAAAGATGAATGGATAAAGAAAATACGTGATATGTTGTAGCTACTTTCATGTTGCTAATACAGAACACCTGGCCAAAAGCAGCTGATGGGAGGAAAGGGTTTACTTTCGTTTACATTCAGCAGGGGAAGCATCAAGATGACAGTGGACGGGAAAACTGGTAGTGCAAAGGATGTACATCAGAAGGTGGAAGATAGCAGCACGAGAGTGAGCTGAGCGCTAGCAAGGAGGAACCTGACTATAATATTCCAAGTCCTGTCCCAGCAACACACCTCCTCCAGCAAGTTTCCACCTTTCAAATTGCTACCCATTATAGACCAAGCATTCAAAACACATAGTTTATGGAGACATCTGTCAGAAACTATATGCATACACTATATGGAAGTTTTATTCAGTCAGAAAGAATTATGAAGTTGTATTGCTTAGGAAAGTAGAACTAGAAATGACCATGTTAAGCCAAATAAACCAGATTCAGAAAAACAAATATTGCATGTGTTTTTTTTTTTCTCATATACAATATCCAGGTTTTAAAATAAGCAAATAAGACTTGAAAAGACAAGTAAAAACAATCTGGAAAGTAGAAAGGTAACCTTGGAAAGATAACAGGATAGAGGGCACAGGAGAGTGTAATGGGGCAGTAGATAAAATCGAAGTGCATGTACATGGGAATATCACAATGAAACCTATCATTTTTTACAGACTGTGCTATAAAAGATATTTTAAAAATAATGAACTGTTAAGGGTAAATAAAAAGTTACAGGCTTATTAAACTGTTATGAAACTGGTTTTGCCACTAAATTCACATGTCAAGGCCCCTTTCTTCACCTAGAGCCTTCATTTACAGACTTCTAATAAGATTGTAAATGAAGCCCCCAGGTGAAGAAAGGGGCCTTGGCATGTGGATTAAAGAGCAAAACCAGTTTATTTCCAGTTAAAAGGCTTTCATTAAATGGGCAGAACTTTCTATACATTGCTAATTCCAAGTATAGCCAACAGTGCACTTTCAAAGTTGGGGGTGAACAACCAAAGCTCAGGAGTACTTAGACTCTCATCCATCATTAAGGTGGTAACTTTGTTAATGGTGAAGTTTTTGGGCTGCATAGTCACAAAGTAGAGAATAGAACTCTAAGGTCAGCCTGTTGCATATACAACCATACCTGAGGTATTGAGCTGAAAAGAGAAGGGATCAAGACATACCCAAAGTGGACCTAAAGGAGAACAAAATAGCCTGATATGGCCTGTGGATGAGATCAAAAGACAATATTTTAAAATATATTTTTCTCAAGGAGGTTGAACACTTTGAAGTCTCACACAAGGAAAAGATCACTCCAAACACATTTGAATGTGAGTCACCAGGTACAAGGTGGGTGTAGAAGAGCAAAAGTGTAACTTACACCGGAGATGAGGGCTTGGGCACCGAGGATTTGTTGTCAAAATGTTCTTGTTATCTTACTAACAAGGAACACACTTAGTCTTCCCACCCAGATTGTCATTCCTGGGACAATCTCAAGTCAAAAAAATAGGTCTAAAGTCTGGGTACCCTGGAAGCAGAGATAGCTTTCAAAAAATGGAAGCAATGAATTTTTGAGTGACAAGAATACAGATCATTAGATCTAGGCAGAATCTCTGGAGCCATCAGTCCACATCCTTCATCGATGAGACAAACTGTAAGTACAAGTTAATTGTCCATGGGCACAAACTAGATAGGTGTCAGATCTGTCATATCTCAACTAGTATTCCCTGCATACAACAGGGAAGTGTACATTTTTCTCCAGGGAAGCAAGAGCCTTCTATTCTCCTCTTGGACCAGACGGATAATGATATTACCCAGTGTTATGATTTGCTAATGGCATTCAACAAATCTCTGCCTCCCAGATAACAGAAACCACCCTTCTCAATATGTGGCCCAGCCATGATCTGCAAGAATTATCAAAGCTCTGGCTGAAACTAAGAAAAATTGGCAAAATAAGCAAGGGTGCTGTTTTCCTGGTGAACCGGGTACCAGCACAAGGGTGAAGGAGATCAACACAGAGAAAAATCAACTCCTACCATATCAGAGAGCCAGAGACCCAGAGGCCCCCAACACCTCATCATTGAAGCAGACCAAAAATAAACCCAACATGGCTCAGGGAAATTTTGCAGAAAAGGGCGCTGAAAGAATGCCAGAGCCACATGTTGGGTCATGATGTGCAGAGATATTTATCTTACCCATAACTGTGGGCTAACTCCACAATGCATGACCCGTATACCTCAACAAGGAGGGGCCAAGGGGAGAGGGTAGGGCACGGATGAGCCTAATAATGGTACCAAACTGACTGTATTTGATGAATACAAAACTAATTAATAAAAAATAAAAAATTATAAAAAAAGAATTCTCAAAGCTCAAAGTAAGCAATATGATCTGTGATATGTCACTGAGTAACAAAAGATGAAAAAAATGGCCATGTTTTTCAGTTCATTTATAAGACACTGTGTGAGTTACTCATCTGAAACAAGCCTTATTTCCTTTTCTATGAGGGCTATTATTCAGTCAAGACAAAGTTCCTTAATGTACTTTAAAATGTGCCTTAACTTCTTCTAGTACAATACAAGAAAGCTGTCCAGAAGTGAACTTTGTAACAAAGCAAAAGCCCTAGTTATCAGAATCCATCAGAAACTTTATCCTCTATATAAAAAGAAGTCTACTCTGATCTTCTCACAGCAAAAAAAAAAAAAAAAAAATGTCCATTTCCTATGACAGCAGGGTCTATATCCCTGAAAGGTATAGGCTCAGTAATTTAGGTTGAAATTACAGTTTGTTAAAAATGTATGCAACTGTAGATTAAGCATGAGTCTGAGTTGGAAGCACCCAGCTCATGTGCTTGGAGTGTAGGAAGAGACCTATGGGTCCCCAGGCCACCGATGTGTGTCTTCTCAGTGAGCAACCTCATTCAGCCTCCTCATCAATATCAACTCAGTGCAAATGCATCCCTTATTCCACACCTCACCCATGGACTTCATACTTCTCATTCCTATTGCTTATATGTCATTTCCATTGAATTGTATCCCTGTGAAATTAATACCCAAATAATTTGAATTTGAGAATGTGAACTTAAATGTATATAAGGTCTTTATAGAGGTAATAAAGTTAAAATGTTATCAGTTTGGGCCTTACTTTTTTCTTTTGCATAGGGTCCCATGTAGTCCAGACTGACCTCAAACTTGCACTATAGTTGAGGACAACTTTGAGCTCCTGACCCTCTAAGCCTTTATCTCTGAAAAGCTAAGAGGGCTCTACTTTAATATGAGTAGTGTACTCAAAGAACGAAAAGATGAGATGAAGGGCCATAAAGAGAAGAGAGTATGACCTATAAGCCAAGGAAAGAAACTTGAAAACAGAGCCTTCCCATCCAGCCACTAGAAGAAACCAGTTTTGCCAATATTTGGCCTCTAGGGCTAAGAGACTAAGCTTCTATAGCATGGGCCACCTGCACTGTGGAACTTTGTTATAGCAGCTGTATCACACTGCTACACTTTTATTATGGTAATAGCTAATACATACCACAAATTTCACATGTCTAAACCCATAGCTGGATTATACCCTATTGCAGCGTGATAGTTCAGGTCTTGATAGATGACAAATTCCAACCTATATATATGTTTTTTTGGATTTCTTATTTATTTATTTATTTCCTCTTTTTCTGTTGTTGTTTTTTGTTTTTCAAGATAGGGTCTCACTCTAGCCCAGGTTGACCTGGAATTCACTATGTGATCTCAGGCTGGCCTCGAATTCATGGCAATCCTCCTACCTCTGCCTCCCGAGTGCTGGGATTAAAGGTGTGCTCCACCACACCCAGCTTGTTTATTAATTTATTAGAATGGGGGAAGAGAGAGCGAATGGGTGTGCCAGGGCCTCTAGCCATGGCAAACAAATGCATGTGCCACCATGTGCATCTGGCTTATGAGGGACCTGGAGAATCAAATCTGGGTCCTTTGGCTTCACAGGCAAGTGCCTTAACCGCTAAGCCATCTCTCCAGCCCCCAATTTATATGTCTTTACAGCAAAAACAATGAAATCAGCCTCGAGTCATAGCTTCTTTCTTATTCTTTAAATAATTTATACCTAGGCAGGCCTGATGGCACATACCTTTAATCCCCGCACTTGTGAGGCAGCATAGGAGGATCCCTGTGACTTCAAGGCCATGCTGAGACTACATAGTGAACTCCAGGTCAGCCTGAGCCAGTGTGAGGTCCTACCTTGAAAAATCAAAATAAAAATGCATTATTTAAATAATTTATTGAGGGATTACTGTATATTGCAATTATATTCTGCACCAGACAAGTTCTTACCCTTGTCAACTTCTGTCATCAGCTTCCCATTACTAAAATTAAATACCTGGGGCAACTGACTTGTAAAGAGAAAGGGTTTATTTTCACTCAGAGTTCTGGAGGATCCAATCCAATATTTAGAAGCCTTAAGATTGAGTTGGGAGGGCCTCTGCAAAGGACCATATGTTATAGTAGGAACATGTAGCAATAAAAATGGCATTTCATGAACCAGAAAATAAAAATAGAGAGGGAGGACCCTATTAGGTGCCCTATAATTCCTTCCTAGGGTGTTTCCCCATGACCTTAGATCCTTGAATCTCCTATTAGGTACCTACCTCCTACAAGTCCTACCACCTTACTGGGGATAATTTCATAGGACTTTGGGGAATATTCAACATCTAAAGCATTGCAACACTTATCTGGATTATTATTTTAATGCCTTTTATTAATTTATTTATTTGAGAGAGAAAGATAAAGAGAGAGAGAGAGAATGGGTGTGCCAGGGCTTCCAGCACTGCAAATCAACTCCAGATGCATGCACCACCTTGTGCATCTGTGATACATGGATCCTGGAAAATTGAACCTGGGTCCTTTAGGCTTTGCAGGCAAGTACCTTAACTGCCAAGCCATCCTTTCAGCACTGGGTTCTTTTTATATGTTTTCATTTATCTATTTATTTATTGAAGAGAGAATGAGAGAGGGAGGCAGATGGAGAATGGGTGCACTGTGGCCTCTAGCCAATGCAAACAAACTCTAGATGCATGCACCACCTTATGCATCTGGATTTAAGTGGGAACTGAGGAATTGAATCTTGGTGCTTAGTCATTACAGGCAAGTACCTTAAGCACTGAGCCATCTCTGCAGCACTGGATTTTTTTTTTATTTTTAGTGATAGCCTGATTAGTCTCTCAATTCCTCACTATCCAATATGTGCTCTGCAGCAAAAGTAGCCTTTCTAAAAGGCAAATTATCTGCTCAAGACGCAGTGGAGGTCTACCATTGTGTGCAAGGTGTACATAAGTCATTACCCTAGATAACTTTCATGCCTCTTTAATTTCCATCCATTTCAAGTCCTCTTTTACTGAGTCTAACCTCCTTGCTAGTCATCTAACAGACCAAGCATTTTCCTACCTGAGAACCCTTAAAGTTACTGATTCTTCTTATATGTCCATGATCTTTGTACCTTTCCTTATTCACAGTGTTGCTATTGACAACTAACCCTAGAAGCCTTTATGACAATCGTATCTAAATACATTAATGATCCTCAATATAACATGTTAATGTTAGACTCCATGTGCAATGTCAGTCTAATAATATTACGTGGTCTAGTGATATCATAGCAAACTTCAGTTGGAGTAAGTATCTATGAGGTCTGTACAACAGAAATAACTAATGAACATATTTCTCAGTACAGATCCCTGTCATTAAGTGACCTATAGCATAGTATTTTTGCATTGTAAGTAAAAAAGTTAGTCTCCTTCAGTAATCTTTAAGGATTATTTCAGCATGGCTTTGAAAATGACACTCAGAAATGTAAAGAAAATTACAGTGCCCTTATATTTACAGGTTCTACATGGGCAAGATATACCATGCTACTATATGGAGGGGGCTTCCAGGGAGCAAAACCAAAGGGATGGGGGTAGGAGAAGGAAAAGAAGGGAGATGGAGAGAGAAAGAGAGAAGCAGAGAGAGAGGGGAAGGGAGGACTTGGTAGCAAAGATCCCTTTTAGGGGTCAGAGTGCTGTACCTAAATAAGACATAAGAGGATTTTATTAGTGTGGATTAAGGTCTTTTTATTTATTTCTTTAAGTCCTTGTATTTATTTATTTATTTATTTAAGAGAGAAAGAGGGGGGAACATTCAGGAGATGGAGAGAAACAGAATTTCACTCAGAGACTAGTCTTATCACTTGGGCAACGTATTCACAGGCTGCTTTTGGAGATATTGAGACACTGGAAAAACATAAAGTTTTAAGTTTCCCATATATAACCTCATTTGTCTGGTTACTTATTATGCTTCCCCCACAGGACTCTGGGCCTGACAGACCAAGAATTTTCTTTTGTGCTCATCACTATGTCCCTCCTACTTAGAATAGCGTCTAGTACCTGATATATGCTCATGAAATATTTATTGAAGGAAATAAAGGAAAATAGAAAGGAAGAAGAAAATTCACACATACCTGAGTATGTCAGTAAACCCAGGGGACAGCCATCCAGACAGCTATTTTCAGTAAGAATGGGGAACATTTTGAGATTAATCCTAAGGGAAAGAAAATAGTCTCTCTGAAGCTGAATCAGTAAGTAAATGCTGAGTCATCTGGGGAAACTTTGGTCTGATCATGACTCTATGTAGAATTTATCTTCTGACTCTGTCCTCACTGGACTCATACCAAAAGGCTTTGAAAAACATCAGGCATATAGGGAAAAAAAATAAAGTATTTTAATTAAAACTGAGTATGACTTTGGGATCTTTAAGCATTGCAGTAACACAGAGGGGAAAGGATTTATTTGTCCATGATGTGCTACTGTTCTCAGTGGAGTTTATATTACTCAAAGGCACTGGAGATTTCCAGAGACCTTAGTGTACTAATGGTAGCAAGAAAAACTGTAGTGCCATGCTGAGCAAACACTATGCCCAACAGAAACAGAACTTCATCTTGAGAAAAAAGCAATTTCTTTCCTAAAGAATTCTAGAAATGCTTTGGAGAGCAAACTTTTAGTGACACAAAGGAACAATACTCTGTAGGTGTTGTGGTTTCACTGTGAAACATCCCCTAGGCTCGTGTGTTTGAACACCTGACTGAGCAGGTGGCTCTGTGTGGGAGGGCAATGAGACCATCAGGAGGTGGAGTCTCAATGGAGGAAGTGGATCACTAGGGCCAGGCCTTGAGATTTTATGTCCTGGCCTCCCTTCCCATTCAATGTGACCATTGTCCTCCTGTACCTGCTGCCATGCCTTCCCTAACATGATGGACTGTATCCTTGGGAACTGTAAGGTAAAATAAACCCTTCCTCCCTTAATCTGCTTCTTGTTGGGTATTTGGTCAACAAAGAGAGTAATTAATATAAAAGTTACATCTATAAGCCTGTGATATTTCAGTTTCCAGCCTGAGGGAACAGGGATGTGAGTCAAAGCAAGAAGGGCGGGCTAGTGAAAAGATACGCTTGCCACCAGGCAATAAAGTATAAAGTATGTCTGGAACTAAGAAACTAAATACAGCTTTACTAAAATTTGAAAGCTATCTATTAGTTATCTACATCTACAGAAATGAAAGTTTGTAAAAGGGCACTCCAAAGGTAGTTCCTGAAAGCCCATGAACCAGGCTTTATAGGACAATGTCTGTGGCTGTGTGTCTACATCATCACTCTGTTGTAATGCAAAATGGTGTCCAGGAAACCTTATCACTCTCTTTTGTCTTGTCAAATGCATTTGTCATATCTTCAGGGATGTGACAAAGGAAGGCACAGGCCATAGTCAGATGCTACAGAAAAATCATAAGAGGACTAGAAATCACTTATCAGACTCCTGCTCCAGGGGACAGTAGTGACTTGAGACAAGCCACAGGAGCATGAACATCAGGGATCCAACCTAGACTACAGAGGCCTGAGAGGTCAGTCACTGATGAAGTAAGTCTAGTTCTTATCCGAAGCCTGACTGCCATGGGGCAGAAAGAGATAGAGTACTATCTGGAAAGGTGGTGATATTTCAGTGGAGCAATGTTTGAGGTGGGAGAGATCTCTGTAAATTAAAATGCAGATGATAATAAACCTATAAAGAGGGTATTATGAAGTACATGTTGGAGGGAGAGTGAAGATTACCAATATCATCTTCTTCCCTTCTATATATAGAAGAATCAATGCCAAGGGGAAATGAAAATCTGTGAGATTAAAGCAAAGGAGCTCAGGATGATCGATGCTCTCTAGACAGTAGAAACAGGGAAAGTGCCACCATCTGTATGGTGATAACAAGTAGTATAAAAGGGTCATGATTAGGTGATGCAGTTGCCCAAATGTGTTACAAGGACAACTGGTTATCTTCAGGATACTATATTTTTACTGGATGCTAAATCAATTGGCACAGTAAGGGAATGTCTTTATCTTTCAACAAAATCCTAATAAGCATGTGGACTTTTGAGTAAAATGGAGTACAAATAATGAAATTCAGTTCCAAGTTATGACTCTACCTCATTTGAGACCCTCCCATCTGAACCTGAAAGAAGTGCTGTGGCATAGTACAAGAACATTTCTACACAGCAGTGCTCATGGGGATGGAGATAGGATACAATCCCTACCCACCTAGTAGGCTGTTGTAAGGGCATATAAAATAGCAAATGCGAGAGTTTGTTTTTATTGGGGAATGAATACAGGTTTTCAATTATAGGTATTTTGTTTTGTTTTAGTATTCTTAGAAGATGTTCACTTCAAAACAAATTAAAGAGAAATGTATCAAGAGCACTAACTTGGAAGATTCCAGTGTGTGAGATGATGGAGCAGGAGAACAGGCAGCTCGTTCACATTCACAGAGTGAATGAGCAACAAAACAGGGCAGTGCCCTTGAGGGCATAATGTCAGGCAGAAAGCAGAGCCAATGACAGCAGCATGCAAAGGAGAAACATTGAGCATGGTCGTCAGCCAGGTATAGATTGCCCTTTCTATTCTGAGCTGTACTTAAAACCTGCTTCCCCTCTCGGCATGTGGCCCATCTTTATCAAAACTGAAGTCAAAGTGTTCTGCATAGGAGTCAAGTCTCAAAAAACATGACCAGTGACCCAACTCTGACCAACTCCAACTAGACAGAAACTCAGCTGCTCAGAATTCTCTTATGACTGTGTGTGTGGCTTATGTGGGAAGCTTTATTTCCTGTAATCACCTGGATCATATGGAAAGACCATATGAACAAGGGCATTAGTGATACTTGTCTGCCCCTTCACTGGTTCCTTCCCCTCTCTGATATGTCTCCTCAAATTTAGCCATTACATAATTACTATCTGTCAAAGATGGTGCTTCATAATCATTATTGAGATGAATGATGAATTTATAAATGAATGAATGGCCATTACTATGGACAAGGCTCTTTACTTCATAATTAGGCAGGCTGGAATGGTCAGACTTCCTCCTGATCTGTGATGTTTTTTCCATGTGCACAGTATCAGGATCATGGTGGTTTATCATGAATTGCATGGTCTGGCTACCATAAGATCCTGAGCAGTTCCATCATCAGTCCACGCTGCAACTCTCTAAGTGGGAGGCAGTCTCAGATCCATCTAGTACTTTTTAAGCATAGTGTGGGAGGGACACACATGTTCATCTCCTCTCCTGCACTCCTCTGCTGGAGCCAGAGCAATTGTGTCTCCTGTGTATATCACATGTAAAGAAGATCTATTGAGCATTTACTACTTACATCTATATCAACTTGGTCCTCTCAGAATAGCTAGGGTTGCTATAATCTCCATTTTAGAGCTATGAAAAATAAGAAAAAAAGAGATCAAGGAACTTGCCTGAGCCATATAGGAAGAAAGTGGCAGAGCCAGTAATCAAATCCAGGTAAAGTAATGTCAAAGCCTGCAGTCTCAACCATTGATACTACCCTTCCCTAATAGACAGTAAGAGGAAATGAAAGGACTTGTCAGGATCGTAGTGCTTGGGTTAGGGTTTATGAGTAAGTTAAAATAGGTACATGCTCAAGGATAAATATATCTTAAGCTTGCAATTATTCCAAAAGCATATTACTTCCCCATAATGCACAGAACACTCTTGTGGATACAATGTAAGAAAGAGCTGAGTTCCTGCTGTGACTTTATAGATCTGGAAACCTTTGACAATTTGTGAGTATTCTACAGAGATGAAACTCTACAAATAAACTAAGTCACACGACTAGCCTCGCAGGGACAGAATTCAAACCCAAGTCCATCTGAGACCCTGAATTATTCTCATAGTGGTATAATGTACCCAAACAGTACCCTTCAGCACCCTAGTAACAACATATTGCCTGTGTTAGGTCAGGACGGGCTCCCAAGATGAAGTCACCAAGGTCAGCAAAATGGTGACAGAGGTATAAGGAAGTGGATTATCCACATTCCTCAAGAAACCACCCATCCATAATCCCTTCCTTGCCTAACAATCCCCCCCAGGTCATGGTTTCCTGCCCTGAATCTTGCAAGTCACCTTTCTGCTGTCACACCCTAGCTATTTTAAATGGCTAATGTAATGATCTCCCTTAAAGGAACTTTTATATTCAACTTAACAAATGAGTTCTTTTTCCTTCCTCACCTTCCCCCAACTGAAAAAGGCCTATAAAGCACACGACCTGAAAACTCAGGTGGGCTGTGCTGCTCTCTTGTGAGTCAGGCCTGACAGCTTGTGCATTTCCCCAATAAAAGCTTTCATCTTTGCCTCAGTGTGGTTTGTGTGGTCTTGTACACTCCCAAACCTTATATCTGGTGCCATGACTCAGATAGCAGGCTTCCAGTTACCCTCTTGGGCAACCATAACCTCCTTTCCTCTGACCAGACCACAGAGCTGCCACTGGCCATCTGAAGGCTTTGAACCATCTCTGCCTGATACCAGCTTTGACACCCACCACAATAATACCGCATTCTTCTTCCCTTCTTTGTCTCCTCCCCCCTCCTTCTCAGTAAGTGTCCCTCTTGGGTTGGCCTGCTCTCGGGTTTAATCCCTCCTCGTGAAAGCCATACTGGCATGCCAGGCTACACCCCTTGCCAGCTTTTGGGCTCCAACCCCAGGTCTCGAGAAAGATGCTCTCTCAACACCTTTCTCATTTTCTGGTCTACCGTACCCTCAGGGGTGCCTTTTGGTTTGGTTGCACCATCTCTGGATACTCTCTCCCTCCCTCTTCTCCCTTTACCTCCTGAGGTCTTATCTTTCACTGCCAGCTGTGTACTCCCTCAGGAGCCCAGTTGCCTACCTTGCCCACTGACAGGGTAATCAGCTTTCATTTGTGACCTGTACGGCCTCTGCCCACTTGGGAGGTGCCGGCTCCAAGCACCATAAAATGGGCCAAAGAGTCATATTGGTGTTCTGTGTAAACCCAGCTTAAGCCCTGGTTTCTTTCTCCCACCCTTATTTGCTCTTTCTCTGTCTCCTTAAGAACTTAAAGCCTCTACGGCTCTGGGACGACATCAAACCTCATCATCTGATCTTTCTCTGCAACTTTGCTTGGCTACAATATAAGTTGGACAATAGGTCCAAATGGCCTGAGAATGGTACTTTTGATTACCAAATTCTCATTGATTTAGAAAACTTTGCCAACGTACAGGCAGGTGGTCCGAAATATTCTATACTCAGGCACTTCTCACTCTGTGTACACAGTGCGCTTGCGCTCTGTCTGTCTGTCTCTCTCTCTCTCTCTCTGCTCTACCTGCTCTTCTTACCAGGTTCTTCTAGACAAGCTCTCATAAATGCGGTCTCATTCAACCCCTCTCCCACACTTGTCCTTGTCCTCTGCTTTTCACCAGGACACCAAAGATGACCTGAACTGGCCCCAACAGCTTCATTTGTCTCCTCTTCCACCTCCATGACCCCCCCACCCACCACCACAATCTTCTATCTCCTCTCCTCCTCTTTCCTTTCCTGCTCAATGTACTGGTTCTTGCAGGCACAAAATATACCCTTTACATGAGGTCTCAGGCGCTAAAGAAATTGTTCACATTCATGTTCCTTTTTCCATGTCAGATTTACCCCAGGTTGAAAAACACCTAAGGTCTTTCTTCACTGATACAACACGCTATACCAAAACATTTTTCTACCTCACCCAGGCCTATGACCTAACCAGACATGATCTGTTTGTAGTTCTTTCCTCCACTCTCACCCCTGATGAATGAGAACATGTCTGGGTGGCTGCTCAGGCCCATGCTAATGAAACTCACTTAACTGATAACACTTTCTCAGTAGGGACATTTGCTGCCCCCAGGGAGAAACCTGACTGCAAATACCATGCTTCCACTCCCCGAGATGGGTGGCCCATGATAAGATGGTTTTTTACCTCCTGGCTGGCCTCCAAAAGACATTCCATAAGTTTGTCGATTTTGACAAACTCTGGATGCTTACCCAGAGGCCTAATAAAAATTTAGCTGAGTTTATGAGATTCCTAACTGAGACACTCGCCCAATAAACTCACCTCAACCCCATTTCCAAAGAGGGCATGATAGTTTTCAATACCCTTTTCCTGTCCAAATCTGCCCCTGACATTAGAAAAAAGAAAAGAAAAATGAAAAAAAAAAAACAAAACTTATATGCCTAGAAAAGGCCCTCAAACCCCTAAGGAAGATCTGCTTGACCTGGAATTTAAAGTTTTTAATAGCAAAGAGGAGCAGGAATGGACTGAGAGAGTGGCCAGAGATAGATAGCAGTTTCAGTTCCTGGCTTATACCCTGAGGCCTCTTCCAAAGAAGATGATGGGGCTGCAATGCTCACCACCATGACCCTACTTCCAGTGTGGCCATACCAGTCACTGGACAAAAGCCTGCCACAGCCTGTGCCTGCTCCCAGAAGCCTGTCCTTACTGCAGACTTGCCGGACACTTGAAGGTCAACTGGCTTTCTTTGCTTTAGCAAGGTAGGCCAGCCTCTTCCCCTTGTCCCCCAGGAGAGCCAATTGCTGATCTTCTGGGCCTGGCAGCTGAAGATTGACAGTACTGTGGGACCTTGCCCCCCACCAACACTCTCCATATCACAATGGAGGAGCCCAGGGTCACAGTTCAGCCAGCAGGAAGACCTGTCTTATTTGTTACAGGGGCCAGTTGGTCAGTCCAGTCATTCTACTCTGATAAGACTTCTCTTGTAGAGCCCTGTGTTGTGTATTGACAGGCTATCTCTCTCACCACCCATCACAATCCCCCCCCCCTTACCCAGTGTAGTCTGGGATACTCCCCTCTCCCAGTCATTTCTTGTAAAACCTTCTTGTCCTGTTCCTCTTCTTCTGGGTTGAGATCTTATGCAAAAACTTTCCCTCTGACTTACCGCCCACACCCTGTCTTCCTCTTCACACTAGCCCCTTCCCTTACAAAGGATCAAAGTTTCCCTCTCCCAGTCTCTGAGGTTGATTCCAGGGTATGGGACACTTCCTCACCAACACTAGCCTCTCACCATATGCCTGTCCTCATCAGACTCAAAGACCCCACATCCTTTCCCTGCTGCCCTCAATACCCAATCTCACTTAGTTTCTTACTTGCTCCAAACCGGACTCCTTTGCATCACTAATTCCCCTTGCAATACTCTGATCTTGTCTGTTATCAAACCCGATGGGACCTACCACTTAGTCCAAGACTCATGCCTTGTCAATGCTGCTGTTATGACCATTCATCTAGTAGTGCCCAACCCCTATACTCTCCTTTCTCACATCCCTTCCTCTACTACTTAACCTCAAAAATGCCTTTCTGCCCAGCCCCCTCCACTCCAATTCCTACAATGTATTTGCTTTCACCTGGGAGGACCCCAGTAATCATACTGCCTCTCAACTCACCTGGACTGTCCTTCCCCAGGGTTTTAGAAACAGCCCCCACCTATTTGGTCAAGTTCTCTCCACTGACGTTTTGTCCCTAGAACTGTTGCCCAGCATACTTTCACAGTATGTTGATGATCTTTTGCTCTGCTGACCCTCTCTTTATCTAAACTACATAGCAACAGACTTCTAACTTTCTCGGATTTAAGGGATATTGAGTTTCTCCCCAAAAAGCTCTACTTTATTTAACCCAAGTTAGGTACCTGGACTTTCTCCTTATCTCCAACTCATGACAACTCACCCTATACTGCAAACAACAACTTTGCCTCCTCTCCCTGCCTACCTCTAAAAAATAAAATAAAATAAAATAAAAAATTCCTCTCTTTTCTTGGCTTTGCTGGGTTCCTTAGAATGTGGATTCCAAACTTTGCCCTCCTAACAAAGCGTCTTTATGACAAAACTAAGGGAGACCCTCATGAACCCCTAGACCCTAAGTCAGAGACAGATGCTGCCTTCTCCCACCTGCTCTTGGAAGCTCCATCCTTTGCACCTCAGTCACTTTGGTACCTAGCTTCACCATGTCTACAGAGGGAGAGCTGGCAGTCCTTCTTCCTAAGCAGGCTCATCATTAAAAAAGAGCTGTCCACCTTCCTGTAATGATAGGGGTAAGCCTGGTGGCCTCTATAGCTTGATGGGACTGAATGCAGGAGACCTGAGCCATAGTCTAATCTCTTATGAAGGACTTTCTACAGAACTGAGCATTGTAGTCCAGGGGTCCACTGAGGCCTTATGACTGCTACAGGAACAACTTAACACTCTGGCCTCAGTCATGCTATAGAAATGCCCGACCCTGGACCTCTTGACAGCCAACAAAGAAGGGACCTGCCTTTTTCTGAATGAGGAATGATGTTACTATGTTAACCAGTCAGGCAAGGTAGAAGTCAAAATTAAAAAAAAAAAAAGAAAGAAACTAAAGAACCTGGCTGACCAGCTTCAGGTATGAACACCAACTCTCTCTGGGTCATGGAACATCTTTGGGATGGTCTGGCCCTATGTTTGCCACTCCTAGGGCCTATATGTGGGCTATTATTGCTACTTGTCCTGGCCCCCTGCCTTGTGAGATGCATCCAAAATCATTCACCTACCAAATATTCAACCAACTTTTACTGACCTGTTCCTCTTCTATCTCCTACCAGCCTCTAGCCACTGAATAACCACCTCCTCATCACCTGCCCTGAAGGGACACATCAACTGCATTACCTAGCCTCCACTGTAAGAACTCATCACCCCCTACAGGTCAGAATGAAGACACTACAGAAAAGAAAGAGAGATCACTGTCCTTTATGATTAACAAAAGGATGGAATGTTAGGTTGGAAAAGGCTCCCAAGATGGAGTCACCAAGGTCAGCAGAATGGTGACAGAGGCATAAGGAAGTGGATTGTCCACAAGCTCTTCAAGAAACCACCCAGCCATTATACCTTCCTTGCCTAGCAATGCCCCCAGGTCATGGTTTCCTGCTCCCTTATCTCGTAAGTCACCTGGTCACTGCTCTGGTGTCACACCCTAGCTATTTTAAATGGCTAATGTAATGATCTCCCCTAAAGGAACTTTTCTATTCAACTTAACAAATGAGTTCTTTTTCCTTCCTCACCTTCCCTCAACTGAAAAAGCCCTATAAAGCCCACTACCTGAAAATTCAGGTTGGCTGTGCTCCTCTCTTGTGAGTCAGCCCTGGCAGCTCGTGCATTTCCTGAATAAAAGCTTTCATCTTTGCTTCACTGTGGTTTGTGTGGTCTTGGCCACTTCCAAACCATACAGTTTGGTCCTGGGTTCTTTAGCCTACTCTCATGCTTGCCCACCTGGTCATATGTCAAGACAATTATAAGCCAAAACATGACAAGCAAGTAGATACCCCACACTTGCACAACCTGGGAATCAACTGAGGTGCTGTGTGCTCCACATTTTAAAATCAAATCAAATCAAGTATCATTTTCCATGAGATGGTACCTTACCTGGTTCCAGTAGTTTCAAAAATCTAGGATCCCTCTGAGCACATCAAGAGATTTTCAAATATTCCATTACTTGAAATAATGTCTGAAAGTATGTGGTGTCTAGCCACCTGTTCACAGGTTATCTGCCTCATATTTATTCTTTGATCACACTCTCTTTTAATGAATACTTTACATATTTCTTCCCAGTTCTGAAATTACTCATCCTCTACTCAAGAGCAAGCACTTCCTTACTGGGTCTCTTAAGTCCCACGAAATGCTTCTGAAACTGTGTCTAGAACAGTAGATGGCTTCCTGATTTTTTTTTCCTATACCTGTTAGACCCCTGGAATCAGAACAACTGCTAGAACTTTGATCTCCAAACAGTATAAAATGTTACTGTGGAGAGAAGTCTGAACTTCAACTTCTCTAGGGCTCTTACCTTCAGAGAAGAATTGTGAAGCTTTAGAAATTAAGCAGGGAAGTGAATGGCTCTGCTTTCTCATCTGCTTCCATATTCACATCCTTCTTAAGCCCTATCTTCCCATGGTTCAATCCATGTTTTCAGTGCAGGGATAGTTTTTTTCAAATGATATATTCATCATCATTCCCCATACAGAGAAATCTGTGTGTTCTTGGCTCCAGGATTCTACCCTTTCAGTACTCCCCACATAGACCTGAGCCTTCTTCCATGACTAGTTTCACTCCCCACATGCAAAACCATCTCTGCAGGCACTCCCAGCATACATTACCTATGCCCAAGTAGCAACAGTAACTATGGTTGTGGAATATTCTAATACAAACAATGTTCATTTCCACTAACCACATCCTTGACTCTCAGGAACTCAGCCCCAAATGATCAAGCATGCTCAAATCAACTTTGTTTCCCAGTGCTGCTTTGTTTGCTGTACTGTTCCTGAAGTAGACAACACTATCTCCTTCTCTCCTTCATCTAAAGTTAACCTTGCAAGACAAGGAAATTGAAGATCTCCTCCTAGCTCTATCCATGATTTCAAACTCTTATAGCAGAACAAAATCATAATAGCAGTGATCATGTACTTCAATCCCCCATTGAATGAGCCTGTTTTATTTTTCTTTCAAAGCATTTGTTTTTTTTTTGTTTTTTGTTTTTTTTTTCTTTATTAGGTAGTTTTGTATTCAGCAAATACAGTTAGTTTGGTACCATTATTAGGCTCATTCGTGCCCTACCCCCTCCCCTTGGCCCCTCCTTGTTGAGGTATATGGGCCATGCATTGTGGAGTTAGCCCACAGTTATGGGTAAGATAAATGTCTCTGCATATCATGACCCAACCAGTGGCTCTGACATTCTTTCCGCCCCCTCTTCTGCAAAATTTCCCTGAGCCATGTTGGGTTCATTTTGGGTCTGCTTCAGTGATGAGGTGTTGGGGGCATCTGAGGCTCTGGCTCTCTGATTTGGTAGGAGTTGATTTTTCTCTGTGTTGATCTCCTTCCCCCTTCTGCTGGTATCCGGTTCATCAGGAAAATAGCACCCTTGCTTGTTTCGCCAATTTTTCTTAGTTTCAGCCGGGGCCCTGTTGAGGTATGATGGGGTGGCTCTCTCCTTAGGATCTACATCTATCTGAAAAAGAGAAGCAGATTCTCCAATGGAGAGTAAGTTAGCACCAGGACAAAAGAGATAACCCTTACTTTTTTTTTTTTTTAGAGAATTTAATAGGTGTAGGCCCTCTTGTAGCCCATGATTGATGGTAGCTTGATATTGGTGAGTGGGCTTATATTTGAATATGGTTCTGACTTGCTTCCCAGCTCCAGCTATGGGTCCCGTACCACTGAGGAGATCAGTTAGTCAAATTAAGAGCAGTTGGTTCCCCACCATGGCTGTGTGCCACTATTGTACTTGTGTGGGCATCACAACAAGTTATTTGCTGCTAAGTAGATTAGACCATGAATTGCTTGGACAGATATTGGTCATTTTCCCCCAGTTGCCCATGTAGCACCTTCTGGCACTAGACGCACTGACTGTCTGGGAACTGACTCTCTTCGAACTTCCAGCCATGCCATTCTATTTTGCATGTCAACCACATAAGGTGTCTTCAGCAGTAGAATGAGCCTGTTTTTGTTATTGTTATTATTGTTGTTTTTGTTTTTGTTTTTTCTGAGGCATGGTCTCACTCTAGCTCAGGCTAACCTGAAATTCACTATGTAGTCTCAGGGTGGCCTTGAACTCAAGGTGATTCCCCTACCTCTGACTCAAGTGATGGGATTAAAGGCATGTGCCATCATGCCTAGCATGTTTTTAAAATATATTCATAGGTTTTCAATGAACCCATTCATGGTTTAAAAAAATTACTTCGAGTGAACAGACAGTTCAGTGGGTAAAGCACTTGCTGCACAAGACTGATAAGCCAAGTTCAGACCCCCAGAGCTTATGTAAAGCTCAGTGCCTAGGTGAGACGAAAAGCCCATATAAGAGAATTATGAACCTCACAGGTCAACTGCCTGGTGAACTTAGCATTGAACAGAAGAGACTTTGTCTCAAAACAAAGCAAAAGGTGAGCACTGATACTCAAATTGGTCCTCTGCCCTTCCACACATTCACCATAGCATGTGCATATCAACAGTGCCAAACATAGTACACATACATGCATCATATACACACAACTTAAAAAAGATGTGCAGATAGTTCTATGTATTGTAATTAGAAATGTCTTTCTACAGAGTATAAGGATGTTAATAACTTAAAGCAATATGCCATCTCAATAGTCACTGAGGGAGATATATGAATTATATTTATACTGAAACTCCATTGATTTTCTGACAGCTGGCTTCCTTTCTCTGTCTGATAGTTCTTGCATAGCATGATATCTAATCCTCTCTCCACTGCCCGGAAATGTTCTCTTTTGTGTGATGCATGTGGCATTTCCCAAATTACATTTTTTTTTATCACATTCCAAGAATGAGTGCAGTAACCTGAACACTTTGGCTCTATGATTTAATCAATGAAAGCATATTTACCATGAAGCTCTTGAGCCCAAGTGGGCTCAAAAATGTGGCTAAAGAAATTCTGATTTCCAGGGTCCATTCATGCCTACTTTGACAGAGGATTTCTTTTTTTTTATTTTAATTTATTTGAGAGAGACAGAGAGAGAGAAAGGCAGAGGGAGAGAGAGAGAGAGAGAGAGAATGGGCGTGCCAGGGCCTCTAGCCACTGCAAATGAACTCCAGATGCATGTGCCCCCTTGTGCACCTGGCTAACGTGGGTCCTGGGGAATCGAGCCTCGAACCAGTGTCCTTAGGCTTCACAGGCAAGTGCTTAACTGCTAAGCCATTTCTCCAGCCCAACAGAGGATTTCTTTAACTAAAATGTTCACAAAGTATTTCATGTGGTCTAATTAATATCTGGAATATGGAGAGAGAGGTAGAATGAGAATGTCAACATGATATAAAAATTACTTGATAAATTCTCTGACTTTGTGAAGGCATTTCAAGTGTAGGGTTACCAAAGTTAGTCAATATGTTTTCCCATATAGCATGACACTGACAGCCATTTCTCTTATTTAATTCAAAATTTTTTATAATTTATTTTTTTTTATTAATTAGTTTTGTACTCCGTGAATACAGTCAAGTTGGTACCACTGTTAGGCTCATCCATGTCCTTCCTCCCCGCTGGCCCCTCCTTGTTGAGGTATATGGGTCATGCATTGTGGAGTTAGCCCACAGTTATGTGTAGGGGAAATGTCTCTGTGTATCATGACCCAATGTGTGGCTCCTGGCAGCCATTTCTAAATCATTCCATGAGGCAGTTGAGGGTTAAGAATTTTGTGTAAAATAGAGTTGGTTTTTATATGAGATTAAAAATTTTTACTAACAAAAATTGTATGCCAAATGTTCTTTGATGCACCTCACCCTACAAAATAGGCTCAAATCCAACTATTCTTTATAGTAACAAATTTATAGAAAAGAGTTGAGCAATTGCCTTATAATTCATTGCTTGTTTTGGTTTTGCTTCTGTTTTTGTTTTCAGGTACTGGGTATCCAACCATACAAGTTAGGAAAGTGTTCTACACCTAATATCCATCCATAGGCTATCATTATTTCTTGTTTCAGCCTGCATTTTCCCAAAACACTACTTGAGTTTGTTCATTTGATTTCTTCTTTAAAAAAAAAAAAGAACATCATCCCTCAAGTGCTATCTTTGTTCATCTACATTTTGACACTGGTGTAGGATTCCTTACTGTTTTTACTCCACAATACCCACACATTACATGAATATAAGTCAATATATAAATAAATGAAATTCAAAATGTATCTTGTTGTCATTGTTGGTTCAATTATATCCACCTCAAAGATGCTGAACTCCTAATCCCTGGAGTATGTGAATATAACCTTTCTCTAATAGGATCTCTGCAGATGATCAAATTACGGTTATATCATCAGGAAATTACCCTAATATGAATGTATTTTTATTAAAATGGAAAATTGGGACATGGACATGAGCATGTATAGGCTGAAAATAAAAACCCAAGGACATCACTGTCTATAAGCCAAGAAATTCCTGTGCCCACCAGAAGCTAAAAGAGAGGCAGGGACCAGATTATAACTCACAATTTAAGGAACCTACTTCCTCAAGGAACCAACTTGGCAGACACTTCAGTTCAGAGAAGGCTCCAGAACTGTGAGACTTTTATTTTTGTTGTCTCAACCACTTAATTGATAGTACTTTGGCATGGCAGCATCAGACAATATGTAAACTTATGTAACATATCTTACTAAAAATTAAGGAACTAACTTGTACCAGAGGAGTTGTACTTGAGTTATATGAACATGATGATAGCAAAATTAAATTTTGGTTAAACTTGTTTTTTGAGAATATATACATTTAAGTTCCTGGTCTGTCTCTCCTCCTGTGTCCCTTTTTCTCCCTTCTATCTTTCTTGCAAGAAAATATTTCTACTCAATTTTTAAGCAAAATGACACAGTTGTCACTCCCACTTTCTGAATCACAGGGAATCCATGATTTTTGGATCCCATTATTAAAACAGTTAATGTATTTTTCTGAACAGTCTTGTCACCATTCATCTCCACTGTGGAAGATCTTTCTCCTTTATTGAGTAGGTACTTCCAATAGTGACTCAAAGGCAACATTATGTCAATCTTTCTCTAGTCCTGCTCTGGCCTTCCTGCCCATTTTAAGAGCAAAAAGATTCTCACTGAGAGCAAAGGACTCACATTGGAAACTAAAATGGCTATGGAATTCCAGAAGAGACACAAGGTGAAAACAAGCCATTTCTCAAACTGGGACTTTATTTCTACTCATTTTTTCCTCTTTAATTTGGTTGTTTTTCAAATCACTCTCATAAGTAGCACATCCTTCAATATGTAACATTTCTAAGTCCCTTGTGAGTGCAGTTATTTGCTTATAATTCATAAATTTGAAAGCCACATAACACAGAAGTCCAGTGTAAATCTTACAAACTTCTTAGACATTAATTAGCATGGATAAGTCAAAACATGGCTCACAGTTTTCTCACCCAGGTAGTTTAATACTTTTTGCAACTGTTTTCTTATAACTTTCCTTATTCTCTTTCCTATCCTTCTTCATCACAAAACATCACATTTAAAGAACTGAAATTACACACACAAAAACACCCACACAGACTCACACACGCAATGTTACTTTCTTTGGTAACTAACTAAAGCTAAGTACTTAAGCTTTTCATTGTTTTCCCAGGTTAGAATCCATCAGAGATACATTATTACAATGGTCCCTTGTGTACCTGTCTTTGGCCACTTCTTGCATGCAAAGCAAATCAGTAGGTTCTTACTAGTACCCACTTCTGGCCAAAATAATGAGAAGGCAGTAGAATTTATGAGGTAATAGAAGCAATCCTGGGTTAGGGACCAGAAATCCTATATATAATTTCTATCTCTGTAATATATTTTTGGTTTCATCTTTTTGGTATTGTTAAACTAAGTATTTAAGGTCTGGTTTTTTTGTTTGTTTGTTTGTTTTTACTTGAAGGCAAATGATAAAATCACATACCTTGTTTTCCCTTCCACTTGTATTAGTTTAGGGTCCTCTAGAGGAATAGAACCAATAGAATGTATATATATGACAGGATTTGTTAGACTGGCCTATAAGGTACAGGCTGGCTAGTCCATCATTAGCTGTCTATAGGCTAGAGGGGCTCAGAAACTAGTAGGTGTTCTATGAGGCTGGATGCTTCAGCAGTCCCAGTGTGAACACTGACAATCTGGACTTGAAAGCCACTGCTCTTTAGTCCACTGAAAAACCAAAGAAACTAGGTTCTGGTGTCAGCAAATGATGGCAACAACCAGGTAGATGCACTCACCAGCAAGGAGTGAAGGTAGGTAGGCAAAAGCACTACTTTATCTTCACATGCAGGCTTTCACTGGAAGGGCTGCCCACTCTTGGGGAGGGTCTTCTCGCCTCAGTTAGTTCTTCCAGGAAATGCCCTCACAGACCTGCACAAGAGGCATGTCTCAACTCGACTATTAATCCAATCAGGTGGAAAATAAAGATTAAACATCAAACATCTTATTCTAGCTTATTCTATCTCAGTAAATAATACTACCTCTATATCCCAGATCACTGTAGCAAAATGGAATTCAGTTTTGATACATGTTATTTCTTTAACCCAACCTATCTTTAACCAATCAGTAGAAGTTAAATTTAATGTCTCAAATTTTTCACTAATTATTTCATTCTATATACTTACACCAGCAACACTATAGTTCAAGTCATGTAATTTCTTACCCATGTCACTGAAATGATTTTATTTTAATATTTTCTCCCTTGAATCCCTCCAACACACTTTCACAATTTAGACCATGAAACTTCCCAATTTGAAAACTTCTGAAAATATCTTCATAAATGAACTGTATATACAAGGGTAAAAATCCTAAAGGCTTCAGCTTCTATGTTTTATTTATCCTGAAGAATATTTTAATTGGATATTTACTTAAAAGTCATGAAATTTAATATAAAATCTAGATTTTCAAGGCCTATGGCAAAATTAGAGCATTGGTCTTACTAGATCTTATTCCCTATGACAACAGACATTTGGAACATAACAGCTGTTCCAAATTTGGACAAGACATTCTGCGTTAGCTTTCTGTCACTGATGAAATGCCTGACATAATCAACTTATAATGAGGAGGATTCATATTTGCTTACAGTTTTAGGAGTTGCAACGGATATCTTCTTGGCCCCATTACTATTGAGCTGTGGTGAAGCAGGTCATCGTGGCAGAGAGCACACGGCAAACCCTAGCTGTTTAACTCAAGGTACCTGAGAAGTAGTGACAGAGATGGATGGGCTAGGGTTCTACTTTACACATCAGGGCTACACTCCAAGTGAGATTCCTCTAAACAAGCCCTACATTTTTATCTTCTTACTACTTCCCAATCGTGCCACCAGTTGGAGACCAAATCTGTAGCACAAGCTTCAACGCTTTTCCTCTGGCCTCAAAGGTGCATGACAACTAAAAATGAAATATATATTTAGTGCATATCTATGAGTCTCAAAAGTTTTCATAGTTCCAGCATTACTAAGAAGTCCAAGCCAAAGTCTCCTCTGAAATTTAAGTCATATTCTCAACTGGGTCGCCATGAATTAAAAGAGAAACTTACATACTTACAAGATACAAGGACACAAATTATCCCCATTTCAAGAGAGAAGCTAATAAGGACATATAAGTGAGCAGCAGAAATGAAGAAAGACCAACTTACAGTAGGGCAAATATTAAATCCACTAGTTCCATGCTCACAATCCAAGACACATAGTTGTACAATGTAAAATTTAAGGAACTTTGCAGTCTACCTTCTAGCCTTACTGGAGTGGCTCTGTATAATGCCTGTGACTTCCCTTGTAACACGTTTCATATGTCATTTTTTAACTTCCTGGGGCCTCCACTACAGCTTCAGCCTTAGTCCTATAGCTTCACATGTCAGAGGCAGCTTTCAGATCTTCCAACCCTGCCATATGCTGCCTGATTTTCCAGACCATTTTTTCCCAGGGCATGGAAACTGTCATTACCTTACAACCCTTACATTCTGCATGCCTACAAAACTAGCATCACATGGAGCATACCAAGGTATGTGGTATGTCACCAGCTTGAGCAATAGCCATGCCTTCTTGGACCATGGGTCCTACAGCCTCTGAACATCTGGACAGCTGAACAATTCCAAAGAAAAGAATTTCCTAGGCAGGTAGCTTCTAGAAAGGCAAACAAATAAACAAAAATCCTGTATGGTTGAGGAGGGAAAGGAAACACACAGAAAGATGATATGTCTGTCAAGCAAACATATAATGTGAAAATAGGTAATTACATTAGTGTACTTCAAAGAGAATCAAGGTACTAGGAGAATAGCAGGAATTGAATAACAAGGGAAGAAAAAATAATCAAGAGTTTGGTAAATTTTACCATGAAAATGCAACAACAACCTTGGGAACAATAAGAAAGAATAATAAAGAAAATAAATCTACACATGTGGAAATAACATTTTTGGGAGCATTAAGGACCAAGACTATGTAAATGTCATGTCGTGGCCAGAAACAGTTATTTTAACATGGGGATAGTGAAGCAGGAAGAGGAGAAACCACAAATGCAATCATCTTGATGTTTATTAAATGCTAGACATTTTCTAATGAAATCACACTTCAAATATTAATTAAAATTGGCTCACACTACCAGTTGTGGTGGCGCATGCCAGTAGGATATTGCTGAAGAGGTGGAGGCAGGAGGATCAGGAGTTTGAGGCCAGTCTTGACTACACATTTAAATGAAATTGGCTCATACTAAGATAGAACATTGCAAGGAAAGTTTTGTGAGAAATAGGAGTTATCTGGGTATAAGGGGAGTTAAGTGGTTGTAAGACATCAAGCTGGTTATGGTCCAGCTAGGTCAAGAAAGCCATTAATGATGGGGGAAGACAACTACAGTCACAATGGCAGTGGGAGGGTGTGGCAACTGGGTGTAGAGTTAACAAAAGATGTTTTACTGCTAATGGCTTTCATCAGCACCAGCCAGCCACAGCAAATGTGTACTGGCAATGCAAGGTCAGGATTCATTTTAGACCAATATTTTGGATGGGTTGGAAGATCTTTAAGTCAGTCCCATGAAAGCCTCAGCTTTTATGGCTATGATGTCTTCTAAAGACTTTGGTCACAAGAGAAATAACCAAGTGCCTTCAT
Organism: Dipus sagitta; assembly: GCA_036346955.1. NCBI lineage: Eukaryota > Metazoa > Chordata > Mammalia > Rodentia > Dipodidae > Dipus > Dipus sagitta. The sequence continues at coordinate 58,553,545 of CM070773.1, forward strand.
TCTGCTTTGTGTATATCGAAAATCACATTGTACCCTGTAAATGCATATTGTTATGATTTGTCAATTTAAAATTTTACCTTTTAAAAATTAGCTAGAGAGAAATATAAGAATATAAGAACGGGAAAGGCTTTTCTCTGGGTGGGGGAGTGGGAAATGGGTCCTGTAGTAGGGAATGGAGATTAAAACTGCCACAGGCTATTTGGTTTACTGATTAGAATAAAGAAAAATATAATTTTGATAAATCAAAGAACTGCTATCAATTCAATTGTGTAGACATTTGGTCCTTTTTAAGGACCTTGCCATGCAATAGTGGGTGGTTTACAGACAACACAGGTGAAAGATGCATGGGTATATGGCATGAGAGGTATTTCTCTATTCTCAGAGATATAAAACTGTGCCATTCAGGTGAGACAGGATGCTCCATAAATTGTTGGTTCCTGACTTCTGATGGAATAAAGACATAAATTAAGAGCATATATTCAGGAGGTTTATGACAATCTGACAATTTTATGTCTGTTAAGTCTAATATTAAATATATGAGGCTATTTCCTGTCTTTTTAGTCTTTGTGCAACAGAATAAACATGTATTATTTTTTTTTTTAAATGACAGATTGGAAATTGAAACAAAAAGATCCACAAACTAGGAAAAAAAAAACTGAAAAAGAAAATTAAAAAAACACCCTTCCTCACTGACATTTGAAATGCACAGAAACAGAATTCAAGGTCACCACTAACTGAAAAGTGGGGGTGACAGAAGAGGTGTCATAGCTTGGAGTTTGAGGCCTGGCTGTCACATATCTCTTAGAGTTTTTCCTTCTTGCTGACACCTCAAGTTAAGGACTTCTGACTTTCATAATTATGTGATGGTAATTTTGTTTTATTTTAAGCACTAAATTTGAGCTATTTGTTATAACAGCAACAGGAAACTCCTATATACTCCTTCCAAAACATGTGTTTTTCAATCTTCCACATTTTCTTGCTTTTTCACTATAGTGTGGACACAGAGATCCAAGAGGCCCCCTGGACCTCACTGGCAGATAGAACAAGATGGCAGTGACCTGGGTCCAAGAATCACTATTTAGGAAAACACCAGGGTTGAGCTGTATATGACATAATAATAAATACCTACTCTGCTAAAGCTGTGGGACTTGGAGGGGGTGTGCCCTAGAAAAGCTATCCTTACCAAAAATGTTCAGAATGCCATCACCTTCTCATGGAATCTGTCAACAGTACTGTAGAGGCCACAGAATAACCAACAGCATTTACACATACTTACTGTAACCTGAGTAGAGATTAGAATCACATTAAAGAGAAATCATTAGATTAATAGGGTTCTTTTTTAACTTCTACCACAAGAGGTAATTATTTTTGCTTTAATATTTGATACCTGAATCAGGTGCAAAATGTGTGCAAACATTAGTCATTCCCAAGTCCCTGATGAAAAACACATAAAATCTCTTAAGTATTTTTTTTTCTTTTCTTTTCTTTTTTTTTCTTTTTTTCTTTTCTTTTTTTTTTTTTTTTTTTTTTTTTTTTTTTTTTTTTTTGGTACAGTAATGGCAGTCAAGAAGACAGAAGAAAGTACCGATGATTCTTATCCCTTTCAGATCTGTGTGTAGTAGGTGGTATTCCTGTTAGGTCATTCAGATAAACACTCACTTGTCTTCACCAAGCTGCACTGCTTTCTAAGTTTCCAAATCCCTGTTTAACCAACCCTCTCCATCACTCACACATTGGCTTCTACAATAGATACAGCAAAAATTCTAGGGAATGATGCCATTGAAATAGGAAAAATATTTCATCAATAGAACATTTAAAACTACTTATGAGAAATTGCATAAAAGAGAAAGTAAAATACCTCTGAAATATAAGCTGAACAAGCTTCAAATGACAGCTCAACATATATCTCCCTGTAAATAAACAGAAATGGTAAATTGACATAAAATAATAATGCAAAAGTAAATTAGATGAACAAATGTTAGTGACAGTGTGTAAATTTTTATTATTATTAGCTCATATTCATTGTACAAAAGATTGGCCTTCACTGTGACATTTTCAAAGATCCCTATAACATATTTTAATCATAATCACATAGCTCCATTATTCACTCTTATCCCCTCAGATGAGTACATTTTAATCCTCAATTATGTTCTGAGATTTTGAAAGATTTATGATTAGCACTTAAATGGAGATAGTGTCATATCTTAGTAATGTGCATAAAACGGATTTTAATTAATTTATTTTTGTTGTTGTTTTTTCGAGGTAGGGTCTCATTCTGGCCCAGGCTGACCTGCAATTAACTATGTAGTCTCAGGTTGGCCTCAAACTCACAGCAATTCTCCTACCTCTGCCTCCTGAGTGCTGGGATTAAAGGCGTGCGTCACCACATCCGGCAAGATGGATTTTAAAATAGAAAGAAGAAAAAACTTATAGACTGAAACACATTAGTGTCATTGTCAAAGATCTTTGGGGAAGCCAGGATAAATCAAGTTACTGAGGACATAAATTAACCATAATAATATTTTTTGAGAGGGGAAACATCTCTTAATCATCTCCACATCTTCAGAATCAGTCACAGTACCTAAAACAAGTATGCAACAAGTACATTTATTTAAATGAACACAATGTATGATCATTTTATTTGTACCACTTAGCAATATGTTCTTTCATTCAACTGGAATGAAAAATCAGATTCCTTGCCAAAAAAAAAAAAATTAAAAGGGAAGCAAATCCAATAAAAGTCAGTCACTCATTCACAGAATAGCCCAAGTAATTACATTTTCAAGTGTTGCTAACAGAATGTGTGGGCAATATTCATCAATGGATAACAACAGAGTCCCTTTCATGCCCCTAGCACAATGCCAAGCTATCCCATGTGTAATTTCCTTTTATTCTGGTCTGTCATCATGTTAACTTGCAGGAATCTGAAATAACAAGTTGTATTAGCTGACACTTAAGGAGAAATGTTCATCAAGAGTAATGGTCTGCTCCAGGGTAAGATCATTGATCTTCAAAAATATTTTGAACTGTGACTGTCACTGAATTATGTGGTCAAAGCTTAAAATAATTATCAAAGAGGGAAGATTTCTTTTTTCGTAATTGTGGTTCCAATGAATATTCAGATGTTAAATCTTAAGGACTCAGCTTATTAATTTTCCATTGTCCCCACTGCTCACACCATACTAGATGCAGCCACACTTACAACAATCTTATGATCTCACCTCCTCAAGCTGCCTGTCAGAATTTTGTATTTATCTCATATGTGCCTCTTGGAGTTTATAAAAATTCATAAAATCTGTATGTACATATGACCTGTAAGTAGAAGTGAAACTATGTAGGGAAGCAAAGGGGAACAATGGGAAGGTGTTAAAAGGGTGACTGAATTATTCCTAACATCCTGGTCAAATTCAATTCTAGTGAGAACTATGGAAGTGTCATCAGCACCTAAGACAAAAGTACTCTAGAAGTGTTTGTTAGATGAAATGGTTTTAGAGAACTATACCATTGTCTTAGTTATCACACAGTAATTTTATATGCCTTGATTTACTCAATTAGTCAAAAAGCAGTTGAGTTTTGGTAACTTCCTGGATCTTGACCAGGCACTGAGGATACAGAAGTAAATGGTACAAGTTCTATTGGAGAACTCAGCATACAATTCACATTTTAAATAGGTAAACAGCCAGAACAGAGAATACTGATGAATTCTGGATTTTTGTTTGTTTGTTTCTTGGATAAGAGCTCATCTGAACAAAGATAGGATGCATCTTTTCTAGGAAGCACATGAGAGTCCCAGGTTAAGCCTGGTAACTCAACATGACCATAAAGTGCACTTCCACTCTTGTTGTCCTGTCATGCTACAACTTGTATGGTTTCCCTAGACAGCTAGCTTATTTTGTGGAAGGCTCTGAGACCAGGAAAGGCACTCTGAACATTACCACCAGTCTAATTTTTGCTTCACTACTTGAAATGACTTCAGAGACAATGGGAGTTCTCCTTTTAAGCATTATAGAGGCCACTGTTGCTGGCCGTTTTTTATCCATTGCCCCACCATGCCTACCTCCAGAGCTATCATTTCATCAATCCAGACTCTCTCAGCTTCTTGGCAAATGGTATGGGCCCTTCCCATTTTATACTTCTTCCTAATCTATGTCCAGCTGCTGGGCTCATACCTACCACTGCAATCTAACTTTCTCATTAGGCTTGCATGAACTTCATCCTTCCCTGGGCCCCACCAATTTGTCACACTGAGGTCAGTCTCTAAAGGCATTATCATTAATTGATTCATCCTACCAATAAGCATCAAGCTTCTACCACGAGTAAGGCTATATCTTCAGGGCCGATAAATAAAGAGGATAAATAAGTAGATCCCATTACTGAAATTCCATCATCGCCAAGGCTGTATCAGAACTGTTACATTTAAGTCTTGTACCACCAACACTGTAGCCAATGTTGCACTTCACTATTATAGAGATGGAGAAATTCAAAGTCAGTACATTCGGACTTGTCCAGGACTTTCCAGAGAAGATGTAGCTGAATTCTATCAAGCAGAGGACTACACAGTTCTGCCCACTGCTCTGAGTCACTCCACTATGTTTCTGCTAAGCACTGTGGCAGCCCAGAGAAGCTCCACGTAGCAGTGCCTATGGTAGGAATAGGGACTGGACAGCATGAGGTTGCAGCTCTGACTTTTTAAATCAATATGAACCAGTGTGTAATTCAAGTAAAGGCTGCATGGGTCTTCACAGTTGTGTCCTGCCTGTGGTCCACAGGCTGCATGGGCCTCAGAATAGTTATGAAAGTGGCCAAACACGTTTGCAGGAGATAGTACCATGGCATGTCACAATGTCAAAAGGTTGGATGGCTCTGCAAGTGAAAACAGAGAGAGAGGGTTTGGGTAGGACTTCCAGATTTACTGGAAATACCAGATCTACTAGGGCTAATTTAAATACCAGGTATCAGAAGTAGATTTTCATTTAAGCAACATTTTTTTTTAGTATGCCCTGCATATATATAAATATATCTTATATTTGATACATGTTTTCTTGTTTAGCTCGTTTTGTTTGGGTTTGGCTACATCTGATCATTCATATTTCAATTCTTTAAGATATATTATTTATATTTGAGAAACACACACACTGAGAGAGAGAAAGGATTGCAAGGACCTCTAGCTACTGAAAATGAACTCCAGATACATGTACCACCTTGTGCATCACGCTTTATTTGGGTACTGGGAAATTGAACCTGGGACCTTAGGCTGAACAGGCAAATGCTTTAATTGCTAAGCCATTTCTCCAGCCCCTGATTTCAATTCTTCATCTGGATATCTGTTCAGCTTATTCCTCAGGCAAAGAAGTGAAAATGTCTTGAGGTAGAGCTGGCTTCAGATTCGAGCATGCATTTGGTGGAGTGTTGCCCTGTCATTGGTTCCAATGAAGCAGCAGTTGTGATTTGGGTTGGAAGCTGACAGGCAGTAGAAATAGCAACGGGCACAAATTCAGCTGACATCACAGCCTGAAATATGCTTCCCCCACTATTAATCCTGTATTGACAAAACAGCTTTCCACAGCAAACCCAGATGCAAATTACCTGCTTGTTAATTAGCTTCTGCTTACATGGATCCAGTGCAAAGATTCCAATGTGGGCCCAAACCAGATAATCCTGCAAAGTATATTAAAGCATGACCTTGTTTCCCATGTGCTAACCTTCTTATAAAATAAACCCAAATGGCTTAACATGATATTGAAGGCTGACCTCAAACCACCTTTTTAGACTCAACTCTCTCCTAGAGTTTTATCAAACACATACCAGAATATTGTTAAACTGGAAACAGACCTCCCTTTTTGACCATGAAAACCCTTACACAATATAGATCTATATTTTTAATTTTTATTTATTTATTTGAGAGAGATAAGGAGGGGGGAGAGAGAGGAGAAAGAGAAATGGGTATGCCAGGGCCTCTAGCCACTGCAAAAGAACTCCAGATGCATGTGCCACCTTGTATATCTGGCTTATGTGGGTCCTGGGGACTCAAACTTGGATTCTTTGGCTTTGCAGGCACATACCTTAACCTCTAAGCCATTTTTCTAGCCCCACAATACAGATATTACATATAATTTTGGCCTTTCAATATTCAAGTCAGAAAAGCAATAATAATAGCAGTACCTTCCAGGATTGTTTTCTAGCCTACCATACTACTCACATACCTACTCCATACTCTAGTACTATGAACATTCTGTAGCCTGCATGAGTAACAGGGTTTTTGAGGTAGGGTTTCACTCTCACCAAGGCTGACCTGGAATTCACTATGTGGTCCCAGGATAGCCTCAAACTCATAGCAATTCTCCTACCTCTGCCTCCCGAGTGCTGGGATTATCAGCATGTGCCACCACGCTCCACCCAACTATATTCTTAAGGAAGAGAACATTGTTGTGAAGTTAAAATTGCAAAGATTTATTGACAACTAAACAAGGAAAAAGGAAGAGGCAAGATTGGACAATGAGCACTATGAGGTCAATATCTGTCCAAAGGAGACTCCCTAAAGAAAAATGTCCCTCCAGAGAAGGCCCAGTATGCACAGATATGGTAAGACCTTTGCAGTAATTTGCCCAGCCTTTGGACAAAATTCATCCTGGAATAAAATGATCACAGCTAGGGCTAGTGCTAGTTGCTAGAAGTTGTCAATTAATAACACTCCTCATGTCTGGTTAAGGAGTCCTCTTTTGCAAGTGAGATACTGAGCAAGACATCTCCATCTTGTGAGGTCCTTGAAATGACTCAGAGATACTTAAATCTTGAATAACAACTCCACAGGAACAAAGCAATGGATGACATACATGTTTGAGCACAAAAATACAAAAAGTAAAAGCAGGCTAAAAAGTCACATGCAGGTACTGAACATGCTGCTGATCTATGCCCAGAATGTAGAAATTTCTGACTGCACAGTGGTGCAGAAAAATTATAATCTCTGCAAGGAATCCTGCCAGAGAAGAAGCCCTCTCAACCTGGAGAGCCCACCCAAGGGGCAAGCCTTATTGGATGAATCTGAGCTGTTCCTTCTGAATGGGCACTCATTGTTTTCAGGGCCCTGCTGGGACGATGTCTCAGAGAACCTTTTGCTCAGATCCAAAGGCTTCTTCAAAGTAAGTACAGTCTTCTTAGAGGCTGGAAGGGTGCCTCCTGCATTCTGTCTTCTGAGAATTTACTCAGTGCTGACTGAGTGCCATGTATCCTACTATGCACTGTGGATCTAGAGACCAAATAGACAGAATCTCTCACCAAGATACTCACTATTCAACAAAGTCAAAACACAAATTATCAATTTCAACAAAGGCTAAAGAGCACATACTCTTAAGAGTGTATGAATAAGGTACTGTGGGGTTTCTGAGGAGGGCCACAAATTTCTGCCTCAGAATTCAAAGAGTCCTGCCTAGAAAAGAGAAATTCAGAGCTGCATTTTATAATTTTCTAAAATCTAGCTAAAGAACAATGAAAGCATTTATAGGCAGAAATGTTCGCCAATGTCAAGAGCAGTGAACATGATCAGCTTGGGAACTGCCAGGAGGTTAGTCTGCCTGGAGATAAGAGGTTGAGAACTAAAGGGGAGGCGATAGCAAAGCACAGCTAGACTTGATGTTTTATATTCTCCATGATATTTTACTTTCTAATTGCCAGTGTCTGTGCCATCAATTGCATCAGAATTTGAATGGTTCCAGATGCATATGGATGGTCTTATTTTATACAGATTCTGCTTCTTGTTCTGCTTAATCAACATTGTTGAGTGTTTTTCTTGTCTATGCTATGTGTTATAGTTCTATTTTGTTGATTTTTTTTTGTATGTGTATAATGTGGTATGAGCATGCGTGCATTCCTGTTGGGAGGTGGCACCCTATACCCTCCCACATAGTAGGGACATTCCTCTCCTGTGGCCAGAGCAGAACTTTTGGTGTCCCACTCTTGCTCTTCTACCAGGTCTTGTTTTGAGTTGGGGCCTCTACTGATTCCTGAGCTTGGAGGAGTCAGTTGATTCTTGGTTTCCTGCTGCCTTGTGGCACTAGGGTTGGAGGTGTATGTGGCCACTCCTAGCTGTTTACTTGGGATCTGTAGATTCAAATGCTAAAAGTCTTAGACCACCTCAGGCACTCAGGCTTGCCCAAGAAGTTTACGTCACCATGGAGTCATCTTCTCAGCCCTATTTTGTTGATTTAAAAAAAAAATTAAGGAACTTTATTTATTTGAGAGAAAGAGAGGCAGGTAGAAGGAGAAAGAAGGGGTGTGCCAGGGCCTCCAGCCACTGTAAATGAACTCCAGACACATGCACCACCTTGTGTATCTGGCTTATGTTGGTCCTGGGGAATTGAACCTGGGTCTTTTGGCTTTTCGGGCAAGTGCCTTAACTGCTAAGCCATCTCTTCAGGCCCTATTTTGTTGATTTTTAAATAAACTTTTTTGTGTGTCTTTAGGGGGCAAACTGAGCCCAAGATTCAGACATTCCCTATAGCTTCCTTCACAACATATTCATACCTTCCTGTGTTATCCATGTCTTCCATTGGGATGTTACATTTGATTTTTGGTTTTATTAATTATTTTTATTGACAACTTCCATAAATGTAAACAATATCCCATAGTAATTCCCTCCTTCCCCCCACTTTCCCCCCTTTGAAACTCCATTCTCTATCATATCCCCTCCCCCTCTCAATCAGTCTCTTTTATTTTAATGTCATCATCTTTTCCTCCTATTATGATGGTTTTGTGTAGGTAGTGTCAGGCACTGTGAGGTCATAGATATCTAGGCCATTTATGTCTGGAGGAACATGTTATAAGGAGTCCTACCCTTCCTTTGACTCTTACATTCTTTCTGCCACCTCTTCCACAATGGACCCTGAGCCATGGAAGTTGTGATTGAGATATTTCAGTGCTGAGCATTCCTCTGTCACTTCTCAGCACCATGGTCCCTTCTGAGTCATCCCAAGGTCACTGCCATCTGAAAAGAGAAGATTCTCTAGCCAAAAGTGAGAGTAACATTAATATATGGGTATGAATATTAAGCGAAGTGCTTACTGGGCAGTTTGGTGAGCATAGTACATACATTTAGCCAGACACCAGCAGACGTTACACCCCTAGGGCTCATGACTATCCTTGTTGTAGGTTTTCAGCATCAGGGATGTATTCCTTCCCATGGAGAAGGCCTCCAGTCAAATTATAGGGCAGTTGGTTTCCCCCCTAACAGACGTGCCACTATTGTACCCATTGGCTTATTTGGCCTGGCTGGCTAAATATAAGGCTTGAAGTGTCCACTGTTGGGTATCTTGAATGGTGATTTTCATCACTCTCTCCCACTGAACTGCATGCAGTGTGGCTTTTTCCAGCTTTTTGTCAGCTGGTCTACATGGAGGAGGTTTTCAGCTCAGCTCCAGCAAGGTTTCTCAGTGACCTTGCAGCCCAAGAATGTGGAGTCTTCAGTAATAGGTTCTTACCATCTATTCCTGGTAGGAAACCAAGGGCTTCAGCAATGGTCTGTAATGTTTTGGGGGCATCAGGGACCTCCCTGGCCAACAACTCACTGGAATGTATGCCATCCCTGGTATTGAAAATTTTATAGTAACAATCTATGGCTCCTGTGTGTTTCATTGTCCAAAAAAGCAGGTTTCCATATTAGATTTTTATTAGCCCTTCGCCTACCTTTCCTTTACTCAATCTCTTCCCCTGACCTCACTTAGGCCTTTTCACCCCATTAATCTGTGCTTCTACCTACATAAATACAATACTATCCTATTAAGGCTCCCCTCCCTCCCTTTCTATTCCCTTTATATCTCCTTTCTAGATAACTAGCCTATGTTACTGAGTATCAACTAATAAACGTACATCATCTCAGAAAACTCCTTGTTACATCAATTTTCCCTCTTAGTGTTGATTATTTTATAAATTTGGACAAGTTTATAATAACTTATATCCACAGCATCATAGATTTCTCTGCCTTGTCTCACTGTTCCTATAGTTTTGTTTTCTCTAGTACTTCTATATAGTCAGAAACACACAGCAATACCCTTTCCAGAATGGATTCTTGCACTTAGCAATTGATATTTACACTTCCTGTGTAACTTTTCACAGTTTGATAGCTCATTGCTTTTTACTACTGAACAATATTTTATTCTCTGGATGTATCACAATTTATATACTCCTCTTCCTAAGGATATCTTGATTGTTTACAAGTTTTGTCAACTATGAGTAATGCTGTTATAAACATCCATGGGTATAATTTTTCTGTGGATATAAGTTTTTCAACTTTTTTGAGTAAATATCAAGGAATCAAAGATCATGTAGGACAATTTTGTTTAGTTTTATAAGTATTTCATTAATTTTGAACTGTGTTAGATTATTCCCTTTCATAAGTATACCCAGTGAATTACCCATTACCCTACTATAAGCACACAGTATACATTTATACATAACTTCATACATTTCAAGCAATTATTCTATAAGCATTTCTGTGTGACAATCATGGGAATGTGCATGTGAGTTCCTCAACTTATCTATGCCACCAGATGTACCTATCCTCCATTTTGTTTACAGTTGCCAAATTTTTGCTGAGGATCATTCTGTATACTTCATTACCATTAACTGAGTAGTATATTACCATTTGCCTCATATTTTCAACACCATAAGATATAATTGTTTTGAAAAACAAATTAAGACTTTATTACATGAATGTACAACTCAACTAGAACATTGAAAGTGCTGCACTTCTACTTTAACTGGTAGCAGGTTCCCAACTGAGCTGATAAAGGAAGCTGATAAAAATTATTAGAGAACAGGGCAGGAGAGATAGCTTAGTGGCTAAGTGCTTGCCTGTGAAGCCTAAGGACCCAGGTTGGAGGCTCAATTCTTCAGGACCCACGTAAGCTAGATGCATGAGGGGGTACACACATCTGGAGTTCATTTGCAGTGGCTGGAATCCCTGGCGCACCCATTCTGTCGCTCTGCATCTTTCTCTCTGTCACTCTCAAATAGATGAATAAAAATAAAAAAATATTAAAAAATAATTATTAGAGAATAATAAATACTTGGTCACAAAACAAATGTCTTACCATTTTCTAATGTTTAGTGGTTACAACAGTGCAAGGGTTTCTTCAGGGTATATGTCAATACAAATAAGTTAAAATTTAGAAATCAATTGGTTGAACAATATATTTGTTTTGATCCTCTAAAGAGAATTTCTACTGGGACTTAATAAAATGATGTAGTGCTTGGTGGAAAAGATGAAACCTAGCAACCCTTCAGGGTGCAGTTGGCTGTGGTGGCATGTCCAATGAGGAGTAATAAACAGAGAAAACAAAACTTGAGGGAGATGAGCAGAATATAGCTCTTTGTTCAATTATTGGCCTTCACAATTGGTGAGACTTGATGCTTCCCCAAAACCCCAAGAACAAGAGCAGTGAGTGCAGAGAATCACAGGGACAAGAAAGCCAGAGCAATCCCAATGAGCCAAAAACATAACAGCTTTTTGGAGAAAGTGATTTTGCTATATGCTGTTATACTGATTGATTGGGCACTTCACACATGACCCATATCTGGCAGACAAAGAAAAGTATCATCAGGATAGTGGCAGTATTTCCTTCTTAGTCACAGCACATTGCAAACATGTGTTTCAGGTGTAAACCATGTTTATGTTCCTTATTCCTATTGCCAAAAATTAAGGGGCATTGCTTAATATTGACAATTAAGGTAGATAGCTCTATGGCCGTGATGCCCAACTCATAAAGGGCATCATATTATGGTGTGATAAACAAAGATATATTTAAAATATATTTATTTATTAGTTTTTAAGCAGAAGGAGGCAGAGAGTTAATTGTGCTTAAACCACTGCAAGCAAGCTCCAGATACATGTGCCACTTTGTGTATCTGGCTTTATGTGGGTACCTGGGAATTGAACTGGGGTGAACAGGTTTTTCAGGCATGCACCTTAACTACTGAGCCATCTCCTCAGCCTACCAAAGGTGTGGGGTTTTCTTCCATTTAATTGACCTTATATATCCTCCTGACCCATTATCATAAAAGAATAAAATAACATTGTTGTAGTATACTGAAATTATATAACAACATAGCTTAGATGAGGTATTTATTAAAATTTCTAGGGCTGGAGAGATGCCATAGTAGTAGTTAAGGTGCTTATCTGCAAAGCCTAATGACCCATATTTCACTCACCAGATCCCACATAAGCCAGATGCACAATGTGACACAAGAGCAAGTCACACTTGTGCACAAGGTGGCACATGTGCTGGTCTTTGCCCCAGTGGCTGGAGATCCTGACACACCGCTTCTCATTCTCTCATTTGTCCATGCTCTTACTCTCACTCTTTCTCATACAGGACAGTCCAGTCTTTTGGGCTTGCTCAAAAAAAAAATTCTACACCAAATTTTTGTAAACAGTATAGTCTAAAATCTCATAAAAATATGATTCTGTATAAAACAATCTTTTTATGACAACATCTACACATCTACAAATTTATACAAACTATGGTTGTTGCCTCATGATATGGTTTCATTTCCTAGGAAGTCTATTTGTCTTTGTCAAGTGTGATGCCCTATGGTTTTGTCCATAGATGGCAGTAGTACATATAATTATTTCAAAACTTATTTTTAAGAAATAGTAATAAAATTGCAGAAACCTAAATATAATTAGTGCTAATACTACTATTTCTTAAACCCATTTCATGAAGTAGGTATTGATGTACTAATTTTGAATGGACATAGCATTTACCAATTTCTCCAAATTCTACCTCAATAATCTATTCTATCAGAATTTCATCAAATAGTTATTGAGAAAGGATTAGGAAGAAGATAATTTGACAACTTTGAAAGGAATAAATGAGATACATAATTTGTGAACTGGGCAGAAATTAAATCAGATTATAATTTGTATTTTCCATCATGGTGTTTTACAATTTTGATTGTGAATACACTAAATCACAAAATAGGATTCAAAAGAATTTTTGGGTATCTCATATTCAGTATTTCCAATAAGAAAGATTTTCTTCATTTGTAACTCTAATTTTACCTTTCCTAATCATGTTTTCTAATTTTTTTGTTTTTGTTTTTATTAGTTATATACACAGTGTGTATACAGTCATGGTTACCATAATTAGCCTCTTCCCTGTCCTCCTCTCTCCAAAGGGATCCTCCTCATTGGGGAATATGGGCCATGCATTGTGGGGTTAACCATCAGTTATGGAGAAGAGGCAATGTCTCTGTGCATAATGACCCAATGTGTGGCTCTAACATTCTTTGTGCCCCCTCTTCCACAAATTTCCCTGAGCCATGTTGGGTTAGTTTAAGGTCTACTTCAGTGATGAGGTATTAGGAGCCTCTGTGTCTCTGGATGTCTGGTTTGGTAGGACTTGAGTGTACTCTGTGTCTATCTCCTTTACCCTTGTGCTGGTACCAGGTTCACCAAGAAAGCAGCACTCTTTCTTATTTCCCCAATTCCTCTTGGTTTCAGCTGGAGCCTTGGTGAGTTGTGATGAGTTGTTTCTCTCCTCAGGATCTGCATCCCTCTGAAAAAGAGAAGCAAATTCTCCAATGGAAAGTGAAGTCAGAACCAGATAAATGGGATAACCATTGCTAGTTTAGAAATAATTTAATAGGTGTAGGTCCTCTTGTAGCTCATGATTGGTGGGAGCTTGATAATGTAGAGCAGGCTTACTCTTTTTTGCAAATGGTTCTGACTTGTTTCCCAGCTACAGCTATGGGTTCAATTCCACTGAGCAGATCAGTTAGCCAAATCAAGAGAAGTTGGTTTCCCACCATGGCTGAGTGCCACTATTACACTTATATGAGCATCACATCAGGTTGTTGGCTGCTGAGTAGCTTAAATCACAAGTTGCTCAGACAGATGTTGGTCATTTTCCCCTAGTTGCTCATGTAGCACCTTCTGATACTAGACTAGCTAACTGTCTGGGGACTCTCTCTTCCAGATTCCAGCCAGGTCACTCCATGTTCCATACCAACAGCATATGGTGTCTTCAGCAGTAGGGTCTTGCCACTAACCTTTGGTGGGTCATCAAGTACTCCGACAGAAATCTGTCTTACTTTCGGAAACCTTGTAGGTCTCTTTGATCAATAGCTCATTGTGAATTTTAGCCACATGCTGGTACTGGGAGTTATAGGACACTGCCAAGGAAAATAAGGAAGAAAAAGATAGATAACATAAAAGAGACAGAGAAAAGAGGGAGAGAGAAAGAAACATATTGACAGATTTTTTAGATATACACTTAAATTTTAACTTAAAGAAACATACAACCTTAATAGAAAACTTTTCCTGATTAAAAAGATATGAAATGCTACTTCACTAGTCTAATTTTATTTTCCAAAATAAGTTAAGGATTTTCATATCCTTACTGATTTTGGATTATTCCTCCCTTAATTCCATATTCAAATTCTTTACATGTTTTCCTGTTAGCTTGGTTATTGTTATTCTTATTTACTTGTAATAATTAGTTGGATTTTATCAAATGGTCAATTTTGGATATATGTTTTGCAAATATCACATCTGTCTGTATATTACAATTACACTATTATAACTTTTCACATTTCTCCTCTGAATCTCTTGGTCTCCACTTTGATACCTGCCCTCTAATTTTTTTTTCCTTGTGCCTTACCATTTGTCCTCTTAGCTTCTCTAAAAACACATGGCAGATGCTATGTAGGTTCCTCATGAGTCTCCCTACACAAACTCCTAGATTCTACGTTCCATATGGCAGCAGCTTTACTCTAATTTCTCTTTAAAAGCCTTACTTTCTCTTAAGTCCACATGTTTGTGGCTCTATTCCAGTTTTTCCCCCAGAAAAAAACTCAATTTCTCTTAAATAAACCCCACAATTTGTGATTTTCCCCTAAATAAACTTAATAATTCATAATTTATCCTTCTTACGTCTTTGTTAATATTTTATTAAAGGTAGGACAGAATCCAAAACTTGGGGTTCATACATCAGGGACCCCTCCTGAACCCCCAAATCCTGCATCATTATTAATTCCCATTTTGTGACCAAACATATCCTGAAACATATTATGAAACTAAAGCAAATGGGCTGTCCCAGCATGGACTGGTTTTTGAGCATATGCTCAGTAGCAAACTGTGTCCTCTGAGTAAACTTTTAATGGAACTATCCTACTTACAATCCTTTACCTATGCATATGATGAACATAAGATGCATCTGGAGGACTGTATTGAACAATATCAGGCCAAGTCAACAGAAATGGATGATAACTATATGAGTAATACCAGGCAAAGACAACAGAAAAAGAGGAAGAGAAGGGAGAAGAAAGACAAAGGAGGAAGGTTGTACATGAGTATTCCCTAAGAACATTGACACAAAAATCCTTAACAAACTTTAGCAAATTCAACCCAATATTTAAAAATGTAATATATAAGGTGTTATACCAGGAATTACAAGTTGGATCAGCATTCAAACATCAGTAACAGTAAGTAAACAAAAAGAAAAGCAAATGCAATTACAATGCAGCAAAAAGTATTAACAAAATTCAAAACTCATTCATAACGAAATTAATAGCAAACTAGGTGTTATAGGGAAATTTTTTCTTCATCTGATAAAGGACATTTACACAAGACCTAAAAGGAATTATCATGTTAATGATGAAATTATTCTTGTTATCTTTTTAGACTGTGAAAAAGATAAGATTATCTTTTCTTACCACATTTGATATTGTACTGGAGTACTAAGCCAATGAAAGAAATAAGAAAAACAAAAGGCATAAAAAATTTAAAAAGACAAATAATAGTCCTACTCACAGAGAAAAACCACACAATTTCCCATGTAGGTAATCAAGGAATACTCAAAATATGACTATTACATGTCAGAAATGAATAAAGCAGCTGGAGAAATGGCTTAGCGGTTAAGGTGTTTGTGTCCAAAGCCAAAGGGTCCCAGTTAGATTCTCTAGGACCCATGTAAGCCAGATGCACAAGGAGGCACATGCATCTGGAGTTTGTTAGCAGTGGCTGGAGGCCCTGGTACACCCATTCTCTCTCTCTTTCCCTTTTTCTCTGCTTCTTTCTATCTCTCAACTAAATAAATAAAATATTTTAAAAAAGAATAAAGCAATACCAGAGACTACAGGTAATCATAGACTATTATGTGAACAGAAAGTCATGGGAAAAAATTTAAATTCAATGCTACAGCAAATTACGGATGGATTCAAAAATTTTAAGACCCTTTGTAATAAGAAATTCATTCTGTGTTCTTTTTATTATTATTATTAATTAGTTTTGTACTCAGCAAATACAGTCAATTTGGTACCATTGTTAGGCTCATCCATGACCTACCCCCCCCCCCCCCCCGTCCCCTCCTTGTTGAGGTATATGGGTCATGCATTCTGGAGTTAGCCCACAGTTATTCTTCTCATGTTTGATAGTATTTGGACACACCTGACACCAAGAGATGGTGTATTAGTTATTTTCTAGTTGCAATGACAGAACACCTAAGAAAGGTAACTTAAGGAAGGAAAGGGTGTAATTGAGCTTACAGTTACATGAAGCTACATTCCACCAGGCAGGGAAGGTTCAGTGGAGGAACAGGAAGCTGACTCACAGGGGCACTCAGGAAGCAGAAGATGAACAAGTAGGGCCAGGCTCTAAAACCTCAAGCCCTGAAGGGAGTGACCCACTTCCTCTAGCAAGGCTCAACCTTCTAAGAGCTCCACAATTTTCCCAAGCAGTACCCACAGCTAGGGACCAAGTGCTCAAACACAGAAACCAGTGGGGGACATTTTACAATCAGACCAAAACAAATGGCATCTATGTCCTTTCCACTAGATGTGAGCAGGCTCGCTGACTACTGTGAGTAACAATAACAGTGCAAATAATCCTGTGATATTTTTCAGGTTGTGTATCAAGGTGTTAGAAACTTCCAAACAGGAAATTTGATGCTTGGAACATTCCCTTCGGGAATTTGACTGCCACATGATGAAATGATGAAGTCTCATGATGGGGCTACATGTAGGGTATCAGTAGTCAGTTCTGGCTGAATTGTTTGCTAGTGTAGCCTGCCAGCTACACATGTGATTCATCATTATCTCTCACATAGATGAACTTTTAGGCGACTTCCGCATCAGCTGCTACGTGACTTCATCCTTACAAACAGCTATAAGTAAGACCCATTAAGCTTACCCAAATCTATCAATAAAACGGTGAAGGAAAGACCTCTAAAAATTATTCTTTCAAGTAAGGTGTGGTGGTATATGCCTTTAATCCCAGCACTGGTTAGGCACAGGCAAGAGGATTGCCATGAGTTTAAGGATATCCTCAGACTACAAAGCAAGATCCAAGTCAGCCTGGACTTGAGTGAGACCCTGTCTTGAAAAAAAAAAATTAAATGCTGTTTCAAGCTATAAGCTTTGGGGGTAGTTTGTAACTCATCAGTAGGTAACAAAAACAATTACAATAGTATTAACAAATAATACAAATAAAATTACTTAAGGATAAATTTAATAAGACTTCCAGAATATGCTGAGAAGTTAAGGAGATATATGTTGTAGCCTTTTCTGTCTATAGGTATTCAACAATTGCCAGCAAAATGAAGCCTCTCTTTGCTGTGCTTCCAACAGAGAAGCTAAAGCATGTGTTCACTGTCTCTGGGTACCTTAGACACTAAGAGATGATTGTGACAGTCAATTTAAGTTTGTCAACTTGACAGGATTAATCATGCCTGCAAGGGATTTTCTAGATGAGGTGGGAGGACCCACCCTAACTGTGGGCAGCATCATCCTTTGGGCTAGGTTCCAGGGCAGTACAAAAAGGAGAAAGATCTCTGACCACTCAGTACTCATCCCTCTCTCTGCATCCTCCTTGCTGATGAGAAGATTTAATACTGGACCCTGGCTCCTGCCATGCTTTTCCCTGCCATGGAGGACTTTCCCTAATAAATATTAGCCTAAAATGAACCCTTTCCTTTCTTATAACACTTCTGGTCAAGTATTTTGTCCTAGCAATGAGAAAGTAATAGATACAATTGTCTTTTCTAAAGCTAGCTCTTAAAACAATTCATCCCCACTGCCTATCCAAAGGAGGATTGTATTACTCATGGGTATACATGGAAAGATTTCTGACCTTTCTTCCCTTCAAGGCGATCAAACAGGAATCTAGAGTTGTGTTTAAACTATAGATAGCCATATGAAAATCCATTCCCCCTAATGGATCACATTTTGTCCCTGGACTGAATACAATTCCTGGGAACTTAGTCTATTGACAACATAAAGAAGTCAGTGTTATATAAGAGGTATCACAAAATTCCATCAGCTACCAGTAAACCAGAAATGCTACTTCATCTGAGAACAACTGCCCCTTGCCGAAGTGTCAGATTTTCTGTACCTATTCTGAGCCAAAGCTTAGTAAATGTCTTATTTAATTCCTTCTAGGAACCCTTATTTTTTAAAATTTAAATTCCAAAAATGCAGAAATTCCGACACCTGCTAAGAAGATATTTTTAGCCCTATTTGTCATGTTAAGAAGTTGATTCATAGAGCCTGGGCCAGATGTTGTATGTGAAGTTGAAGTGTCTATTTGGTTCTCCTCCACTTCACTTCTACATATCATTATCCCTATTTGTTTACTGATCTGAGTTTTTCATAAGACAGTGACATCATTAAATGCAAATACTGTGCCTTATTACTTTTTATATCCCTAGGAAATTGCACAGTGCTTTGCTCTTGATCATTAATCATTAAGTATCACTTAAATTTTCCTATCAGAAGCTGTACTTTAAGTCTAAGCACTGTCTCCTTTAGCTAGACTGAGACCCCAGAAATCCAGGGCCACATTTTACCCCTCCCTGAATTCTCAGTATCTAGTACAAGCTGAAAGCACAGACCATAGACACATAATTCTCCAATCACCCTGACCTTCGCAAACTGGTGGTGGAATCCCTCAAAGTGCTATGGAAAATAACAGAGGTATAAATACAATAAGGTGCTGTGAATAATTTAGTAATTAACATTGTCTGTATTTGCATTTATTTGCATAATATTTATCTTATGAAATGCTTATGCAGTCATTTTCTGGCATGAACATTACGACAATCTGATCAGATACAAAAAGAAAAGTGTTTTCAACACTTCTTTGTTGAGGTTTGTGCCTTTCCCAAGACTAGCAATGAGCGATGTTAGAAATGGTAGCCACAATGCCTGACTTCTTATGCAGTGCTTTTCCCATTAGGTCACCCTTGGGCAAAAATGAATAAGTCAACATTCATTTTGACAATCCTACCAGTTACAGCTCAGAGCATTTAGTTTGGTCTTTTAAATTTTTGAATTTCAGTATCCTCGTGTGTAAAATTTTAATAGGTATTTTTAATGTGCTTCCTCTAAAATGACGCATATTTATTAAAATATTTATGATTAACGTTAATGTGTATTAATATAGTTTAACATGTTATTTTGAGAACATGATTAAATTGTATTACTAAAATACTATTAATACTTATTAAGAGTCACATTTATTGTAATTAATGTTAGAAAAAAAAGAAAACTGAATATAATGTTTAAATTCCTTAAAGTTCTGGACATATTTCTGAAAAAGAAATAAATTTGCCAAAGAGAAGGAGAGTGTAAGGATGTTTGTCCTAAATTCTATTCCCTGTTTCCTCTCCAAGGCTGGGATTCTAGCAAGGTAAAGTCATGTACTAACATAGAGCTGCCCTAATCAATAATTCAAAGAGCCTCTGGTGTCAGGCTGGCTGGCTTTCTCAGGCCTGCAGTTCAAGAGTGAGATGTATTTCTCATGCTCTAACACAACTTTTCACTATCCTATTAAGTTAGCCTTTTAGTAAATATTCAGATTTATGGAGACTAGCTCATAAATCCAAAACAGGAGTTACTAGTTTGTTCTTTAGGGAGCTATCTAAATGTCGAATAAAAAGTCACATAGCCCAATAGTACAAGGAGAGACATCATTTATTTGCCAGCTAGTAACAAGTTCTGTCTGTAGATTAACAACCCAGTCTCATCATATTATAAACAAATGTCAGATGGTTTTTCTAACTCAGGTCTAGCTACAGCCACATTCTATTAAACTTCTAGGGTTTCCTTCATGTTGATATGTGAAGTCAATAGCCCCATGAAAATCTTAGAAATTTCTCACTGAGTACAAATGCTTATGGGTCCAGTAGTAAGGTTAAGCCTCAGACATAAACCCTCAATCCAACAACAGCACTCTCAATTTATTTTCAGCATCCTTGTACTTTTCTGCCTCTGATTATGCTCACTTGTGAATGCCTTTTCAACTTTTCTGCACCCATTAAAAGTTGTCACCCATTCATGAATCATTGGATAGCATCTATTCCTACATCTAAGTTGGAAATGTCCCTTTTTCACATGAGAAACCAGAAGCTCAATATAGTTAGGCTTCAATGTATTCAAAACACTCAACTAGTTACTAGTATTGGAACTGTAGTCTGCCCAAAGTCCTTGCTCCTCCCACTATGTTCCTTTTCTCAAGATGAATTCAGGGTCACCCTTGAAAAGAAAGCTTTCTTTGTGTTTGCAACTCTGCATTGCTTCCAGGTCTTTCTTCCTCACCCATTAACCAGTTCACATATGTGTCTCATGACAGCTCTCAGTCTCAGTCTCTAATGGGTTCTTCCATTGTGACATGAATTCTTGAGGACAGGATATCCTCTTTTATCACGGGTATGCATCACCCAGCACCCACAATATTTCTACCCCATCAATCACAACTGTTGGAGAAGAAAACTATGGTCTGATACATCCTATTAATCTTTGAATACCATCAGGTAATTTAAATAGTGCTGTGTACACAGTACACATATAACAACTGGACATTGACTTGACAAGTTGAATTGAGATTAAATATGCATAAAAAGATGAAGAAATCAAGATATAAGAAAGTTAAGTCCAAATTCTCACAGAAATTTTCTGACAATGCTAGGACTCTTAATTCACTGATTATTGGATTCTTTCTCCATGATAGCTTAAGTGACAATGTAATTTACTGTCCAAACTGAGATTTTTTTTTAAGACCTAAAGAGAAAAATATTTTTAAAAATTATTCCAGGGCAATAGGCATCAGAGAGGACATATCATCACTAATTATTTGATAAGATCCCCCCAAACCCATAAAGGCACAGAATAAACATTCACACCGCAATGATGGCATTGGCGCAGCACAGAAATAGTCAACCAATACAAACTTACACAGGGTAAACATCAGACTCTGTAGCTCCCAGTCAAACAACTCTATTAAGTGAAAAGTGTTGAAGTCTGATAATTCTAACCACTAACAAGTCTTTGGAGTTCCAATTCCATCCCTCCAGCTAGGCTACTCACAGTCCTGGGAAACTTAATCTGATGCCAGAAGACCTTTTTGGCAACAATCCCACAGTTCTGGCATATCCATTGGACCTCCACTGCAACTGATGGTCAATCCTCATGGCTCCATCTGGCCTACATGCAGGTATTCCAACAACCCTGCTTCACATTGCCCATGGCCATTTCCAAAATACAAAATCTTGTTGCAAATTTAATGACCCTCTCTTTCCTGCATTTGCTATACTCCATAGTACCAAGTGGACTACTAACTTGTTCATCCAAGGGGGAATAAAGCAGACTTTAAAGAACAGGATACTCCTTCAGCATTCAGACCCCTTCAAAAGAGTCCATTCTTCCTGTTGTCCCAATGGATGTCAGCTGGCTGAATCTCAATGGTTGAACTCTCAAACAATTTCTGCTGAATGGGCAGAAATGTTGGCTCAAAGATTTCATTTCTGTGCCATATCCCTCTGCTCACACCAGTCTGTTTCTATGCAATGCAACCATGCACAAGTTCTCAGGACAGGGTCATAATAGAAAGCTTCTCACATAAACTGCTAGTCCAGTCCAAGCAAAGCTCTTGCTCACCCTCATATGCCAAACCTCAGAGTCCATAGTTCTTATTGCAATCAGGTCTTTTAACTCTGACCAGAATGGTCCATATGGCTGTACTTACAGCACTGTAAGGCATTTCTTAGGCCAAGATTTCCAATTCTGTCCACATTCCTCCCACAAATCAGTTCCAAAAGGCCAAAAGCCACACAGTCAGGTTTCTAGCAGCAATAATCCCACTTCTTGGTGCCAACATTACTGTTACAGTCTGGTTCACATTACTGGCAGAAAACATCTGACCAAGAGCAGCTCTTGGAGAAAGAGGGAGGGAGTTATTTTGGCTTACAGACTCAAGGGAAAGCTTCATGATGGAAGGTGAAAACAGTGGCATCAGCAGACGGTGGACATCACCTCCTAGCCAACATCATATGGACAACAGCAACAGGAGAGTGTGCCAAACACTGGCAAGAGGAAGCTGGCCAAAAGTCCATCCCAACAATACACTGCCTCCAAGAGGCTTTAATTCCCAAATTGCCATCAGTTGGGGACCTAGCAGTAAGAACACCTAAGTTTATGGAAGACACCTGAATCAAACTACCATGATGCTTATATGTAGTATTTACAAGATCAGGTATTGTTCTAAGATTGCAAACATTGTCTATGATGCAAATACTGACATACTAAAGCATATAAAATATTTTATTATTTACTTGAGAGAGAGAAAGAGAGAGAGGCAGATAAAGAAAGAGAGAGAGAGAATAGGCACACCAAGGCCTGTAGCCACTGAAAACAAACTCCAGACACATGGTCCACCTTGTACATCTGGCTTTATATGGGAATTGGTGAATCAAACCCAGGCTTTCAGATTTTTCACATGAGCACTTTAACCACTTAGCCACCTCTCCAGTCCCACTAACACATATAACTCATTTGATCTCCATAAACAAATGCTATTATTGTCCAGAAAAGGAAATAAAGACACACATTAAGTGACATGCTTAAAGTCATCTACCTAGTAAGTGTTGGAGCAAGCATTTGAATCCAATAGCTATCTCACAAGCTCATGTTTTTATCCTGTTTTTAACTATCACCAAATAATATACAAGAAGTCAACAAATATTTGGTGAACACTTATTTCCAGCCAAGGATCATTTCCATGGCTAAGCACAATTACCATGGCTGGGTTGGTTACTTTTCCCATCACCGTAACCAAATACTTTATAAAAAGCAACCTATAGGAAGAAGGACTTATTTTATTTAGCTCATAGGTCCATGGCAAGGAGAGGTGGTATCTAGGACTCCTGTCTTGGTATAGAGACTTGAAGTTTGTCACATCATAGTGGCAGACAGAAAGTAGAGACTCAGGACAGAACCAGCACCATCAGTCACAGATCAAAGTTCAAAAACACGAGTCTATGAGGAGCATTCCACATTTAAACCATAACAATGAAATAGTGGCAAAATACCAGAATCAGGAAACACAAGAAACGGGGCCACATATCCATCTACCCTGTGACTCACGGGTCACTCTCTTCTTCTGGACCTCATCTTTCCATCTCTAAAGATGTTAAACACTATCTAAAAGTCTACTAGCTTGAGTCACAGCATTTATTGACTTAGTTTAAAGGGTTTTTACTTCAGCCTAGCATCTGAAGAGTACCTAATGGTAAATAACACACCTTCTCTGTATCCGGAGATACAATCTTCCTTAACTTTTGAGGACCTGATACCAACAGGCTATAGAAAAGTTACAGTATTTCCAGCTTTAAGGTAAGAAAGGAAACCTGGAGAAGTTCGTGATTTACCCAATTCACATTCTTGTACAAAACAGAGCCAGTATTAGTACCCATTTAGCTAGCTGATCTCGAAACTCTAACCATGGCAGAAGGGTACAAAAGGTAGTTATTGCCAAATTACAGCTTGTTTTATCTAACATCCTTGGCTTCATCACTCAACAGGTACATTATTCAAAAGTATATTCCCAGTGAGAAAAGAAGCATTGTGTTTTGTTTTTGTTTTTCTTGGAAAGGATTGAATTCCATTCAACTCAACCAGCTCAGCTTTGCACCCTGCACACATCCTAATATGCACACACTCTTAGAAACTGGATATAATCAGATGGTTTTCATGACAATACCATAAAGTATACCATTGAATTTCAGAGGCCTCATGGTTGCCTGGGTAACAATAATCTTACACATAGAAGCAAGCTTCTTGGAGAATAAATCTTGACTCAGAGATACAAGAAACTGGAATCATTACAGGGGCACTGTCCATGCAGATAGTGTCATCATTGCCATACCCTCCTCCCACTTAAATATCCCAAAGTCCATCTCCATACTGCAGCCATTCTTGTTGTACTGATGCTAAATCATGGACTTCATAGCTATAGTTTCCCTAGAACCAGGTGGTCCCAGTCCAGTCAGGTTACTTCAGAAATCTGCCTCTTACTTATCAGTAGACACCAAGACTTTCACTGAAGAGGCACTGTGGGATACAGGCAGGACCTCCAGATAGATCCTATGCCACCTCTGTAAACCATCCTTCAACTTTCCTCCATCCTTGACCTCTTTTGTTGCTGGTTTCTACCTCCAATTACTATATGAATCCAAATTCCTTCTCTGCTTTTATCTCTAACCTTTTTCTAGTCGGCTGCCATTTTCTTCTCTCACACCGGCATGAGAAAATCTTTGAACTCACTAATCAACCTTTTAGGAGACAGGGATTAGCAGTGTCTTCTCAAACTCTGGCACCGGCATGAGAAAATCTTTGAACTCACTAATCAACCTTTTAGGAGACAGGGATTAGCAGTTGTCTTCTCAAACTCTGGCACTTAGAAGCTTCTCTGATCCGGTCTATATTTTCAATAGCCCCTTCCTGTCACCCAGTGTCCAAGATACTTACTGCCCTGGGCCAGATTCATCTTATAGGGACCTTAATAATCACTCTTACCATGTTCAGTCTCATCACACTTGCCCCTCTCTACCACATCAAGACAAACAGTGAGCCCTTGATTTTGTGCTTGGAAAACAGCAACAGCAGCAGCACTGGACAGTTCTGAGTAACAGATGCTGCCCTATCCTTCAGACTGCAATGAGGTGGCTTCCTCTCCTCTCTGCCCCGGGGAAGATCCTTCAGAGGGCTGAAAGCTACTCTCCCATGTTACCCTATGTCAACATCTCCAACATATTCACCTTATTTCTTAATCCACACCTAGTTAACCACACTCCATTCCTTTCAAGAGTGCATAAACCATGATATACTTCCTCACCATGACTTTGGTGACTTGAAGGGAGCAGCCACAGAGCATTCACGGGACAAAGCTTGTATTCTTCTCACCTTTCTGCTGAGGTTTTGTACAGATCTGCTCACTGACTCTCTTCCCACAAGACCTCAAGTCTAACTAAATTGTCAGGCTTTCTTGTCCTCTTTTTCCTCAGCCTAACAGTTATCATCTCAGAAATCTGTCTTTTCCATTCCCATAGATCTAACTTCTTCAGGAAGTGTTATATTGTCTCTCCAACTCACCCTTCTAGAAATGTCTATTAAGGTTAAAATTATGACCATTGAGCAGTTACTGCCTTTTCAATTTTTTTTCTGGCTTCACTAGGATTTCCTGGTTAAACCAACAAAAGTTCACAGGTGGATTTGGCCTTGGAGGAAGAAAGTCACCTCCTCAGCTATGAAAACATCTTCAGAGGAAGAGGAGGTAGTTCAGTGGGAAAAGAGCTTGCTGCATGTGATGTCTTGAATATAAACTATTGCCCACAGCCTCGTAGGTTTATTATTAACCCTCATACTCAATACCCAGCTGGAGGAGCCTTGCTGGAAGAGGTATGTCAGACCCTGAGGTTTATCAATCCACCCTACTTGGAGTTCACTAACTAGCTTACTCTTGCTACTACCTTCCCGCTGATATTTGACAAGATGTGATTCCAGCATCTGATACTATTATGATGAAACTTCCCTTCAAAACTGTAAGCCAAAATAAATCCTTTCCTCCCATATGCTGTTTTTAATCATGTGTTTTGTCCAGCAATGAAAAAGTAATTCTTAAACTGCACAAGCTTGACAACCTGAGTTTCAAGTGAATGTTTCAAGTGCATGTAAGGCTGATTACAGTAGTGAGCATCTGTAATCCCAGCATGCCTATGATGAGATGGGAGGTGGAATCAGGAGAATCCCTGAAAGTTCACAGGCCAGCAACAAACAAGAGACCCTGCCTCAAATGATGGAAAACTAGAACGAACAGAAGATGTTGTCCTCTGACTGCCACATGCAAGGTGAAGCACATTCATGCCAATACTCACAAACATAAAAGTACACCCCCCCACACACACACCTACACCACACACACACACACACACACACACACACACACACACACAGAATATTTTTTTAAGAAATCCTCTTCAGTGTGTGCTTTTAAACCAGGCTAACCAGAACAGCCTCATAGACTATTCCACAAGTGGCCAATAAAAATGAGCCTTGGACATGCCACCCCCATTGGTGACAAGCATCTCTGACCTCCCACATTACTTTTCATCTTACCCATCCCTGGATCTACTCATCTCACTCACTTCCAACATCCAGAACCTGTGCCACATTAGTCATCCCCTGGGACTGAGGCACTGTTGTGCTTTTGGGCATTGTTCTTGGCATTCCTTCTCAGACAAGGTATGTGTCCCCCTCTATGGTGCTAGATTCCCTGAGAGTAGCCATGAACAGTTTGACATGAGCATCACCAGATCCACTTCATCAAAGTTTCCAACACATTGTTAGTCATATTTTTTCCACCAAAGAAAAATGCTCATGCAGGGGTTCTAAGTATTTGCCCTGAGATACTTCTTTTGGTAGTGGGAGTTTCTCATTTATCCTCCAGCTCATTCGGCATTTGATGATCTTGTCTGTTCTCCAGGGAGAGAAGGGTGATTCCTGGTGCCTAACACAGGGACAGAGTACTCACTGTCCAGAATCACCAATACCTTGCCACCTACCTCATGGTCAGCCTCCAAGGACCACTTTATGTATACCCTGTAGCTGCCTCTTGAGGATACAGGCGCCAAGAGATAAGCATCCACTTAATGAAACTTCATCCTGGCAAATTGGAGGTGGTTTCAATCAGTATGCATAGACTAGTTATAGCTGATGAATTTTTTTTTGTTGTAAAACCCAGAGATTTTATTTTTATTTATTTACTTTTTAAGGTGGCAAGATTTCTAAGTGGTCTATCAATAGATATGTCAGGAAACATGTTTTGCTTTAGTTTTTATTTTCAGAAGTCATGATCACCTGATTCTAAATAAACAAAATAACCATATTTTAAACAATACTCTAATAGCAGTTAATACTTTACATGGAAGACTAAGCAATTATATATATGCCATGTGTGATGGAATTAAAATATAATAATAGGGCTGGAGAGATGGCTTAGCAGTTAAGCTCTTGCCTGTGAAGCCTAAGGACCCCAGTTCGAGGCTTGATTCTCCAGGACCCACGTTAGCCAGATGCACAAGGGGGCGCACGCGTCTGGAGTTCGTTTGCAGTGGCTGGAAGCCCTGGCGCGCCCATTCTCTCTCTCTCTCCCTCTCTCTCTCTCTGACTCTTTCTCCCTCTGTCACTCTCAAATAAATAAATAAAAATGAACAAAAAATTAAAAAAATAAATAAAATATAATAATAAACCCCTATTCTACAATATCTATCTGAAAGCCCATCTAGGAAGAAAGGTCTACAGGACAAAATAAGAACGATGCTTTGATTTGCCAACCAGAGTTTCAGTTTAGAAAGGGATCTACTGGTTCAGGTTTTTTTTTTTTCCTTTCAATTTTTACTCATCAATGGGACTTTTGATTCTTAAAAAGAAACACAGCAGCATGCAAAGGATGCACTCCACTCATTCATGGATAACTAAATTCTCTAGAAGTTGGCCAAGTGTAAATGCTGGTACCTCCTCGTTAGCATAGCCAAACCCAAAGAAAGTACTTCTTGCAAGTTAATTGCAACGACTCTCCCCCTTGTTCACTCAGGTAGCAAATGACTCAAAACCGGAGCATGACTTGGTGTCATTTGGCCTCAGTTTACCAGAAATGACTCAAGACAAACCTTTGTATAGCTCTCCTGTCTTGGCTGTCACCTTCTCATTACAATCTAAACTCTGACAAAGGGAGTCTATTTTAGGGCTTCCCATGACTGCTGTGGTTCTGAGTAATACCAGAGACTTGTTATCTAGCAATTAATAAGAAAGGAAAGGAAATTGTATTTACATTTTCCACTCTGTTGAGCTTTCTATACCTCACCTTAATCACTTAGTACTGTGCTGGGCTATGAGTCATCAGGGAGCAATAGTTGCATTTATAAAAGCAGGAAGTAAAATGTAACACCTACTGGGATGGCTAATTTTTTAAGACAAAAGAGTAAAGCATGTACTTTAAAATTATCAGTGATGGAAATGAAAAATAAACTATTTCCATTACTTAAAGTAACCAAACCAATTAAATCACAATAATGAGTGGTACTAATTGTCACTTCATTGTTAATACATTTAGAAAGTCTTTGCTCAGAGACTAATCCTCTTTTAAGGTTGAATTCCAACCCCACTCCTCCCATGAGAACCTCTCAACCAGCTTCTCCTCTCCCTCCTTCCTATCCTTGCCACTTTTCACCCCATTTCCCAGTAGTCAACATATGACTCATAATACTTTGGTTTTCTGAGTCTATTCATTTAATTATGACAACTTTCCTCCAAACTAGACCTTTTATTTCTCGGAAACATCACCCACAACATTGTACTCATTCAGTAAGTATATATTGTTAACACATATTTCACATACTGTGGTTAATATATTTCACTTACATATGTGCAAAGTAGAGTTGAAAGGCATCTGGTTTCCTTCAGAACCTAAGGCAAAAGAATGTCTACTGCCTAAATATGGTTTTAAAAGAGATGCTAGTTTAACTTAACTACTTATGATCAAATATCCTCTCAGACATTTACATCAGTGAACCCAGAAAAGGCTGGGACATGTATAGGTAATAACAAATATGTGTAGTAGTTCCTAGAAATGGTAGCATGTCATTTTTGTGACTTTTTATGCTAGGGATTTGTGGTTTGAGGGTAGGTAGCTGCCTGTTTATGCAGTAGTTCTTCATACTCACCAAATGGTAGTGATAGCAAACTTCCATTGATTTACTTCCCTGTGATTTTTTTAGGTCATTGATAGGTAAATCTTAATTCTAGTGCAATGTTTCCAAATATAATTTCACTTTAAAATTATCAAAGTGATTTAAAAAATATGTATACTCAGTGCCTACTACCTCCAGAGATTCAAATCCAACTGGTTTGGACATCAGTATTTGTTGAAAGTCCTTAAACTAATTTAAATTTAAAACAAGGATTGAAAATCATTGATATGGTGCTTG
This sequence comes from Dipus sagitta, assembly GCA_036346955.1. Classification (NCBI taxonomy): domain Eukaryota; kingdom Metazoa; phylum Chordata; class Mammalia; order Rodentia; family Dipodidae; genus Dipus; species Dipus sagitta. Next base: position 58,582,854 of record CM070773.1, read on the forward strand.
ATGTGTTAATTCTCCATTCTATCCTACAAGCCCCAAAATGGTCAGTAACAATTTAGCCCCCACACAGCCTAAAACAAGAAGATTCATTAGGTTCTAACAAAAAAAATATAACACTGAAGGATCTGATAGAGCTCAGTGATAATTACAGACGTCTGGGTATGCTGTATTTCAGCAACTTCTTCCTCTGCACAGGACCACATTGTTGCTGCTGAAGCAGCATCTGTAACTCTGGAAATCAATGCAGAAAACACAGCAGGACTTACCTGCAAGCAAAATGCACCCATTGTTCATCCTTTCTGAGAGGTGGAATAGAGAAGCCAGAGTTCTTTGATTTCTCAATGTTTTCTTTACCTAACACTATTTCATTTTTATTTGTAGGTTTGAATGATCAAATCATGAGTAGGATTTGGTCTTGATGCTCCCTCCTCTTTCCCATTCTGGATAGCATATAGCCTATATATTTATAAAATTGTTTGGCCAACCAATCAACAGAAGAAGCATAAAGGTTTTCTACTTGAAGCATGCAATAAATTTAAACTGTTGGAGGGAAGGCTAAAATCTCTCTACAAAAGAATAATGTGTCTGTTTTTTTACTGCATGAGATGAATCACCCTTTAGGTTTAAGGCACATTAATAATTCTGACCATTACAAGGAGCTTATTGATAAAAAGGACCAAACAAAATGAATTCAAAATGATCCTTTTGTATGTAAAGTTATTAAAATAAAAATATTTAATTCTTAAGAGATACAAAATGGGGGAACCTAAAGAAATGTATCATTACATTTTTCATGACAGTAAAAACTCCACTAGATTACCTAGTCTCCTTCCCAATTCCTTAATTGCTAAAATCTCAGTCAATGAAAAGAATAGGCCAACAGACTTTCCTATACTCTCTATTTTGAATGACAGTACTACCAGGCAGCCATGCTGGCATCCTGAGGCATATCTTGATACTTCCTCTTTGCCCCTTCCTCCCTGTCCAACTATGTACCAAGTCCTACCAGTTCTCTGCCTTTTTAACTCATTTAACTCAGTCCGAGACATGGTAGGGTTTTGCCTTCAGTTATCTGAATCATGAATTGTCAAGCTATTATCTTTAGCCTGAATCCTGGCCACCAATTATGTATGTATGTATGTATGTATGTATGTATGTATGTATGTATGTGTATATATATATTCAGAAGACTAATGTTCCCTTATTTATAGCTGTCTAGAATGTCTTTCAAGCTATAATGACAAAATTGAATGTTGAAAACACAGGATACATAGTCTGCGAGGTAACAAGACACTGAGAAAGAACACAAGATTTGCTGTCAAACAGACTTTTCTTCCTTGATTTGTTGAAATGTTGCAGGCACTGAGGAGGACCTACTGAGATGCAGTGAGAAGATGTACCTGTATCTTCAGTGAAAGTCTGAAGTTAGAACCTGAAATCCTATTGCAGCACACTGCAGAATGCTACTAAGAGAGGAGAGTAGGGAGTATTAAGAACAAAGCCTACTCATGACTTAATCATTCAAACCTACAAACAGAAATGAGAAAGTATGAGGCAAAGAAGAAACATTGAGAAAAAGTGCCCATGCCATACAGATCTTTGGGTGTTCCAAGTGGACAGCCATGAGCCCCTTTGTCTTGGTTGACTCCAAGGCCCTCAGGAAAAGGTATTGTAAACTAATCAGAGAAGGAAAAGTTCTGATTCTCTGTACCAAAAACTGTAAAAGCAAATAGAATTTAAAATAATGAAATGCTGAGAAATTAAATTCAGGATATATCTTTGGAAATAATCCCACAAATGGAGAAAAGGGAAACATCTTTTGTAAAGAAATGTTAAGAGATAATTATTCTTGAGTCTATCAAATGACTATGTAATGTGTCAAAGAATCTTGTATGCAATTAATTATTATATCCCAACTAAAAAATGTAAAAAGGCCAAAGAGATTCCACATATTCTGTGGGGTGAGGAAGTGTTGTATCCTGTCTCAGCAGGGAGAGGAAAAATATCATATATATATTTCTGACAACAGAATATAGGGTAGAAAGTCTTAATAGTTATTAAACAGTGAGTCATGACAGTAAGAACTTTGTTCTTTATCTTGCTTACCTATTTGGGTTTTCTCTTGTCCACAGAAGTATTGAGCTTATTAGGGCACAGTAAAGAAGGCAAACAGAGCCATGCTCCATTCCATTTTGTCTCCAGACAAGAAAACTAAAATGGAATGGAAGGGAAAGCCACTAAAGGAAAGAATTTCAGGCTGAATGTGTGAGCTACAAAATGAAAGAAGGGAGAGGACTGAGGTAGAGAAGAAGACTAACAAATAGACCTCATTCTATGTTGGGGTTTGACAGTGTTCATTATGGGGTATACTCAAAGAGCAATACAGCCAGGATAGATCATTCTCTATGAAGGAAGGCTAGACTCCAGAGACCACTAGCAACTTTCTAGAATCAAAGGGAATATAAAAATAGTTCACCCTGAGATGATGGCCAGGAAATAGAGCTGAAAGCCTGCAGGATGCTAACAGGTTAGGATTAAGGTATTATATTCAACCTTCACTTGGCTCTCTACTCCATTAAGAATGATCAGAGCTCCTTCTACAATAAACACATGTGCACACCATTAAATTTTGAAATCTTTGTGAATGCAGTTATTCACATGCCACAGAACATGGGTAGAGGCCAGAGGACAAATTCAAGTGTAGTTTCTTTCCTTCAGTCTTGCTTAAAGCAAGGCCTCCTATTGTTCCCTACTGCATTTACCATGCTATCTGGCTCATGAACTTCTAGGAATTCCTCTGCCTCCATCTCCTATCTTGTCATAGGCACATGAGATTATAGATTCACATTATCATATCAGAATTGCATGGGTTCTGGAGATCTGGACTTATGTTAGCATGCTTCCACACCAAATGCTCTTACCACTGAACCATGTCTCCAGCCATTTGACTATATTTTGTTGTTTAAAAAAATTACAATCTCCACACTTCTGAACCTCACTGTCTGAGGAAGAAAACTAAAACCAAGTGAAGACAAAGTACCCAGAAAAAAAAAAAAAGAAAACAAAACACAACTACATAAGAGCATGTTTCTTCCAGGGTTCCTATGCTCATGGTTGGCCCAGTCCCCAGCCCTAAAGTGTGCTCATATGTGTGAGGAACAGAAAAACAAAGGAATGCTGAAAGACTGGAAAAGCATAAATGAAGTCAACCGAAGACCAACATACAGACCTTACCCACAATAGGTTCCAAGCTGGATGTTTTTAGACTCTGTTTAGGAAGGCTGCCCTGACTAACAGGGCCAAAGGCTACATCTTGACTGAATCCTGACCCTTATTGTTACTTTGCCATTACACAAATTCCTAGGAAGATAATTTTTACTGTCTGTAAGGTAACAAGACACTGAGAAAGAATACAAGGTTTGCTGTCAAACAGACTTTCCTTCTTTGATTTGTAAATTGCCCAACCCTCCCCAGACTCATATTCCTCATCTGTAAAATAGGAACAAGATCTTGATATCAGTATCTCTCTCAGCTACCATCAGAAAAGATTATTACATGGTAGAAATGATAGTTACAGCTTCCCTATATTAAAGACATTTTTCTCTGCTGATCACAAATGGGTGTTGCAATTGACCCTCTAAATCTATGGTCATCAGGCAGAATCCTCTTTTCCCTTGATGAACTTCTAGAATCAGTGGATAAACTATTCATGTCACATAACACAAACTGAAAGGGTTGATCCCAAAAAGTCAAAAGGGACTCACTAAGAAAATATTTTCTGGGGAAGTAACATCATTATTTTATGTCTGATTTAAAGAAAGTACATTAAACAGAACTGCTATACAACATTTGCCAAGTTTCTCTAACGTCATTGTGGACAAGATTTGGCATTATTAGCTGAAATGTGAAGCATATGGGTGGCTCTGTGGCATGACTGAATCATAGAACTTTTTTATAATCTGAATTAGTATGTTAGAAACAGCTTATTTTTCAAGAAAATACAAGGTCTAAATAGAGCAGAAACAGGACCTCTAAGGTGGATACAGGATTATATATGAGATTAGCTCACAAGGTCATTGATGCTGAGCTTGCCAGGATCTGCTACCTGCAGCTAGAGAGCCATGGTACCAGTTACTATATCATTGCTGGGACAAAATATCCAACACAAAGGAGCTTATGAAAAGCAAGTGTTTATTTTGGATATATATATATATATATATATATATATATATATATATATATTTGTTTATTGACAACTTCTATACTCCAGACAACAAACCATGGTATTTCCCTCCTCTCCCCTCCACCACTCTCTCCTTCATAACTCTGCTCTCTGTCATATCCCCTCCCTCTCTCCAATATTCTCTTTTAATTTGATGTCATTATCTTTTTCTCCTATTATGAGGGTGTTGTGTGGGTATTGCTAGGCACTGCGAGGTCTTGGATATCAAGGCCAAATTCTGTCTAGACAGTTGTATGTAAGGAGTGATATCCTTCCTTTGGCTCTTACATTCTTTTTGCCACCTCTTTCACAATGGACACTGAGCCTCAGTGGGTGTGAGATGTTTCAGTGCTGGACACTCCTCCATCCCTTCTTCTCAGCACTATGTTGCCTTTTGGGTCATCCCAGTGGTCATCACCATCTGAAAAGAGAAACTTCTCTAACCAGAAGTGAGAGTAGCATTAATATATGAGTATGAACATTAAGTGTAGTGCCTTCAGGGCAATTTGGTGAGAGCAGTATATGCATTTAACCAGACAAGAGAAGGCTTTATACCCCTAAGGCTCATGACCTCCCCTGCCATAGGGTTTTGATTAGGTTTTCAGTATCAGGTATGTATTCCCTCCCATACAGTGGGCCTTCAGTCCAATTAGAGAGCAGCTGGTTTCCCACAGAGCAGACAAGCCACTATTGAACTGGTTTAGTCATTTGGCCTGTCTGGCCAAACTTGAGGTTTCCAGTATCCACTGTTTTCACTGCTGATGACTTCTGTCTCCCATAAGACTGCATACAGTGAAGCTTTTTTCTGCTTTCAGTTGACTGGGCTACAGGGAGAAGGTTTTCTGCTCAGCACCAACTTGATTTCTCAGTGACTTTGCCTCTCAGGCATGTGAAGTCTTCAGCAATAGGGTCTTACCATCTCTTTCTCATGGGGAACCAAGGGCCTTGGCAATAGCCTATAATGTTTTAGAGGCAACAGAGACCTCCTTGGCCAATGATTTGCTGGAAGGTATCCCATTCCAGGCACTGAAAATTTTCTCATAACAATCTATGGCTTCTGGATGTTTGGCTTACAGTTTTAAGGGAAGTCAACTTGGCAGGAACAGGAATCCAGTGTCACCTCAAAACATCCACAGGGAGAAAGTAAAGAAAGCATAAGCTGCCCTGGGATAGAATACCTCAAGGTCCTCTCTAGACACACTTCTTCCAGCAAGGCTCCACCTCCTAAAGGTCCCATTACCTTCACATATAGTACCAAGGGGGGAATTTTACACTAGAACCACCAAAACCAAGAAAGCCACTGCTGCCCTTTGGTCCTCATCCAAACTCCTGAGATTCAGGGGTATTGATAGTTAACATCCTGCCTGCTTCCCTTTGAAGACCCAAGAACTAGGTACAGCAATGTCAGAAAAGGTCAGGTGCATGTTCCAGTTCAGGAAGAAAGCTCAAATTCACCTTTGTCCAACATGTTTTATACTTCTTTATCTGCACATGGTGTCAGGGCAGAGTGGTATCTTTTGCCTCTGTGAATGAATGCTCATTTGGCTATACTTGGTATCTGGGGAAATAAATTTGGGCCAGTAGGTTTTGCAAACAACCATCTCTAACTACTAGGCAATCTTGACAGCCACTCAACATTTTTCTTGTTTTTGTTCTTGATCTAGCCAGGTCTTTAACCTATCAGATAAGTCCCACCCACAATGGAAATGACCATCACTGTACTCAGATCATCAACTCTAAAGAATCTTTTCTTTAAACAGCCTCGCAGACATACCCAGAAATAATATCTTCCTGGATATTTAGGAAGCCCAGTGAAAATTAACCATCACAGTATGTTTCTTAGATGACAAAGAGAACCAATGAAGGAGGAAGTATATGGGGGTGTAGGCATGCATGTGTATATATGGTACACAGATCTTAGGAAGGCAGGAGCAAGGTGACTAGTCTTTATTTCTTTTTCAAATATTGGAAACATGTTGTATTCATCATATCCTTCACTAGAGTAGACACATTTCTCTCCTTCCATGATGACTTCTATAACAGAGCCCTTCCTATAGAAACTTTCTCCCATGCCATTCAGTCAGGGATAGATGCTTACATTTATAGTATCCAAACAACATTTAGGCCTTCTCTGAAAATGCCATATGACTCAACCCCACTCCAAGTCCTTACTGGATTTTTGGCAGAATTGCCAGAGAAAGGCACTTTAGCCTCTCTGAAATTTCAGATTTAAGGCTCCCATGTAAGTCAAGGAATAGTAAGGATTCTCTATTTTTCTTTTGTTTCTTTTTTTCCAGAACCTTGCTCAAACTCACAATACTCTTATGTTATCCTCCAAAATTATAAGTTTTCAAGTGTTTGGCATTATACCCAATTGAGGATTATATTTTCCAAATGGAATAACACCAACACAACTAAAACCTAACCAAGAAAAGACTAGGTCAGAGATTTAAAGAGATGGCTTGAGTACCCAAATCCACCTCTTCATGCACTTGAACCAACACTGGGTCTTCTAGATAAATCATCTCTTTGCGTCATCTACAAAGGTATGAGTATCATTTCTATTAAACAGTAAGTGCTTTAGGAAGTGTATCTTCCTAGCCAAGCAACAAGAGTACCTAAGTGCTCAATAATTGCTAAGTCAAGTGGACAAGAACCCAAGCTTCAAACCAGCTAACATTGACTCAATTGAGGATGATCTTCCCAGAGGTTGGCTTTTGTGTTTCTCCTTTTTCAGAGCCCAGGGTCCTAGAGATATGAAGCCCCTCTCTGCCTCTGAACACAGACTTCATTGTGCTGATTTATCCACTAAACCATCACCCTAACCCAACTATCCATTTTTTTTAACTTTTTTGTTTATTTTTATTTATTTATTTGAGAGCGATGGAGAGAGAGTGATAAAGAGAGACAGAGAGAAAGAATGGGTGCATTAGGACCTCCATCCACTGCAAGCAAACTCCAGATGCATGTGCTACCTTGTACATCTGGCGTATGTGGATACTGGGGAATTGAGCCTTGAACAGGGGTCCTTAGGCTTCACATGCAAGCCCTTAACTACTAAGCCATTTCTCCAGCCCCTGTTATTTTTTTTTAATCTCATACATAAATAAACATATAAATGAAAGCAAAGGGTACACATTCAGAATGTAAGCCAAGAACCATTTCTGCCAACAACACTGAGAGTCAAAACAAATGTGGTCCTGAAATCATCTCTACAGTGACACATTGGTTCTTGTCAAAAACAACAGATCTCTTTAGACTGTTGTTTATTCTGGTTCATCCATGCTCAATCCTATGTGAATTACATATTATTTTATTCCCAGCAAAACCCTTTCATTTCTTGGGCTGGAGAGATGGCTTAGTGGTTAAGCACTTGCCTGTGAAGCCTAAGGACCTCGATTAGAGGCTCAATTCCTCAGGACCCACGTAAGCCAGATGCACAAGGGGTCACATGTGTCTGGAGTTCATTTTCAGTGACTAGAGGCCCTGCCATGCCCACTGTATATCTATCTGCCTCTTTCTCTCTCTCTGTCTGTCACTCTCAAATAAATAAATAAAATAAACAAAAAATATATTTTTAAAAAACCTTTCATTTCTTCTATATTCTTTTTTCCTTGAGGGGTGGGCCCGTTTCTTTGTTTTTTTTTTTTTTTTTTTTTGTCTTTGGTTAATTATTTTATTGGAGCAGGTGGCCAGTGACACAAACAAAAACAAAGCTGCCAAATCACTAACAGCATCTGTGAAGTATGTTACAGGTACACCCCATCCTTTTTGTAAAGGAAAGTTGAATTTTATCCAGATAAGATACTGGCCCCATGATGTCAGGGAGAGGAATGAACCACTGTGATATTTCAATGAACCTTGAATTAGCTGCTTTGTACCTGACCCTCACATGGAAATCAAAATGGTATGCAGAGGCCAGACATCACAGAATAGATTAGAAGAGAGAAGATAATGGTTTTAGTTAAGTGTTGCAGTCAGGTTCACATTGCTGGTAGAAATCACCCAACCAAGAGCAGCTTGTGGGGATAAAAAGGTTTATTTTGGCTTATAAGCTCGAGAGTGAAGCTACATGATAGCAGGGAAAATGATGGCATGAGCAGAGGGTGGACATCACACTCTGGCCAACATCAGGTGGACAATAGCAACAGGAGACTATGTCAAACACTGGCAAGGGGAAACTGGCTATGACACCCATAACCCACCCATAACCAACCCTCACTTCATCCAGGAGGGATTAATTACCAAATCTCCATCAGCTGGGAACCTGGCATTCAGTACACCTAAGCTTATCAGGGACACCTGAATCAAACCACCACAGTGAGGGAACAGATAGAGTAGGAAAAGGCATAATTTTCGAAGTATAAGGTAGGTAACCAAAGTTTTTGTAGTAAACAATCCTTGATTTCTAAAATGAAACCAATGTTAGAATCATCCACCCTCCTACTCTGAGAAAGAAGACAAACAAAATTTACAGGAAAGAGAAGAGATAATCGAATCACGTGGGATTAACATTTTGAAATTAACTTGAATAAAAGGGGCAGTACAGGAGGAAAAATGTATATAAGTGAGGGTGTTATTTCTTTTGCAAGTATGCCTTGTATTGTTCCTAACAATTGAGAAAGAGCCAACCAATGCAAGCAATGAAATGCTGCTCTTGGCTACTTAGCAACATGGCACATACCTAGAGGGCAATATACACATACATAAATAACTCATGAGCCAAAAATTATGCCTGTGGGAAGCTCCTTTAAAAGTACATATTAGCCTCACACAAAGGAGGTGAAAGACACCTTTCAAAGGGCTTTTCCTGCACTGTAGAATTAGTGTGCTTTTCTTTCCTTCCCAAGTACAAAATGATTTTCTTTGATTTTCCTCCCACACACTATTTCAAATAAACCATGCAGCATAGAGCTTTTAAATACTGAGATAAGATATTCCAAAGGTCATATTAACATCTGAATATATAGTCCTTTCACATTTTATAAATATTTAGAGATTTTGCATACAAATTCACTAATTTCACAAATTTTGATTGTCAAAATTGTCTGATAAGTGAAATGTACATGATTAGAAAGTGCTAAAATCTCTTGTTCTTCTGTCTTCAGCATCATCACTTGTGCGTAGAGACAATAGTCCGATCTATGACATAATACAGAAAGTTAACTTTTACTGAATCTTTCAATAGACACTGAATTAGGGGAAAGCATTCTGGTAAAGCGATACATTTTTCATTAAACAAAGAATCAATAAATGGATACAGTACATGGGTATTGTCACATGCAGGCTCAGCAAGCCCACAGAGAGTCCACATTGCTGGTAGAAATTACCCAAGAGCAGCCTGTGGGGAAAAAAAAGAGGTTTATTTTGGTTTACAGGCTCAAGGGGATGCTCTGCACTGGCAGGGAAAATGATGGCATGAGCAGAGGGTGTACATCACCCCTTGGCCCACATAAGGTGGACAACAGGAACAGGAGAGTGTGCCAAACACTGGCAAAGGGAAACTGGCTATAATACCCATAAGCCCACCCCCAACAATATACTCCCTCCAGGAGGCATTAATTCCCAAATCACCATCAGCTGGGAATCTAGCATTCAGAACACCTAGTTTTATGGGGGACACCTGAATGAAACCACCACATTCTGCCCGTAGCCCCCATAAACTGATAACCATACATGATATAGAATACAATGCATTCATCCAACTTTAAATTCCCCATAGTTTTTTTTTTTATCAATTCCAATGATGTTCATACCATAACATAAAATCTTTAATACAAATAATACAAATAATACAAATATTACAAATAATAATACAAAAAATAAACCCATAATGGCACAGAATAAACATTCATACTGCAAAAGATGGCATTGGGCATAGCAAAGAAATATTTAACCAATACAAGACTTAAAACAATCAGGGAAAACATCAAACTGTGTAGCTTCAAGTCCAACAAATCTAGCCAGTGACAAATCTCCAAGTCTAATAATTCTATCCAGCAACAAGTCTCTGGTATTCCAATTCTGCCTCTCCAGCTAGGCTACTCACAGTCCTGGAAAACTTCATCAGGGCTGGCAGCTTTCCTCAGCAGCTGTCTCATGGTCCCCGCCTCTCCATTGGTGTCTCCACTGCAATCCACAGTTCATCCTCATGGCCCCATGGGGTTTCCCTACAGGCAACAGGCAAACCTTCTTCATGCTGACCATGGTCATTTCCAAAACACAAGACCATGTTGCAAATTCAATGATCCTCTCTTTCCTGCATTTCTTGTACTCCAAAATACCAAGTAGGGTGCCAATTTGTTAATCCAGGGGGGAATAAAGCAGACTTTGAAGAACAGGAGACTCCTTGAGCACTCAGGCCCCTTCAAAAGAGTCTACATTCTTCCTGTTGTCCCAGTGCAGGTCAGCTAGCCCAATCTGAAAGGTTGTTATCTCTTAAACAATTTGTAGGTGAATGGGCAGCAATTTAGGCCCAAAGATATCATTTTTTTTTCTGTGCCATATCCCTCTGCTCACACCAGTTCATTTCTATGCAAAGCAACTCTGCACAACTTCTTAGGATGGGCATAAGAGCAAGCTTCTCACACAAACTGCTAGTCCAGTCCAAGCAAAGCTCTTTCTCACCCTCATAAGCCAAACCTCACAGTCCATAGTTCTTACTGCTTTCAGGTATTACAACTCTGACCAGAATAGTCCATCAAGCTGAACTTACAGCACTGCAAGGTGTCTCTTGGGCCAAGGTTTCAAATCCTTCCACATTCTTCTCGAAAATCAGCTCCCAAAGGCCAAAGCCACACAGTCAGGTGTCTAGCAGCAATCCCACTCCTCGGTACCACTTTACTGTTGCAGTTAGATCTGCATTGCTGGTAGAAATCACCCAACCAAGAGAAGCTGGTGGGAAAAAGAGGTTGATTTTGGCTTACAGGCTTGAGGGGAAGCTCCGCAATGGCAAGGAAAACAATGGCATGAGCAGAGGGTGGACATCACACCCTGGCCCACATAAGGTAGACAACAGGAACAGGAGAGTGTGCCAAACACTGGAAAGGGGAAACTGGCTATAACACTCATAAGCCAACCCCCAACAATACACTCACTCCAGGAGGTGTTAATTCCCAAATCTTCATCAGCTAGGAATCTAGCATTCAGAACATCTAGGTTTATGGTGGACACCTGAATCAAGCCACCACACATAAATATGGTGAGGTTATACTGTAAAATCTTCAGGTTTTAGAAGGCTGTAGAGTATGAGTATACAATAGAACCTTCAGGTTCATAAAGCTATGTGTCATGAATACAGTATGTGTACCCTGTAGAACCTTCAGGTACTAGAAGGATACGTGGGATGAATATAGTGTGAGTGCACTGCAAAACATTCAGGTAGCAAAAGACTACATGGCATGAATATAGTAGGTGTACACTGTAGAAAATTCAGGTAGCAGAAGGCTACTTATCATGAATATAGTATGTAGATAGTGTAGAACTTTCAGGAAGCAGAAGGCTGCAGGGTATGAATATACTACATATACTATAGGACCTTCAGGGAGCAGAAGGTTACATAGTATGACTATAGTATATAGATAACAAGGGGAACCCTGAGATCTAGTCCTGTCCTGCATCCCTCACTACTGCCTTCACTCTGTTGAAACCACCCATGTACTTTCTGACCCTTGCACATGATGACTCAATTTTTATCTTTGAATGTTTGTACCTGCTTCTGCTTCTAGGCCCTCATAGTCATTACCTTAGAGGCCTAGCCAGCCCAATCTCACCATTGCTTGTTATGTTCTTTATTTCCTCTACAGCACAGAAAGCTTCTGAGATTATTCCACTTAACCTCTGTGTATATGTTTTGTTTTTTTGTTTTGTTTTGTTTTTTTGTCTATTTCACCAATGCTAGAATATAAGCTTCTTGCTTTTCTCTCACTGTATCTCTTATCCCAAATCTTCGATGTAGAAAAAGAACTATCAGGACTCACTAGCCATGGATTTTGAATGCTCATCATAGTTTGAATCCTCTACCACATTATAATATTCCAGGAAAAGTTCCTGTTCTTTGGAGAGCATAATGATCAGTCAAACAGTCATTTCACAGGGATAAGCCTCAATTTCTCTTAGTTCTTACATTAATACCATAAATTATTACAAAGGGCCAAAGGATACAGGTTAGAAAGAGGACAATTTCAGCATATGAACTAAGTAGTTTTCTGTTTTTCAGGCTCACTCAGTCAACATGTGGGTTGCCTTGAATGAGCATCTCCCTGCACCTGGAGAGTCCACAGACCCAGCAGCCACAAGTATGGGAACAGCAGAAAGTATTTTTTCTAGCAATGCCTACTTTGAGACTTAGATCTCCTATGATCCTTGACTTTTATACACCTGATAGTTGAAAATACCTTGAATAGAAAATATATTTGGATAAATTTTTAACAATAAATAGGGAGCTTTATGGCATTTACAGACCAGTGCCATTAAATCTACCAACTTACCACTCAATTTCATATACTTCCTATAGGAACACTCTCATCAAGAAATGCATTCAGAGGCAGTTAATCCTCATTGTTAACTTGACTGGAGAGGAGAAAGACCTTCCCTGAATGTACATAAGGCTGTCCCATGGAATGTGGTCCCAGGATGAATAAAAATTTAAAAGGGAGGAACGTAGCAGAACACCACCTTCATTTCTTTCTGCCTATGTATATAACATGACCAATCACTTCATTCTCAAACAGACATGAGTTGAGAGGCAAAATGCCCCTGTCTTTATTAAATTGCCTTTATCAGATATCTTGCCATAGTAACAAGAAAACTAACCAATAATCAAATGTAATAAGTAGGAACATTTTCACCAAATCTTTCCTAGATCTAATGTACACAACAGAGAATCTAGCATAACTTATTTGGTCCAGGCTTCTATAACCAAATCCCAAAAAATGATAGACTAAATAGCAAGAACTTATTTCTCACAGTTATGGAAGTCCAACAACAAGGGTCTACCAGATCAGGTCTCTGGTGTCCCTTTTCTGGCTTGGGAACAGCCACATTGCTATGTCCTCACAAGAAGTAGAAACAAAGGAATCATCTTTCACCTACCTTTCTTTATAAGGACAATGACTCCACCATGAATGATTGACCCTCATAACTTACTTCTGAAAGGCATGGTTTCAGATACCATCACATTTGGGATTAAAGCTCCAATGTATGAATTTGGGAAAGTCACAGACATTTAATCTACTTCAGAACATAAAACTGGCACCAAGTGCCTCATAATCCCTCAAGTATAAATTTAGCTCTCAGTACTCTTCCATTCTATGAGCAACACTGAAGCAATGTCAATGTGTTTACTGGGATTTTCAGAAACAGCTGTACGGTAGGGATTAGAAAGAAGTCCTGACTGGGCCTGTTACCCTGCTGTGTGGGAGAGAAGGAAGACCAAGTGACTCCGGAACATGTGTCTTGTAATTGCATTGGGTCTTCCAGTAATAAAGAGGAAATATGTCCCAAATCAGGTTTTGGGAATTGAATAGTCAAATGACTGTCATAGAGAATCAGTGGAGAGTGTAGAAGAGACTGAAAAAGGCCAGTGGAAAATAAAAGAAGAGGCCCCAGCTCCTATACACATACAGATTCCAAAATACACTAAAATGAATTTCTAAGACTCAAGAATTCAAGAAAATAATGGATAAAGTGAAGCTAAGTGTAAAAGAATGTGTATTGTAGTAACTTAAGAGAATTGTAAAGCTTCTTAGGGGCTATGTTTCTAGAAACCACTAGAAAGAAGTTCCCAGTTGAAAAGCCAATCTCCTTGAGCAGATTAAAAAAAAAAAAAAGCTTGGTAATTTATAGGTTATTAATTTGGTCAGCAAATCTTTTCCTTATAAGCTGATCAAGAGTAATAGCAGATTTCAAATAAGTATACACTGAATTAATGACATCCTTACTCAGAATATCTCTTCTCTCCTTTGCCCAAGATAATTCAGATCTTGAAGCTCCATTCAAATGCCCATATTTGCCTGGAACTCAGAATCCTAAAATCCTCACTGGCAACTAGAGAAGCAATTGAAATTAGTGTTTCAATTAGGCAATATGCCTGGCCATGACAGCTTCCTCTAAGAGATTACCTACCCCATGTTAGGGACATGAAAGGTAGCATCTTTAAAATATCTTTAGATTCCTCACAAGTGACTAAGCAATCCTTAAAAGGCTTAAATCTCAAGTGCTACCAAGGGGTTGAAGTCAAAGCCAATCCTCCATGAAAGGCAGTGAACTATACAGCAGAAATGGTGGGTGGACTTTAAAAACAATCTTCCTGAACACCAACTCTGCCATTAGCTCCCCAGGGCACCAAGTAACATTTCGATAGAAAGGCATCACTTGGCAAATGGGATAAGGAATTTGCCTTAAAAGATAGTTGGCACACTAAATGAAGTAAAACTCGTAAGAGGGTGGCAGCTTTCTCCCTGAACTATCATTACAAAGTTCCTAATACACACTGTGCTTTTTCTTACCATCTTCATTAAAGATCATGGGAGCAGGAAGCAGGGAGCAGGAAGGGACCATGAGGTCCTTTCATGACGCTTTCATGACCATGTAATGGTGAAGCAGAGTCCTGCCCAATATCACTTTGAGAGTTATGCATTAATGTTAGGACAAGAGTCTCCTTGCTTGCTACATTTTGCTCTGTCACTGTCACAAATGGCTAGCCACAAGTTTAAGAATCTTTATATTCTGGATAAATAAAAATTATGAGCAGAAATGATATAGTTTCCTCAGTGTTGTCAGCCCTGAACTTCTAAGTGCAGAGGTTGATGGGCCAGGCTTTCCAACTCAAAGACTCTGAACTCTAGGCCTCAGAACTACAGGCTTACAGCCACAGGCATTCAAAGTGAGTGAGTTCTAGCACTAGGCACTTAGGCAAAAGGCTTATTCTATTCTGGGATTTGAGTACCAGTGGCCCTGTACCCAGGAACAGTAATGCAGTGCAATGTGCTTCTGGTATCACACTTTCAACTCTGAAGCTAATACTACAGCTGTCCTACTTCAGATGTATGAACTCTCAACTCATAATGCTTAGAAGAGCTTATGGACCTCTCTGAGTGAACCAAGCCCAGTCTCAGTTCTTTGCACTCTCTTACCTTCTCAAAACATCTGAAATCCTTCATCTCAGCTCCCTGTGGTAAGTACCTGCTCCTATAAATTCTCTAAAGTTGATCAGCTATCTTCTCACTGTTGTTGCTACTAACTATAGCTGCTAAAGCTGAAAGCACCAAGATCTTTGTTCTTTTAATGTTACAAGCTCAGCTCACTGTACCTGTGATAAAGAACACAAGTAGCTAAGGAGACCATTCAGAGAATTCCTTTGTAGGGTCTAACATAGAACATCAGGAGGCATACACAGGAGAGAAATCTCTAGAATTAATCCACAATAGAATGAATTACATCCTGCTTATATAGCCAGAAAAGGGATGTGTGGATAGCTTTCTAGTTCCACCAATCCCAAGCCTTGCATATATACCAACCATAAACCACAAATGTGAATAAATTACAAGCTTCAAATGTTCACAGGCTTCCTTCTGCCAATCACAAACCTTTTTGCTGAGTCATTAGTGAAAGTGATTACTTCACTCCATTAAGCGTGAATAGCTGCAAGATGGCTGGAACCATCTTAAGCAACTACAAGCAAAGTCATCTAGTGGTCACTGAAGTTTGTCAAAGCCAAAGTGATTTCTCATAGAGCTGGTACAAGTTGTCTTGAGTAGTTTTGACTTGAGCTAAGCCTTCTCAAGCAGGTGTCCTGATTTCAGCTGCATCTATATGGATGCAGTGATTTTCATAGCTGGAATAGCATTTTCCTAGGTGTAGAATATTAGGGACAGATTTAGGAGAAGAGGGAATAATTTGGGAAATGACGACACTACATGCTCTCAGTTTGTAACTGAGCAACCTCACAGGGCAGACTCTGGCTGGAGACATGCACAAGTGAAAGGAGAGCTAGCCTTTTATCAGTAAAGTACATCAATTTACTCTCAAGGTTATATGTAAAATGTTCAAGTACTAAGTAACTAATTAAAGAACTTCAAGAAAGCACATCTGGGGATTGTTCATAAAGGCTAACCACCGAAGAAGCTTTTACATGAGAGTATGGAACTTATTCTATCTAATGAAAACTGACAAGAATTAGAGTTGCCAATTCTAGATGCAGAGGTGGCAGAGATTGTGGCTGTTGTGTCAGCTTTTTAAACAGCACAGAGCCTCAGAGAATATAAGCAGACAGCATATATATGATCATAAAATGTAACCAATACTGGAAGTGAGCACTGAGCCAGTAAGACATGCATGGAGTAGGTTATGAGTTTAACTTTCGAGCTACAGAGGTGGCTAAGAGGTTAAGGTACTTGCCTGTGAAGCCTAACAACCCAGGTTTGATTCCCTAGTACCCACATAAAGCCAAATGCACAAGATGGCACATGAATTTGAAGTTTGTTTGCAGTGGCTAGAGGCTCTGGCATGTCCATTCTCTCTCTCTCTCTCTTTCTCTCTCTCTCTATCTCTTCCTACGTCTTTCTCTCTCTCTCTCAAATAAACAAATAAAATAAAATTAAATTAAAAAAATTAACCTTGAATTCCAACACCTAGAGATCCATGAAGCTGGGCTGCCATGATGACAGTCTGGATAGATGACATGGAAGCAAGAGCTTTTGCTTACGATAGCCAGGCACAAGCAAGAAGCCTGGCAGCTACCAATTGAAGGTTCAAGTGGCTCACCCTCAAGAGCTTAGTTCATTTGAGGAAAAGAAACATTAAAAAGTACTTATAACATTGACTTACCATGTCATTAACTATCTTAGCAGTGTGTAAAAGTTAATCCTCAGCTAAACACCTATAGGGAGGGTTTGATCCTCTTATTCATCTCACCAATACTTTCTTCTCTAGAAACCAAGTCTTCAGGACATAGGCCAGTGTTGTAAACAGCAAAGTGAAAAGGAAGCCTTTAGTTAAAAGCATTTTTCAGTCCAGTCCATCCTAGAAATGATGATGATGATAATAATAATAATAATCGTAGTTCCATTTGCTGATGATCTGCCAGGTGCTTGCCATTGTGCTTTGAAACTTGCCCAGCCCCCATACAACAGTCTGGTTTCACAGGCAAGGAAGCCATGGGGTGCAGTGTCAGCTGCATGAAAGTCACACCAGTGGTCACAGGTAGAACCTGATATCAAATCTCACCTTTGCTAAAGACCTCCAGGGTAGAGTCAGGGAAAATCCTGAAGAAGTACATCTGCCAGGTGGTCAAATAACCCCACAACACCTAGCAAAGAGCTTGCTACTGCTCTGGGTGCATCACAAATGGCACAGGCTCATCAGCCTCATGAAGCTTCCTAAAGCTGTACAATGAGCACCTGGCTGAAGGCAGGCAAGAAGGTGGCACTTCAGGGGAATTATCTTCATGAAAAATTTAATTAAAAATTCCAATATTAGAGCATTGTTCACTGCCGAGTACAGAAGCTGATAACAACTTTTCAGAAGATCTGAATTGAAGATCAACTGTCCCACCTTGGGAAAGAACAAAAAAATTATCTGCTGCAGAAAATTCTATGAGGAAATGACCATCCATGTACATTTTTGAAGGGTGAATGAGGAAAAGTAAATTGAACAAGGATAGATTTTTAACTATAGCACTATCGTTAATAATTGGACAACCAGGATTAGAGAAAATATAAGTTCTTCAAAGTAGCTCTGTCACCATAAATGTAAAAAAAAAAAAAAAGTTGAGTAAGAAAAAGAAAATAAACAACAAAACCCTCTAACAAACAAATTAAAAAAGTAAATTTTAAAGAATCCCTCTGCTGTTTTCACCTTGAGTCCAGCTCTGTACTTAGAAATGCTATCAGGGTAGCAAATCTAACATGGTACATGCTCTTTTCTACAGAAAATGTTTGCCTAGTCAGGATTGTGTTACTGGTCCCATCTGTTTAACAGGATTGCTCAGCACCTCAAAGTGAGCTGAAATTTGTTTTTTATCAACAAATTACATAGTAACCTGGTAAATATTTTATGAATAGAATTGTAAATATTTCCTTCTTATTTATAAGAGTATACATTTACTCATCCAGCCATTCTTACTACTAGGTTGGACAGTCTTTGTTGGGGACTAAGAGGACATTCTCAAAAAAAAAAAAAAAAAACTGTGGTTCACAATAAAGAGTAGTGATATTTCTAGTTCCTGTTATCATTCTTCCAAAGGGCATCCATTGGCCCCTAGGTCAAAGGGAACCGGATACAACAGAGATTCAATGTTTACCACTACAATACTAGTTTAACAGGGCAAATTTCTTTTCCAAGAGAAGAATTATTGCTGGCTTTGAGGAGATACAGCATTATTAGAACACTAACTTAGAGCCAGACAGACCTGCTTTTGAAACCTGAATCTGTGGCAGACTGACTACACAGCCTTGTGAAAGATGCCTGAGCTCTTGAAGTCTGAGTTTATATGGAATTCTTATAATCTGGAACTGGGACCTCATTGATAAGTAAAGGGAACATAACAATGATGACAGTAGCAGCCATTCTTGTTAATAGTCACTCAACACATACTAGTTGTCTCCTTCCAATCTCACCTTTACTTACAACCTCACATTTCTCAGAGATGTCACAAAGAGTAGGAGTCAAAACTACCCCTAGAGACAAGCAAGTACAGAAATGATACTAAAGAGTAAAATTTAGAGAGTAATTTTGACATGAAATCTTGAAGGTCATTTTAAATAGCAGCAGTCTAAAAGTGGAATGTACAGCTTCATAGTGGGTTATGTGGCATCAAAGGATGCAAACAAAACTTGGATGGCCACTCACCAGGGAAGAACTCCACTACATCCAAGTCAGTGTATCTATGAGAAATGTGATACATCTTTGCTCATTCATCTAACACTTCTTGGGCATGTATGTGGACTATCTGCATGTCCTTGGTCCTTACCTTCTCAAATCCTCACTGTACTTTCTTCTAAAGAGAGGGTATTAAGATTCATAGAGAGAGTGTGAAGATTCATTCACAGATATTAGTGATGACTATTATTTATGATAATGTATGTAGAGCTCTCACAGAGTATTCAACATATCCACATCATTGATTGTTAGCATTATTATAGTGCATTACAATTTTGCATTATTATTACCCTACAGTGATCACCATAATCTCCCAGGTCCTGTTATTAGGGTCTGCATATATATATAGTGAGAATATATTACAGCCTTCTCCTCTAAAATGTCAGTCTATTCATGTGGTAGAAAGTACTGGTGGTTTTGTGCTTAAATAATGTAGATTCTGTAGCAGGTGCTTTCATTTTTTATGAAAAGACATCCCTTGTTCTTGGATCAGAAGAATCAATATTGTGAAAATGGCAATCTTACTGAAAGCAATCTACACATTTAATGCAATCCCCACCAAGATCCCAATGGCATTCTTCATGGAAATAGAAAGAAAAAAAAACAAAAATTCATTTGGAAACACAAAAAAACCTCGAATATCTAAAACAATTTTGAGCAACAAAAATTAGGTTGGTGGTATCACCATACCTGATTTTAACCTATATTACAGAGCCATAGTAACAAAAAAAAACATGACTGGCACAAATGATATATAGATCAATCGAACAGAATAGAGGACCCAGATGTAAGTCCGAGTAGCTACAGCCACCTGATCTTCGACAAAAATGCCAAAAATACTCACTGGAGAAAAGACAGCCTCTTCACCAAATGGTGCTGGGAAAACTGGATATGTATCTGTAGAAGGATGAAAATAGATCCTTACATCTCTCCACACACAAGAATTAAATCCAAATGGATCAAAAACCTTAATATCAGACCTGAAACTCTGAAACTGCTAGAGAAAAAGGTAGGGGAAACCTTTCAACATATTAGTATTGGCAAAGACTTTCTGAATATAACCCCATTTTTTAATTTTTAAAATACTTTATTTATTTATTTACTTATTTATTTGAGAGACAGAGAGGCAGATAGAGATAACGGCCAACACTAGGGCTTCTAGCCACTACAAATGAACTCCAGACCAATGTGTCACCTTGTGCATCTGGCTTTGCATAGGTACTAGGGTATCAAACCTGGGTCCTTTGTCTTTTCAGGAAAGTGCCTTAGCCACTAAGCCGTCTCTCCAGCCCACAGTTACTTTCTTGTAACCAAGACAGAACACCAATTCAGAAGCAGCTGATGGAAGGAAATGGTGTATTTTAGCTTATAGTTTCAAGGGGAAGCTTCATCATAGCAGAGAAAGCATGTCATGAGCCGGAAGTGGCTCACATTGTCACATACCAGCAGGGAGGATGCAGCAAGGATGAACTAACCAGCATTGGCAAGAGGGCTGGACTATAAAGTCCCAAGGTCTACCCCCACCCCAGTGACATACCTTCTCGAAGGCTCTGCCTCATAAAGGCCCCACAACGTTCCTGAGGTGCCACCAGCTGGGGACAAGGTATTCAAAATACATGAGCCTATGGGGGACATTTCATTCAAACAACAACAGATAGTAATCCTATCTCTTCTATATATTATATCTGTAATACTACATAAACCACTTAACTCCATTGGTATTGTTCTTCATTTTTAAATTAGAGATGTTTATATGTACATCATCGTTATGACATATATATGAGGAACTATGAAAAAGTGTTCTTTCTTTTAACTAGGAAAGTTCTCCAAATAGAAATGGCTATCAGATCACAAGGATGTCTGACTTGAGCCAGTTTTTCTTTCTTCTCTTCACACTTTGTCAGTGCTCAGAATGAGCATGGCCTTTAGAATATGACTTAGCCATTCTTCTTCCTTCCCTAGAATAAAAACACAACTACCCTTTTCATGTTTGCCTCATCATCTATCTTTAGGTCTTCCTTCAAGTGATTCCTTGGTCCTCAGATGATGAAACAAGTCAAATATAAATGTGTTTCAACTTCATACCAGGAAAACAAATGGTCTGCCATTTGGAGCTGCTCAACATAGATAAGTAGTGAGCTCTATCTCACTGAGATTCTTGTAATGGAGTCTGGAATCCTAGACAAATGCTCAGGACTGACTATCTAATTTGTGCAATATTTCAGAACAGGAATATCTGGGCATTAAGCCATCTTGATGGTTCTGCATGCAAGATCCTGTGCAATTAAACAGGTCACACACTCCTGAAGCTGGTCTCACTGAGTCTCCTACATTAGGCAGAAATGCCATCTGACTTGTGAAACATCTTCCTGCTCTGGGGTTCCAAAGCAAGATCACAAAACCATGCCAATTGTTAGTGCTGCCATAGCTAGCTATAGTGTGTGGTCAAACAGGTGCCAGAAATGGTATTTTGGAATGTTGCATAGTATGATAAGGGGTTCATTCTGCCATTAATGTATGAAAGGTGAATACATGGAAAAACCTCCAACCTACATTACTATGAACCATGTGGATAGAATCTACTCCAAGGCAAGTCTAGGTTCATGAATCAGGCCCATAAAAGCAGCAATGAGAAAGTGAGGCAGATGTGGCACAGTTTATCTGCATGTTGATAAACAAGGCAACCCCTCATCTTTGGTTACTGGAAGCCTTCTTGTCTGGCATAGGAACTGAGCCCCCTTTAACACCAGCAATGCCTGAGATTTTCCCTCTCATCCTACCTTCACAAAGCTCTCCTTCCCAAAGTCCTATGTTCTGACCTCCACTTACTAGAGGTACCTTGACATTTTTGTCACATTTCAGTTCATATGTAAATCTCTTTGGGTTCTTTGGAGGAACCTTCACTGTGAAGCAAGTTGAAGAGCCTGGGATTTCTGCCTGTTGCTTCTTGGAATAAAACTATTCTTGGAAGCTTAGTCAAAGCCTTATACTTTCAGGAGAGCCTTTCTCTGTCCCAAGTAGATTTCTTCCACACAATCCCCACCTACATAATTTCACCCTGATGGCATCTGTGTTACATATAGCATCTCCCATCCAAGTTTCCTTAAGGGCAGGCCCCATATATCACATGTGACCTCTTTCTAACTCCCCCATAGAACATATTCCGTGGATAAAGACTGTGCATATTGGGGCTGGAGAGATGGCTTAGCAGCTAAGTGTTTGCTTGTGAAGCCTAAGGACCCTGGTTCAAGGCTCGATTCCTCAGTACCCACATAAGCCAGATGCACAAGGTGGTGCATACATTTGGAGTTCGTTTGCAGTGGCTGGAGGCCCTGGTGCGCCAATTCTCTCTGTTTCTGCCTCTTTCTCCATCTGTCACTCTCAAATAAATAAAAATAAACAACTTTTTTTTAAAAAAAAAACTATGTATACCTACCTGTCTCCTTTGGCCAGGGTGGGTTTCTCTCACTCCCACTCTTGGACTACTGTCCTTGGAGTAGGAGGGAGAAAAGAGATCCAAATCCAAAGTTGGGTGGCCTGGGGATGCTACCCTCTGGCCTCAAGGGAGGCATATATGTGTGTAAATGAAGGTCTATGGAAATGAGAATGTGGGACCAGATTACTTGCATTGTTGGGCAATCCTAGAGAAAGGGAAGCTTGACTATACACAGAAAATAATTCTCTAGATAATTCTATGTGCTAAAAATCATACAGGCCTTTTCCTAATGAATAATACTCTGGAACAACCTTTTCCAGGATCCAGTAGCAACTGCTTTCTCATATTGCTCAGAACATGTGCATATGAGGATAATGGTTGGTGCAGACACATGCTGTTTATCTCCGAATGGTCAGTGTGATAACGGAGACTTGTTAAGCACAATTTGTTCATGTTCCTCATTTTTCCAGAATAGAACAATTTGTGTTATACAGATGATCAGGAAAGAATTGTGTCTTTCAATATTAAAAAAAAAAAAGTCTTGAACCACCAGTGCCTAATTCAGGTATATTAGGCAGGGTTCTCCAGAAGAACACACTGAAGCATTAGGATGATAATTTCAAAGCCAGACTGGGGTTTATGCTTGGTTCAAGCCCATCCTGGACAGCCTTGGCAATTTAAGGAGGCCTTGTCTCAAAATCCAAAACACAAAAAGACCAAAGATTTTGTTCAGTGGTAGAGTGCTTGTCTAGCATAAGCCATCCCAAGTACCACAAAAAGAAGAAAACAATCAGGGTTTAAAACACCTACTCCTAAGACTACACTTATCACCACCTTAAAACTTCTCCCTAAATGTTTTCCACAGTTTTCTTGGCCTAGATATTTTGACTAGACCTGCATGCCTTGGAGAGAGGACTGGATTGTATCTTGTCATTATCAAGAAAACATCAAGGTACCTGTGCCACCTTACTTACTGACCTGACCTCCATCTCATAATAGAGCATGTGGCAAACTAACTTGTTAGAATGAGTCTACATACACTGAGTTCTTCCAAAGACCAACAAGCTTAGGCTCAAAGGAAGAGAACAGCCAGCTTTTCAGAGAACAGCTTGTTCCTCTGGGATTCCTACACCCCTTGGACATTTATCCAAGGTCTTCCAAGGGGCCATGTTGAACTGCCCCCTTTGCCACTGGATAAGCTCTCAAGAATAATCTCTCCTGGGAACATTTTGAAAGGTCTTTCTTTGGGAATCAAGTTGTTCCCTCTCTGCTTTGTTGACCCATGGGAACTAGACCCTGTTACTTCAAGGTGACAGGCTAAGCAGCCTGTACAGCATATTGTTCCATGAGGTTTAGAAGCAGCACTCAGCCTCTGCCAAAAATATAGGCTCCAGTTGCCAGTCTGCTCTGCTTCTAGGGCATGCATTGAACTCAAAATCACTAATTACATCGATGGAAATTATAATTCTTATGAGCTTCTAGGGCTGCCTTCTTTCAATGGAGCCAGCAGGTTTCAAATGCTGACTCTCTTGGAAAGCTCTTCCCATGAATGAAGGGGAATAAAAAAGGAGAAAAATGTTATTTTCCCTGGTGGTATTAAAGCTCCTTGGTTTTAGTCTCAGTTCTGGCATTAGTATGACCAGAGAATATCAAATTCTTTGCATCAATTTTCTCAATGCTAAGATAAAAACTTGGATATGATATTTCTATAGTCCCTACCAGTGCCAAACAATGCTAAATTAGCCAGATTAATCTTTCTCAATTTCTGTCTGCTCAAATGCAAGATGGGTCAGAGGCAAAGAGAAATAAACCATGAAGGGCTTTGAAGTACAGGACCATGGTAACAAGGAATAAAGGCTAAAATTTGTAGGATATCATTTTCCAAAATGTTCTCCAGAAAGCACTACTCCCTAAGAATATAAATAGGTGCTTCTCTATTTGAAATAACAAACATACTCCATGGAGAAGTAAATGTGGAAAACATTCAGCCATGCAAATGGATTCCTTCATTGTAGTTCTCAGAAAATTCAACATGCCACTGTGAGTCACATATCTCCCAGAGATAGGTACACCAAGTATGTTGAACACCCCAAAGTGATAATTTGGAAAACAACTTCAGGGATACTAATTTAAGGTGAAAGTACCACCATCCCCAGAGCTGGTAGCAAACACTGCAGTATTTCCCTGATGATAACACCAGAAGGCTTTTAGATTTGCATCATAAACATATTATAGAATATAGGTTTATTCTGCAAAATTTGTGTATGGGGCTGGAAAGCCAGTTCGTTTTTTTCATTAAATTATTTGCAAGCAGAGAGAGATATAATGACAGAAAGAATGCCAGGGCCTCTAGCCACTGTAAATGAACTCCAGATGCATATAACACTTTGTGTATCTGGTTTTATGTGGGTACTGGGGAATCGAACTCAGGTCATTAGGCTCTGAAGGCCAGCACCTTAACTGCTGAGCCATCTCTCCAGCCAGGGAAGCCAGTTCTTAACTGAGTGTCTATTAAGTGCTTTCTATGGAAAAAAAAGAGGATGTTCTCATGAGGAAGGACTGAGCTGAGAGAAATAGAGAGAGAGTATTGTGTGTGTCTTTTGTGTGTGTGTGTCAGAAAGAGAGACAGAAAGAGAGAAAGAGAGGGGGGCATGCACATACATATAGAGGATGGGAGTGGGGGAGTAAAAGTAACATTGTCTTGACACTTATAATCCAGTCAGTTGATACTACAAAACCAATCTGTGTGGAGTAGACCAGGAAAGTGGATTAGTAGGAGAGAAGGTAATCAGAAGAGGCTTGTGGAGTCAGACTCAGTCTATTACAAATTCAATTAGTGTAGAGCAGATGATAACCTGACACAACCCAACATGTAAGATTTATCTCCATTTACAAGTTGAAAGCTGGAAAATATTTCTTAGCACCAATAATGAATAATTGGAAACACTCTATAACATGTATATTACTTTTCTCTGCCTCAAGCCAATTGCCATGTATAGCCATCTCTCACTTTCTCTTTAGTATATAATTCTTCCTGTTCTCCTCCTACTCTGCACTATAAATCCCAGTACCTGTACTCTGATTTTCTTTGATTCATGTAAATTAATTTCTACCATAAACCCCAATTTGTTGCCAGTTTCTTAAGATGTCTAAGAAAAATGACATGCACCCTATCTGTTCCATTATTTATTTCCATTGCAGATTTCCTGGCTCCCTTGTAAGCCATATATCCTGGCTATGTGCTTATGAACATTTACCTCATTCAGAGCTAGATGAAATCCTCCTAAAACGGAGGATCACAAACTTGGGAAAGGAGTTAACTGATCATGCACTCATATTCTCCCTATGCATCATACCACAGACATCTTTGGGCCGTGTGGTTTTTTGAATGTAAAATGACTCCCATATGCTTATCTGAATACTCAGTGCTCAACTGATGGTGCTGCTCTGGGATACTGTGAAACCTTTAGGAGGTGAATCCTTATTGGAAGAAGTATGTCACTGAGGGTGGGCTTTCAAGTTTTATAGTCCTGGTTGCTGTTCTCTCATTTTGTACTTCCTTCCTGATGATATTAAAATGTGATGCCAGCTTCCTGGGCTCCTATGTTTTCTCTGCCAAAATAGCCTCTACCCTGTTGAACTGTAAGCTAAAGTAACCCTTTCCTTCCCTGTGTTGCTTCTGGTTGGATATTTTTCTTTTAACCACAAGAAAGTAGGAGATACAAGTTGGATGCACCAAGGCCAGTGAGCACCATTTAGCCAGGAAATTTTCAATAGGTCAGAAGAAAGTGGAGAAATGGAAGAGGAACTGTGAAGGGTAAGTGGAAGAGAGGAAAATAGGGAAAAAGAGAGATATTATGCAATCAACTATGATAGCAGCTGTTCTCCACAAGGACTCACCAATGGACCAAACCTCTCTGTATTTACTTACTTTCACAACCCTATGCCACAGTGCATTCAACCTATCTGTGTTTAAGCAATAGAATGTTCCAGAAATGATATTATGTAACTTCTAAAGCTATCTTACATAAAACCATGAAAATTCCATCTTGTTTTCTTCAAATAAACATTCCTAAAATGGTCACAGTAGATGAAGTCCACTTCCATGTAACCTTTCATATTGAGAGGGCCTTAAGCCATCAGAACACACCTGGAAGTTGCCAGATAGATAAAGATATACTCAGGAATATAAGGTGATAAAGAGTAAGTGAGGCGCTGTAATATAACCCCAGCCATCCCAATTAACGCCATGCCACATAGATCTAAGATGAGCAAATAGATGGGGCCTTCCTGAATTCCTGACCACAGCACTAGGAACAGATGTCTATACATGGCCACTAAAGTTGAAAGCAGCTTCGCTATGATAACCACTACTCTTGTTGTCAGCTAATCCAAAAGTCCAATTCACCCAAAACAGGCTGCATAAATTATGGTCTCACTGCTGAGACAAAAATACCTTGACAAAGGGCCTGAGAGATGGCTTAGGGTTTAAGATACTTGCCTGAAAAGCCTAAGGATCCAGGTTTGATTTCTCCAGTACTCAGGTAAACCAGACACACAAAATAGCAAATGTATCTGGAGTTAGAGGCTAGAGGCCCTGGCTTGCCCGTTCTCTTGCTCTCCTTATCTGTCTCTTTCTCTCTCAAATAAATAAATAAAAATATTTTTAATACCTGACAAAAACAATTTAAGAGAGGAAGGATTTATCTCAGTTTGCAGTTCAAGGTTACAGTCCATGGCGGCATGGATAGCATGGCAGCATGGTCATATTCAGTTCGACAAAGCAGCAGCGGAGTGGAGTGATGGATGATGGTGTTCAATTATCTTTGGATACAGCCCAGGGTGCCACCCACAGTTTATGTGGGTCTTCCCACCTCAATTAATCTAATCAAGATAATCCCTCACAGGTGTTCTAGATCCTGTCAGTTGATAATCAATATAAATCACCATTCAGGTCCTGATGGTCAATATGAAAGATTGATTATCTGACCAGGGCAATACAGTCACAGATTTCCTAGTTAGTTAACTGCCCATTAAAATGATAAAGGAATTCAGTAGCCCAGGGTTGTTTGCAATGTTGTGATCTGAAAGAGCAAGCAGGCAGGCAGAACTATATATAAAGCACTTTTCCATATATGTTGCATATCTTCTCCTGGTCAGGCCCCATCACAAGCATCTTAAAATGATTATAAACTGCTGACTTGATACATCAGGATATTGAAGTAGGTAGAGAAAAATAGCCTATCCAGGTCACAATGCTGGAATGATTATGATGGTTCATATGGGCAGTGAGTAGCAACCCTCATCAACCCTCATCAGATAGTAATCCTAGTTGGTAGGCCAGTGAAGTTGGTAACACTTGATAACCCATGGGGAATGCTTGAATTATTTCCTATGGATTGGAAAGCAAAAGAATAGAAAATCGAAGTTCCTATAACCTTCTGATGTAAACTCTTTTAGTGCCCTTTGAAGAAATACTTTCACAAGTATAGCTATTGAATATCCCCTTTGCTAAGGCTTGAAAGCTGAATAATAACTACCTGTTTTGCTTAGTGTTGTGTTGTATTGTTGAGATCCACATCTGTTCCTGACTCTATGTAGACTCAAACTCACCATCTTCCTGGTTCTCCTCCTACTCCCGCCTCCTGAATGCTTCGACTACAGCCTGTGCCACCACACCTGTTAGGTAGAACATTCCTGAGTTCTACAAACATGCAGCACAGTGAAGACTTCCCATAGCAGAGACCTTCTCTGGGTCTGGAAATGCCTCTGTTTCAGCTGTCCTGGACTAGCAGGAGTCAGCTATTCTCAGGGTCAGATGTTGCCCTACATTTGTGGACACTCTCCTCTCCATAGTTGATCTCTCCCACCATTTCTGAAGCCCCTGGGCTAAATTCATGGAAGGATGTGGCTCTTGTCTCCATTCAACCTATCCTTGGAGTTGTTAGTACTTTGTAAGTTTTAAAATGTACAGGTGATGTCTGGGTGAGATGACAAATGGAGTGGACTTTCTTGTGCAATTTGAAAGTAAGACTCAAAAGAACAGTACTTCAAACATTGATAGGAAGTTGGTACTTTGCTTTGATCTTTCCCTCAAAACATCCTTCACACTCCACTGAACTAGTTTATAGGTCTAGCGGAAAGCCTTCAATTCTACATGGCTTTTGTGGATGTTCTTGTTTAACACAAATGTTTTCACCTCCCAACATGAAACTGCATGTTTCATCAATCTAGAGAAGACATTGCTGCTGGTTCCAACCTGGCAAGGCCCAGTCGGGAAGAACTGAATAGGATAAATGCAGCTAGCTCAGGTTTCCCACCTGTCTACCCTTCCTTCCATCTTCTCTGACGGTGCGTCTCTGTGCTCGTCTTTTTCTTCCTTTTTTTTCTATCTTCCTCCTCTTTCTCCACTTTGAAACTCACAACCACCTACTCTTTTTCTTGCTTACTTTGTAAGACATGTTAAACATATTATTAAACACAATACACATTAAAAATAATACATGTTAAAGGTAATATTAAAATGTAATGAGCAGAGTCTCTAGCCAGTCTGTCTCCTTCCCTGAGCACTGGACTACAACCCCATGAGGGCCCAATACCACTGCACAAGTCTGCCATGTCCCAAGAGCATGGACACAAAAAGGCTAGGTGCCAATCTTTCACTCTCTTCTTCTGCCCATTTTCCTGTCACAAGGCATGTATATTTTTTTGTCTTTTTGTCTGCCTCAGCCTCCTATCCTGTTTTCCTTCACATGTGTACTTTTCTCTGTTCTCTTCATCTCTTTCTCTATTCCTTGCTTCTCAGCAGACTCTTACCTTGATTTCCCTCTCCTGCTGACCCACCACTATCTGTTCTGGGCTGTCAGCACTGCAGCCCACTCCTGAGTCTTGATCCTCACCCCTCTCCCTTTTGCCTAAAACGACTCTCCCTCCAAGCTCATAACAAACACCTCATTCCCCTCCCATGAAAATGTAATGAGAACTTTATTTCTTGTGTGTATATTCATGTCGGTAGTGTATACATGCATATGTGTGTGTGTGCACACATGTGCATACATTTGGAAGCCAAAGATAACTGCTAATGTCATTCCTCAGGCACTTCCCACCTCTTTTAAATGTTTTTAATATACTTTTTATTTATTTATTTGAGAGAGAGAAAGTGGTAGGTAGACAGAGAGAGAGAATGGGCATACCTGGGTTTGTAGTACTGCAAATGAACTCCAGATGCATACACTACATTGTGCATCTGGCTTTATGTTGATCCTAGGGAACCGAACCTGGGTCCTTCGGCTTTGCAGGCAAGTGTATTAATCACTAAGGAGTCTCTATAGCCTCCACTTTTTTATTGTGTTTTGTTTCTTGACAACTTTTATACATAGATGTAATTTTTCATAATCATCTTCCATTACTATCTATTTTCCTCCCCCTTCCATTGAAACTCCTCTTCTTTCACGAGAGTCCTTCTACTTTGATGCCACATGTGTGTGTGTATGCGTCTGTCTGTCTGTCTGTCCCACTGAGCAGGAGCAGTGTTGGAGATTGTTTATCAGATTACATGCAATTTATCAGAGACTACATCACTGAAGAAAACATCTCTCTCCTTCTTCTAGCCATCCTTAACTGCCAGTAATGCCTCAGGGAAGCACAGGGACCTCATGCCCTCCTCCACCAGCACTGATGGAAAGTTGATGCAATCCATATTTTTTTGAGAGAGGATCTTTCATTAACCTGGACCTTGCCTGTTAGGCTAGATTGGCTGGCCAACAAGCACCATGGAGCCCTCTGTCTCCACTCCCCAGCACTAGCATAATAAGCATGTGCCACCATGATCAGCATTTTCATGGGTTCTGATGATCAAACTCTAGTCTTCCTGCTTGTTTATGACTGAGGTAACTTCATTGGAATTGGCATGGTTGGTTCATATCTTAACATAATAAAAGCATTATACAAAGCTCCTAAGGCCCAAATAATACTTAATGGAGAGAGACTGGAGGAATTCCCATTGAGATCAGGAACAAGACAGGGGTGTTCACTCTCACCTCTGCTCGTCAATATAGTACTGGAAGTCCTAGATCAAGCAATAAGACAGGAGAAATAAATAAAAGGGATATAATTTGGAAAGGAAGAAGTTAGGTTAGCTCTATTCACTGATAACATGATTCTATATGTAAGAGACCCAAGAGACTCCATCCCAAAACTCTTGAAGGTGATTAACTCCTATAGCAAAGTAGCAGGATACAAAATCAATGCACAAGCCGGGCGTGGTGGCGCACGCCTTTAATCCCAGCACTCGGGAGGCAGAGGTAGGAGGATCGCCGTGAGTTCGAGGCCACCCTGAGACTCCATAGTGAATTCCAGGTCAGCCTGGGCTAGAGTGAGACCCTACCTCGAAAAACCAAAAAAAAAAAAAAAAAAACAAAAAAAACAAAATCAATGCACAAAAATCAGTAGCCATTCTATATGGAAATGGCAAAGATACAGAGAAAGAAATAAGGGACATGGTTCCATTTCAAATAGCAACAACAAAAAAAATACCTTGGAATAACGTTAACCAAGGAAGTGAAAGACTTATACAATGAAAACATTAAAACACTCAAAAAAGAAATTGAGGAGGACTTGAGAAAATGGAAAGAACTCCCATGCTCCTGGATAGGCAGAATTAACATTGAGAAGATGGCAATCCTACCAAAGGTAATATACAGATTTAATGCAATTCCAATGAAAATCTCAACATTGTTCTTCACAGAGATAGAAAAATTGTTCTCAAAGTTCATATGAAAGGCAGAAGCCCTCAGATATCCAAGCATATCCTCAGCAAAAGAAATACCTCTGGAGGCATCACCATACCTGATCTAAAGCTATATTATGAAGCCAGAGTAATAAAAACAGCATGGTACTGGCATAAAAACAGGAGTATAGACAGTGGAATAGAAGTGAGGACCCAGACTTTGGGACAAGCAACTACAGCTACTGGATATTTGACAAAGGCTCTAACAATATAGGCTGGAAAGAAGACAGCATCTTCAACAAATGGTGCTGGACAAACTGGATAACTATATGCAGGAAATTGAAACTTGATCCACACATCTCACCATGCACAACACTCAAGTCCAAATGGATCAAAGACCTCAGTATAAGACCAGAAACTCGGCTACTACTGGAAGAAATTATAGGAGGAACTTTCCATGATATAGGAATGGAAAAAGACTTCCTGAACAAAACCCCAGTAGCTCACGATCTTAAACAGTCACTCAATCAATGGGACCACATGAAGCTGAAGAGTTTCTTTACAGACAAGCAAACAATAAGCAAAGCCAATAGATTATCCACAGAATGGAAGAAAATATTTGCTGATTATCCAACTGACAGAGGCCTAATGTTAGAATCTACAAAGAACTCAAAAACCTAAACAATAAAAAGTCAAACAACCCACTCACAAAATGGGGCAAAGAGCTGGACAGGCAGTTCACAGAGGAAGAAATAGAAATGGCAAACACACACTTAAGAAAATGTTCATCATCCCTAATCATCAGGGAAATGTAAATTAAAACAACTATGAGATTCCACCTTACCCCAATAAGGATAGCAAACATCAAAAAATCAAATGAAAATAAATGCTGGCGAGGATGTGGAGAAATAGGAACTAGCCTTGAATTTTCTATGTTGTCTTCTGAAGTCAATTCCAACCATCTTACTGAAATTTCCTAAAATAACACTTTACACACACACACACACACACAACCTGTGCAAACACACATGTATATTTCAATGAATAGACATTGTATTATATTCTTTGCCTATTATCTATTTTTCTCTCCTTATCCTCCCAACTTCTGACCTTTAAGTCCTTTTTATTCTGTAGCTCCTGCAAACAAGCCTCTCCCAGAATTCTCTCAACAGAGATCGTTCTTTCCTTAGAACCCTTACAACAATTATTCCTGTACCATATATGTTGGCATAAAATTAATCAATGTCTAGAATTGTTCTGTCATAACACTTTAATCCCAGAGAGCACAGGTTATTCTCCAGAGCTAACACATACCCTCTATTGTGTATCATGCCACTCTCCTGCTCAGTTTTGAGTGGCTCAGTGTGGCCAATGGTAGTAGTTCTCAAGCTCTTCCAGTGAGATCCCACAGCCAAGCTGGATGCATGCATATTCTTCATGATCATGAGTCTATATAGAATACATACACCTATTCTACACAGAATGTATGAATATTCTTCATTACTCTAAATAGAATACATAAACTTGTTCATAATTCTAGACAGGATATATAAATACTCCTCACGCATCTAAATAGAATATACATTCTACATAGAATACATTGTTCATGATTCTAGACAGGCTGGATGAATATTCTTCATAAGTGTACATAGAACACATACATCTACCTGTTCATGATTCTAGACAGGCTGGATGAATACTTTTCATGCATCTAGACAGAATGCATGTGTATTTTTCATGA
Organism: Dipus sagitta; assembly: GCA_036346955.1. Taxonomy (NCBI): domain Eukaryota; kingdom Metazoa; phylum Chordata; class Mammalia; order Rodentia; family Dipodidae; genus Dipus; species Dipus sagitta. The sequence continues at coordinate 58,615,858 of CM070773.1, forward strand.
CTTTAGGATATAGTGTAACTGCTTCCCCTTAGAAAATATTCTTATTTCCTTAGTATCTCAGTTTAACTTCAAAATGCAAGTAAAAATTGTATTATAATTCATAATAAAGATTTAAGTAATTTTATAGAAGTGAACCTGAATACTAATAGCTAATACTCAGATGAAGTAGTACTATGCGAGTAAGCATGTCCTGTGGAGCCGTTTGGTAGGCTAGCAATAGCTTTAGCTCTGCCCTGAATAATATTGTCTAATGTTCCATCTTACCTTCACAACAAAGACCAAACTCCAAAGTGTATTTGGTGACTGTAGGGACTTGGTTACTACCCATGTCATCTCAAGTTTATCCTTCCTGCTGCCTCGGGTCCTGTGCATAGTCTGCTTCTTCCATCAGGAATGACATATGATGTTTCACACAACCCATAGCACCCATATTTCTACATAATGTTCTCTCTCCTTTCCACATTCTCCTGTTCCAGCTTCCATACATACCCCTTAGACCCATGTACTGTCAGACATTTCCTCTAGCCAGGTTTCACATGCTCAGCCATGCGCTGAGCATAAGAGAAAGTACAAAGCCTCTCCCATTACAGTACTCATTCAATATAAGAGAAACAGGATTTCCTAAAGCTCCATGCCCAGTGAGGCAGGGAACAGAGCTAATTTGTTACAATAATGACTTGTGGGTTTTATTAGAGAAGTTGGCATGAAACAAAGCAAACAAATGAAAAAGTCTCATTTTCATAGAATGTTTTTTTTTTTTCTCCAGAGGATGGAAAATTATTGTGTGTTTAAAACAAAACAAAAATTAAAACACTTAAATGGGGGAGGGTCATTGCAGAGGTTTAGTGTATGGCTGTTTCCTGTCCATAAAGCAAACTAGCCTTCCTGCTGCTAGTACTGGAACCTTCCTAAACTCCTCTACTGGGCGCTTCATACAGCTTGGAAAGCTCACCCTTCTTTCTCAGCTCGTCTGGTATTAGCAGCTACAGAGAAAGCATACATCCCCAGACACTCTGGGCAGCTTTCAGGTGAGTTAAACAGCTGAGTCATTCACATGAACTTTAAAATCAAAGCAAAAGGTTTCCATGGGCTACATAAAGAACCCCAAGAGCTGCAGTTATGAAGGAGGCAAAGGTTACTGCTTGCCAAAGTGGTTGCAAAATCTTCCTAGAGAAAAGCAAAATCCTTCAGAAATAGGAGTGGAGTCAAAATTGTTCACAGCCACTTTAGGAGCTTCTATATGCTGGCATTCAGAGATCTCACAGTTTGATTTTCACTATGTTCCTATTGAATGCCATCACTGCCAGTGAGATGATCCTTTGCTAGTTATAGCAAGCCTCAAAAGATGGGGTATTCATGAGACACTCATGAGAAGAGGGTATAGGTACCCTCCTCACTCTCAGAAGGAGGAAGGCACTGGCATTTAGTTAGTACCTATCCAGTCCAGGTTCACATCTGCCACATGTTTAGAACATAGAGGCAGTAAATTAGAAATTAACTTCTAATTTAATTCCTATTAGCTGCCTCTAACTGACCCAACTGACTCTCTCTCTGTCTCTGTCTCTGTCTCTCTGTCTCTCTCTCCTCTCTCTCTTATCTATCAGCACACATATACATATCAACATTGGACATTCCCAAAGACATGTAAAGTAAGCTGTGTTTTGCTCATTTTACAACTAAAGAACCCCAGGAAGGGCCCTGTTAAGTAACTTCCAAGATCACAGAAGTTGTCAACTCTGCTTTAAATCCATGTCTTCTTATTCCAAGTTCATTTTCCTTCTACAGCATTGGGAAATGCATTGATGTAATATTATTCTATTCTTTATTTTATCAGGATCAAATTTCATTGAACCACATTATTATACCCTATTATCCGAAGTGTATTTTTGATTAGAAGCACACATACCCAAAACCGTGTAAATCTCAGAAGCATTTCCACTAACTCTCTCTGGCCTGAAATTTTTCAGTTACATCATTACTGAGCTTTGCAAAGGGTAAATGATGATATGTCCTATGGCATTTCTCATAATTATTCTAAACTTCTCACCACAACTCTGCCTGAACACCTACCTAGTTTTCTGAAGGAGAAAGAAAATTCAGCAAAATTGCTTGCTGAAATAGGAGGAATCAAAAGTTGAACATAATTAAACACTAACCAAGTTCAATAGAATGTCTTCTATCCTATAGTCTCCATAATGCTATGGTTTCCTTTTAGATTTCAAAGCCAGCCAACTAAAGAACTGAAAACAATGCAATACTCCATGAGCCAATTTTCTGTAAACACTGCCCTTGGTTTTGGCCTGTAACTCATTTTGATCATCTTTTGCCTGAAGAACTCAGCTTGTGTCAAACAAGTGTATGAACCACATAGGTGTTTCTCTGAAATTCTGCCTTGAACCCAGAGTGTTCCAGGAGATGAGAAGCCCATCCTAGTCAGTGAGTAGACAGATGCTGCATAAAAGCAGTCATTGCTTAGAAGCTTGTCATGTCTCCTCTTAACCAGCCTGTATAAGCATCTTCCTGGTTCATTCTATATCCCTTCTTATGGAGCCTGACTCTAACACAAACATCTGAAGTCCTTATCAGCATAAACAAGCCCCTAAGAGAAGATGATAGAAGTAGGAATCCAGTTATTAGATCCAGAGAGGATTGCAAGATTGAGCTGGGCACATGACAGACTGCAGGAAGAAAAGCACCCACACTTACTAGTCATGGAGACATAAAAAACACTAGAATATGCTAAATATGGAAGAGCTTGTAGCAGGTGGCTACATTCCAGTAATGTCACCTGGTATACATTACTCCATACCCATGGGAATAATTAAGGACAGGCTGCAAGGGTAGAATAGAGAAACAGAGTACTGCACAGAGAACAAAAGCAGAGAGGAGAGGCAGGATGGAGTATGGAGGCAGGACTGTAGTAGACACAAGGGTCAGGTACAAGTCGGCACAGCCCAGGCATGGAGAATTGCCAATGTTGGCTACCAATCTACAAAACACATCTGTAAAATATGCATCTTTCATTTAACTAAAAATACTTATGCTGCTTTCTATGCTTCATTAACATGCAAATTGTTCCACAAACATTTACTTATTTGAACCCTGTAATAGCCCTATGAGACAAATACTAGTACCCCTATTTTATTAATTACAACACTAAAGCATGGAAAAGTCAAGAAACTTCCTCAAAGACAAAAATTTCCCAACAGAAGTATTTTCTTCATCTCCAAAATGTATCAACCTGATATATTTATAATTTTCATTTCTATGACTCTATTTATTTTGTATCCTTTTGGTAAAAAAAATTGGAACAACTATTATCCAAGGGATGAATATTTGCTTCTGTTTTGTATCTCTAATATCTTTTCAGCTATATTTTCATTTTGTCATTTTCTCTGCATGTAATATTTCTAATTTATCTTTGATTATCTTTTCTTTCTTATTACGTTTGTACATTTTACTTCTTTTCTCCTTATATTCAAGAATTTTAGTCAGATACCAGATTTTGCTGTTCTTAAATTCCTCTATGCTGGTTACTTCTTTATCTTTACTTTGAGGTTATTCTCTCTTACTCATGACTGCTCCTTAAAGCTGAGAATGGGTCACCTCGCATTTTATTAAGTGAATTAAGCAAAGGGTTTCTAAAATTGCCTTTACTTTCTGGAGTAACATATTTTCTGAAATAACATATTTTCTGAAGTATATCTTATGAATATTCTAGTTTGTGGGAAAAGGGGCAAGGGGAGAGTATGTGGAATATTCTTTTACCCTCCCCACTTCCTCTTACACACACACACACTCCACTTGAGTGCCAGAAAATTCCAGCGTGAAGATCTAGGTGTGGAACAGAGACTAGAGGACCTAGTGTTGAATACAAATTCTGAGACATACAAATTTGACTGCAGCTGCATTTTGCCCATCATGAGATGCTCTGTTCCCAGTGTCAGCTTCCCTGAGTCATTACATTACAATATTATGTGCAACCTGTAGCCTTTCTGTGAATAAGTCTAATGAGCAGATTATTTCTGATCATGGAATATAGTCAGTTATTCAAAAGAAATCCTAAAGAAAAGAAGAATGTGGTATCTCAATGTAACAAACTAATCACAGAAAAAGGAAGCAATTAATAGACATTTGTGCATTGAACAAAACATTATTTTTACAGACTTGAAAAGAGAAACAAGCTATCACCCATCAAGCCAATTATTAGATATCTGCTACAATCTACATCTCAAAGTTCATAACAGCTTAAAGTAAATGACTATATATTTCATTCCTTGCCCTCTAAAAACAAAAAGTATTCCCAAAAAAGCTATGTGTGGTGGCACATGCCTTTAATCCCAGCACTCAAGACACAGAGGAAGGAGGATAGCCATGAGTTTGAGGCCACCCTGAGAATACATAGTGAATTCCAAGTCAGCCTGAGCTAGAGTGAGACACTACCTCAGAAAACCAAAAAAAGAAAATAAAAAGTATTCCCATTAATGAAGCACTCGATCCCACATTCTTCAAAGTAAGGGAAGTCATGCAAGCTGGTGTCTTCCATATATCTCTCTACCATCCCTTCTTTTGAGTAGTCAGGCATATGGCACATTTAGATTCTATAATTAACCTTATCAAATGCTACATGTGAAAGTATATCTCACTGACGAGCAGGTATCAGATATCTCAGAGGAAGACTTCCTCAATCACTTTGTGAAAACTGTTCCCTACTCTATCCTTGTCATGTTGGAAGCAGTAGCCTTAACGATATGAAAATTCTTGGAGTGACAGCTCAAAAACAGAAACCAATTGAGATGAAAGAATACAAAAAAAAAAAAAAAAAAAAAAAAAAGGTCCATCTGGCTTTGCTGCATTCACCATTAGAAATGAGGATGGCTGTCCACAGCAGCCACAGTGCATCTGTTCGCTATTTTATTCAATTACATAATTAGAGTAATGTTCTCTCTTCAATTGTCACTGTTTTAATAAAACAGAAAATCAAAGTAAAGCTGCTTTTGGATATTTCAAGTGAGTTTAAAAGTGCATTAAAGAAAAGCCACATTCATTACTTTTCTGTATTCCAAATACTTGTCCATGCTTCCCATGGGCTGAGTTCTTGCAGCAAATACAGGAAACTTTGGGATAGGTCAAATTTTTGATGTTATCCCCTCAAGCAGATCACTGTGTTGCTGAGCAGAGAAACTTGGCCACCAGGAACAGTGCAATTAATCACATGGTTGTTTCTTTAACTCAGATAACTACATCCTCATGCTGTGTAAGACCTGTTCATTTGGCAAAGCAGGACATAAATAAGCAAATCATGAGGTGCAAATCCCCTGATAAAATGACAGATACCTAGAAAAACATTTACTATTTGGGAATTATCAAACTTCTCAGAATCTATTCTGTGGCTTTCTATCTAAATGCATTATTGAACTTCCAGTTAGAAGTAATGTGTTCTCTTTAATAATAAAGAGTGATTCTTGAGGCTGGGAAGGTGAGAATGTTTGCTATGCAAACATAAGGACTTGAGTTTGATCCCCAGGACCCATACAAAATGCTGAGCATGGTTGCACACAACTGTAACTTCAGCACTGAGGCAGGTAGATACTGGATTGTCACTGGAGCTGCCTGGCCAGCTAGTTTAACCTAAGAATGAGTGACTCCAGGTCCAGTGAGAGACTCTGCCTTGGGGAAATTAAGACAGAAGAGTGACAGAGAACACCCTGTAGGTGCATGCACAGTATGCATACATTTGTGCACACATATGCACACCTCCCACATACCACACATTCATATATATATGAACCCATGCACAAGAATAAAAATAAAACAAAAAATAATAAACAGTTAAGTGATTATTTAACAGATGAGCAAAGCTTGTAAGACTGGAAAAACTTTCAAATAAATAGTTGAAGATTTTAAAAGTTAGCACATCTTATACCTACAGTGACTGTGGATGGACTCTGGATCTTATTTACCCATGGACTGGTAGTACTGAGAAGGATTCTGAAGACCAGTTAACTCATATTAAAACCCATGAAGCCAGGCATGATGGTGCATGCCTTTAATCCTCAGGAATCAGAGGTAGGAGGATCATTGTGAGTTTGAGGCCACCCTGAGACTACATAGTGAATTCCAGGTCAGCCTGAATTAGTGTGAGACCCTACTTCAAAAAAAAAAACATGATATGTATCTCAAGTATATTGGTTTCTTAACCTACTACTACTACATACAACAAAATCTAAATCTTAGAGGAAGAGAGTGGATATCAGGATTCCTTAAACACACAGGAGATTCCACTGTGTTACCAGGGCTGAGGATCACTTGTCTTCTGCCAAATGAGGTTAAAGAGGAGTTGGGGGATTCGGATCATTCATTTGGAGATCATCATGGGGCATACAGATGGTAGACACAGGAGTCTGGAATGTCCCTAGTGAAGCTTGATGCAAGCTGCTCACATTGAAAAAGAACCATGACTGGGCAGTTAGAAAGCAGGACATCACTGACTTCTCTATTATTTAGACATATTTAGACATGTTTAGGCATATTTAGACATATTTAAGCAACTGCAATTCAAAGAATTCTACCAAACGTGATGCCATTAAAATAGAAGAGAAGCTAGTTGGAAAGACAAAGGGTTTCAATGGAGGGGGAGTAAGGTAGGGGAAAAAGGAGAGAGGTGGGAGGGGATTATAATCATGGTATATTGGCTATTTGAATGGAGGTTATCAATATAAAAATAAAACCAAGGAAGAATTCTATCTTGGAGTTAGAAACTGTCAGAGAGAAAGTTGTTCTCAGAGCCCAAAAGAGCTAACAAGGTGTATGTACTATTGAAAGGATTAATGGTTATAATGAAGAAAAAGTAAAAGCAAACAACATGCAAGCACTAACTTTTTAATGTACCATCACCTCATGGGTAAAATGAGACCCTCAGCACTGAGCCCCTTCTATGGCTGCACTTTTCTCCACCCCACCTTGTGTGTGCAGGCAGTTCATTTCTCAGCCATGTAAATTTTAGTTTAAGTCACAGCATAGGTCATATAAGAGAAGCTGCCTACATATAGCCCCTGCTGAAGAAAATCCCAGGTTGTAGATCTTACAGTTGGTAGCCATCCATTTTCTCATCCTGGGTGATTAGATTAAGATAGATGTTTATGCTTTAGCCATAGAAACCCAATCCATAGGAAGATGAGTGATTTAATATGTCCTACCATGAAAAGATGGAACAGGGACCATTATGTTGGTTTCCAAGAAATTGAACCAGTATTTCCTAAATAATCATTCCCAAGTAGAGGATAAACTGAAGAGTTGCAATGACAGAGTTTCATCCTATAAGAGAAAAAAGTATAAGCAGAATTGAGAGCAAGGTATCTCAAGATTAAAATGCTCAAGAATGAGGACTGGAGAGACAGCTTAGCAGTTAAGGTACTTGCCTGTGAAGCCTCAGGACCCAGGTTTGATTCTCCAGGTCCCACATAAGCCAGATGCACATGGTGGTGCATGCATCTAGAGTTCATTTACAGTGGCTAGAGGCCCTGGTGCACCCATTCTCACTCACTCTCTATCTCTCTCGCCCCCTCTCTCTGTCTCCAGTAAATAAATATTTTTTTAAAAAAATCTTAAAATCCAGTAAAAAAAATGCTCAAAAATGAGAACATGATAAGCAGATTTTAATAGATACCCATAGAGTAGCTGGGTAGGTTAAGAGCACATTAACACCTCGCCTGAGCCCTATGCTAGAGGCAAGAATATTCCATTTCCCCAAGTCTGCAGTGCACATATTGTCCCATGAAAACTATCTAGTATTTTGTGGTAACTTTAATGAAGCTTCAACCCATCATTCAGGGTTCTCTAGAGGGTTAAATAGCAGGGTGATGGGTAATAAAAAAAAAAAAAAGAGGAAGTAGAGGTGAGGACATAGCTCCATTGTTCAAGTGTTTGCCTCATAAGCATGAAGACCTGATAATTCCAAGTACCCTCATAAATGCCAGATATGGTAGTTCACACCTTTAATCCCAGTGCTAGGAGACAGAGACATGCAGTTCCCTCGAGCTTGCTGGCCAGCCAATTTAGCACAATTGATGAACTCTAGGCCAGTGAGATCCCATCTCAAAAAGAGGAGGGCACACCATGTTCCATACCAACAGCATATGGTGTATTCAGCAGTAGGGTTTTACCATTAACCTTTGGTGGGTCTCCAAGTACTCTGACATAAATCTGTCTTCTTTTGGGTAACCTTGTAGGTGTCTCTGATCAATGGCTGTATACAAAACTAATAATAAAAAAAGAATACAGACATCCAGTCCTCCCTAGCCAACTTTACTAAAGAGCCTATTCTGAGCAAATAACTTTGATGCCTTATCTACTTCCCTTGGACCTGTAGCCAATTCAATATTAGTAATTAGTAATTAGTAATTCAGGCTCCTTATAAGTTTGAGCCCCAGCCTGACTCAATGCTTTAGCCTTCATCCTGTGGGAAGGCTGCTTCCCCTCGCTCTACCTCTCAATAAAGAGTCTGTCTATAAAAACAAAAGAGGAGGAAAGCATACATAAGGATGACACCCAAGGTTATCTTCTGGCCTCCACACACATGAAGATGTACCACACCCACAAAACATATGAATATATAAACACTTGCATTTGCAAAAAATAAAGGAGAGATAGCAAAAGGTAGAATTGGCTCATGCAATAACAAAAGGTGAGAAAATTCAAGAACATAAAATTCCAAGTCTACCACTATAGATATAAGAAAGCTTATGACATGGTTTCGGTTTAAACACAAAAGGCCAATGTCCTAGCTTAAGCAATCATTGTCATTTTTTTTTCAGCTTTTTTGTTCAGGCCTTAATTCACTAAGCAAGGCTTACTAAAATAAAGACATATAATCTGTATTTCATCAAATAAAGTTTGACCAAATATCTCTAGAAACACATGACCTAGTGTTGCTGTCAACTTATTGCTGGTAGAAAGCACCTGACCAAGAACAGCCTGTGGGAGGAAAGGGCTTATTTTGTCTTACAGACTTGAGGGAAAACTCCATGATGGCAAGAGAAAACATGGCATGAGCAGTGAATATTGCCTCCTGGCCAACATCAGGTACATAACAGCAGCAGGAGAGTATGCCAAACACTGGCAAGGGGAATCTGGTTCTATAAGCCCACCCCTAACAGTATATCACCTCCAGAAGGCTTTAATTCCCAAATTGCCACCAGCTGAGGACCTAGCATTCACAACACATAAGTTCATGGGACCACCTGAATCAAACCACCACACCTAGTTAAGTTGATATTTAAGGCCTATGCTGAAGTACTCCCCCCCACTTTTTTTTCTTGCTACTTAAAAGTGACTCACTTGAACTACCACTCTTTTTTCTACTGGTCCCATTCAATTTACAGTAACATGACTTATGCAAAGATGTGTACTATAAAGTAGGAAGGAAATGCCATCAAATTCAACGGGACATCAGCGCGAATCCTTTTCCCTCCTATCTTGTGTAACCACGGGATGACTTTACTGATCCCTCTTACAAATTCCAAAGAAAAGAGAGAGGAAAGACAAAATATATTCTACTTCCTGTCAGGTACTGCCTTTTAAGGTGCCTTTTAAGTTTTGTTTGTTAACTCAAATCCATACACTCTCCCCTGGAGCAATGCAGAAGGAAGAAGCCTGTCCTCTACATCAAAATCCTTTTTGTTGCAGAGTTAGTTTGGGTTCATACTTTCAGCACCATGCCCTTACAAAATCAGTCTGGAGTTCCTTTGCAGTGGCAAGAGACCCTGGCATGCCTATACCCATTCTCATTCTCTCTTTGTCTCACACATTTCTCTCCTTGCAAATAAATAAAAATATTTTACAAACAAGGCCATTTTGTAAAAGTGCTAACATGCTGTATCTCTCTGACATATTAGTACTTGATACTATGCCTATATGAGGTCAGGCCTGATAGTTCCCACTTAGTGCTCTGGCTTCTTGAGCTCTTTGATTCCAGTTTGAAAGGCGTGTGCCATATGCTAAGTTATTGAGCCTTTCTCTATCTTCCACAGTTTTATCTGAGTCTTTGTGAAGATGTTGATCAGAGGCTCATCAGTAACATCAATTCCCCAGCAACAGCAGCATCCTCAACTGTCAGACCAGATCGCTCTAAGGAAGTCAGGCTGTTTGTCACACAGAGTGAAAAAGGAAATTGCACTCCTTTGCCAATATTGCACTCTTCCTGAAAATAAATAGAAATGGCTTTTCAGACATTCCCAAAATAAAGTCAAGATATTTTAAAAAATCTCCTTCAATAACAAAATAAAATGGCAAAAGGATGCCTGAGATATTGCTTCTTTGTATTCTTAGAACTTTCTGTTGTGAACATGAAACAGAATACACAGTCGTCATCTGCAGGCCCACCTAAAAGAACATGAAAGTATTTTATGCCCACAAATATTTTATTTGTGTGCTAATTCATTCAAACATTAAATAAATAAGCATATATTACTCCTTGTTCTTATGTTCATAATATGTAGTTGATTCTGGACATCCAAAAATAAAGAAAGCATTATCCTATTCTTGGGAGCTGAATCACATAAAGGGACCACTAATAGAAGCTCAAATAAGTAAAAGGAAGGGCTACAGTCTCATCTCCTTACTCAAGAATTAAGTAAGATAATTTAAGATTAGGATATAAAAATACCTAATGTGCCAATCTCAACTTATCTAAATCCATTCTATATCTACATACCAAAACAAATATTGGGAAAAAAGATTATAAAAGTTCTAACATGAAATCTCAACAGATAATACAAAATGCCTCCAATAAACAATAATAAAGTGGTATGTTTCATAAAATAGAACTGTTTACTCATCCAAGTTACCTCACTCTTTGCTCAGTAGGACAAGATTCATGCCAAGGTCACACATGTCCTGAGACTGTACAATAAAGCATAACTTTGTCATTTGTCACCTTCTGGGATGTCAAAGATCAAAATGATTGTAATTCTCTATGATACTGAGGATATGAGAAAACTCAGGAACTGACAGCATGAATGTTAATCACGTGGCTTTTATAGAACAATTCTCCTGTGCATCAAGATACAAAATGTAGCCGGGCGTGGTGGCACACGCCTTTAATCCCAGCACTTGGGAAGCAGAGGTGGGAGGATCATTGAGAGTTCGAGACCACCCTGAGACTACATAGTTAATTCCAGGTCAGCCTGGACCAGAGTGAGACTCTACCTAGAAAAACAAAACAAACAAACACACACAAAAAAGATACAAAATGTACTTGCTAATCTCCAAAATAGAAAGGTATCTGTGTCACAATATTCTTAGCAGCATTATTTATGTTTGAAGATTGACTAAAACTTTGATACATTCATGTAAAGCAACACTATGCAATCATGTTAAAAGATAAAGTGCACACTGTAGGGAGTACGGTAAGCAAAGGTTGCATGGGACTAGGGTCATGATTGCATTGACTGCACAAAGACACAAGGGAAGTTTTAGGGGTGATGGAAGTATTCTAAGGCTGGCTAGGAATGGCTGTACAGCAAGAAATATGTGCTGAAGTCTCATCCATTCCATGTGGTATTTAATATTTGATAATAAATTATCAGCAATAGCTAGGGTAGGGATTGTGAAGAACTTTCACTATAAATATTCTACATTATTGCTACTTTGTAACATGTTAATTATGAATTACTTGGTAATCAAAAAACACCAACTTAAACCAATAAACAACATCTATCATGGCATATGAACATACGTAACTATATACCACGTGAAATTCACCTTCTTAATTGTAAGTTAATAATTATTACTACTGTCACTACTTTTCAATTTATGAGACAAGTATGAAATTAACAAATTTACCATTATTTAGATTATTAGCTATTTTACTATGCAAAATTGAGTGAAAGACTTTTAAAAATTTGAGTACTTGATAATGTGGCTATTTATGTAGTAAATGTTCAAAATTCAGCACTTTCCTATGTTTCTAAAAACAAAGGAAAATGTAACAAAAATACTTCAGATTAGCTCAGTAACAAATATATTTGAGATACACAAAGAAAACCAAATTTTACTGAGGAAAATAAAAGGCATATAAATCAAATACCACCTTCATAATGACAATATATTTTAAAAATCAAGTTATATATAAATTTGTCTATAAATATGATATAATTTCGGTAGATGTGTTACTATATAAATTAAAATCTTAAATTTAAAACAAACTAAAAGGGGCCACAAAATATAAGACTTTTCAAAAAGTGTAACAATAAAGGAATGGCTTCATATTAAAATTCATTATACAGTCAGTATAATTTTTAAAAAGTGCATTGGCATTTGACTATATAGCAGATATGATTGGAAGGACCAAATATCACCCTAAAGTACACATAAGATAGATCAGGGTTGGAGAGATGGCTTAGTGGTTAAGATTCTTTCCTGTGAAACCTAAGGACCCATGTTTGACTCTACAGGTCCCACATAAGCCAGATGTACAAAGTGACATAAGCATGCAATATCACACATGTGCACAAGGTGACACAAGCATCTGGAGTTACAGTGGCTGGAGGCCCTGTCATGCCAATTCTTTCTCTCCCCCTCTCACTCTCTCACATAAAAAAAGGACAGTCTGTTGGGCTTGCCTAAAAAAAGAATAGATCATACAATAAAGACAATATTTCAAGTTAGAGGAGACAAAGAATTATTCAATAGATACTGAGGGACTCAGCTAACCAGGTCAGAAATAGACAAGTTCTATATAAACTTAGAACAATTTGGACTGGGGAGATGACTCAGTGAATAAAATGCTTGCCACTCAAGTCAGAGTAATGCAGTTCAATCTCCAGACATAAAGCAAAAAGCCAAAAGCCAATGGTGACCTTCTGTAATCCCAGTAAGATGACAGTGAGATGAGAGGTGGACAATTTCCCTGGAAAGCTCATGTAAAGTTCAGCAAAGAACAGCAGAGTGATAATCCAGAGAAAGAAACCCTGTTTCAGTCAATGTGGAAAGGCAAGGAATGACTCAAAAAATTGTACTCTCACTTCCACATATGCACTGTGGCACATATGTTACTGCACACACACATATGCATGAGCATGCATACACACACATACACACAATTTTTTGTCAAAAATTTGAAAGGTAAAGGTTTTTAATTCAAAATATGCAAATCTAGTCAAAATATTCCTGTGAATATTATGATATTTAGTACTATTGGTATCTAACCAGATATGAAGATCCAAAAGCCTGGGATGGTGGCTCATTATTGTAACCCTAATACTAGGGAGGGTGAGACATGAGAATTCAAGGCCAGACTAGACTACAGAGTTAGACAGTGACTCCAAAAAAAAGCCCACTGTTTGAACACACCTAGCAGGGCTAGACTCAGATCCACCCCCAGTTACATGTCCCCTGTAGCAGAGATCTGCCTGATACGGGCTCATGTATAAAGTTTAATAAAAAATTACTGAATCTATGTGGCCATACTTTCAAACTATTACATTTAAACTACCACAGTTTCCTTAAAAGTTAAGAAAAATAAGACCATTCATTAGAACAATCATGGACTATTTACAGATATTTTAAGAGGCACCTACTATTTTCCAGCTTAACATACCTGACATAGTTGTGCCCTGCACAAAGTTCACATTCTAACAACCACCTTAAAATAATACTTGGCTTTTTTCCATGGACTGAGATCCTGAACTGAGTAGTAAAGAAGTAAGCAAGCTCAGTGGCAGCTTTTATCACTCTATTTCCTCCCTGCTGATGAGGCAATATGACACAGGCTGTTCGCTCTCACCATGCTTTCCCCACCATGATGGATTCACACACACAAATGTAAGCCAGAAATAAACTCTTGCCTTCCTGAACCAGCTTCTGGTAGAACATTTTGTCTCAGCAAAGAGAAAGTAACTGATGTATTCTTTGAAGCCATTATGTCCCATCATTTGTGCAACTATCTTAATATTGACAGCTTTCCTATATCTTCAGTCATTTACTTCTTCTGGTTCCCAGCAAGGACAAAAGAAAAACAGGTGTCTAGAATTTAAGAATATGCATCATTTCTCATAATTTTTTATGAAAAGAGATAAAATGAAATATGGTTAAAGTCTATGTTTTTGAATGCCTTTGCCTACTTATCAGACTGTATGCTTTAAGGAAGTAGGCCTGTTTACAACATTGAAACAAAATATCATTCCAAAACTGGTCACTAATAATTTCTCTATTTAAGCCCCACAGAAGCCTCAGGACCAATTGATAATTTCTCCTTAGCAGATTCATAAACCTGAACTGAGAAAAAGGTCATGATATCAATTTCAAGAGCACATGTCTTGCAGAACAGTATTTTACCAGGCCCTGGACATGCCCCTTGGGTCCTTTACACACATTGTTTATGATCTAGAACACAGGAAAGAGATAACCCCACACAATAATTAATGAAGTAACTGCCATTGATTGTTTCAGATAAGGACCCTGAAGTGCTCTATATGCATTTATTTTGTTAAATATTTGAAATGGAAGTTTTCAAGTCATGAATAGGTACACAAGTTAAGCTCTAAAATGCAAAGAAACCTGGATTGCTATCTACTTATGCATTTCATTTTACAATTGAGAGTGACATGTTTCCTTGCTATAATTTGTTATACATTTCATATATTACTTCTTTAGAACATGCATGGCTCATAAATACTTCCTTCCAATCTGTAGGATTTCTCATTATTCAGTTGATATTTGCTTTGCAAAAGCATTTAGTTAGATACAGTGCCATTTATATAGTCTTATTTTTGTTGCTTGTGCATGGGTGTCATATATAAAAATTGTTGACAAGAATAAAGTCTCCTTTACTTTAAGGTGATTAATCCATTTTGAGTTGAGTTTTTATGTGAGGCAACATAGAATTCATTTGCATCCCTATGTATAGCTATCTTTTTTTTTTAACTGATGAAACAATTCTCTCCCTGTTTGTTCTTACCACCTTTGTCAAAGATCAGAGGAATATGGAAACGTGAACTTACTTCTAGTGTTCCCTATTCTGTTCTAATTTCATAGGAGTTATATTCTGGCAGTGAAGGACAAAATGTGTGTTTTTGTTTCACTATAACATGGTAGTTAAGTAATATGTCTCATGGATATACATTCAGCATAAAATTAATAAATATGAATATTAACCTTCCCACCTCCCCAAAAAAGATGTCAGTGGTGGATTCAATGCAAATGTCTTTCATAGCCTCAGGTATTTCTGATTAAGCTTCCACTTAATCTCCAGCAAATGAAGGCCTGCTGGAGGAGGTGTGTCACTAAGGGTAGATCTTGAGTCTAGCCTGCTGCATCTTCAGAGTCAGAATGAGCTCCATGTTGCTGTCAGTTCCATATTGCTAGGATGAACATCTAACCAGACACAGTTTATGGGAGGAACAGGTTTGTTTCAGGCTTACAGATCCAGGGAAAGATCCATTAATGATGGAAGAAACTACTTACTTCCTTACATCCAAACAGAGCGGAAAGCTGCAGCAAGCAACACACCAGCACCAGTACCAAAAAGCAGCAAGCAGCAGGGACAGCAATCAAAACACCAACACCAGCAGACAAACTCCATAGCTCAAGTTGATCTCTCCATACCTTTGGGCTGGAATCAGATCCACTCCCAATGTCATACAACCCTGTAGCAGGAATCTGCCTACTAGGGGTTGAAGTTGCAAACTCAATTTCAATAAGACACCTGAATCTAATGGGGTGATAGATTCAAACTGCCACACTCTGTTAGTTCTCTCTCTGCTGTGCATGTATAATGAAGTGAGCCACCTTCCTCTACCATGATGAAGCTTTCCCTCAAAACTGTAAGACTGAAATAAACCCTTTCCTCCTATAAACTGCTTCTGGTCAGGATATTTTTCTTCCAGAAATGATAAAGTAACCACAACAGAAAATTGGTACTGAAAATGGGGTCATTACTGCAATAAATCTGACCATGTGGCTTGGGCTGTTTGGAATGTGTTTGTGGAAAAATATGGAAGGATTTGGTACTTTGGATAGAAGAAGCTTTGCAGTGTTGTAAGCAAAACTTGATGGACTATTTTTTGAGAGTTTGAAAATACAATGTGGAGACAATTGTGGACTACAAAGACTTGTCTTATGAAGTTTCCAAGGTGAAGGAAAGAACTTTGTTGGAACTGGGCTACTGGTGGACAAGCTGTCTGCATTCTGAACAATGCCCTAAGAATTTGACAAAAGTTGAATTTAAAAATAATGAAGTGGGGGCTGGAGGCATTGCTTAGTGGTTAAGGCATTTGTGTGCAAAGCCAAAGGACCCAGGTTCAATTCCCCAGGACCCATGTTAGCCAGATGCACAAGAGGGCACAAGCATCTGGAGTTCATTTGCAATAGCTGGATTACCTGGTGCGCCCATTCTCTCTCTTTCCTGCTTTCTCTGTCAAATAAATAAATAAATAAAAATTTTAAAAAAATAAAGAAATTGAAAAAAAAAAAAACAAAGAAAGGGCTGGAGAGATGGCTTAGTGGTTAAGGTGTTTGCCTGCAAAGCCTAAGGGCCCATGTTGAACTCTCCAGATCCCACATCAGACAGATCACAAAGGTGAGGCAAGAGCAAGTTTGCCCATGCTCACTAGGTGGCACAGCATCTCTGTCTGTCTCTTCTCTCTCTGCCTTTCTCTGTCTCTCTTAAAATATAATGAAGTTCTGTCCTTGGCATAATAAATAACAGAAAGATATGACAGACATACAATTTATCACAGGAAAATTCAAGCAAGTTTGAAGTTATAGGCAAGTGACTGGTTTTAGGCCATTTAAGGAGATTACCACCATTAAAGATGGACAGCCTGTTTTGCATTGGGACAATTGGAAAGAAGCCCTGTGGGTAAAACCCAACCTATGGGAGACTCAAGCTAATAAGAATGTAAATTCTTTTGAAAAGAGGGGGCTTGAAGGAAAAGTCATGATGGAGTATCTTTCTTTTAAAGCTCAAACTTTATTCCCATTGAAATTTACACATTTGGCTGTGCTGCCCACCTGGTACAAGTTTTGGAAATGTGAGAAATTTAGGAAAGAGGATCATGAAGTGCACAGGGTTTTAGGAGCCACTAAGATGTGGCAATATGAAGTTTGTTTGAAATCCCTATATGGAGACCCCTTAAGGCCATTATATGGAGCTATGTAGATGAACCTGAACCTTGGGTTGCAGTGGAGACCCTGGAAGTTGGAGATATTATAATTATGGGATAGGTACCAAGGAAATCTGCTATCTCTGGTTCAGGCAGATCTGCCTGGAGAAAAACAGCACATCAAAAGGCCAAAAAGTTGCTGAAGTCTTTTGGAACCAAAGGAGTTTATCACCAGTCTGAAATGAGATATGGAACTGTAGATGTTTGATGTTTTCCCTGATAGTTATGTATCTTGAATTGGTCTAAGATCTTCTTATTATGCTTTCTTTTCCAATGGGAATATTAACTCTTGGTCATAACTTGTGTTTTGATTTTATAGTGCTCACAATTAAGAACTTGTCTTGAATCTCATATGAGACTTTGAACTTTAATACGGTCTTAAAATTGGTGAAGACTATTGGGGGCGGGGTTTGAAGTAGATTGAATGCATTTTGCACTGTGAGATGATCATAAGTATATTGAACCAGAGGTGGAATGTAGTGGCTTCAATGTAAGTTTCCCCTTAGCCTCAGGTGTTTGCATTTGAGCTTTCTGCTTAGTCCACACCGGGTGGAGTCTTTGGGAGAATGAGCCCTGCTAGAGGAAGTATATCACTAGGGGTGGACCTTGGTGTTGAGAAGTCCAGCACTGTGTGTTCAGAGCCAGCTGGCATTCCTATTGTTTCTATGCTGTGGATGTATGATGCAGTGCACCAGCTTTCTCCACCATGATGAAGTTTCCCTTTGAAACTATAAGCCTTTTGTAAGCTTTTTCCTCCCATAAATTGCTTCTGGTCAGGTGCTTCTCCCTGTAATGAAAAGGTAACTGCAACAGTGTCACATAGCTGGACTTTATGTACATGTCTCTAATAATACTCATATTTTCCATAAAGGTAATAAAGCTTATGACAAAGAAAAAATTGTATTAAAGTGAAAAAAAGCTTTTCCTCACCTTTCTATACAATTGCACTCAGCTCCCTACTTTCTACTCAGAGTAGCCACACTTTTCTGGTCTTGGAGAAATTTAACATGAAGATACATAACTTTTAATGATCTAAATGGGGTTAACTTATAAATATCTTGAACTTTTCATGTGTTCAGTAACAATGTGCACTAGAGAGTTTCTGGAACCACAATGCAGTTCTATCTTAGGCTGTTGAAAGACACAGCTTAATTTCCTAAGAGCCAAAAGTGAAGTCATTTTTTCCTGAGTTTTGGAAACTGCCATCCTGTCTTTATAAGAGATTCAGAAATCTGATTGGAATACATGTTGTGATACTTCTTCAGTAGGATGTATACAAAGAATAATAGCACTTTATCAGGACCAAGCCACACCACAGCCTTTACTAATCAAGGAAAAAGCTTTGCTTTATGCTCTGTACAACATACAAGAGTCAGGATAATTCCAGGCAACAGCTCTTTTTCTCTTTTTCTCTTTCCCATGAACAACACCAATCAAAACCCTCCCTTATTGCTTGCTATGTCTACCTCAAACTAGCCTTGCATAACTTTGTTGAGACCTTGAAACTCAATAAAACTACCTTCAAGTTCATAATAACAGAAAGAAAACATTGATCCCACTTCTTCATATTGGAGTCATCAAGATCACATAATCTGCTAGTTATGTTTCTTAGTAGTTACCCCAACAAATCCAGAATTTAAAAGACATCTTCTCAGCATTCAAGTATGACAAAAGGGAACAACACCAAGAACATGATTTAAAGTCAATGAGGTCTTTAACAACAACAAGAAGAAGTGCTTGAGAGAGCAAGAGAGAGAGAGACCTACCCTGCCTAAACAGGGTAGAAGACAAGGACTGACCCAAAAGTTGTTCTCTGACTTGCACACATGCAGTGCCTGCTCTCACATACATAAACATACATTCATTCATACACACACACACACACACACACACATATACTAATACATAATGAAAAATAAAACGTATAATTTTAAAAATTAGTGGGCACTGACCTGTAACTCCCAGAACCAGCATGGGGCTATCATCCACAATGAGCTTTTGATCAGTGAGACCAACAAGGCTTCCTAAAAGACAGACAGATTTCTGTCAGAGTACTTGATGACCCACCAAAGGCTAGTGATAAGACCCTACTGCTGAAGACACCTTATGTGATTGACATGCAAATTAGAATGGCATGGCTGGAAGTTAGAAGAGAGTCAGTCCCCAGACAGTCGGCGCGTCTAGTGCCAGAAGGTGCTACATGGGCGACTGGGGGAAAATGACCAATATCTGTCGAAGCAACACATGGTCTAACCTACTTAGCAGCAAATAACTTGTTGTGATGGCCACACAAGTGCAGTCATGGCAAACAGCCATGGTGGGGAAGCAACTGCTCTCAATTTGGCTAACTGATCCCCTCACTGGTATGGGACCCATAGCTGGAACTGGGTAACAAGTCAGAACCATATCCAAACATGAGCCCACTCTCCAATATCAAGCTACCATCAATTGTGGGCTACAAGAGGATCTACACCTATTAAATTCTCTATAAAAAAAAGTAAGGGTTATCTCATTTGTCCTGGTGCTAACTTACTCTCTGTTGGAGAATCTGCTTCTCTTTTTCAGATAGATGTAGATCCTAAGGAGAGAGCCACCCCATCATACCTCAAAAGGGCCCTGGCTGAAACTAAGAAAAATTGGCGAAACAAACAAGGGCGCTGTTTTCCTGATGAACCGGATACCAGCACAAGGGGGAAGGAGATCAGCACAGAGAAAAATCAACTCCTACCAAATCAGAGAGCCAGAGCCTCAGAGGCCCCCAACACCTCATCACTGAAGCAGACCAAAAATGAACCCAACATGGCTCAGGGAAATTTTGTGGAAGAGGGGGCGGAAAGAATGTCAGAGCCACATGTTGGGTCATGATATGCAGAGACATTTAGCTTACCCATAACTGTGGGCTAACTCCACAATGCATGACCCATATACCTCAACTAGGAGGGGCCAAGGGGAGGGGGTAGGTCACGGATGAGCCTAATAATGGTACCAAACTGACTGTATTTGCTGAATACAAAACTAACTAATAAAGAAAAAAAATAAAATAAAATAAACCAAAAATTTTTTTTAAATGTAGCCTTGTTAAATTCCAAAAGAGGATAACATCTCACCCATGTTCCTGCAAGCAATGGTAATAAAACTCACTGGGTCACATACACCTTCCCACACACATGTAGAGAAGACATGAAAGTAGAAGGGGTGCTAGTTGGGAAGATGAGGGGAATCAGAGTAGGAGATGAACAATATTAGGTAATGGGGCATGAATATAATCAAAATATATTATATACATCATGAAAATATCATAATGAAACTTGTTCTTACAAATAATATATGGCAATACAAACCTCATTTTCTAAAATGAGCCCAGAATGTCTTGAAACATGAAACTCCATACATTTGCTGGGGAAGAACCCACATTTAGGTAAAAAGAAAAAATTCCTACTCAGAAAACAGTGGCTTTTCTAGAACAAATCTCTTTCTAGTCATTTCCACTAATCACACAGTGTCTTGTTGCTCTGTCATCAATGAGAACAGATGGATCTGGCAAGGAAGACTTCTTAGAAGCTTTATCACAGCAGGCAAGCAGTACTGTCCCTTGTACCTCACAGGGCAGAGATGGAAAGGAGGCCCATCTTCTGGTCTCTGGCTTCTAAAGGCCAACATACCTGAATAGCCATTTATCTGCTTGCACTGTCCCACATTCATCATGAAATGTCCATATCCACAAGGTACCCAAAGGGAGACGTGGGGAAAGAAATATCAGTGAGAAAGCCAGATGTGCACACTCAGGAGAGCATCTGTGCCAAAAGGGGGAAAAATGGGTTTAGTTTGTCTCAATGTCACCTTTTTATTAATTGTCATTGCTATATCAGCCACTGCCTATACCTAGGAGAGCCATATAATCAAACCTAATCTTCACTTCTAACAATCTCCCATGTTAGGGTGGGCATAGAACTGTAAAGAATTCCCACTCAAATATATAAGTTTTGTGATACAGATAAGCTGTGGGGCTATGGGAAAACAAAAGAAAGACCTTTAATATTAAATTGCACATAGAGAAACTATCTTTAGATCTTTACCAGTAAATTCATTGATGTAGTTAACTTCTGAGAGCAAAGGTGTGACCAAACAATATAGCACTGGAAGAAGGATTGGTTTCATTGAGTTTTAAGTACTTTTGAAACTTTCAAAGGATATACCTTTTGTATATAACACTTATTCACAAAATACTTAACTAACTAAAAACAGTGGGCAAAACTGTGAAGGAATTAATCATTGTCCACTATGGAAAAGCAATAACTATCTAACATCTGCTTATTTACAGTCATGAAAAATAAAATTTATTAGTACCCATGAGTAAATAAGAACATATTTGAAATTCAAAAGCATGCTTAAAATTCACAAGCTTTGTACCTTATAATAGCAGGGCCTCAGGTGTTCATGCAAGCAGGAAAGGACTTAACATATTGCTGGTTCTCATGTAAATTAGTTCAACCACTTGATAAAACAGTTCATCTTCATCTAACAGTGCTGAAGATAGGACAACCTAGGCCTGAATTCAAAACTTCTGTTTATGTCTACAGACATCTTAATCGCTAATATTCTTCTGAAGCACCTATAAGGCTAGCAAGATACAAAATTGTGAGCCCTATCTCCAGGGACTGTGATTGAGTGGCCTTGACAAGGAACCTGAGAATGAGTAATAGTAATGCTATGGATTCAAAGGTTACTGAGACCCTCTACTTCAGAGCAACACGTGAACACCTAGACATGTGAACAAGGCTGCTCATGGCAGCTTTATTCATCATATCCCAAACTACAGACAACTCAAATAGCATCATTAGATGACCAATGGATTGCCATACAGAAAAGATAATAAACTATAGCTTCATGAAGTAATATGAGTGATAGTAAAATATATACATAATATGAAGCAAAAAGATAAAATGTTCAAGGAATATATTCAGTACAACATCATTTGTATAATGCCCCCAACTGACAAAACTAAACTATATCATTTACAGATACCAAATGAAATAGCAAACATGATGCAAGACAAGTTTATGATTCTTACCAAGGTAGCAATGCAATCTACTAACTTAGTGCCCATCCTGATGCTGGCTTGATAGTTATTTCTTCAATTGTACATATGATTTCAACACATGTTTCTTTAGGAATTTTATATTTAATGACAAAAGGAAGAAATATATTCAAAGGGGAGAAATCCTTAAAATGGATAAGTTAGGAAAGGTCTCAAAGATGTTGACTTATAAAGTTGATGGAAAAAGGTATAGATGATTTTAATTACTAGATTCAAACATTTAAAAATATAGAAGTTGAAAACTCTTACTTTTCTCTAGTGATTTCCTATTTACCTATTTTTATGAAATTCAATAAGATTTAATAAATTAATATTAATTTCCTTTCGCTGTCATTGGAAAAGATTTTTGAGGAGGCTTACCCTTTAGAATTTTAGGATAATACAGAGCTTCATTTAATGCTACCAATTATACTTTCATTCTAGAATCAGGCTATTGTCTGTGTTACACGCTTTTAGATGAGGAACTGCAAACAGAAAAGGCGCTTCTGGGTTTGAGTCTTTTCAGCAAGTAGTAATGCATCAACACATTTTGTGATCCAAAAATTTTCTCAGCATTTCTTCCTCTATTCTTTCCCAGAAGTCAGACAAGAGTTGCTTTTCTTCTAAACACAGAATTTTCACTTTAATCTATGAGGTAAAAAAAGGTTTTGCAAAATATTGATTTCTTCAGCTGTTTAGGGGTAAATCACAGTTTATGTCTAATATATTTGTTTCACTTCCCTGAATCATTTCCAGCTTTGCTCATAAAGCTACATCCTGAAATTGGAACTGCTTTTTCTTCTGATGTGTGTATCTATAGAATGATGCCTAGATGAGTTCTAATGTTAGTAATTAACTCATGATTCTAAAAACTGATAGGTAAACCATATGGCCCTCCTCCAAGCCTCTTCCAGCTCCCAAGGAAAATCATAGGTCAACCAAGAATCTGTTTGTAACAAAAATTCAGTGATGACACTCCTCAGATGAATTCTCACAGATCATTCCTTTTGGATTTAAAGAAAAGTGATAGTCATCAATACATCTGATTGAAATAGGAAAATACTTAAAAATATACCCATGGAGCTATCATTTATAGCAATTAATTGCCAGGATATTATGATACCTGATAACCATAACCTACCCCTCCCACATCTCTTTAAGGTTTTAGCCCCACAAAAATAAGAATGCAAATAGTCTAGGCCTGGGGTTACAATCCTGTGATTCTGGCCTCTAACGCAAGATTGTAGGAGGTTTAGGCAAGAAGATTACAAGTTCGAGGCTTTTCTGGACCACCATGTGAGATCAAGTCCAGCCCAAGCAACTTAATGAATCTTTACCTAAAAATAAATGTAAAATGACAGCATAATTCAGTTGTAAAGCACTTGCCTAGCATGTACAAGACTCTAGGTTCACTCTTCAGTACTGAAATATATATAAACATACAGACTAAATGAATGAATGAATAAATAAATGAACAAATAAATCTCTCCATTTCTCCTTCCCTTCCCCTTTCTTCTTTATTTGTATATTTCTCACTTACTTTTACTTCCTTCCTTACCTCTATATTCTTCTTCCAAAGGAAAACAAAAATACCAGTCACATTCTTTACCCTTTCTGTACTATAAATCTTCCCTTAAGCTGGTCCACACCAAGTGTTCTTGACTCCTCTAAGGAGCTTTCCTGACTCAGCCTCTTCTCTCAAGTGTAAATATGTCTCTTCTTCTTTGTTTCTATACCACCCTGTGAAATCCTCTTCTATGTGCTTCCTAAAGCACAGTAATTACTTGTCTGTGTGTTTATGGCTCCCACTGCTCATTAAGTGGGAAGCCATGTTTGCTTAATGTTTCTACCTTAAAGTTTCTATTTAATGTTTTTACCACCTTTCTGTGAACTAAAGTTCCAGAAAAGTGCTAAATGTGCTGCACCTACTTCCAGCAAGGCTGAATGGAATGACAATGCTACTGTGATTACAGGAAGATGGAATGTTGCAGGACCAAAGCCTAATTACCTTAGTCTACCTTTACCCCCCCCCCCCATGTCATTATTGCCTACCTCTGTGTCTGACCTAACAGGCAGGTGACTATCATTTGATCAGGTACACCCCTCTTTGAATGTACTAACAGACCACCATCTTCCATCAACCTAAGCATGTAAGGCCTGTGGTGATTTCCCCATTTTGCTGTAACCTACCCACCTGATGGTCAGCCAATGTGTTTGAGAACTGCCTTGATTTATGACTTTCCTTTGTTCTGAAACTATAAAACCTTCGTGAAATAAATATGCTGAAATATGGAATTTGGGGTAAACTAAATCTGTGTTCCTGGGCCATAGCCACTCATATTTGGCTCCAGAATAAACTGTCTCTTATCAGAGGTGAGATCTGTGTCTTTTGAGTTGAATCTGCTATAGCCGCTCCACAAAGGTAACGTGTTGATAGCAAAACTACCACATGTAAAGTACTTGGAAGGCACCGTAGACTTCAAACAAAGAGACTTATAATCAAAAGGATCATTAGATAAATTACAATGCAGACAAGGAAAAACATAATAAAGGCTCTAACTGATTTGTGAACAAAAGATGAGGACCCAGAAGAGGAAAAATCCTTCCCAATGAATGAGCAGAACAGAGTTGGAAGTCCCTAACCAGAAAGCAGCTTTCTATAAGTAATATTCTGACCTTCAGCCTTCCCTCTAATCCTCTGCATTTAAATTGCTTGGAATTATTTTTTGTTCCATACTTAATCTTTTATGGTCAATGGAAAAACTCAATAGTCCACTTTTGGTAATGATCTCTAAATCTATTCAGTCATTCCTCTAGGTCTCATCCATTACTTCTGAAGTGAAATGAAAAATTATAAGACCCTTTTAGCCAATCTCCTCCTTTTTATTTCTCCATTCCTTCAATATCTCTTATATTTTAGAAATATTCCCAATGTGCAATTATAATCCCATCACTTCCCTGCAAAAAGCTTTTAATAACTCATGAACTACTGAATCAATTCCAGTTCTCAGATCCAAGGCACATTATAATGTGGCTAAAACCAATGATTTTATCATTATCTCCAACCACCATCTTATTTCAGCCATTCAGCATTCCTCAACATGATCTGTATCATTCTGCCTCATATTCTGCTTCTTTTTTTCTGCTGGTTGTAGTTTTTCTGTTCATCCCCACTGGTCAAATTCTAGCAACTTTATACAAATGGCTCAAGTATCATTTCCCTGATGAAGCCTCCACTGCTGGCTATTTTTCCTACAAAACAATGGAATTTCTCCCATTTTAAAGACTGACACCTTCACCCTTTATGCTGTTTTGTTTCATTGCTCTGTTATGCACAGGCTATTGGAACTATATAGGGCTTTTCACACACAATAAAATATACCCCTTCCAAAGTTCTAATTAGCCATACGTCTAAAATTATCTGGAGAATTGTATAATGAAAATTATATAATTATATAATAAAATTCATCTCTGAACTAAAAAAAAACACCTGACACTGGTCCCAGCCCCATGTATAATCCACTAGATGTCTAGAATGGGTACCAGCTCACAATACTTCCTCATAACCCATTGAAAGAACTTAAAGTTAAGAGAAACCTACATTATCATTTTAAAGAACTAGTGAGCCTGCCCTCAGGTGGACAAAGATTTGGTTGTATTCACTTTTTTTCTACACAGTACCATCTGTTGAGTTTTCCCTCTGCTGAGGGAAAGAATAGACCAAAAATAAGTTCTTAAAGATATATTAGATTAGTAACAACTCTTGGAATACTCTAAAATATGTCAAGGATCTCAGAGTCCAGCTAATAGGAAAGGTTGACCAAAGAAGCAGCAACTAAGACAAAGGAACTAAGTGGGAAATGGAGAGGCTAGGGAACCTAGACCTCTGTGTTTCCATTGCTAGGCACCATATGTCAAGATGGCCTCTTATTGTCAACCACATCTTACTAGGCATAGGAATTGAGGTCTTGAAGTCTTTTCAAGCCAATGTACCTTGAATATTTGTTCAATATTTTTCTAGGAGGAGCTAGGCCACAGGGGATTTTCTACTAATAAGAATTATACATAAAAAGAGATTTCATCACTAAGCCATTTCTAATGTTTGAAGAAGAATCTATTTCTGAGGGAAAAAAGTCATGAGAATGGTTCTCCATTTTTCTACAGTTTATGTCTTATAATTACTCAAGACAGACACATCCTAGCAAGCATATTAAAGATCTGGAATTTAGATCACACCATAAGTCATTCATATCCAATACACAGCAGCACGGCCTGCATTTTAAAGTTTCAGCTGGCTTTGCCTGTGAATGATGAATGCACGCACATGTTTCAGAGCCATCAGTGAAGTTTTGCCCCTCTTCCTACTTACTGAAAGCAGGACTAAGAGTATAGCTCAGTGGTAGACGACTTGCCTTGCATGCATGAAGCCCTAGGCACACTCTCCACTAACACCAAAACAATGAAAAAAGAATTAAGGCATATGTCTACTAAATAGCATTTTCAAGGTTAGTCAGGAGTAAAGACTATTTTGTTGTCAGCACCACCACCAAACTGCCCTATAAGAATTTTCTTAACGCTCATACCCATATATTAATACTACTCTCACTTTTGGTTAGAGAAGCTTCTCTTTTCAGATGTCTATGACCACTAGGATGACACAAAATGCACCATAGTGCTGAGAAGAAGTGATAGAGGAGTATTCAGCCCCAAAACATCTCTATCATACATTCCAAGGTTCAGGTTCATTGTGAAAGAGATAGCGGAAAGAATGTAAGGGCCAAAGGAAGGGTAGGAATGCTTACAATGCACTCTTCCAGACACAAAATGGCCTGGATATCCATGATCTCACAGTGCCTGGTACTACCTCCACAAGATCCTCTAACAGGAAGAAAAGATGCTAACACCAAAATAAAGAAGAGAGACTAATTGAGAGGGGTAGAGGGGATATGATGGAAGGTAGATTTGTGAAGGGGAAAGTGGGGAAGAGGAGGGATTATCATGGTTTATTGTCTATAATTATGGAAGTTGTCAATTAAAAAGTTAAAAAAAAAGATTTCAGCCGGGCATGATTGTAGAGAGCCGAGAGGTGACATCCGGCCTCAGCCCTGGTGAACAAGTAGAATAGCGCATGTGCAAGTGGCAAAAGCGCGCCAAGTCACTGCCCAGCCCGGGCATATGAGCGTCATATGAGCGCGCAGCCAATCAGCAGAGTACACGCCACCTAGGGGCTATATAAGCGGCGCCATTTCGGGGCTCTGGGTCTTCCTCTTTCATCTGTTCAATAAACGCTTGCTGCAGAAGGATCCTGGTGTCCGCGTGCGTTCTTGCTGGCGAGACGACTACGCGGGCTACAACTGGTGCCGAAACCCGGGACGCCGGGTGCCTGTCATCGCCGGCGCCGAGGAGACCCCCCATTCACGGGGAAGGATTCAGAACTGCAGGACTGAGGTAGGTTCTGAGAGGCATGTTTGGTCTTGACTTGTCTCATCTTTCATCCAAATTGGTAGGAGCAATTTTCGCTCTCCCTATTGTGATGGTGGCTCTCGTTCTCTTCTTTGTGAACATGGGAGCCTCACATTCGGAGCTACAAGACAGCATGTCAGAAACAGAACGGGATAAAAGTTTAGGGGCCCTTGAGGAAAAAGAAAAAGACGTCTCTAAGAAAAAAGGCCTTTCCGCGGACGCTAAGTCCACAAAAAGAAAAGACAAGAGAAAAGACGCCCTGGGAGAGAAACATGAGAGGGAAAAAAAAAGTCCAAAAAGGAGGCTTCTTTATCCGATAAAAGAATTGGAGGCTTAGGAATTGATAGCTCAGAGTCTGAGGATCTTAGTCCCTCCGAGGAGGAAGAATTAGACGGTGAAGCGGCTCACTATGGGGAGGAGAGATATTATTTTGATGAGCTACCGCAAAATCAAAAACAAAAAAAGATAGGAGATAAAAACCACGCGGCTTTTCAATCTGCCGCCCCTATCATTCCCAGTGCTCCTCCGCCTTATGCCGGCAAGCATTGTTCAGATTCCTTCCTTTCAGAGGGGGACAGAAGGAGGTGCTTACAAGCCTTCCCGGTGTTTGAGGCTGCAGATGGAGGCCGCGTTCATGCGCCGGTAGAGTATGCCCTCATTAAGGAACTTGCTGAATCAGTTAATAAGTATGGAGTAGATGCTAATTTTACAGTCATGCAGCTTGAGAGACTCGCCACTATGGCAATGAAGGAAAGACTACAGAGGACCTTGTTGGAACTGGGCTATTGGAATAAGGGCTGGCTGCGTTCTGCTGCTGAGGTCCAGAGAGTTTGATTAAGGTTAAATTTGTAATGGACTGATGTGCTTGGCTAAAGATATTGGACTGAGAGATTTAAGATTTTAAGCTGGAAAACCTCAAGCAAGTTAAAATTACAGGCACTGAGACTGGTTTTAGGTTACTGAACCTGCTATTGTCAAACATATTAGCAATCTTAAGGAAGATGTTCCAACTACTTTACATTAAAACAATGGAAAGGATGCCTGAGGAAAGGCTATCATAGAAATGCAAACACTTTTGGAAAGAGTTGACTGGAGGAGGAACCTGCTTTTCAAGGCTATTGAACTTGAACTGCAGAAGTTTGATGTTTGTTTGATGGTGGTTGAGTTTGCATTGTTTTAGTCTCTCCTTGCTTTAATCCCAGAGGAATTCGCCCATTACAAATTTGGCAGATGGATGTTACTCACGTCCCATCTTTTGGCAAATTACAATATTTACATGTTTCCATTGATACTTGTTCTGGAGTTATGTTTGCTTCCCCATTAACCGGGGAGAAAGCAGCCCATGTTATTCAACACTGCCTCGAGGCGTGGAGTGCCTGGGGGAAGCCCAAAATTCTTAAAACTGACAATGGACCAGCTTATACTTCTCAAAAATTTGGACAGTTCTGTCACCAGATGGGAATGACCCATTTGACAGGTCTCCCATATAATCCTCAAGGACAGGGTATTATAGAACGGGCTCATCGCACTCTAAAGTCTTATACTCTTAATTTTTTTAAATTTGGACAGTCAGGGCCATTCGGCGGCTGACCGTCATTGCTCAGAGCCTAACAGGCCACAGGAGATGGTTAAGTGGAAAGATGTTTTGACTGGTCAATGGAGAGGCCCGGATCCTATTTTAATAAGATCCAGGGGAGCTGTTTGTGTTTTTCCACAGAAAGAAGACAATCCATTCTGGCTACCAGAACGCCTAACACGTAGACTTGTGAGACCTGACGAATCATCGAGATCCTGTGCGGGAGCCGAAGAAGTGGACAAGATCCATTATAAAGACCCTACTCTACTAGAGTTGACCCCTCCCTAGCTGTGGGCCTGACATCCTGGATTTCTTCAGCCTTCTCTTTCTTTAAGGAATGGGTGGGAGTGGCGCTGTTTGGTGCAGCCCTCTGTTGTGGCTTAGTGTTCCTGCTTTGGTTGTTCTGCAAGCTCAGAGCTCAATAGCAATGTGACAAGGCCGTTATTGCGCAAGCACTTGTGGCTATGGAACAGGGATCATCTCCTGAAATTTGGTTAATTAATTAGACTGAGACCCTCAGTCGATGCACTTCAGGGGTTTAGCCCATTGCACTGAGTCGATGGGAGATCTAAGTCTAATCAGCCCTTGCCTAAGTGGCTGCAGCACCAAAATATGAGATTGACAGCCCTTGCACCCCCAGGAACAATATTCCATTGCACGGGGATGGGTGTTAACTCCCCTTTTTGTCTCTCCCTTGGCCTTTGCACTCAGAGGACTTGTCTCCATTGCACCTGATAAGGTGAGGGAGTGAGCTCTTGATCGCTTATTCCCCAAGGAAGGAATTTGCTTGATCGAGCATAGGGTTGTTTGGTGCCGCGCTGGTTGGGCTATGAGGCAGTTGTCATCTTATTAAAACAAACAGGGGGAGATGTAGAGAGCCGAGAGGTGACATCCGGCCTCAGCCCTGGTGAACAAGTAGAATAGCGCATGTGCAAGTGGCAAAAGCGCGCCAAGTCACTGCCCAGCCCGGGCATATGAGCGTCATATGAGCGCGCAGCCAATCAGCAGAGTACACGCCACCTAGGGGCTATATAAGCGGCGCCATTTCGGGGCTCTGGGTCTTCCTCTTTCATCTGTTCAATAAACGCTTGCTGCAGAAGGATCCTGGTGTCCGCGTGCGTTCTTGCTGGCGAGACGACTACGCGGGCTACACATGATGGCACATGCCTTTAATCCCAGGACTGGGGTGGCAGAGGTAGGAGGATCGCCATGAGTTTGAGGCCACCCTGAAACTACATAGTGAATTCCAGGTCAGCCTGGGCTAGAGCGAGACCCTACCTCAAAAAAAAAAAAAAAAAAAGAAAGATTTAAGAGAAGTATCTAGCTGTATTTTCCATAATGGAATCCCATCTATCAGTTGCTTCTCATGAAAGCATTAAAGTCTCTCTCGCTCCCATCTTTTCCAACATTTCTATGAAAGAAAAGTTTTGTTTCTTTGAAACCAGTTTCATTGCTCCAAAGACTAGTAGGATGCAGGGCACCTCTGCCTAGCCTGTGCTCCCTCCACTGATGCTCAAGGACAAGATAATCCTGATGCTTCCAGTACTCCTTTTGAAAATGCAATCTACCTGCATATATCACTGGCCACATAAAATAGGAATGAGGTGGCGAATGTGTCTCAGTGATAGACCACTTATGTAACATGCATAGGGTCTGAGTTCAATCCCTAACACTGCAATAAAATATATCATATATGTGGGAGAAACGATAAAAAGTGCTTAGGAATGCCAGAACTTCCTGTTAAAGATGGTAGATAAGCTACAAAATCATTATTATAGATTATAGAATTGTACTGACATTATGATGCAATCTAGTAAAATTTTCTAATTTTATAAATAAAACAATGAAATTCTAGGAAGAGAAAAAATGCAGTTGCAAGATGACACAGTAGGCTAATAGAGCAGTACTAGCAGTGATAGTTTAGTCTAGCCAGGCAGATCAGAAGAGCATCTTCATGGTACAAATGAAAGGCCCTTCATCTCTCATCCAGACACATGACTCAAGATCTTATCAATGTCTGAGTGATAACAGAAAAGTAATAGTGATGGTAAGATCTGAGTACATACACTTGGTATCTTTATGTATGACTAGGCTTTTAAAATACAGAAAAGGAGCAAGAAGCCCCATAGAGAGGGAGAAGCCAAGATATCATTTGTGCATATGTCTCTAAAATATTGCATTGGAAATCAAGTCCCAATGTGAAAGTATTAAGAAGTTGATCTTAGATAATTAAGTCATGAGAATAGTAATTTCATAAATAATGTTATGTGCTTTGTGAAGATCCTAGAAGGAATTATCCACACCCATTTTGTCTTTCTGCTTTCAGCCATTGAAGATGCCACAACAGAACCTATCTTTGAAGCTGACAGCAACCTGAGCAGACACAAAACCTGCCTCCAGGATGGTGGAAACTAAATTCCTATTCTTTATAAGTTACAGCCTCAAATATTTTGTCAAAACACCTAAAAAAAAAAATCAAGATACCGGGTTTGGAGGTTATAAGGTTGTCAAAACAGCGGGGGGTGGGACTTCATTTATCCTAAAACCTAGAATAAAAAGGCAGCTGTAGACAAACATGTAAACCTAAGCTGCAGGGGTACAAAGGGGCCTAGAACAGGTGTGGGGGAAATAACTGCTTTCCAGATGATATGAGCCTGAAAATTTTACTAGTTGGAAGGTTAGGATCACTCAAGGACAGGGGACTTTGTATAGATACGTGGTGTTAAAAGGAATGGTTTCATACTGTTAGTGTGGATGCTGCCACTGTATATAAAGATGGAGGACAGAGCTATTTGTCTACTCACAGGGAGTTGGATGGACTGATGGACATTTTAATGGGAGACAGAAACATGCTGGTGGGAACACAGTATCTGAAGACAAGGACATAATTTGTCTTTCATATTTAGCAATTTCTCGGTTTGGGGATCCATGTGTTTATCATTTTAGTTTAATTTTCTTATATTATATCTTTTGCAGTGTTCCATCAGTAAAAATCCAGTGACAATTTCTAGGTATCTAAAAAAGATTTAGAAATAAATGTAATAATGGCATTGGTTTTTTCTGTGTTTATAACCTTGTCCTTGTTCTTTAAATCTTGTATATAGCATTTTCTTTATCATTAACTTCTGAACAGTATGTGATTCTCTGGCCAAGTGTGCCTTGGGAGAACATGTTTTGTTTGGCTAAGGTTTATTGTTCCTGGAGACCATAGTTTGGAGATAATTGTTTTCTTGCTTCCCATTTCATTTTGGTTTGCCTTACACAACATTTTAACTTTTTTGCTTTTTAGGAACTTCTAATGGCAAAAATTACTCTTTCTTTATCCAACATCAGGGTTAGGAGCCATACTCTTTCTTCAGTGTCTTTTGGAAAGTGGACTTGAATTAGTGAACAGAAAGCAGTATTCACAACCATTCATGACAGACGGGAAGGCATCCTAAACATCCCTTCCCCATCAAGATCTGCATGAGCCCCACTGCTCTGCATTATAGATGAGGAACATGTCAAATGGAAGAACCGTTACTGCAGAATGGATGACTAGACTCATGCAAAAAAAGATACTGGAGCAAAATGCATTCAGGAATGAAGATGCTAGAAGTGCCTCATGATTTCCTGCCATTTACACTTTTAAGCAGGGCTGTGGTGATAGCTCAGTGGATCAAACACATTCACTGCTCAAGCTGGAGCTCCTGAATTTGATCCCCAGAGTCCATGTAAAAAGCCTGAGGCAATACAGGATTCTGTAATCCCAGCATGCTGACCTGCTGACAGTGATTGTAATATAGGACACAGAGATAGGAGAATTTCCCAAAAGCTAATGGCAAGCTCAGAAAAGAACAGTAGATTAAGGTAGGTCTTCATCATACCCTGTCCAGGGTCTTATGGCTCAGGTGTTCCCTCTAAGGGCCTGCTGAAGGTTCAACCATTTGGTCTACCTTTTAAGATGTAGAATTTTATGATACTATTGCCATTTGGGTCTAGATTTGTGCCTCCCACCCCCTCCCTTACCCTCCCCTTCCTCCCCACCCACCCTATTGTCTAGTCCTCGAGATGCTTGCTGGGTACGTTGGCATCTTGGGTAGATTCAGGTTAGGTGCTGTAGATGAGTGAGACTATGTGGCAATTTTCTTTCTGTGATTGGGTAAGTTCACTGACAATGATCTGTTCCAGGTTCAAACATTTTTCTTCAAATTTTATTGTGTCATTCTTTCTTACTGCTGTGTCTTCTACAGCTTCTATCCCTCTCTATCTCTGTCTCTCTTCTCTCTAACTCTTTTATATTCACTATCTTTTTCTTCCTTTTCTTAGTGGGCACTGACCTGTAACTCCCAGTACCAGCATATGGCCTTCATCCAAAATGAGCTTTTGATCAGAGAAACCTACAAGGCTTCCTAAAAGAAAGACAGATTTCTATCAGAGTACTTGATGACCCACCAAAGGTTAGTGATAAGACCCTACTGCTGAAGACACCATATGCGGTTGACACATAAAATGGAGATACATGGCTGGAAGTTGGAAGAGAGTCAGTCCCCAGACAGTCAGCGCGTCTAGTGGCAGAAGGTGCTACATGGGCGACTGGGGGAATATGACCAATATCTGCCCAAGCAAGTCATGGTCTAACCTACTTAGCAGCAAATAACCTGTTGTGATGCTCACACAAGTGCCACAGTGGTGCACAGCCATGGTGGGAAACCAACTGCTCTTGATTTGGCTAACTGATCCCCTCAGTGGAGCATGACACATAGCTGGAGCTGGGAAACAAGTCAGAACCATATCCAAACATGAGCCCACTCTCCATTATAAAGCTACCACCAATCATGGGCTACTAGAGGGCCTACACCTATTAAATTCTCTATTAAAAAAAGTAAGGATTATCCCATTTGTCTGGTGCTAACTTTACTCTCCATTGGAGAATCTGCTTCTCTTTTTCAGATAGACACAGATCCTAAGGAGAGAACCATCCAATCATACCTCAAAAGGGCCCCCGCTGAAACTAAGAACAATTGGTGACCTACCATATCAGATATCCAGAGACCCAGAGGCCCCCAACACCTCATCACTGAAGCAGACCAAAAATGAACCCAACATGGCTCAGGGAAATTTTACAGAACAGGGGGTGGAAAGAATGCCCGAGCTACATGTTGGGTCATGATATGCAGAGACATTTCTCCTACCCATAACTGTGGGCTAACTCCACAATGCATGACCCATATACCTCAATAAGGAGGTGCCAGGGGGAGGGAGTAGTACATGGATGAGCCTAAGAATGGTACCAACTTGACTATATTCACTGAATAAAAAACTAATTAATTTAAAAAAATAATAAATTTTAAAAAATAAAAATAAATACAAAACATGTGGGCTGGCTATAGGTCAGTGGTAGGGTGCTTACTCAGCATGTGCAAGGCCCTGGGTTCAATACTCACCATTACAAATAAATAAATGAATAAATAAATAATATAAAAAGTGAATATAAAAAAGAAAAGAACAGTAGAGGGAGAACTCAGAGCAAGAAACCTTGCCTTAATTGAGGGTGCAGGTGAAGACAGACTGAAGAGTTGTACTCTATATACACACACCACACACACAATAAAATTAAATTAAATGGGCTGGGCGTGGTGGCGTATGCCTTTAATCCCAGCAGTTAGGAGGCAGAGGTAGGAGGATCGCCATGAGTTTGAGGCCACCCTGAGACTACATAGTGAATTTCAGGTCAGTCTGAGCTAGAGTGAGACCCTACCTCAAAAAATAATAATAATAAATAAAAAAAAAAAACTTCTATGCATCCATGAAAGCCAGTACAACCTAAGTTGATTTGACTACAAAATATTCCCCTTCTTTTTCCTCTTTCTTTCCTTAGTTTTCCCATCTCTTCCTAGCATACTGGACAGCAAACGACCTGCCCTGCCCTAAGTCCTGCCTCTTTCAAATAACATTGCTGAAACAGCATATCTCAAATGCAAATGCCCTGACAGTCTCAGCAGCCACATACTTATGCAGCCATCTTTCTTCTAAGCAGTTCAGGCTGTCTCAAAGATGTGAATGCATGACTCTTCTGGGGCACAAGCAGTAAGTCTAAATCAGTGACATGTACTCTGAATGAAGGACTGCTCAGTGCAATCTAACAGAATGCCTAACAGAAGCTGACTCAAGAAACCAGAGACTTGGAATCTCTGATCCCCAATAACCATGACTTGCCATGGTAGATATTATTCTCTATATGGCTTTAAGGCATCTTTTCCTGTAAGTTTAAGACCATGAATTTTAAAGCTGGAAAAAACCTTTAACCCTTGTTACTTGTCATCTTAGTTAAAAAAAAAAAAATCAAATGCAATTCCCCAAAATTAACATAGCAAGTAGCAAGGACATAAAAAAAGGGTAGGCCTATAATCCTGGCCTCTTAACCTTGGTCCAGTGTCTCTGCTGTTTTTATAGTATGCAATGCCTGTATCTTTCTGTGTTCTTTCTTTTGTATACTATATTTTATTTATTTGGGAGAGACAGAAAGAGGTAGAAATACATAGAGAGAATGGGTGTGCCCAGGCCTCTGACCATTGCAAATGAACTCCAGACACATGTACGAACTTGTGCATCCGGCTTATGTGGGTCCTGGGGAATCAAACCTGGGTTCTTTGGCTTTGCAGGCAAGTGCCTTAACCACTAAGCCATCTTTCCAGCCCTCTTTTGTACTTTTTATATCATCCTCCTTTCCTCTCTGCCTCCCCTCTCTCACTTGCAGAATATGTTATACAAGTTTCTTTCTTCTATCTTGCATCTATAACATATAGCATGACAAATTCAACTGAATTATAGGCACAAGTCATCTTATTTCAGAAAAGATATGACAGAAAAACAAGGAAATCCAGTTTTCATCTCTTTAAATCTACAGGTGGCTGAAAGTAGGCTTTCAAAATATTTCCCAGTAGATACATGCTGTGATGTTAATTTGCAGAGACGGCCATATTTGAATCCCAAGCAGTGGGCATGGCTGAAGGGCTGGGTCTCCATTTCCTGCAATGCTATGACTCGCATGTGCAGGACTAGAACACATCCCTGCAACAGCTTATATCTCATAAAATGGTTTAAGACACACGGTCCCATTTGATTCTCAGACTCCTATATCAAGAGAGGAAAAGGCATAGTTAATCCCATTTTGCATACAAACAAGACAGCTGCCCAGAGATTACATACTAAAGCTCAGGCTTCCACAATGAAGGGAATAGTCCAGATCTGAGCCAGGCCTGTTGTCTCCAAACCCTAATCTTTTCAGCAAGCCTCGTCTATTCTATCCACCCTGACCCTTGCATGTCTGTAGGACATGTGTCTCTATGGAATCTTTGAGGACAAGGTCAAACCTCCCTTATTCCTGAATCCCCCACAACTCCACATAGAAACTGTACTCTATAAAAGTTCATTACTGTGTATAGTTGCATCAAATAATCACACTAAATGGTATTGAAGTCCCAATACCATCCTTTGAGGTAAGAATGCCTTGTTTCATGGTATTTGAGTCACTAGATTTAAGGAACGAAGTTCTTACTCCAGGTAGGGGTGCCTCCTCACTCTTGGGTCTACACGTCGTATCTGTGCCAAACACAGCTTCTGCCTGCTTTCTGCTTGGGCCCTCTCATCCTCTAAGGTTTAGCTTAAGGCAGCCTGCTCCACTGCACCCTTCCTCGTAACTGTTTTTTGTTTCATGCATCCATGCGGAGCTCTCAATGTTCATAGCTTTCATTAAAATTTATTCTAAGGGGCTGAAGAGATGGCTTAGCAGTTAAGGCACTTACTAGCAAAGCCAAAGGACCCAGGTCCAATTCTCCAGTACCTACATGAAGCCAGATACACAAGATGGCACATGCATCTGGAGTTCATTTACAGTAGCTAAAGGCCATGTGTACCCATTCTCTCTCTCTCTCTCTCTCTCTCTCTCTCTCTCTCTCTCTGCTTCTTTCTCTCTCTCCTTCTCTCAAATAAATAAATAAATAAAAATTAAAATAAATTACCCATGGACTGAGGAGATGGCTCGGTGATTAAAAGGGCTTGCTGTGAAAGCCTGTCGAACAAGGATCAGATTTCCAGAATCCATGTGCAGCCAGGTGCAAGTAGCTTATATACACAGTGTCTGTATTCCTAATGACAATGAGAGATGGAGTCGGGAGAATCCTGAACCTTGCAGGCCAGCTAACATAATGTGCACAGTGGCAATGATAATGAATAATAATAATAGCTTCTATCTCAAATAAAGCAGAGGGTAATGATTGCAACCCCAAGGTTGTCCTGTGACCTCCACAAGAAAATCATGGTGTGTGACACATAACACACACACAAACTAGACTAGCATTTTATTTTCTACCCCTTGCCAGCTTTGCTCATCCTATACCCAGTAATTATCAAATTAATGCCAGCTGTATCAACTTGCCCAGCATCATGGTTCTGGGCTGCAACACAGTTCTGGGTTCCATCTCAGTAGACACTGTTGCCAGTCTTAGCCAAGAATCTCCCACCTGTGTGACATAACCCAGGATGCATCCTCTCCTCAGCTAAAGGCACAGCCAAATGTAAAGGGGCAACACTTCAACTCTAAGATGAAGCTTCCTTATGACCTTGGGATGTGAACAATGGACAATTCTGTTTCCTGTCACATTGTGCAGTCTCTCAATCCAATGAGCATGTTCAGTTTTGCATTAGTACAGGGTAAGCCCCTACCTCCCCTGCACCTGTGAGTAGAGTTCTCTGGCTTCCAGACAGCCCTGCTCAGTACAACATGTGAATGCCTAGGGATTGCCATGAACTCACAGAGCTCTGGGCTTGTTAACTGTTTGTACTGCACTGCAGCATAGCATGAAGCCTGCCCACTCTCGGCATGAGGATGGCTCAGCAGTCAGTGATGTGGAAGGAATGATTAAAAGCTGCTGAAAGTGCTGAGCCCATGGCCTTAGCCAAGTAAGCTTATAATGATGGGGTAGTGACAGTATGTGCATGCATGTGCACGTGTGTGTGTGTGTGTCTGTGTGTGTGTATGTGTGTGTGTAACAGAGAGAGAGAGAGAGAGACTTTAAAATGCAAAAGGGCTCCGCTTATTGAAAAGCTTCTGAGTCATAGCTGCAATTTCTGTTCTCTTTTAGAACTGTATTTTTCTGGTTGTTCTTTAACTCAGAGAACTAAAATCATACACTGCATGCTCACACTTTGGTCACAGAAGCCCCTAAAGGAAATAAGCCACAGAAAAACAGACCTAAGGCTGAGCTGTGGGAGATGATTTTACAACCTGCCTCTGGAAAGCCCTACCTCCTCTAGCCCCACTCCACATCCCAAGTCATTCTGCTTCAAATTCCCCATTCCTCTCTCTTCCTCCTCAGTAAAACTGGTCTTCATGGAAAGCTGTCCTTGGTCAATTGAACTCGTTATTGGCCCACACTTCCTCAGCCCTCCCCAAACCCTGAGAATGATACTTATGTGAGGCCCAGTTTCTCAGCACAAGATGGAAGTCTCAGGCCTGTGTCAACCAGATGGAGCTTGTCCATGTTTCAGGTATCCCATCCAAACCCTTTGCCAGCCTCTACGCAGTCCTATTTGCCCGGGTTGAGGTCCTTTGCCTGAGATCAGAGTAACTCCTGGTCATTTACTAGGAGTCTCTAGGATGTGATTTTTTTTTTTTTATTTTGTCAGTTGTTGGTCATCTGTACATTTTCTTTTCTCCTTTTGGTTCCATAAACACTTGTGGGTTACATATTATAGCCACAAACTCAGTTCACTACAGGAAGGTCAGAATGAGAGTTCACCATAAATCAGAACTAAAATGACAATATAGGTATGCTGGAACCTGGGAGCATGGGAGAGCACCTGCTGAGCCCTTGGTGAAGTCTCACAACATAATCTGAGTATCAAGGAGCAAGACTCTGAGATTGTATGACTCCAGGATTAAGAAATTATGGCAGTCACACACATTACTAATCTATATTAAATAATCTGTACAGCTTTTAGATGAACTGCATATGGGCCTAAGAAAAAAAATTGTTTGGAGGGAGCAGGTTGAGGTTAACCTAGAGCTAGGTCTTGAGCCTAACCTAAGGTCATATGGTTATTAGAGGAACAACTTACAACAAACTAGAGCTGGCATAATGGGAGGTATGCCCACCCCAGGCTCAGTCATTATTGACTGGCATACATGAAAGTAACACTAACGTTGAATCTGCTGGGATTCTAGGGGTTCACAGAGTGGAAGAGGGGGAAGAAAAGTGGAATTTTCACAACAAGGACTGAGAATTGTGATACAGATACACTGAAGTTAGGACACTGAGTCAGAACTACATTCTCACACTTTGGTCATAGATGATTGGTTTGAATAGAAATCACTGAAGCAGCTTGTACATTTCCTGAACAGCAAATGACATGAGTTGTAATCCATTTGTAAAGTTTACACACACTCACCTTCCAACATTCTTGCCTTTTTTATCACTACCTTCAATACCTAAAGCATGACTTAGTTCTCAACAAAGCTCATGAATGTTTGACAATATGTCAGTGAGTGAATGGGTTATAAACTTGGGGAGGCCATCACTTTCAGAGTGGTACATATTACTCAACAGGCCACTGTTTATGCTTGAGCTAAGTTAGGGATTCATATTACAAATCTATCACCATGTACACAGTGTTGCCTGTCATATTGGAAAACAACTATTTTGTGGATTAGGCTTTCCTCCACCTTGCCCCATGTACCCATTCCTTAGGATCAAAGACATTAGGCATGTTTTGCATCTTTTTATTTCATATAAAAGACAGCTTCTTTAAGCTGTATAATAAATCACACATACTCACACTAAAAGTAATAAAGTCTGATCATGCAAGGGAATATAGAACATTGAAGGTCAGTTACTATTGAATATGCCTTATCCCAAAATATTAATGGGTTTATGAATCTGGAAAAGCCAAGAGATTTATGGATGTTCTCAGGGTATAACCTTAGTGTGTCCTCCCAAGGCAAGTCTGTATTGTAATGAGTTCTCCTGGGAAAGTGAGTAGGTAACACAAGGATGCTTCATCCAGTCTTCTACTGAGCTCTTGGCTGTGCCCTCAGAAGTATAGCCCATGCTTGAGCCCATGTGCTCCTTGAATGGATCTTGGCACTGAAGGCCAAGAGAGTGTTAACTGATCTTTCTCCTCTTGCACTGTGTTATGAAGGTTGGTCTTACAAGAGGTATCACCAACCTCCTTCCAAGACATGTCTTCTGACTACTAAAAGACTACATTTGCACATCTTCCAGGTATATTGGAGCAAGACCATGTAGCTGGCATTTACCTCCCTGTTTCTGACAGTAGCTCCTTTCAGCAAGACTAACCATGCTACAAAAGACTAGAGAAGCTTAGCTGCTCCAAACTCTCACTTTGCAGCTAAATAAACTTTGCCCACCTTATCCCCACCAACAGGCGGTTGTCTACATCTACACATAGTTAGCACTGCTGAAAAAACAGCACCAACCTTCTGCTGGCACAACTGCCCTAGCTTCTCTGGCACAGATAGCACTTCCTTTTCCCTAGCAGCTAAAATCTAGGCTTTCCTCTGACACATGGAAGGTCCTTTTTTTCATTTTTTACTTGGTTATCTTTTGTAAGAAAATAAAATGCACCCATAATCCTGATAAATCCTTGCATAACAAATAGTTTAAGTATTGATGTCTCTCCACTGCTCATTTGTTTTAGCTCAGAATATCATAGGGGAGACTAAAGTTGAGGGGGTGACATCAGCTATTCTCTTTTCCTTGTGGAAACAAACTCTTCCACAAAGACTAATTCCTCTCTGTTCCATGAGGACAGAGGCACCGTGGGGCTAAGAGTGTTAAGTCTAATTTGTGTGTCAAACAGCTCACTGAGATATATGCTAAGCTGCATGAACTTCAATCTATCTTTTATACACTAGGAAAAAAAAGACATCCCATGCCCTGCATGCATTCTACAGAGCACATTTCTCCACTAGTCCAGATCTCAGAATGGAAGTGAGTCCCTATGAATAACACAGCATTCTTTATGGATATTTTAAGTCTTGCTTTTGACATTTAATATGCTGGTTTGTTCACTTTGTCTCTTCAACTCCAGTTTGCACTCCTCTGTGATGAGGATGATAGAGTTTAATTTTTCATATCCCTGGGAGTTCTCAGTTCAAAGCTTAGTGCATAGCAGGTGCCCAATCCATCTCTATTCAATGAAACATTAGTGGAAAAACTCTGATACCTCCTAGCAATCAAGTAATTTTCCTTAAAGTGTTGTCATCACAGTTCAACCACATATAAAGACTGTTGTAACCAAGGAAACATCTTTCCCATCCTAGTTAAAACAAATCATTTCAGTTTCTAAAACCTTCCCTAAATACTTCTATTTCATTATTTTTCTCATATTTTTTTTTCCTGCTAGACAGTTTATAAAAGCACTTATAAGGACTTTCAGAACCACAAGCCTGGTAGTTCTGATATCCCTTTCTTTCTTTCTTTCTTTTCTTCATTTTCATTCCTAATCACTAAGTAAACATGCTGCTTTTAGACACAGTGACACCTAAGACTGGCAGAGTCTCAAATGAGTATTTTTGTACCAACAGATCCAATGTGTATATGATGTAGCTGAGCTTCTGAGCTCCCTGACTATCCCTAGCTGCAGCATATCCTATACTCTATCTCAGGCTTCTCAGCACCACACTCCTGTGACTGGACCATGGCCCTTTTACCCCTTTCTGTGCTGCATCATTCAAATCCAGATGTATTTATTGTTGTTTGAATCTGGCTCAGAGAATTACCAGATAAATGCAAATTTTCTCTGCATTGCCCCTTCTATGAATTTATCCACTTTCCCACCCCTACAATCCTATTGTTGACGTATTACCAAACTTCAACTAATTTTACCAAGTCTTTTAGGATATCTCAGTGGGCTTTATAGGGAGTTTAATTTCCCTAGTTCCCAACTGACCTGAAGCATTTCCTCATATTCATTCTCTTTTCCTAACCTCAACCAACCTTATGACAGTTTGGTTCACCAAAGCTATTGTAGATCTGCCATGGGTAACATGAGGAAACCCAAAAGAAAAGGAATGTTAAGACGCTCTAGTCTGACTTGGAAAATGGCTGAAGCAGTAAAGCATTTCCTTCCCAATTATGAGGAACTGAGCTTTAATACCCACCCCAGTACACAATAAAGCCACACACCTTCAACCGCTGTGATGATAAAGAAGAGACAAGATTCCTGGCTAGCTGGATCTGTGAACTCTAAGTTTAATGAGACACATTATCCCAAAAAATAAGATGGACAGCTATTAAGGAAGATACCCAGTGTTGACCTGTGTAGTGCTTTGAATTAGTTGTTCCCCACAAATTCATGTGTTCTGAATGCTTGATCCTCAGCTGATGGCAATTTGGGAGGTAGACCCTTTCTGGAGGAGGTCTGTCACTGGGGGTATATCTTGATAGTTTATTAGCCAGTG
This sequence comes from Dipus sagitta, assembly GCA_036346955.1. Lineage (NCBI taxonomy): Eukaryota > Metazoa > Chordata > Mammalia > Rodentia > Dipodidae > Dipus > Dipus sagitta. Next base: position 58,658,604 of record CM070773.1, read on the forward strand.
CTTGCCATTGTTAATTCAGTTCATTCTCCTGCTGCTGTTGTCCACCTGACATTGTAAAGGAGGTGACATCCAGCCTCTGGTCTACCATCTTTTCCCTGTCATCATGGAGCTTCTCCTCAAGTCTGTAAGGCAAAACAAATCATTTCCTCACACAACCTTCTTTTGGTCAGGTGTTTGTCCCAGTAATGTGAAAGTAACTGCAACACTGCTAACTTCCACACATATGTGCACACAAACTTGTGCCTACACACATTTGAATACACATATACACCGTATGCATAATACACATACACACACAATGCAAAAACAGATGTTCTAGTTCTGCTTTATACATGAGAAAACCAAGATACACAGAGGCTAAGGAAGTTGCCAAAATAAGCTAAAAGCAAAGTTGGAATTAAACCACAAATCTCCCAACAACCAGTTTTACATGCCAGTACTTTTAAAGAAATAGAAAAAATAATGTAGCATTTGATATTGATCTACAATTATCTTATAAGAGAACTGCCAAACCTGATACAGATTTCTCACAAACAAATGCCTCAAGTCCAAGATATTTGCAAATTGAAGATTGATTTTTCAGTAGTTCTTATGACATGGATATTAAACTACAGCATATAAAAACTCTGAGTGTTGTTTGTACCTCAGGAGACCAACAACTCAGCCTTTTCACAGTAGATGGTTACATAAGAGAAACTCTAGAAGCCTCCAAGGCCCTATCATCCATTAAAGATAAAAATAGCAATGAAGAAACTTAAGACAGAATGGTTTTTGCCATAATATTAAAGAAAGAAATTTGCAACAAAATAACATTGAGTTAGTTTAATAAAAGAAATGGCTCTTTTAAAATCCAGATCTGTCAACTTCAATCAAATGCAATAAGTTCATAAGAAATAAACCTCCTCTCTACCATAATGAAATCATTTGAATTTATACAAATCCATACAAAGTCTTATATGCTCAAAACTTCCTTGAAATACTCTATTTTTATTTAAAATTATGATTCATAGATTTACATTTATAAATTTATCAATGCTTTAATATAAGACTAAAAATATCCCTAATGTCAACAAAACCACATTTAGAAAGATTGAGAATGCTTTATGATCTCTGTGTGTGCATGTATATTTGTGCATGTGTAGTATACATGGTACAATATATGCTATGTGTACACATGTAGTGTATGCATTTGTGTGAGCCTTGTGCACATGTATGCAGAAACTGGAGGAGGCTGTCAGGTGTTCATTTTTTTTGAGACCAGGTCTCTCACTGAACCTGGAGCAGTTAGCTTTGGTGAGCTTTGGTAATCATCCTGCCTCTACTCCCTCTCAGCTCTGGGGTTACAGGAATGCATGACCACATTCAGATTTTCACATAGATGCTAGAGATTGAACTCAGGTGCTCACATTTGTGTAGCAAGTGCTCTTACCCCTAGGGCCATCTCTGCAGCCCAAATATTTCATATTCTTGCTATTACTTAACAAAACACAAACTGCTAACAGTTCAGTCTTGTGTTTTATCAATAAAAACCCTTGTAGTCCTCATATTTGTCAAATTTATCCCATAAATCTCACAATTATATCTTTCAACTCCCCATTATACCTACCTTTTCTGTATTCGTGGAAAATAGACAATGCACATTGAAAGACATGTATTATCCCTGAATTTGTGCTCTAAGATTCAAATACAGCCATCTATCTCCTGAAGATAATTATACAATGCTCTCTGTGGGTGCCCTTTCTCCCTGAGATGGTAGCTGGTAGCAGCACCGTGGTGTGGCAAGTGGGAACTGATGCTTTGTCAGCACTGGGGCAATGGGCTATTGAATCACTTGGAAAGTGAACAGCAATTTGTCAGGTCAGTGCTTAGAATATAAAGAGGTCTCTGCATGATATCAAAGTGCTTTCCCATACAAGCTATCTCAACTTTAAAGCAATAAGACATATTTTTAAACTTGATCTACTCTACTCATGGAAGAAGATAAAGGCAGTCTAGTACTCTATGGAAAGTACTATAACATTTTAGTGTACAATATTTTAACTCTCCTCCATTTGCATTTGGTTTATAGGCTTTTAATCTTTTTATTTACTGCTTCTTCAATGACTGCACATAAAATGTTAATCATATCTGGCTCTGTGAGGAATACTTTAAGGTGCATTCATATAGGAAATACTCTCTTAATCCTCACATGAGAAAAGTGAATCATGAGGGAGCTGAGCAACTTACCCCAAACATGGGGCAGAATATGAAGTCCAGCTGAAGTAGTCTGACTCTGGACACTCTGGGCTCAGCCACACAGCCTGTCCTGAAGGGAAAACACCAAAGACTATGCCCATGGTCATCAAAACAGTCTCTGCAGTTCTCAGGTCTCTCAGGAGAGTGTTCCCAACAAATGTGCTCTCTGATCTTTGCCCTCATATGTGTAAAGCAGAGAGAATGACTACTCTGCTTTCATTTTCAGGTAATGATAAGATTCAAAAGCAATAATGGGGCTGGAGAGATGGCTGCATAGTTAAAGATGCTTGCTTGCAAAGGTCCAGGTTTGATTCCCCAGTACCCACATAAAGCTACACACACAAAAGTGATAATATATACTCTTAGACAAACAAAAATCATAGATATAAACAATCACATGTTATCATTAGGGAATCTGTGTGGAAGACTAGCACTTTCAATAAATGATCAGGAAAAAAATAATCTGAAGTGAGTAAAATAAGAGTAACAGATCAAGGTAAAAAGGACTATGACCGTCCATGCTCTGGAAACACAATCCAAACATCAGAAAAATCACAGCTGAGGATCTCAGCTTTCCCAAAAGATCAGCGCTCATTGACACAAGTGTTTGTGACAGAGGCCTCACCCAATCACCCATACCTACCTCAACATGCTTGAGAACACATTTCCCCTCTCTTGTTGTCAGTTCTCAATTTGAGAAGCTCAGTCACAGCTCTTTCTTCTGAATCACACTGTATCACTAGAATTTTGAGCAACTGTCTCTTAAACCAAAGGTTTGCTTCTATAGAATAAAACCTCAATCACCCTAAGACCAAAAGTAAAGAAAAAGCAGGACAGGGTTACCAACTTCTGTGGGTTCTAGGTCTTAGAATCCATTCTAATATGTTATCTCGTGAACTACATGTCCATAGTCAGCCATGGTGCAAATCCTCACCCCCTCTCCTCAGAGGGAGATCCTTCCAAAATGCAGAAGGCTCCTTGCTAATGGATCTACATGCAGTCTCCTCCAGAATGATCTCACTGAGAAGCAATTTCACCACAAAGGTGCCTGTTCAAAAACATTATCACATAAAAGTCAAGTGCATCTCTTTTTCAGATAGATGTAGATCCTAAGGAGAGAGCCACCCCATCATACCTCCAAAGGGCCCCTGCTGAAAGTAAGAAAAATTGGTGAAAAAAAGCAAGGGTGCTGTTTTCCTGATGAACCAGATACCAGTAGAAGGGGGAAGGAGATCGACACAAAGAACAATCAACTCCTACCAAATCAGAGAGCCAGAGCCTCAGATGCCCCCAACACCTCATCACTGAAGCAGACCAAAAATGAACCCAACATGGCTCAGGGAAATTTTGTGGAAGAGGGGGCAGAAAGAATGTCAGAACCACATGTTGGGTCATGATATGCAGAGACATTTATCTTACCCATAACTGTGGGCTAACTCCACAATGCATGACCCATATACCTCAACAAGGAGGGGCCAAAGGGAGGGGGTAGGTCACAGATGAGCCTAATAATGGTCCCAAAGTGACTGTATTTGCTGAATACAAAACTAACTAAAAAAGAAAAAGAAAAAAATAATAAATATTTTTAATTTAAAAAAAAAAGTCAAGTGCAGTTGCTCATGTCTTCATTCCTTGCACTCAGGAGGCTGAAATGGGAGAATCACTGTAAGTTCAAAGCCAGTCTGGGCTAAAGTGAGATATTGCTTCAAAAATATAAAGAAAATAACATCAGTGTCATTGAGCTGTGATTACAATGATCCTCTGTAGTAAAACAAAACTATCATAGATGAGATGGCCATATCTGAAATGTTGTACCTGGCAGACTGAGCAGACTGATCAGTGGAACTGTTACTTTGGGAGGTCAGAGGTTCTCCAAAGGGCCGCCCTGAAAGTAAGACTAGGTAAAAGAAGTATATTTTAGATGGTAATGACTATGAACTAAGGAGAAGCTGCTTATTAATGGGAGAAAAATAAGTATATGCACTTAATGAGCATGTTGAGGACCTTCTGAGATAAAGTGGAGAGAGCTTCAGAAGGTTATGTGACCACTGACCCTCCTTAACTAGTCATTTCTTGGACTTGAATACCGTGGGACTTTCCTCCTTGGTAAAGCATGTTCCCAAAGAACACCCTCAGGCAGAGAAATGCATGTAGCAACTGTTTACAGGACAGACCTATGTCAGCCCAAAGGCTGTTAATAGAGGGCTAACTTTGAATAGCATATGAACAGAGGATTGAAGCTGAATGGGAGAGAAAGTTATTTTTGTTGAATGGTGCTGCCAAAGTTGAAGGGAGAATATCAAGAAAAGGAAGTCACTGTTCATAAAGGTAAGTAGGTAATAAAAGCAAGTGTGAGAGTATGCAGTCACCAATTTGTATGAAGCAGTGAACTCTTAAATTGTGATAAGTCGGGCTGGAGAGATGGCTTAGCGGTTAAGCGCTTGCCTGTGAAGCCTAAGGACACCGGTTCGAGGCTCGATTCCCCAGGACCCACGTTAGCCAGATGCACAAGGAGGCACATGCGTCTGGAGTTCGTTTGCAGTGGCTGGAGGCCCTGGCGTGCCCATTCTCTCTCTCTCTATCTGCCTTTCTCTCTCTCTCTGTCGCTCTCAAATAAAATAAATAAAAATTAAAAAAAATTAAAAAAAAATTGTGATAAGTCTGTGGATGCAGAGGACTGTTCTATAGTAGTTTCCCATGCATGCCATTATCTTTAATCTGCCATACCAGGTGTTTTCATGGACAGTGAAGAATATTTCATTCAAATCATCTCTTTTTAATAACCCAGCAAATAGAGAAATTAAAATGTGGGTATATTAGTCCATGTTTCAAAGTTAGAATTAGTAAATATTGGATTTTACAAGCTCTATGAACTTGACATGGTGGACTCAAATTCTTAGTTATGAAGCTTTAATTTTATGACTCAGATTTCTTCACTATAGAGAAGGAATACTATACATTGTAATTTATGATCCTTTCACAGCTATGACAGCTTTCCACACTCTGGAATGTTGTTTCTGAAATCTACACCTTTATCAAGTGAGCAGAAAACAGACCTCTAATGCTCTCTAATAAAGAAATAATCACCACCACAATTGAATCCAAGGCACTTCCAGTTCTAAAATATTGGTTTCTCCTCTAGCATGTTCTTTCTCCTTGTGATAGTCAACAATGTTAAATTATACATGAAGGATTTCTGAAGATTATCTAGTTCCCTTTGTTTTAATATCATGTTCACAACTCTATTTTAGGCATGCAAGTGCCTTAATCACTAAGCCATTTCTCTAGCCCCACAACTCTATTTTAAATCAATATAAGTTTTCTGATTTTTCTAGTCCATAACAAAGTTACAGTATACCAGATACATTTGCCAGCAAACGGATGGATGAGACCCATTCCTACCCTCAAAAGATCCATTGAGGTTTTGCAGGAGAAGAAATTTATAATTTGAGATCAACTTTTCAAGTGGGCATGGTATTTCAAGCTTGTAATTCCAAGACTTGGGAAGCTAAGACAGAAAGATCACTAAAAGTTTAAGGGAAGCCTTTGTTACAAAAGAAATCATCTTTTAGATGGAGTCTATGGCATGAACAGATATTCAGGCCAGCCCTAATTTCAGCAAAGTTGGCTCTGACATAAGACTTTGTGGCCACTGGAACAAAAGTTCCTTTAGTACTACAGTGTATCCATATGTCCATAAGCAAGTAAGCAATCTTTTTGGAGAAATAGTTCCTTGCTTACTACTCAATGTGGGAGAGACTGAACTTATAGCCACAAAACATTGGGGGTTTCCTTACCCATGAATTTGCAGACATCTCAGTGGGATATTGGATTGTCACACTGTGTAAAATCAACACAAAAAATTGAGGATACCAACCTTTGTCATGCCTTAATTACACAGTAAACAAGGACCTCCATTAAATAGTTTACTCATTTTCTAGACTTGAGTTTTACCTGTTACAAGTTGCTGGAGGAGAGGACAGCCTGAGTGTCATGGTTTGGCATTTTGCTGAAGCTGCAAAGATAACCTTAAATGTGTTATAACAGCTCTCATGCTCTCCAACCTGAGCTTTCTGTCCTGCAATTGCATTTTCTTTGTAGCTGCCTTATGTCTTCAAAATTAACATAGACTGACTGAGGCCTCTTGGTCCCCACAGTAAATACCAACAACTCCACTGAAGATCATCAGTGTAATAGGGGCAGGGAAGGGGGGGAGTCTATGTGTGCATCCTTTTTATTAAAAAAGACAGTGAATTTTTAAAAAATTAACACAGTCTACTCAGTGGAGAGGTGAATGTTGTTATCAAACACCCTTTGGTGGATTTTAAAATGCATATGCTTTCTCCTTGAAATTAAACTAAAAACCAAAACCCCATTTCATATCATTATGACAATTCCTGTGAAGCCCTATTAAATGTGATGCTACAGAGCAGAAGCTAATGGTAATTGCTGTTTAATGGCATTGAGTTCAGTTTCACAGCAAAGAACAGCCTCCAGAAATTATATTCCCAGCATGGTAAAATGTTTGAACCTGCTACCATATGTAGCTAGATAATGGAGTGAAAACAAAATTGTTAAATGGCCAAAGCAACGTTTTAATACTCATGGTATTTTAATACTCATGCTCTCATCCACTTGTGTCTCAGTCTTAGAATGTTTTTCGTTATACTGCATAGCACTAAGGATTAATGGAGACAAACTTCACAGCCTGTGAGACTTGCTGATTCTTTAATATTACTAAAAGTAATATAGTGCAATTGTGAAAAATACAGAATATACAAGTGTGGGTATGTGTCCTAGTAATTTCCTCTCTGAATGATGCTGTAAAAGTTACTTCATCTCCATGGGTTGGTTTTTGCTTTAAATGAGATAATATATTTAAAAATGCTTATCACAGCATCAGATCTGAAGCTAAGCTTACAACAAACAACACCTGCCATAATTATCAATTGCAGTTTACAAAGCTGCTTTACAGAGGCCCTAAAATAGTTAGCCAAAACTAGCAATGAGGAAAAGGGCTGTGACTAAGGGGAAGAACTAGTCCACCACGATGGTGATTGATATACATGTTCCCTTGTTAGTTCCCTAAAGAGATCTCAGAGGGATCTATTGTCAATCCCATGTGCTAAAACAGCTAGGCCTGGGAAGAAGAAAATCTGAGCCATGGAAGCCCAGCTGCCTAAGCCACAAGCAAGCCAGATAGTGGGAAAGGAAGGTGGAGATGCAAAGGAATAATTCATACCATGAAAATTTTTAGTGTGCACATGGCAAGTCAGAAGAAGTTTCCAACTCCTCCACAGTCACCTGGCTTGACAGAAATAATCTTTGCACCGGTGGATTGTGGGGAATGACTGTTTCACCATGGCTGTAAAATGATTTTCTGTCTGGAGGCAATAGTGAAATAACAAAATCTACACTAGAATCAAGTCTATTTTCAGGGATAAAATTTGGTTAACTCTGAAAGTCTCCAAATATTTTTCTTGGTTGGGGGGTAGATTTGGAAATATGTCCCCTGTCTAAGGCAGAGAGAGGTAAACACATGTTTTGCAGTTTGTGCCAGCTGTGCTACCTGCTTATCCGTAATATTGTAGTGACCAACATGCACAGCCTTTTCTCTTTCAAATGAAATAACAGGCAACTTTTACTGAGTACTTTGTTATCCCAGACACAAAACCTCTTTAAGAACCAGATGTAATTTGAATCTAAGCAAGCACAATCAAAATATTGTGAGCTTTCCTGGAGCCTCTGCAGCAATTCTTTATTTCACTGTGTGATGTCAGTAAATGTGAATGCTGTTGGGATTCTCACAGGGCCAGAAGCAGACAGGAGGGGTTCTGCAGCTTCATGGTCATGTGGCCTCCAGTGTTTAAACGACTTCATTTCAGATCATCCTTTTTCACTAAGCATCTTGAATAGAAGCCTGCAGCATGATTCTGTTCTGCTGATGCAGTCATGACCTTGATTTTCTACTCTTTGGCTAGCTACAGTGGTAGCATCAGCAAGATCTCTGCATTTGAAAACACATAAAGGAATCTTCATGTTACCCTGGGGACTCACTCTTCCTTGCAATACTGACAACTGATTTATGCCTTGGTATGACTGATAACAACTTGGTATGTGGCACATTTCATCTACAGATTAAAAAATTCTCTGCAAACTTTCTTTTGGCTTCTCCTAGCAGAATGGAAAGATATAGGAGCCAGATGTCTCTGGGTTAAATTACATGCCTGGTAAAAAGTATTGAAAGAAAAAAAAGAAATTAGATCTCACAGGAATTTTAAGCTTTTATTCCCTGAGTCATAATGCCACCTCAGGAAAGAAAAGGTATAAGAAAAAAAAATAATAATGGGCATGAAATACATGGGGAGAATTTCAGTACAATGTTTTCTTCAGTCTATTTGAGGCTTCAAAATAAATGCACTAGTATAGGTTGACTCCTATTATCTTTGTTATTGACCAGAGAACCTTTAAAAAGACTTAGAAAGTGAGGAGTTTTAAAAAATATAAAGCAATGTGGACATCTTTGTTTCAAAATCAACATTAACCTGGGAATCAGACTAAGTTCCAGATCTGTATTATTAGTAAAGGCCCACTGAAGCTGCAGTAAATCCAAACTCACCTTTCCCAAGATCTATCTTGAGAGAAGAGGTTCTAGAAGCCAATTAGGACAAGTATGGAATTATTCATTTTAGCAAAGAAAGACAAAAGGGGTCACTAGGAAAAGCTCAGAGCTCTTAGAGTAGCTGACACCTAGCCTTCTGCAGGAAAGTTTCCTAAATCTTCCAGTGGGCAACCTCCCAAGGGTGCCTTGGAAGTTCTGACTCAGCTCCTGAAGCTCTCATCCACATTATATTCACAGACAAGAAAACGTCAAGCCCTTCTGAAAGAAGAGTGGTAACCAGAAGCCTTAAAAACATTTCTAAATATCAATGGGCAATTTTGTTTTAGCACACCATGTGTATAAATCAGTGGGTAACAAAAAGAAAAGTATGAAGCCCAGTTCTGTCCTTCAGTATCTCAAAAGCTTGCCTTAGAAAAGAGACAAGTGCATCCAAAAAAGGCAACTGAAAACAAACTTATGCTGAATAACACATGAATAAAGAGCAATCTGTAGATGACAAGATGTGAAAGATATGAAAGGGTTCAGTCAATTAAAGATGAAAGAGAAGAGACAAGAGAAAACAAAGGCATGAGGGATCAGAGCAATGCTGAGGTATTAGGAAGACATAGGGGTCCCTGGAGGCAATAACAGACCATTTGTGGGAGGAACAGACAGTTCCTACTAGAGCAATGTAGGAGTGAAGTAGGAGAGAGATGAAAGGCCTGGGATGCCACAGTACGATTCAGGATTCAACACACACACAACACAGAGAAATAAGAAGAAATGAGACAGAAAACCTCCTATTTATGATGGAAATAAGTAAGTAAACTAGGCAAATTTTTTAATAAATGTTCAACATCTACTGACAAGAAAACTAAGAAATATTTCTGAAGGGTACAAAAATAAACTGCACACATAGGAGATCACATGTCCTTGGATATCAATAGCAATATAAAAATAATGGCAATAATCATTGTTGCAGTCAGGTCTGAATTGCTGGTAGAAATCATCCAACCAACAAAGCTTGTGGGAAAAATGAGGTTTATTTTGGCATACAGACTTGAGGGGGAAGCTCTATGATGGCAGGAGAAAATGATGGCATGAGCAGAAGGTGGACATAACCCCTCGGCCAACAACATAAGTTGGACCATAGCAACAGGAGAGTGTGCCAAACACTGGCATCAGGAAACTGGCTATAACACCCATAAGCCCACCTCCAACAATACACCATGTCCAGGAGGATTTAATTTCCAATTGCCATCAGCTGGGGAACCTAACATGCAGAACACCTAAGTTTATGGAGGACACCTGAGTCAAACCACCACATTCCACCCCTGAACCCCAAAAACTAATATCCATACATGATATAAAATATGCATTCAGTCCATCTTTAAAAGTCCCCATAGTTTTTATCAGTCCTAATGATGTTCAAACATCCCCATAATCCAAGATCTTTTAACTGAGCCTTAATACCAAAAAAATACCCCCCAAAAAAACCATACTGGCACAGAATAAACCTTCACACTGCAAAATATGGTATTAGGCATAGCAAAGAAATATTCAACCAATACAAGATTAAAAACAATCAGGGAAAACATCAAATTCTGTAGCTTCACGTCCAATAACTCTAGCCAGTGACAAATCCCCAAGTCTGATGATTATAACCAGCAATAAGTCTCTGGAGTTCCAATTCCACCCCTCTGGCTAGGCTACTCGCAGTCCTGGAAAACTTCATCAGGGCTGGCAGCAATCCTTATCAGACATCTTGTGGTCCCAGCATCCTCACTGGGTCTCCACTGCAATCCACAGTTCATCTTCATGGCCCCATAAAGGTCTTCATACAGGCAACCAGCAAACATGCTTCACACTACCCATGACCATTTCCAAAACACACTGTGTTGCACACAATGACCCTCTCTTTCCTGCATTTCTTATACTCCACAATACCAGGTAGGGTGCCAATTTGTTAATCCAGGGGGGGGGAACAAAGCAGACTTTGAAGAACAGGACACTCCTTGAACACCTAGGCCCCTTCAAAGAATCTACATTCTTTCTGTTGCCCCAGTGCAGGTCAGCTAGCCCAGTCTCAAAGGTTGTAATCTCTCAAATGCAGCTGAATGGGCAACAGTTCACCCAAATATTTTTCTTTCTGTGCCATACCCCTCTGCCCACACCAGTCCATTTCTACACAAAGCAACCCTGCACAACCTCTCAAAACATGGGCATAACAGCATACAAACTGCTAGCCCAGACCAGGCAAAGCTTTCTCACACTCATAAGCCAAACCTCACAGTCCATAGTTCTTACTGCATTCAGGTCTTTCAACTCTGACTAGAATAGTCCATCAAGCTGTACTTACAGCACTGTAAGGCATCTCATAGGCCAAGGTTTCAAATCCTTCCACATTCCTCTTGAAAATCAGCTCCAAAGGCCAAAGCCACACAGTCAGGTGTCTAGCAGCAATCCCACTCCTGGGTACCACTTTACTGTTGCAGTCAGGTTCGCATTGCTGATAGAAATCACCAAACCAAGAGCAGCTTGTGGAAAAAAAAAGAGGTTTTTTTTTGTTTGTTTGTTTGTTTTGGTTTTTGGGGTTTGTTTTTTTTTTTTGTTTGTTTGTTTGTTTGTTTTTTTTGTTTTTTGGCTTACAGGGTCAAGGGGGAAGCTCCATGATGACAAGGAAAACGATGACATGAGCAGAGGGTGGACATCACCCCCTGGCCAACATGAGGTGGACCATAACAACAGGATAGTGTGCCAAACACTGGCATTGGGAAACTGGCTATAATACCCATAAGCCCACCCCCAACAATGCACCACCTCCAGGAGGCTTTAGTTTCCAATTGCCATCAGCTGGGGAATCTAACATCCAGAACACCTAAGTTTAAAAGAGACACCTGAGTCAAACCACCACAGTTACTAATGCTGAGAGCTATGCCAACTTATAACTAAGATTATTATTAAAAATTATGTAAGGCCAGGTGTGATGATTCATGCCTTTAATCCCAGCACTCAGGAGGCAGAGGTAGGAGCATCACCATGAGTTCAAGGCCACCGTGAGATTACATAGTAAATTCCAGGTCAGCCTGAGCTGGAGTGAAACCCTACCTTGAAACAAACAAAACATATATATATATGGAAGGACTTCCAGGTAAGATGGTGGCATAGGAGCCATGCCAAACCAGCCTAGGGAGGGATTTAAGCAAAACCCCAGAAAAATACACTGTTCTTCTGAAAAGTGAAGGAGTATAGGTTATTCTTAGACACAGCAGAGAAGCTGGAGAGACCAAGATCCACCAGAAAGGAGGAAAATGGCCAGAGTCCCACTGAGGCACTTGCAGCCCACCTATCCATGCACCCACTCGGCACCGCCCTGCCAGGCATGCCAAGCTGTAGCAGCAACAGAGACCAAACAAGGGGATTTTTAAACTTCATCAGCCTTCTTGCAAAGTTAAGAAATCTGAATGAAAGACAGCTAAGATCAACTAAGGAGCTAGTGAAAGGAATACAGGTGGAACTACTTGAGCAACTCCAGAAATCTGAACTCTCTCATCCCCCATCCTCAGAACCTCTAACCTCTGGCACTCAGCCCCCAGTGGCAGCACTGCCAGCACAGCTGATCAGAGCTCCAGCTCCACAGCACAATGAGGGATCCAGGTGGGCACTCAGCATTGGTGAGATTGGAAGGCACTCCAAAAGGTAACGAGGCCAACACACACACACACACACACACACACACACAAAAAAAAAAAAAAAAAAAAAAAAAAAAAAAAAAAAAAAAAACAGATACATGAGCTCATCTCTCTTTCCTTGTCAGGGCAGGGTATGGGTTATATATTCTTGGTTGGCTTCACCATTTTAAATAACCTGTGTTTGGTTGTTGATGTTGAATATTGTTGCCTTTGATCTTTCATATTTATAGTTCCTGTGTCTTTTGCTTCTGTCATTACTGGAGGCAGGGTCTGATAAAGATCCAGGTTAACCTGGAACCCAATTCAGAACAGAAATCTCTACATCCCAGTTGACAAGATTAAGGGTGTAGAACAACACGCACCCTTAGGGATTTTGGCTTTATAAGACTGTTTTAATCCCCACAATCACATACTTTGTGCTGGTTTTTATTGATTGTTTATATTGTTCAGTTGAAATTTAGAATTTGCCAGTAAATTGTTCCACCCAGTCCACTAGAATACTTGCTTAGCAAGCAAACTCAACACCTAGGATTACTTCTGCAGTTAGATTGTTCTATTCACAATATGGAACCAGCCTAGATGTCTATCCACAGAAGAATGGAAAATAAAGATATGGTACATTTACATAATGGAGTTCTATTCAGCAGTAAAGAAAAATGAAATTATGAAATTTGCAGGGAAATGCATGGATCTGGAAAGGATTATACTAAGTGAGGTAACCCAGGCCCAGAAAGCCAAACATTGCATGTTCTCTTATACGTGGATCCTACCTACAAATGTATAGACTTGTGTGTGAGCTGGAACCAAAAATCAGTAGCAGAGGCCCATAATCTAGAAAAAGGCTATAAGAGAGGAGGAAGAGGGAAGGTCTTAAGGGGATGGTATTTATAGATGTAAGTAGAAGAACAGATTACAGGGAGGGTAAAGGCCTAAGCAAGGTCAGGGGAAGAGATTGAGTAAGAGAAGCATGGGGGGATCAATCAAAATTCAAGATATTCCAAATAAGACATACAAAAATCTCCTTTATTGCATGATGGCACATCCAAAAGCCATAGATTGTTACTAGAAATTTTTAAGTGCCAGTAATGGGATACCTTCCAGTGTGTTGTTGGCCAGGGAGGTTCCTGTTGCCTCCAAAACACTATAAGCTATTGCCAAGGCCCTTGGTTTCCTGGGAAAAAGAGATGGTAAGACCCTATGGCTGAAGACTTCCCATGCCTGAGCAGCAAAGTCACTGAGAAATCAAGCTGGTGCTGAGCAGAAAAGCTTCTCCCTGTAGCCCAGCCATCTAAAAGCTGGAAAAAGCTGCACTGTATGCAGCCTTATGGGAGACAGAAGTCATCAGCAGTGAAAATAGTGGACACTGGAAGCTTCAAGTTTGGCCAGACAGGCCAAATGACTGAACAAGCGCAATAGTGGCATGTCTGCTCTGGGAGAAACCTTCTGCTCTTTAATTGGACTGAAAGACCACTCTGTGGGAGGGAATACATGCCTGGTACTGAAAATCAAAAGCCTATGGCAGGGGAGGTCATGAGCCTTAGGGGTATAAAGCCTGCTCTTGTTTGGATAAATGCATATATTACTCTCACCATATTTCCCTGAAAGCACTGCATTTAATGTTCATATTCACGTATTAATGCTACTCTCACTTCTTGTTAGAGGAGCTTCTCTTTTCACATGGCAATGACCACTGAGATGACACAAAAGGCAACATAATGCTGAGAAGAGGGGATGAAGGAGTGTCCAGCACTGAATCATCTCTATCACACCCTCCAAGGCTCAGGGTCCATTGTGGAAGAGGTGGCAGAAAGAGCCTGAGGAAGGGTACCACTCCTTACATACAACTGTCCGTACAGAAATTGGCCTTGATAACCAAGACCTCATAGTGCTTAGCAATACTTACACAAGACCCTCATAATAGGAGAAAAAGATGATGACATCAAATGAAAAGAGAGCCTAATGGAGAGAGGGAGGGGATATGATGGAGAGCAGAGTTATGAAGGGGAAAGTGGGGTGGGAAGGTAAATACCATGGTTTTTTTTTTTTGTCTGTAAGTATAGAAGTTGTCAATATGTATATATATTTAAAATATATATATTATAAGAAGTGAAAAGGGCAATTGAAGGAAAGAAGAGGTGGTTAGTCCTACTACCTAGTTAAAGACGAGACCCACTAAAAGTATAGTCATGTAGCATGGATAATAGACTAACAAACAAAACAATGAAACTGTATGAAATATCTAAAAATAGGTCCAACTGCACACAGATTATATACATACTTAACAGGCAATGCTGTAATCAAACAGGAGTAGAAAAATAGTTAATGATATAAGAGTAATTGGATATTCATATCACAAACAGACTAGATTGTTTATCATGACATGCACAAGGAAAAATTATAATTGATAAGATACTTAAATGTAATTTTTAAAAAATATTTATTTATTCATTCATTTGAGAGGGAGAAAGAGGCAGAGAGAGAAAGAGAGAATGGGCACTTCAGGGCCTCTAACCATTGCAAACAAACTCCACGTGCATGCACCACCTTGTACATCTGGCTTATATGGTTAATAGGGAATTAAACCTTGATTCTTAGGCTTTGCAGGCATGCACCTTAACCACTAAGCCATCTCTGCAGCCTTCACTGTAAAATTTTAAGATATAAAAATAGTAGAAGAAAGCATAGGTAAACCTACTTGACAACAAAACAGAAATAACAACCAACACCATCAATACTCCATCAAAATTGAAAAGGTAATCAAAAATCTCCCCGAAAAGAAGAGTCCAGGACTAGATGGCTTCTGAGCTGAATTCTATCAAACCATCATGGAGGAATTGAAACCAATTTTTCTCACTGTTCCACACAATCAGGGAGCAGGGAGAGCTCCTCAACTTCTGCTATGGAGCTATTATCACCCTAATACCAAAACCAGGAAACATGCCTCAAGAAAAGAAAAGTATGGCCTATTTCCCTGATACAAAGATAAAAAATCCTTAACAAAATCCTTGCAACCCAAATTCAACATTGTCTGATTTTCAATAACAACAACAACAAAAATACCTTGGAATAATATTAACCAAGGGTGTAAAAGACATACACAATGAAAACACTCAAGAAAGAAATTGAGGAATACTTGAGAAAATGGAAAGACCTCCCATGCTCTTGAATAGACAGAATTAACATTGTGAAAATGGCAATCTTATCAGAGATAATATACATATTTAATGCACTACCAATAAAAATCCCAAGGTTTTTCTTCATAGAGATAGAAAAAAATGATCTCAAAATTCATATGGAATGGCAGAAGGCCTTGGATATCCAAGCATATCCTCAGGAAAAGATACATGTCTGGAGGCATCACCATACCTGATACAAAGCCATAGTAATAAAAATAGCCTGGTACTGGCATAAAAACAGGATTATAGACCAATGGAACAGAGTTGAGGACCTGGACTTTGGGTCAAGTAACTACAGCTACTTGATATTTGACAAAGGCCCTAACAATGTAGGCTGGAAAAAGTCAGCATCTTCAACAAATGGTGCTGGACAAACTGGATAACAATATGTAGGAAAATCAAACTCAATCCACACATCTCACCATGCACAAAAATCAAGTCCAAGTGGATTAAAGACTTCAATATAAGAATGGAAACTCAGCTACTACTGGAAGAAAAAATTGGAGGAACTTTCCATGATATAGGAATGGGAAAAGACTTCCTGAACAAAACTCCAGTAGCTCAGGAACTTAAACAATCACTCAACTTTTGGGATCTCATGAAGCTGAAAAGTTTCTTCACAGACAAACATACAATAAGCAGAGCCCATAGATTACTCACAGAATGGGAAATTTTGGTGGCTGTACAACTGACAGAGGCCTAATATCTAGAATCTACAAAGAACTCAAAAACCTAAACAATAAAAAGTCAAACAACCCACTCACAAAATGGGGCAAAGGACTGTACAGACAATTCTCAGAGGAAGAAATACAAATGGAAAACACACATTAAGAAAATGTTTATCATCCCTAATCATCAGGGAAATATAAATTAAAACAACCCTGAGATGCCACCTTACCCCAGTAAGGATAGTGAACATTAAAAAATCAAACAGGCCAGACATGGTGGCACATGTCTTTAATCCCAGCACTTGGGAGGCAGAGGTAGGAGGATCACCGTGAGTTCGAGGCTACCCTGAGACAGCATAATGAATTCCAGGTAAGCCTGAGCTAGAGTGAAACCCTACCTCAAAAACAAACAAACAAAATCAAACAATCTGGGCATGGTGGCACACTCCTTTAATCCCAGCACTTGGGAGGCAGAGGTAGGAGGATCACCATGGGTTTGAGGCCACCCTGAGATTATCTAGTGAATTCCAGGTAAGCCTGAACTAGAGTGCGACCCTACCTTAAAAAAAAAAAAAAATCAAACAATTGCTAGTGAGGATGTGGAGAAATAGGAACCTTCATTCACTGTTGGTGTAAGGCAAAATGGTACAGCCACTGTGGAAAGCAGTATGGAGACTTCTAAAAAGGTTGACTATAGAATTACATCAGACCCAGTTATTCCTTTACTGGGCATTTACCCTAAAAGCTCCATGCCTTAGTTCAGAGAGATTTGCTCAACCATATTTACAGCTGTTCAATTCATAATAGCTAAGAGCTGGAATCAACCCAGATGTCCATCATTAGACAAATGGATAACCAAGATGTGGTATATCTACATGATGGAATTCTACACAGCAGTAAGGAAAAATGACACAATGAAATTTGAAGAAAACTGGTTGAGCCTGGAACAGATCATTCTCAGCAACCTCACCCAATGACAGATAGTTTTCTCATGGTCTCACCTGTGGCTCCTAACCTGAATCTGCCCGAGATGCTGACATACCTAATAAACATTGAGAACCAGACAATAGGGAGGGTGGGGCGGGAAGGGAGGTTAAGGGTGGGGATGTGGGATACAAAACTGGACCAAAATGGCAATGGTACCACAAAACACTACATCCTAAAAGACATACTAAATGATTGAACCTTCCTCAGATCCTTAGAGGGTACACCTGAATCACAGGGCCCTGGAGACAGTAAGATGAAGACTAACCTTAATTTTCTCCTGTTTCTCTCTCTTCCTCTCTCTCTCTCTCTCTTCTCTCTTTCTCTTTTATATTACCTATCTTTTTCTTCCCTCTTTTCCTAGGCTCTGGCCTGTAACTCCCAGTACCAGTATGTGGTTAACATCACAATGAGCTCCTGATGAGAGAGACCTACAAGGTTTCCCAAAAGAAGATTTCTGTCAGAGTACTTGATGACCCACCAAAGGTCAGTGGTAAGACCCTACAGCTGAAGCCACCATATGCTGTTGGTATGGAACATGGAGTGACTTGGATGGAATCTGGAAGAGAGTCAATCCCCAGACAGTTAGCTTGTCTAGTGTCAGAAGGTGCCACATGAGCAACTGGGGAAAAATAACCATCTGTCCAAGCAACTCATGGTTTAAGCTACTCAGCAGCAAACAACCCAATGTGGTGCTCACCCAAGTGCATTAGTGGCACACAGCCATGGTGGGTAACCAACTGCTCTTGATTTGGCTAACTGATCCACTCAGGCGAATGGGACTCATAGCTGGAACTGGGAAACAAGTCAGATCCATAGCCTGCTCTCCATTATCAAGCTCCCGCCAATTTGGGGCTACAAGAAGGCCTACCCCACTAAATTCTCTCTAAAATAATAGTGGTTATCCCACTTATTGGTGCTGACCTTACTCTCTGCTAGAGATTTTGCTTCTATTTTTCAGATGGATGTAGATCTTGAGGAGAAAATCAGCCCATTGTACCTCACCAGGGCCCCAGCTGAAACCAAGAGTAATTTGGGAAATGAACAAGAGTGCTGTTTTCTTGATGAACCTGGTACCAGCACAAGGGTGTAGGAGATAGACACAGAGAACACTCAAGTCCTACCAAACCAGATATCCAGAAACACAGAGGCTCCCAAGACCTCATCACTGAAGTTGACCTAAATTGAACCCAACATGGCTCAGGTAAATTTGCAGAATAGAGGATGGAAAGATTGTTAGAGCCACATGATGGGGCATTATGCTCAGAGACATTGCCTCTTACCCATAGCTGATGGCTAACCCCACAATACATGACTCATATTCCCCAATGAGGAGGGGCAGGACAGGGAGGAGGCTAATGATGGTGCCAACATGACTGTATACACACTGTGTACATAACTAATTAAAAATAAAGGAATAAAAGAGGTGGGAGGAACACAAAGATTATCAAGGCTAACTGGAGGGTGGCACAAATTTGTTCCTTGAAGATATTGGCTTGGATTTGGTGGCTTGTTGTTTATTACCTGTGTATTTCTATGTGGTGATATTACTTCAGGAAAAAAAAACTAATTAAAAATGCATATTGAGTTCCCACAAGTAAGCCCTAGAAATAATTGATATGTGTCTTCCTCAATATTTTCTAATTTTATCAAGATACATTGAGTAATATAAAAGTGTGAACTAAACATACATCAAAACCTTTCATTTGATTTTGTGTAAAGATAAGATATATGAACATCTAAAATGCATGAAAAAAATAAGTTTCTTTAAAAGAAATAAAGTATCAAGTTGCATAGCTTGAGCACACTGAATAATATTTATATTATCAATTAAAGAAAAAAACCAATCATGGGATTCCACCTGATATAATAAATTTTAGATTGGTTATATGAATTACTCTTATATTGAGCTTTTATCTGAACTACACAGAGACAGGTTATTTCAATTGACTTGAACTTAACAATAAATTTTCTAAGAGCAAGAAAATTGCAAAGAAATCTCAATTGATTTTTGGTATTTATATTTTCAGTGGTAATACTGATATAATTATTCTGACATTCTGAGGTTTCTTGAAATATTTATTTTATTTTATTTATTTGAGAGAGGGATGGGGGCAGATAGAGAATGGGCATCTAGGACCTTTAGCCACTGCAAACTAACTCCAGATGCATGTGCCACCTTGTGCATATGACATATATGGGTCCTGGGGAATCAAACCTGGCTCCTTTGACTGTGCAGGCAAGTGTGTTAACCATTAAGCCATCCCTCCATCCCTGGAGTATTTTGCCATAAAGTTAAAGTGAAATCTGATTCCACCAACACATCTGATAAGTAGTTCAATCATAAAATATTGTCAATGCTTCAATATTTTATGCTTACAAAATATGACTTCATTTAGTCCAATCTAGTATCTAAATCAACAAAAAAGCATGTTAAATTGCAATCCACAGTGAATCAATTTGCAAATTCCAAACAAAATTCCTCATCCAGTTTGGCAATAGTAACAATAAAATTTCAAGGAAAATTTAAAAGGTGACTAAAGAGTAATTATACCCCAAAAAGACCTATAAGATTCATAGCTAAAACACAAAAGTTAGCTTTCTGGGGTCATGATTCACACAACTTTCTACTGGAAAAGGTAGAGAGAATTAGGAAAATTTACAAACTAGATATTTCATGATAAAAAAGAATCACTGCTAATGTCTTTTAATGATATTGTGGTTATTTTTAAGACATTACCTAGATGTCATGATGCAGATCTATAATTCTTTTATTCAGGTGACTGAGGCAGTATTATGACAACTTGTGGGCCAGTCTAAACTGCATAGCAAGACTGTGAAAAAAAAAATTTTTAAATGGGAAAGGGGGGAGGGAAGAAGGAGAAAGACAAGCAGAAGAATAAATCTTTTAGAAGTACAGAAACTAGAGTATATTACAGACAAAATTCAGTTATTCTGAAATTTGCTTCAGTGTCATCTGACAAGTCAATATAGGAAAGAAAGGAGATCCACATATCCATTAACAGGACTAGATGCTAACAACTGTGGAAGGTAGATGTTAGCATGACACTTTGTTAAATCTATTCTATGTCTGTGCTCAAATGTATCACTTAAAATATGGAGAAGGAATCCAGAGGCTGTCCACAGTGCATAGGCTAGAGCTTCTGATTCCTTCTGCACCTCTAAGTTTCCTGGTCCTAGAAGCCCTGCTGATGGCATGGGGCTGCCTAAAACCTGTGGGCATGCTGCTGAAGCAGTCCCCTTTTTCCTCCTTCCTGATTGAATAGTCCACAAATCTTGGATACCCTGCTACAGAGGGTGTTTGCACACAGTGAGTAGGACAGACAACCTAGTTCCTTCCCCACCTCCCAGTTCCCTGGTTCCAGTATCCCTGATGCTGGCATGGGGAGGCCTGGTCCCTGTGTGTATGCTGTGAAATCAGACTGTTTGCTCTGGCTTCCTGATTGACTGGCTCCTAGGTCCCCAAATCCCTGTTGCTCTGAGCCAGAGGAGGAACAGGCCACTGTAGAAACTGACCTCTTGCACCTGGCTCCCCAGCTTCTCAGCTCCGGGTTCTCTAATTCCTGATTCTCTTGTGCTAAAGAGTGCACACAAGTGGAATGAGTAGCTAGAGCTCCCAGTTCCCCAGTATATTTGATGTACTTGCAATCTCTAAAATCTGCATATCTGCAGTTATTCCCCCATCCTACAACAATCCAGTCCACATTTCAAACAAAATACTCACTGAAGATCCTACAAGAAAAAATACTTGCTTCCTCCTCAATAAAAAAAGACTTTCCCTGGACAGGGCCAGACAACATCATCAAAAAAAAAAAAAAGTCACAAAACTGACAGATCTCCATCAAGGATGCCTAGTCCCCAAATGTAAGACTCCAATGAACTCACAGGTAAAACAACAGAAATTGAATCCCCAAATGAAAACACAACAGACTATGTGATCCTGATCACAAGAATTGCTGAACTGGAAGCAAAGGATGAAAAACAAACAATCACATAAATGAAATTGAGCAGAATCATCTCTTAGAGAACTCAGCTTTTGTCACTAGGCTTAACTTAATTGAAAAATATAAGATAAACCTAAAAAAGATATAAATGGAGCCAGGCGTGGTGGCGCACGCCTTTAATCCCAGCACTCGGGAGGCAGAGGTAGGAGGATTGCCATGAGTTTGAGGCCACCCTGAGACTCTATAGTGAATTCCAGGTCAGCCTGGGCTAGAGTGAGACCCTACCTTGAAAAACCAAAAAAAAAAAAAAAAAAAAAAAAGATATAAATGAATTGCAGGTGAGTGAATAAGTAGAATAACCAATAACCAGCTGATTAAGCTTAATAAAGA
This sequence comes from Dipus sagitta, assembly GCA_036346955.1. Classification (NCBI taxonomy): domain Eukaryota; kingdom Metazoa; phylum Chordata; class Mammalia; order Rodentia; family Dipodidae; genus Dipus; species Dipus sagitta. The sequence continues at coordinate 58,680,315 of CM070773.1, forward strand.
CATGATCAACTGCAAGAATGAATTCCCAGAAGCTTCAAGAATATCAGCCCTTGAAGTGAAATCATACCTCAAAAAAGAGATGGACATTATGCAAACTAACACAACAGAAAACAAAAATCAAATAGAGTTTTTCAAAACCTTGCTAGACTCCCTCACTGAGTCACTCATGTGGAAGACAGAACCACTAACCTGGAAGACAAGACAGAAGAAATTGATTGGTAGGCTAAAAACTTTGCTAAATTCAAAAAAATCATGCAAACAGAATATGAGGGGACTGTGGGACACCATAAAATAACCAAATATCTGGATCATGGGTGTACCAGAAGGGAAAGACATACAGGCCAGTGGCATAGAGAACATATTCAACAAAATTATTGAAGAAAAATTTCCCAATCTTGAAATGAGAGGCTCATCCAGTTACAAGTAGCTCACAAAACACCAAACAGTCATGACCAAAAAAGAAACTCTTCAAGGCACATCATAGTTAAAACTCTTAACAATGAAACCAAAGAGAGTACAAAAAGCAGCAACAGAGAAACAACTTACTACATACAAAGGCAATACCTTCAGAATTACCACACATTTCTCAATGAAATTCATATGACTGAAAGTCATAAGGGCCTGGAAGGACACTTCAAAGTCAAAAAAACTGTAGCTTCGAAACCAAATTACTGTACCCATCAAAAGTATCCCTCATAATAGATGGTGAAAGGAAAAATTTCCATTAAAAAGTCAGTTGTATAATAATGGGATAACAAAGCCAAATCTACAGAGAATACCTCAGGGAATAATCCACACAGAAGAGTCAAACAACCAATCTCAAGAGCTTACAAGAAGATCACACTAACCAAAACTAGAACAGGCTTAAAAAGTACAAAGTACAAGAAAACACAAACCCCAAAAAGCACCCCATCATGGCAGGGATTAAATCAAACCTTACAGTTACAACCTTAAATATTATTGGTCTTAATCACCCATTAAAAGATATAAATTAACAGTGTGGATCAGAAAAATGGACTCCTCTCTGCTGTCTTCAAGAAACCCACCTCCCCACTAAAGGTAGATACCTCCTCTGGGTAAAAAGATGGAGAACAATATTCCAAGCAAATGGAAATAATAAAAAAGCAGATATTGCTATATTAATATCTGATAAAGTAGATTACAAACCAAAAGTAAGTAAACAGGACAAAGAAAGTTACATCTTACCCATGAAGGGAACAATCCAACATGAAGACATCACAAAACATAAATGTATATACACCAAATACTGGTGCACCACAGTTTACTAAAAAATACCTACTTGACTACAAAACAGAAATAAACACCAACACCATCATAGTTGGAGCCTTAAATACTCCACTGTCATCAATAGACAGATTATTCAAGCAGAAAATAAATAGGGAAACAAGAGCCCAACAACATTATACATAGATTAGACCAAACAGCCATCTACAGAATTTTCCACACCAATTCTACAGAATACACATTCTTCTCAGCAGCCCATGGAACCTTCTCCAAAAATAAATCATATATTAGGCCATAAAGCATGCCTCCATAAATTCAGGAAAATTAATGTAACTTCCTGTATCATATCAGATCACAATGCTCTAAAGCTAGAAATTGACAACAAGAGACACATCTGGAATTCCACAAGCTCTGGGAGACTGAGAAATACAAATTTCTATGCAATGAATGGGTTGTGCAAGAAATCAAAAAAGAAATTGGAAAATTTCTAGAATTCTTTTTTTTTGTGTGTGGTTTTTCAAGGTAGGGTCTCACTCTGGTCCAGGCTGACCTGGAATTCACTATGTAGTCCCAGGGTGGCCTCGAATTCATGGTGATCCTCCTACCTCTGCCTCCCAAGTGCTGGGATTAAAGGCATGTGCTACCACCGCTGGCTAGAATTGAATGATAATGGAAACACAACCTACCAATTCTTATGGGACACAATGAAAGCAGCCCTAAAGGAAAATTTCATATCACTAAATGCCTTCATAACAAAGAGAGAGAAATCCCAAATAAATAACCTAACCAACCACCTAAATGCATTAGAAAAACCACAAGAATCCAAACCTAAGAACTTCATATTGAAAGAAATAATATCAGAGCAGAAATTAATGAATTGGAAACTAAGCAAACAAAGTCAATGAAACAGAGAGCTGGTTCTTGAAAAAAAAAATAAACAAGCTTGATAAATCCTAGGCCAATTTGATCAATGAAGAAAGAGAAGTCTCAAATTAACAAAATCAGAACTGAAAAGGGAGAGGTCAAAACAGACATCAATAAAATTGAAAGAATCATCAGGACATACTTCCAAAACCTCTACTCTACAAAATTGGATAATCTGTAGGAAATGGATGAATTTCTAGACACATGCTGCCTACCAAATCTCAACTCAGAGCACATTAATCTCCTAAACAAACCTATCACATTCACTGAGACTCAAAAGGTAATCAAAAACCTCCCCAAAAAGAAAAGTCTAGGGCTGGATGGCTTTTAGGTGGAATTCTATCAAACCTTCATTGAAGAAGTGAAACCAATTTTTTTCTTTTTTTATATTTTTATTTTTATTTATTGATTTATTTGACAGAGAAGAGGGAGAGAAAGAGAGAGAATGGGCACACTAGGGCCTCCAGCCACTGCAAAAGAACTCCAGATGCATGAACCCCCTTGTGCATCTGGCTAACGTGGGTCCTGTGGAATCAAACCTGGGTCCTATGGCCTTGCAGGCAAATGCCTTAACTGCTAAGCCATCCTTCCAGCCTCAATTTTTCTAAAAATGTTTCATATAGTTAGCAAATAGTGGATACTCCCTAACTCCTTTTATGAAGCTAATATCACCCTAATTGCAAGACTAGACAGAGATTAAACAAGAAAAGAAAACTATAGGCCAATATCCCTATGGAACTTAGATGCAAAGATCCTGAACAAAATCCTTGCAAACCAAATTCAACAACACATAAAAAGCATTATCCACATTGATCAAGCAGAATTTATCACAGAGATGCAGGGATGGTTCAACACATAGAAATCAGTCAACATAATACACCATGTAAATGAACTTAATCAGAAGAACCACATGATCACTTCAATAGATGCAGAAAAGGCATTTGCAAAACACAACATCACTTCATGATCAAAATACTGGAGAAAGTGGGCAAGGATAGTTTATGTCTCAACATATTAAAATCTATATATAGAGCTCCTAAAGCCCAAATAATACATAATGGGGAAAGAACCAAAGAGTTCCTATTGAGATGGGGAACAAGACATGGGTACCCATTCTCACCACTGCTCTTTAACATATTATGAGAAGTCCTAGCCCAAGCAAAAATTACAGGAGAAAGAAAAAAAAAAAAAGGTATACAAACTGAAAACGAAAAAGTCAAACTACCCGTATTTGCAGATGACATGATCCTATACATAAGTGACCCAAAAGTCTCCATCTAAAAACTTCTAAAGGAGATTAATTCCTTCAGCAAAATGGCAGGATACAAATTGAATGCATAACAATCAGTAGCCTTTCTATATGCAAAGGACAAATATACAGAGAAATAAATCAGTGAAGCTGTCCCATTTTCAATAGCCACAAAAAAATTAAATACCTTGGAATAACATTAAGTAAATATGTGAAAGACCTATACAATGAAAACATAAAAATATTCAAGAAAGACATTGAGGAGAACTTGAACAGATGGGAAGCCTCACATGCTCCTGGATAGGTAGAATTAATATTGTGAAAATGGCAATTCTACCAAAAGCAATATACATATTTAATGCAATACCAATAAAAATCTCAGCATCATTCTTCACAGGGATAGAAAAACTGATTTCAAAGTTCATATGGAATGGCAATGGGCCTAGCTACAGCTACCTGATGTGTGGCAAAGGTGCCAATAATGTAGAATGGAGAAAAGATAGTGTCTTTAACAGCTGGACCCACTCTTCTCACCATACACAAAAATCAACTCCAGATGGATTGAAGACCTCAATATAAATCCTGAAACTCTTCAACAACTGAAAGAAAAAATAAGAACTCTCCACAATATAGGAGTTGGAAGAACTTCTTGAACAATATCCCAGTATTCCAGGAAATTAAACAATCTCTCAACCAATGGGATCTCATGAAGCTAAAAAGTTTTTGCACAGACATACCATAACCAGAGCCAATAGACTACCCACAGAATGGGAGAAAGTTTTCGCCAGCTATACTTCTGACAGGGGCCTAATTTCTAGAATCTACAAGGAACTCAAAAACCTAAACAATAAAAACAAATCAAACAACCCACTGTAAAAATGGGGTGGAGAACTGAATAGGAAGTTCTCAGAGGAAGAAATACAGATGGCTAATGCACACTTAAGAAAATGTTCAACATCCACAATCATCAGGAAAATGCAAATTAAAACAACTATGAGATTCCAACTTATTCCAGTAAGGTTGGCAATCATTAAAAAAATAAAAAATCAAATGCCAACAGATGTTGGGGAGGATGTGGGGGAAAGGGAACCCTCATTCACTGTTGGTGAAAATGCCAATTTGTACAATCAGTATGGAAATCAATATGGAGTTTCCTGAAAGGATGAACAGATCCAGTTATTCCTTTACTGGGCATTTACACTAAATTCTCTATGCTTCACTATAGAAATATTTGCTCAATCATGTTTATGGCTGCTCAATTCATGGTAAATAACTAAGAACTGAAATCAATTCAGATGCCCATCATTGGATGAATGGAAACCAAAGCTTCTGTATATATACACAATGGAACTCAACTCAGCAGTAAGAAAAAAAATGATACAACAAAATTTGTAGGAAAATGGATGGACTTAGAACAGGTCACACTCAGCAAACAAAATCACAGAAAGACAAACACTGCATGGTCTTACTTCTCTGTGGTTCCTAAGGTGGATCAGCTTGAGTTGCCCGCATACCAGACAGGCAATTTGAGGCCCATACAATAGGGATGGAAGGGTTTGGTGGGAGGGGAAAGAGAGGGTGGGGGGATAAACACAAAACTAAACCCAAAATGAACTGGTACTATAGAAACCTTTCTCCTTAAAGGTAGACTAAAAGATATAACCCTCAAAAGGACTATAGAGGGAGCGCCCAAAAAGAAGAGCCCTGGAGAGTGTGGGATGAAGACTAACCTTAAACTTTGACTGTCACCTATACTTTGCAGTACCAGAAACAGGTGCTACCCACATTGAGCTGTTGTTGGAGAGACCTATGAGGTCCCCAAAACAAAACAGCCTTCTCTCAAAGCACTTGATTACCTACCTGAGGTAAAAAGGTAAAACCCTATTGCTGAAGACATCATATGCTGCTGGCACAGAACATGGAGTCACCTGGCTGGAATCCAGAAAAGAGCCAGTCCCCAGACAGTCCATCTAAATGCTGGAAAGCACTACGTGAGCTACTGGGGAAAAGTGGCAAGTAAGGGTGTGAGCAAGCAAGGGGTCTGAGCTCCGTGGAATCAACCAGCCTGACAAGAAGTACACACTAGTGCAATGGTGGCACACAGCCTTGGTGGGTAACCAATGACTTTCTGATTGGCTAAGAAATCCACTCAGTGTAAAGGAACCCATATCTGGAACTGGGAACAAGATCTGAATCCAATGGAGACAAGGACTATGCTCTCCAATGTCAAGCTCCCACTAATGTTTGGCTAAAAGAGGAGCTACATCCATCAAACTCCCCCTAAATTAATAACATTTATCAAATTTAACCTATGCTAACTTCAATCTCCTTTGGAGAATCTGTTTTCCTTTGTCAGAAGGTAGTGAGGCCTGAGGATATAAACAAACCCTTGCATTCCGGTCAAGGCCCAGGTGAAATCACAAAGGAAGTGGGGAGATGAGCAAGAGTGCTGCTTCCATAGTGAGCCTGACAAACAGCACCAGGGTAAAGGAGACACACACTGAGGATACTAAACATATATCAAAGCAGAAATCTAGAGGCTCCTAAGAACTCATCACTGAAGAAGACTTATAACACACCCCTAAGGCTCAGAGAATTTTGCAGAAGAGGGGGCAGAAAGATTATAAGAGTTACAAGTTGGGATGTCATGCCCAGAGGCACTGCCTCCCCCTAATAACTGACTGCTGCTCCCACAAGCCCATAACCCACAACCCCTGGGGAATACCAGTAACCCCATGGAGGAGGGGCCCCCCATGGAATGGGGCAGGGAAGAGGGAAAAGATGGTACCAACACATGATGTATCCATAAAAAATATGTTTCGAATAATTAAAAAAATGGACAAGGAAAATTTAGATTCTAATCCTTGGAGAATCATTGACAGTCTTTCATCAGGGAAGAATAACAGATCTTCACATTACAAAACCCTGACACACCCATTCTTATCTTGAAATTTTCTATGGGACACAGCAGAACCCGAAATAATCCTGCAAGTCCTTTAAACCTCACTGCTTGAATCCCAAAGCAAAGATCTTTCCAGAACAAGTGGGTGGCTGATAGTCTTCCCTTACAGCTTATTTTTCAAAGAGAGAAATGAAAGAAAAACAGCTACATGCAGGTCAGATGCTTGTGATTCTCCAATGTTCCAACAGATCAGCTAGAAAAAAAAAAAAGCTTCCCCAAATAAACTGCTGTTGTATAACTCAAAGACAGGAAAGGTTGGGCAAAGCCTGTGCATCATTTTTGAATAAGACTTTAAACTACCTGAGCATAAAATAAAAATGGCATATTCCTTTTTTTTCTCTAAAGAAATTAGTTTCACATTTTTCAAATACTCTTAGTCACCCAAGACATAATTACTTTTGATATCTGCAAAATTATGTCTATGATATTAATTTCCTTAAGAAAGATTTTACCAAAAAAAGATTTAAGAATACATGTAAACGTTCCTGGCTCTTTTGGCATACCAATTCTGGACTTCCTACATGTCATCTATTAAACATTCAGTTCCTGCTGCTCTGAAAACAGCAGCTTCCTTTTCTGCTGTTCCCTTATCACATGAATCTTTGTTGAGGTAGATACACCAGAATGTAGCCCTCCATGCTTCTGCCCTCAGGTATTCACACAACTGTATCATCTTTTCCTTCTTAGAGTTGGTGGGAACTGGGACTTTCTGCTAACCAATATAATGTAGCAAAAATGACTAGATGTCACCTCTGTAATTAGATTATGTGACTCTGTTACATCACGGAGGTGGTAAGCTGTTACTACTACGAGTAGCTGATGATATGTTTGGTTAAGTCTGTCTTCCTAGAATCCACTTGAGACCCTTCTTTTGGCCTTAAAGAGCTAGTCAAGTGCTACAGTGTGAGAGGGAAAGGCCACAAGGCAGGTAACCAGAAGGTAGCTAAGATTTGAGGGATTTCATCCTATGATCACAGGGCACAGAAATTTAACAAACACTTAAAGCTGGAAGGAAAATGCTAGCTATAAAGAGGCATATAATTTGTGAGACATTGGGCAGAGACTCAGATAAGCCGTGTCTATAGTCCTGATCATTGGAATCTGGGCAAGAATGAAGATGCACTTTTTGAAGCCGCATGTGGTGGTGCACACCTTTAGTGCCAGAACTCGGGAGGCAGAGGTTTGAGGCCACCCTGAGACTACATAGTGAATTCCAGGTCAGCCTGAGCTACAGTGAGACTCTACTTCAAAAAAAAAAAAAAAAGAAAAGAAAAGATGAACTAGGTGGTTATGAGTTAGACACAATAAAAAATAACACAAATGAGTAGATTCGCATGGTTTCTGTCATGTTCAAATTCATCTTTCTGTCTTTAATGACCCCTCACATTTATTTACCTGCTAAATGGCTTTGCAAAATATGATGTCCTCAAACAAAATACCGTAACTACTTGCTCATACCTCCAATCTTTAGGTATCTGCAGTTTTCTTAATATGCATCTATTGCTGTAAATATTGTCTTATATTGTACTTGTCCATGGCCTAAATGCCTCAACAGACATTGAGTTTCCCTTTTATTCATTTATTTATTAATTCAACCAACATTGATCTCCTGTTCCGAACATATTGTGTACTGAGGTGAATACCAGAGACAGACTTGAAGCCTTCTTTTAAAGGACCATGACCATAATCCCTCCTATTTTACACTTTCTGATGAAACGTTTTTCAACAACAGATTTTGGAGCTCCATATGAAATCAATTTTTCAAAAGCCAGTTGTCAGATAATCAAAAAGTATAATGTGTTGGGCTAGAGATGGCTATGCAGTTAACGTACTTGCCTGAAAAGCCTAACAACCCAGGGTCAAGTCCCCAGTACTCCCAGAAAGCTGGTTTCACAAAGTGGTGCATGCATCTAGAGTTTATTTGCAGTGGCTAGAGGCCCTGGCATGCCTATTCTCTCTCTTCCTCTCTTTCTCTCTCCCCTTGCAAATAAATAAAATTTAAGAAATAAAAAAGAGGTTAAAAAAGTACAATGTGCCTTAAGCTGATTTTTCAGTTATTTCACTTTGAGAGACAGAGACCAACTCATTGTAAGCCTTACAAAAACAGAGAAATATATATATAACAAGAGCCAACTTCTTGAACATTAAGATCTATTTACAGTAAAAAGTATAAAACCCGAGCTGGCAAGAGGGCTCAGAGATTAAAGCATTTGCCTGCAAAGCCTAACTGCCTGGGTTTGATTCTACAGCTCCCAGGTAAAGCCTGATACACAAAGTGGTGCATGCATCTAGATTTCGTTTGCAGTGGCTGGAGGCCCTGGAATGCCCATGTTCATGTCCTTTCTCTCTCTCTCTCTCTCTCCCCCTTGCAAATAAGTAACTATTTTTAATATATATTATATATTTATATATATATATATATATATATATATATATATATATCCCATGAAAAATGAATCCTCAGTCAAGTGGATCTTAATGGGGAAAAGATTCCAGTAAAGCTGAGGAAATTGGACATTCAGTATATTAACTGCAGCACACTGTCCTAATGGCAGGTTATTACTCTTATCTGTTGGGTCAAAACACTCAAAGCAGCAGTAGTTTTAGGTAAACATGAGTAATAGTAGTCAGCCTAGTCACTCAGGAAAAAATGGGATATAAACAGATTTGGATGATAAAAATAATCTTAGAAAATAGAAAACCAGGGAAAAGCTATTTACAAAAAATGATGAGACTACCCTTCTCACCAAAGTAATTCAATATAAGTTGAATTCACTATTATAGGTATTACAATAATACTGTACCATTAAACTATTAATAGGATATGTAATAATAAAAACACATTCACTCAGTGACTGAAGAGTCAGTCTCTTGAGATCACTAAGATTTGGGTTGGAGGTATAGCTCATTACTAAGACCCATGTTTAGCACACAAGAAGCCCCTGAATCAGTCTCTAACACATTACGAACAACAGAAATGAAAACTTCAGATTAGAATTAAAGGTCTAAATATGTGACCTTGAGGAGAATTACATCCCTCCAATAGTCAGCTTTGAAGGATTTCAAATGAGAGAGAGAAACATGTTAATCTTCCAAATTTAAAAAAGGCCAAACAAACTCTTAAGAAGATATATCCCTTAGCACCCAAGTCCTATATGTGGCTCCTCCATGAGTATGACTAGTTTTCTTTCTGTTTCTTTAGCTCATGTTTATCACTGGGAATTTGTAACTTCATGGAATGAATTCCACTGTTCCTATTTCATTTTTATGTTTCTTTTATTATTTCTTTTGAAATTTAGCATTAATTCTTCCTTTAATGATTGGTTTGGTACAGATGATTGACATAATCATTCAGCCTGGTATTTCTCTGTACCTACAATTATCTCATTTCTCCCAGGGTAAATTAAAATTTTCTTGCAGTGTTTTCATTCCATCTAACTTTTATTTTCAATTTTTTATTTATTGATTTTTTTAATAAAAAGGTTGTTCTCTTAGACCCCCTCACCCCTGCCCCAATTATGCTGAAGGTCTTCTTCCATGGGGTTGTTCAGTATTCCCTGTGGGGACCAATAGGTCTCAGTCAGTTTCTGAGGGGGTGATGACAGTGTCTCAGGCTATTTCCAACCACTGTAAGTCTCTTACAATCTATCATCACCCTCTTCCTCAATGTTCCTAAACCTTGGTGGATAATAAAGGGATCTGATGGGCTGAAGGGTTGGCTTAGCTGTTAAGATGCTACACTACAAAGCCAGAAGACCCAGGCTCAATTCCCCAGGACCCACATAAGCCAGATGCACAAGAAAAGGTAGCACATGTGTCTGGAGTTCATTTCCAGTGGTTGGAGGCCCTAGCATGCCCATTCTCTCCCTCTCCCTCTCACTGTCTCTCTCTCTCTCTCTCTCTCTCTCTCTCTCTCTCTCTCTCTCTCAAATATATAGAAATAAAATATTAAAAATATTAAGAAAGAAATCTGATTTAGTATTGCTTTCTCTGTAGCCTCTGGATCTCTGTTTTGATGAGGTTTGAGTGAGCAGTGTCTATTGCCATCTCTCTGGAATTGGTTTTCAGCCATGAGAGCAGTATTCATGTCACTGCTTCCTCTGTAATGACCTCTGGGCCCAGGGAGATGAGGTAGTTGGCTCTCTACTCTTGATGTACTGATGTATCCTGGTTCTCCCCAGTATTCTCCACTATCTATCTATAAGATAGAATAGATCCTCCAACCAAAAGTGACAACAGTTTGAATTAAAGGGGATAAGCCTAATTATTAGAGAGACATTGATGTGTATGTCTATTCTTCTTAGTTAAATAGCAGTGGAGGTTCTCTCTGGAGCCCATTGATTTACTGTTCTAGGGAATATTGCTTTGTTCCCAGAGCCAGATATGAGCTATCCCCCACTGAGTGAGTCCCATGTCCAGTCTGAGCAGTTGGTTACCTGCATTGGCTATGTGCCACTATTGCACAAGTGTATACTTCTTTCTCAGCTGGTTGATTTTGTATCTGGCAGGATCTCTTGCATATTCAATCTATTGACAATCATTATTCTCCAACTACTCTCATAGCCCTTTCCAGAACTTTGAGGGCTAGCTGGGAGGGAACTGGTTTCCCTCTTAGTTCCAGCATGGTTTCTTTATGTCCCGTGGCCACAGGCTGTGGTATATTCAGCAACAGGGACTTATCATTTTGCTCTTGCAGGTAACCAAGTGTTTTGGCAATGGCTTGTTTTATTTTGGGGACCTTGTATCACCTGACCAACAGTTCACAGTGGGGAGAACCCAATTCTGGACCTGATAATTACCAGCCAGAGCCCATGGTTTTAGGGTTGTGCTTTCTCCACCTTTGGTGGGGCTCTTCTGTTTAGGTCTCCCCATCCCCTTATTGAGGGTAAGGACTCATACAATAAGATACAGGAAGAAGGTTTCTATGGAATTGATTGATGCTACCATTAGTTTTGTGTATTCCCTACCATTCCCCCTTTCTCTACCCCCAAGATCTGTCTTTCAGCCTCTCTTTTTTCCTGCTTCTTCTTTCTTTCTTGTTTGCTGAATATTGATCTAACTTTTTAAATTACTGACACATAGCTGTTTGAAATACATAGATATTTTTAATTACCACTGATGTTTATTTTCATATTTACCATTTTATATTGTTCATATTTTAATTTTCTTCTTCAATTTTAATTTATCCAGAACAATGACTTTTGGCTTTGCTGATTTGCTATATTATATGGTCATTTTCAGTTTTTATTAACATTACTTTATGGCTATCAATACCTATAGTGATACTTTATTTTTAGCTAGAGTGTTAGTTTTTCTAACGTTTCAGTTGACTACTGTAGGGGTTTGAATGTAAAATGTTCTCTATAGACTCCTGTATTTGAATACTTAATCCCCCCCTCAACAGTTGGTGGTACTGCTTAGGAATGTGAAATGTTTAGGATACGGGGCCTAACTGGAGGAAGTGTGTCACTGAGGGGCAGGCTTTAAAATGGCACAGCCCAGTCCCACTTGGTACACTCTCATTCGACTTTCTCCCTGCTGACATGATGATGAGACTCTGACTTCCTGCTCAGGTCTGCTATGTCTTCCCTACCATAATGAACACCTCCCCTCAAAGTGTAACCAAAGCATCAAGAAATCAAAGAACACAGGGAAGGGGAGATGATTTCACAGTTAAGATGCTTACCTGCAAAGCCAAAGAACCTAAGTTTGATTGCCCAGTACCCATGTAAGACAGATGCACAAAGTGGCACATGCATCTGGAGTTTGTTTACAGTGGCTGAAGGCCCCAGCATGCCCATTTTCTCTCTGTCTCTCTCCCTCTTTCTCTCTCAAATAAATGAATAATATTTTTTTAAAAAAAAGAAAACAAGCAGCAGGGGCTGGAGAGATGGCTTAGCGGTTAAGTGCTTGCCTGTGAAGCCTAAGGACCCCGGTTCGAGGCTGGATTCCCCAGGACCCACATTAGCCAGCTGCACAAGGGAGCGCACGCGTCTGGAGTTTGTTTGCAGTGGCTGGAAGCCCTGACGCGCCCATTCCCTCTCTATCCTCCTCTTTCTCTCCCTCTCTCTCTGTCACTCTCAAATAAATAAATAAAAATGAACAAAAAATATTTTTTTAAAAAAGAAAACAAGCAGCAAATACTGACAAGAATGCAGACAAAGAGGAACTCACATCTACTCATGATGGGAGTACAGCCTAATAGGATGGTATTGCATACATATAAGTAGAACAGACTAATGGAGGTGAAAAGGCCTAAGTGAGGTCAGGGGAAGAGATTGAGTAAAGGAAAGGTGGAGGGAGGGCTAATCAAAATCTAAGAGGATATAAATAAGTCATATGGAAACCTACATTTTTGGACAATAGAACACACAGGAGCCATAGATTGTTACTAGAAAATTTTCAGTGCCAGGGATGGGGTATCTTCCAGTGAGTTGTTGGTCAGGGAGGTCCCTGATGCACCCAAAACATTACAGGCCATGCCGAGGCCCTTGGTTTCCCACCAGGAATAGATGGTAAGACCCTATTGCTGAAGACTTCACAGACTTGGGCTGCAAGGTCACTGAGAAATACTGGTAGAGCTGAGCTGAAAACCTCTTCCATGTAGACCAGCTGACAGAAAGCTGGAAATAGCTATGCTGCATGCAGTTCAATAAGAGAGAGAGAAATCACCAGTGAAGATACTCAACAGTGAACACTGCAAGCCTTAAATTTGGCCAGCCAGGCCAAATGTGCCAATGGGTGCAATAGTGGCATGTCTACTATGGGGGAACTATCCACTCTCTAATTGGACTGGAGACCTGCTCCATGGAAGAGAATACATCCCTGATACTGAAAACCTATAACAGGGATAATCATAAGCCCTAGGGGTGCAACGTCTGCTGGTGTCTGGCTACATGTATATACTATGCTTACCAAACTGCCCAATATCCACTTCTCATAATGTTTATACCCATATATTAATGCTACTCTCACTTTTGGTTAGAGAAGCTTCCCTTTTCAGATGACAGTGACCTTGGGATGACTCAGAAGGCACCATGGTGCTGAGAAGAAGTGACAGAGTAGTGCTCAGCACTGAAATATCTCTATTACATCTTCCAAGGCCCAGAGTCCACTGTGGAAGACATGGCATAAGGAATGTAAGGGCCAAAGGAAGGGTAGAACTCCATACAATGTGCTCCTCCAGACACAAAATGGCCTGGATATCCATGACCTCACAGTACCTGACACTACCTACACAAGACCATCATAATAGGAGGAAAAGATCATGACATCAAAATGAGAGAGAGACTGACTGAGTGGGGGAGGGGATATGATAGAGAGTGGAGTTTCAAAGGTGAATGTTGGGGGAGGGAGGGAATTGCCATGGGATAATATTTACAATTATGGAAGTTGTCAATAAAAGATAAATAGAAATTAAAAATAAATCTATAAAAATAAATTTTAAAAGAAATCAGTATAGATATCTCTCAAAAACAAACAGACTACCCATGCAACCCAGATATACCACCCCTGGGCATATACCCTAAGTACTACATATTACATATTTGTCACAGTTCTATTTATAATAACTAAGAATTGGAAATGGCCTAGATGTTGAGCAACAGATGAATTGATAATGAAAATGTGCCATATTCACACTATGGAATTCCACTCAACAGTACAAAATGATTAAATCACAAAATTTGCAGGAAAATAAATGGGCTGAAAAAAATCACATTATGTGAAATAACTCAAGCTTAGAAAGATCAAAATTACAAATCTCTCAAATTTGTTAGACTAACTTACAGTATCTAGATGTATACATACTTAGGAAAAACCTGTGGATGAAACTTATAAACATAGATGTGTAACCAAAAGGGATACAAACAGCTGAGCTGGAAGAATGAGAGGGTTGGACAAAAGGATACATGTGACATGTTATAGTCAGTTTCCACATAGTTGAGATGAACATCCAAACCAGGCATTTTAATGGAGGAAGGGATTTATTTCAATCTTACAGATCCAGGGGGAAGTTCCATCCATGGAGCAAGAAGCTGCTTCCATACATCCAAACAGAGAGAAACCATCACCAGCCAGCAAACACTAAAAGTAACAAGCACAAACAAGCTGAAAGCATCAGGGACCCCACCAGAGCTCAGACTGCTCTGTATAGCTTTTGGCTGGAAATCAGACAACTCCCTAAACACACCTTAGGGCTAGATCCCAGGTATACCCCAGTAACACTTCTTCTAGTCAAACAGCAGGAAATCCAAGTTACAAGTTTTAATAAAACACTTGAGACTGTAGAAGACCTACATTCAAACTACCATTTGACATGAAAGCAGAAAAATATGAAGGGAAAAGAATGAGGAGGAGGAGGAGGAGGAGGAGGAGGAGGAGGAAGAGGGTAGGAGAAGGCATAGGAATCAACAGAAACAAACTGTATTTGAAAATGCCATAATTTTTTTTAATTGGGGGAAAGAGGTAAGAAAAGAAATTTTAAAAACTTGTAAGCTTAAAATAAACCTTTTCTTTTCCTCAAGCTGATTCTGGACAGGTATTTTATCCAAGTCATGAGAAAGTAACTGACAGAAGTACTCAGTATCATGTTTACTTCATTAGTCATTCATTGTTTTGAAGACTGCTTTTCAGTATTTTTCTGTTATTTTTTCAGTATTTTTCTGTTATTGATTTTTAATACATTATGATTCATCTGAAATTTGTCATGTTTTATTACCTAATATGTGGTTAATTCCCCTAAATGTTTCAGATATACTTGAAAAATTTCTAATTATTGGGTGCAGCAGTGCATATATGTCTATTAGGTGATGATAATTATTTTAATGTTCAAATATTGTCTGCCCTTTTTTTCTCATACACTGAAAAAAATGTCATAATTTCCCTCTGACATGATAAATTAATAATATTTTGTATTTAAGTCTGTTAAGCTTTGTTCCATTTATTTTGAATATCACTCCTTATATAAATTGTTTTCCTAATGAGTTAAATCTTTTTTTGGGGGGGGATACACTTTGCCTTGAAGTCTTTGTAACTTAACACAACTAATCTAGTGCTCTTTTGTCTGTATTTGACTTTTAAATCTTTCTATTTCTTTACATTCTATTTTTCTGTATACTTATATTTTAGGTATGATGTTTATAACAGCAAATAATCTCAGTTTTGCTGTTTTTCAATCAGACTTTTTCTTTCAATTGGAGAATTTAGTCCAGTTTTGTTTAAATTAATGATTTTTGACATAGTCATATTTAATAACAGTATGATTTCTATATGCTTAACTTTTTGCTTGATCCTCCTGATTTTTTTATTCTTTTACATTTGTAAACTTTTGTTCCTTGGTTTTAGTGATTATTTAACACAATTTAACATGTACACAAATTTGTGCTTCACTTCTAAATAAGGCAATAGCAATAAAGGAATAACAAGTCTAATAGCTGTTATGACTTTTAAATTTCACCTTTCTCATGTCTGACTATGCAGAACATACATGACTGTGGCTCCAACTTCCACATTGGCATGTAGACCATGACCACACGTAGCAATTGCACCAACACATACCTATTCCTGGGGAAGGACTACTGTGGTATTTGTCACCAACCATTTCAAACATTTTCAGAACCTCAAGCTGTTGAATTCTTCCATGCAACCTTCCGTGCATTCTCCCCAAGGATCAGAACATCATCAAAATCTGCTGCTGCTTCTAGCCTCCCCTAAGTTACTCAGTTTACCCTATATCTCTTTGTCCTAACAGATAACTTGAACATTTAATACTGTATTGGAGTCTGGCTCTCCAAGGTCTCAGCAACAAACATGGAACCAGACGTGATACGAGAAACTGACTGGTGCAATAGAGACCATATGGTTTGAGGAGATTGGACATATCATCCTGACACAAAAATGTCACTGACCACTCAACCAAATTTTAGCAGTTTCACCTGTGCACTTTCAATAGTATCACACTCTCTCTGTAACCCAGCATTTTCTCCTATGTACCATACCTTGATAGTCTGCCATAATTCACTTTTTTTCCCCTAACACTGAGTACTCTATTTAGCTCTAGAAAAATCTGCTCACAAACCTTGCTGGTAAGACTTCCATTTAATGGGATGCCTACCTACCATATGCCTGGTGTTATATTATCTCACTGATCCTTACAACTGTGCCAGCAGTTATTATTATCATATGTAGAACTGAGACTCAGAAATATTCAGTGAATGGAGTAAGACCAGAGCTGTACTTAGGTTTATATTTGGCTGTACATATTGACATAGGAAATAAAGGGACTTTGGCAGGAAACTCTGAATCCTAAATAGAACAGACATGTTTACTATGGGGTCAACAGACTGAGAAGCAGTGCTAATGGAAAGTCATTACCACAGAAAACTGTATCAAAAACAAGATCATCAGAAATAAAATGTTTGTGTCACTGTGACAGCACATAAACAATGCTTGTCAACAAAATATTAAGATCAGAAGGAAGAGGTAATCAGGGCAGAATTTGGCTGCTGTTACTCAATTCAGTCATTGGGGAGATACTATGAGTCTGTGCACAGTGTAGTAGACCCATAAAGTTCCTTGAAAGACCTTCAAGGTACACAACTGGCCAGCCAGAAAAGATGTACCCACAGGTGCAATTAGTGGCATGACTGTTATGAGATAACCATCAACTCTCTGATTGGATTTAAGGCCTGCTACATAGAAGGAGATTTCTGCCTGGTACTGAAAACACAGTCAAAATCCTATGGCTGGGAAAGTCATAGGCCTTAACGAGAACCTAAATATCTATGTTTCTACCCTTTGGTGAGAGAAGCTTCTCTCTCTCTCTCTCTCTCTCTCTCTCTCTCTATTTTTGAAAAGATATTGGCTACTAGGGAGACTCAAAACTCAAAGTGATTACTGGTCTCTTATCACTAAATGAGCCATCTTTATCACTCACTTGAAGGCTCAGAGAACATTACAAAAAGGAGGCAAAAACAACCAGAAAATGAGAGAAGTGCTTTAGAATGCTATCTTCTAGACATGAAGCAGCCACTGAATTTATGACCTCACAGGAGCTGTCATTACCTTCACTAGATTCACACAATATTGAGCCCATCAAAATGTCATCATGGACTTTAAAAAAAAAATTTTAAGAGAACACAGGCAGGCAGACAGACAATTCTCATACCATAATGTCACAATTATGAGTTAAAAGTTATTCTAAAATTGTAAGGTTTTAGTTACCTCTCTTCATGGGAAGACATAATAACATATCCCTTTCCCAGTATATACAAGGGAAGCTTAGCCAGATTCTGGGAATTACTGCTTGTCACAATTCTATCTCCTGTAATTTCCATTGTGAAAAAGAAATTTGACCTCAAAGTTTGACAAACATATATATCTGTCATTCCACATGTATTATAGCCTTGATAAATATTTGTATATTTATAATATTTATAATGAATTTTGTATATTTATTAAATAATATTCCTGGAAAACAAGTGCATGTTAATAAAATAACTTTAATGTGCATTACTGTGATTAACATAAATCATCTTATGTCATTTTATTTTTATTATTCTTTTTTTATGTTTTTTTTTTACAGTCAGTTTGGTACCATTATTAGGCTCATCCGTGACCTACCCCCTCCCCTTAGCCCCTCCTTGTTGAGGTATACGGGTCATGCATTGTGGAATTAGCCCACAGTTATGGGTAAGCTAAATGTCTCTGCAGATCATGACCCAACATGTGGCTCTGACATTCTTTCCGCCCCCTCTTCCGCAAAATTTCCCTGAGCCATGTTGAGTTCATTTTTGGTCTGCTTCAGTGATGAGGTGTTGGGGGCCTCTGAGGCTCTGGCTCTCTGATTTGGTAGGAGTTGACTTTTCTCTGTGCTGATCTCCTCCCCCCTTCTACTGGTATCTGGTTCATCAGGAAAACAGCCCCCTTGCTTGTTTCTCCAATTTTTCTTAGTTTCAGCCGGGGCCCTTTTGAGGTATGATGGGGTGGCTCTCTCCTTAGGATCTATATCTATCTGAAAAAGAGAAGCAGATTCTCCAACAGAGAGTAAGTTAGCATCAGGACAAATGAGATAACCTTTTTTTTTTTTTTTTGTAGAGA
Source organism: Dipus sagitta (assembly GCA_036346955.1). NCBI lineage: Eukaryota > Metazoa > Chordata > Mammalia > Rodentia > Dipodidae > Dipus > Dipus sagitta. The sequence continues at coordinate 58,698,794 of CM070773.1, forward strand.
ATCTAATAGGTGTAGGCCCTCTTGTAGCCCACAATTGATGGTAGCTTGATATTGGAGAGTGGGCTTATGTTTGGATATGGTTCTGACTTGTTTCCCAGCTCCAGCTATGGGTCCCATACCAGTGAGGGGATCAGTTAGCCTAATTGAGAGCAGTTGGTTCCCCACCATGGCTGTGTGCCACCACTGCACTTCTGTGGGCATCACAACAAGTTATTTGCTGCTAAGTAAGTTAGACCATGCGTTGCTTCAACAGATATTGGTCATTTTCCCCCAGTCACCCATGTAGCACCTTCTGGCACTAGACGCACTGACTGTCTGGGGACTGACTCTCTTCCAACTTCCAGCCATGCCATTCTAATTTGCATGTCAATCACATAAGGTGTCTTCAGCAGTAGGATCTTATCACTAGCCTTTGGTGGGTCATCAAGTACTCTGACAGAAATCTGTCTGTCTTTTAGGAAACCTTGTTGGTCTCTCTGATCAAAAGCTCATTGTGGATGATAGCCCCATGCTGGTTCTGGGAGTGACAGGTCAGTCCCCACTAAGAAAATGAGGAAAAAGATAACTAATACACAAGAGTTAGAGATAAGAGACAGAGAGAGAGAGGGAGAGGGGAAGTGAGGGAGGGAAGATGTAGAAGATTAAGGTTAGTCTTGATCTTACCCTCTCCAGTGTCTTGTGGTTCGGTGTTATTTTTATTATTCTTATTGTTAAAAGATTAAATAAAATTAATTTTTTCTAGAGTCTGGTTTGGAAGAAAATCCTTTTCAAAATCTACATAGATTGTGTTAAATTTTGTAGCTTAAGAAAACTTTTATGACTCAATGAATATTATTTTAAATAAATAGCATTTAAAAAATTATAGATGATGGCAGAGGGCAAAATAAGCTAACAAAATAGAAGAGTTACTAGTTGGAAAGGAGGGGATCAGAGGAAAAAAGATGGTGTAAAGACCAAAAGTAAGCAATGAGATTATGATCAAAATACCTTACATACAATATGTGAAAACTATCAAAAAAAAAAAGTTTCAAAGGGGCTGTGGAGATGACTCCAGTTAAGAGCATTTCTTGTGCAAGTATGAGAGCCTGAAGAGGCCTGAAAAATGACTCAACTTCAATCCCCAAGACTCACATAAACAGTTGATCATGGCTACTCATGTCTGTAACCCTAGTCCTGTGGGGAGCAGAGACCAGAGAATTGCAGGCGCTCATGGAAAAAAATTGGCAAGCTCCAAGATCAATAAGAGACTCTAGCTCAAATAAGAACGAGCAAAAGAGTTTAAGGAAGAGTACACCCAACACTCCCTCTCAGTCACTGCAGGCAAGGGCAGCCCACTGCAGAAGCATGCACAGGGTGCTGCAAGAGCACATATGCATGCACACACCACACCACCTTTACACACAAAAAAAGTTTATAAAAGAGAATTGAGGTACAACCCCCGCCCCAGCAAAAAAAGAAATGTCACAATAGCTGCTGAAGAAATTGAGAACTAATTAATCTTGCTGTGAGAACTCTACCCACTCCATCTCCCCCAGCCAAGCAGAAAATAAATAATACATAAGTCTCCTCATTTTCTAAGCAAATGGGGAAGGATCCACGCAGAAGGAGAAGGAAAGGCAACAGCATCCTCACCGGCCAGCACCAATGCCTTGGCAGAGCAGTTTCCAGCTGGTGGAAAGGCAGAGCTGCATCTCTCCAGGCACAGGATGTGCTCCAAAGGCAATGCTCTCACTAGGCTGGCACCAGGCAGCAGAGGTTGGACAGGCATCCATCCGTATATTCATTCATTTAGTCAGCAAATATTTATGGAGGAAATGCTATGTGCCATTCACATGGTCCTAGGGGCTGTCAGTGAGTAGCAGAGCTGCCAAGACCACAGCAATAGAGTGCAGAAATGTGCTGAAATACTTTGGCTCAGAAACACAGCAGGAAATCTACTTTACCGGTTTGTTTCTTAACAAATGTTCTAATCAACGTCTTATCATTTAAATGTTCCTGTGCTAAATAATTTGGTAGAGGCTATTTTCTGAACGAATAACATTTTATTGACTATATGGATCAAAGTATCCCCTTCTGGTTAGACAGTTGCCCTCAATGGTTGTTTATAGCAAAGGTGGGGTTTTACTGTTCTGTCATCTGGTACTACTGTATACACATCCTTCTCATGTACCTTACCTCCTCTACCTTGAAAGACTAAGGAAGTGATTCTGTACTCAGAATCAGGACACTTGGGTTATGGCAAAAATCATCTGACATGACTTACACTGTGAACTTGAGTAAATTTCTTCAGACAGACATTAAACCTTACAACCTCAGACCCTACACACTGTTTCTTTTATATAATATTGAATATAATCCTTACACCTACCTGCTATTTTAAAAAAAATATCTTTCATTTATTTTTGCAAGCATAGAGCAAGAGAGAAAAGAAAGAAAGAAACTGGCATAGAATGAGAGAGAAAATGAAAGAGAAAGGGAGGGAATGGCTTCCTGCCACTGTAACCAAACTCCAGACACATGTACCACTTTGTGTATCTGGATTTAGTTGGGTACTAGGGAATTAAACCCAGGTAATCAGGCTTTGTAAGCAAGTGCCTTTAAACACTGAGCCATCTCTTCAGCCCCCTATCTGCCATTTTTATGACGATAAAATAGTTTAACAGGAATAAAGTGATTAGCCAATGATACACAAGCAGTTAATGACAAAGTTGGTAAACTCAGGTGTAAGTGCAAATTTATGTTTGCCTCTCCTGATGTTTATTCCATGTGAGAAGATACAAAAGAAAAGAAAACACATCAGAGCCTGGTGAGATGGTCTAGTGGTTAAGGTGCTTGCCTGCAAAGCCAAAGTATCCAGGTACAATTCTGCAGGACCCACATAAGCCAGGTGCACCAGGGGTGCATGCATCTGGAGTTCATTTGTAGATGCTGGATGCTCTGGCACACCCATTCTCATTCTCTCTCTCTTTCTCTCTCTCTCTCTCTCTCTCAAATAAGTAAATAAAGATTAAAAAGAAAACAAATCAAAAGCAAAACTGAACTAAATTGAACAATACTTCCTCAATCCCTTACTAGTCTGAGATTCTGTGATTGTAATCGTCTGTTGCAACAGCAGCCATCAGACTTCCTGGGAAGGGAGCAGACTGCAAATCCCTGCCTCCCTAGAGAAAAGTAAACAATATCAGACAACAGAGGAGTATCTAATACCTTGAAAATCATTCAACACAGACTGAATGTATTTACCTCACATTGCCAAAAAATAAACTTTATCACAGTCTTCAAAAGTACTTAAAGTTGGGCAGCTGTGTTTTTTTTGAACTCTACCATGTCCTACTATCTTTGATTATATCACCTATAATCCTCAAGCAAACCTAATATGGCAGCTGTTTTCACTCTTTAATTTACAGATGAATAAACCAAGTCATGGAGTGATCAACACAGTCCACAACTGGAAGTGCCTATGCCTGATGGCTAGCAAAATGCAAGGAACTTCCTGTTGTTAGAATTCCACAGCTAATGTGAAATTGTTGTCAAGTGATGGGTTTTGCCTGCAGTGAGGTAGTCATTTCTGATACTGTCATCACTGAAAGAGCTCTTTAGATCTTCCACATCTGAAGGATCTCATAAGCTAGCAAAGTCAAAGGAAGCATGTCTGAGGTACGGGTCTTTCTCAAAGGCAAAGTTTATAAACAGGATGGCTGAATACCTAAGGAAAACCTAAAATGTTTATGTACTAAAAAAAAAAGAAGAAGAAGATGAAGAATTATGAAAACTTTAGGCTGATACCTGTGGATAAATTAGAAAGGATGAGCTGGAAAGTTAACTTGATTCCTCTTTCTTTACTAAAGTTCTTGAACATCATTTAATATGAATGCCTACAAAAACTACAGAGTTGCAAATTTCATAAGAGATTTTTCTCTTCTATAGATTTTTGAGCTACTAAAGTGTACAGGTGTAACAGCTAGTCTTAAGAAACTATATGTTCTTCAACCAAACAGATAGGCATGTACCCACTGTTGCAGTAGTGCCATGACTATGAAGGGGCTAACCAACTGCTCTCTGATTGGATTTGAGGCCAGATCCACAGGGCACACTATTGAGCTCCTCAGTATTCTGTCATGGATGGTAGTGGGGGATATCAAGATGGACTAGTTGGAAAGAAAGTGGAAGTGGGGTGGAGGAAATGTGACAAAAGAAGATACTGGGAGTGGATCAAAATACATTATATACAGGTATGAAAATTATCACTAAAAACATTTTTTAAAATACAAGAAAGTACATGTTCTAGATAACAGAAGGAGATTGAATAAACAATGAATCAAGTTTATATGAAATTTAAACTCCACAAAAAATTCTCTAAAATATTTTAGGCCTGGGGAGATTTCACAGTGGATAAAGGCACTTGCTTATAAAGCCTGTTGTCCTGGATTCAATTCTTCAGCACCCAAGTAAAACCAGATGCACAAAGTGGTGCATGTGTCTGGAACTTGTTTGCAGTGACAAGAGGCCTTGGTGTACCCTATTTACTTGCTTGCTCTCTCTCTCTCATGAATAAATAAATAAATAAATAAATAAATAAATAAATATTTTCATAAAATATTTCAGATTGTACTTTCAAATAAAGGTACTTTCATGACCAAAAGACTGCTTTGATGGGATGGCTGGCATGAAGCCTTTTTATTGCTGGTAATATAACTCAGTATTGAAAGATTTCGAGGCAACAAGGAGGCAGGTGTGCTAGGTACATAAAGTTGGCTTTGTACATGCCTTGGAATGAAGATTACAGCACACAATTGAACTGCTGGCCATTATTTAGCACTTATTTCTCAAGTATATTTGAAGCTCTATTTCTCTTTCCTTGAGCTATTTGGAAAACTATCATAATCATAAAATCACCTTTATTTTATTCCATCAACTAGCATTTGATCTCCTTTGACATTTGGTATTGGGTGACTTTTCTAATTCTTACCTTAAAAATATAATAAAAGGTTTGTTATCTGAAAGAGAAAACACTTATGATGATGAAGAATAACATTTACCCTCTAAATATCAAACTTAGAATATACACGAGTATAAGGTATCTTCCTATTATATGTACATACATGTGTTTTATATTCTTCTAGAAAATGTCATAATGTGGTTTTCATTGCATATTAAAGTAATATTTCCTAAGCAAACACAAAATTCTAAATATAGAAAAGTTCAACTCTGAAGAGAATTTATTTCCCAAAAATCAAATACCTTCAAAATATGAAAAAATTCTCGGCCATCATTGATTCCTTCCTCGTCTTGCTCCTCAGTATTTTGTCTTATCCTTCCTACATAACTTCATCCCTTGAACCATATTGATGTTTTTTCTCAGAATACTTCTTTTTCCTCTCTCCCTCTCTCTTACACACACACACACACACACACACACACACCACCACCACCACCACCACCACCACCATCACCACTACCATCTTTCACTAGTACTATTTCAGAAGCTTCTTAACTAGCCTAACCACCAATTTATCCCACTTTAGTACATTTTCTCCATATTAATAATGGAGTAATCTTTAATCCAGTGACATTATATTTCAGATTGAAAAATTCCTAATTCCCTGTTGCCTGTATGATTTTAAAATATGCAAAATTAGACTAGCTTAGCATTTATAAGAAAATGTAGAGGACCCTTTGGGTCCTTCAAAAGACAAAAATTATCTTAATCACATAAAATATTGACAAACTGGACTATATTAAAATAATCTCATTATTTATTTACAGTGCCCACTACAGACCAGACCATCAGATCACTTACCTTTTCCCTAGTTCTAATCCCCATAATGTTCTATGTGTTCTCTATCTGTCTTATCCCCATTTCTTTAAATCCTGAAACTATTCCCTGTGTTTTTTGAGATTTTAGTTCCTCACCAGAAAAAAAATCTCTATATTCAAATTCATCTCTAAAATTCCTTTTACATTGATGGAAATGTGGTTCTACCTTCAGGACATTGCTTCTCTTGCTGTCCTTCATAGACTGATTTCTGATCTACTCATACCCTTTGCAATGCTGGGACTGGAGGGAAAAGAACTGTACTCCTTCCACATTATTAATACCCCAGACTGTTCACTCTTCTCCATATAATCCTGAACCCTAACTCTTATGCCTTCAGACTATGCCACCCTTCATCCCTGACCTCAAAGTCACTTATTTTTTTCTTTTCAAATATTTTTATTAACAACTTCCATGATTATAAAAAATATCCCATGGTAATACCCTCCCTCCCCCTACTTTCCCCTTTGAAACTCCTTTCTCCATCATATCTCCTCCCCCTATCAATCAGTGTCTCTTTTATTCTGATGTCATGATCTTTTCCTCCTATAATGATGGTCTTGTGTAGGTAGTGTCAGGCACTGTGAGGTCATGGATATCCAGGCCATTTTGTGTCTGGAGGGAGCATGTTGTGAGGAGTCCTACCCTTCCTTTTGCTCTTACATTCTTTCCACCACCTCTTCCACAACAGACCCTGAGCCTTGGAAGATGTGATAGAGATATTGCAGTACTGAGCACTCCTGTCACTTCTTTCCAGCACCATGATGCCTTCTGAGTCATCCCAAGGTCATTGCCATCTGAAAAGAGAAGATTCTCTCCCACAAGTGAGAGTAGCATTAATATAAGGGTATGAACATTAAGAGAAGTGCTTACTGGGCAGTTTGATAAGCATAGTATATACATTTAACTAGACAGCAGCAGATGTTACACCCCTAGGGCTCATGCAAAGTCACTTAATTTTGTTAGGTAGGGTCTCGCACTAGCCCAGGCTGACCTGTAATTCACTATGTAGTCTCAAGGTGGTCTTGAATTCACAGCGATTCTCCTACCTCTACCTCTCAAGTGCTGGGATTCAAGGTGTGTGCCACCATGCCTAGTCTCTTTTATTTTTGATGTTTTAGTTCCTGCTTGCACTTTCTCTAATCTTTTCCTTCTCTTAAATTCCTATTAATGGGTGTGTAATTAAAAGATTTGTCTGAACCACAATACCCTCTCAGTTTCTTGAAACTTTCTCTTCCAATTAGATCTTCTTCCATCATATCTCTCAACTTCTCCCACCCAATATCATCAATATCATGATTTAAAACTCATTACTACAATCACAGTTCCTTCATTACCTCAATTATGTGCACTTCTCTGATCATCTCTTCCTATCCTGCCATCCAAGTCCCTGCAGTGTCCTGATTCCCCTTCTCTTCAATCCTGGAATCTCCCAAGGAATGATTCTACAAATTTTGTATTGTCCCACCTTACGTTAAGTCTTTTCTCCTTTCTTATCCTTTTGACATTCCATAGATAATCAAATATGCTTTTGCAAATAAATTCACCTCCTTTTCCTTTCTGCCAAGTCATGACACTCTTCTAGCTAAATTGATATTCTGCTTAAATCCATCTTTTCCCACTTTCTCCCTCCTGCACTCATGAACAAGAACATCACTGATGAAAAGCAAACACATGCTGATGTGTCTCACTTTAAATATATAATCAAGAGCATTGAGATATTAACATGAGCTGGCATTCATGCTCTACTTCCCTATTCCATCAACTATCTCACTGTCCTAAATATCTTCTTCAGACTTCTTCCCTCATATCTACTGGTTCTTGTCTCCTACACACATTTTCAGCTACTGACTTTGGTTTCAACCCTAATAAGGAACTTCACAAGATGACATTTTCACCAGATTTCCCCATCATACCTGTTCCACAACCATATACAACCATGTACTATGCTTTCCTTCTTTCCATTAGATAATTATTACTGGGTCTACCTAAAGTCAGTATCCACAAGTGAAAAATATTTTAATGCTATGCATGTATCAAGTATTTATCCAACAATTCTATTTTCTCCAGTATATCATTTTAATTTTATTATTTTGCTTTCTATGGTGTGGGAATTCATGCTTGGTACTGAGAACTAAGTCAGAAGCCTATTAGGTCATAGAAGGTCATAGACCCAAGAAGGAAGCTTCCACTGTTATTTGGCTAAAAGGAGGGTTATGCCCTTCTATAATTCTTATGCAAAGGACTCTGAGCCTTGGAAAATGTGATAGAGATATTTCAGTGCTGAGCACTCCTCTGTCACTTCTTCTCAGCACCATGCTGCCTTGTGAATCATCCCAAGGTCACTGTCATCTGAAAGAGAAACTTCTCTAACCAAAAATGAGCATAGCATTAATATATGGGTATGAACATTAAGAGAAGTGCTGACTGGACAGTTTGGTGAGCATAGTATATACATTTAACCAAACAGCAGCAGACATTAGCCTTGTTGTAGGTTTTCTATATCAGGGATATATTCCCTCCCATGGAGCAGGCCTGCAGTCAAATTAGATGACAGTTGGTTTCCCCCATAACTGACTTGCGACTATTGCCACCCATTGGCTCCTTTGGCCTGGCTGGCCAAATATAAGGCTTGCAGTGACCACTGTTGAGTATCTTCACTGTTGATTTCTCTCTCTCCCACTGACCTACATGCAGTATGGCCTTTTCCAGCCTTCTGTCAGCTGGTCTACATGGAGGAGGTTTTCAGCTCAGTTCCAACAGGATTTCTCTTTGACCTTGCAGCCCAAGTATGTGTACATGGAGTCTTCAGCAATAGGGTCTTACCATCTATTCCTAGTGGGAAACCAAGGGCCTTGGCAATGGCCTGTAATGTTTTGGAGTCATCAGGGACCTCCCTGACCAACAACTCACTGGAAGGTACCCCATCCCTGGCACTGAAAATTTTCTAGTAACAATCTATGGCTCCTGTGTGTTCCATTGTCCAAAAAAGTAGGTTTCCATATGACTTATTCATATCCTCTTAGATTTTGATTAGCCCTCCCTTCACCTTTCCCTTACTCAATCTCTTCCTCTGACCTCACTTAGACCTTTCCACCCCTGTTAATCTGTTCTTCTACTTACCTATATACAATACCATCCTATTAAGTACCACCCTTCCTCTCTTTCTATTCCCTTTGTATCTACTTTCTAGCTTATTGGCCTCCTCTACTGAGTTTTCTTCTTACTCCCACAGAAGTCCAATCATTTGTAGCTAGGATCCACATATGAGACAGAATATGTGACGTTTGGCTTTCTGTGCCTGGGTTACCTCAACTCACTTAGTATAAACTTTTCCAGATCCATCCATTTTCCTGCAAGTTAGAGGCTTATAAGCCCCCAACACTAAAGTAGATTTTGAACACACCCTCCAAGGCTCAGAGAACACTGCAGAAGAGGAGGGTAGAAAGAATTTAAGAGCCATTGATCAGGGAAGTGTACTCTGAGGCATTTTATCCCCCAAGGAGATTAACTGATACATTCATGGCCCTACAGTGATTAATAATATAACTCCACTGAGGAAGGCTTTAGTGGAATGAGGGCAGGAGAGAGAACATAAGAGCATGGACTGATGGGAATATGATCAAATTTTGATGTGTTCATATAGTAAAATTCTCATTTGTAAAAATTAAACAAAAAGCGAACAATAGATCAGAAGTTTGTCCAGAGAGAAAATTATCTCTTTGGAGCTAACAATTTATTAGGTACTATGTTGAACATTGCTTTATTCCCCATAGACAAGAAACAGTTTGATATAAAGTAATTAAGATTCAGTGAAAGAAACAAGTAGAATTCTGCTTGTAGCAAATGGAGTGAGATTAAATTCAACCATGTTTTTCATAAGTTATAAATATTTTGTAATGTATTGTATTTATGATCAAAATAAAAAGACAACACCCTTTATACCAAATTATTTTGATACCAAGTCAGTCTTTATCCATCTGGTATATAAATTTTTAACCCCAAGTTTTATAGCATGGTCCAAAATTTATAAATATGTCATAGGATTGCAGAATCATAGGGTATATTAATAATAGAAAGTACTATACATTATAAAATGTGCTGGTAATTTACATTGTCAATTATCTTTCTAATTTTTCTGTATATTTCTGTTTAGAAGAAAAAATATATACTGTGTACCACATAAAGTTGGCACTTTTCTAATGCCATGATGCAAAGATTTAGTTTCTCTACATTGAAGGTAGTTCCTTAATACATTTTTGCTTGCTAACAAGTACTTGGTATAAGAAATGACATCCTTGTTCTGGACTCTATCACGGTTTCAATCTCATGCCCCATCAGCTTTCCTGAGCATCTTTACCATAGCTCACATGAACTCTTCTGTCTCTGGGACCAATGTTATCTTCCATCCCCTAGCCATCCATCTGAAGGTCTTCAGCATCCACACTTATGTCTCATCTATCCCTCACTGACTCAATCTTGATCTACATTCCTGCCACACTTGACCTTCACTGTATTTCAAATCATTCCTGCCCACTCACATAATCATACTTTGCAAGGGTGGTCCTTCTCTCTGGAATACCCACAAAGGTTTTGCTTAGCTCCAAAATTTGAGTTTCACTCAAACTGCCCAGCAGTGTAGGTAGGTCAGATACCCCAGTACTTTTACTTTCTAGTCTTGTACTGCCACTTCTTTCCTCTATGGTGTCTTTAGATAAATTAGAATGGAATTCAATTTCCTATTTATGAAATGAAAGAGTGAATGCTAATTAATACTTGATGTCTGTTGCAGATATATACTCACTCTGGCCTTCACTGTGCATTGGTGATGGCTCAGGACGTGAGCACTTGAACAATGATGAAGGACTGCTCACTTGCCGTGGAGCTGAAGTATCAATGGTTCTTATGTTGATTTCTTCTCAGGGGTGATATTGAGAGACCTGGGTGTGTAAGCTTCATTAACTGCAGAGGCCATCTTTGCTTCTATTGGCAGTTAGAAAATGTAGCTCCTCTGAGTAATTATGTAACTAGAGCTGTGGCTAATTTTCGTTCTCAGGAGCTTTTACTCCTATCTTTAGCAACTAGCATATGAGAGAGTGGGGAGAGAGAGTTAGAAAGAGATTTAAGCTATATTTAAGCAATGGATATTGTGATGATTAAATTCTACTGTCAACTTGGTCATATTAGGAATCAAGTAAGGGACATATCTCTTGGTCTCTTAGGTCTGTGAGGGCATTTCCCTGAAGTACTGATGAAGGGCACAATATCTTCCAAAGTAGGTGGCCCTTCTAGGGATGGACTGTATACAAAGATGTTTTGATAGAATACAGGGCCTTCTGACTGGCTGTCTGTGTTACTTTCTAGAACATGCATCTGCTCTGTTGCTGTCATCCTTTCCAGACATTGGAACCCAGCTTCATCAGCCTTTCACCATGGACTAAAGACTAGACTCTGGGCCTTCAGTACCAGATTTGGATTGCTAAAGCATCAATCAATGTTGTATGACTGACTCTCCAGGCTGCAAAATGTTGGACTATCTATCCTGTGTCATGTAAGCCAATCTAATAAACTCCTGTTATAATACATATTAATTTTATTAATTCTATTTATCTAGAGAACCTTGACTAATCATGCATGCACATATGCATGCATCCATCCACCCACATATACATATGATCTGCAGAGCACTGAGTTTCATGTTCAAAGTGACTTTCATATCAGTGCTCTGCAGGTCATTATGTATGTATGTATATCCACTAGGTATCATAGAGAAATTACTGCCTCATTTTTCTTCTGTAATTCATGGAATAGATACAAAAGATAAGAATGTTTAGCATGACCAGTATGCATCAAATTTTTTGAACATTACTCAATATAATTGTTAAAGACATTTTACCTTTCAGACCATGTTAAGAGAACTCTAAAAACACTAGAAATAATGAAGGCAGCCTTATCTGTTCCCTACAGATCATTAATTTTATTTAATTTTTAAATGCTTATGCTATATACTAAGTGCTATATGCAGTTGGATGTATGGCACTGATCCATACATATATATAATGTTTATATGTCTATATATAATGTTTATATATATATAATGTTTATTATATTAGTATGTTTTAAGAAAAAAATAAACAAAATTCTCAAATGAATTCAGTTTAGTAGTTACCTACTCATTTTAAGAATGTGAATAATAACTTTTAGCAAAATAAGTTTAAATGACCTTACAACCATGGGTAGAATATTTGTTATTTGTTATAAAGGGTTGCTAAATTATAGAGCTGAGCAGAGAGGTTGCAAGGGTCATGTGCAGAGCCCTACAAGTCTGTCACTGATGCCATTGGCATATCAGTAGATGGGCAAATGTTAAAATGAAATCCAAAAATATAAGCTCACTAAAGTTTGCAAAGCAGACCTGAAGTGATGAGGCACTGTCATTCAATCTCTTAAGAATATATTACACAGAAGACTGAGAACGTCCCACATAAAATGTTAATGTTGTTCCATGAATTTCTAATGACTTTCCAGGAATGACCAGTCACTGAAAATATTAAATGCTAAGGAATGCTGTGTGTTTTAATTGTAGAACACTAATAGAATATATGAACATATTGTATCCACAAGCACTAGAAGCTGAACAGTGGACAACTAGTGCTCTGATATAAAGATGTGAGTTAAAATAGAGACTGGATATAAGAAGACACACCCAGAACCTCTCTGAATGGCAATTGTCACATCCTGCTTGCTTTCAACGCATCATTGAATTCTGAGACCTTCCTTCTTTCCTGTCTCCTTCCTTCCTTGCTTTCTCTTTCTTTCAAGCCTCTACAATATTATGTTCCTTGCTAATTTTTTTAGATACCAGGACCAATGACTCACTCTACTAATGAGCCCCAGATTATGATGGCAAATAGGAAGTTTCTTATAAAAGTCTGAAACATTTTAGCTGTTTAGAAATCCTAAATGAATCCTACAAATAAAAACTCAACTTTTGTATTAAAATCATCTGAACCTTTCAGACCTGGTCCATGAGAGAGGCTAACAGTGTCCAAGGAGACAGCACTCATCCTAAGTGTCTGTCAGTAGAAAGGTAGACATCTGACTCCGCTTACTTGTTACTGACTAAACTGTAATTAGTCTTCTATTAAGAAAAAGTGAGCCAGGCTGGAGAGATGGCTCAGCAGTTAAGTGTGCTCCCTATGCAAACCTGAGGGGGGTTGGATCTGCAGATCCCATATAAACATCTGGCCATGGCCATAACTATCTATAAATCTCATTCCCACAAAGGGAAGCAGAGACCAGAGAATCCACCAGGCTCACTAAATATAGCAAGCTCCTGTACCAGTAAGAGTCTCTAGTTTAAAATGAGAACAGCAAAAGAGCAATGCGGCAGGACACCTGCAGTTCTGTCTGGCTACCACAGACAAGTGCCCACCACAAAAGTGAATACGCTGGGTCCCTGAAAGGACACATACATGTGCATACACCACACACACCCCATTATACACACAACAACAACCAAGCTTCCCTACCATTATCCTTTACTCTCATATATATTGCATTGGCATTCTCCATGTTATATACAAAGGGGAAAAAAAGCACATGTTCCAATTACTGTTTTGATAATCTCTTCCTTCTGGGAATTGATTAGACTATTTTTTAATTAAAAATACTTTCTTACTTGAGAACTGTTCCACAGTGAAGGAAATTTACAGAAGTGCTAATTTACTCTCTTCTGCTGGATTTATAAATGGCCCTAAAATCAAATGTGCTAGTGGCTTCAGTAAGTACAATAATGATTTATAATTGTGTTATGCATAATTATTCATTTGGTCACAGAGGGTAAATTGTAAGGGAAGAACTTACTTTCAAGATTGCAGAGTCAAATGAAACAAAGATACATACATACCCATACATAGTATGCCACTGTGTTCTTTTCTAGAACAAAGACACACAGTCATAATTCATTCCTTAAATGCTTTCATAACATAAAATCTGTTCTCAGGACATAATACAGAAAGAGAAATCCCTATCATGCCAGAGTTTTTCATCTCAGGTAATAATTTTAACATCCTGTAATAGTTTGAATGTAAAATGTCCCCCACATGATCATGTGTTTGAAAATTTGGTCCCCAGCTGCTCTTTTTTTTTTTTTTTTTTTGGAAGTTTATAGAACCTTTAGCAGGTAGGGCCTGACTGGACAAAGTGGGTCACTCAGTGGGAAGACCATATGGTTTATAACACTAGTGGTGGTTCCAGCTTATCTGCTTCATGATCAACCAAGATGTGAACAAATTGCATTGTGCTCCTGCTTCCACAGCCATGAGCCACTCCCTCAACAATGATGAGTTAATTGTACCTTTAAACTGTAAGCCAAAGTAAATACTTCCTCCCTTAGCTTCTTTCTTGTCAGGCATGTGGGTTCAGCAATGAGAAAAGTGATTAATAAATAGACACAGAAACAAGAAATCTTAAAGATTTGGGTACAATATGGACCAGAATTATCAATAGTTAAATTATTAGCTTCCCATTTCACTCCAAAGAAATGATTGCCTGGGTTTTATTTAGGGTCTGTTATCTATGGAATATTTTATTATAAGAACACTATTTTTAAAAATTTTAGTAACTAAATCCAAAATTTCACAAAAAATGAGATTTTTGTAGAAGATATCACAACTTGGTTTCTCTATGAAGTTTAAAGATTTCTCTTAAAGTTTAAAGATTTTGCAAAGTTTAACTTCCCAGAGCTCTAAAGAGGGAAAGTTTCATCTATCCTGTGGAAGAGCTGAGACAAGATAATATAGTAGCACAATATATCCATTTCATGAAGTTTGTCAGTCTGTTGGAGAGATCAGGAACTGAGCCTTTAAACAAAACAGCAAAATGAAAAATATTAGGACTGATCTTTAATCTGACCTTCAGTGGGAAAGTGGCTTAGAGTTTCATTGCAGCCTTTAATGTCAGGGTATATCCACATCTTATAAGGGCCCTTTTATCCTGTATACCCATGGTTCATCAAGCCCCATGCAGATGATGGCTGGTGAGCTACATACTTTTGAGTATGAGTCTATTTATATCAGCTGGTAGCCTTAATGGGAATTAAGAACAAGATTCTAAAATGAGCAGCAGAATGTTTCTTGACCTGCACAGGAGTCCCCACAACCACAGCTTCGTTTTCCATATTTTGATTACCTATGGTCAACCATGGCCCAAAAATCTTAAATGGAAAATCCCAGACATAAACAGTTCATAAGTCTTAAGTTCACGCCATACTGAGTGGCATTAAGAAATCTCGTGGCATCCAGCTTCATCCTTTCTGGGACAAGAATCATTCTTCTTTCCAACACATCCATTAGTAGTCCTTTCTGTCTACAGATCAATTGTCCTGGTATCACAGGACTTGTATATTAAGTAACACTTGTTTTACATAATAATGACCATAAAGTGCAAGTACAGATATAGAAGAAACAGCAGGGCATAAAACACAAAAAGGACAGATTAAATCTGGAATTATGTAGCTACATTGTAGAGTATATAAGAAAATAAGACACAGTATATATAGGGGTTCTTATGTAAGGTCACAGGCATGCATTGGGGGTCTTGGAACAGATCTCTGAAAATAAAAAAAACTGCTGTAGAAGTTAACACTTATGAAATGCTGCAAGCTATGTAACCTTTTAAAATAATGCATCACAGACGTTCTCTCTGGGATGCTAAATGCACTAAAGTGAGATATTTAAGGGAGCCTACAGAGATCCAAATTTAAGATGAAGTGTTGATTATAGTCAACAAACAGAGGAATTGTGAGTGCAAAACATGAGATATTGCAGAGTTCCCTTGGTAAAAACTCTGTAATTGCCTTTCCATATTTTAAGCCACCTCTCCCCCCCCCCTTTGTGCTAAGTAATATTATGGGGCTAATATTTGAATATGCATATGTTCCTAGATGCTGATGAAAAATTACAGAAGTATAACAAGAATAAAATGTTTTTCTCTCCTATAAGAGATAGAAAAACATATTTTCCTATTTATAAAGCTAATTCTAATAAAATGGTAATTAGAAGATTTCTGCAGTATTATATTACTGTAAACAAATGTGGAAACAATGTGAGCTAATGCATGTTGGGTTACATAACCTGTCCTTGGAACTATTATTTCTGTAAAAAAAAAAAGTCTTTTAGAACAATTAGACCATGAAGATTACTGAATAACAGGTTAACTATAACATTTCAGTGTTCTAAGTTTATAATTCTAATTGTCAACATATTAATAATTATTTGCCTTTGTAATTATATACAAATTTGCATCCTTGTTTCATAAAAGGTATAAGTTCTACTGAAATTTTTCAGGACAGAAAAGCATGTTGGATACTCCCATTTTGCTCTCCTTGTATATGCAAATGTTATAATAATACCACAAAAAATTGAATTCTTTATTCAGCTGAAAAAGTTTGACATTCTCTGTCTCATTTAAATTAAATGTAGTCTGTTCTGAGGCATTCTGAAACAGTGTAAGAAAGACAAAATTATAGAAACTGTTTTTTAGGATATAGAAGAAAGATGAAAATTGTTAGCTGATAATATGTTAGGGAAGACATACTTGGCATGTTTCTTAAAGCCTGGAGTTTGGCTTAATGATAGAATATTCTTTAAACATCTCTCTCATTTTTAGCTTGAATTTCCAAAGCTATTTACAAAGCCATATTCAAATATAGCATGATGGCAGCCCCTTGTGAGAATCTTTATGTTTGAAGATGAACAAATCAGAAAGCAGTGGGGTTAAGTAAGAATTGAGGACTAACATGTCAAAGGCAGAAAATGTAAGACTTTTAGCCACTTAGTACAAATTTCTGGGTATATAACATAGCAGCTCCATCTGAAGGAATACAATTAATTCCATATGCACTTTTATCTAGTTATTAGAGAAAAATCTAATAACTTACATAAATAGACACAGCCAAGTAGAAGTGGAAACCTTTTCTGCATTACTCATAATGAGTCTTTCTCTAGATCATTCATAATGGATCTCATTTTCTTTGGCTTTCATTTTAAATGCTACAAAGGACAAATGTTTGATGGATTCATACTCAATAGAAATTTATAGATTTTTTTCATATACATCTTATCTCCCTAACACCTATTTTTTTTGTTGTACTACACTTGGTGATATGCCTTATTCTCCTTACAGCATATCTCAGTGTTAACTAAAAATAAAAGTTCTATAATCATGTTGCCTTAAAGTACATTTTGTCTTTTTATGGCATTCTTCTTTGT
This sequence comes from Dipus sagitta, assembly GCA_036346955.1. Lineage (NCBI taxonomy): Eukaryota > Metazoa > Chordata > Mammalia > Rodentia > Dipodidae > Dipus > Dipus sagitta. Next base: position 58,715,882 of record CM070773.1, read on the forward strand.
TAATTTAATTTTTTATTGACAATTTCTGTAATTGTTAACAATATTCCATATAATTCCTTCCTTCCCCCTACTTTCCCCTAGAACTGGTAGACACAAGCATTGAGAGTATATTGGATCATGAATTTCCTGACATAAATAATGGATTAACCCATAGTTGTATAATTTTATGGCATTATTGGAGGTGATGGAAATGTTCAGAGGTAGGACCTAGTTGGTTAAAAGACACTGGGAGTATATCTTTAGATATATTATGCAGTAGATCTCTCTCTCTCTCTTTCTCTCTCTTTCTCTCTCCCTTCCTCCTTCCCCACTTTCCCCTTATTCTCCTTCCCAACCACCATGAAGTGAGCAGCTCTGCCCCATCACCCCCTCTCCACTGTGATGCTCTGTGTTAACTACAGAACTACATTAATGGGGCCAACTGATTATGACTGAGAGCCCTGAATCTTGGAGCCAAATTAAATCTTTCTTCTTTTAAACTGTTTCTTTCAGATATTTGTAAAAATTATGAAAATCTAATACATAAGGATAAAAAAACTTGATCATTGTTCTACCACCACATCCAAACTACCATTTATGATGACAAATAATAGAAAAAAATTACTTTAAAAACTACATGTTGCCATATAAGTAGTGAGCTCTTCTCGCATCAACAGGGAATAAGTTGAAATGGCTTAGCTGGATATTATTTTATAGTTATCACCTGTCAATTCTCATTAGAATCCTTAATATAGCATTCAGCACCTCTTTTTACCTGACTTTGTATTTCTGCTTTAATTCCATTACATCATTTTCTGTTTTTCTTAATTTATGACACAGAAAGCAAGAAAGAGAGAGTGTGTATGTATGTGTGTGTGAGAGAGAGAGAGAGAGAACTGGTATGCCAGGGCCTTAGGCACTTCAAATAAACTCCAGATGCATACAGCACCTTGTGGGTGTATACCACCTGTGTGCCTGTCCCAGCAATGAGAAGCTAATTGCTACACCAATACAATATGAATGTATTAATTTCCATTCATATCCATAACATACACAGAAATTCTACCTCTAAATTCAAACATAGCTGCTTCAGTATAATAAACAGCACCCATTTTTTATTGAATATGTATTATTATATTTCATAGTTTATTATGTTTTATAATTTCTCCCTTAGACAATTATACTATCTATAAATTTCATTTAAGTATAGTTAAGAACTGAGTGGCTTCAGCAACTAACAGCAAGGTGTAGAAGCAACAAACTGATTGCAAGGCACAAGCCATGAAAAAGCAAGGGGTTAAGAAATGGGTGTGCTTGGAGGGGGATATGGCTCAGCTAGGAAGATTGTTTGTTTTGAAAGTATGAGGGCCAAATTTGGCCCAGATGAGTTTGGTTCCCCAGCAGCCATAGAAATAGCTAATCATGGCAACACAAGGCTGCAACCCCACCCTGTGGGGAGAACTGACTGGAGAATCACTGGGGCTTGCTAGCCAGCCAGTGTGACCAAACCTGGCAGCTCCAGGTTGAGTGGGAAACTTTATCTCAAGGAAACAAGTGAAGCAACAATAGAGGAGGACACCTGATATTTTCTTCTAGCCACTACAAGTTCGCAAACCTGTGCAGGTGTGCACATGTACACACACACACATACACACACAAGCACCATCATCAATACTAAACATACTATGTACATACATGCAAAAAAATGGTGTTGCCGGGCGTGGTGGCACATGCCTTTAATCCCAGAACTCGGGAGGCAGAGGTAGGAGGATTGCCGTGAGTTCGAGGCCACCCTGAGACTCCATAGTGAATTCCCGGTCGGCCTGGGCTAGAGTGAGACCCTACCTCGAAAAACCAAAAAAAAAAAAAAAAAAAAAAAATGGTGTTAACTTCACTTGTGACTCTGAAGTATTTAGAATATGGAATGATATAAAATCCTTGTTAAAGTATTTTTATTTATTTGAGAGAAAGTGAAGGAGAGAGAACGAGTGAGAAAATGAACACAGCAGGGCCTCCTGCTACTACAAACATACTCCAGACATATTCATCACTTAGTGCATCTGCCTTCTTATGGGTACTGGGGAATCAAACCTGAGCCATCAGGCTTTACAAGTAAGCATTTTAACCACTGACTCATCCCTCCAGCCCCTTAAAGCTCTTTATGTAAGCAATATGGAGAGTAGGGAAGAGAATCAGATTTCATGGAAAGAAAGTACAAGAAAAATGTTTGGGACAAAAAATGAGGATGTGGCTGATGAAGGTGATACTTGATAAGTTAGGGAACAGTACCCTAAAGATCAGAAAAGATTGAAATTGGAGTAAACAATACTGAGTACAGGGTAAATAAGAGAAATGTGATTTCAGGAGTACTGCAAAGAGAGGTGCCCATAGCTACTTGCACTGAAAACATAACAAGACTTTCATATGGCCGGGCTTCATAGATTTAGTTGGATTCACAGTTTCTAAGACATTTAATATGGGAACCAGAGCTTCTAAAGGGAATATGCTCCAAGTGTCTCTACATAGACTGCCACTACAACATGGTTTGACAGGGTTTCCATAGAAGTCAAGGTTAAAGGCCACACAATAATACAATCTCCCTCTTTTCTCACTTAGACTCCCCTTACTAAAAAAAAAGCCTTTATAATTAGTAAACTTAAATTTAAATGATAATATTTTGAAAAGCCATTATTAAATTAGAGAAAAGTAATATACTGTACTTTACTGTGGAAGAGAATGAAACCAGTCTTTACATATTCAGTCTATTTTGTACTTTTTGTCTTTGTTAGAGGTATCTTCAAATATTTGCTATGCCTCTGATGCCTCAAACATATCTTTCAGTTAAAAATATGTGTTCAAAAATGTTCAGTAATTCACTCCTTGACAGGTAAACAATAAAGGACCCACAGCAAAATGTACAACTACTGGCCAACAAATAGAAGACCTAGTGTCATCCTAATTCTCACCTGCCCAAAAACTTTGGGCAGAACATTTAACCTCGTTTTGCTCCAGCTCTTTCACCTGACAAATAATTACATTTTTCAAACACACTCTGCACCATTAAAATGAAATGGCATGCTAAAGAGCACCATTCCATTGCAGTTATATGTACAACATAAGAACTTTGGGGGGATTCATTCAAACTATATTAGGTGTCTTTTAAACAACGTTTCAATTGTTTGAGCCTGGGATCAATGCTCCCATTTTACAAGAGGTTGAGCAGCTTGTTCGCAATGTCATAATGAGGCACAAAACCCAGATATTTATATCTCACTGCCTTTTTTGTACATATTGGCCTGCTTCAGAATTTCCTGGAGTTTAAAAAATGGATTGATATAAAGGAATCCTAAATGCTAAATTGAACAATTCATTCTGTTGTCCTAATTTATTTACTCTTGGTGATAAGAAAGAAAAAAAGGAAGGAAGGAAGGAAGAAAGAGAGAGAGAGAGAGAGGGAGGGAGGGAGGAAGGAAGGAAGGAAGGAAGGAAGGAAGGAAGGAAGGAAGGAAATTAAAGCCGGGCGTGGTGGCACACACCTTTTAATCCCAGTACTGGGGAGGCAGAAGTAGGAGGATCACCATGAGTTTGAGGCCAACCTGAGTCTACAGAGTGGATTCCAGCTCATCCTGAGCTAGAGGAAGACCCTATCTCAAAAAAAGAAAGAAAGAAAGAAAGAAAAAGAAAATTAAATGAATAGCAGTTTAGAATAGAAATCATATCCAAAAAATGAGTCTGCAAGCCGGGCGTGGTGGCGCACGCCTTTAATCCCAGCACTCGGGAGGCAGAGGTAGGAGGATCGCCATGAGTTCGAGGCCACCCTGAGACTCCATAGTGAATTCCAGGTCAGCCTGGACTAGAGTGAGACCCTACCTCGAAAAAAAAAAAAATGAGTCTGCTCTCCAATATCAAGATACCGCCAATCTTGGGCTACAAGAGGGCCTACATCTATTAAATTCTGTCTAAAATAATAATGGTTACCCCATTTATCCAGTGCTGACTTCATTCTCTGTTAGAGAATCTGCTTCTCTTTTCAGAAGGACACAGATCCTGAGGAGAGAATAAGCCCATCGCACTTCACCCGGGCCCCATCTGAAACCATAGAAGAATTGGGGAAATGAGCAAAAGTGCTGCTTTCTTGATGAACCTGGTACCAGCACAAGGGTGAACAAGATAGACACAAAAACACTCAGTTCCTACCAAACCAGATATCCAGAGACAGACAGGCTCCCAAGACCTCATCACTGAAGAAGACCTGAAACAACCCAACATGTCTCAGGGAAATTTATGGAAGAGGGGGTAGAAAGATTGTTAGATTATGCACAGAGACATTGCCTCTTCCCCATAACTGATGGCTTCCCTCACAATGCACTGCCCACAATCCCCAACGAAGAGGGTTCCTTCAGAGGGGGAAGGACAGGGAGGAGGCTAAAGATGGTACTAACATGGCTGTTTACACCCTGAGTATGTATATAACTAATAAAGAAAAAAAAGATTTGATTCTTCAACTCAAAAAAGAAACAAAGGTTTAAAATATGTGTTAAGTTAAAATATAAACAGATTATTTCAAATTCCATATTTATGATAAAATTATACTTCTTGGTATATCACAAAATCAAATACTCTGGAGAAATTACCCTGTCCTACTTCTTAAACAAATCTTCAAATCCAAAATCTATGCAGGACTAAAGTGTCCTGGCAGAACAGACTGTAATACATGGAGAACTCAGGTGTATTTTGAGAAGGAATGATTGTCTTCACAAGGCTGATAATAGAAGTTCATTAATTCATAAGCATGAAATACTTTTAAACATCTGGAGGGCTAGACCAGTTATTGACAATTAGCATTTACTGCTCTGGAGCCATTGGGTGGATGAGAAGGCACATATGGTCTCCCCCTGCAAAATGTACATTAGCTCACATTATAATGAAAACCAAGGGGAGCCATATGAAGAAAGCCATGGTTTTGATATTCTGAATTTGTCCTTTGAACTTAGTGTAGAAGAACAGGGTATTTGGACTCTTTACACAAGCCACATCCCACCTCCTCAGCAATATTGAGAAAGACCTCACATTTTTACTTAGATACATTTAAATTAACCACAGCGAATGTACAAGGGCTTTACAAAAAGCTTTTCTGTTTCAGGGATTTTAGGTTTTTAGGTGTTCTTTTCTCTTTTTTTTTTTTTTTTTTTTTTTTTCTTTAACAAGAGAATCTCAGTATAATGCACAGGCTGACCTTGAACTCTAGATCTTCCTGCCTCAGCCTCATGATTTCTGGGATTATAGGCATGTGGCACTATGCACAGTTCTATTAAATATTTTTAAATTGATCCTTAAAAATGGCCTGAACATAAAAGAAAATACCATTTGAGTCACTGTTTATTCAATGGCCATTGCACATATTTCCTGGTGGGCTAGTATATTTGCCTGATAAAAATCAGTTTACGGAAAGAAGAATTTATTTACATTTATAATTCAAAGCTACAGTTTCTCATGACAAGGAAAACATGGCAGCAGGAGCTTAAAGCAACTGGTGATATTCAGTCCAAGCAGAATGTAATGAATGTTGCTGCTCAGCCAGTTCTCTCCTTGTTCTACAGTCCAGGGCCCACTCCATAAAATAGTACCAACCACAGTTAAGGGGATCTTCCCTTCTCTATTAACCTAATCTACATAATACTTCACAGGTGATTTTAGGTCCTGTCAAACTGAGAATCTGTATAAACCATCCCAGATAGCTTTACCCAGTGGAAGGCATTAAAGGATCTTCTGGATCAAGGTTGTGTGTGTTACTGCATATGTGTGTTTGTGTGTATAAAATACATCGAAATTTACTCTTGCTTTTCAACATTGTTTTAAGATTTACATGTATACATATACATATATATCTGTACACACATAAGCACATACAGAATGCACATATATACATGCACATAAACATACACCTGTGCATATACAAACAACTACATAAAATACATCTATACACACCGACACATGTACACATACTTCAATCAGATCTTAGAGGGAGCTGAGTAGAACCGAGCTACTGACTTAGCCAGGGAGATACCATTCATATTATGTGGGCCACCATTTCATGGAATGGTGTAAACAGCCTTAGAGAAAAAAAGCAGGTATGCTCAATTTGCCATCCTGAACCTGAAGTATGAACCCTCCAGTGGAATCTTGAATAGCTCTGTGCAGCTTTTACGTGCTATTTGAAATTGCTTCAGAAGTCTCAGAAAAATTCAGGATTGGTATTTTAAAACATATATATCATTATGGCATCTGTGTTCTCTATGAGATCAGCCAAAAACTTTTATAATTCATTAATATGTGAACAATCCTCTAGCTATAGTTGAATTAAAAGAGAGATTACTACTTTTTCCGAGATGAGGAAAAGGAGATTGTGAGGCTAAAGACAATCATAATTCTCCAAATGTTCCCAGTGTGTTTGCGTTCCCTTACTGACTGCTTTATCATACAATAAAACCAAAAGCTTCTTGAATCTGAGTGCAATAGAGAACAGTCTGCAGAGATAAAATTAAAACATGCTCTGAAGTGTCAGGGGAAGTTATTGAAACATTTTGGTGATTCTAACTCAAATTGACTGAGGACTATTGAGCAACATGTGCTAGGACATGTCATCTTCATGTTACAGGATTTTACCCTCTACTTTGACTTAAGTATTTGTTCATTCAAAATGCACAGTATCTATGATTGGTGCATTTACAACTGCAAGATTAAAACAAAACTCCAGGCTTAACGGTTAAGGCACTTGCCTGTAAAGCCAAAGGACCTGGGTTCAATTCCCCAGAACCCACGTAAGCCAGAAGCACAAGGTTGCGCATGCATCTAGAGTTTGTCTACAGCGGCTGGAGGCTCTGTCATACCCATTCTCTATCTGCCTCTCTTTCTTTCTCATCCTCTCTCTCTCTCTCTCTCTCAAATAAATAAAGAAATAAAATATTTCAAACTCCACAGATTTTTCTCACTATTCTAACAGCCTAGCACAGGAAAATAATATTCCTAGTATAAAATTCAAATGACCTGGAACTTCAGAAAAGTAGTCATTATAATAATATGAGCAAACCATAATTTGGTTAGTATAACCCATGTGTGTTCATAGTTCATATCCAGTGGCAACATTTTGTCTTCCTAACACCCAGTGCTTATGAGAAAAATAAATTTTACTGACTAACATTCAGGTTCTCCAAATTCCAACCTGCTCCTTTTGTTTTCATCTTTTGTCTCTCATTGCTTTCCAAATTAATAAACTTTTAAATCTAGAAAGCTGATGTTTTCTCACTTCCTCATTCACTTGGTACATTGAAGAATTCATCCTGAAATTAAGCCCTAACTATACACTAGACATGATTTTAGGCACTGGGGATACATCAGAGAAATAGATGGCAAGAGACATTGCTCTTATAGAACCTATCTTCTAGTGGAATCAGAAAGGATCAAAATAAATATTCAAATGTCAGCACAGAAGCTGAAGATTGTGGGAAAATCCAGAATATGACACTAAGGTAAGAGTGAGGTAGTTGTTTGAAATGGCAGCAGCTCATACATTTGGCTCTGCAGAAACAAATGTAGAGCTGTCACTGCAAAGTGAGTAAGAGATAGTTCATTCTGGAGCCAAAGCTGAATGACCCAGGAACACAAATTCAGAGTACCCCAAATACCATGCTTCACAGTAGTAACAGTTTCATGAAGCTTTTGATCATTGCAGAACAAAAGAAAGACATAAATCAAGGCAGTTTTCAAAGACAGTGGACATATCAGGTAGGTGGGTTATATCAAAGTGAATAAATCTCTGCTAAAGGTTTAAAATGCTAGCTGATGACATTCTTAGCCATTAGGTTGGTCTGTGGATACAATCCAAAAGGATGTATGCAGTAGTTAGAGGATAAGTCAGACCTAAACGTGGGCAATATTGGTTATTAACGGAGCTAAAGATAATCCAAGATACTTTGACTCCTGGACTGTAACATTCCAACTATTCCCAATCACAGAAGTTCTAATCAGTCAGACAATTTTATAGTTTTTAACACAGATGTCGCTTTTTCCCTGGGAAGTTCAGTTCACATTTCCCAGTAAATCCATCACAATCTCTGCATCCTATAAACCACTAGAGTGCCACCTAACATTCTGTGTCACTGAAATAACTTTAGTTATACAGCATCTTATACTGTGAAGAGCTGTAGAGTAAGTCAGACACCACAGTGTTGGGAAGATCCAGAAGCCTAGTTTGTATCTCTTTCACTTAGAATTTGTCTGGGTGGATTCCTTATTTTTTTAAACAAACAACTACACCTTTTAAAGTTAAAATATCATAATTCTATATACATGGTCTTCTCTACATATAGTTTTTCCATAAGGATGTCTTTAATTTGTATTTTTCCTCATAGAACTATCCATATATTAATGTGCAATAAGCTTGCATTTATATTAGCTTATTTGGTGGTAAAATTATGTTCAGCTATACCAGCACTAATAAATTTTTTAGGCAAAATCCAACCTGTCTACTGACTAAATATTTCATACACTAAATGAACCTCTCTAGTTTTACTAAAATGTTAGATTTTAAAGAATTTAAGTCCATGTACTCATGGTTCTAAAACCTTATAACCCATGTGAAGTGAATACAAATATTTCCTCTAAAAACTATTATGTCCAGGGAAATGCTTCCATGTCATGTGGAGCTCGTATGGCCAGGAAATCACTCCCAGACACTGATCAAAATATTCCAAAAGTAGGCTGGAGGGATGGCTTGGCAGTTAAGGTGTTTGCCTGCAAAGCCAAAGGACCCTGGTTCGATTCCCCAGGACCCACGTTAGCCAGACGCACAAACGGGGCGCACGCATCTGGAGTTCATTTGCAGTGGCTGGAGGCCCTGACGCGCCCATTATCTCTCTCTCCCTCTTTCTCTGTCAAATAAATAAATAAATAAAATATTTTTAAAAAAATATTCCGAAAGTATTCTAGAGTACACTTACTGGAACAGTGCCTCTCAGACTGTAATGTTCATAGGAATCACTGAGCATCCATGAAAACAAAGATTCTGTCTCAGCAAAGGGAAGGGGAGTGAGCTGGAGCTCCAGGCTTCAGTGTGAAGCCCGCCCTGCCAGTCTACACACTGCATTGAGCAGCAAGAGACTAGAAGAAAACAATTACGTTATGAAGCACATGGAAATATAATGACTAAGATGACTTTCATCTGTGGGATGAAGGAATTACTAAGGACACATTTTTCCCCAATAAAAATGTTTCCATATATTGTTTATAATGAGTAATTCTATGAACAGAACCACATGTATATTATAATTAATCTGTTTAAAACTATACTGAGGGCTGCAGAGATGGCTTAGTGGGTAAAGCATCTGCTGTGCAGGTTCAGATCTCCAGAACCCATGGAAAGCTAGATGCAGTAGCAAACGTCTGTAAACCCAGCTACATGAGATTGGGAATGGAGTCAGGAGACTCACAGTCCAGATATTCTCACATAAACTGTGCAAATCATCAGAGTCCCTGTGTCAACCAAAGTAGAAGGTGAGGACATATACTGGAGATTGTCCTCTGACCTCCACATGTGCACCGTGACACGTGTACACCCACACTCACACACAAACACGATCATACACATATACACACACACAAATGGAGACTGATGTAAAAGACTCATTTGCATTTTCAAGATTAACCCTAACTAGCAAACAGTCATTCTGAATCAGCAAACACACCTAGGTTTTATTGACTTAAGTGACATCAGAGCTGTTAAAAATAAGGAAAGAAATATGATTTCTGAAAACCTTCCAAGCCTTTTAAAACTTCTTTTGTAATATAACATGCATCATTTCTAGATAAGTTGCTAAAAAAATGGAACCTATGTGTAATGCTCTGGCCTCCATGCTGTATGCCAATGAGACAAGTGAGGAGAGTTCAATAAATGAGGAATACTGGACCTGTCTGTCACACAAGAATGAACGCATACAGAAAATCAATGAATACCCAATACTGTCTAAAATAATACTATGGCTAAGCAAAAAAAAACCTGTCAGAATAGCTTATCAGAGTCAAGAGACCTTAAAATTTGAAATTCAAGGTATAGCAAAATTAACTACATTAAGAATAGAAAACCATGTCTCAGAAATGTAAGCCAGCTATAGATGTATCTAATCCAGGGAAAGCAGTATCTACCCAGGGCTTTCATCATTCCTATAAATAACCGTGTGAATACCCTAGATTTATTAGCCCAGCAGGGATGAGATTGACCGTAGATTAGGAAATTATTCATCTTGCTTAAACCTTCATTTTTAAAATGTGAGCCTTTCCTATCCAACTAATTATATAATCTAATTTAGAAAAATTTCAAGTTCATAAATGAATAATCTATGAATAATCTATGTCCATTAAAATTATATTAGACTTTTCTCTGAAGCTTAAATAATAAAAAGCAACTTGTATTCCTATGTAAAAATTTCTAAAATGATTAGTGAAAAAAATGAAACTTTTATCTACCATTGCTTAGTTCAGTTAAGAAAATAAATTTGCTTTCATTAGACTTGCAAGCTGAAATAATGTTATTCAGGCTGCTAATCAAAACTTATTTTCTGGAATTTGTGAAATTTTATCCACTATGTCCATATATAATGAGCTTTTATTTATCAAAGTTCCTTATGTTTCAGATTTCCTCTTTTCCTGTGACTCCTTCTCAAATATGCCAGGACTCTAGTCCAGATCCAGTAGGGCTGAAAAGGAGGAAATCCATCTTCAATTCAAATCCACAGTCGGCAATAATGGCTAAAGACCTTGAGTGACCCACTGTGATCATACAGCTGCCAAAGCAGCTGAGTTTTCCAATGATGGCCAAAACGATTTCCTGTGTATTGAAGAAAGAAACCTCTCAATCTATGAAAATGAAATCCCCAGTAAAGTGAAGCAGTCTCATTACGTGTAGTAGGCTCTTTGTCTAGTATGCCGACATTATTGACTCGCTTTGTGATAACTACAGCAGCACTGGGATGCCTTGGATGAACGAGGAGTAAATTTTAATTCTTGATTTTAGTTTATTTATTTGTTATTTTTTGAGAACATGTAGCTTTGGGCTTTCTGGGTCTAGGTCACCTCACCTTAGTATAATCCTTTCCAGATGATTCCATTTCTCTGAAAATTTTATAGTTTGATTTTACTGTACCATGCGCTACACCCTCAGATGAATTTTTTTAATGTTTTTATTTGTATTTATTTATTTGACAGAGGAGGAGGGAGAAAGAGAGAGAGAGAGAAAGAAAGAGAATGGGCATGCCAGGGCCTCCAGCCACTGCAGACCAACTCCAGACGCGTGCGCCCCATTGTGCATCTGGCTAACGTGGGTCCTGGGGAATTGAACCTGGGTCCTTTGGCTTTGCAAGCAAAAACCTTAACTGCTAAGCCATCCCTCCAGCCCTTGATTTTATTTTTAATTATACTAAATGCAAACTAATTAGCTAAATTCTTTTATAATTCAGACATCTTTGTACATTATATTTTTATTATTTCTTTTATCCTATATGCTAATCCTGTTGGAAGAGGGGAAAAGTTTTGAAGCCATTTTTCTTTTTTATTATTTTTCTTTTTTATTTATTTTTTTTTTACATTTTTTTCTTTATTAGTTAGTTTTGTATTCAGCAAATTCAGTCACTTTGGTACCATTATTAGGCTCATCTGTGACCTACCCCCTCCCCTTGGCCCCTCCTTGTTGAGGTATATGGGTCATGCATTGTGGAGTTAGCCCACAGTTATGGGTAAGATAAATGTCTCTGCATATCATGACCCAACATGTGGTTCTGACATTCTTTCTGCCCCCTCTTCCGCAAAATTTCCCTGAGCCATGTTGGGTTCATTTTTGGTCTGCTTTAGTGATGAGGTGTTGGGGGCCTCTGAGGCTCTGGCTCTCTGATTTGGTAGGAGTTGATTTTTCTCTGTGTTGATCTCCTTCCCCCTTGTGCTGGTATCCAGTTCATCAGGAAAACAGCCCCCTTGCTTGTTTCTCCAATTTTTCTTAGTTTCAGCCGGGGCCCTTTTGAGGTATGATGGGGTGGCTCTCTCCTTAGGATCTACATCTATCTGAAAAAGAGATTCTCCAACGGAGAGTAAGCACCAGGACAAATGAGATAACCCTTATTTTTTTATATTGAGTATAATTAAAAACCCTAGGGATAGGGGACTATCTAGAATTCTGAAAGGTTGATAAAAGACAACCTATTGTGGAAGACATTTAAACCTTGGATAAATGGCTACAAATGTATTAATTTCCCTTTATTTTATTGTTTCTTCTTAACATACATAATCTCAGGGAAGACAATAGTTGTTCAACTAAGAGCCAGTGGTGGTGGTATTGAGGTGATTAAAACTTTATAAACCCCATTTGTCTGGGAAGCATAGCAAGCTGGAAGAAATGAATTTTAAGTAAAGTAGACATGAGACAGACTTTAGGCTTTTCAGAACCGATGTGAGATTTAAGCAACTAACCATAAAGCAGCACAAAAGTTGTGGCCTGAACCTTTTCAAGTTGATTTTCTGCTAAATCTCAAATATCAACATTTTCCAAAGATTTATAAAACGATTGAAAGGTTATAATATTTGGGTTGGAGAGATGGCTTATTGGTTGAGGCACTTGCCTCCTAAGTCTAAGGACCCAGGTTCAATTCCCCAGTACCCATGTAAGCCAAATGCACAAAGTGGTGCATGCTTCTGGAGTTTGTTTGCAGTGAGTGGCTAGAGGCCCTGGCATGCCAATTCTCTCTGTCTGCCTCTCTTCTCTATATCTTTCTCTTACTGCTTGCAAACAAATAATTTTTAAAAGACCATAATATTACAATGTTCAAGATGTACTCCAAAAGTTTTACTATCAATAAACCAGGGAGATGTGATCCATTCCCAAAAGAAAGTATAATTAAAAGATTCCAAGATGACTCCATTGTAGGAATTACCATGTTTCAAATGAGCTGTTTTAGGTATACACCTAAAATGAATGAAAATAGGACCTCTAAGCAGAATAGAAGATATAAAAAGAATCAAATACAAATTTTAAAACTGAAAAATGCTAAATCTGAAGAAATGATTCACAGGTTATGCTCAGCACCCAAAAGACAGAAGAGTCCATGAACTTGAGTACAGATAAATTGAAATTATCCAATCTTAGAAGCAGAGAAAATTTATTGTAATAATAATTTATTTTAAGGGCAGTAATTTTCAGAAACCTGAGAGGAAATATCAGAAGGTTAAAGACACATGCCATTGATGTCACAGTAAAGGAAAAGGTGAGCAAAAATAAACTTGAAAAAATGGCCACAAACTTTGATGAGACAACAATTTAGAGTCAAGAATTTCAGAAATTATCAAGCAAAAAGATTATAAAGCTACCTAAACCCATTATAAATAAAAATTTTGAAAGCATCTGGAAAAAAAAAAACAGCATGTTACATACTAAGAACAGTGATTTGAACAAGCGTGGACTTCACATCAGAAACCACAGGGACATCAACATAAAAGCATCTTTAAAGTTATTTAGAAAGAGAGAGAGGGAGAAAATATGAGCCCATAATTTAATTATGCTATACCCAGTGAAAAGGTTCTAGGAGTATTGATGAATTAAATTTGTTCTCAAATGAAAGCAAAATTAAGTCAATTTGCTACCAACAGATTTGCTCTTCAAGAGTTCATTTGCATATGATAATTATGTACCTCTGAAAAGGTAGAACACCATATAGAAATTTGGAGTTTCAAGGAAAAACAAAACATGATATAAAAACTGAATATTGGTGAAAATATTTTTAATTTGAAATGTCCTTAAACATGTATGACAAAACCAAAATCTGTTAAGATTTTATGTTAGGATTGTTTATCTACATACATGCAGCCTATCATACAGAAGTTTAAGGAACAGAAGCAGCATGTACATGGTTTCTAACTTGTACTTGTAGTGGTACCAAGTTGCTTCTGAATAAATAAGACATAATTAGAGATGGCAAGGATACAAAACTCCATAGTAAAGGATTTAGTAATGGGCATATAAAAATATATATAAAAGAGCTTGGTTCCCTACATTGGTCTGTGTGAGGGCAGGCATGGCGATCTGGAGTGAGCAGGCCAGACCCCTGTCTGGGCTCTTCCCTTCTCCTTGGTTTGGCTTCCCTGCACAGATGGTGTGCAGGCAGATTCTGCAGTGTGGAGTGAGTAGGCCAGACCCCTGTTTCCAGGCTCCTCCCACCTCTCTGGAAACCAAATGGAAATAAAAAACAAGCAGGTGTTGCTATATTAATATCTGATAAAATAGACTTCAAACTAAAAGTAATCCTCAAAAAGTACAAAGAAGGACACTTTTTACTCATCAAGGGAATGATCCAGCATGAACACATCACAATCATAAATATATATATGTCCCAAACACGGGGGAGTCACAGTTTATAAAACAAAATCTACTCGACAATAAAACAGAAATAAACACCAATACCATCATAGTTGGAGATGTCAATACTCCATGATCATCAATAGACAGATCATCCAAGCAGAAATTCAACAGGGAAATTATAGCGCTAAACAACATCATAGATCAACTAGACCTAATGGATATCTACAAAATTTTCCATCCCAACTCTACAGAATACACATTCTTCTCAGCAGCCCACAGAACCTTCTCCAAAATTAATCATATATTAGGCCATAAAGTATGCCTCCATAAAGTCAGGAAAACTGAAGTAACTTCCTCCATCATGTCAGATCACAATGCTTTAAAGCTAGAAATTAACAAAAGACACATCAAGAACTCCACCAGCTCCTGGAAACTAAACAACACACTTTTATTTTTTTTAAATAAAAAAAGATGAAACCACTTTATTACTCCTTTTATTTCTTATAATGACCAATGATTGTATCAGCCTACAATTTTAAGTCAGTAACTAAAATTTAATGCTACCAGATTTACTTCGTAAAATAGAAACCCCTCCCTCAGGGTGAAAATGGGCATTTATTCTAAACCTAAGAGCAACCAATCATTTTTATTACCTGTCAAAAACAAACAAACAAAAATTAGTGGATTATACCACTGTTCCTCTTAACTGGGAAATTCCACAAACAATACACTTTTTCTGTGTACATGATCTACTGACTGACACAAGAAATGGTTATTAAAACTCCAAGGGCTGGAGAGATGGCTTAGTGGTTAAGGCATTTGCCTACAAAGCCAAAGGACCTCAGTTCGATTCCCCAGGACCCACGTAAGCCAGATGCACAAGGTGGCACGTGTGTCTGGAGTTTTTTGCAGTGGCTGGAGGCCATTCTCTCTCTTTCTCTCCTCTAATAAATAAAAAAAAAAATAAAATACTTAAAAAAAAAAAAACCCAAACCTCCAAAACTCACTGGGCATGGTGTCACTCACCTTTCATCCCAGCACTTAGGAGGCAGGGGTAGGTGGATTGCTGTGAGTTTGAAGCCACCCTAAGACTACATAGTGAAATCTAGGTCAGCCTAGGCTACAGTGAGACCCTACCTTGAAAAACCAAAAAATAAAATAAAAACACTCCAAAACTAATTATTTTCACACTGAAGTCTGGCTACTTCTGAAGGTTACCTGATAGGTAAGGAGACTGACAATGATGTTATGTGAAGAGTGCTCCATCTTGCTACAAAGCAATGTTTATTTCAGGCTATATAATCATATATGTATGTATGCATTTACCACTAAACATGAGCTTTTTTCCACACATGAAATAATACATAGAAAACAAGTTCTAGAAGACTGTGCTGGCAGTGGTGATGGCTGACATATTGTCCCTCCACACATGCACTGTGGATACATGGCCTCTTTGCTCCCTAGGGGCCCTAGGGAGATGCTTAGCACACAAACCTCATTGCTTCTGTTCTCAACTCAGACTGGACATCCTGCCAGGGACATAAAAATTTCTGTAAGGGAGACTGGGGTCACCAAGGTGACTCAATCCTGTTTGCTCTCCCTCTTTTCATGTAAGTAACAATTGGAGATAGTAGGGTTGGTATTTCATGTACTGACTTCTAGCACTTTGAATGGAAACTTTCTGGATTTTCGGTAACAATATATCACAACATATTAACAGTCCTGCTCTCAAATTTGGTGGCTCTCCACCTTTAGAATCCAGGAAACAGCAATGTGTCTTCCTAACAGTGAGAATGTCCTGGATGTCCAGAGGCAGTGTCCTGCCCCTATCCTGGTTTCCAAGTGCTCTGCTTCTTTTCCTTTTCTGTATAATCTTCTAGTCGAAGAAGCCACTTGGTCCAGTCCAGTACTGGGAGCAGAGCTCTGAATCCATGAAATGTGGGTGGGCAGGAGATCCGTCTTTGTAGGCCACCACAATTAAGCCACACTGAACCTGAAAACTGTAGTTGGCATCGTGGTTTACGGCACCCATGTATGCTACAACTTGTAATGGGTTGTCATATGTATTCCAGATGAAAGGTTTTGGCTTCTCTGATGTCTTCCAATCAATCACACACAGTTTGCCCTGATACTTGGCCACACAGTCCAGCAGCCCTGCATACTTCAAGCTCTCATGCTGAACAGCACTTTCAAGAGCGCGCACGCCACTGATGTCTTTCAAAATATGCTGGACACTTTCCATGTAGCCACATTCAAGATGTTCATTCTTCTCTTTTAAGTTCCCTTGGGGTGAAAGTAAGCGTTCCAAGTCTTCATGAAACCGTTTCCCTTGTAAAAAAAGATATTTGAAATATATTCTGCAAATCCATCTTCTCCCAGCTCCTGAATCATCCTTTGTTTCCACCTCTCCAAAAAGAAAATTTGCTCTGATGTCATGGTCTGCTGAAGGATCCTGGTCACACTTGGTATCACATACCTTGGGAAAGGGATTTTCAAATGACTGGATGAAGCTGCCTTGAAACTTCTGAGCAGCCTGCCACTGGTTTGAAGTGTCTGCATCTTTTGATTTTTCACTTCTCTTTTCATGCAGTTTGCAATGTTGTGGGATGTTGAGGCCCTTTTTATGTACACCTGAGACACCACTACACAGAGAGCAACAACACACTTTTCAATGAAGGGCTCATGGAAGAAATCAAAAAAGAAATTGCAAAATTCCTATAATTGAATAATTATGAAAATAAATCTTACCAAAATTTATGAGACTTGAAGACAGTCTTAAGGGGAAAATTCATAGCCCTAAATGTCTTCTTTACAAAAACAAAGAGATCCCAAATGAATAACCTGACTGCCAACCTAAAGGCACTGGACAAATAAGAAGAAACCAACCCACAGATCTCCAGGCAGAAAGAAATAATCAAGATTAGAGCAGAAATTAATGAATTGGAAACTAAAAGAAACAATTTCTTAAAACGATGAAATAAAGTGTTGGCTCTTTGAAAAAATAAACAAGATTGATAAACCCCTGGCCAATTTGATCAAGAAAAAAAGAAAAGATGCTTGAAATTAACAAAATTATAATATAAAAGGAAAGATTACATTGCACATCAATAAAATTGAAAGAGTCAAGACAGCATGCTTCCAAAACCTCTACTCCACAAAATTAAATAATCTGGAAGAAATGGATGAATTCCTAGATACATATCACGTACCAAAACTAAACTCAGAGAAAAACTAATCTCCTAAACAAACCTATCACATCCATGGAGATTAAAAAGATGATCAAAAACCTCCCCAAAAAGAAAACTCCAGGACCAGATAGCTTCTCAGCCAAATTCTATCAAACCTTCATTGAAGAACTGAAACCAATTTTTCTCAAACTGTTCCACATAACTGGAGACCAGGGAATCCTCCCTGACTCCTTTTATGAAGCGAGCATCACCCTAATGCTAAAACCAGGCAGAGATGCAACAAGGAAAGAAAACTATAGGCCTATATACCTAATGAATTTAGATGCAAAGATCCTGAACAAAATCCTTGCAAACCAAATTCAACAATACATCAAAAGTATTATCCACCTTGATCAACTAGGATTCATCCCAGGGATGCAGGGATGGTTTAACATATGGAAATCAATCAATGTTATAGACCACATATATAAATTGAACCATAAAAAAACACATGATCGTCTCAATTAATCAAGAGAAGGCCTTTGACAAAATACAACACCACTTCATGATCAAAACACTGGAAAGAATAGGCATGGAGGGTTTATATCTCAACACAATAAAGGCCATATATAAAGCTCCTAAAGCCCAAATAATAATGGGGAAAACTCAAGAAGTTCCCAATGAGACCAGGAACAAGACAGGGGTGCCCACTCTCACCACTGCTCTTCAACATAGTACTAGAAGTACTAGCCCAAACAATAAGACAGGAGAAAGAAATAAAAGGGATTCAAATTGGAAAGGAAGAAATAAAGTTAACCCTGTTTGCAGATGACATGATTCTATATATAAGTGACCCAAAAGTCTCCATCTCAAAATTTCTAAAGGTGATAATTTCCTTCAGCAAAATGGCAGGATAAAAAAAAATCAATGCATAAAAATCAGTAGCTTTTCTATATACAAAGAACAAATATAAAGGGAAAGAAATCAGTGAGGCTATCCCATTTTCAATAACAAAAAAATATTAAATACCTTGGAATAAAACTAACCAAGGATATGAAAGACCTATATAATGAAAACACTCAAGAAAGAAATAGAGAAGGACCTGAGAGGAAGGAAAGTCCTCCCATGCTCCTGGATAGGAAGAATTAATATTGTGAAAATGGCAATTCTACCAAAAGCAATATACAGATTTAATGCAATATCAATAAAAATTCCAGCATCATTCTTCACAGAGATTTAAGAATGATCTCAAAATTCATTTGGAATGGCAGGAGGCCTCAGATATCCAAACATATCCTCAGCAAAAAAAAAAAAAAAACACCTCTGACCTCTGGTACTATCATTATACTTGATCTCTCGATCTAAAGCTATATTACAAAGGCATAGTGACAAAAACAGCATGTTACTAGGATAAAAACAGAAACATAGGCCAATGGAACAGAAATGAAGACCCAGACCTTAGACCAGGTAAGTACAGCTGCTTGATCTTTGACAAAGGTGGAAATAATATAGACTGGAGGAAAAGCAGCATCTTCAACAAATGGTGTTGGACAAATTGAATAACCATATGTGAAAATGAAATTAGACCCACTCACTTCTCCATACACAAAAATCAAGTCTAAATGGATTAAAGACCTCAATATAAGACATGAAACTCTTGCCCACTAAAGAAAAAATAGAAGGCATTCTCCATGATATAGGATTGGGAAAAGACTTCCTGAACAAAACCCCAGCAGCCCAGGAAATTAAACAAGCACTCAACCAATGGGATCTCATGGAACAAAAAAGCTTCTTTCTTAATTTTTTTTTTATTAATTAGTTTTGTACTCAGTGAATACAGTCAAGTGGATACCATTGTTAGGCTCATCTATGTCCTACCCCCTCCACCAGCCCCTTCTTGTTGAGGTATATGGGTTATGCATTGTGGAGTTAGCCCACAGTTATAGGTAGGAGAAATGTCTCTGTGTATTATGACCCAACGTGTGGCTCTGACATTCTTTCCACCGCCTGTTCTGCAAAATTTCCCTGAACCATGTTGGGTTCATTTTTGGTCTGTTTCAGTGATGAGGTGTTGGGGGCCTCTGAGTCTCTGGATATCTGATTTGGTAGCAGTTGATTGTTTTCTGTGTCGATCTCCTTCACCCTTGTGCTGGTACCCGGTTCACCAAGAAGACAGTATCCTTGCTTGTTTTGCCAATTATTCTTAGTTTCATCTGGGGCCCTTTTGAGGTATGATGGGATGGTTCTCTCATTAGGAACTGCCTCTATCTGAATAAGAGAAGCAGATTCTCCAAGGGAGAGTAAAGTTAGCACCAGACAAATGGGATAACCTTTATTTTTTTATAGAGAATTTAATAGTTTTAGGCCCTCTTGTAGGCCACAACTGTTGGTAGCTTGATAATGGAGAGCAGACTCATGTTTGGATTTGGTTCTGACATGTTTCCCACTCCAGCTATGGGTCCCGTTCCACTGAGGGGATCAGTTAGCCAAACCAAGAGCAGTTGGTTTCCCACCATGGCTGTGTGCCACTATTGCACTTGTGTGAGCATCACAACAGGTTATTTGCTGCTAAGTAGGTTAGACCATGAGTTCCTGGGACAGATATTGGTCATTTTCCCCCAGTCGCCCATGTAGCACCTTCTGGCACTAGACACGCTGACTATCTGGGGACTGACTCTATTCCAGCTTCCAGCCACGTCATTCCATTTTATGTGTCAACTGCATATGGTGTCTTCAGCAGTATGGTCTTACCACTAACCTTTGGTGGGTCATCAAGTACTCTGACAGAAATCTGTCTTTCTTTTAGGAAACCTTGTAGGTCTCTCTGATCAAAAGCTCATTGTGAATGATAGCCACATGCTGGTACTGGGAGTTAAAGGTCAGTGCCCACGGAAATAAAAGGAAGAAAAAGATAACTAATATAAAAGAGTAAGAGAGAAGAGAGAGAGAGGAACTATAGAAGTCTAAGGTCAGTCTTCATCACACCCTTTCCAGTGTCTTGTAGCTCAGATATTCCCTCAAGGGCCTGGAGAAGTTCAACCATTTGGTGTGCATTTTAGCATGTACAACTTTATGATATCATTGCCATTTGGGTCTATATTTGTGTCTTCCACCCTCCCCTTACCCTCCCCTCACTCCCCACCCACCTTATTGTCTAGTACTCAAGATGCTTGCTGGGTGTGTCAGACTCTTGGGTAGATTCAGTTTAGGTGCTGTAGATGAGTGAGACTATGCGGCGATTATCTTTCTGTGATTGGGTAAGTTCACTGAGAATGATCTGTTCCAGGTTCAACCATTTTTCCTCAAAATTCTTTGTGTGATTTTTTTTTCTTACTGCTGTGTAGAATTCCACTGTGTAGATATACCACATCTTAGTTATCCATTCTTCTAGTGATGGACATCTGGGTTGATTGCAACTCTTAGCCATTACAAATTGAGCCACTATAAACATGGTTGAGCAAATCTCTCTGGACTGTGGTTTAAATGTTTTAGGGTACTTGGCCAGTAAGGGAATAACTGTGTCTGTTGGTAACTCTATAGTCAGCTTTTTCAGGAGTCTCCACATTGCTTTAGAAAGTGGTTGCACCATCTTACATTCCCACCAACAGTGGATGAGGGTTCCTAATTCTCCACATGCTCACCAGCATTTATTTTCATTTGATTTTTTGATGTTTGCTATCCTTACTTGGGTAAAGTGGAATCTCATAGTTGTCTTAATTTGCATTTCCCAGATGATTCAGGATGATGAATATTTTCTTAAGTGTGTGTTTGCCATTTGTATTTCTTCCTCTGTAAACTGCCTGTCCAGCTCTTTGCTCCATTATGTGAGAGGGTTGTTTGACTTTTCATTGTTTAGGTTTTTGACTTCTTTGTAGATTCTACACATTAGTTCTCTGTCAGTTGCATAATCAGCAAATATGTTCTCCCATTATGTGAGTAATCTATTGGCTTTGCATATTATATGCTTGTCTGAAAAGAAACTCTTCAGCTTCATGTGATCCCATTGGTTGAGTGACTGTTTAAGATTGTGAGCTACTGGGGTATTGTTCAGGAAATCTTTTCCATTATTATATCATGGAAAGTTCTTCCTATATTTTCTTCCAATAGTAGCTGAGTTTCTGGTCTTATATTGTGGTCTTTGACCCATTTGGACTTGAGTGTAGTGCATGGCGATTTGTGTGGAACAAGTGTCAGTTTCCTTCATATGGTTATCCAGTTTGTCCAGCACCATTTATTGAAGAGGCTGTCTTTTGCACAGCCTGGATTGTTAGGACCTTTGTCAAATATCAAGTAGCTATAGTTGCTTGACCCAAAGTCCAGGTCTTCAATTCTATTCCATTGGTCTATACTCCTGTTTTTTATGCTAGGACCATGCTTATTTTATTACTATGGCTTTGTAGTATAGCTTTAGACAGGTATGGTGAGCCTCTAGAGGTATTTCTTTTGCTGAGGATATGTTTGGATATCTGAGGCCTTCTGCCTTTCCATATGATTTGGGATCATTTTTTCTATCTCTGTGAAGAACAATGTTGAGATTTTCATTGGAATTGCATTAAATCTGTATATTGCCTTTGGTAGGATTGCCATCTTCACAATGTTAATTCTGTTTATCCAGGAGCAAGGGAGGTCTTTCCATTTTCTCAAGTCCTCCTCAATTTCTTTTTTGAGTGTTTTTATGTTTTCATTGTATATATCTTTCACTTCTTTGGTTAACATTATTCCAAGGTATTTTTTTGTTGTTATTGAAAATGGGACCATGTGCCTTATTTCTTTCTCTGTATCTTTGTCATTTCCATATAGGAAGGCTACTGATTTTTGTGCATTGACTTTATATTCTGCTACTTTGCTATAGGAGTTAATCACCTTCAGGGGATTTGGGATGGTGTCTCTCAGGTCTCTTATTTATGCAGTCATGTCATCAGTGAATAGAACTAACTTAACTTTTCCTTCCAAATTGTATCTCTTTTATTTACTTCTCCTGTCTTATTGCTTGACCTAGGACATCCATTACTATATTGAAGAGTAGAAATGAGCACGAACAACCCTGTGTTGATCCTGATCACAATTGGAATTCCTCCAGTCTTTCTCCATTAAGTATTATTTGAGCCTTAGGAGCTTTGTATATTGCCTGTATTATGTTAAGATATGAACCAACCATGCCAATTCTCTTCAATGTTTTGATCATGAAGTGATGTTGTATCTTGTCAAAGGCCTTTTCTGCATCTATTGAAATGATCATGTGGTTTTTGTGCTTAACCTTATTTATGTGGTGTATTACATTGACAGATTTCCATATGTTGAACCACCCCTGTATTCCTGGGATGAATCCCACTTGATCAAGGTGGATAATGCTTTTGATGTGTTGTTGGATTCGGTTTGCGAGGATTTTGTTCAGGATCTTTGCATCTAAGTTCATCAGGGAAATAGGCCGGTAGTTTTCTATTCTTGTGACATCTATGCCTGGTTTTCCATTTCGGGTGATACAAGCTTCATAGAAGGAGTTGTGGAACTTTCCCTGTTCTCCAATTGTGTGGCACAGTTTGAGGAAGATTGGTTTGAGTTCTTCCATGAAGGTTTGATAGAATTCAGCTGAGAAGCCATCTGGTCCTGGACTCTTCTTTATGGGGAGGATTTTTATTACTTTTTCAATCTCAATGAGTGTGATAGGTTTGCTTAGGAGATTAATCTGCTCTGAATTTAGCTTTGATATCTGTTATGTGTCCAGGAATTTATCCATCTTCTCCATATTATCCATTTTTGTGGAGTAGAGGTTTCTGAAATAAGTCCTGATGATTCTCCCAATTTCATTTACGTCTGCTGTGATTCTCCTTTTCCATTTCGAATTTTGTTAATTTGAAGTGTCTTTTTTTTTGCTTGATCAAATTGGCAAGGGGATTGTCAATTTTGTTTAGTTTTTCTTTTTTTTCAAAGAACCAGCTCTTCGTTTTGTCAATTTTCTTAATTGTTTTCTTAGTTTCCAATTCATTAATTTCTGATCTGATCTTTATTATTTCTTTCCTTCTGGAGCTCTTTGGGTTGGATTTTTCTTGCTTTTCCAGTGCCTTTAGGTGGATGGTTAGGTTATTGATTTGGGATCTCTTTGGCTTTATTATGGAGGCATTTAGTGCTATGAATTTTCCCCTGAGGACCGCCTTCATTGTGTCCCATAAGTTTTGGTATGATGTATTCTCATTGTCATTCATTTCTAGAAATTTTGCATTTTCATTTTTTATTTCGTCTACTATTCATTTATTGCTTAAAAGTGTGCTGTTCAGTTTCCAGGTGCCAGTGGGATTCTTGGTGGGTCTTTTGTTGTTCATTTCTAGCAATATAGAATTGTGATCTGATATTATGCAGGGAATTAGTCAGTCTTCCTAAATATATGAAGGCAGGCTTTGTGACTCAGAATATGATCTATTTTAGAGAATGTTACATGGGCTGCTGAGTAGCATGTGTAGTCTGTGGATTTGGGATGGAATGTTCTGTAGATGTCCATTAGGTCTAAGTGATCTATGGTTTTGTTGAGCTCTCTGACTTCCCTGTTGAGTTTCTGTTTGGATGATCTGTCTATTACTGATAATGGTGTATTGAAGTCCCCAACTATGATGGTGTTGGTGGTTATTTCTGTTTTATTGTCAAGTAGGTTTTGCTTTATGAACTGTGGTGCCCCTGTGTTTGGTGCATACAAATTTAATGATTGTAATATCCTCTTGATGGATTGTTCTCTTGATAAGTAAGAAGTGGCCTTCTTTGTCTTTTTTGATTATTTTTGGCTTGAAGTCTATTTTATCTGATATTAATATAGCTATGCCTGCTTGTTTCTTATTTCTGTTTGCTTGGAATATTGCTTTCCACCCTTTCGCCCTGAGGAGGAGTCTGCCTTTAGTGGTGAGATGGGTTTCTTGAAGACAGCAGATTGAGGGGTCTAATTTTCTGATCCATCCTGTTAGCTGTGTCTCTTGATGGGTGAATTAACGCCATTAATATTTAGGGTAATGACTGTGAGGTTTGATTTGATCTCTGCCACATTGTGTTGGTATATGTGGTTTGGTGATTTCATGGACTTTGAAGTTTTTTGTGCCTTCTCTGTGTTTGGTTATTGTGATCTGTTTCTTGTAGGTATTTGATTTTGATTATTTGATTCTTCTGTGTGGAGAATTTCCTGAAATATGCTCTGTAGGTTTGGTTTTGTGTTCATATAATTGTAAAGCTGTGTTTTGTCATGGAAAGTTTTTCTTTCTCCATTTAATATGAGGGATACTTTTGCTATATCCTGTAAGTTAGACTAAAAGGTGGAACCCTCAAGACGACCTTAGAGGAAGCATGTGAATTGAAGGGCCCTGGAGAGGGTGAGAGGAAACCTAACCTTAAATTTCTCCTGTTTCTCTTCTCTGTTTTTATCTTTCATCTTTTCCCTTGGCACTGGCCTATAATTCCCTATACCAGGATATGGTTTACATCCACAATGAACTATTGATCAGAGAGACCTACTAGATCTCCCAAAACCAACAAGACATCCCTCTATCAGAGCACCCACCAGAGGTAATGGTAAGATCGTACTGCTAAAGACACCATACACTGTCAGCACAGCCCATGGAGAGCCCTGGTTGGAATCTGGAGGAGAGCCATTCCCCAGACAGTTATCCCATCTAGTACTGGAAGGTGCTACATGAGCTACTGGGGGAAAGTGAGCAACATCTGTCCAAGCAACTCAAAGTCTAAATAACTCCGAAGCAAACATCCTGATGTGATGCTCACTCAAGTGCAATAATGGCACACAGCCATGGTGGGTAAACAACTGCTCTTGGATTGGCTAACAGATCTGCTCAGTGGAAAGGAAACCATATCTGGAACTGAGAAACAAATCAGAATTATATCCAGATAATGATTCTGCTCTCCAATGTCAAGCTCCCACTAATCTTGGGCTATAAGAGGGTCTACACCCTTTAAATTCTCTCTAAATTAATAAAGGTTATCCAGTTGATCTGGTGCTGACCTCACTTTCTGTTGGAGAATTTGCTTTTCTTTTTCAGATGGGAACTGGATCTGAGGAGATAAATGACCCAGTGTGATCGACCCCAACCCCAGCTGAAACCACAGAGGAATTGAGGTAGTCTTTAAAGGAAGATTTATAACTAAATGCTCATATTAGAAAGGTAAGGTATAAATTCAAAAACTGAAGTTTCCACCTGAGAAAGTCAAGGAAAAAGTACAAAATTAAACCAAAATAAATATACAACTTAAGTGAGGAAAACTAGAGCAAAATAATTAGATACAAAAGCAGATAAGACAAGGGAAAACAAAGCTAATTTTCAGATGGGATAAACCGATAAAAACTGAATGTGGGGCTGGAGAGATGGCTTAGTGGCTAAGCGCTTGCCTGTGAAGCCCAAGGACCCCAGTTCGAAGCTCAATTCCCCAGGACCTATGTTAGTCAGATGCACAAGGGGGCACACATATCTGGAGTTCATTTGCCATGACTGGGGGCCCTGGCGCGCCCATTCTCTCTCTCTCTCTCTCCCTTTCTCTCGCTGTCTGTCACTCTCAAATAAATAAAAAATGAGCAAAAAAGTTTAAAAAGAAAATTGAATGTGAAAACATGAGGAGACATTTCTAGCAGCAGAAATAAAACCAATATAAATAATACTGATAACAAACTACTATGAATCTTTGTGCCAGCAAAATCTAGAATACATACTAAAATGGGCAAATTCTTTGAAAACATAAATGACCAAAACTAACTAGAGGAAAATAGATAATCTTAGTAGAGTTTTGTGGTTCAAGGGTACGGTTCTGGAAGGAAGTTATGGAGACAAAGCAGAGGGGTAGGTGTCTAGTCACATTGCATCTAAGGAAATGAAGCAGAGAGTGACTACTGGTGCTCAGCCTGCTCTTGCCCATTTATTCTGGGTGCCCCAGCTCATAGAATGGAATCACCCACATTTAGGCTCTGTCCTCCCACTTCAATTAACATAATCAACAAGCTCCCTCATAGACATGCCTAGAGCTTTGTTTCCACGGAGATTCTAAATATCATCAAGTTGACAATTATGATTAACTATTACATTGCCTACATCACTGTCTCATTAATATCCAACTTATTCTTAAAGAACTCAGGGTCACAGTCTTGAAATATCTTATTTGTCTTTAGACAGACTGTATAATCCTATTTGATGAGGACAACATTGGTATAATCCCACTGTTTTGGTTTCAATATTTTATCACTTTTAAAAGTGTCTTGCTTTGGAAGATAAATTATATAATTACCCTACATTCACCACCCTGTCAGGTACCTTATTCTCCCTAGGTAAACAATACCATGCATTTTTTCTCTCCTTTCCCTTTTTCCAATTTTAGGAATGTTAAAATTTCCCTTTGGTTTTCCTGTCTTTTAATCACCAATTCACTCTGAACAACAAAAAGAAATATCAGAGCTGGGGAGTTGATTCAAAGAATAAACATGCTTGCTTGTAAAGCCTACTGGCCTAGGTTTGACTTCCTCATTACCCACATAAAGCTGGACATAAAGTGCTACATGCATCTGTGATCGAATCATGTCTATGACAATGGGAAATGGAACCAAGAGAATCCAAAGCTGGTAGCCAGACTTATTTGTAACAGCAAAAGACTTTGGCTCATAGAAGGTGGAGCACAGACAATTTCAACTTGTCTTCTGATCTGTACATGTGTGCAATGGCATACATGCAGTCATACACACATATACATATTTATGCAAATAAATAAAACTTTTACAAAAGAAATATTACTCAATCATAGTTTCAAAATGCTTTTATTGAAATGAAGTTAAATTACCAAAAGAAAGCCAGCCAACTGATACAGTCCTTAAATGTATAAATTTTAAATTTTGTAGTATGTTTTATAAAGAAAAATAACAGCTGTAAAATGATTTTGGAAGCAGAATTTTTAAAAAGTAGGTCTGAGACTATATTATATACCACATAAGAAAAAATTAACATTATTTTTTTTTACTTTAAAGCATACATTAGTTTTAACTTGAAATGGATCATAAGCCCATATATAAAATATGTGTCTGGTGCTAGAGAGATGGCTTAGCAGTTAAGCACTTGCCTGTGAAGCCCAAGGACCCCAGTTCAAGATTTAATTCCCTAGGAAGCACTTTAGCCAGATGAACAAGAGGGCACACACGTCCGGAGTTCATTTGCAGTGGCTGGAGGCCCTGGAGTGCCCATTTTCTCTCTCTCTCTATCTGCCTTTCTCTCTCTGTCTGTCACTCCCAAATAAATAAAAATAAACAAGAAATGTTTTTAAAGCAGCTGCAACAACTCATAAAGAAATAAAATATGTGTCTGAAAAATCCCAGAAGAAAACGTAATTACTTTGCATAAATGAGCATTTCTTCCTCAAATTTTAGCAGACAACAAAAGAAGAAAAGTCTACTCAGTTCCCAATATGAAATCAGTTTAGAATGGACAAGAAAACTTAATGGAAACATTTACAAGAAAGAAAAAGTTACTATTTTTCTAATAAGTATACCTCGATTGGTAGCAAAAATACAGTGTAGAGCACTGAAAGAAAGAGATCATTATCTAATTGCTAGGTCAACTTTTTGCAGTCGGAGAAAGTAATCTTGGATGTTATTCCATATCATACTCAGAAATCAATTATAATTGGGTATGGAATTAAATATAAAAGGCAAAAACAAAAACACATCTAGAAGATACGTGAAAATATCTTTATGAGAGGCCAAACCTCCTTCCTACTCTGGCTGTATTGCTGAACACAAACCTTTGGGCTACAGAGGAGGCTACAAGCCTGGACAAGCAAAGTAAGAAAAGCAAGGTACAGCACTGAGAACAAAGCTGCATATCACAGCAACAGGGAGCTCCATCCAAACTAGGAAAACATGCATGCACACGGCAAGCAAGATGTACTAGATGCTTCACAGAAAGAGCTAGCTTGATGGTCAGTAAACCATACAGCTGCTTAGCTGCCATTGTAGAGAGCACAGTGTGGAATATAGCCATAAACTAACTTCAGTTCTTTTCTTTCTTTTTTTTTTTTTTTTCAAGGTAGGGTCTCACTCTAGTCCCGGCTGGCCTGGAATTCACTATGTAGTCTCAGGGTAGCCTCAAAGTCACAGCCATCCTCCTACCTCTGCCTCCTCCCAAGTGCTGGGATTAAAGGCATGCACCACTACGCCCAGTTAACCTCAGTTCTTAAAACCAACTCCAGTATTGGTAGGAATGTGGGACATTTTAAGAATTCTCATATAGTGCTCATAGGAATATTAATTTTTAGCACCACTGTGGAAAAATGCTTGGTGTTGTTCAATAAAATATATGTAGGCTGAGGAGGTAGCTCATTGAGTAAAGCATTTGTGGAGCAGCTCCAAGTACCTGAGTTCAAAACCCCAGGCCCCAGGTAAAAAGCCAGAAACTGCAGCATGATTCTATAATCACAGAACATCTATGGTGAGAAGGGAGACAGAGACAGGAGAATTTCCCCAAGCTTGAGAATGGAGCAGTGAATGAGATACCCTGCCTCAAATGAGGTGGAATTCTAGGGCTGACCCAAAATTGTACCTGGACTTCTATATGCTCACTGTGGCATGGCTTACACACACTCACACACAGGCATACACACACACACACACACACACACACACGCTCACTCAAAAAATAACTTTTTTTAAAAAAAGTGAAATTTAAAATAAAATGTATGCAATATTCAACCCAACACATCATTCCTTGGGCATATAGATACAGAAGTTTTGCACCAAAAAGATAAGTATAAAAATGTTCATGACCGTGTAAGAGTTACATGAGTAAATTAAATGCAGATAGAAGTAAATGGATGAACTTTATGTAATCGTAGTGAACTTAAAGCTACACACTGTAATATAGACGGATTTCATAAACAGAAAGATGTAAGACTGTCTAGATAATTTGGGTCCATGTGTAAATTGAAAATGTGAGCACAATTGTTCAAATGGAGGGGGAAAATATCTTTAAA
The DNA here is from genome assembly GCA_036346955.1 of Dipus sagitta. Taxonomy (NCBI): domain Eukaryota; kingdom Metazoa; phylum Chordata; class Mammalia; order Rodentia; family Dipodidae; genus Dipus; species Dipus sagitta. Next base: position 58,745,417 of record CM070773.1, read on the forward strand.
ACGCATCTGAACCATCTCTTCTGCTGGTTCTTTCTTAACTTATTGTGTGATTTATTCACTATTTAATGTCAGCCTTAGAAAAAAATAAAACCTTATTTTAAGTTGTTAGCCTAAACTTTCCCATTCATCTTACCAATGTCAGAAAATATGAGAGAGAGAAAAAGGGTGGATCAAAGAAAGGAGAGAGGCAAGAAGGGAAGAAGAGAGGGAGGAAAGCAGCAAAGCGTACTGGCTACAGTGGAAAGCAGAAATTATTACAACACAGAAAATGAGTAGTTGAAGGGAGTAAGCATCTGTCTTACTTTCAAAAAATGACTATAATTTACTTGCAACTGATTATTGAAAACCTTTTTTATTACTGTGACAATGTATATGTACATGGTGTGTGTGTGTGTGTGTGTATGAGCTCCTGGATCTCCTGGCTCCACCTCCCATTGCCATAAGCACACTGAGTTTACAGGTGTATATGCCACTGTGTGGGCTTTATGTGGATGTTGGATTCAGGCCAGTAGGCTTGCAAGCAAGCACTTTTAACCATGAAGGCATCTCCCTAACCTAAAAAAACTTTTTTATGGAAGAATGTATAATAAATATAAAAGAAATTGTAGTTTTAGAATGTAGTTAAAAAATACTATTTCAAGCCGGGCATGGTGGCGCACACCTTTAATCCCAGCACTAGGGAGGTAGGGGTAGGAGGATCGCCATGAGTTCAAGGCCATGCTGAGACTACATAGTGAATTCCAGGTCAGCCTGGACCAGAGTGAGACCCAGCTGAGGGTCCTCAGTGAGTGCTAAACTTGATTGATAAAAGGCTGTTTGAACAGGATATCTACATGGTACTGTTTTCACCTTCTTTGACTGTCAAATGCTAGAGGAAGAAATTGCCATTCCTAAAGAAGAGACCTTGTCATTACTACCTCAAGTGCATGATGACAACGATCATCACTGAGGGTGAGGGTTGATAGCCACTGATGTGATGTAGAATCTTGTGAAACTCTCTATACTAGGAATGACTAATTGAATCTAATCATGCCTTAGATCTAATCGGCAACTTATAGGAAAGGCAGGTGGTAAACAAACTGAAGATCACCGTGGGAAACAAACTGATAAACTCAAAGTGCAGGCACTGTACAAGGCAACTGGCCTGATCTCTCTAATAATTCAAGGTCATGAAAAATAAGATTCTACATGGCCTATTTTAAACCAGAGATAGGTATAACTCATAACTTGTACATGAAATTTAGGCCCACTATTGCACACCTTTAATCCCAGCACTTGGGAGGCAGAGGTAGGAGTATCCTTGTGAGTTCAAGGCCACCCTGAGACTACACAGTGTATTCCAGGTCAGCCTGGGCCAGAGTAAAACCCTACCTCACAAAAACCAAAAAAAAAAAAAAAGTGTACTAGATTTGTGAATTTCCTATACTCAACAATAGTATTTTTGTCTAAGTGAGAGAATGGCCTCATTTTTGTAGATGTATACTATGCTGTTTAAGGTGCATTTTCTCTGAAATAATTCTAAAAATTGGCTAAAATATTAACAACTGTTCAGTCTCATTAGATGGCATGTAACCAAAACAGTGTGTTCTCATCTTTGTGAATGCGATGCCAAAATAAAGACAGCCAAGACATAAAAGAGGGGAGAAAGATTTATTAAATGCAGTAGGCTATGAGAGCATGGGAGTCATTTCCAAAGCAGTGTTTTCTTGAACAAAGGAAGCATGAGAATTTTATTCAGGGACTTATATCTATATTCATATAAGGGTGAGCAAATTTTAAGCATGATCAGTTGAAGTCATACTTTCAAAAGACAAAAGATAGTAGGCATATTTTTGGACATACTTAGCTTAAAGTCATGGAGCACATATACAAAAGATTTAACATCAAACCAGAAATGCCTCTGAACATGCTCAGCTTATACCATAAGATGGAAATAAAGGAAAATACATATTTTTAAGGTGTTTTAACACAAGAGTTTGCCTTTGAAGGTCCGTCCATACATTGCTTATAGGCATATGGATATCTAGTATATAATTCTTTCAACTTCCTGGTGTGTTAGAATATATTTAAATATATTTCTAATTTTTATTTATTTATTAGAATCAGAGAGAGAGAGAGAGAGAGAAAGCGAAAGTGAAAATGGGTGCGCCAGGGCTCTGCAAGTGAACTCCAGATGTGTGTGCCACCTTGTGCGTCTGGATAACGTGGGTCCTGGGAATTGAACCTGGGTCCTTTAGCTTTGCAGGCAAACACCTTAACCACTAAGCCATCCCTCCAGCCCTAGAATATTTTTATACCAGAATTAAAAGTCTTATACTTGTACAGTATAAGACATGGATATAAACTCTATAACTTTACTCACGGCTCTGTAGAAGTTGTTTCTTTAAACAAAACCTTTCAAGGAATACCAAGAAATAAAGCAGAGAAGAGCTGATCTACTCTGATGGAAACAGATAAACCAGTGGCCTGTCCCTATCATAGCTTCCCTTACCTACATTCCATCCCCCGGCAGCACTCAGAGGCACTAGTAAATCATTTCTGATACTGATAAGAGGTAGAACACCAAATACCTGAGGGGACGGGGAAGAGCTTGCTCAAAGAAAATAGTGAGAAAAAGAAGGCCACAAATAGAAAACATACATGTATTCTACATTCTTATTATGACCTGTTCTCAACTAGGACACCTGAGGCACTCAGGGTTCTCCATGCAGAAGCCACACTTAGGCGAGGAGATGTACAGATACCAAGAAGCATCATTAATCAGTAGTAGTGACCCAAACTACTCATTCTCTTAAATGTGCCTTAAATAGACAGAGGAGGCTGTAGGATTGATCAGTGGTTACAAGCACTTATATGCAAAGCCTGCCAGCCTGGGTTCAACTTCCCAATACCTACATAGAGTCACATGCCCAAAGTGGAGTATGCATTGGAGTTCATTTGCAGTGACAAGAGGCCCTGGCACACTCATAGTCAGTCAGTCTATCTGTCTGTATGTCTCTCTCTTTCCCCCCTTTCTTCCTCTCTGTCCTTTCTCAAATAAATAAATAAATAAATTTTAAAACTAGATACAGAAGAAGTTGTAGTTTCATGAGGTATTTTTTGGAATAGACGTAGTTTTGAAATCTTACTGAATTGTGCATTACAAAAAAGTTTTAGACTTGGTGGAATTTGTGGGTAATGCAATGTAAATTCAATGTTTTTATTTACTTATTATTTGAAACACACTTCACTTTAGGATGATAGCCATTAAACAGATAGATAGATAGATAGATAGATAGATAGATAGATAGATAGATAGGATAGATAGATAGGATAGATAGATAGATATTTTAATTATGTACTATCTAAAGCAAAATTGGGATAGTTTGCATTTTAATTAGGTACTGAGCTTTTATTTTCATTCTGTTGTATGTGTGGGATTTTATGATTTGAAATACCTAACTCTCCTTTAATTAGTTTCCACCCATTCTGATCTTTCTCTGAAATAAGCCGCATCATCTATTGTGTTCATGGTACTATGTGTAATTTTCTAAGAGACAAAAATTTTCTGAGCAAGTGATTTGATGAACTTAATAAAACAGTAGTTTACCTAGGGCTTTTTTTTAACCTGAGGGATAAGTGGCTTGCATTAAAGTTTTATCAATCTTTACCATTACTTTATATGAGTATGGATTATTTATATTTTAAAAATAGAGCCAATGAAGTTCCATGAAAGTATATTAACAAACAGTTCATAATATTCTTGATAGAGGGCTGGAGAGATGGCTTAGCGGTTAGGCGCTTGCCTGTGAAGCCTAAGGACCCCAGTTCGAGGCTCAATTCCCCAGGACCCACGTTAGCCAGATGCACAAGGGGGCGCACGCATCTGGAGTTCGTTTACAGAGGCTGGAAGCTCTGGCGCGCCCATTCTCTCTCTCTCTTCTCTCTCTCTCTCTCTCTCTGCCTCCTTCTCTCTGTTGCTCTCAAATAAAAAAATAAACCAAAAAAATTTAAAAAATATATTCTTGATAGATATTTAATAAAACAATTTTTAAAAAAATTACATTGTCGGGCTGGAGAGATGGCTTAGTGGTTAAGTGCTTGCCTGTGAAGCCTAAGGACCCTGGTTCGAGGCTCGATTCCCCAGGATCCACGTTAGCCAGACGCACAAGGGGGTGGAGTTCGTTTGCAGTGGCTTGGAGGCCCTGGCGCACCCATTCTCTCTCTCTCTCTCTGCCCCTTTCTGTCTCTGCTCTTTCTCTCTCTGTCACTTTCAAATAATTAAATAAAAAAAAACCAAAAAAGTTTTTTAAAAAGAATTACATTGTCCATGGCTGAGAATGTCGGTCAGTGGTACAGCACTGGCTTACCATGCACAATGCTTTGAGTTGATCCCCAGAACCACAAGAAAACTTTAATAATAACTACATTTTCTTAGCATCAATATACTTTGCAAATTTGCAAGTCAAGGCTTTGATTGCTAGAGAGCAAACAGGATTCTCTCTGTTGGAAATCCAAATCTAGACGATGTTCCCCATCAGCTCTTGAGAGAGCAAGTAAAAAGAGGAAAATAGCTAACAAGCTCTGAATGACAATGACAGGAGCTTTTATGTCCATAGTTTCACTTCATTCTTGTGACAACAGTACCAGGTAGATATTATTTTCCACTCTTTACAAAGTGTTTAGACTGGGATTAAAATATACACAAGACCTGTCTAATTCAAAAACCCATACTCTTGCCAAACTGTCATTCATCATTGGAAGTTGAAATTTAGACACAAAGCTGAGAATACACCACATTAACAAGCAACTGCATGTTCAGGAGCATATAACATGAAGTAAACAGTTTTTATTGCTGGTAAGAAATCTTAATGAGACAAATAGAGCATCAAAACAGATGTTACTCAATCTGTCTTAAAAATTGAAAAGACCAGCTACTGAAAAACTATAGGATTGCTACCTCATTCTCTCAGACTGTAAGGGAACCATCAGCAGTTATCTTGTCATTTGCTCTTGCAGAAAGAGGAAAAATGTTATGATGAAAACAAATATACTCCTGTCTGCACCATCATGACCAGAATGCCTAGACTATATTAATGACAAAGGGACACTGTTTCATCATCTCCAAAACACCCCTCACCAAATATATTGAGCTAGCTTGTGTTGGGTATAGTTTCAACAATTGATTTTCTAGACTGATCTTTGTTTAATGTGTGATATTACACTCCATGTATAGCAGTATTGATATTGTTAATGGTAGATATAATTTTAAAATGCAAGATTTAGTCCCAAAACAATAACAAAGTTGACTTCTATCAATAAGTCAACATCTTCTATTTAAATGAATAAGGATGTTTGGTTGAGCAAATCTCTCTAGCCTGTGGTTTGAGGTTTTAGGGTAGGTTGTAGCGGCTCAATTTGTAATACCTAAGAGCTGGAATCAACCCAGATGTCCATCACTAGAAGAATGGATAACTAAGATGTGGTATATCTACACAATGGAATTCTGTACAGCAGTAAGAAAAAATGACACAATGAAATTTGAGGAAAAATGGTTGAACCTGGAACAGATCATTCTCAGTGAACTTACCCAATCACAGAAAAAAAATCGCCACATAGTCTCACTCTACAGCACCTACCCTGAATCTACCCAAGATACCTTACATACCCAGCAAGCATCTCCTAGACTAGACACTAGGATGGAAGGGGAGGGAAGGGAGAGCAACAAAGTGGTGGGAAACACAAATCTAGACCCAAACGGCAATGGTACCATAAAATTCTACATCCTAAAAGACAGACCAAATGGCTGATCCTTCACCAGGCCCTTACAGGGAACACCTGAACCACAAGACACAAGAGGGTAGGATCACGACTAACCTTAATCTTCTACATCTTCCCTCCCTCCTTCTCCCTCTCCCTCTCTCTCTCTCTTCTCTCTAACTCTTGTATATTAGTTATCTTTTTCCTCATTTTCTTAGTGGGCACTGACCTGTAACTCCCAGTACCAGCATGGGGCTATCATCCACAATGAGCTTTTGATCAGAGAGACCTACAAGGTTTCCTAAAAGACAGACAGATTTCTGTCAAAGTACTTGATGACCCACCAAAGGTTAGTGGTAAGACCCTACTGCTGAAGACACCTTATGTGGTTGACATGCAAAATAGAATGGCATGGCTGGAAGTTGGAAGACAGTCAGTCCCAGACAGTCAGTGCGTCCAGTGCCAGAATGTGCTACATGGGCGACTGGGGGAAAATGACCAATATCTGTCCAAGGAACTCATGGTCTAACCTACTTAGCAGCAAATAACCTGTTGTGATGCCCACACAAGTGCAACAGTGGCACACAGCCATGGTGGGGAACCAACTGCTCTCAATTTGGCTAACTGATCTCCTCAGTGGTACAGGACCCATAGCTGGAGCTGGGAAACAAGTCAGAACCATATCCAAACATAAGCCCACTCGCCAATATCAAGCTACCATCAATCATGGGCTACAAGAGGGCCTACACCTATTAAATTCTCTATAAAAAAAGTAAGGGTTATCTCTTTTGTCCTGGTGCTAACTTACTCTCCATTGGAGAATTTGCTTCTCTTTTTCAGATAGATGTAGATCCTAAGGAGAGAGCCACCCCATCATACTTCCAAAGGGCCCCGGCTGAAACTAAGAAAAATTGGCAAAACAAGCAAGGCTGCTGTTTTCCTGATGAACCAGATACCAGCAGAAGGGGGAAGGTGATCAACACAGAGAAAAGTCAACTCCTACCAAATCAGAGAGCCAGAGCCTCAGAGGTCCCCAACACCTCATCACTGAAGCAGACCAAAAATGAACCCAACATGGCTCAGGGAAATTTTGCAGAAGAGGGGGCGGAAAGAATGTCAGAGCCACATGTTGGGTCATGATATGCAGAGACATTTATCTTACACATAAATGCATGACCCATATACCTCAAAAAGGAGGGGCCAAGGGGAGGGGGTAGGACACGGATAAGCCTAATAATGGTACCAAACTGACTGTATTTGCTGAATACAAAACTAACTAATAAAGAAAAAAAGAAAAAAGAAAAAAATAAGGATGTTTGGAAAATGACTACAATATGGGTATACACAGAAAATATAATTTTGTGTTATTTAAGAAAAATAAAAGCATGTAATTGAAATGCTATTTATGTAATTGTATCTATGCAATTTTAATAATGAATGTGATCATTGTTGTGGAAGAAAGTCATAGTTCACTTTTTAAAACAATATTTTTTATTTATGTATGAGGATAGAGAGTGAGTATAAGCTTACCAGGGCCTCTTGCCACTTCACACAAACTCCAGATACATGTACTACTTTATATGCCAAGCTTTCCATGGGCACTGTGAAAATGAACCCAGGCCAACAGGCTTTCCAAACAAGTACATTTATCCGCTAAACCATCTCTCCAACCCTAATAGTTTACTTTTGAAATCTATAAAATTTGGATATTGTTTTTTCATGGATTTAGCATTAGCATTGTTAAAAATTTATTTAATATAGTTGATATTTTATTCCTGTTTATAAGTTGAAAGCTAGTCACAGCAAATAACCTTTGATTTGGTTAAACTTTTCCCTCCTCTTCTGTGTTTGTCTATGCTAAGAAGTTTTTTCCTCATCCCACTGACCATAAATTCACAGACACTGATCACACTCACACACACATACACCCACAAAAGAATTGTAATGGTCAACACCAGAGTACCAGAATGATTAAGGTAAGTTTGACCATTCACACCTGTTGTCTTTACAATTATTCAGTGCACAAATGGCATGGGAATAAATCCCATGAATCTATAGGTACATCCCAAGGTGCTTGCTCTCATCCTCTGCCCAGCCCTCTCTCTTTCTCCCTCTCCACTGTAGTCCCCTCAACTGAGTGTACAATATGCTGTTTCTAGACTTCCCACCAGACCTTATGAACATCTTTCTCTAAGGTCTAATAAATAGGAACAGCTTCTGTCATCTTCTTGGTTCTATTATGCTGACTACTCACATTCTTACATACTTGAACTTAATGCCCTCCCATTTAGGGCTCTCTTCCAACATGACATCCATAGGAATAAACTTGACTTAGCTCATGCAAGACTCATAAAGCATCTTTAAGTGTTAACAAGTTTCTTTAGAGGAATATCTGCTATGATCCTCACACTAAGACATTAAGCCATCTGCTAGATAAAGAAACCTCCCATAAAGGACATTCTGTAAACATTTGAGGCACCTCCCCTGGAGTCCTGTGAGAGCAGGAGTAGAATTTATGGCCACCATCCAGAGACTTAAATGTTAGATTATAGAAAAAATAACAACAGAGCAAACATATGGACTAACATATGAAGGCTGTTTTGATGCTGATATTCTGTAGCCTCTTGTCATTGACAGCCCAGAAGATATATTCCCTATTCCTAAAACTTGGGAAGGTTACCTTCTATGGAACATGTTTTACACTCAGTTGAGAGGGACCAAGGTGGAGAGGGAGAGGAGTTGGCAGAAGATGAGCACAAATATAGCATCCTGGCAGGGCATGGTGGCACACAAATACTGGCAGGGGGAGCTGCTTATAACACCCAGAAGCCCATCCCCAATAACATATCTCCTCCACTAGGCTCCAATTTCCAAATTGCCAATCAGCTGCAGACCCAGCATTCAGAATACATGAGTTTATGAGGGACAACTAATTCAATCCACCACATTCCATCCTTGGCCCCCATAAATTCACAATCATCCATGCTGTACAATGCAATGTATTCAGTCTAATTTTAACAGTCTTTATAGATTTAATCAATCTCAGTGCTATTCAAACTTCCCCATAGTCCAAATCTCTTAACTGTTAGCCAAAAATAATAATAATAAAATAAAATAAAAACATAAAGATGCAGATTAAACATTCACACTGTAAAAGATGGCACTGAGCATAACAAGTAAAACATGAACTAATACAAGATCTAAAACAGGGAAAATCAAGTTCCATAGCTCCAACATCTCTAACCAGTAACAAAGTCTGGAGTTCCAATTCCACCCCTCCAGCAGGACTACTCACAGTTTGGGAAAACTCCATCCAGTGCTGGCAGCTCTCCTTGGCAGCCAACCCACAGTCCAGGTAACTCCACTGGGTCTCCACTGCAACCTGCAGTCCATCCTCATGGCTCCACTGGGCCTCTACTCCGGAAATTCCAACAAGCCTGCTTCACTTTGCCCATGGCCATTTCAAAAAAAAAAAAAATGTTAAAAATCCAATGACCCTTTCTTCCCTGCATTTGTTATACTCCAGAGTCCCAGGAAGGCTACTAAATTTGTTAATCCAGGGCCATAAAAACTGATTTTAAAGAACAGGACACTCCTTCAGCATTTAGGTCCCTTATTTTCAAAAGAGCCTGCATTCTTTCTGCTGCCTTAATGCAGAACACTGGTCCAATTTCAATGGTTGTAATCTCTCAAACAATTACAGCTGAACAGGTTTTGTCTACAGCCTGAAACTTTCACTAATGCCTGTGCCATATCCTTCTCACACCAGTCCAGTTAGATTCATGTTGCTGGCACAAAGCACCTAACAAAAAGTAGTTTGTGGGAGGAAAGAGTTTATTTTGGCTTATAGACTATAGGGGAAACTCCATGATAGTAGAGGGAAATGTAACATGAGAAGAGGCTGGTTATCACCTCCTGGGCAACATCTGATGGACAATGGAAGCAATAGAGTATGTAAAAACTCACAAAAGAAAACTGGCTATAATACCCATAAGCCCACTCTCAACAACATACCTCGTAAAGGAGGTTCCAATTTCCAAATTGTCATCAGCTGGGAACTCAGCATTCAAAAAACAAGAGTTTATGAGAGAGAGTTACTTATTTATGAGAAATACAAGAACTCTTGTAATAAATCAGAATTCTTAAGTTAGTTCTAATGTTATCAGAATCCTGAGCTTCCTCCTATTCCAGGCCCTTACTCACAATACAGATACTATTTATGCCACAACATGACTGCCTGGGTTCCAGAGGCAACAAGACATATTTCATCCAGCAAGTAGAGATGAAAAGGAACAACCACTATTCCACTAGGTACCCTTTGATGCCCAGGACACTTCCACTTGTATCCCAATGACCAGAATTTAGTCCTATAGCTCTTCTTTCTTCAAGCAAAGCTGAGAATGATGCTTGAATGAGGGTAAGGTTGAGAACTTTATATATTATCAAAGAAAAGGAAGAAAATATGCATTGAAGAGGATGAATTACTATCTATCAACTTAGTGTAAAAGAACTACTTAGATACTGGTCTATAACAAATGGGCATACTGATTTGAGAGTATCAGAAAAAAAAAACTGTAATTCAGGGAAGAGGTCCTTGAGTAGGTATCACTTAAGCAGGTTTTGAAAGATAAGTCAGATAACAAGTGAGAAAAAATTGTGTTCCAGGTAGATGGAACGTTGCAAACAAAAGAAAAGAGATATACATTGCATATATAATGCAACAGAGAGGGCTACAACAGGAACAAGGCAGTGACAGAGGAAGGGAAGGAAGCATAGAGAGGAGAAAATTGAATAGAACATTTTATTATGGAAAAAGAAGAGTATTGAATCACAAGAGACCAATAAATGGGTAATGTGAGGCTTAAATGAAAGAATGAAATAGTTTGCAAGTAATAAAGTTTAAAAATGCATTGAAAGATGAAACTGAACCCCAGTCTTCTGAATGTAGGGCATAAACGTTATACTAAGAACTTTAACTTTATTAATAATAATGAGATAATTAAGTATGTTAACAAAATTGTACTATACATTCCTTATGAAAATGAGGTCTGGTAACTTTAATAACCCAAACAAACTCTTTGGGACAAGAAAATCTATACACTATCTTGGAATTATTTCACACCATTCAATTCCTCCTGCCATCTAGTAGATACATGCAGAAGAAAATCTGTTTGAAAATGACAAGTAAAAAATGTCTTATAAACTGCAGATGGAATTTGGTCTTTACTTAGGTCAAATATGTAAAGATATCCACTCACCAGGGTGGATATACAGTAAGCCAATTCTGACATTGTGGAATGAGATTTTGTGTGTTTTGGTAACTTAATGGTAGTAGGGAAGCAAAGTGGTTATGCTACAAAGGGAAGAAGGAAGGGAAAGCAGAGGGAAGAAGAAAGATTATCATTATTTAATGGAAATAACAAGGAACCGCACATACTGCCAGAGATTTTGTCACTGGAATCTAATTCTTGTTTTCACTCCAGATCTTGGTCCTTATGATTTCTGTGGAATGAATTCATACACACAGGACACAGCATAGAAGACAGGCAGAGTTTATTATGAAACAGTATGAGACATTCTAAAGAATGAGAGTGGACAATGGCCAATGAAGCCATTGTGGAGGAACACATGCTCATGGAGTGAGAATGAATGATGGTCAGAGGAACCATTGTGCCAACCTACATGTTTAGGGAGGCTTTATACTGTTTCTTAAAGTATCTGAAACATAGGAATTTAATGTCCAAGTGTTTGACAGCCTCATTAGGATCGATTCATGAGGGAAGGCACAATGGTATGTCTTTGCCAGAAATCCTCCTGGTAGATAGTCATAATTTTCCTAGAGGTACAAAAAGTCATATCTCATCCCCCGACATGGTGGTGCATGCCTTTAATCCCAGTACTTGGAAGGCAGAGATAGGAGGATTGCTGTGAGTTTGAGGCCACCCTGAGACTACATAGAGAAGGCCAGGTCAGCCTGAGCTAGAGTGAGACCCTACCTTGAAAAAACAAAAAAAAAATTTAAGTCATATTTCCACCCAGGGAGAGAGATACAACTGATATCTCCTCCTTCTGACCAGTAATCACAGTCCTGCAATGTAGTCCCTGGTTTTATAAGCCTGGGCTCCATCCTCAATGACCTTCAGGAATACTAATATCTAACTAGATACCTAACATAATTTACAGTAAATGTCTCTTTTAAACCCACCAATGTATAGAACTGAGATGCAGAAACTGAGGAGGGTGCTTGGCTCAAGCCATTGGATGACCAATGCCATTGAATCTTGAAATTATCATGATCATGATTCTAAACCTCAGGGTCCACTTCACTTAAAAGCATTTCCACTCAGAAAATGCACTTTCTTGCTCAATCCATCACTAATTAACATTTCTCTGTTAATTCTTTGCTTCCAATTTATTTCAACCAACTTTTAACCAAAATTTGACTTCCATCCTCTATTCACCCACCTGTCTTACATTTAAATATTCACTGGTTTTATTCTCCACCTCAAGTTATCTCATTTCCTGCTTTGTCATGTAACATAAAGTGTCTTAAAATTTAAGGAAATTTTTCACCAATAAAGTTAACTTGTGTAGCTTATCCTGCCTTTGAAGCCTTCTCATTCTTTATTGCCCTTTGCATCAACAGCTGCTGATGGAATTTAAAATTATTTGTGTTTATGCATCAGTGGTAGACTGAAATATATTACAAGATTTATTCAAGATGGAAATTCATATCAACCCAGGCAGTCAGCCAATTGCATAGAACCTAATGCAAAATGCATTTTTCAAAAAAAAAAAATATTTACAAGATGGCTACTTTTGTCACTTAAGTTGTCAGGATCCTTTCCAACTCTCCATCTAAAGCAATTGTAATTAGTCACATGTGACCAATAATAGCATTTAAGCATGCTTCAGGTGCTTCTACATCTGCGATTTCATTGATTCCGCTCCTTATCCAGATGTCCATCTCATACCCCACCTTATAATAATCATATCAAGTTGAATGCACTTCAAAGAATGCCTTTTGGGGGCTGAAGAGATGGCTCAGCAGTTAAGGTGCTTACTTGCAAAGCCTAACAACCCAGGTTCAATTCCTCAGTACCCAGGTAAAGCCAGATGCACAAAGAAGTGCATGCATCTGGAGTTTGTTTGCAGCACCTGGAGGCCTTGACATGTCCATATATTCTCTCCCTCTCTCTCTTCCTCTCTCTTCTTGCAACTAAATAAATAATTTAAAAAAAAGAATACATTTTTTGGGAGAACATTTTGCTCAGATGAGCTCTCTTCTTCCTTCCAATTGCTGTTACACTGGATTTTTCCCATGAATTTTTTGTTTTGTTTTGTTTTACAGGGTAGGGTCTCACTCTAGCCCAGGCTGACCTGGAATTCACTATGTATTCTCAGGGTGGCCTCGAACTCACGGCAATCCTCCTACCTCTGCCTCCTGAGTGCTGGGATTAAAGGCGTGCGCCACCATGCCCGGCTTCCCATGAATTTTTAATAATATTTTATTGTAAAATTATATGCCTATCCAGAAAATCACATAAACCAAATGTCTGGCTTAATGGATTATTTAAAGTGAATACTACCCTTGTCACAATGAAACTTCTTCCGTCTACCCTATCCTAATACCTATTTTCTCTCTCCTGTGATGAGTTAATTTTTTATGATGAATCTTTTTTCTCAATCTATTTCATATTGTTGCTTTCAATGTGCATGACTATCTCTCCTACTAAAAGTATATAATATTTTTCAGGGTCATTTACATGATTTTGACAGTTCTATGGCTCTGTGATAATTTAACATTCTATTAGGTACTATTAAACAAAATTAATAACATGATGTGGCAGAGAACAGCTACAGCAAAAGGTGAGAAAGGAAGAGTGGCTATTTTAGGCAAGTGTCCAAGGAAGATTTTCTAAATAGATGACATTTTATCTGAATCTGAAAGAAAGAGTTAGTTGTGGAAAGGGCTAAAGAAAGAATAGGTCAAGTAGTACTAAAAAGGTTTTTGCAGAGGGAAAGAACATACCAAATGCAAGTAAGGAAAAGGGAAGAAATTATATTTGCGAGTAGAAATTAATAGTCATAAAGGGAGCTGAGGAAAGATAAGATTCCAATGTCATCAGACAGACTGAATTGATTGTAAGTGTAACGGGAGTGATTTAGGCATTTAAACCTGATCTATTTCATGTTTTAAAATATATTCTTCGCCTAAGTCCTGATCACATACTCATCCTTGAATTAGCTGCTTCTTTGATACCAATATTGCAGTTTCCTCCCAGCCACAGCTTCATATCTACGCCTGCCAGTCAGATGTTTCTACCTCAAAGAGCCACCTTCACCTCACTCATGGAGCAAGCACAGCATCTCCTCCCCAGAGACTAGCGCAGCTTCCTCATTTCTGTCATCTCCCTGGTCTGCTTCTGTCTGATTTGCCAGCCATCTTCCTTGTCCTCTTATAATTGCCACATGATGCCATTCCCATTGAACAATAGGTATCCTCTTTAGATAATCAAAAATCTTTATGTACCACAACTTAGCTCTCTCTTTTACTACCCTGCTATTAATTCACACCCATGATTATTTAGCATATTTTAAGTAATTCTTTCTAATTTTGAGTACTCAAGAAGCCAGCTTCAATAGGCCAGAGATGATCTTCCTTTACACTGTCTTCAAAGCTTCTTAGAGCCTACTTTTCTAAACAACCTAACAGTCTCTGCTCACCTAGACAAGCTTGCCACTTAACAATCCTCACCCAAACTCCAGTGTGTATCCAAATTCACAAACCAAGAGTTGAATCATCTAACAGGTGGTTCTCCCAAGTACTCTCTCAATCCAGATTTCCTGTAAAAGGCACTTTCATCAACACATATTTTCAGTACACACATGGCACAAAGTAGATATTAGATGAAGGGTCTCAATTCCCCTTCCAACTGCAATTGAGAGTGTTACAACAGATGACCTAGAAGCTCTGAATAGGTAGCAACTAAATGCCCATGTGTTCAAATTCACCGTCAAATATGGCATCTAGAAAAACCCTCTGGCATGTAGTAATGCAACGTTTTCACCCCAGCTTTGTCCCTTTCTAGCAGGTGAACTTCTTCAAATTCTTTTATCTCTCTGCTTGAGTTTCCTCCCCTGTGGAGTGGAGATTAAATGAGTTATTTCATGATGTACTGGCAGATAGTGGACACCAAATAGGTGTCTATTATCATCATGAAGACTCTACTTTGCATGTGCTGGAGAGGAAGGGACATTTAGAAAGTCAGACAAAACATGGGTATGCCTTAATAAGTCCCTGTTGCAAAGGGCCCCAGATGAAAGTAAGAATAATTGGGGAAACATGCAAGAATGCTGTTTTCTCAGCAAACCAGGAACCAGCACAATGGTGATGGAGATAGACCCAGAGAACAATTAACCCCTACCAAACCAGATATCCAGAGACACAGAGGCTCCCAAGAGCTCAACACTGAAGCAGACCTAAAATGAACCCAACATGGCTCAGGAAAATTTGTGGAAGAGGGGGCAGAGAGAATGTCAAAGCCACACATTGGGTCATGACACACAGAGACATTTTCTCCTACCCAAAACTGAAGGCTAACCCCACAATGCACCACCCATATTCCCCAACAAGGAGGGTCCCTGTGGAGGGGGAAGAATTGGAAAGAGGCTAACAATGGTACCAACTTGACTGTATTCACTGACTACAAAAATAATTTTTAAAAAATGTCCCTGTTGTTTAGAAGGTGTGTTAATTTCTGTCAGAATCCATTTTTACGTATTGAATCCAGTATTTGGATACTATGTTTACATGAGACAAACTGATGCAGGATAGTTTTGGTATACCCAAGAAAATTAACTCTTCAATGGTCCTAGACTTTTACAATACCAAGACCTCTTAGTAATTTCACCTAGGTAAACACAAAATTACAAAGTTTTATTATTCATGGCAATCCACTGTAAAATCAAAGGCCAATGCATACCTAATAGTTAATAACCAAAACTACCAGGTTAGTCCATCAATACCTGTTGCTGAGTCCAGGAAATAGCTCTAATAAAGTATTTCACTTTCAAACATGAGGACCTGAGTTCAATCTGAAGAACCTGCATTAAAAAGAAAAGAAGAAAAGAAATCTGTGGTGGCACTTAGGTATAATAGCAGTGTTGGAGAGGTGGAGACAGACAACATATTCCTGAGGTTCACTGGCCAGCCAGCCTAGCTTATTTGATGAGTTCTAAACAAATGAGATACCCTGTCTCAAGAAAAGAATTAGACAGTGTCCTCTGACCTCCACATACACATGCACACATGTATACCTGCACACACACACATATACACAATAAAGGAATAAATTAATGAGTGAAGAATTGTAAATATGTAAAAACCTAGCTGCTAGACTCATAATCAAAACTGAACAGATACAGTGCCCAGGGAAGTGGGTTTGATCACTAGCACCATCTACATAACAATCTAATGTTCTGAATGGAAAATTTCTCTGAGCTCTTAATCACATCTGAGTCTCTCATCATTCTTTTTGAAGAAACTAAGATAGAATACAACTGGTTCTGAAGAAGAAAAAAAGCTAAATGACAGCTGTCCAAATTTAGATGTTTTGGTCTTCCCGTGTCACTAAACTCAGCAAATAAAAACACTCAATGGAAAAGCAAAAGATTTCTAAATCTTCATAGACCATGCATTCAAAGAGTGGTTTGCTGGTATCTTTGTGGCTTTCTGGTTTTATTCAAATCATATATCAATAAGCACTTAAGGAAAAAGCAGTAATTGTCCTAAGACTGTATTTTTCTTCATAATATTTTTTCTGTTGGAATTTACATTTTTCAAGGATCTTCTTATTAGAGTGATGGTGCCAGGAACTGATCATAGAACCTCAGGTATAGCAGGTAAATAATCTATCATTAAATTATATCCCCAGCACTCTTTACTTTTCCTTTTGAGACAAGGTCTCACTAAGTCACTCAAGCTGTTCTTGAACTCACACTGTAGCCCATGGTAGCTTTGCATTTGTTTTTGTTTTTTTTTGTTGTTGTTGTTGTTTGTTTATTTTTTTATTTATTTGAGAGCAACAGAGAGAGAGAAAGAGCAAGAATGAGGCAGAGAGCGAGAGAGAGAATGGGCGCGCCAGGACTTCCAGCCACTGCAAACGAACTCCAGACGCACGTGCCCCCTTGTGCATCTGGCTAACGTGGGTGCTAGGGAATTGAGCCTCGAACTGGGGTCCTTAGGCTTCCCAGGCAAGTGCTTAACCGCTAAGCCATCTCTCCAGCCCTAGCTTTGCATTTGTGACCTTCGTGCCTCACCTTCCCAAATACATGATATTATAGACCAGAGCTACCAGACCCAGAAATGTTCAAGGATTTTTATACCAAATATTACTGCATAAAAGTAAAAAACAGGGACTTCCAGCCAAGATGGCAACCGCCTAGCTGCGCTGCAAATCCCGGGGAAAGAAAGGCAAGATATTAAGGGTACATAGTGGCTTCTAGGGGAGAGAAATCTGGGAGGGCACAGAGGCGGGGGAACAGGGAATTGCAGATCCCCTCATGGGCAGGTAGCCACCCCTCACCCCAAATAACCGACGTGTTCACAGCACTGCCACTGCCGCTGCTGCTGCGCCAGCATGCGACGATTGCTCCCTGCGTGCAGAAGCTTAGACTGCTCCGCACTTTCTTCCACTCACCCACTTACTGAGTGAGCCCAGTCCCACAGCAGGTGCCACGCAAGCTCAGACTATGTCCCTCGCTTGCGCCAGCTCAGGTGCCATCCCCTACCTGTCTGCCATGCCGGCCAGCCACCATTGTCCTGTGGTGGGGGAGCGCAGACTGCTTCCGGGTCCCAGTGTTCCCAGCCAGAGTTTGGGCTGCTTCAGTGCTTGGTGCCTCAGTGCCACTCCTAGCTCGAATGCAGGCAGCTTTGGCACATTACCGTTTGAGAACTCAGGCAACTTTGGTGCCCCAGCCAGGCAGTAGACAGGTGGCTTTGGCAAGTGAGAGCCAAAGCCCAGGCTGCTTGGCAACTGCCCCAGGCTGCATAAGATTCCCATTGTTCCTGATCCCAGGCTGATATGCTCACCTACCTGCCCATACACTGTCATGGGCAGAACACAGAGCAAAAGAAATAACATGAAAAATGAAATGCAAGAAAATCCAGATAGATTACCCAGTCCCACAATAAATACATCTAACCAAAACATAGAAGAACCAATAGGACCAGAACACCAAATTGAAGCTATGAGTAATGCAACCCTGACCAAACTACTGGTACAACTTTCAGGAAAGCAACAAAGGGCCAACAATCGTGTGGATGCTGCCATCACTAAACTAGAACTAATAGATAAGAAATTGGAAGGATTAGATAAGAAATTGGAAGGATTTCAAAGAGAGTTAAGAGATTTGAGGGAGAGTGAAAAAAAAGAAGACCTTAAAAATCAGCTGGCCATGCTAAATGAAGACGTAATGAAATGTAAGGATGAACTCCAAGAATCATCAAGAAAATCAGAAAATGATATGAAAAGGGAGCTTGGCAGAGGGATGGAAATTGTACATAGAAAAGAAGTAGACCATGCAAACTGAATTGAACAAGTCCAAAACTTGTTAGAAGCTCCAAAGAATAGAGTCAGCCAAGTGGAGGATAGAAACTCTGATCTGGAAGACAAGATGGAAGAAACAGTTAGAGAGTTCAAAAATTTTAGTAAGTTCAAAAGCTCCTGTGAATAGAACATGAGGGAATTGTGGGATACACTTAAATGTCCTAATATCAGGATCATTGGAATACCAGAAGGAGAAGAAATTCAGACCAAAGGCATGGAGAAATTATTTAACAAAATAATTGAAGAAAAGCTCCCCAGCCTCTTAAAAGAAAGGCCCATCAAGATACAAGAAGCCAATAGTACTCCAAACAGACTGGACCAAAGGAGAAACTCTCCAAGACATATTATCATTAAGACTCTAAACACGGACACGAAAGAGAAAATCCTAAAAGGAGCTAGGGAAAAACACCACACCACCTTCAAAGGTAACCCCATCAGAATTACTTCAAACTTCTCAATGAAAATCCTGAAAGCTAGAAGGTCCTGGAATGAAACACTGCAAAGTCTAAGAACCTATGGCTTCCAACCCAAACTACTCTACCCAGCAAAAGTATCCCTCATAATAGATGCTGAAAGAAAAACATTCCATGACAAAACTCAGTTTTACAATTATATGAACACAAAACCAAACCTACAGAGAGTATTTCAAGAAATTCTCCACAGAGAAGAAAAAAATAATCAAACTCAATTGCCTACAAGAAGCAGATCACAACAACCAAACTCAGAGTAGGCACAAAAAACTTCAATGTCCATGAAAACACCAACCCACATTTACCATCACAATATGGCAGGGATCAAATCAAATCTCACAGTCATTACACTAAACATTAATGGCTTTAACTCACCCATAAAGAGACACAAGCTAACAGGATGGATCAAAAAATTAGACCCCTCAATCTGTTGCCTTCAAGAAACCCACCTCACCATTAAAGACAGACATCTCCTCAGGGTGAAAGGATGGAAAACAGTATTCCAAGCAAATGGGAATAAGCAACAAGCAGGTGTAGCTATATTAATATCGGATAAAATAGACTTCACACCAAAAATATTCAAAAAAGACAAAGAAAGCCACTTCCTACTTATCAAGGGAACGATCCACAAGAGGATATTACAATCATAAATCTGTATGCACCATACACAGGGTCACCACAGTTCATAAACCAAAACCTACTTGACAATAAAACAGAAATAACCACAAACACCATCATAGCTGGGGACTTCAATACACCATTATCAGTAATAGACAGATTATCCAAACAGAAACTCAACAGGGAAGTAAGAGAGCTCAACAAAACCATAGATCACGTAGACCTAACGGACATCTAGAGAACCTTCCATCCCAAATCCACAGATTACACATTCTTCTCAGCAGCCCATGGAACATTCTCTAAAATACACCATATACTGGGTCACAAAGACTGCCTCCACATATTTAGGAAGATTGACATAATTCCCTGCATGATATCAAATCACAATGCTATATTGCTAGAAATTAACAACAAAAGACCCACCAAGAATCCCACTGGCACCTGGAAACTGAACAGCACACTTTTAAACAATAAATGGATAGTGGATGAAATAAAAAATGAAACTGCAAAATTTCTGGAATTGAATGACAATGAGAACACATTGTACCAAAACTTATGGGACACAATGAAGGCAGTCCTCAGGGGAAAATTCATAGCACTCAATGCCTTCAAAAAAAAGACAGAAAGGTCCCAAATCAATAACCTAACCATCCACCTAAAGACACTCTAAAAACAAGAAAAATCAAACCCAAAGAGCTCCAGAAGGAAAGAAATAGTTAAAATCAGAGCAGAAATCAATGAACTGGAAACGAAGGAAACAAGACAATTGACAAAACAAAGAGCTGGTTCTTTGAAAAAATAAATAAGATTGACAAACCCCTGGCAAATCTGATCAAGCAAAAAAAGGAGAAGCTTCAAATTAACAAAATTGAAAATGAAAAAGGAGAGATCACAACATACATAAGTGAAATTGGGAGAATCAACAAGACTTATTTCAAAAACCTCTACTCCACAAAACTGGATAATGTGGAGGAGATGGATAAATTCTTGGACGCATACCATCTACCAAAGCTAAACACAGAGCAGATTAATCACCACAATCAACCCATCACACTCATGGAGATTGAAAAAGTAATAAAAAAAACCTCCCAAAAAAGAAGAGTCCAGGACCAGATGGCTTCTCAGCTGAATTCTATCAAACCTTCATGGAAGAACTTAAAGCAATCTTCCTCAAACTGTGCCACACAACTGGTGAACAGGGAAAGCTACCCAACTCCTTTTATGAAGCTAGCATCACCCTAATTCCAAAACCAGGCAGAGATGCCACAAGAAAAGAAAACTACCAGCCTATTTCCCTGATGAATTTAGATGCAAAGTTCCTAAACAAAATCCTTGCAAACCGAATCCAACAACACATCCAAAGGATTATTCACCTTGACCAAGTGGGATTCATTCCAGGAACACAGGGGTGGTTCAACATACGGAAATCTGTCAATGTAATACACCACATAAACAAGGTTAAACATAAAAACCACATGATCATTTCGATAGATGCAGAAAAGGCCTTTGACAAGATTCAACATCACTTCATGTTCAAAACATTGGAGAGAATTGGCATGGTTTGTTCATATCTTAACCTAATAAAGGCAATATACAAAGCTCAGAAGGCCCAAATAATACTTAATGGAGAGAGACTGGAGGAATTCCATTAAGATCAGGAACAAGACAGGGTTGTCCACTCTCACCTCTGCTTTTCAATATAGTACTGGAAGTCCTAGCTCAAGCAATAAGGCAGGAGAAGGAAATAAAAGGGATACAATTTGGAAAGGAAGAAGTAAAGTTAGCTTTATTCGCTAATGACATGATTGTATATGTAAGAGACGCAAGAGACTCCATCCCAAAACTCCTGAAGGTGATTAACTCCTATAGCAAAGTAGCAGATACACAATCAATGCACAAAAATCAGTAGCCTTCCTTCATGCAAATGACAAAGATACAGAGAAAGAAATAAGGGACATAGTCCCATTTTCAATTGCAACAAAAAAAAAAATAAAATACCTTGGAATAACGTTAACCAAGAAAGTGAAAGATCTATACCACAAAAACATAAAAACACTCAAAAAAGAAATTGAGGTGGACTTGAGAAAATGGAAAAACCTCCCATGTTCCTGAATAGGCAGAATTAACATTGTGAAGATGACAATCCTACCAAAGGCAATATACAGATTTAATGCAATTCCAATTAAAATCCCTACAGTGATCTTCACAGAGATAGAAAAACTGATCTCAAATTTCATATGGAAAGGCAGAAGGCCTCACATTTCCAAACATATCCTCAGCAAAAGAAATACCTCTGGAGGCATCACCATGCCTGATCTAAAGCTATATTACAAAGCCATAGTAATAAAAACAGCATTGTACTGGCATAAAAACAGGAGTATAGATCAATGGAATAGACTTGAGGACCCGGACTTTGGGTCAAGCAACTATAGCTACTTGATATTCGATAAAGGCCCAAACAATATAGGCTGGAAAAAAGACAGCATCTTCAACAAATGGTGCTGGACAAATTGGATAACCATATGCAGGAAACTGAAACTTGATCCACACATTTCACCATGCACTACACTGAAGTCCAAATGGATCAAAGATCTCAATATAAGACAAGAAACTCAGCTATTACTGGAAGAAAATTTAGGAAGTACTTTCCATGATATAGGAATGGAAAAAGACTTCCTGAACAAAACGCCAGTAGCTCATGAACTTAAACCGTCACTCAACCAATGGGATCACATGAAGCTGAAGAGTTTTTTTACAGACAAGATTACAATAAGCAAAGCCAATAGATTACCCACAGAATGGGAGAAAATATTTGTGGGTTATTCAACTGATAGAGGCCTAATCTCTAGAATCTACAAAGAACTCCAAAATCTAAACAGTAAGAAGTCAAACACTCCACTCACAAAATGGGGCAAAGAGCTGAACAGGCAGTTCACAGAGGAAGAAATAGAAATGGCAAACATACACTTAAGAAAATGCTCATCATCCCTAATCATCAGAGAAATGCAAATTTAAACAACTATGAGATTCCACCTTTACCCCAATAAGGATAGCAAACATCAAAAAATCAAATAAAAATAAATTCTGGGGAGGATGTGGAGAAGTAGGAACACTCATCCACTGTTGGTGGGAATGTAGGATGGTACAACCACTTTGGAAAGCAATATGGAGACTGCTGAAAAAGCTGAGTATAGAGATACCAACAGACCCAGTTATTCCCTTACTAGGCATCTACCCTAAAACCTTCAAACCACAGGCTAGAGAGATTTGTTCAACCATGTTTATAGTGGCTCAATTTGTAATAGCTAAGTGCTGGAATCAACCCAGATGTCCATCACTAGAAGAATGGATAACTAAGATGTGGTATATCTACACAATGGAATTCTATACAGCTGTAAGAAAAAATGACACAATGAAATTTGAGGAAAAATGCTTGAACCTGGAACAGATCATTCTCAGTGAACTTACCCAATCACAGAAAAAAAATCACCACATAGTCTCACTCATCTATAGCATCTAACCTAATCTACCCAAGATACCTTACATACCCAGCAAGCATCTCCTAGACTAGACACTAGGATGGAAGGGGAGGGAGGGGAGGGTATCAAAGGGGTGGGAAACACAAATCTAGACCCAAACGGCAATGGTACCATAATTTTCTACTTACTAAAAGACAGACCAAATGGCTGATCCTTCACCAGGCCCTTACAGGGAACACTTGAACCACAAGACACTGGAAAGGGTAAGATCAAGACTAACCTTAATCTTCTACATCTTCCCTCCCTCACTTCCCCTCTCCCTCTCTCTCGCTCTCCCTTATCTATAACTCTTGTATATTAGTTATCTTTTTCCTCATTTTCTTAGTGGGGACTGACCTGTAACTCCCAGAACCAGCATGGGGCTATCATCCACAATGAGCTTTTGATCAGAGAGACCTACAAGGTTTCCTAAAAGACAGACAGATTTCTGCCAGAGTACTTGATGACCCAGCAAAGGCTAGTGGTAAGATCCTACTGCTGAAGACACCTTATGTGATTGATATGCAAATTAGAATGGCATGGCTGGAAGTTGGAAGAGAGTCAGTCCCCAGTCAGCGTGTCTAGTGCCAGAATGTGCTACATGGGTGACTTGGGGAAAATGACCAATATCTGTGGAAGGAACGCATGGTCTAACCTACTTAGCAGCAAATAACTTGTTGTGATGCCCACACAAGGGCAGTGGTGGCACACAGCCATGGTGGGGAACCAACTGCTCTCAATTTGGCTAACTGATCCCCTCACTGGTATGGGACCTGTAGCTGGAGCTGGGAAACAAGTCAGAACCATATCCAAACATAAGCCCACTCTCCAATTTCAAGCTACCATCAATTGTGGACTACAAGAGGGCCTACACCTATTAAATCCTCTATTAAAAAAAGTAAGGGTTATCTCATTTGTCCTGGTGCTAACTTACTCTCTGTTGGAGAATCTGCTTCTCTTTTTCAGATAGATGTAAATCCTAAGGAGAGAGCCACCCCATCATACCTCAAAAGGGCCCTGGCTGAAACTAAGAAAAATTGAAGAAACAAGCAAGGGGGCTGTTTTCCTAATGAACTGGATACCAGCACAAGGGGGAAGGAGATCAGCACAGAGAAAAATCAACTCCTACCAAATCAGAGAGCCAGAGCCTCAGAGGCCCCCAACACCTCATCACTGAAGCATACCAAAAATGAACCCAACATGGCTCAGGGAAATTTTGTGGAAGAGGGGGCGAAAAGAATGTCAGAACCACATGTTGGGTCATGATATGCAGAGACATTTAGCTTACCCATAACTGTGGGCTAACTCCACAATGCATGACCCTTATACCTCAACAAGGAGGGGCCAAGGGGAGGGGGTAGGTCTCGGATGAGCCTATTAATGGTACCAAACTGACTGTATTTGATGAATACAAAACTAACTAATAATGAAAAAAAAAAGAATGGAGTTTCAAAGGGGAAAGTGGGGGGAGAGGGTATTACCATGGGATAATTTTTATACTCATGGAAGTTGCCAATGAAAAAAAGTTAGACAAAAAGAAAAAAGAAAAAAACAATGACTGGGACTTCATGAAACTAAAAAGCTACTGTACAAACAAGCAAACCACCAACAGAGTCAACAGGCACCCCATGGAATGGGAGAAAATTTTCACTAGCTATACTTCC
This sequence comes from Dipus sagitta, assembly GCA_036346955.1. Classification (NCBI taxonomy): domain Eukaryota; kingdom Metazoa; phylum Chordata; class Mammalia; order Rodentia; family Dipodidae; genus Dipus; species Dipus sagitta. Next base: position 58,770,037 of record CM070773.1, read on the forward strand.
AACAAAGGTCTAATATCTAGAATCTACAAAGAACTCAAAAAACTAAACAATAGAAAATCAAACAATCAAATCAAAATATGGTATAGAGATTTGAACAGAGACTTCTCAAAAGAAGAAATGCAAGTAACCATTATATGCTTCAGATTACAACAGTTTTTAGTCATCAGAGAAATGCAAATCAAAATGACTCTGATATTTCAGCTCACTGCAGTCAGAATGGCATACATCAAAAAACTGAATGACAACAAATGTTGGTAAGACTGTGTGGGGAAAGAGGAACCCATACCACTGCTGGTGGTAGTTAAAACTTGTACAAACTCTATGGAAATCAGTATAGAGAATCCTGAAAAAGATGAAAATAGATTTACCATTTGATACAGCCATACTATTCCTGGACATATACCCTAAAGACTCTACTCTTCACTACAGAGATACTTTCTCAACCATGTTTGTTGCAGCTCTATTGACAATAGCTAGGAACTAGAAAGAGCCCAGATGCCCATCAGCTAGTGAATGGATCATGAAAATGCAGTACATATACACAATGGAATTCTACTCAGTGGCAAGGGAAAATGAAATAATGAAATTTGCAGAAAAAATGTATGGAGTTGAAAAATCATTCTAAGCAAGGTCAGATAGGCACAGAAAGACAAATCCCACATGTATTCTCTCATATGAGGTTCCTGATGATCAATTGGAGATGAGTGCAAATGGTAGTTAGCACCAGAAATATTGACATAAAACTAGAATGAGACCAGGAGGGAGAACAAATGGGATGGGAGGAAAGATGTGTTGTCTATAGATATGTTGGGCCAGAGACAGAATGTCAGGTGAGGGAGGGTCTTAGAGGGATAGGGAAGAGAGTGGGGAGGGAATTACCCAAAAGTTAAAACAGTATGAATCAACTCCATATAAACCCTCCTTCTGGCTAACATTCTACAACATCAGTAAAGGGTGAGGAGGGAACAGTCCAGATAGAAAGTGGAAAAAGCTTAACCTTAAAACCCTAAGCCGGGCATGGTGGCATACGCCTTTAATCCCAGCACTGAGGAGGCATAGGTAGGAGGATTGCTGTGAGTTCGATGCCACCCTGAGACTCCGTAATGAATTATAGGTCAGCCTGGACTACAGCGAAACCCTACGTTAAAAAAAAAAAAAAATAACCACAGACTCTGTCTGGTAAATCCCAGGCCCAGTTCTGGCTTAACCCCCACAGTGAAATGTTGGCCAGAGGGACCCATGGGGTCCCCCAAAATAATGTAGACCATTGTCAAAACATTTTATTACCTGTCAGAGTAAAAGTAAGACCCTATTGCTGAAGACACCACAGGCTACTCGGGTCACAGGACAACAAAGTACCATGCTAGAACCAAAAGGGAAAATAGCTCACTCCTGGCTAGCCCTCATAGTGCTGGAGAGCCATGCTGGAGCCACCAGAGGACAAGGCCATCAACAGCATGAGTAAGAAGGAGACCCCTGCAGACCACAAATTCAATCAGCTGGACAAGAAGTACACACTTGTGCAATAGTGACATGCAGCCTCTACAGGTAACCATTCTCTGATTGGACATGAGGCCCGCTAAGTGGGAAAGAACTCATATCTGGTACTTGAAACCAAGTCAGAATCCCATGGTTAGGAAATCCAGACTTCAGAGAAGCCCTCACTGCTCTCTATAGTAGAAGAGTGGGCTTGCACACCAAAAATCTGTACAACAGCTTTGCATATCACCTTTAGCCCAAGCTGCTTTCATGCTTGTTTGGAGAATTTGCTTTATTTTACATATGGTAGAAAAAATGGAGGAGAGCCTAAATCTATCAATTAGACAGGAAAATAGCCAACTTCCCATAGATTTGCCACCACTACCACATCAGGTAGGGCCCAGGAGAAAGTGTAGAGGAAGTGACAATGAATACTGCTCTTGTTGCTAGCCTGACAACAAGCCCCAGGGTAATGGTGAAAGACATGATGATCAATCAAAACCTATCAAAGCAGAAATCTGGAGGCTACAAAGAACTCAACACTAAACCAGACTGCCAACAGGCATGCCATGGCTCAGGGAATATTGCAGAAGAGGGAAAGAAAGATTGTAAGAGCCACAGCATAGGCAGGAATACCTTGAGGCATGGTCCCTGTGGTAGTTTCAATGGATGTCTCCCAATATATTAAGGATTTTATTAAATTTGTAATTTGGATATCCAGCTTCCTGGCTGGAGGAGGTGTCAACTAGGGTCCAACTCTAAGATGTGAGGGTAGATTTGGAATTCCATTCTAAAGACATGTAAAGTCCCTGAAGTGTGCTTGTCTATGGTGGTGGTGATAGTTTTTCTCTCTGTGGGTGAACCTGTGAAAGTGGGCCAGACTCTTCTGCCATTATGAAACTTCCCCTTGACCTATAAGCTTTAATAAATCCCTACTTCCCATAAACTGTGTCTCATCTGGAAGTTCATTCCAGAGATGTGAGACTGTCTGCTACAGCCCCCTGCTACCTCATAGGGACTGTCAGAGGCTCCACAGTGAATACTGTAACCCCACTGAGGAGGGCCCACAGGGTAGTGGGAGCAGGGGCAAGGGGATAAAATTGTATAACCTATTACAATATATATAATTTTTTAAAGAAGAAACGATGAATCCCACAAAGGAATTAATTCGTTTATAGTGTATAAAGGATAGAATCTGAAAGTAATTTCCAAGGAGTCCTAGCTGGGCAGGGCAACATGTTGTAGTTGAGTTTCCTTTGCTAATGAAGCATCTATCCTTAAAACAATGTGCATGTGGTGAAGTTCATGCTAGAAATGGATCATGCCATGAAAAACTTCCAATCCAGTTCTTACATTCCCCTTTATCATTCTAGGAAATCAAAATTAGAGCATGGTGCCTCTTAACAAATGCTTGATGGATCTAAAATATTAAAAACTCAGATGAAATAAATCAAATGACATTGTGAGAAGCATTGACATAGACATATTTTAGAAGGACTTCCAGGGCTGGATAGATGGCTTAGCAGTTAAGGTGCTTGCTTGCAAAGCCTAAGGATCCATGTTTGATCTCTCTCCAGATCCCACATAAGGCAGATGCACAAAGGTGACACAAGCACAAGGTAGCACATGCACACTAGGTGGTGCAAGCATCTGGAGTTCAATTGCAATGACTGAGGCCCTGATGTGCCAATTCTCTCTCTCTCTAAAAAAAAAAAAGAAAGAAAGAAAGAAAGAAAGACTTCCAGGGCACATGGTGGCATACACATCTGGAGGCCATGGCATGCCCATTCTCTCTATTTGCCTGTCTCTCTCTCTCTCTCTCTCATAAATAAATAAAACTAAACCAATTTTTAAAATTTAAAAATTTTTTTGAAAAGACTTCCAGTAGTACTTCTATGCAAAATGTAGAAATTTTCATCAGAGGTGCTGACTCTGGCCATAACAATGTCTCTTTTCTGCAAGTCTCCCAAAGGATGTTGAAAGTTGAGGCCAAACTACTGCTCATAGCATTTTATTCTTGGCCTGTGTATGGCGTATATGGAGAGGGGTAGGCACGCATGTTAGTATGTGTGGAAGAATATGTGTAGGGAGTACACATGTACATGTGTGTATTTGTGTGTGTAGGACAGAAAGGTATAGTCCTCAAGAATGCTGTCCACCTCTTTTTGAAATAGGGTCTCCTATTGGCTTAGAGATCACTAATTAGGCTATACTGGATGGCCAGAGTTCCAGGGATCCACCTGTCTCCATCTCCTCACTGCTAAGGTTATAGTTGTGTGCTACCAAGCCCAGCATTTTATATAGGTATTGGGGATTGAATTTAGGTCTTCATGTTCATAAGGCAAGAGCTATTTCTCCAACTCTACACAGAAAGTATTAAATAGCTTTATTGAGATTATATTTGCATATAAAAATTCATTCAATAAGATCTCTAATGCCTACTTAAGAGTTAAGCTGTTATCCTACCCTAGTCTCAGACAGGCCCTAATCTGTTTTCTATCCCTGTGAAAGGAATAACTCAACATGGAGTCTTAACTATGGATGGTTTCATGCTGCTTGCTTTTGAAGTTCATCCATGAAATGCCTCTCACCAGTTCATAATGCAGCTTATAATCTGCATATAATTTCATTATATCAATCTACTCTGCTTTGTCTTCCCATTTGCAAGCTGAAGATTATATCTAGGTTGTTTCTATTTCTAAGAATTATGTTGCTATAAACATCCATTCTCACTTTTTGTGTGCATGTGAGAGTGCTAGGAATCCTGAACTCTGGTGCTTACACTTGCATGGCTGAGTCATCTCTTCAGCCCAGAAAATTTTGATTCAAATGATACTTAAGTGTTCCTATATGTATAAAGAATGAATTGTCACTTCCTGATAAGATGGCAGAGAATAAACCACATTTGAGAGAATAGAGAAACAAAGGTACAAAAACAGACTTTCCAGGATGGCTCCTCAGCCCAGCCAAACCACCGGTGCCAACTCTGGATCAGGCAGACTGGTAACCACTTACCAGGGTGACAGCAAAATCCATTACCAAAAATGCTGTGATGGTTGCTACCAGCATCTGTAGGCCTCAGCCAGTTTTGGGAGCCCTCCAGGTCCATAGCAATAAAGGCACTCCACAGTGAACAGGGCAAATCCTACATCCCGCTCCTTGGCAGAATCAGACTAGAAGCTCCACTGACTAGTGACCCAAGGGTCTCCCTCTGAGAGCAGACCACCAACTTCTAGGTGTCCAGCATGCCACAGGACATGGGTAAAAGCCATGTGAAGACCCACTCCAGAGGTTTCTGCAACGGTGACATCAGTAAACTTACAACCCAGGTCTGCTGTCCCTAGAAGGCCACTGCCTGTCTCCTGAGTGCCCCCCACCCCCCAGCCATTTCCTGTCAAATGCAAGGGCACAGCCGGGACCCTACAGGGTCCACATCATTGGGCTCCACAGCATCATGAGGAAGTGGCTCAAGGGGTCAAAGGAGAGGACACTGTTGGGAGAAAAGTAGGCATCCAGTAAGCACTCTCCTCAGGCCTGAACAAATTAACTCTGAGCTGGTCTTTGCTGTCAGAAAGCAGATATCCTCCCCACCACTACCTCCACAATTTTAGGGGAACACTGCTTCTCCCCACCCACCCCCCACAAGGTAACACAATAAGATTATCAGTAGACAAGTCTTCAGGCAGAGAGAGCTTTATCTCACATCCTGGTGAGGCTAGACTGGCCAAGAGGAAGGGCAGCTCTGGACACAGAAGTGGCAAAAAAATATACTACAGATCTTCGGTCTAACCTGCATTACCTACATAGATGTCATCTGGCTGACCTGTGGTGTTACCATTACAAACCGCAATGAAAGGGAAGGAAGAAAGGATGAGTATGTGTATGTATTCAAATGTGTATATATACCTCACCTGGATTCCTTGTAAATTTGATGTTTTGTCATTATTGTTAGATGTAGTTATTCTTTTCTTTCTTCTCTTCTTTTTTAAATATTTTATTATTTTAATATTTATTTTTATTTATTTATTAGAGACAGAGAGAGAGACAGAGTGAGAATGGGCATGCTAGGGCCTCTAGCCACTGCAAGTGAACTCCAGAAGCATGTGCCACCATGTGCATCTGGCTAAAGTGGTATCTGGAGAGCAGAAGATGGGTCCTTAGGTTTCCCAGGCAAGTGTCCTTAACTACTAACTCCAGCCCTATATATTTTATTTTTTTAATTTGAGATAGGCAGAGAGAGAGAGAGAATGAGAGAAAGGGCATGCCAGGGCTTCCCCCCGTTGCAAATGAACTCCAGATACATGTGCCACTTTGTGCAACTGGCTTATGTGGGTCCTGGAGAATCGAACCATGGTCTTTTGGCTTTGCAGGCAAGTGCCTTAACCACTAAGCCATCTCTCCAGCCCATCTTCTCTTCTTTTATTTTAAGTATTTTTATTTATTTATTTGCAAGGGGAGACACAGAGAGAGAATGGGCATGCCTAGGGCTTCCTACTACTGCAAAAGAATTTCAAATGTATGTGCCACTTTGTACATCTGGCTTTATGATGGTACTGGAGAATCAAGCCCAGACCATCAGGCTTTGCAAGAAGGCACCATAACCATTGAGCAATCTCTCCAGTCCCTCTTCTTTCTTATAACTTTCTCACATTGATCTAATTTGTTTTTGCAGTCCCTATGTTTTTTTAAGTAGTCCAGCCACTCTAATTGCATATTGATATTAATAATGAAAATTTATACATTAATTGTTAAGCTGCTGTTTGAAATGTCTATTCCACAAAAAAATCATTCATGACTCTCTCATTCATCTACACTCACAAAAATCTACTTTTTAAAATATCTATAGCTACAGTAGTCTCCATACTTCCTTGACTACCTCAAGCACATATACTTATCTCTTTGTCCAAGTTTCATCTCCCTACTTTCCCTCTACCCCTTCTTCACTTCACTGCTCAAATACTTTGCTCTCAAAAATAAAAAATCCATAAACCACATCCTCTCTAACCAATACCCTCCGACAGACTGTAAACCAGGAAATGCAATGCTAATAGAAAAGGTTATCCTACAACTGAGCAAAACCAGAACATGTGAAGATATGTGAAGTTCAACACTGGGACTACTCCCTAAAACCTTGAAAGAAACATAATTCCTAGTGAAATTTAAATTATACAAGATAAAAGAAGCAACTAAATAGAGCATTAAAGAGTGCAGCAAATGAAAAGAACATACATTTCCATAAATGCCCAAGACACATCAGAGAAACACAAAGAATAGGAACCACAAATAATTACAACATATTCCCATCATATCAGCTCCCACATACTGAGAGCTGAAATGTGGGAGAAATAACTTAAAGCTCTACTTCTAAAAATTATAAATGACCATATAGACACCTCAAATAAGCAGATGGGAGCCCTAAAACAAATATTCAAGATCTTGACAAGATGTTCTACAAAACGAATGAAATTGAGTAAATTGCAGGAAAAAGCAAAAGCATGGAAGAAATTTTCAGCAAGGAAATTGAAATGCTAAAAAGATATCAAGTAGAAATTATAGAAATAAAAGCAATGATGAATCAAATGAAGACCACATCAGAATGCACTAACAGACACAATTATGCAGATGAATACATTTCAGGTATGGAGGACAAAGTTGAAACAATAATACGCATACACACTTATAAACAAAAAAAAATGAAACATGACCAGTATTTCCAAGAATCCTGGGAAAAATTCAATAGACCAAACTCAGAATACAAGGGGTAGAAGAGGAGCTGAGAGAAATACAAAAGGAATTGATCAATTGTTTGGAGAAATCATAAGAGAAAATTTCCCAAACTTAGAGAAGTTGACATTCAAACACAAGAAGCATATAAAACTCTAAATAGACATGACCAGAGAAGGACTTCTTCATGACACATGATACTAGCAATGTTAAAAAAAAAATGAAAAGTAAAGAAATAATACTAAAATCTGGAAGGGGAAAATACCAATTCACATACAAAGGCAGGAATATCAAAATAACCTCAAACTTTTCATCAGCAACTCTAAAAGCCAGAAAGGAATGCAATGATATATTCTGAGCTTTGAAAATAAATAACTACCAACAAAGGATGCTATACCTAACAAAGTTATCTTTCAAATTGATGGAGAGATGCAGATATTTCAAGACAAAAACAAACCAAGACAATTCATGTCAACCAAACCAGTTCTACAGAAAATTCTAAGTGGAATGCTATACAGAGCCCAAAGAAGGCAGCTCTATCTAAGAGAACATACAATATGTACCCTCAGGAGAGAAGCATGAAAGAATTGATTACTCTTAATACAACAAATCAGCAAACTCTCTGGGAAAGGAAAAAGAAATGTCAATAACCAGAACATCATCTAGCAGAATATTAGGAAATAGCAATCCTCTTTCCTTTTTTTGTTACTTTTTATTAAGTAGAAACTTTGTATGGACACACCATGTGTTGGCACAATCATTGACCTCCTCCCTGCCCCCACTCCACTGCAGGCCCTCGTCAGTGGGATTTCTGGTATTCACCATACAGCTGTAGGTTATGGATTGTGACAGCAGTAGTCTGTCATTGTGGAGAGGGCTATGCTTCTGGATATTCCCTCCCACATTCTTTCTGGTCCCACTTCTGAAAACTGCTCTGAGTTTTGGTGGGTGTGCTTTCAATACTTCAGTGCTGAGTTCTCAGCAGATTTCTGCTTTGGTGGACCATGAGTATCTTCAGTGTGTCTGCATCACCCTGGCTCAGGTTGTCAAGTTCACTGTGGAAGTAGCACTCTTGCTCATCTCACCAGTTCCTCTGTGGTTTCACCTGGGCCCTGGCTGCTGTGTGAGGGGTAGTTCATCTCCTATCAGGGAGTCAGCTATCCATTCTTGTCTTGTTGATAGATTATGGTTGTTCTCAGTTTTCACTGCTTTCTGAACAACAAAAAAGATTCTCCAATGGGAGAGTGATTTCAGGATAGATTAAGGCAAATAAACATTGTTAATTTAGAAAGATTATGATGGGTATAGCCTCAATTTTGGATGAAGGCTAGTTGGAGCTTCTCATTAGAGTCCATGATCTTGGTCTCCATAGGATTATGACTTGGTTCATAGTTCCAGTTATGGGTTGCTTTCCACTGAGCAGATCTCATAGCCAATCAAAGAGTCACTGGTTATCCACATAGGCTGTGTGCCACTATTGCACAGGTGTGTACATCTTGACAGATTGGTTATTTTCATATAACAGCATCCCCTACTTGCTTGCAACATTGTTGGCCATTTTTCCACAGCAGCTCATGTAGTCCTTTTCAGCACTACAATGGCTAACCATCTGAGAACCAGCTACTTTCAGATTCAGACAGCTCTCTCAATGTTCTACATCAGCAGTTTGTGGTGTCTTCAGCAATAGAGTCTTACTTTTTACCTCAGGTGGATAATCAAGTGATTTAACAGAAGCCTGTCTTGTTTTGGGGACCTCATAAGTCTCTCTAATCAATAGCTCAACATAGATTGTGACAAATTTCTGGTACTGAGAGTTGAAAGCAAGAGCCAAATCTTTTAGGGCTAGGTTTTATCCCACCCTATCCAGGGCCCTTCTTGCCAGATGATCCCTACATGCTTCTCGTGAGGGTTATATCTTTTGATCCACTATCGAGGAGGAAGGTTTCTATGGTACCAATTCATCTTGGATTTATTTTTGTGTATATGTCCCATGTGATGGTTTGATTTGGGTGTTCCCCATAAACATAGCTGTCCTAAATGCTAGTTTCCCAGCTGATGGAAATTTGGAAATTAACGCCTCCTGGAAGCAGTATATTGCTGGGGGCAGGCTTATGGGTATTATGGCCAGTTCCCCTTTGCCAGTGTTTGGCACACTCTCCTGTTGCTGTTGTCCATCTGATGTTGGCCAGAAGGTGATGTCCACTCTCTGCTTATGCCAACATTTTTCCCTTCCACCATGTAGCTTCCCCTCAAGTCTGTAAGCCAAAATAAACCTTTTCTCCCACAAGCTGCTAGTTGTTGGGTATTTTCTACCAGCAAAGAGAACCTGACTGCAACAGTAAAGTTGGTACCAAAGGAGTGGGATTGTTGTTACTTGAAACCTGTCTGTGTGGCTTTGACCTTTGGAACATTTTTACAGGAAGAATGTGGATGAATTGGAAATCTTGGCCTAAAAAACACATTGTAGTGCTGTAAGTACAGCATGATAGACTATTCTGATCAGAGTTGAAAGAAGTCCTGAATGCAGTAAGAACTATGGACTGTGATGTTTGACTTATGAAGATTACAAAGAGCTATGCCTGGACTGGGCTAGAAACAGTTTGTGTCAGAGGCTTGCTGTTATCCCCGTGTCCTGAGAACTTGTGCAGGGTTTCATTGCATAGAAGTGGGCTGGTGTGAGCACCGGAGTATGGCACAGAACAAATGAAATTTTTGGGCTGAAAGTTCTGACTGTTCAGCTACAATTCTGTGAGAGAGATTACAGCCATTGACACTGGGCCAGATGACCTGCATTCGGACAACAGAAAGAATACAGTCTTTTGAAGGGGCCTGAATGCTGAAGGAGTGTCTTGTTGTTCAAAGTCTGCTTTATTCCCCCCTAGTTTAACAAATTGACACCCCACCTGGTATTATGGAGTATAAGAAATGCAGGAGAGAGAGGGTCATTGAATTTGCAAAGCAGTATTGTGTTTTGGAAATGGCCATGGGCAGTGTGAAGCAGGTTTGCTTGATACCTACATGGAGACCTGATGGCACTGTGAGGATGGACCGTGGGTTGCAGGGAAGACCCAGTGGAGATGCCAGGGACTACGAGATGGCTGCTAAGCAGAGATGTTGGCCTGAGTTGAAGTTTTCAAGGACTGTGGGTAGCCTAGCTGATGGAGTGGAAATGGAACTCCAGAGACTTATTGCTGGTTACAATTATCAGACTTGGAGAGTTGTCACTGGTTAGAGTTGTTAGACTTGGAGCTAGAGTTCAATGTTTGCCCGGGCTGTTTTAAACCTTGTGTTGGCTTCATATTTCTTTTTAACACTAATGCCATCTTTTGCAGTGTAAATGTTGATTCTGTGACATTATGGGTTTTTTGAGTGTACTTTTTTTTTGGTATTATGGCTCCAGTTAAAAGATCTTAGAATATGAGGAAGTTTGAACATCATTAGGATTGATAAAGACTATGGGGACTTTTGATGTTTAACTGAATGCATTGTATTTTATATCATGTATGGTTATCAGTTTATGTGGGCCAGGGGCCAAATGTGGCGGTTTGATTCAGATGTTCCCCATAAACTTAGGTCTTCTGAATGCTAGGTTCCCAGCTGATGGAGATTTGAGAATTACTGCCTCTTGGTGGCAGTGTATTGTTGGGGGTAGGCTTATGGGTATTATAGCCAGCTTTCCCTTGCCAGTGTTTGGCACAGTCTCCTGTTGCTGTTGTCCACCTGATGTTTGGAAAGCAGGTGATGCCCACCCTCTGTTCATGCCATCGTTTTCCCCTGACATCATGGTGCTTCCCTCAGGTCTGTAAATCAAAATAAACCTTTTTTCCCTACAAGCTGCTGTTGGTCAGGTGTTTTCTGCCAGCAATATGAATCTGACTACAACATTGGCCCCTCCTTCCAATTCCCCATCCATCCTCTTGTCTGTCCCTGAGTTGCCTGTCAGGTATGCCTGAAACTCAAGCTGTTCCAGTTTAGGAACCACAGATGAAGGATAATGTGAACTGTTTGTCTTTTTGTGCTTGTGTGAGTTCGCTTACTATGATCTCCACCAAGTCTGTGCATTTTACTACAAATTTTATTGTAGCATTTTTCCTTAGTGTTGAGTAGAATTCCATTGTATATATGTACCACATCTTCATTATCAATTCATGAAATGATGGACATCTGTGTTGATTCTAGTTTTTAGCTATTGTGAGTTGAACAGCTATAAATATGGTTAAGCAAACATCTTTGTACTAAAGAGTGGAGCCTTTAAGGTGGATGCCCAGTAGAGAGAATGGCTGGGTGAGTTGGTAGCTCAATTTTCATCTTTTTCAGTATTGTCCATATTGATTTCCATAGTGGTCATACAAGTTTTCACTCCTTCCAGCAGTGAATGAAATGAGAGCAGTGAACCTGTTTTCCCTCATCCTCATCAACATTAATAGTTATTTGATTTTTGTTTTGTTTCGTTTTTTGAAGTAGGATTTCACTCTAGCTCAGGCTAACCTGGAATTATACTATGTAATCTCAGGGTGGCCTCGAACTCATGGGTCATTTGATTTTTTAATGATTGCCATCCTTTCTGGAGTACAGTGGAATCTCATAGTTGTTTTAGTTTGCATTTCCTTGACGGTTAAGGATGTAGAATATTTTCTTAGGTATTATCCATTTGCATTTCTTCCCTTGCAAATTCCCTATTGAGTTCTTTGCCACATTTTTTGAGTGGATTGATTTTTTAAATTTATTTATTTATTTGAGAGTGAGGGAGAGAAAGAGACAGAGAGAGAGAGAGAGAGAGAGAGAGATAGAGGAAATTAGCATGTCAGGGCCTCCAGCCACTCCAAATGAACTCCAGATTCATGCATCACCTTGTGCATCTGGCTTACGTAAGTCCTGGGGAATCAAACTGAGGTTCTGTGGCTTTGCAGACAAATGCCTTAACTGCTAAACCATCTCTCCAGCCTCTAGATTGATTTTTTTTATTGCTTAGGTTTTGGAGTTCTTTGTAGATTGTAGATAATAGGCATCTGTCAATGGTATAGCTAGTGAAGTTTTTCTTCCATTCTGTGGGTAGTCTGTCAGCTTTCTTTATGGTATCTTTGTCTATTCAAACACTTTTTAGTTTCATGAGATCACACTGGTTGAGTGTTTGCTTAATTTCCTAGGCTACTAGTTTATTGCTCAGGAAGTCTTTTCCCACTCCTGACAGTACAATGTACCATGCTATTTTTTTTTCATGGCTTTGTAGTATAGCTTCAGATTGGGTATAGTGATACTTTTAGGGCTATGTCTTTTGATGAGGATATGTTTGGATATCTGAGGCCTTCTGCAATTCCATATGAATTTTGAGATTTTTTTTTAATCTCTGTGAAGAATGATGCTGGGATTTTTATTGGTATTGCATTTAATCTCTATATTGCTTTTGGTAGAATTATCATTTCACAATATTAATTCTACCTATCCAGGAGCACGGAAAGTCTTTCCATCTTTTCATATCTTCCTCAAATTCTGAGCTCACCCAGTCATCCTCACATCAGCCCTGCCCCAGTAGTTGAGACTTATCTCTGCTCTGAACATATAGGAATCATGAATCAGCTGATTCCTGAATATGCACCCCTGTGCCCACCCAGGGAAGGTCCTTTAAGGACCTACTAGCACTGGGGCACACCCCTATTCTTTCCTGATTTCACCCGCAGAACTCTATCACGGTTGTGAGTCCACCATCTTGACTGGAAGTCTCACAAGCTTCTTTCTATAATAAGCCCAAATGTATATGGCTTCAACTCACTAATTAAAAGAAAAAGTCTAAATGACTATATATTTTTTTAAAAGTCCAATATCTACTGTCACCAAGAAACACACCTATCCAGCAAAGATGTTTAAAATCTGAGTGTCAAAGGATGGAAATCAAATTGCCAAGTCAGCGGGAACTATAAATAAGGGGAAAAAAAGGCCATTCTTCTGTCAGACAAAGTAGACTTTATTCCATAAAGAAGATAAAACAGTGCAAATGTTTATGCAAAAAAATGTTGCATCCCTTTGTTTCATAAAACAAACATTTAAAAGACATAAAAAGTCACATAGGTTTCTATACAATATTAGTGAGAGACTTCAGTATCCCTCTCTAATACCTAAATAAGATGTCCAGACTAAAAATCAACAGAGAAACTCCAGAGTTAACTAAAACATAGATCAACTGAACCTAACAAATATATACAGAGTATTTCACCCAACAGATAGGAAATACACATTCTTCCCAGCAGTACATTGAACCTTGTCCAAAATCTACCACCCCAGTTATGACAACAAAAGAAGCTTAACAAATACAAAAAAGGTGGACAATTTCTTATATCCTATCAGCCCATAGAGGAATAAGAGTAGAAGTCCCTAGCAAGAGAGGAGACACAAACTACACAAATTCTGACAAACTGAAGAGCACACTTTTTTGTTTGTTTCTTTGTTTGTTTCTTTGTTTGAGGTAGGGTCTTACAGCAGCCCAGGCTGACCTGGAATTCACTATGTAGTCTCAGGGTAGCCTTGAACTGACTACAATCCTCCTATCTCTGCCTTCTGAGTGCTGGGATTAAAGGCATGTGCCACTATGTCCGGCCTTAAGACCACACTTTTGAATGAACAATAGGTTATTGAAGAAATCAAGGAGGAAATTTAAAACTTCTCAGAGACAAATTAAAATGACAATGCAACCTATCAGGTCCTCTGCTATACAGCTAAGGGAGTCCTAAGATGAAAGTTTATAGCTATAAGCACACATATCCAGAAATTTGAGAGACCTCAAATTTTAGAAGAATAAGAAAACTATCAAATACAGAAGATGGCAAGAAATAATAAAGATCAGGCCAGAAATTAATGAAATAGACACTAAAAGAACAATATGCAGAATTAGTCACACAGAGTTGAAGTTTTTTAAATATTGTATTTATTTATTTGAGAAGGGGTACAGATAGAGAGAGAGAGAGAGAATGAGTGCCTCTAGCCGCTGCTAATGAACTCCAGGAGCATGTGTATCTGGCTTCCACGAATACTGGGGAATCAAGCCTATGTCCTCAGGCTTCATAGGCAAGAGCCTTTACCACTAAGCCATCTTTCCAGCCTAAGAGTTGTTTTTCTGTGAAAGTAAATAACATTGATAAACCCTTAACCAAACAAAAAGAAGGAGAGAGAATACCTAAATTAACAAAATCAGAGACAAAAAGGGAGCTGTTGTAACAGGCCTAAATATATCCCAAACACTGTTAGAGAATATTTTGAAAATTTATATTTCAAAATGTGAATATATATATATATATACATATATATATGTATATATATATATGTGTGTGTGTGTGTATGTATATATATATATATATATATATATATATATATATATATTCCTCCCAAAGTTAAATCTTGAAGCTATCAATCACTTAAACAGACCCATTATAAGCAATGATATTAAAGCTATAATTAAATTCTTCCCACAAAGAAAAGTCTGGGACCACATGGATTCACTGCCAAACCTATCCAGTTTTAAAGATGACCTAATACCAACTCTTCACAAGTTGTTATGTAAAACAGAAAAGGAAAGGGCCATTCCAAATTCATTCTAGGAATCCAGTATTATCCTGATTCTTAAACTGGATAAAGACAAAAAAAAAAAAAAAAAGGAAGACTGCAAACAAATTTCCCTACTCCTGGATTGACAGAATAATGTGAAAATTGTTATATTATCAAAAGTAATCTATCGATTCCATGCAATCTCTGTCAAAATTCCAATGATATTTCTCTCTGAGCTAGAAAAAATAATCCTAGAATCCACATAGATGCACAAAGGATGAGGAATAGACAAAGCAATCCTAGAGAGAAAGAACACAGCTGGACGAGACAGCACGTTACTGCCACCCCAACAGACATGTAGACCAATGGAGCAGAATAGAAGACCAAGAAATAGAACCACATTGCTTGGACACCTAGTCTTTGACAAATAAACCAAAAACAATTCAGTGCCAAAACAGCCCATTCAACAAATGGTGCTGTAAAAACTGGATATACACATGCAGGAAACTGAAATTATATCGATATATTTTATCCAGTATTAAGACAAGTTCAAGGTACATCAAATATCATAATCTATATCCTAAAACACTCTACTAGAATCAAAAACAGGGAACATGCTTCAAGATATAGATACAGGCAAGAAATTTCTGAACAGGATTCAGATAGCACAGGGAATAGTTCCAGGAATTAACAAATGGGACTATTCTAAACTAAAAGTTTCTGCACAGAAAAAGAAACCATGAGCAAAGTGAACAGACAATCTTCAAAATGGGAGAAAATCTTTCTCAGTAATACCTCAGACAGGGGCCCAAAAAAAAAAAAAAAAAAGAATTTACAAAGAAATGCAAAAATTAAACTTCAGAAAAACAAGACTGCCAATCACCAAATGGGCTAATGAAATGAAGAGAATGTTCCCAAAAAAAGAAATACAAATGGACAGTAATTACTTTTAAAAAGTGCTTAACATCCCTATTCATCAGGAAAATGCAAGTTAAAACCATTCTAAGACACCATCCTTCTCTAGTCAGAATGACTATCATCTAGAGAACCAACAAATGCTGGCAAGGATGGGGAATGAACACTCACTGCTAGAAGGAGTGCAAACTAGTACAGCCATTATGAAAATCAGTATAGAGGTACCTCAAAAAATTAGAAATATGGGCTGGAGAGATTTCTTAGTGGTTAAGGTGCTTGCCTGCAATGCCTAATGACCCAGGTTCAATTCCCTAGTACCCACATAAAGCCAGATGCACAGTGGTACCTGAATCCAGAGTTTGTCTATAGCAGCTGGAGGCCCTTGTGTACCTGTTCTCTCTCTCTCTCTCTCTT
This sequence comes from Dipus sagitta, assembly GCA_036346955.1. NCBI lineage: Eukaryota > Metazoa > Chordata > Mammalia > Rodentia > Dipodidae > Dipus > Dipus sagitta. Next base: position 58,786,105 of record CM070773.1, read on the forward strand.
TCTCTGTCCTTGCAAATAAATATATTTTGAAAAGTTTTTTTTTTCAATTAGAAATAGAATTCCTATACGACCCAGCTATACCGATTTTTTTTTTTTTTTGATGCAAGCCCAACAGACTGGCCTTCTTTATGTGAGAGACAATTGGTGCACTATGGCCTCCAGCCACTACAATTGAACTCCAGATGCATGTGACTCCTTGTGTGCATGTACGACAGTGTCCACTTGCATCACTGTGCATATGGCTTATGTGAGACCTACAGAGTTGAATATGAGTCCTTCAACTTCACAGGCAAATAACTTAACTGCTACACAACCTCTCCAGCCCCATTTCCAAGGATATAACCTAAAGACTTCACACTCTACTATAGAGATACTTATACATCCATATTTACTGTCATTCTATTTTTAATAACTAAGAGTTGGAATTATCCTAGATGCATAGCAACAGATGAATGGATAATGAAAACGTAATGCAAGAATAATCTATTAAGCGGTAGGGAAAAATAAAATTATTAACTTTGCAAGAAAATGTATCGACCTGCAAAAAATAACTTTAAGTGAATTGACTTGAACTCAGAAAGACAAAAACTGCATGTTCTATCTGATAAGTGGGTGTTGCAGTTGCCTTCTCATTAGTAGGATAAACACCTGATCAGAAGCAACTTATGAGAGGAAAGGATTTATTTTAGGTTTATAGATTCCAGGGGAAGCTTTATCATGGCAGAGAAAGGTGTCTCACTTCATCATATATCCATAGCAGAGAGACAAAAGCCAGCATCAGCAAACAGGAACTGACTCAGATTTCCTCACCCAGTGACACAACGCTTCCAGAAGGGCTCTGCCTACTACAGACTTAAGTAGAAAGCTTAATCTTAATCAAAAGTACCTAATGCTATGGAGGACATTTACATTCAAACCACCACAGCAGGTCTTAGCTTGTAACATCTGTATGTACAGGAAGAATGCAGGCAAAAATCTATGAAGATAGAATGAGTGAGTATGAAGGAATTTCCCAAAGAAATGAGTAGGAGGGAAGAAGGAAGGCCAAAAGGACACACATGGCATGTAAACAGAAGGGGGAATGCTTTTGAAAATGTCAAATGAATGGTACCTAAGCCTCCATGTGCCAACTTTAAAAGAAAAACATAAAATTTTAAAAAAAATTCACTCATACGACTGTAGGTCCTGTGTTTTCATTCTTGTTGGGTAAATACACAGAGTGGAGTATTGGACCATGTGCTTGTTTTAATTTTACTTTGACAAACTGCCAAGCCATTTTTTCAGAGTAGCTGCACCATTTTTCATTCCCACAGCACCAGCTCCATTCAAGGGTTCACATTTTCCACCTTGGCCATATCACTTGTTAGTCTCTGTCTCATTTGTTACAGCCATTCCACTGAGGGTGAAACAGAATCTCACTGGGGTTTGGATTTGAGTTTTCCTAACTAATAATGATGCTGAGCATCTGATACTGTTGTGAAATTTCAACTCCTTAGTTAACAAATTGGGAGAAAAATAGCTAGAATAATTTATTTACAGCAATTCTGAAAATTAGAAGCAAAAAAAAAAAATACAATAAATCCTTTGGTCTCTTAACCAAAGCTTTTCTTTTTTTTTCCTCTAGGAAACAATAAAAAAATTGTTTTTTAAAAAAGTTGAGGGGGCTGGAGGGATGGCTTAGCAGTTAAGGCATTTGCCTGCAAAGCCAAAGGACCCAGGTTTGATTCCCCAGGACCCACATCAGCCAGAAGCACAAGGGGGTGCATGTGTCTGGAGTTTGTTTGCAGTGGCTGGAGGCCCTGGCATGCCTCACTTTCTCTCTCTCTCTCTCTCTCTCCCTCTCTCTCCCTCTCTCTCCCTCTCTCTCCTCTCTCTCTCTCTCTTCCTCTTTCTCTCTCCCCCTCCCTCCCTCCCTCTTTCTCTGTCAAATAAATAAATAAACAAGAAATATTTTTTTTAAAAGTTGAGGGACTTGCTTGTAAGAGGGCAGTGTACCAGCCATACTAAATCAGCCTAGGGAGGGAAATAAACAGAAACACAGAAAAACACACTTTTCTACAGAAAAGTAAAGTTGTGTAAGTTATTATCAACCACAGCAGAGAAGCAGGAGACTAAGATCTTCAAGGAAGGAGAAATTGTCCAGAATTCTGCCAAGGTGACAGGACTCCTATCTGTGAGCCTACTAGTGGCACCAAGCTGCATGAGCATAAACAAGGTGAGGGGATTTCTACTCACATCAGCCTCCTCCCAAAGTCAATAAACCTGAAGGAAAGACAGCAGAGATCAGCTGAACAGTGGTTGAAGGAGATACACACAGGACCAGCTGAGCAGCTCTGGTATGGCTCCAGGCACCCTGCATATATTCCCATCCACCAACCATCAGGGCCGAGAATGTGGGGAGCACTCATTCACCCCTGGCCACCCAGCACTGAGAGGGATCAAGGTGGGTACTCAGCATTGGTGAGATTGGAAGACATCCCAAAAGGTAGCAGAGCCTACTTATAAAAAGCCAGATATATAGGCCTACACTGGAAGTGCTAATCTCTCTTTCCATGTCAGGAAAGGTTATGTATTACATGTGAATGATATATTATTGGTTGGCTTTACCCTCCTCAGATAAGCTGTATTTTGGTGTTAACTATTGTTGCCTTTGTTGTTTCCTGATTTATAGAACCTTTGTCTTTTTCTTAAGTCACTATTGGTGGCAGGGATTGACTGGCCACAGTCTGAATTGGAACCCATCTCAACCTCCTAGTTGATAAGAATAAGGGTGTGGAGCAACACACACCCTTAGGAACTTTGGCTTTATTAGATTATCTTTTTAGTTTAATCCCCATGCTTGTATAAATACTCTGTGCTGGATTTGATTGAATGTCTATATTGCTGAGTTGAATTTTAGAATTTGCCAGTAATTTGCTTTACCCAACTACTACAAAAATTTAATAGCAGGCAAACTCAACACCTAGGGTCACTTCTACTATTTCTCTTGGAGTAAAAGAGCTACACCTGGCACCTTAAACTCCTATACTGAAGATACATAAAGTCAGATTTACATGGCTTAGAACATTGCACATAATTAGAAAACCCAAACATTAAATTAACTCAAGATGAAAAAATATCTACATTATAATACAGGAAACACAAAGATTAAAGACAATATAATCCCACCAAAAATTATGAATCTATAAGAAATGACCCCCCATGAGACTGTCTTAGATGAAATGCCTGACAAAGATTTCAAAAAAATGATGTTATCTATACCCAAAGAATCAAAGAGGAAATAAAAGTAATCAAAGAAGAAAATAAACTCCTGAAGAACACAGGAAACCAACTTAATGAAATAATGAGGTCATTACAAAACATGATTAAGGAAATAAAAATAATGAAAAAGTACTAATCAGAAATACTAGAAATTAAAACAGAGTAACTCAAATAGAAAGCTATGTAGACAGTCTCACCAGTAGGATGGATCAAGGAGAGGACAGAATATCTAAACTAGAAGACCACGTAGCAGATCTAATACAGTCCAACAAAGAGAAAGACAAATAGGAAGGCACAAGTGGAAATTTCAAGACAGTCAAGACACTATGAAGAGATCAAACATAAGAATTCACGGCAAAGTAGAAGGAGAAGAATTTCACTCCAAAGGCATAACAGGTATTTTCAACAAAATCATGGAAGAAAAATTCCCCCAAGTAGGGAAAGTGATGCTAATACAGATACAGGTAATCTATAGAATGCCAGACAAAATCGGGAAAGAACCTCACATCGTCATATTATAATTAAACTACAAAACACACAAAACAAAGAAAATATATTTAAAGCAGTTAGAAAGAAAAATCTAATCACATACAAAGGCAAGCCCATCAGGATGACAACAGATTACTCAACACAAACTTTAAAAGCCAAAAGGACTTGGAATGATGTATTCCAAGTTCTGAAAGATAACAACTGTCAACCAAATTACTTTATCCTACAAAGCTATCCACTCAGATAGATGGAGAAATAAGGACATTGCACAACAAAAGCAGGCTCAAGGAATATGTAAAGTCTAAACAACTGTACAGAAAATACTTCAAAGGATCCTCCTTGCTGAAAAGAAAGAAAAGCACACACATAAGGAACCTGGAAAAATTCAACCATACTCAAGTACTAGTTAATTAATATAAGACAGCAAAGATAAAACAGGAAGAACTAGAAAATAACCTTTTTTGTTTGGTTGGCTTTTTTTTTTTTTTTTTTTTTTTTTTTTTTTTTTTGGTTTTTGGTTTTTGTTTGTTTGTTTTTTGAGGTAGAGTCTCACTTTGGTCCAGGCTGACCTGGAAGCAACTATGTAGACTCAGGGTGACCTTGAACTCATGGAGATCCTTCTACCTCTACCTCATGAGTTCTGGGATTAAAGGCTTGTGCCACCACACCCAGCTTCAATAATAACTCTTAATATCAACAGCCACAATGTCCCAACCAAAAGACCTAGGTTTGCAGACTGGGTAAAAAATCAGGTACCTTCAATTCTTTGCCTCCAAGAAACTCACCTTTCCACAAAAGATGGACACTATCTCAGGGTAAAAGGTTGGAAAATAGTGTTTCGAGTGAATAGGCCTAGAAAATAAGCAGGCATCACTGTCCTAATATCTGACAGGGTAGACTTCAGGTCAATATTAGTGAGGAATAATAAGGAAGGTCACTTTATATTGATTAAAGGACCACTCCAACCGAAGGACAGTACAATCTTAAACATATATTGTGATGGTTTGATTCAGGTGTCCCCCATAAACTTAGGAGTTCTGAATGCTAGGTTTCCAGCTGATGAAGATTTGGGGATTAACACCTCCAGGAGGCAGTGTACTGTTGGGGCTGGGCTTATGAGTGCTATAGCCAGTTCACCCTTGCTAGTGTTTGGCACACTCTCCTGTTGCTATTGTCCACCTTATGTTGGCCAGGAAGTGATGTCCACCCTCTGCTCATGCCATCGTTTTCCCCTGCCACTGTGGAGCATCCCCCTTGGGCTGGTAAGCCAAAATAAACCTCTTTTTTCCAACAAGCTGCTATTGTTTGGGTGATTTCTACCAGCAATGTGAACCTGACTGCAACATCTATGTACCTAAGAGGAGAGCTTCCAATTACATCAAACAAACACTACTATAACTAAGGTCACAGTTAACACCAAACATAGTTGTAGTGGGTGACATCAACACCCCACTCTAATCAATTGACAGGTCATCCTGGAAAAAAATAAACAGAGATTCATCTGGATTAAATGAGGTAATAGAAAAAATTGGACTAACAGATATCCACAGAGCATTTCACCCAAATGCTGAAGAATACACATTCCTTTAAGCAGCACATGCAACATTCTAGTACACAAAGCAAATCGTGACAAATACAGGAAAATTGAAATAATTTGTTGCACTTTATCTGGTCAAAATGGTATTAAACTACAAATCAACGGCAAGAAAAGCTATAGACCATGCATTGCTTCGATAGATATTGGTCAATTTCCCCCAGTCGCCCATGTAGCACCTTCTGGCACTAGATGCGCTGACTGTCTGGGGACTGACTCTCTTCCAACTTCCAGCCATGCCCTACTTAGCAGCAAATAACTTGTTGTGATGCCCACACAAGTGCAGTGGTGGCACACAGCCATGGTGGGGAACCAACTGCTCTCAATTTGGCTAACTGATCCCCTCAGTGGTATGGGACCCATAACTGGAGCTGGGAAACAAGTCAGAACCAGATCCAAATATAAGACCACTCTCCAATTTCAAGCTACCATCAATTGTGGGCTACAAGAGGGCCTACACCTATTAAATTCTCTATTAAAAAAAAAAAAAGTAAGGGTTATCTCATTTGTCCTGGTGCTAACTTACTCTCCGTTGGAGAATCTGCTTCTCTTTTTCAGATAGATGTAGATCCTAAGGAGAGAGCCACCCCATCATACCTCAAAAGGGCCCTGGCTGAAACTAAGAAAAATTGGAGAAATAAGCAAGGGGGCTGTTTTCCTGATGAACCAGATACCAGCACAAGGGGGAAGGAGATCAGCACAGAGAAAAATCAACTCCTACCAAATCAGAGAGCCAGAGCCTCAGAGGCCCCCAACACCTCATCACTGAAGCAGACCAAAAATGAATCCAACATGGCTCAGGGAAATTTTGCGGAAGAGGGGGCGGAAAGAATGTCAGAGTCACATGTTGGGTCATGATCTGCAGAGACATTTAGCTTACCCATAACTGTGGGCTAACTCCACAATGCATGACCCATATACCTCAACAAGGAGGGGCCAAGGGGAGGGGGTAGGTCTCGGATGAGCCTAATAATGGTACCAAACTGACTGTATTTGCTGAATACAGAACTGACTAATAATAAAAAATAAATAAAGGTGTGCACCACCACACCCAGCTCAAAACTGACTTGAAAAAAAAAAAAAAGAAAAGAAAAGCTATAGAGCATACATAAAATCATGGAAACTAAACAATACTAAATGATGAATGGGTCAATGAAGAAATCAAGAAGGAAATCAAAAAATCCATAGAATCAAATGATAATGAGAACACAACATACTAAAACTTTGGGACACAATGAAGGCAGTCCTAAGAGGGAAAATTATAGCTTGATGTGCCTATATTAATAAATTAGAAAGGTCACAAGTAAACAACTTAATGCTCTACCTTAAGTCCTTGGAAAAAGAAGAACAAGGCAAACCAAAAATCAGGAGACAGGAAAAAGTAATAAAGATTAGCACAGAAATTAATGAAATAAAAACAAAAAAAATACAGAAAAATCAATAAAACAGAGACTTGGTTCTTTGAAAGGATAAATAAGATTGATAAACCCTTAGCAAATCTGAAAAAAAGAAAGAAAAGAGATACAAATTAATAAAATTAGAGATGAAAAAGGCACCATTACAACATATACCAGAGAAATTCAAAAAATCATAGGGCCATGCTATAAGAACATATACTGCACTATTTGAAAATCTGAATGAATTGGATGATTTCCTACATTTATATGACCTACTAACATTATATCAAAATGAGATTAAGCACTTAAGTATACCTATTACAAGTACAGAGTTCCAAGCAGTTATCAAAAACCTCACAACCAAAAGAAGTCCAGGCCCATATGGATTCACTGGTGAATTTTACCTTTATCTTCATGGAAGAACTAACACCAATGTTTCTCAAACTTTTCCATAAAATAGAAAAGAAAAATACAAAAACCCTACCAAAATCCTTCTACAAATCCAGCATCACCCACATACCAAAACCAGACAAAGATAGAACAAAAAAAGAAAATTATAGACCAATATCCCTCATAAACACAGATGCAAAAGTTCTCAACAAAATATTGGCAAACAGAATACAAGAATATATCAGAAAGATCATTCATCCTGACCAAGTAGGCTCTGTCCCAGAGATGCAGGGATGGTTCAACATACACAAATTGATAAATGCAATACATTATATAAATGGATTGAAGGACAAAAATCACATGATCATTTCATTAGATATAGAAAAAAGCATTTGACAAAATCCAACAATCTTTCATGATAAAAGTCCTACAGAAACTGGAAATAGAAGGAATATAACTCAACATAATAAAGGCTATTTACGACAAACCTACAGCCAACATAATACCAAACGGGGAAAATCTTGAAGCTTTTCCACTAAAATCAGGAACAAGACAAGGGTGCCCACTGAACCTACTTTTATTTAATATGTGCTGGAAGTCTTAGCCATAGCAATAAGGCAAGAGACACACATGAAAGGGATACAAATTGGAAAGGAAGAGATGAAATTTTCATTACATGCAGATGATGTGAATCTATATATAAAGGACCCTAAAGACTCTACCAGCAAACTGTTAGAGCTGATAAACACTTAGAGCCATGTAGTAGGATACAAAATAAACACACAGAAACCAGTAGCCTTCTTATATGCTAACAACAAACATGCTGAAAATTTTCACTCCCATTCACAATTGCACCAAAACATAAGTAAATAAATAAATAAAATACCTTGGAATAAACCTAACCAAGGAAGTGAAGGAACTCTACAATGAAAAATTTAAAACACTCAAGAGAGAACTTGCAGAAGACACTAGGAAATGGACATCACTTGTTCTTGGATTGGAAGAACAAATATTGTAAAAATGGCAAGCTTACCAAAAGCAATCTACACATTTAATGCAATCTCCATCAAAATTCCAATGGCACTCTTCATGGAAATAGAAAAAACAATCCTAAAATTCATTTGGAAGTACACAAACCTCAAAAATATAAAACAATTTTGAGCAACAAAAATAAAGCTGGTAGTATCACCATAGCTGATTTTAACCTATACTACATAGCCATAGTAGTAAAAACAGTATGGTACTGGCACAAAAACAGACTTGTAGATCAATGGAACAGAATAGAGGACCCATATGTAAGACTGGGTATCTACAGCCATCTGATCTTTGACAAAAAGGCCAAAAATACTTATTGGAGAAAAGAGAGCCTCTTCAACAAATGGTGCTGGGAAAACTGGATATGTATCTGTAGAAGGATGAAAATAGAGCCTTAGCTCTCTCCAAGCACAAGAATTAAGTTCAAATGGATCAAAGACCTTAATATCAGACCCAAAACTCTGAAACTGCTAGAGAAAAAAGTAGGTGAGACCCTTCAACATATTGGTATAGGCAAACGCTTTCTGAATGAACAGAATTTCCAGTTGCTCAGGAAATAAAACCATTAATCAACCACTGGGACCTCATGAAATTACCAAGATTTTTACAACGAAGCATACTGTGAATAGAACAAAGTGGCAACCTACAGAATGGGAGAAAATCTTTACCACCTATATATCTGACAGAGGATTAATATCCAGGATATACAAAGAACTCAAAAAACTAATTAATAAGAAATAAAACAACCCAATTAAAAAATGGGCTGTGGAACTAAATAGAGAGTTCTCAAAAGAAGAAATATAGATGGCATATAAACATATTAAAAAGTCTTCTACATCCCTAGTCATCAGGGAAATGCAGATTAAAACTATGTTGAGGTTCCATCTCACTCCTGTCAGATTGGCTACCATCATGAAAACAAATGACAATAAATGCTGGTGTTGATGCAGAAAAGAGGAACCCTTCTACACTATTGGTGGGAGTGCAATATGGTCCAGTCATTGTGGAAATCAGTGTGGAGGTTCATGGACAGCTAAAAATAGATTTACCATATGACCCAGATAAACCACTCCTAGGCATATATCCTAAGAACTTGTCTCACTACCTTAGAGATACTAGCTCAGCTATGTTTATTGCTGCTCTATTCACAATAGCTAGGAAATGGAACCATCCTAGATCAATGGATATGTGGATGATGAAGAGGTGACACATTTATATAATGGAGTTCTACTCAGTTGTAAAGAAAACTGAAATTATGAAATTTGCAGGAAAATTGATGGATCTGGAAATGATTATATTTAGTGAGGTAGCCCAGGCCCAAGAAGCCAAATGTCACATGTTCTCTCTCATATGTGGTTCCTAGCTATAAATTTTTGGACCTATATGTGAGTTAGAATAAAACTCAGTAGCACAGCTTAATTTATAAAGGGGATATAAAGGGAATAGGAAGGTAAGGAGGGGCAAATTAAGAGGATGATATTGCATACATATAAGTATAAGAACAGATTAATAGGGATGGAAAGGCCTAAGTGAGGTTAGGCCAAGAAATACAGTAAAGGAAAAGAGGGGAGAGGGCTAATCAAAATCTGGGAGTATGAATAAGCCATATGGAAACCTACATTTTTGGACAACGGCATACTCAGAAGCCTTAGATTTTTACCTGAAAATTTTCAGTGCCAGGGATGGTATACCTTCCAGTGACTTGTTGGCCAGGGAGGTCGTTGATGGCCCCAAAACACTTCAGGCCTTTGCTGAGGTCCTTAGTTTCCCACCAGGAATCACTGGAAAGACCCTGTTCCTGAAGACTCCATATACTAGTGCTGCAAGGTCACTTAGAAATCCTGCAGGAGCTGAGCTGGAAACCTCCTCTGTGTAAACCACCTGACAGAAAGCTGGAAAAAGCTGCACTGCATGAAGTTCCATGAGAGAGAGAGAAATCTTTAGTGGAGATAAACAATAGTGGACACTGCAAGCCTTAAATTTGGCCAGCCAGGTCAAATGAGCCAACAGGTGCAATAGTGGCATGTCAGTTATGGGAGAAACCAACTGCTCTCTAACTGGACTGGAGGCCCACTCCACAGGAAAGAATACATGCCTGAAACTGAAAAACTATGACAGGGGAAGTCATGAGCCCTAGGGGTGTAATGTCTGCTCGTGTCTGGCTAAATGTACATACTGTGCTCACCATACTGCCCAGTGAGCACTTCTCTTAATCTCCATACCCATGTATTAATGCTACTCTCACTTTTGGTTACAGAAGCTTCTCTTTTCAGAAGGTAGTGACCTTAGGATGACTCAGAAGGAAACATAATGCTGAAATGAAGTGACAGAGGAACGTTAAACACTGAAATATCTCTATCGCACCTTCCAAGGCTCAGGGTCCATTGTGGAAGAGGCAGCAGAAAGAATGCAAGAGCCAAAGGAAGGGTAGGACTCCCCATAATGCATTCTTCCAGACACAAAATGGCCTGGATATCCATGACCTCCCAGTGCCTGACACTACCTACAAAGGACCATCATAGTAGGAGGAAAATATGATGACATCACACATCAAAATAAAAGAGAGACTGATTGAGAGGGGGAGGAGAATATGATGGAGAGTAGAATTGCAAAGGCAAAGCGGGGGTAGGGAATTATCATAGTTTATTGTCTATAATTATGGAAGCTGTCAATAAAAAATAATAGTAATAATAAAATAAAAATTTTGAGGGCTGGAGAGATGGCTTAGCAGTTAATACATCTGACAGCAAAGACAAAGGACACAGATTTGATTCCCCAGGACCCACATGAGCCAGATGCACAGGGTGATGCATGTGTCTAGAGTTCATTTGCAGTGGCTAGAGGCCCTGGTGTGCCCCCTCTCCCCTCTCAAATAAATAAAATAAAATAAAAAAGTTAAGATACTTCCACAAGAAATTACAGCTACTCTCTGTAGAAAGTGAGATGTGTATTTGTCACCACACACTGAACAGCTCTCCTTTACTATTCATTTCTCCTTTCTGTGTGTACTCAGAATAACAAACAGAAGGGAGGAAGGAAAGATAGGAGGGATGAAGGAGAGAAAGATTAATGAATGAATACTGATCAATGTTGAAAAAAATAATGTTTATCTGAAGAAAAGCCAATGCTGGGAAGATCTTACACAAAATATGATGTAAAATTATACCGGATCCCCTGAGTCAACAGGTGAAATGAGTCATTTCCTCTTCTTTCTAAATTGAATGCATGCTCACCACCCCCACTTGTGCTTTCCAAGATCTTTCATCTGTTCTCATCAACATGGTTAACACTGACTTTGCTGCCACCACTTTCCTCCAACATCTGCTCACTAGTAAAGACCTGCAGCCATTGCCCTGTTTTAACCACCTCAACCTAGTTATAGTCTCAAGTCACAGTCCAAGTTACTCAGCATAACACACTATCTAGTATTAAGTGGACCTTAAGGACCAAATAAGGATTCTGGGGATACTAGGTAGTCCAGCATAACAGAAAGACCTCCTTTCAGCAGCAAGTGCAAGTTCCTTTCCTCAGTCTTTCCATCAATGTGAGCCTAGACTAGAAAGGTCTTTGTCAGTAAGTGGCAGAGATGCAGACGGGAGGTCACGGGGCAACAGCATATAAGTAATTGCTCCTTGCAAGGGTAGAAAATATGAATACTAACATCTAGTTGAGTTTTCATCCCCCAAATCAGTTATCCTACTGAAAGTGTCCAACACAATCCACATTCTTTTTGGTATCTTCATAGAGCCATTTTTTTTTTTTTTTTGGATGGAAAGTAGGTACGAGCCTGTGGTTCTTACTAACCACAAGTACAGTGTTTTCTGGGATTAGTCAACTGAGGCTTATCAGATATAAGAACCCCACTGATATTCCCATGCTTAAGTAAGATAATACAGACTCAAGGCTGGCTCACACTGGGTTCTCATGCACTTTCATAAACATTAACACAGATTAATGGATCACCTACACTTAGCCTGAGTTTACAATTTCTTAAGAGCAATTGCAAATGAGATTGTGACAGAAGATCTCTCTGTGCAGAACACCAAGCTCTGTCCAACTTCTGGAAAGTATAACACTATAGACAGGCCAATGTAAATACTACATATTGCAGCATTATACTTCTGTCTACTCTCATTCATCATATTTATTACAACTGCTTTAAAAACAACCTCTAAGTCTTTTTCTACAACACACTTGATCAACGTTGAACATGATTAGATGGAACTTTATTTTTCCATAGTCAGTGACCTTTTCACATCTTAAAATGACCTATAGCTATGGTGAAATATCAAATAACACAAACTTTCAAAAGTACTTCTTGATATGTAGACCTTTTAGGCATATAATTAGATGCATAAGCATATTTAAGTATCATGTAAACTTGAGATATAGTTTTATATTTTGTAGGAATTTGAGATGGAATAAAAACACCTAGAAATCTTTAAATAATTTTTTAACCATAGCAAAAACAGTCTTTGCTGGTATTCCAGAAGCCCACACATTTTATTAGCATATGCCTCCCTGTCATATTTTAACAGTCTCCAATAATAACAGAAACACTTACTACATAAATAGCATTGACAAGTTGAGCAAAAGAATAATGGAGAGAAAAATTGTGGTATAATGGCAAGAGCAATGAAAACACGCTAACCATGTGAACCTTGACAAATTGTCTGTGGGGGTCTGTTCCCAATCTTTCAATTGAGAAGCATCATGAAGTTTTCATGAAAGCATAGCTCAGCAATAGGTCTTAGACTGCAATCAGTTTTTATGGGAAATGATCCCAGAGAACAGAATCAAAGGACAAGAGGAATACAACTGGGAAGGATATATGTTAATACATTTGCGATTGTTTAGACCTTCTGAGGAGTTCTAGGAAATGTGTCTCAGAGCAGCACACCCTGGGAAGAGGGTAAGCTTTAATTCATCAGTGCCTTGATAGTCAAGGGAGACCCTCAGAATGCTAAAGTCCACACACTGTATTATAATTATGGGGTTCCATGGGCATGCACCCATAGATATCAGAGGAGTCCTAGATCAAGAAGAAGCTAAATGGAGAGAAATGCATTTGACTGTCCTGAAGAAAGGCAGGGCAAAACCTGCCCAGAAATATAGCAGTGATGAAAGTGGATGGAAAGCCCACTGGATGTGAACCAGGACCCAGCAGGCACATGATTCAAGACAATTGGCCAACATGCTTTCAGAACTCTCCAGCATTAATATTATTGATAATATTTATGCCTGTCCCATTGCACAGATGGCTCTATTTATAGTGTTAGGCATTTACATGCTATATAACTTATGCTACACAGCAGTCCTTCATTAGACGAATATAGAAATTAAGTCTAGAAAGGTTAAGTAACGGAAGCCTAGGATGGGGTTTCTTGGCCTTCATAATTTGATAATGATTTTTATCAAATATGGATTTGCTATTTCTTTGTCAAAAAAATATGGAGAGCTGGACTTGTATTATAACATTCTTAGCTTTTACCCAGTAGATGCCGGTAGCATCCCTCTAGTCACAAAAATCAAAGGTATGGGTTAAATGTCCTCAGCTTGAAAAATTAGCCTCCAATTAAGCCTCACTAACTTAATTCCACATTTGCAATAAGTGACATTAGCACAATTTTAATACAGAAAAAAATTGATGCCAAAATACAATTGAAGTACAGAAGAAAGCATATCCTATCCTACTATCTCAGATTAAGCCAGCCATCTATTTTAAGGGAATTTAAGCTCTGCAGAAATAAATTCATGATTTAATTCAGTTCTTGGGGCTGGAGAGATAGCTCAGTAGCTAAGGTGCTTGTCTGCAAAGTCTAATGACCTGAGTTCAATTCTCCAGTACCCACTTAAGCCAGATACACAAAGTGGCATATGCATCTGGAGTATGTTTGCAGTGGTTGGAGGCCCTGGTGTATCCATGCTTGTTCTCCCTTCTCTTTCTCTTTTTCTTTCTCTTTCTCTCTCTCTTTCTTTCTCTCTCTCTCTCTCCCTCTCTCCCTCTCTCTCTCCCTCTCCCTTTCTCTCTGCTTGAAAAGAGAACAATTAAAAATGTTTCTTAAAATATTTTATTTATTTATTTATTTATTTCAGAGAGAGGGGAGACATCTAGAAGGAAAATGGGTATGCCAAGAAGCATGTGCCACTTTGAGCATCTGGCTTTATGTGTGTACTAGAAAATTGAACCAGGATCTTTAGGCTTTGCATGCAAGCACCTTAACCACTAAGTCATCTCTCCAGCTCAGGATTAAATCTTATCATGTTCCTGAATGATAAGGGAATAGAGACTGAGGTTTATAAAGGCTTACCAGTCCTAACAGATCCATACATGTACAAAATTAGTTACTAGTATAGCAAACAAGTCATATTATCTGCTTCCTCCATTCCTACACATGAAAAGGAAGCCAACATTATTTTTCTAAGGGTGTCAGTCCTATCCTCATCACCTCTGACAGAAAGTAAAGAGATTTGTGTCTCAGTCCCTTTTAGAGAATATACTAAGTGGTCGTAAGAAAAAAAAATTGAGGTAATGAGACCTTGAGAGGAGGAAGGGTCCAAACCAAGGATATGAAGAAGATTAACTGGCTGATTAACTGGAAGATTAGCTGGCTGATTTTTCTGAATGTAAGACTTGTCTACTTAGAAGAAACATCACAGATAGAAATTTACATTGACAGCAGAGCAAAGCAAAGCCTGAGACAGCCTGAGTTCAAACCCTAATACCCACATAAAAAGCTGGGCATGGCCAGGCACACCTAGATCTCCAGTCCTGTAGGGAGTAGAGACTGAATATCTGCCACCTTCTAGTCCGCCTGTCTGACAGAAAATGGCAACTTCAGGCTCAGTGAGAGACTGTCTCAAGGAAACAAGCAGAAGCACATTAGAGCAAGACACTTGAGCTGGTGTCCTCATGCAACAAACAGGTTAGGTGCATCCACACACATACCACACCACTTAGCTAATAGAGAAAAATCATCATACTTGTGCTAATTTTATTCGTGTGTGTGTGTGTATATATATATATATATATATATATATATATATATATATATATATTCTGAATAAGTAATTTTATTATCTTTATGAAGTTGTGAGTTTTAAAAAGCTTTTCTAGTTATTGTTAAGTGTCTGGTCCAGATGTCTGCCTTACCTATTTCCCCATAATAAACAACGTTCTGTGACTATTGGGGGCAAAGTTTAGTCAGTGATCTCCTTTCTAAATGCTACTATAGTGCTGGACTTACAGCCAAGATGGAGACCGCCTAACTGTGCCGCACATCCCCGGGAAAGAAAGGCAAGGCATTAAGGATCCTCTGGGTCTTTGAGGGGAGAGAAATCTCTAATAGATCGCCAGTGGGAGGGCATAGAGGGGGAAAAGGGGGGAATTGCTGATTCCCTCAAATGTGGGTAGCCCACCAGTCCTCCAATCCCCCAAGCAGCTGCCGTACCCACATTCCCAGCTTCAGGATACCCCTGCACGGGGACCAGACCAACATAGTTCCACTTGCCTCACTGCACAGGGGTGAGCACCCCGCTACCCCTGCCCACGGGTGAAATTGGGCAGGCTCTGCCAGCTGGCCTGCTAGAGCTCAGGCTCCATTGGTCCATTTGCCCACCACACATGCACCTCTGATCCCTGCTTGTGCAAGCTTAGCCTTCTCTGCCCATTTGCCCACTTACTGCTCCGGCTGCTGCCCATCCATGCACAAGCTCAGGCCCATTCCACCTGCCCTTGTGAGATCAGGCTCACTCTCCCTGTGTACCTGCATCAGCTCCTGCCTGTCTGTCATGCCAGCCACCCGCGAGTGTACTGTTGTGCATGAGCTCAGCCTGCATCTGTGGCCCAGTGTCCTGCCATGCGAGTTTAGGCTGCTTCAGTGCTTGGTGCTTCAGGGTCCCTCCAAGCGGGAGTGCAGGCAGCTTTGGTGCATCACCACATGAGAGCTCAGACAACTTTGGCACCCTTGCCACACAGGAACTCAGGCTGATTTAGTATTCCCCCAAGTGAGAGATCAGACTGTTTTGGTATCTGGCCTCAGGCTACTTCAGCTTCCAACTGTACTTGAGCTCAGGCTGATCCACCCACCCACGTGTTAGCTTAGGACCACTCAGGCCATCTTCTTGCCTGCCGGCTACCCCAAGCCAGCTCCCCCAAGAGGTACGACTTCCCTTGCCGATCAAGACCACAGTTCCACTCTCCCTGCCCATACACTGTGATGGGCAAACCACAGTGCAAAAGAAATAACATGCAAAATCAAATGCAAGTAAATAAAGTTAGATCACCCAGTCCTAAAATGAACATCTCTAATCAAAACATAGAACAGACATTAGGATCAGAACACCAAAATGAAGCTATGAGAAATGCAATCCACACCAAACTACTGGTAGAACTTTCAGGAAAGCAACAAAGGACTGATAATAGAAAATGGAAGGAATTCAAAGATAGTTAAGAGATATGAAGGAGAGCGAAAAAGAAAAAGAGGACCTCAAAAATCAGCTGGCGATGCTAAATGAAGACATAAAGAAATGGAAGGATGAATTCCAAGAAGCATCAAGAAAATCAGAAAATAATATGAAAAGGGTACTTGACAGAGGATGGAAAATTCATAGAAATACATAGAAATGTAGTAGAAAATGCAAACCTACTGGAACAAGTCCAAAACTCTCTAGAAGCTCTCAAGAATAGAGTCAGCCATATGGAGGATAGAAACTCTGATCTGGAAGACAAGATGGAAGAAAGAGTTTGAGAGTTCAAAAGTTTCAGTAAGTTCAAAAATTTCTGTGAACAGAACATGAGGGAATTGTAGAATACCCTTAAACGTCCTAATATCAGGATCATTGGAATACCAGAAGGAGAAGAAATTCAGACTAAAAGCATGGAGAATTTATTTAACTAAATAATTGAAGAAAATTTTCCCACTCTCTCAAATGAAAGGCCCAACAAGATACAAGAAGCTAACAGAACTCCAAACAGATGGGGCCAATGGAGAAACTCTCCAAGACATATTGTCATTAAGACTCTAAACATTGACACCAATGATAAAATCCTAAGAGCACCTAGGGAAAAACAGCACATCACTTTTAAAGGTAACCCCATCAGAATTACTTCAGACTTCTCAATGGAAACCCTGAAAGCCATAGGGCCAGGACCAAACACTGCAAAGTCTAGGAATCTATGGCATCCAAACTACTTTATCCAGCAAAAGTACCCTCATAATAGGTGGTTAAAGAAAAACTTTCCATGACAAAACTCAGCTTTACAATTATATGAACACAAAACCAAACCTACAGAGAGTATTACAGGAAATTCTCCACACAGAAGAATCAAATAATCAACCTCAAATGCCTACAAGAAGCAGATCACAATAACCAAACACAGAGAAGGCACAAAAAGCTTCAAAGTCCATGAAAACACCAACCAACATGTACCAACACAATACAGCAGGGATCAAATCAAACCTCACAGTCATTACCCTAAATATTAACGGCCTTAATTCACCCATCAAGAGACACAGCTAACAGGATGGATCAGAAAATTAGACCCCTCAATATGTTGTCTTCATGAAACCCATCCCACCACTAAAGACAGACACCTCCTCAGGGTGAAAGGGTGGAAAACAATATTCCAAGCAAACAGAAATAAGAAACAAGCAGGTGTAGCTATATGAATATTGGATAAAATAGACTTCAAGCCAAAAATAATCAAAACAGACAAAGAAGGCCACTTCCTACTTATCAAGGGAACAATCCATCAAGAGGTTATTACAATCATAAATCTGTATGCACCAAACACAGGGGCACCACAATTCATAAACCAAAACCTACTTGACAATAAAACGGAAATAAGTACCAACACTGTCATACTTGGGGACTTCAATACACCATTATCAGTAATAGACAGGTCATCCAAACAGAAACTCAACAGCGAAGTAAGAGACCTCAACAAAACCATAGATCACTTAGACCTAATGGACATCTACAGAACCTTCCATCCCAAATCCACAGATTACACATTCTTCTCAGCAGCCCATGGAACATTCTCTAAAATAGATCATATCCTGGTTCACAAAGCCTGCCTCCATATATTTAGAAGATTAACATAATTCACTGCATGATATCATATCACAATGCTATATTGCTAGAAATTAACAACAAAAGACCCACCAAGAATCCCTGAAACTGAACAGCACACTTTTAAACAATAAATGGATAGTGGACAAAATAAAAATTGAAAGTACAAAATTTCTAGAAATGAATGATGATGAGAACACATCATGTCAAACTTATGGGACACAATGAAGGCAATCCTCAGGGGAATATTCATAGCACTTAAATGCCTTCCTAATAAAGACAGAGAGATTCCAAATCAACAACCTAACCATCCACCTAAAGGCACTAGAAAAGCAAGAAAAATCCAACCCAAAAAGCTCCAGAAGGAAAGAAATAATAAAGATCATAATAAAGGCAATATACAAAGCTCCTAAGGCCCAAGTAATAGTTAATGGAGAGAGACTGGAGGAGTTCCCACTGAGATCAGGAACAAGACAGGGTTGTCCACTCTCACCTCTGCTCTTCAATATACTACTGAAGTCCTAGGTGAAGCAATAAGACAGGATAAAGAACTAAAAGGGATACAATTTGAAAAGGAAGAAGTTAAGTTAGCTCTATTTGCTGATGACATGATTGTATACATAAGAAACCTGAGAGACTCCATCCCAGAACTCCTGAAGGTAATTAACTCCTATAGCAAAGTAGCAGGATACAAAATCAATGCACAACAATCAGTATCCTTTCTATATGCTAATGACAAAGATACAGAGGAAGAAATAAGGGACATGATCCCACTTTCAATAGCAACAACAACAACAAAAAATACCTTGGAATAACATTAACCAAGAAAGTGAAAGATCTATACAAAGAAACATAAAAACACTCAAAAAAGAAATTGAGGAGGACTTGAGAAAATGGAAAGAACTCCCATGCTCCTGGATAGGCAGAATTAACATTGTGAAGATGGCAATCCTACCAAAGGCAATATACAGATTTCATGCAATTCCAATTAAAATCCCAACATTGTTCTTCACAGAGATAGAAAAAATGATCTCAAATCATATGGAAAGGCAGAAGCCCTCAGATATCCAAGCATATCCTCAGCAAAAGAAATGCCTCTGGAGGCATCACCATACCTGATCTAAAGCTATATTACAAAGCCATAGTAATAAAAATAGTATGGTACTGGCATAAAAACAGGAGTATAGACCAGTGGAATACACTCAAGGACCCGAACTTTGGCTCAAGCAACTACAGCTACTTGATATTTGACAAAGGCCTGAACAATATAGGCTGGAAAAAAGACAGCATCTTCAACAAATCATCCTGACAAACTGGATAACCATGTGCAGGAAATTGAAACTTGATCCACACATCTCACCATGCACAACACTCAAGTCCAAAAAGATCAAAGACCTCAATATAAGACCAGAAACTCGGGTACTACTGGAAGAAAATATAGGAGGAACTTTCCGTGACATAGGAATGGAAAAAGACCTCCTGAACAAAACCCTAGTAGCTCACAATCTTAAACAGTCATTCAATCAATGGGATCACATTAAGCTGAAGAGTTTCTTTACAGACAAGCAAACAATAAGCAAAGCCAATAGATTACCCACAGAATAGGAGAAAATATTTGCTGATTATCCAATTGACAGAGGCCTAATCTCTAGAATCTACAAAGAACTCAAAAACCTAAACAACAAAAAGTCAAACAACCCACTCACAAAATGGGGCAAAGAGCTAGACAGGCAGTTTACAGAGGAAGAAATACAAATGGCAAACACACTTAAGAAAATGTTCTCCATCCCTAATCATCAGGGAAATGCAAATTAAAACAACTATAAGATTCCACCTTACCCCAGTAAGGACAGCAAACATCAAAAAATCAAATGATAATAAATGCTGGTGAGGATGTGGAGAAATAGGAACCCTCATCCACTGTTGTTGGGAATGTAAGATGGTACAACCAGTTTCTAAAGCAATATGGAGACTCCCGAAAAAGCTGACTATAGAGTTACCAACAGACCTAGTTATTCCCTTACTGGGCATGTACCCTAAAACCTTTAAACCTCAGTCCAGAGAGATTTGCTCAACCATGTTTATAGTGGCTCAATTGGTAATAGCTAAGAGCTGGAATCAACCCAGATGTCTATCACTAGAAGAACAGATAACTAAGATGTGGTATATCTACACAATGGAATTCTACACAGCAGTAAGAACAAATGACACAATGAAATTTGAAGAAAAATGGTTGAACCTAGAACAGATCATTCTCAGTGAACTTACCCAATCACAAAAAGATAATCGTCACATAGTCTCACTCCTCTTCTGCACCTAACCTGAATCTACCTTGTTGGTCTCTCTAATCAAAAACTCATTTTAGATGATAGACACATGCTGGTACTGTGTGTTACAGGTCAGTGCCCACTAAGAGAAGAAAGGTTTTAAAATCTGAAATGCAGTGAACAGTCTTGAATTTTATTCAATTCTTTAATTCAGAAGGCATTCATTCATTCAGACAAAAAGTGCACCTACTATGTGCAAACTATAGTGCTGAAAGCTGTCCTCATGGATATAAGTATGATGGATGTACTGGTTCACACAAGTAAGATAACACACATATGAAGCTACCATTTTGTGAAGGAGGGACACAGGGTAATGTGAAATTAAAACAGGACAATTTTACTTGTTAATGCATTACTGTGTTAATATGTGCTTGATCTGCCTCAAGAAGTAAGGTGTTCTGAAGAAATTAATAAGAATTAAAACAGGCAAAGAAAAAAGAAAAAGAAAAAAGGAGAGAGAAATGTGCTAACCTAACACAAAAAAAAGGTGCATCTCTGCTAGGTAGGAAGACTACAGTCATGTCAAACATAGGCCAGAAAAAGAAATGAAGATCAGAAGACCCATGTTTAAGTTCATGCTAAGATTTCAGTCTTTAACATACAAGAAAGAATCCAGGGCTGGAGATATGCCTTAACAGTTAAGGAGTTTGCTTGCAAAGCCTATGGACCAAAGTTCCATTCCCCAGTACCCATGCAAGCCAAATGCACAAGGTAGCACATGTATCTGGAGTTGTTTGCAGTGGCTAGAAGCCCTGGCATATTTTCATCCTTTCTCTCTCTCTCTCTCTCTCTCTCTCTCTCTCTCTCTCTCTCTCTCTCTTTTTCTCTCTCTCTATTTATCTCTCTGTCTCTATCTCAAATAAATACATAAAATATTAAAGTAGAAATAAGAAGCAACAGAAGTGGTATAAGCTGAGAGTAAAAAGAAGAGGGTGGGAATGGAAAGTGACTTCACTGAATTTACACCTCAGATACTGTAACATGCATGTGGTCTTCAGTTTCACACTGTGGTCTTTATAAAACCAAGTCTGACCTATAGGGTTTTTGTCAAAGACAAACAGAAGCTCCTGCCTCCTTTCCTGCCATGGCAGACTATAACCGGGAACTATTAGCTGAGATAAATCATTTCTTAAACTGACTTTTGTCAGGTATTTTGTCTCAGTAATAATAAGGTGATTGATACACCTATCAAGTGCCTAGAAGAATAAAATTTGACTTCTTTTAAAATGTCATCTTTATTATTATCACATGGCTAAACCAAAACAAAACTAAAAGAGAACTCACTATACATCTTTTGCTTGAATTTTCACTAGCATTTGTTAGGAGGCAGAAGAAAACCTGAATCAATGATGTATCACTCTTCAAGTTTCCAAAGTGCTTGGCTGTTATTGAGAGAGTGAAAGCATCACATCTACTTATTTTGTTTGTTTATTTGGATTTTTTTTGTTTTTGTTTTTGTTTTCATTTTTGTTTTCGAGGTTGGGTCTCACTCTAGCTCAGGCTGACCTGGAATTCACTATGTAATCTCAAGGTGGCCTCGAACTCATGGTGATCCTCCTACCTCTGCCTCCCGAGTGCTGGGATTAAAGATGTGTGCTACCACACCCAGCCCACATCTACTTTTTGTTGGGAGTTAACACAACCTGTTAATATACTAGAATAAGACCAAGAAAACACAAAATATAAAAGCCGAGTTAGAATCAATCTGCTGTTATTGTAGACACAATGGAAATTCATAAATAAGGTCTATAAGAATTATGCAATAGCCCTTTCGCTACATTCATCAATAGTCAGGAGCTCAAATATTGGATCTACATGAAACCTAAAAAACATGAGGGACAGACTTGTGAAAAAATTAGAAATTAAAACCTGTATATAGGGTTATAAAATTCTTGCTTTTAAATCACCTTAGTGAGTGGACAAGAAAAAGGGGAACCTATTCCATGAACAGCCAGGCAGACATATTTGAGGAAGTCTGTTGGGTATGATGTTAATTTGATTTGTCATCTCTGGGCATCACATCTGGATTTATTATTTAACTACAAATTGATAGTCATTGTAGAATATTGATCAGAGCCAGGCATGGTGGTGCATGCCTTTAATCCCAATACTCAGTAGGCAGAGACCCTAACTTGAAAAAAAGAATGCTTCTTTTTTTAAATTAAAAAAATATAAAATACTTTATTAAAAATTTATATAATCTACTCCCACCATCCTTCTTTGTCCCCCTTTCTTACCCCTTCTAACTGAACCCAACTTTTTCCTACTATAGAATGTTTCCCTAATTTACACATTTATAAAAGCACAAGTAAGGGTACAGACTAAATCAACATAGTGAAATAAGAATGATACATAATTTTCCAATTAATTTAAACATTAAAGTATTTAAGATACAGAACTAGAATATAGAAGAGCAGAGAAGAAACCAAGATCTATTAATTTATTCCCATGATGCTGAGGAGAGACCATAGTAGCATTCAAAGGCCCACCTCTACTACATTGGGTAATTCTCATAGAATCTCAGTTCTAGAATTTACTCTGTAGTTCATACTATCATGGGGCAAATAGATCTGAGTGAATGGGTTCCTCCTAAAAAGTGGCCATTCAAGAGATCGAATCCCTTGAATTATCTACATTAGTATAATATTAGGATTAAATAAAGTATTTTATATAATGTTGATATCACTAGGTATCCCCAGACTAAATTGCCAATGCATTCATCAATAAATACTGAGCACTTATGTGTTGGTATTTTTAGATGTGAAGGCCATAACAGTTATAAAAGGCAAACGTTCCTGGCCCTCATAGAGCTCATATTCCAGTGAGGAAAGTCAGGCAGAAAGCATAATAAATAAGTAATGAAATGTTTTAGATACAGTGAGTCCTTGGGAAAGAATGAGGAAGGAAAGAGGAAGAAGTAAATCAAGATGTAAATTCTAAAAAAAAATTAAGAGGATAGATTTCAATTAAAGAGTCATAACTTAGCAGAATCTGCAGGAAGGAGAAGAGGGAAGAATCCAGGAGGAGAGCTGGGAAATCTTTTTATCCAAGATTATTAAGAATACAAGCCTGTGTTGGGACACTGTTAGATTGGGTGAGCTAGGTAAGAAAAGCAATGTGGCCAAACCAGGATGTGCAAAATGTTATATACACAGCAACAGACCATGAGGCCCAACAGCCTTCCAAGAGGCCTGACATGTATGCAAGGAAGGGAGGTGGAGCCAGAAGAGGGAACTGAGCAGTACGATGGCAAAGTAACACTATCATTCTTGCTTCTCTGTTGAAACTAGATAGGAAAACCTGTGTTGAAAATTAGGATCCATAATGAGGCTACTACACCAATTCTGGGAGAGAAACAGTAGCAAAGGAAGGAGCAAGGTTTAAAAAGGTTTATTTTGAAGGTAGAACAACATAATTTGCAAGTGGGGAATAAGAACAAAAGGTGAGCTGGGAATGATTCCAAGGATATGGGCCTGTGCAGCCTCAGGGAGATAAACAGATGAGGAATCTTGCTGGGCAGACTACTTCCTCCTTGTTTTGAGGGCTTACCCTCCCATGTGGGGGACATGGTAATGTCAATTGGTCAACCTTGTCAAGTTCCATGGGTAAGAGTGTACATCATCTCCTAAATCAAAATTAATTTCTTTTTTATGTAGCTTTACAAATTGGCATTGATTTTTGATATACTGATTTAACATGTGCTACCCAGAGAGTGACTAACTTGCTACAATTTCATTTGAAGGCTAAGCTAGGCCAAACCACAGCGGGCTGGTGTGACTCAAGTAGTGAAGAGAATGAGAACCTGGAAAATGTTCAAGGTTGCTTTCAGGTGGGTCAACAGCCTAACAGAGATGGGTTGTTGGGGGTGGCAGCAAGGGACTGGCAGAAAACAAGCCTCCACGTAGAGTACACGCAGCTCCCTGAGGCCTCTCCTAATGTTCTAACTGTTCACAGTCCAAATTTCAGCAGTTATCAAAACCACATAAAGTTTAGAATGTGAAAGAAGAGAAAAGAAACAAAGAGCCATTAACCTATTTTCGGTGACACTTGAGAAGGGACAATATCAGCATTCAAAAGCCTACCTAGTACTCTAATAGTC
The DNA here is from genome assembly GCA_036346955.1 of Dipus sagitta. Lineage (NCBI taxonomy): Eukaryota > Metazoa > Chordata > Mammalia > Rodentia > Dipodidae > Dipus > Dipus sagitta. Next base: position 58,810,771 of record CM070773.1, read on the forward strand.
AATTCTTACAGTGTCCTAGTTCTGTCATTTGACCCTGTAGTCATGGGGCAAATAGATCTGACTGAATCATAACCTAGACAGTGGCCATTCAAGGGAATTAGGCCCATACTGTGAATCACCTAAATTAGTATGTGCTTAGGATAAAAGAATGTACTATGTATAAAAATTTTAATATCCCATGTGGTGGCTTGAATTTGATGTCCCCCATAAACTCGTGTGTTTTGAATGCTTCATCTCCAGCTGATGGCAGTTTGGGAGGTGGAGCCTTGCTGGAAAAGATGTGTTGTTGGGGATGTGCTGTTTGGGTATTATACCCAGCTCCACCTTGCCAGAGTTCATCTCACTCTCCTGCTGCTATTTTCCACCTGCTATAGTAGAAGTGATGCCCAGCCTCTACTTATGCCATGCTTTCACCTGCCATCATGACTGTAAGCCAAAATAAGTACTTTCCTCCCATCATCTGTGTTTGGTTGGGTGTTTTGTTCCGGCAACAAAATGGTAACAATATCCCCGCCCCTTGGTGTTTTCACTACTCTTCTCACCTGAATTACATTGCATAATTAATTCTGCTAATTATTTCTTGCATGCATCTTATGCTTCTGTGTTTAGAATGTGCCTACCAAAGAACAATCTTGGTTATATTCAACCCTCTTCCAGCCCTGAGACAAATTCAGGAAATTGAATGCAACTAGAGAAAAACCTTATCATCTATATGGCTGTCTCACGTTAAAATGTAACACCATAAGTTCATCAGGGACCCTAATAATGCCTATTTACTTAGAGAAGTACCAACATTTTCTTCTTTCTTTGAAAACCTCACGAATAGCTCCTTCCAAGGACCAATCTCAGCAGAAAACTAGCCTCTGTGATAGAGAGGATTTGAATTAAGTGGAAGAGAATCTCAGGAGTCTTTCCTGTCACATCCATACCCTTCTACCTTCTCACCTGTTACAGCAAGCTCCTATCTGAAGGCAATTCTGTACAGTCACTTGATACCCTCCTGCTGCCAACTAGCCCTTCTTTTCTTTGTCATCCACATCATGTTTTTACTGTACTAATTTTCCATCATCATGTAAACATTGTTGTTTCTTCCTTGTTCAAAAGCAGCCTCTTTTTTTTTTCTTCCTCCATAACTACCATCCCTAGTCCTCTGCCCCTCTTGGCAGTGAAAATCCTAGAACAGTTGCCTACTAAATACCCTGTCTCCTGTTTCTCTCCCATTTGTCTTAATCTCTTATCAGTCAGGCTTTTCACTATTTCTGCAATGAAATTATTCTGCTCAAGGCTTCAGTGACCCCCACATTGCTCAGTTCCATGGTTAACTGTATATTAAGGGACTGACTCACTCTCTTCCCTTGGCATTCAGGGCATCATATTTTGTTGCTTTTGCTACAATTTCTCTTATTTATCATTTCTCTTTGAATGACTTTTTTCTTTTTTACTGGCCATTTCTTTTTTTTTTTTTTTGTCTTCCTTAAGTTTTTTTTTTTTTAATTGGAAACTTTAGTATATGATCAAATTGTAATTTGGTCATGTTCCCATCATGTTTTCCTCTTTTATCACCTCTCCCCAAACCCTTTATTGCTGAGGACACCCCCCCCTTTCAAGGTAGTCCTTCCTCTGTTTTATTGTCTCATTCCTTTTGTCCTCCCATGTCCTCCTTATGTCCTCCTCTAAGTCAAAATGGGCTCAGAACAGTGAAGGTCTTGTGGGGTGTCAGGAATCACTGTGAGGTCATCAATGCACTAGTTGGTTCCTGTCAGGAAGATAGTACCTGACTGTGATACACCACTCTGTGGCTCTTAGAATCTTTTTTTTTTTTTTTTTTTTTGACAGAGAAAGAGGGAGAGAGAAAGAGAGAGAGAATGGCCACACAGGGCCTTCAGCCACTGCAAATGAACTCCAGACACGTGCAACCCCTTGTACATCTGGCTAATGTGGGTCCTGGGGAATCAAACTTGAATCCTTTGGCATTGCAGACAAATACCTTAGCCACTAAGCCAACCCTCCAGCCCTCTTATATTCTTTTTGCATCTCTTCTGCATTGTTCCCAGAGCCTTGAAGTGGTTTAGAAACCTTTTGTGTTGAGTTCTTGACAGCCTTGTAGTTTCTCTTCTGATAACTTTTGAGTCTCCTTGGAGTCTACCACCACCAGTATAGAGATTCTCTGGCTGGCAGTGAGAGTACTACTCATATTAAACCCCCCACTTTCCCTGCAATATTCCTAGGTCCTGGCATACATACTTCTTAATATTTTTCCAACCAGAAAATTTTCTTAAGGCAAGTCAGAGAAAACCTACCTGAATGTGAGAGGAGCAATCTATTGGACATTTTTTTCCCTGGTTAATATACCATGATTTGAAGAAATATAAATCAAATAAAAAGAAGGATTTTAGTGGAAGGAGGTTGGGGTATTCTTAGTCTTCTCACGTCTATAGTACTCCCTTGGTGGTCATGTTCATTCCCATGATCTTAAATGCCTCCTATAAACATAAGACTCTGGACTTGTATATGTTATTGTATCTGTAATATCTCTATTCAAATATATATTTAACATCTCAAACTCAACATCCCAATGTCTAAATTACTCATATGAAGCCCCAGACCTCCTTTTCTCTAAGGCTCCTCCTCTAATTTGATAGCAACAGCATCCTTCAGTTTGCCACAGTTACACTTAGCATCTTCGATATGCATGGCTTTTTCCTTACACTGTAAATCTCTCACTAATCCCATGTAATACTGTTCAGAATAAAATAACTCTTGGGCTGGAGAGATGGCTTAGCAGTTAAGACACTTGCCTGATAACCTAAGGAAACATGTGCGACTTTCCATATCCCATGTTAGCCAAAAGCACAAAGTGAGACAAGTGCACAAGGTCACATATGTGCACAAGATGATACATGTCTGGAGTTTGATTTCAGTGGCTGGAGGCCTTAGTGTGACAATTCTCTCTCTCTCTCCCTCTCTCACTCTCCCTCTCTCATAATGAAAAAGGCCAGTTTCTTGGGCTTTCCTCAAAAAAACAAAACAACAAAAAAACTCTCACTCTACTATAACCTCCTTCCAAGTTTCTCTTCTGTTTTACATCCTAACAAGTCTATCTTATTCTTTTTGCCCCACCAACCATTTCCCAACAACCAGAGTGATCCATTTAAATCAGAAAGCAGACCTTACTCATCTCCTTCAAAATGAACCCTACCCAAACCATTTTACATAACATTATAATCTCCTCTTTCTCTTTTCCCAGTTTTTTTCTGCTTACCACCTGCTACACATCATACAACTTACTTATTCATTATGTTTACTACTGATCTGCCTTCTCTAAAATATAGGGTCCAGATGAGCAGGAAATTTTGTCTATTTTTTTTTACCTATCCAAAATGCCTGGATATATCTCAAGTGTCTTATGCATAGCACTGACATAGCAAAATTCTACAATGAATAACCCTGTGTGTCCTCATATAAAAAAGAATCACAAGCATGTGAGCAAATGTTTTATCAGTGCATTTGACTGTTGATTGCTACAACAATTTAAATGTCCACCATGTACCATGTACTATAACTCTGATTTTAAAAAAATAGATGCATCTTACTATCAACACTTTGAAGATGAAGAAACAAAGAATCTCAGAGATTATTATGGATTGGAGCCAAATCTCTCCATGTACAAAAGCCCATGTTCTTTCTGCTGTAATAGTTATTTAACACCCTTCTTGGAAATACAGAATGTGATGCAACCAAAGGTCATGGTGCAGGTGTTTTCATCTCTTGCCTGTCTTCTTTCCCACTACAAAGCCACAGTGCAATCTGTTGAATATATCTCCATATGTCAAAGAAAGAAAAATGTATTGATCTACATTTTGCCAAAGTATTCAAGTCAGAAGGAAATAGCTAAAAAGCTAAATATTGGGTCAGAAAGATGAATATCTAACAGACTGTCAACAGTGATGCTCAGAAGTAGAATACCCTTATCAGTAGAAAGAGTTGATGTCTATAGATGAGGCAGGAATATTTTATTATATTGGATGAGAAGACAGGAATATTTTATTACATTGGATGAGGCTCAAATATTTTGTCTTAAAAATTCATAATTTTCAAAACTGAATATTCTTTCCCAGCCAAGGGCCAGCAATATCACAACTGCCTCAAAATGACCTCATTTTTAAGGCTTCATTAATGATACAAAATCTATACTTAGATATCTGTGCATACCTCCAGATATCATCAGATCTGTCTGCCTTGTTCTTATCTATCCCAGCAAGAAGGTTATGTTTTAAGTTATAAATATGCAGTATGAAATAAATATGTAAAATCTCCACTAATTTGACAAGATGACCAAAATAAATAAATAAATTTTAAAAAATAAATAAATTTTAAAAATAAACATAAACATTGGAGACTAAAAAAATGAAAAAGACGAGAATTATAATATTACATATATACCTAAGCTCATAAGAAGCATAGAAATAGACACTGATTGTTTTGAGGAAGATTTAACTATTAAAAACCTTGTAGACCTTAATTGAACATACATGTATTTAAATATTTAATAATCTCTTATTTTTTTCAACCTTTTATATTTTAAAACCACTGCACTAGGTAGTTTGCCAAAAATTAATTCATAGACACTATAGAGGAAAATGTTAGAGTTGTTTTCATCAAGAACCCATAAACCTTAACATCACTTAATATAATAAGCCATGTCTTTTGACTTTAATATAAAAAATTAACATTTTAGTTGAGAAACTAAATTTTTCCACCATTTTTATTGCAGACAATAATCTGCATCATGAAACTCTAATCTAGCTTTTCATGGTTAGAATTGTCAGCACAAAGGTAACTTTTAATTTTTAAAAAGCATTAATTATGCTACTGTGAACTATGAATAAATAATTCTACTTAAATTTTTTTTTCCTGGGCTGGAGAGATGGCTTAGTGGTTAAGTGCTAGCCTGTGAAGCCTAAGGACTCCCTTTCGAGTCTCGATTCCCCAGGACCCACTTTAGCCAGGTGCAGTGGCTGGAGGCCCTGGCACACCCATTCTCCCCCTCCCTCTCCCTCTCTCTCTCTATCTCTATCTCTCTATCTCTCTCCCTCTTTCTCTCTCTGTCTGTCACTCTCACATAAATAAAAATAAACAAAAAAGTTTTAGAAAAAATTTTTCTATGAACTAGTTGTCAGTAGTATTTAAGAAAAATGATAACGTTTATCTGTATTGAACTTTTTAATATCTGGCTTCTGAGTATTTCCAGGCAGGTTATCAGCCTTGTGAGAAATGAGGCCAGATTTTATATCCACTGTATGTACAGGAATTGGCTTGATATGATGAACATATTAGTGCTCAGTATAAGAAGAAAATGGAGGAAAGGGAAACAAAAAAGGAAGTATAAAGTGGGTAGCAGTTATGGAGTTCATAGACTTTAAACAAGTATTTACTTAGGTGTCAGGCACTAGATTGGGATCTGAAGTGTTCTATCTGCCTACTTGAGAAACATGGAATCTCTTTCATTATCTGAACATGGGAAAATGAAGGATTGGAGGGAGGATTTCATGAAACTATATATAAAAAGCACTGTGAACTTTAAAAAGCTAGATAAATATGCATTGGGATGACAGTAAATTAGCAGTGATTTTTCAAGCATCGTGAAATTAGGAGCTGCTTAATTTTCCTAGTTCTTATAACATTTCAGAAAAGTAGAAAAAGATATCCTAAATGAAAGTCACTGAAATAAACATATATTGTGTAATCTTCAAATAATCATTGAATACTGAGGGAAGGAGATAATTCTGAAACTAAATCTAAAATTCTGACCAGCAAGGACTATAATCGAGTAACAGAAATAGAGCAGTAGTGTCTAAAATGAAAGTTATGAGTAATTAATCATATATTTTTACAGAGATATTTATCATGATATCTCAGTTTAAAAAGCTTATGTCTCATTTAGCTTACCCATAACTGTGGGCTAACTCCACAATGCATGACCCGTATGCCTCAACAAGGAGGGGCCAAGGGGAGGGGGTAGGTCACGGATGAGCCTAATAATGGTACCAAACTGACTGTATTTGCTGAATACAGAACTGACTAATAAAAAAAAAAAAGCTTATGTCTCCATGCATAAACAGCATCAGGAGCATTATGAAGAGAAGATAGGGAAGTAAATGGAATCTATACAGAAAAGTCTATTAAAGAATGGTGTTTGGACAAGGAGAATATGGCACAAAAGCATAAATAATCCCTTTAAAGGGAGGGAATCAAAATGGAAAGAAGGGATCATGGAAGGAAGGAAGCAATGAAGGGAGGAAAGGAGAGAGGGAGGGAGGAAAAAGGAAGCAACTGAACAAATAAACTTTATTTCCAACTTCTAACAAATTTCCAAGCAGTTTTCAAAGGCATATGGGACTGTGTTAGCCTTAGCTAATGATTCCACCATAAAAAAAGTTTGAGTCATGGAGGGAGAGAGAGATGAAGAGATAGAGGGAGGGAAGAAAGGAAGAAAAAAAGAAAGAAAGGGAAGGATGGAGGGAGGGAAGAAAGGAAGGAGAGAGGGAAGCAAGCTTGAGCAGCTTGCCTTAATGTTGAATTCTACTTTAGGATAAAGGACATGGAGAATTTACCCAAAGCCAGATGAATGGCTAGAAAATGAGAGCATTTACTGGCTGTTCGGTGTAAAGTGCCAAAAATTAATTTGCTGAAGGTCCTAAAAGTTTAGTATATGATCTCCTATCTTTAAAAGCCATTTTTCATCTTCTGAATTATTGAAACAAATCAAATTCCCAAATTTAAAAGGGACAGCAAAATATAGAATAAATGCACAAGGGGGCACACGGGTCTGGAGTTCATTTGCAGTGGCTGGAGGCCCTGGCGTACCCATTCTCTCTCTCTCTCTCTCTCTCTCTCTCTCTCTCTCTCTCTCTGTCACTCTCAAATAAATAAAGTAACAAAAAATAATATATATATATATATATATATATATATATATATATATATAGAATAAGAAAATTTTCAATCAATTGATTCTTTTTTCTTTTTAACCTATATTCTGTCATGATTTGTAGAACAAGTAATAAGATGATGAACATATCCTCAATAATTTTATAAACTTCCAACTAGACTAAACTTCTGATCTAAACAGAATGTTCTGCCATCTGATCCTGTGATTTTATATAATCTGTGTTTGTATAACATCTTTTAAGTTTTACATACAGGCTTTGAACCTTTGTAGTACTCAGTTCTCCCTTCTAGATTAAATGTGTTTTGTTCTTCAGTTAGATTGAAACCTCCCACTTTATCTGTAATTCCCACAGTATTTATGAAAATGCCTTTCATATACAAACTCCTAAAAGAATGCATATTCAACTTGATAATGTCTTATCTATTTGGGGGAACATGTGTGTATAGTATGTGTGGTGTGTATATGTATAGTGTATAATGTACATCTGTGTGCAGATGGAGCCAGAGAAGAATGCTAGGTGTTCTCCTCCATCACTCTTCCTCATTGCTTCCTTGAGATAATCTCTCACAGGATGGGGAGCTGTCGTTTTTCAGTCAGAGTAGCAGATTAGTGAGCTCCAGTGGTCCTCCTGTCTCTGCCCCAGACAAGAACTGTTTCACAGGTACATGTGGTCATGCCTTTCTTTTTACATGGGTGCGAGTAGATTACCCTCAGGCCCTTGTACTTGTGCAGCAAGGGCTCTTACCAGCTAAGCCATCTCCTCAAGCTCATAATGTGTCATCTAACAATATTTCATGTTTTCCAATATACCAATGTGTGGTATATTTCTAGATCTAAGTACTATTAAACAATTTAAAAGCTTAATGGTGCTTCAAGTATAATCTCAATTACTTTCATTACCCTACCCCCATTTAAATATTTCCTCTTTGTTGTAAAGAAAAGAAAGGAAGAGAAAGGAAGGAAGAAAGAAAAATGCTGCTCAGCAAAGGAACTTTATATTCCAGTTCTAGCAAAATTCCCAAGCAGTTTTCAAAGACACCTAGGAATGTACTGCTAAAATTCCACCAGAACAATCAGTTGGAGTCAAAATCTACAAAAAGTTAAAAAAATGACAGCTGTTTTCCTTTCTGTGTTTGTGTCTTATGCTATCACTTGTGATAAGAAAAATGTACAAAATACATTGTTAAATAAAGCAAATTCAAAAACATCCATAAATCATTATATAAATACAATTAATGCACTAACTCTACAAGTATTTAAGATAAGTGATATCTACCCTAGGATGGATTTTCATTTTTATCATCCTTTAGTAGCACATAAAATTTCCTGAGCTATCTAAAGACTGTCATTGCAGTTACCTTCTCATTGCTGGGACAAAGCATGCAACCAAGAGCAACGGCTGGGAGGAAAGGTTTTTATTTTGGCTTACAGTCTCAAGGAGCAGTTTCATGATGGAAAAGATGGTAGAGCAGAAGCTTGACATTGCCTACTTGTTACAGCAGTTGACAAACAGCAGCAAGAGAGTAAGTCAAACTTTGGCAAGGGGGAGCAGACTACAACATACCCAAGTCCACCCCCAGAAACACACCCCCTCAAGCAAGGCTTCACCTCCCAAATTGCCATCAGCTGGGTACAAAGCATTCAAAACATGAGTTTATAGGGGACATATAATTCAAACCAAATTCACATTATATAAATTTTTTGGCTTACACTTAATGTTTTTCTCTTCTTTGTATTTCTGTCCTATTTCCAATTAACAACCCACAGGGCATCTCATTTGCAGGATAGACTACAAGGAGATATTTTACTGATTATCATTGGCCAAGTGGGAAACATCTGAACACCAAACAAAATTACTTGATATATTCAAGGTCATGAAGAAAGTCAGAATGGAATCTCTTACCTATTCTTTTTGTTATTTAATGGGGTATACCTCTTAGATTATTTTTGTCAACTTACATGGTCAAGTTATATGCTCTCTAAAACCATGATATGTAGAGGACATCCGGCCAAGATGGTGACAGCCTAACTGCGCCGCTCATCCCTGGAAAAGAAAGGCAAGACATTAAGGGATCACTGGATCTTTGGGGGTAGAGAAATCTCCAACAGATTGCCACTGGGAGGGCACAGAGGGAAAAAACAGGGAATCGCTGATTCCCTCTTGTGGGGGTAGCACACCCCTCCCCCCAAGCAGCCACCATACCCACCTTCCCAGATTCAGGAAACTCCCGCACTTACTAGAGGAAAAGGGTCCCAGGATAACATAGGTCCACTTGCCTCACTGCACAGGGGTGATTGCCCTGCTACCCCTGCCCACGAGTGACCTTGGCCAGGCTACGCCTGCTGGCCCATTGGAGCTCAGGCTCCTTTGATCAATTTGCCCACCAAATGGCACCACCATGCCAATCGCTGCTTTTGGAAGCTTAGCCTGCTCCGTCCACTCACTCATTTACTGCTCCAGCCAGCACATATTCACACAGAAGCCCAGGCCCATTGCAAATTCCCACACAAGCTCAGACTGTGTCCGTCGCTTGCTCTAGCCCAGGTGCCATCACCTCCCTGTCTGCTGCATTGGCCTACTGCAATTGTCCTGTCGCGGGGGAGCACAGAGTGAGTCCAGGTCCCAGTGTTCTGCCACACCAGAGTTTGGGCTGCTTCAGTGCTTGGTGCCTCAGTGACCCTGCTAGTGCAAGTGCAGGCAGCTTTGGCACAGTACTGCATGAGAGCTCACGCAACTTTGACGCCCTGGCCAGGCAGGAGATCAAGCGGCTTTGGCAAGTGAGAGGTAAGCCCAGGCTGCTTGGCAACTGCCTCAGGCTGCTTCAGATTCCCACTGTGCTTGATCCAGGCTGATCCACCCACCTACGTGCACATACACTGCAATGGGCAGACCACAGTGCAAAAGAAATAATATGAAAAATAAAATGCAAGTAAATCCAGTTAGATCACCCAGTCCTACAATGAACATCTTTAATTAAAACATAGAAGAGTCATTAGGATCAGAACACCAAAATGAAGCTATGAGCAATGCAACCCTGACGAAGCTACTGGTAGAACTTGCAGAAAAGCAACAAAGGACTGATAATCATGTGGATGTTGCCATCACTAGACTAGACCTAATAGATAAGAAAATGGAAGGAGTTCAAAGACAGTAAGAGATATGAGGGAGAGTGAAAAAAAGAGGACCTCAAAAAGCAGCTGGCGATGCTAAATGAAGACATAAAGAAATGCAAGGATGAATTCCAAGAAGCATCAAGAAAATCAAAAAATGATGTGAAAAGGGAGCTTGACAGGGGGATGGAAATGATACATAGAAAAGTAGTAGAAAATGCAAACCTAACTGAACAAGTCCAAAACTCTCTAGAAGCTCTCAAGAATAGAGTCAGCCATGTAGAGGATAGAAATTCTGATCTGGAAGACAAAATGGAAGAAACAGTTCGAGAGTTCAAAAATTTCAGTAAGTTCAAAAGTTTCTGTGAACAGAACATGAGGGAATTGTGGAATAGTTAAATGTCCTAATATTAGGATCATTGGAATATCAGAAAGACAAGAAATTCAGACCAAAGGCATGGAGAACTTATTTAACCAAATAATTGAAGAAGGGCTGAAGAGATGGCGTAGTGGTTAAGGGCCTGCCTGTGAAGCCTAAGGACCCCGGTGCGAGGCTCAATTTCCCAGGACCCACGTTAGCCAGATACACAAGGGGGCACATGCGTCTGGAGTTCATTTGTAGTGGCTGGAGGCCCTGGCACACCCATTCTCTCCCTCTCTCTCTCTCTCTCTCTCTCTCTCTCTCTCTCTCCTTCTCTGTCTATCACTCTGAAATAAATAAATAAATATACATTAAAAAATTGAAAATGAATGAAGAACTGACTGGAGAGATGGCTTAGCGATTAAGCACTTGCCTGTGAAACCTAAGGACCCCGGTTCGATGCTCGGTTCCCCAGGACCCATGTTAGCCAGATGCACAAAGGCACGCATGTGTCTGGAGTTCGTTCACAGTGGCTGGAGGCCCTGGCACCCCCATTTTCTCTCTCTCCCTCTCTATCTGCCTCTTTCTCTGTCTGTCACTCTCAAATAAATAAATGAATAATAAACAAAAAATTTAAAAATATAGAAATAATTGAAAAAAACTTCCCCAGTCTCTTAAAAGAAAGGCCCATCAAGATACAAGAAGCCAACAGAACTCCAACTGGACCAATGGAGAAACTCGCCAAGACATATTATCATTAAGACTCTAAACATTGACACCAAAGAGAAAATCCTAAAAGCAGCTAGGGAAAAACAGCACACCACCTTCAGAGGTAACCCCATCAGAATTACTTCAGACTTCTCAATGGAAACCCTGAAAGCTAGAAGGGCCTGGATGAAACACTGCAAAGTCTAAGAATCTATGGCTTCCAACCCAAACTACTCTACCCAGCAAAAGTATCCCTCATAATAGATGGTGAAAGAAAAACTTTCCATGACAAAACTCAGCTTTACAATTATATGAACACAAAACCAAACCTACAGAGAGTATTTCAGGAAATTCTCCACACAGAAGAATCAAATAATCAAACTCAAATGCCTACAAGAAGCAGATCACAATAACCAACTCAGAGTAGGCACAAACTACAAAGTCCATGAAAACACCAAACCACATATACCATCACAGGATGGCTGGGATCAAATCAAATCTCGCAGTCATTACCCTAAATATTAATGGCCTTAATTCACCAATCAAGAGACACAAACTAACAGGATGCATCAAAAAATTAGACCCCTCAATCTGTTCTCTTCAAAAAACCCACCTCACCACTAAAGACAGACACCTCCTCAGGATAAAAGGGTGGAAAACAATATTCCAAGCAAACAGAAATAAGAAACAAGCAGGCATTGCTATATTATTATGGGATAAAATAGACTTCAAACAAAAAATAATCAAAAAAGAAGAAGGCTACTTCCTGCTTATCAAGGGTACAATCCATCAAGAGGTTATTACAATCATAAATCTGTATGCACCAAACACAGGGGCACCACAGTTCATAAACCAAAACCTACTTAACAATAACACAAAAATAAGCACCAACACCATCATAGTTGGTGACTTCAATACACATTATCAGTAATAGACAGATCATCCAAACAGAAACTCAACAGGAAAGTAAGAGAGCTGAACAAAACCATAGATCACTTAGACCCAATGGACATCTACAGAACCTTCCATCCCAAATCCACAGACTACACATTCTTCTCAGCAGCCCATGGAACATTCTCTAAAATGGACACCATACTGGGTCACAAAGCCTGCCTCCACATATTTAGGAAGATTGACATAATTCCCTGCATGATATCAAATCACAATGCTATATTGCTAGAAATTAACAACAAAAGACCCACCAAAAATCCCACGGCACCTGGAAACTGAACAGCACACTTTTAAACAATAAATGGATAGTGGATGAAATAAAAAATGAAATTGCAAAATTTCTAGAATTGAATGACAATGAGAACACATCGTACCACAACTTATGGAACACAATGAAGGCAGTCCTCAGGGGAAAATTCATAGCACTAAATGCCTTCATTAAAAAGACAGAGAGATCCCAAATCAGTAACCTCACCATCCACCTAAAGGCACTGGAAATGCAAGAAAAATCCAACCCAAAGAGCTCCAGAAGGAAAGAAATAATTAAAATGAGAGCAGAAATTAATGAGTTGGAATCTAAGAAAACAATTAAGACAATTGACAAAACAAAGAGCTGGTTCTTTGAAAAAATAAACAAGATTGACAAACCCCTGGCCAATTTGATCAAGCATAAAAAAGAGATGTTTCAAATTAATAAAATTCAAAATGAGAAAACCAGAATCACAATAGACATAAGTGAAATTGAGAGAATCATCAGGACTTTTTTCAAAAACCTCTACTCCGCAAAACTGGATGATATGAAGGTGATGGATAAATTCCTGGATGCGTACCATGTATCAAAGCTAAACTCAGAGCAGATTAATCTCCTAAATGTACCTATCACACTCACTAAGATTGAAAAAGTAATAAAGAAAAAAAAACCTCCCCAAAAAGAAGAGTCCAGGACCAGATGGCTTCTCAGCTGAATTCTATCAAACCTTCATGGAAGAACTCAAACCAATCTTCCTCAAACTGTGCCACACAATTGGAGAACAGGGAAAGCTACCGAACTCCTTTTATGAAGCTAGTATCACGCTAATTCCAAAACCAGGCATAGATGTCACAAGAATAGAAAACTACCGGCCTATTTCCCTGATGAACTTAGATGCAAAGATCCTGAACAAAATCCTCACAAACTGAATCCAACAACACATCCAAAGTTGACCAAGCGGGATTCATCCCATCAACATACGGAAATCTGTCAATGTAATACACCACATAAACAAGGTTAAACACAAAAACCACATGATCATTTTGATAGATGCAGAAAAGGCCTTTGACAAGATACAACATCACTTCATGATCAAAACATTGGAGAGAATTGGCATGGGTGGTTCATATCTTAACATAATAAAGGCAAGGTACAAAGTTCCTAAGGCCCAAATAATACTTAATGGAGAGAGACTGGAGGAATTCCCATTAAGGTCAGGAACAAGAGAGGATTGTCCACTCACGCCTCTGCTCTTCAATATAGTACTGGATGTCCTAGCTCAAGCAATAAGACAGGAGAAGGAAACAAAAGGGATACAATTTGGAAAGGAAGAAGTTAAGCTAGCTCTATTCACTGAGGACATGATTGTATATGTAAGAGACCTGAGAGACTCCATCCCAAAACTCCTGAAGGTGATTAACTCCTATAGCAAAGTAGCAGGATACAAAATAAATGCACAAAAATCAGTAGCCTTCCTTCATGCAAATGACAAAGATACAGAGAAAGAAATAAGGTACATGGTCCCATTTTCAATAGCAACAAAAAAAATAAAATACCGTGGAATAACATTAACTAAGGAAGTGAAAGATCTGTACAACAAAAACATAAAAACACTCAAGAAAGAAGTTGAGGAGGGCCATGCTCCTGGATAGGCAGACTTAACATTGTGAAGATGGCAATCCTACCAAAGGCAATATACAGATTTGATGCAATTCCAATTAAAATCCCAACAGTGTTTTTCACAGAGATAGAAAAACATGATCTAAAATTTCATATGGAAAGGCAGAAGGCCTCAGATATCCAACATATCCTCAGCAAAAGAAATACCTCTGGAGACATCACCATACCTGATCTAAAGCTATATTACAAAGCTATAGTAATAAAAACAGCATGGTACTGGCATAAAAACAGGAGTATAGGCCAATGGATAGACTCAAGGACCCGGATTTTGGTTCAAGCAAGTATAGCTCGTGGACTAGACAATAGGATGGGTGCAGAGGGAGGGGAGGGCTACGGAAGGAATGGGAAACACAAATCTAGACCCAAATGGCAATGGTACTATAAAATTCTACATTCTAAAAGGCACACCAAATGGCTGAACCCTCACCAGGCCCTTAGAGGGAACACCTGAGCCACTAGACACTGGAGAGGGTATGATGAAGACTGACTTTAATCTTCTACAGCTTCTCTCTCTCTCTCTCTCTCTCTCTCTCTCTCTCTCTTCTGTCTAACTCTTTTATATTAGTTATCTTTTTCTTCCTTTTCTTAGTGGGCACTGACCCGTAACTCCCAGTACCAGCATGTGGCTATCATCCACAATGAGCTTTTGATCAGAGTGACCTACAAGGTTTCCTAAAAGAAAGACATATTTCTGTCAGAGTACTTGATGACCCACCAAAAGTTAGTGAAGACACCTTTTGTGGTTGACACGTAAAATGGAATGGCATGGGTGGAAGCTGGAAGAGAGTCAGTCCCCAGACACTCAGTGCGTCTAGTGCCAGAAGGTGCTACATGGGCAACTGCAGGAAGATAACCAATATCTGTCCAAGCAACTCATGGTCTAACCTACTTAGCAGCAAATAACCTGTCGTGATGCTCACACAAGTGCAATAGTGGCGCACAGCCATAGTGGGAAACCATCAGCTAACTGATCCCCTCAGTGGAGCAGGGACCCATAGATGGAGCTGGGAAACAAGTCAGAACTATATCCAAACATAATCCCGCTCTCCATTATCAAGCTACCCCAATCATGGGCTACAAGAGGGCCTACACCTATTAAATCCTCTATAAAAAAGTAAGTGTTATCTCATCTGTCTGGTGCTAACTTACTCTCCATTAGGGAATCTGCTTCTCTTTTTCAGATAGATGTAGATCCTAAGGAGAGAGCCACCCATCAGGCCCTGGCTGAAACTAAGAACAATTGGCGAAACAAGCAAGGGTGCTGTTTGCTTGGTGAACTGGGTACCAGCACAAGGGTGAAGGTGATCAACACAGAAAACAATCAGCTACTACCAAATCAGAGATCCAGTGACCCAGAGGCCCCTAAAACCTCATCACTGAAGCAGACCCAAAATGAACCCAACATGGCTCAGGGAAATTTTGTGGAAGAGGAGTCAGAAAGAATGTCAGAGCCACATGCTGGGTCATTATATGCAGAGACACTTATCCTACCCACAACTGTGGGCTAACACCAGAATTGATGACCCATATACCTCAACAAGAATGGGCCAAAGGGAGGGGTTAGGTCATGGATGAGCCTAATAATGGGACCAAATTGACTGTATTCACTCAGTATAAAACTAATAAATAAATAAATAAATAAAACATTATATGTACATGCATATGTTAATTACTACCTACAAAACTCTTAGAGTTTGTTTGGGCTTGAATAAATGTTTGATGGTCACGGTTAACATTCTCAGAAGTCCGGAGTTATATTTATTACAGTGTTCTCAAAATCAGCAGTAGCCCATTACAGGATATTCATTGTACAAGACATCCCAAGAGCAACACATGAAATAGCCCCATATATTGGGTAGGACTCTGAGTTTCTGTTTACTGGAAATTTTTAAGCCTGCCATAGACTTTTATAGCACCATCTTATGTTAGCCATTATAGTCTATGCTCCATTTCTGCTCCCAAGTTCAGTTCCTGCTAACAAAATAGAAGATGAAACCTCTTTTTGGGGTCATTTGATCAAGACTTAAAGTGTTCTCAAATGCTTCTCCACATGGAAGCTTTTTCAGTGTTGACAGTGTTGTTTCTTTGAAGTTCATAGCCCCGACAAGGGAAATCCATGAGAAAAACTTTCAGGAGTTGATAAGGGGACATAACCACAATTTAAAGTGAACTATAATTTGTTTTATTCTGTAAAAGAAACTGTGATGATAGAAAGTTAATGCCTATAATATTTGTGATGCAGACTTAAGTAAATTCAATATTGCAGGAGTCTTCAGTGCTTGTTGTTCAGTGAAAGGAAGCCATGTGCATCCTGTATGTTTCCAACCATACTGGGTCCTGGGAAAGGCCAGGATATGGAGGCAGTAAAGAGTAGAGATCGCCAGGGGTTGCAGAGTATGTGGTAAGGAGGAATGGAAAGATGAGGCAGAGGGATTGTCATGCTAGTGAAAAGATTTTATTTGATACTATAATGGTGGATATGTGGAACTATATACACTGGGAAAAACCTAAAGAACTATGTGGAATTTTCACATGAGCATAGTAGATAAAACTCCAGAATAGACTGAAGGAGCATAAAGATTGAATCAGAGAGACCAATTCGGACTTTCTTGTAATAACTCAGACAACAGAAGGTAAAAGCAACAGGATTTGGAAGTAGGTCAAATGTGGGTTAAGAAAAAAAGAAGTGTCAAGGTTGACAACAGAATTTTTGCTCTCAGTAACTGAAAGGATGAGCTGCTGTTCACCAGAGGAGAAGCCTGCAGAGGAGAGACAGGACAGAAACAGCAGGAGTTTTGCCAGGACTATGACAGGCTTAGGCTGCCAAGTAGACATCAGAGTAGCAGTGTGAGGAAACAACTCCAAGCCTCATTACAACTCTAAGCTCCTCATCACAAAATTTACCAAGTTGTACAGAGCTGATTCCAGGTCATGTTGGGACAGAGGTAGCAGCTTAGAGAAGATTTCTCCTAACATCCGGTATAGCAATTTACAGCTGTGTCTTGGAAATAATAAATTAGTATACCCAGCTAAGATAGCTTCAAATAATGATGTATTTTTAATACAGTATGTATTAGAGGAAAAGAAGTGGTAGAAGGAATATGTTTTTAAAAGATAATTTATTAGATTAGTTTACAAGATACTGGCTGAGCAGTTCAACAGTAGCTGTATGCAGACTGGAAAGTCAGAGAACCCAGCAGTTGCTTGGTGAGTCCATGAGGCTGGATTCATTTCCAGTGTACTCAAAGGTTGGTAAAACTAACCAACAAGTAGCATGGGCAGCAGAGCAAACCAAACAGGGCGCTGGCATGTTCCTGGAGCTTCCCTATATATAGTCCCTTACCAGAGAGACTGGCTACCTTGGAGAAAGAACTTCGTCACTCAGCTAATCCTACCCAAAAGCACCCTCAACAGACCCACCCAAGAAGTGCACCTCTCACTCCATTCCTAATCTGATCAAACTGACAACAGAATTTGACCCTCACACAATAAAAAGAATATAACTTAATACTACTCTAATATTTGTCTTATTCGCTTTAGTACAAAAATAAGTCATTTTAACAGTATAAACTCTTCCTTTAACTATTATTATATGTCCAT
Source organism: Dipus sagitta (assembly GCA_036346955.1). Lineage (NCBI taxonomy): Eukaryota > Metazoa > Chordata > Mammalia > Rodentia > Dipodidae > Dipus > Dipus sagitta. The sequence continues at coordinate 58,828,384 of CM070773.1, forward strand.
TAAAACATGTAACGTCTGCTGAATTAGAAAAATTTTTCACAAGGTGGTCATTGTGGCACTGCTGTAATCCTAGCACTAGGAGGGCCAAGGCAGGGGGACTGGTGCAAGTTCAAGGTCAGTCCGAGCTACACAGTGAGTGCCAGGCCAATCATGACTATACAGTGACATATCCTGTGTTTTTTAACAACATACAATAGGGAACTAGGGAGATAATCCAGTCGGAAAAGTGCTTGACACACAAGCATGAGGACCTGAGATCAGATCCCCAGCACCCATGTAAACACCTGTAATCTAAGCCTTGAGGAAGTGCAGAAAAGAGCATCCCTGGGACTTGTAGGCTAGCAAGTCTAGCAGAATTGTTGAGCTCCAGGGTAGTGAGAAACCCTGTCTGGAAAATAAGATGGAGAATGATACAGAAACTTATCGAACTTCAATCTCTGGCCTCCACAAGCATGATACATGTGCACACACACACACACACACACACACACACACACACCTATATACACATGCACCAACACACATGGGAACACATACACATGCCAAAGAGAAAAGAGGAAAAAAAAATCTCAGAGTGATAGCTGACTCTAAACATTTTTTTATTTGGTAACTTGGAAGTAAACCTCACTGATTTTTCATTTTATATTTCATTTTATCTGATTCAGTGAATAATTCCAACTTGGTGCTCAACATAATTTTTCCAGGCTGATTTAGTATGGTCCTGCTGCTCTATTCATGCTCACAGGCACACGTGCAAAAGCTTGCACCTCAAACTAAAGAAACACAGATTTATTCTGATAATTGCTTGAAGTGACATTTTATCCTCTGATTATTTTCTCTTGCTCTGAAGACATCTTTTACATTTTAAGAATAATAGCAACCAACGGAAGTGGTGCACACCTGTATTCCTACCAAGTAGCAGAAATAGGAGAATTGCCACAAGTTTAAGGCCTACCTGGTCTAAATCCAACATGAATTCCAGGCTTGTGTGAGGCTTCCTAATAGAGTTTGTTTCAGTGAGTTTTTAAACAATAGCTTGTGAAGGATACATTCTTTTTTAATATATTATTTTATTTATTTATTTACTTGACAGAGAGAGAAAGAGGTAAAGAGAATGGTCATGCCAGGACCTCCAGCCACTGCAAATGAACTACACATGCATGCACCACCTTGTGCATCTGGCTTCCATGGGGCCTGGGGAATCAAACCTGGATTTTTAGACTTTGCAGGCAAGTGTCTTATCTGCTGAGCCATCTCCCCAGCCCTATGAAAGATACTTTGTAATTCATGACATTTAACCTTCTGAACTGATACATTAATCTTACTTGTAGCATTGTAGGCAGTTTTGTATTTTCATGAGAGTTCCTTCTTTCATTACCTTTTTGCTAAATAATCAATTTATTGTAATTTATCCATCTAGTATTATTTTAAAGAGAGTGAATTGGCATGCCAGGGCCTCAACCACTGAAATTGAACTGCAGATACTTGTGCCACCTGGTGGACATGTGCAACCTTGCACTTACCTCACCTTTGTGTACAAGGACTACTGTGGAGGGCTCTCTGCTTGGGAAGAAAGTTTTCCCCAAGCTACTCAACCCAGCTGGAGAAGCAAAATTAGAAAATCCAGAGACTGATGTCACTGGTAATAGATGTTGGATATGAACTGCAGATGTTTGATGTTTACCTGGTGGCTATTGATTTTCCATTGGTGTACTCTCTCCTTGTTATGTCTTATTGCAATGGAAATGTTTACTCTGTGCCATTATGTGTTGGATGTAACTTATTTTTATTTTACAGTTCTTAAAATTAAGAGACAGTCTCAAATCTCAGATAAGACATAGGACTTTGAAACAATGTTAAAATTGGTAAAACTTATGGAGACCTTTCAAGTTGGACTAACGGAAGGTCACAGTGTGACATGGTCATGAGTCTCTTGTGGCAAGGGATGGAATGTTGTAGCTGGAACATATGGCCCTGTAAACTCAGGCTTTAATTCTGAGTCTCCAGTGGGCAGATATCTACTAGGGAAGAGGTGTCATGAGGGTGGATACTGAAGTCCAGCCCTAAGGTGTGTTTGGAGGCAAATCTGAGTCTAGCCTAAGGTATGTGGGGAGAAGTTTGAACTCTGGCTGTTGGTGCTTGGTGGTAGTGCTGGCTGTTGGGGATGTTTCTGCTTTTATCTGTGAAAGAGAGCCATGTATTCCCCTGGACTCTGCAAGCCTGAAATTAATCCCTTCCTCCCATAAATTTCTTCTTATTGGATGTTTGTCCCAGCAGCATGAAGTTGACTACAACACCATAAATCCAAATGCACGAAGTGGTGCATGCATCTGGAGTTCATTTGCAATGACTGAAGACCCTGAAGTGCCCATATTCATTCATTCATTCAGTCAGTCAGTCAGTCAGTCAGTCTCTCTCTCTCTCTGTGTCAAATAAATATATTTTTTAAAAAGAATCACAGCAACACCATTCCTATCTTCAAGCTAACTCCGAGACCTTCAAAAACCCACCAATCCTCTCTGCAAGTGTAATTGTTTACCCAGAAAAAAATGAGAAGTGTTGGGCTGGAGAAATGGCTTAGTGGTTAAGCTCTTGCCTGTGAAGCCTAAGAACCCCAGTTCGAGGCTCGATTCCCCAGGACCCATGTTAGCCAGATGCACAAGGGGGTGCATGTGTCTGGAGTTCATTCACAATGGCTGAAGGTCCTGGCACGCCCATTCTCTCTCTCTCTCTCTCTCTCTATCTGCCTCTTTCTCTGTCACTCTCAAATAAATAAATAAAAATAGACAAAGAAAAAAAAGGTCTTCCTTTAAAAAAAATGAGAAGCGTACATTAGAATGGTGGCTCATTACATTTTTATAAGACATGGATCTTTTGAGAAACCTATAAGGACAATGGATCTTCTCTACCAAAGAATCCCATGCAAAGCCATGAAAAGTAGTAAGTTTAAAAGTTTCATAAGGTCATGAAAGTACTTTACTGTATAATGATTACATGATATTAAAACACCTGTGAAACAATTTCTGACTTTTAATGGTAATAAGATAATTCACTCAAAATAATCTATACATGTTTAATATAAAGAAAACACAGTTTCCAAACTGAAATGAAAACAATTTCTAGATATCTGAACTACTAAAGTTCAAGGTTTTTTTAAGTTCTTCAGACTCATTTACTTCAGGTAGGGATGGAGTTGCTTCAGTGTAGCTTTTCTTGACAAGCCAACCCTGATGGGTCTGCTACATGTCTTGAGAGGTTGTACTCTGGAAATACCATGTGAAAAATGGCTGCCTGAAATCAGAGGACAATAAAAGCTACATGAAGGAGCAAAGTCCACCAATATGCTACAAATATTTACTTCTAATCATAAAACTAACAACATTTGCTGGGCATTTAATGAGCAGTTTAAATGAATGCACTGGAACCTTAAATGCATTATTGTATTTAATCCTATAATCAGTTTTAGAACATGAAATCTAGGCACAGGAGAGTGGTTTGTCAAATATACAATAATAATTTAATAAAAGCAGCATTGTGATCAGGTGGTCTGACTGGAGAACAGGAAAAAACAAAACTAAAGATTTAAAGCCAATGTGGTATTGTGTTTTGAACACATTTTTCAATTCTACCATATTGTTAATTGTTGTAGGTTTCTTTTCTATGTGGGTTTCTAATAGAAATTACTGTTTAAACTTTAACTCAGGTGTATTTCATTTGCAGTACAATTCCTTTCTTTCAGGGAAGAAGAAACTACCTGTTCACTTTTGATTCCCCAAGGATGCCATTTAAGGCTAATTTATAATAAGAAAAAAAGGAAAGGGCTATGTCTGAGGCAAGAATGAAGATATTGCACAGAGCATCCTACCAATGATGAGAAGCTAGAAAATATTTGAAAAACAATATGCCACTGAAGATATTTGGTAATTATATTTTTACCTATAATCTAATTCTGATATAATTCTGTTTTATAAATTTTTGCATATAGCTTTATCTAGTTTCTTAATTGCAATCCTCTTACTGCCCACACTCATTTTTACCAAAAGTTAATATGAATATTAGACATATTATGTTTTGTGCTGATATTGGAAGCCTCTTGAGAAATGATTATAGACAGTTGTTTGATTTTTATAATTTTTTCTTTGATAGTAAGTAAAAATATAATTATCATAGTCAAAACCTATGCCACATACTTAAATAACAGTAAACTATTTAAATGTTTGGAATAAAATATTTATATAAAGAGGCTCATCAAAGCAAAAAGTGAAAAGTAAAAAGCATAATTGAGAGTGACATCCCAAAAATGAAATTCAACTTGGAAATTCTTTTTTGTGTGTTTGGCTAATTAATGTTGCATGTTATATATTCCACATTGACAACACCTCATATCACAATTGTCATACCTCAATGCAGTTATTTAAGCAAAGTTATGCAAGGTGCATTTTCTAAGGTGCATTTTGTAAGGCATATTATTTTGTTATAATTTAATGTTTAGCCAGTTTATTTTAATGGAATTATACCAGCAAATTATCAGTATTTACTAAAGTAAAAAATTTTGTATTTATTTTCTATCAACCAATGTACATTTTGTCATGCTAGAGATATAAAAATATGGAAACTGCCAGGTGTGGTGGTATGTGCCTTTAATCCCAGCACTTGGGAGGCAAAGGTAGGAGGATCACCATGAGTTTGAGGCCACCCTGAGACTACATAGTGAATTCTAGGTCAGCCTGAGCTAGAGTGAGACCCTACCTTGAAAAACAAAAAAAAAATTTAAATACAAAATAAAATAGGCAAGAACATATATTATAACCATATTCAAAGATACTATAGAAAGCAACCAAGGATCTTACCTCCCTTCATTAAACAATTATATTTTTCTTCCTTGCACTCATCAGTGCAAAAAGCAGGTCTTTTAGGTAGTTTCTTAAAATCTGAAAATAAAATTTGAAGCATTAAAGCAAAAACTAATTTTATATACAAATGTTAACACTATTAATTTATTATGTTTTCACAAACACTTCCTTTAATTGTTTGCTACTATTTAAATGAATGAAGTAGGACTCCCCAGAGTGCCTTTTAAAACTTAACCACCTGTTTCCTTCAACTTCAGTGATTTATTAGCATTTGAATAGAATTTGTGGGAAAATAGTGTATATTAACAAAGAAGCACTCTTCTATGTTTTTTAAAATAAAATTATATATTTGTCCTGATTTTTTAAAGCAGTTACATTTTATCTTAAGAAAAACTTTTTTAAATGAATTGCATACCTTCCTTGGAAGTAGCATACAGTAATTCCTCCTCTGGTCCTGCTGGATAACAGTACTCATTGGTAACTTCCTGTTCTCCATTATTGGATACTGCTTTCCACTTAAACAAGCTTTGATGCTTTTTATGCATATTAGAACCTGCTTTCATGTCATAAGACAAAGAAGATATATATTTTTTGTTAGTTTCAGCCACTTTCAGATCTTTTTGGCTTTCTACTTTTGCCTTTTCACTATCATTACTTGCTCCCAAGTAATTTTCTTTCCTGTTGTATATTGCCACACTACTTAGCATTTCATTTTCCTTACTAATTTCATGAAACATACGGAGCTCTTCAAGTACTAAATCAAACTTACTCTTCATCTGGAAATCTTTTGCTATTGTCAAAGCTTCTGTTGATAAACATTCAGCAGTTAAGTCTTGAAAATGTTCATTGTTCTCTTCACTTGAATCACTTTCAAATTGACAATTACCATATAATGTAGAGTCATTCTTTGGATAAAAATACTTTGAATTAGCTAATTCACACTCTTGCAAAATACTCTCATACTCATTTCTGTCAGCTCCATTATTTTGATTAGCAGGTTGAGTTTCTTCCACACTGGCTTTCTTACTCAGTAATGAAACTGACTGAACAGAATGCGTGCCATCCATTAAAGGAAAACTATCTTTCTCTTCTTTTTCCATCTTGTTATCCTTATGAAGTTGACAACTATTTGTTAAACCTTGTGCTTTGGCTTTTACAACTTTCTCCCAAATAAAGTCATATGTTTTCTCTTCTATTTCACTCAAGTGAAATAAGTTCTCACAACTTGACTCCTGAGTTACTGTCACGGCTTTCATTTGTTCATGTGCTGTATTTTGGCTTGAAGACATCACCCATTTCTTAACACTGAAGACATCTTCAAACATGAACTTAAAATTGAAGTGACTGGTCTTATGCTTTTGTTTTCTTTTGGTACATGAATCATGATCAGTCATGTTTATTTCATTAATATGCCTATGACTGTTCTGTGTAAACTCAGGACCAGACTTTACATGTGTATTAACAGTATTAAAACTATAGGGAGACCAATTTTCCACATCCACAAATGGTTCAGGATGACTTGAATTCTCACAACTAGATTCTCTTGTCAAAGTAATTTCTTCTATATTATCAAAATCCATTAAAATAGGAAAAAAATCATATGTTTCAAAAATTGGAAAACTTTTATTTTTAGTTGTTACACTGAAGGAATTGATGTTTTGTTTCTTAGACTTGTCAAGTGCTTGTCCAGTATTTAATAGCTTTCTCTTCCTTGAGTTAGGTTTTAGATTATCTTCAAATAGTCTTGAAAAAGTTAAAATACTTTTTAGACATACAGTATGACCTTCCATTAAAATATTTTCTAGATAATTTTGGACTATCCATTTGAAAATGGAACTCTCTTGTAATTCACAGTCATTTTCAGTTCTTATAAAACAGCTGAAGTTCTTGAGCACAAAAATTATATAAGCTTTCACAACTGTATGTAAATATTCTAACACACTAGTTTGTAAATATTCGCCACTATTTATATTGACATCCATATTCCTGGTTATTAAATTTTGAACACCAATTTGCTTTTCACGTTTTAACTTCTTAAACCAGGCTAAAATACTGCTATCTTTTTTATTTCCTAAAATACTTTTAAGGAAATAATAAATTTCTGTAATAAGACCTTGAAAATGTTTTCTTAAATGAAAGTATCTCAACTGCAGCATATTGTCATTTTCTCCCTTATCATTTAACTGAACTATTATTAAATTTTGGAGGTTACTCAAAGTTCCTATCATCTGAAGTTTTGAGTGCTGTTTATGCATACTTATGCTTGTTCTTTGATAATCTTCCTTGTTTAAATGGTCTCCTCCTAGTAGTTGTACCAAATTCAAATTTTCTGTGAGGTTTTTCATATTTTCACAATTAGTCTTAAAATTTTCCATAATCCAACAATCTTTCCTCTTTCTTTGCAAGATTGGTTGGACGTTATTGTCCCAGTTTTGACATTTTTCCAACCAAGTAGGTATGTAACTGTATGAGCTCATTTCTGCCTCTTCCCAGTTGTCATTTTCTATGGTTATAATGAAATTCTTTTTAAAGTCTCTGACATTATACTTGATACCACTGTGGTGATAGTAGTTTATACTGATCAAGCCTCTTTTTGCCTCAAAAGTATTTTGGTTGCTGAGTGGCTGATTACTTTCATAATAGTCAGAAAAATCATTTTCTACAACTACAATTTTTTTATCATCCTGTAACTTTCGCTTCTTAGCATCAGGTCTATTTTGGGACCAGTAAATGTTTGTGAAATCCCTAACATATGCCACAAATTTGTCATTCCTTTTCTTTGCTATTTCCTTTAAATAGACAAAGGACACGTTGCTATTTAAATCTGTTGGAAAGTGAGGGATGGTTATTGTGATGCTATCTCTAAAATAGCTGGGTTTGGCAGTTTCCAAGCTCCGCGGGTTTTCAAACTTTGACATTTTTAGCACAGACGGTGAAACGCTCTTTTCCTTCTCACTTGACGGCATAACACGGTCGGCTTTGCTAGTGCCCTTGACCCCGTGAAGGCTGCCTTCCTCTCTTCACAGAAGTCCGCCTCTGGCGACCGCTGACCGACGACGCTGCGGCCTTCCCCCGGGCGGACGCGGGCGACGGAGGTGCGGGGCCAGCAGAGAGCGGCCCCGAGGGACACGGCCAGGGACTGTCCGTCGAGCACTCGCCATTCTCCAGAACGTTCCGGAGCCCAGGAGCAGCCTGCCCGTTCAGGGGACCGAGGCTGCCCGCAGCTACGCGTCTGGCCTCGGGGAGGAGCGCTGGGGTCGGCCCTGGCTGGGCTGCCCGCGCTCGGGGCTGGGAGCTGAGGGAGCGCCGCGTCCTCCAGGACAAGGGACGGCGCGCCGGGAACCAGCGTGTCTACCTGAGGCGGCCGTCGCCCCGCCGCGCCCACGCCGCCGAGCTCGTGCAGGCGAGGCCGCTTGCTCCCCGGCGGCGGTGAGTCTGCGTGGGCGGGAGACGCTCCTGACCGACGACAACCTGCGGGGGCCGCGGACTGCGGCGAGGGGAGCCTCACAGCCATGGTCGCCCACAAGCGGATCTGTCCGAGGTCCTGGGCGAGCTCCAAGCCTTTTAAAGGGTGCGTGAGTGCTCGGCCCCGCCCCCGGGCCGCCAGGCCCCGCCCCTCAGGACTAGGCCTGTCAGGCTCGCCCCGCCCCGACACGCCCCGACACGCCCGAAGCCCCGCCCCACCTGGCCTGTGCCTGGCCGTTAGCGTCTATTTTTGGAGCCTTTTCCCACGTCCACAACTGTGTGCGTGTTCTAACGGTCTCGCGCCCTCTGTGCCGCAGAATGCGAGGGAAAGGTGAGAACGTGTCGCCCGTCGAAACTGCTGTTTTCAACATTCTAAACTTCTGCGTCCCTGGGGAGGGTTTCTCCTCAGGTAACCTCATGTGCCTGTATCACCAGACCTGACCGCTTGGCGACTGCAAAGAAGTTTTAAAATCGTCCCGGGGTCCACTGAGATCTCACCCCACTTAAAAAACAAAACAGTACGTTGCGGAGAAGGCACTTGTAACTAAAGAGCTGGAGATTTGAGGGAAAAGTGTGTGGAAGTTAGTATCTGGAAGCTATGTGTTCTCCACTAACATTGAAAATAAATTTTCTACCTACTGTAGGGTTTTCTTCCCAAATATTGTACATACAATTACTTAGAAATATTTTGTTTGAACCTCTCCATTTTGTATAAGTGTAAATAATCCAGTCATGGTTCATACTTAAGAATGGATTTTTAAATACTTTTTCGTTTGTTCTTTGCTTTGAGAATCATTCATGACTTACACTCACTGTGAATTTCTGTAAAGAAGAAAATCATCTTTAGAATGTATATTTTATATACATTTATTAAGAAACATGTAGTCACCATATATACTCAAGTTGAATTCTGAAATCAGGATGCCTAATGAATATCATTGCGCTCATAAAATTTTAGGAAAATAAAACATACTTTGAAACAACCTTCAAGAGGATAGAGACTTTTAAATCACTCAAAAATAATCTTCTTAGAGGTTGTTTAAAGGTGTGTTTTATTTTCTTAAATTGTAATGAGCACGACAATAACATTCAATAGGCATCCTCATTTCAGAACTCACTGTGCCTTATGACTAGTACTAGTTTCAGTAATAAGATATTCATCAACCTCTTATCTTAAATATATATTATGATTACAGTTCCAGGCATTTGACATTACTTTAATATATAAATTCCTTCAGAGAAATGTTCACTTAACTTGTAGAAAGCCTTTTAGCCTAAGCACTTAACACTATAAGAACATGACAGTGGTTTAGATTATATACATCCCAGTGAGTTTTCAAAGTGCTATTTGTACATCGTATGTCTCATTGCCTTTCTATCCCAGGTTTTCCACAAATACACATTCTGTTCTAATACAATCTCTTCTATGCTTGTGATCAGCCCATAGGGTCTGGCTTACATAGCTAAGGAAGATATAATGGGTGCACTGTCCTGATATCAGAAGCAGTGATTTTTATGTAGATACCATAGCTTGATGATTTCTAAGTTGATATGTAACTTGGTGTGTATTTCTTCATCTTTTTTGTTTGCCCAAGAATGCTTTTTTGTAAACGTTCTTTCACACCACCATTTAACTACATGTTGTTTAAAGACTAGAGTACAAATAAAATATAAATGTGCTAAGACATGATTCAGAAATTGAAAACTATATCCAAGGCACTACTGGGTGTGCAGAAATGTATAATATTTTTGGCTCACTATTTCCACCCTGCAGAAGTATAAAACAATCAAGAATCCCCCATCCCCCCCCCAAAAAAGGATGTCTTTTTTTGTTTTATCTATTTAAACATTACATTGATGGCCACAGCCACTTCAAATTGTGCCTTTTGAAGCTTCTACTTGCATAGTTTTCCATTAATTGTTTAGGTTCTACCTTGAAAATGACTGGCTTTATTTAGAAATACAAAAACTTGCATCTTCAACTCATCCCATTCAACATATAAATGAGTCTTGTTCAATTTTCACTCACACTTCAAAGTTCATTTCAAATGTCACACTTCTCTGTGTCACTTTACCTGCCAGTCCTTTGAAAGCACTTGCCTCCTTTAATAATAGTAAACAGACATAAGGACAGCACCTGTCTAACTCATCTTATGTTGGCATCTTATTACAGCTTAGACCTGAAAAAGTAAAAGAACGACTGAGTTTATGAAATAAACTCCATAGTGAAGCTTTGCCACCAGTGCCTATTAGAGAGTTCATTCCATGTTGGGATGCCTAGTGTCAGTGCTCCCGATGTGGTATGCCAAACCCTCATAATGAAGTCCTCCTACCTTACCTTATTCTGCTTTGTCTTTTAACCATACACCAGAATGTTTATTTTCTTATCTTTAATTCCATGCACCTTTTCCTGGTAAATTCCTGTTGTGCCCTAAATAATCCCACCCAAAGTCACCTGAACTGTTCAAGCATCTCCACCTATTTCCTGTTGTACTAAGCCCCTCTGCAAGGGTAACCTGCATCCTCAGTAGTGTTACTATAGCACTTTATTTTCTAACTGGACAACTTCACACCTTGTTGATCATATATATGCCCTCTACACTATGTGAATCAAAATAAAGATTGATTCTTCTTTTATTTGAGAGAGAGAAGAATGAGAGAGAGAGAGAGAGAGGGAGAAAATTGGCACACCAGGACCTCAGCCACTATAATCAAACACCAGATGCTTGCACCATGTAATGGGAATATGCAACTTTGTGCATATGACTAATGTGGGATCTGAAGAGTAGAACATGGGTCCTTACACTTTGCAGGCAAGTGCCTTAACTGCTAAGCCATCTCTCCAGCCCAAGATTGATTCATTTTATATAGCCTCTGGGCCTCCATCAAGTCACTCAATGAGAACATAAAATGGCACTCCTGTCAATATGCCTTCTAATCCAAATGGATTTTGTGATGCCTTAAAAGCACTTTATATTCTCCCTTTTATTTTACTTTGGTTTTCTTTTTCAAGGCAGATATTTGCTTTTAGTGATGATATAAAAACACAATTAACATGAAAACTATGCTGAGCCATTAAAAGTCACAAATTATCTTTAAATATTAGTGGCCTGGAGGCATGGGAAATTAGCTCAAATGTGTTTGCAAAGCCTGCTGGCCTAGGGTCAATTCCATGCATAAAGCCCACATAAATAGCATTTGTTTGTAGCAGCAAGAGCCCCTGGCATGTCCATTCACATACACACATACATGAAAATAATTAATAATTTAAATATGTACTAGCATCATTTAAATTTCATACTTAGACCATAAATGTGACAGGTAAATTTTTTCTTTTGTACTTATTTTTTATGTGTGTGTGTGTGTGTGTGTGTGTGTGCATGTTCATATTTGTACAGGAGCACAAGTGTGTGTGAGTGTACTGCACATTTGTGCTAATGCATGTTGAGGTATCTTCCTGTATTGCTCTCCACCTTGTTTTTTGAGATAGGGTCTCTCACTGATCCTAGAGTTCACTGACTCATCCAGACTTGCTACCTAGTTTCTGTCTGTGCAGTGCTAAGATTACAGACATATGCCATCACTCCAGCATTTTACTGTGGCAGGGATTTGAACTCAGGTCCTCATGCTGACCTTGTAAGTTCTTTACCCACTGAGCCAGCTCCCCAGATCCCTTGTACTACTTTTACTAAATCATTCAAGTGGCCAACAAATATGCTAAACCTAAAACTTTGCTTCAGACTGAAAGGCTAAAATATATTTAAAACACAATAAAAAATATTTCAGTTAACAAAAAGGTTAGAAAGGGAAATACTACTAAAAACATTTAAAATACATATGGCTCTTAATAACACAAGTAGCTCTTTTATATAAGTCAATGAAAAGCACTGATAGGAAATAAAATTAAAAATCTTCACATGCAATTGGCCTTTCAGGAAAGCAATAATAGTAATTTATAAATATTTTTCTAAATGAAACAATGTATATGCAAATGATTTAAACCATAAACTACCTCCCCATGCTATTTTACTAGAGTCATTATTGTCTACCCAATTTCTTAAGTTAGAAATTCTTAGTGTTATTCTAACCTTTTCTCTTTTTTACTATAGTTCTCCAACATCCAAGCCCTCTTTATAAATTTATTAAATATTATTTATTCTATACCAAACATGGCCCTGGAAACAATCTTTTCATAATAGTTCATCTTTATTTCAAGATCTCATCATCCTTTTTGGAGAATCCTGTAACAAAATAATCTTAATTTTACTAATTTCTCCTCAAGTGTTCAACATTAATACAAGAATTTTCTTCTTAATAATATTTGAATCATTTTGTTATTTCCTTAGTATAGAATTTCTTTGGAATCTTTGATGATTACAGACTAAAATGCAATTCTAACTTGGCATATATAAGGTTTCTCCATGATTGGGCTCCAACTTGAATTTTTATCTTCCATGTCTCCTCATACAGTACACTCGCTTCCCTGCAGTACTCCATCCCTTCCGTATATAAGGTCATTCCTTGAAATATAAGGTATTCCTTGAACAGATAAGGGCTCTGCATAATTTCAATCTTGGGTGGAAGTGGATTGTTTGCTTAAAATAATGGCAGATTTTATTCAGCCTTCTACAATGATTCCAAAGTTTACAGTTGTCTTGTATCTTTAGACACCTATTGTTCTTGCTGATATCCATCTTTTTTTTACCTCTAAATCTTACCCAGCTAACTCTTACCTAATTAGTTATAGTTTCTACATGCTTAGCTAGTTAAAAATAACCTTTTCCTGAGCCCAAGGTATTGAAAAGCCAAGTAAGAACATTTAGCTATTAATAGATTACAGTATCAGTTTAAAACTGTCACTGAAATAAAAGCAAACACAAATTTTATTAAAATTCTTGAAATTATGATTAATGTCCCTTTAAAAAATAATTGTGACCCTTTTTGATGAATTTATGTGCCTGGTGTTGGAGGCCTGCCTTGCCCATTCATATTCTCTGTCTTCCTCTCTCTCTCCTGCTCCTTCTCTCTCAAATAAATATAATAATAAATAAATGTTTGAAATGAAAGAATGTTCATCTCTTTTAAACATCAAATTTGTACTTACTTAGATAGCTTTCTCCTTTTGTACAGTTTTGTGAACTTTTTGCTGAGATTTGTCACTTTGTTTTGATTAGTTGTACAATAAGCATTTAGACCGACAATACAAGTTCATATAATAATCATTCACTTTGCATTTTAAGAAATTACATAAATTTACATGAAACAAAAATATATTTAACAGGAAAACTATACTGAACCTATTTTTGAGTCTTAAAATAACAAGGAATAGTAGCTAAGTGAGTAAAGTCTGGAATCAAACTGAGTTTGAGTCTATGGTTTACTTTTAATTTTTCTGGATATATAGTGTTATAAAATTAAGCCTTTTATTAATTCCTGTAAGTGGAAATTATAGACTCCCCACAAATGGTTGTGTGACTTAAAGGAAATAAACAATATAACACACTGAGAAGTTCTGGGCACCTAAGTCAGTGTTCATTAAAATGGGTTTCCTTTATGTCGTTTTCCATTTTGTCCACTGTGATAGTTATTCTCAAACTTGCAGCATGCAGAGATGGTTCAGGGAGAGTCAGATGAGTACACTGCCAGCATCTCTTCCCAACCAGGCATTTGAGTGACTTCTGTGGGCAGGTTAGAGTGGGCCCTGATGGAAGTATTGACATTACTCATATGAGCAAATGTTAGAGATCAGATAGTTTCTTTCTTTTCTTCTAGAAATTCAGTTGTTAAACAGTTGCCAGCACTGTTTAATTCCATCTTACAGAACTTCAGTTACATTTCTATATAAATCAAGTTTCACTTCAGGCTTCAGCTGTAGAAAGCCAAGCACTTTGTCATAGTCTATCTGGCTACTGTCAAAGGTCAGTGATCCAAATGACTATCTTTAATGTCAGGACATAGGTGAAAGTTTATTTAAAAAGAATAGCTCATCAGTTTGTTTGCATCTCATGTTGATGGATTTTAGTTTTCCCTGGTTTTAGTTGCCTTCTGTAAAAGAGAAAACAGATTCTCCAGTGGAGAGTGAGAGCTCCATAGGTTAAAGGGGTATAAGCATAGTTAATTAAGAGATATTTGGATGGGAGTAGCCTCTCTTTTAGCCAAAGACTAGTGGGAGCCTCTCACCGGAGTCCATGACCCTCATCTCCATAGAATACTGGCTTAGTTCCCAGTACCAGCCATGAGCTCCTTTCCATTGTGGGTCTCTTATCCAATCATAGCGGTATTGGTTACCTGCCTAGGCTGAGTACCACTATTGCACAGGTGTGTACATCTTGTATGCCTGGTTGATTTTGTATAGCAGAATTCCCTGCTCATTCACAACATTGGTGGTATATTCCCCCAGCAGCTCATGTATCATTTTCCAGCATTATAAGGGCTAGCCATCAGGGAGCTGGCTTCCTCCCAGATTCCAGAATGATCTCTCAGTACTCTTCTGTGTCTTTCAGCAGCTCATGGTATCTTCAGCAATAAGGTCTTGCCTTTTATCTCATGCTTCTCCTTGTTTGGGGGAATGCATAGGTCTCTTCAACCAACAATCTCATTGTGGGGTTTAACACATTTTTGGCACTAGGAGTTGTTACCCTCTCCTGGGCCCTTTTGACCAGACAATCTCCTCACCCTGCTATTGGGATTATATATTTTAGTCTGCTGTTCAAGAGAAAGGTTTCTATGGCACTAATTTATGTTGGCTTTAGTTTTGAGTATACCTTCCTTCACCTACCCTTTCCCCTATCCCCAAACCCTTCCCTCCCTATTATTTGTTCCTCAAGTTGCCTGTCAGGTATGCCTGCCACACAGGCTGTTACAGGTTAGTAACCATTTATGAGAGATACCTATGTGTGCTTGTCTTTCTCTGTGTGAGTTTTAGTATTTTTTTTCCTAAGTTCCTCCATTTTCGTACAAATTTCATTATTTCATTTGTTATTAGTGCTGTAATAAAAACTGTTTATGTTTTTATTATGTTTCCAACTGTTTATATGTACCACATCTTCATTAACCATTTAGCTGTTGATGGGCATCTGGGCTGAGTCCAGATCCTAGTAGCAGCTACAAACATGGCTGAAAAAAATGGATTTATGGCAAAGAGTAGAGTTTTAGGGTATATGCCCAGAAGTGGTATTACTGGATCAAATGGTAGTTCTATTTTCAGCTTTTTGAGGAGTCCCTATGCTGATTTTCATAGTGGTTGTACAGAAATCTGCTATAATACTTAAGAAATTTTACAATGGTTAGTTTTCTCTATATTGTCTCTTACAGTACATCATTAGCTCTTGGAGTGTTAGAATGGTCAATTTATCTACCTTTATATTTCCAGTATTTAGTATGATCCAGTATTTAGTATGAGACCTTCAATGCAATAAGTAACATTATTTGACTTGTTCAATTAAGTGTTCATACATGTGCATAATGTACTTTGATATTTCTCTCCTGTTACTTTCTCTTGTCACCTGTCCCCTACCCCTTCCATTGACTCCCTTTTCAAGTAGTTGACTCCATTTTCAACTAGTCCCCGTTCTATTTTTATGTCTTTGGCATTATTTTTTATTTTTTGCCCTCTTTCACCATCCAGAACAAAATGTTGATGATATCAATATTGTACAGGTCTTTTACAGGTAAACAGTTGCTATGAGGTCATAAATGCAATGGTTACTTCATTTCTGGAAGACAGTGTTCCATAGCATTTTCCTCTATTGTCTGACTTTCATTCTTTCTGCCCCTCTTTTGTAATGTTGCCCTGAGTCTTGAAGGGATTGATAGAGATGTTTCATTTAGTGCTGAGCATACAGCAGTCACTTATTCTCAGTACTTTGATAAGTTTTGTGTCTACTCAGTGGTCACACCCACCCCCCTA
This sequence comes from Dipus sagitta, assembly GCA_036346955.1. Lineage (NCBI taxonomy): Eukaryota > Metazoa > Chordata > Mammalia > Rodentia > Dipodidae > Dipus > Dipus sagitta. The sequence continues at coordinate 58,844,611 of CM070773.1, forward strand.
ACAAAGAACTTTTTCTGTCTAAAGGTAAAAGCAGCATTAATCTACAGGCATAAACATAAATGCTACAGGGCAATTGATAGGAACATGTCAGAGCAAACTTTTGCAAACGCATATCTATTCACCCTAGCTAGGACTCAGGTGACAGATGAAAGTAAAATTACACCAAAACCACTTTTGGTGAACTAATGAGTTTATTAGAGTTACTTACAGAGGAGGATGACAGGTTTTGCTTCCACGACAAATGGGTGGCATGACACACGGAAGCTGCATTTCTCAAGTGCACTGCACAATGTGCAGGCAGCTCAATTGAAGAGTCTTATCCCCAAGCAGTTGTTTCCCCTTTAGCATTAGAGAGAGGCCTTACAAATTTTTCCTAAACTTGTTGATTTCCTGAACTTCCATCTCACCCTTCCACCACCACCAAGGAGGGAATGTTTCAACTGATATATAACATTGGTCAAAGTCTGACCCTCAACAGTGTACAACTGCTATAAAGTTGGGGAGTGGTCTATGACCTTTTAAGTTTCAGTTCTCCCAGACTTGTTGACTTTTCAACTCCCTGATGGAAGCATAAGGAAGAATAATTTCAATTCAGAGGCCTTTGGAGAAACACTGACCTCTGAGATAGAACTCGAAGTCCCTGAAACATAAATAGAATAGAGTGACTGTATTCTTTCTTGTATAGCAAGGTGGCAAATTGTTCATACTGCTTTTAGAATAAAATGAGCACAAACAGAAATAATATCATTAGTGGTCTATTCTCTTAGATTCATAGACTTATTCCCTTCAATAACAGCAAAAGAGCATCAATCCATTTAAAATTAATTATAAAAGGCCTATTTTTAAATGTATGCTGGATTCCTAAAGACCAAAGAATAAATTTGAGCTTTTCTAAAACTGCCTTAATCAATCATATCAGAATTGTTCTCAGAGTGGTCATACCTCAAGTTTCAATTACTTATTTATCAAGAGTACAAGGATATATGAACATTTTAATGATATTTCCAGATAGCAAAATTTTTAGCCAAATTTAGCTTTTGTAGATTTAATCTTTGGGCTACATTTATTTTTGAATAACCCTGAAAGTTATCATGACATAATAAAATGTCGTCTGATAAAGCTACAATGTAGCTATAAAGCTAAATTAGCAGTTTAGTAAGTTAGCTAAATTAAGTAAATTAGTAAGCCTAGTCAACCAATCACACAGCATTGGCAACTCATGTAGCTTTGCTATTGTTATTAGTTTTATTTAACTTTATAAATAAACAATAATATGGCCATTTTAAAACAAAGCAATTTTATCCTAGAGAAATATTCCTATACCGGACATTCAGAAAGGTCTTAGGGAATGAATATCAACAATATTTTAAAGAAGCCATACAATTTAATTGCTATTTTATCTCATTTTCAACCAAATTACAATAGTGTTTTCAAGATCCTAATACTACTATAATTTACACAATAGGAACTCAGTATGGTCTAAAGTCAATAAATGTTTATAAAACACATATTCACTATAATTCTAACACTTTTCTTAAAAAAGAGTGTACTTTAAAAAATATGGATCAGGAAAGGTGTTAATTAATTTTAATTTCAAAATATTGATAATTGTATTACAATATTGTTGATTTCAAAAATCTATCAAAAATCCTAGTAAATCTTGTATTTTTTTCTTCTGGCATTTTCATACCTACATTGTTTTGTTTTTATTCATTCCCTTCCCCAATGGCATTACCCTATCCTCTCTACTTTTGCTTGGTCCCCTACCTCCCCAAATATTCCCCCCTTCTGCTTTCATGTCACATGAAGATCTTTCTTTTTTCCTCCCTACTAGTCCCCTAAGATTTCTTCTTCCCTCTCATACTTCTTTCTACTTTTAACACAAACACACTCACACACACTTAAATCTAGAAGCTGGATGAGAGAAAACTTGAAGTATTTGTTCTCTTGATAATTTTTCATGGTACCATAATTTCATTTTTATTTTCAAGTGGATAAAATTGCATTGTGTATATGTGCGACAGTTTCTTTATCCACTGATCTGTTGATCTGCTGGGATATATTAACCAGAATCTGTATTACTTTTAGTGTTTTTTCTATGGTCAATGTACCTGGTGTACACAGCTTCAACTTCACATTGTTGGGATGAACATCTAAACTAGACAGTTTATAGGAGGAAGGGTTTTATTTCAGCTTTGCAGATCCAGGAGGAAGTACCATATATGACAGAAGAAGCTGCTCCCATACAAGCAAGCAGAGAGAAAACTGCAGCAAACAAAACACCAGCACCAGCACACATACATCAAACAGCAGCAGCAGGGAGCCAGACAGAGCTCTAATCTCTCTGCATACCTTTGAGATGGAAATTAGATCTGCCTCCAAATACACCTTTGGGCTAGATCCCAGGATTCACTCCCCAGTGACACCTCCTCCAGCCAGGAGACAGTAGACCCAAGTTACAAGCTTTAATAAAACATTTGAGTCTATGGGTGACGTACATTCAAACTACCACAGTACCTAATCTGATTTTCATGAGCAATGTGGTAGCTTGAATGATGGCCAACATATTTAGGAGTTTATTAAAGATTGTAATTTAGATCTGCAGCCTACTGTATGGAGGAGGTGTCACTGTGGGCAGACTCTAGGGTCCAGCCCTAAGATCTGAATTCCAACCTAAGATATGCAAAGTACCTGAGTTCTGCCTGGGTTCCAGAAGTGTGCTTGCTTTTCTCTCTGTTTGGATCTGTGAAGGTGGGGTGGGGAGGGGGCAACTTCAGTTATTATAGGACTTCCTCAAGATCTGTAAACTTCAAATAAATTCCCTTCCTCCCATAACCTGTGCCTGGTTTGGAGGTTCATCCCAGCAACCTGAGGCTGTCTACTAGAAGAGACAATAGGAAAAGTCTCTAAAGAAATTATTTTAAATGAGCTCAAAACTCAAATCATGAATTTAATTCAGTTTTCAATTGGAAGCAACTGGCTTCATGTCATCTTATATAAATATTAATATTGTTAACTTACTATTCATTATAGCATTAAATGTTCATAAATGTTTGCTAGGTTAGGATAGCTGTGATTTTTTTTCTTTATTAGTTAGTTTTGTATTCAGCAAATACAGTCAGTTTGGTATCATTATTAGGCTCATCCGTGACCTACCCCCTCCCCTGGGCCCCTCCTTGTTGAGGTATGTGATTTTTTTTTTTTTTTTGATGTACTGGGTTTGTTGATATGCCATATTAAGTGAATAATATTTGTTATTATTAGTTTTCTGAGACCACACAAAAGATTATTTCTTGCAGATTACCACAAAAATGGAAGACCAATAGTTGATGTATTTTCATCAAAATATAAGAACATAGCATAAAAATACTCAAAAGTACAGCAAAGGGAACTGAGAGGGAATCCAGTACCTTCCCAGCTATCACTCATATTGCTGTGAGAGCTGCTGGAAGGTAATAGCCACCAAACAGAGTAAATAAGCAGGAGATCCCACCAGGTACAAAATCAACCAGCCTGGCAAGAAGCACACACTTGTGCAATACTGGCACACAGCTGATGTGGGTAATCAGCTGCTCACAGACTGGACATGAGACATGCTCAATGGAAGAGATCTCATATCTGGCTCTGGGAGCCAAGCAAATCCCCTAGAACAGAAAACCAGTTCCAGAGAGATGCCCTTCTATCCCCCCATCTCCCCCTCCCCCGAGACTGACTGATACTGCTTGGTCCCCACAATGAATACAAATAACCCCATCAAGAATGACCTTCAGCAGAAATGGGGCTGGGAAGAGGGGATATAAGATTTTTATATTTAAAAAAAATTTTTAAGTGCAGCAAAAGAAAAATGTGAAGCACATTGTGAACTAGAGCTGAGAATTTGGTAGATGTGGCGTGAACTTAAACTTGCATTGTATATGAATGGATTAAGAGATATGTTTTTGAAATGCTGACCTCATATCCTATATTTTAAAAAAGACCCCTAAGTGGGTAAGAATATCCTGAGGCATGGTCTCCTCACTATCATACAGAGGCTGACTGATGCCTTCATGACCCCACAGTGAATACCATAATCCCACTGAGGAGGGCACCCAGGGTAAAGGGAGCTGGGACAAGAGGATAAAAGAGTATATCCTGGGGCAGGATTGCTGGTTTAGCAGTTAAGACATTTGCCTGAAAAGCCTAAGAAGTGAGGTTCGGTTCCCCAGAATCTACGTAATGTGTATTCCCCAGATGCACATGGTGATGCATACATCTGGAGTTTGCAGTTGCTAAAGGCCCTGGTATGCCCATTCTCTCTCTCCCCCTCCCTCTTTCTCTCTCCTTGCAAATAATATAATAATAAAATACTTTTGTCTTTTTTATATTTTAAGTAACTTGAATAAAAGTAGATTCGTCTATGCTTCTGAGCTTTGAGGTAATAAATGTACATTTTTAAAATTCATTAATAAGTACGTAATTTGCTTTTTAAGTTCAAAATTTTCTATGAGATTAAATTATTGCTTGCCAATAGAATGTCCAAAAGCCATTTTCTTTGTGCTTTTAATGTATTTTAGTATCTTAACCAAAGAAAACAAAGTAAACCAAATATGTTTGTTTTCTCCTCATGGAGTATAGGTAATAGTAATTTACCCTTTTCCTAATTTTAGTCTACTACTGCATTCTTGGAACACAAGAAAGAACCTAAACATGGCAATGATAAAAACTAGAGAGACATTGTGTAGCATCAACATGAATACTAAAAATTAGGATTACATTACTGAATCATATCTATATCTATTTCTGTAATATTGTAGGCACATAACCATTAGAAAATGTTATCATGCAGCCTAAGAAATTATTAAAGTGAAGGTAATTATATTTGGGGGGTCAAATAATACAGGATTATGAAATCATTTAAAAGGTATAAAGACATGGTATTTTCTTATAGTTTTATAATCATAATTATGCCTAATTTCCACAAAAAGAACATACAATAAAAATTAAACAATTAGTTAATGAATGATTTTAAATACTTTGGATGTGGGTTCTTCATATGATAGAAATTCAACTTTCATGATAGCGATTTAACCAAGGTGAAAAGATTTGTACAAAGAGTATAAAGTTTCTTTAAATCAGAGTTGGGGACTTTAACACAACCAAATCAAGCATTTTATTCTTATAGCAATGCAACATTCATTTCATTTTTCAAATGAAAAGCAAAGTAAGCTTTTCCTTAATAATCAATAAATGGATTGTCATATACTATTTTATGTTTAAGTAGAGTATCATAATTTTAAAGATTTTTTATATATATTTGGTTAATCTTCACAATAGCCTGTGAATTTTCTGATATGTTCTAAGAGGAGAAACTTTTTTTCTGACAAAAGATAATCTCAGTTGAATTCAAAGGATTCCAAGACCTCTTAAAGGCCAATACAATTAAAGAAGAATTTCCAAGACCATTGGCAAAATAGAGAGGGGTAAACCATTTTTAGTAATCTACCAGTACCACAGTATGGTAAAGCATAGCTCACTAAAAGACACAGAAAAAAATGAATCTGTAGAGATTTGAAAGAGCCAGAAAATGACTTTGTATGCTGTGACACAAGTTTGATGGGATTTTTGTTTTGTTTCATTTTGGTTAGGTTTGGTTCTGACTTGATTAAAAGGAAAAACTTCTTAATGGTTTTACTTATGAACATGATACAATTTTCTGCCTGTAAAAATTATGAGAATGTGAGCTGGAGAGATGGCTTAATGGTTAAGGCACTTGCCTGCAAAACCTAAGGACTTAGGTCAATTCCCCAGTACCCACGTAAAGCCAGATGCATAAGGTGGTGCATGCATCTGGAGTTTATTTGCAGTGCCTAGAGAGCTGGATTTGTGGGTCAGCTAGAAGATGGAATTCTTGGGCTTTTATAATGATTTGATAAAGAATGAAAGAGATGACAATGTTGAAGATGGCATCTGTCTTCTGGCTTAGGAAGGGGGTCGGAAGTGGTACCACCAAAGTGCTTGTGAGAAGAATGGGAAGAAAAGATCTATAGGAATAAAAGGGTTAGAACAGAATTATTTGGAGATGTTGAGTCTGAGGAATCTGTAAGAAATTTCTATAAAGATGTCCTTTTAGGTAATTATACATTAGAAACTAACAAGAATAAGAAAAATATCAGGATTTAAGAATTTTGGTGGTCATTCTTCCTCATCTTGAACATTCCCTCCTTAGGAATAGCAAAATCAACCTTAAGAACACTAAAATAAAGTGAATCTTCTGTTTCTTGCTTCCTATACTGTAGTCAACGAAAATGCAGCAATTCTGAGAAAGGTCAGCTTATATCTGAGCATATTTCTTTTCCTTAATAAAATGAATGTTCTATAGCAAAGAAAGGCAAGTAGCAGTCTCTGACACATGGTAGAAAATTCCAAAAATATAACTGGCTTTTTAAAGTTTTCTCAACAGTAAATGGAAGGCTATAGAAAAGAATAATATGATCCCAACATCGCAAACATTATCTTATTTAAGTATAGTTTAAGAGTAATACTATATGAGGTAGAATCATTGTATTAAGTAAAATGAGATAAGGATGAAATTGAGGCTGATTGAAGAAGTCATTTTGAGATATTAGCAATACTTACTGTTCCTCAAGCACCTCCTTATCTGAAAAACTGGTTAAAATAGTACTTATTTCATAAGCAAATAGTATTAGTATGAATCAGAATCTTGACTATAAAGTGCTCAGTATACTAACTGCCTGGCCCAAAGTAAGTGGTTTAAAGATGTGTAGTGAAGTAATAATGAATGAGATCAAAAAGAATTCAAACTGTACTTCTACTTACATATATACAATATCATCCTATTAAGTTCCCCCTACTTTCCTTTCTATTCCCTTTATATGCCCTTTCTAGTTTACTGGCCTCGGCTACTGAATTTTATGCTTACTCACATACTGAAACATCTTTATCACATCTTCCAAGTCTAAGGGTCTGTATCAGTCAGGATTCTCTAGAGGAACAGAACAGATAGAATGAATTGTTTGGATTAGTTTACAACAGTCCAACAACAGCAGATTACAGGCCTGAGAGTCAAGGAACCTGGTAGCTGCTCAGTCCATGAGGCTGGATGCCTCAGCAGTCCCAATCCAGCACTGAAGGCATGGAGGTGTCCTGGAGAGACACTGCTCTTCAGTCCATGCTGGTCTTCGATTGATCGATCCACACTGGAAAGCAGCAAGCAGCACTGGCAGCCAGGTGGGAGGGTAGGAAAATACCTTTCTTCCCAGAGCTTCTTTTGATAAAGCCTCCCCTCTGGAAGAAGGATTCCTCCTTTATCTAATCCTTCCTGGAAGCAACTTCACAGACCCACTTATGAGGAATATCTGTGGATTCCTAAACAGATCAAGTTGATATAAGTTTAACCATCACAGGGTCCATTGCAGAAGAGATGGCAAAAAGCATGTAAGAACGAAAGGAAAGGTAGGACTCCTTACCAGTGCTCATCCAGACACAAAATGGCCTGGATATCCATGACCTCACAGTGCCTGACACTATCTGTACAAGACCATCATAATAGGAGGAAAAGACCATGACATCAAAATAAAAGAGAGGTTAGCTGGGTATGGTGGCACACACCTTTAATCCCAGTACTCAGGATGCAGAGGTAGGAGGATAGCTGTGAGTCCACAGCCACCCTGAGACTACATAGTGAATTCCAGGTCAGCTTGGGCTACAGTGAGACTCTATGTGGCGGGAAGGGGCCATGAACGACTGATTGAGAGGGGGTGGGGTTATGATGGAGAGTGGAGTTTCAAAGTGGAGGGAGGGAGGGAATTACCATGGGTTATTGTCTACAATTATGGAAGTTGTCAATAAAAAAGCAATTATTAAAAAATTCAAACTGTATCCATTACTGTATTAATAATTTCTGTCAGTATGCTAAAATACCTGTGATAATTTACTTATATAGAAAAAAGGTTCATTTTAGGTCATAGTGTTGGAAGTTCCCATCCAAGATAATGTTTTAGGTCTCTGATTGGAGTGACAGATGGCAATGGTGCATAAAATGTGTCAGAGTTAACTGGTCACCTCCTGACCAGGAAGCAGAATAAGAGGAATCAGATGAGTCTCTCAGGCCCCTTAGGAAATACACCTCCAATGACTTAAGGTCCTCCCACAGATCTTTTGCCCTACAGGTCCAAACACCAGCACCTATCAGCTGGGGACCAAGCCTATAACATGTGAACATTTGGGGAGCATTCAATATCAAAAGTATAGCTACTACCAAACACCATTTTAGCTACTCAAGGAAATAGTATTATTTTTTAAATCAAGGGCTGAGGAGATAGCTCAGTATCTAAAGCTCTTCCTCAAGTGTCAATACCTGAGCTTGGGTCCCCAGAACTCACAAAAAAAGCCAAGTGCTGTGGCAAGCATCTATGATCCCAGTTTTCCTACTGCAAGAAGAGCAGCAGAAAAGGGAGAATTTCCTAGAAGCTTATGTGCATTAGCCTGGAGAAGGCAGTGATGAAACAATAATGAGAGACTCTGCCTCGAACAAGGTGAAAGGCAAGAGTCAACACCTGAAGTTGTCGTCTGACCTCCACATGTACTGTGGCATACATGCACCTACACATGAATGATCTCTCTCTCTCTCTCTCTCTCTCTCTCTCTCACACACACACACACACACACACACAGAGAGAGAGAGAGAGAGAGAGAGAGAGAGAGAGGAAACCAGCCCATTTTCCTATATGTACTAAATCAAAATTCTCAGAAATTAATTCTTGTGATATGGGTACTGAACTAATGTTCTAAAAAACAGCCAAAGATGATCAGTGACCTCTGTTCTCAAACTTTTCTCGTTTACCTTGGAGAGGAAAGAAAATGGAAAGAACACTAAAAACACAAGGAGTCTACTTTTTTCTCCTTTGGACAGTATGTAAAAATAGAAATCAATGAAGTCCATCAATACTGAAGAGAGAGACAGGTCAGTACGATCCGCATTAGGCAAGAAGGGTCTTTAAAAACCCCTTTGGAAGAAATACTTTCTAAATTACAGAGGTTCTAGAGCTTGTAAGATGTGATTTTCAAGGGTCATTTATACAGGAACCTCAAAGACTACCTCATAAACCACTGACAGAAAGAAATAGGGGTCATATGTAGCCAGATCTTGCTATCACCATTTCTTTTTTCTTGTCATTAACAATAATGGGAAAACTTTCCATCTTAAGAGCATTGCTATGAATACGACAGACTTAAATGTATAAAAGATAACAAAGTACAGAATTTTCTTTCTTTTTCGTCTTTTCTTGATCTCTTGAGATAGGGTCTCATTATGTAGCCCTCCCAGATTGTCCAGATTCATCTTCCACTATGCTGTTATTACAGTTGTACACCACCCTCCCTGCCTGGCTTGCTATGACATTTCTAAGGTTCTAAGAAATGTTCAAGAAACTCATTTGGGGCAATTATTCATTCAATAAAGTTCTAAGAATGCTTTGTGCTGGATTAGTCACATGTTCAAAGAAACTTGTTAACATACCTAGAAAGTACCTTTCAAACTCAGTGTAGATACAGTCCTGGATTACAAAGCCCAGTCAAGGGTAGACTGGGAGAGAGGAACAAAAGATCCATTTAAGATTAGAATGTCACCTTCTGTGCAGAGAGAAGCAAGAGACCTTCCTTCTAATTGTATAGGCATTATTGCTTCATGGTTTTGCATTTCCACATGAATTTTAGAGGAAAAAAAAAAAAACCATGGGAGTCCAAACACATACACTGGGACTTTTTGTATGTCAGAAATACTATAGTAGGGTTTTATTCCAGGATATAACTTCCTGTTTGGCTTTACAGAATGTATTTTATTGATGTTTCCACACATTTTAAAATACAATTAAAAATTGGGATGAGCACATGTATCTTACGTATCTTCTCTATCATGATTAACAACCTTAGCATTTGGAATAAAGGCACTATACATACAAAATACCCATGTAAAAAATAAACATAACTATTCTTTGTCAGTTTAAATAAATATAAGTCCACTGGTTAAATTTCTGCCCCTTTTCATTTCTAGTGATGATTTTCACTTAATTTTTCTTCCAGTTTCCTAAATATTCTCCTGCTTTAAATTTCATCCTTGTTGGCTTATATATTTTATATATAAACTTTAAAAAAAAATTCACCTTGATGGGCTGGAGAGATGGCTTAGCAGTTAAGGCACTTGCCAGCAAAGCCTAAAGACCCAGGTTCAATTTCCCAGAACCCACATAAGCCAGATGCAAATGGTGGTGCATATGTCTGGAGTTCATTTGTAGTGGCTACAGACCCTGGCACACCCATATTCTCTCTCATACATACAAATAAATAAATATGAACAAAATATTTTTAAAACTTCACCATGAGTTCACATGACCATGAATTTAGGCCTTTTCTACTACTATCATTTCATACTTCCATTATGATTCTCATAACACAATTGAAGCGACTGGGAATAGCAAATGGTATTGTGTAGACCTAAAGTCTACTGTTGGTTTTGTTTGTGTATTTAGACCTGGAAAAAAATGAGATAGAAATATGTCTAAGAATTTCTGTAAAAAATGTAATTTGCTAGACTGGGGAGACAGTTCAGCTGGCAAGCCTGGGAACCTAAATTCATATTCTCAACAACAACATAAAAAGTGATTATTTGTAATCCCAGCACTAGAAGGCAGAAAAAAGGGACCCCTAGGGCTTTCTGGCTGTCTAGTTTAGCCTAAATAGTGACTTCCAGGCTTAGTATAAGACATTGTGGAAAAAAAAAAAGAAGTAAAGAGCAATTGAGAAAGATGCCTAACCTCTACTCCCCCCCCCAACACACCACATACCCACACATATGCAAAGAATATAATTTGTCTAGACATAGTGGCTCACACTGCAAACCCAGCATTTGGGAGGCAGAGGGTGGAATGCCACAAACTCAAGGACAGCCTACATTACATATTGTTTTAACAACAACAACAAAAAAAAGGAGTTGCACAATATGACTCAATACAAGATAGCTGAGAAGATGACTAAGTGGGTAAAGGCACTTGCTGCACAAGCCTGACAACAGGAGTTCAAATCCCCAGAACCCATGTGCAGCTGGATGCACATAATACACATGTCTTTAATCCCAATGTGCTTATGGCCATGGAGGGCAGAGTCAAGAGAATACTGAATGATGCTCATGGGCCAGCTACTCTGGCATTCACAGCAGCAAAACAAGAAAGACACTGTCTCAAACAAGATGGAAAGCAAGAATCAACACCCTGAGCTATCTATACCTATCTTTTTCTATATCTATATATCACTCAGATTATATATATATATATATATATATATATATATATATATATATATATATATATAGCTGTTCCTGAGACGATATGATGTTCCAGACAATAAGAATAAATGAACAGTATGAGACAAGTCATTTCACAGTGGGTATGTACATACACCATGAAACATCACTTTGTACCTCATAAATATGTACAATTTTCAACTGGGAAAAAATGGCTTCTTGGTTCTTTCTGGTCAATTTAAGACCCTAGTACTTCCGAAAAAACTCCTTACAGAGCATTCTTGGCTGTCTTCCTTTAACTACCCTTCCATTCCAGACTCCCCTTACCCCCTCAATCCATGCCCACCCCCACACTCAGGGTCTAAAAGTTGACACGGACTTAGGGATGTAGCCTTGGGAAATGGGACAATTGCTAGAACTATGACATTCTTCTGTCAAAACAACACAGTGTTCCAGTTCTGTACCCCTGAGCAACAGACTCGCTGGGCAAGCCCATCTGTGCTCTCCTGTGATCAGTGGTGGCATTCGTAAATACTGAAGCAGTGAAGTAACGGAGGCTTCCTCACGTTCTAGGGTCTCTATCTCATTCTTCTCTTGACGTTTATTCTACCATCCTATGGAACCGCTTCCTGTAATCTGAACAGTAGTAGTTGATGTTTCTTAGAACTGGCTTTCCTATTGTGACTTTGTATTACATGCAAAACACATAAAAATCGTTAAACATTTTAAACACACACATATTAGAAGACTAACAGGATAAAGCCACATCATAGGTGGAGATTAAAATTAAGATATAGCATTTAAATGTAAAATAATACTAAAGAAAGGGGGAATTAAAAATAATACAAGATGTTTCCCAAGGCGCACAGGGTAAGTCAAATCTACCCTGTAACAGCACGGTCCACCCCCGCCCCCAACACAAGATAAAAGTTATCTAAAAGTGAATATTGTCACCAAAGAGACCACCAGTGCTCAGTAAGTAGGTCTGCCTAGTTGAAGGGGAGAAAACTCTGTTGACACCCCTCCTCTTGATGCAGTGGAGAGGCGGTTCAAAGAGAAAGCTGCCAGCCATGCGGAAAACGCTTCAGTGAGAAAAATCAACAAAAGATGGGAAATTACTACGAGGGCCCCCTGCCCAACCTTTTCTTTGCAGGTTGCCTCTCTGGCCACCGAAAGTGACCTATCCAGACCTGATGTTAGTCACCCCGCATCCTTGCCCAGAATCTGACAGAAAGCGCGGGCCAGGGGCCGCGGGGCCGCGCAGTGCGCACTGCGGCCGGGAGCGCGGGCTGGCGCCCTGCACACTCACGTGGGACTGCGCTGCCGCAGCACCCTGCTCCACGCGCCGGGTTTCCACGGTCACCGGCATCTGGCGGAAGAGCCCTGCGGGAAGGGGACGGCCCCAGCCAGCCGGTGACTGCGGAGTCCCGAGATCGCGCTGTCCCTCAGCAGAGCCGTCCCACGGCGTCAGCCTGGAAAGCGCTTTCCTGGACTCTGTGCTGGCAAGGCTGGCTTTGAACCCTCGCCCCGCCTAACGTGAACCTTCACTGGCCCGAGACTCTCGCGGCAGGTTCTCGGGGCTCAGTAGCCTCCAGGGTGTTCTAAACCCAACTCCCCTCGCCAAGCCAGCTACCTCTGGCTGCGGATAGTTGACCGTTTGGAGCTGGGTGGCCACGGGAGGCGCTCTTGGTGTCCGCCTCACTCTCGACTGCGGTTTTCTGAACGTGACAAGGTGTGTGAAGACCCAGAGCAAATTGTAAAAGGCTCTGCTTAAGGTGAACGTAGATCCTGACCAGGTTCCCACAACTTCCCCGCCTTGAAAACGAAGCTGGATCTGATCGAACCCTCGCGGGGGAATGTTGTGAATCCCATGTTTTCCTAAGCACGGGAAAGTGCCTGTGGGTTGGGTGGGTCGGTGGGTGAATGAGTGAGTGGGGGGAACGATTACAGGAACATTTGGGGATTCTCCTTGCTTTCCAGACAGGGAAGCCACCCGGCAGTACTGTTTGCCAAGTTTTCTAGGCTTTGGCAGGCCAATGGGCAGCGGGGCAGGGCTGGCAAATGTAGTTGTTCAAGGACACCAAAGGGGACGCGGGGTGGGGGAAAATCATTTAAGCCCGAGCCAGGCCGGATCTGTAAGATCATTCACTGTCTTCCCGCCATTCCTTCCCCCTTCCAATTTGAAACATATTTAATGCACATTTATTTTGTGTATACAGAAGGTGCTTACTCAGCATTCGTGGAAACAGGCAGTGTCTGGTGCCCAAGCCCCTTCAACACAGGGTTCTCCTACATTGCTCAGAACGGTCTCGCCTGGAGTCACCAGATCACACAGTCCTAGCGTCGGACCTCTGATGAAATACCCGTGGCAAAATGAAAATAATAGCCCTTCTTTTAGTGATCCAGGGAGGCGTGCTCGTGGGCAGCCAGGGAGCTTTCAGCCCAGGAGTCCGCAGGGTCTCCCTCACCTGACAATCTGAGAAGTGGACAGGGGTCCCAGGCCTAAGGGCGGAGGGAATTGCGGCCTCTACCTATCCCACCTGCAGGGGCCTCTACCCTCAGCCCGCCACCTGGCCGGGGGACCTTCGGGAGCGTGGTGCACACCATCGCCCCACCTCGCGCCCTTCCAGGTGCTGGTGGCTGTGGGATTAGCCCAGCTCCGTCTCGCCGTCCACTTTCCTCCTGAGTGTCTGCTACAATCCGGAGCCGAGGAATTCACCCGTGGAAACTCCGAGCCCTGCATCTGAGCATGCGCCATCGCCAAGCGGCTTTTGGTCACGGCTCTCCAAACTGGGCTGCAGCTCGGCGCGGGAGGAGAGGGGCGGGGCCGGGAGGGGGCCGCGAGGCGGGGGCTCGTGCGCATGCGCAGCCCGCTCCAGAGCCTGCTTGTCTATGGGATTCCCAATCCGCAGCAGAGTCACCCGAGCGTGTGGCCGCGGCGGCTGGGCTGGCTAGGCGCAATCCAAGAAGGATTTAAGCAGTCCAAAGCTCCGAGAAAAAGGGAGAGAGAAAGAGAGAGAGCCACTCACAGAGGCGGCTTAACCGTTTCCCCGAATTAAAACACATATAAAGAACTGTTGAGTTTTATCATTTTCGTTAAGTGACCGTGCGCAGCGCTATAACTGTAAGTGGAAAATCCAGTCTTCGTTGCATTTCTGCATGTGTAGCGCAGCCAAATGTCAGATGATTTAGCTATTGTCACAAATTTTGCTTTGCATAGATGCGTCTTATGCACGGTGACGAAGGCCTTGGTGATGAATGCTGGTGGTGGGAAGATGCTGTTAGTCCGGTGGGGACCTTTGGGGATCTTGGGGATTGGGGGAAGGGGAAGCGTTTATCTGCGGCGTGCTGGGGGACTGACTTACACTAAATTTAAGACAGGTGAGACCGAGATGCCTTTTTAGTTTAAGACTATGAATAGGTGGGTTTCCCTGGACAGATGCAAGGAGCTAATTCTCCTATCATGAAGTTTCCTGGTGACTGATAAACTATTGAGCGGGAGCAGTCAAGTAGCAACCTGTCATCCACGGGGTTGCTGCACCATTTTCTCACGGTGGAGGAGCACAAAGGTGTTTGCTAAGTAAAACTGAGCGGTCGAGATTGGAGTGGACGCCGAGCTTGGTTGCTAAATGGGATGCTGGTGTTTAAAATCCAAGGAAGCGCACAATGAGCACGTATCTCTCTTGGTACTTAGGAATGATAATTTTCTGGTGTGGGTTTTTCGTCGCAATGGTGAATGAGCAAGGGAAGGAAAGCTTCTGTACGCACCGTTGGCTTGGGGCAGAGTCTGAGACTCAAGAGTGGATGAAGGGGGATGGCCAGAAGCAAGCTAGTTACCTGCCTTTGCATTCCGCATTCGCGTGGGGGAATGCAGGACAGAAGAAAAGAAAGCCCAGGCATGTTACACTGGCTACTGCTGTTTTTAAAGGAGAACAGGTCGTAATTTTTCTGTTGTTATTGTTTTGTTTTGATTTAAAATGGGCTGTTCCTTGTCCAGAAAGTGGAAGAAGGATTATCTGCAAGGTCAAACCCGTGTGGAAATGAGATTGCTGAATCCCCCCAGGGTGAGAGTATGTGTATGAGGAAGGGGCCAAGAGGAAGGGATGCTTTTGACAAGAGGGGATGCAGAGAGCCCAGCTCTGCACGGATCAGTGCCCTGTGAGATGCCAGAGTAGGAATCCATTTTTCTAGAGTTGCCCTCCTGTCCATATTTTGCAGACTAAAATGAAATGGAAATGCTGGTGGGTGTGGAAGACACAAAGTATATGCTGTCTCTGTGTCACTTCCCACTTGAATGCAAAAGAAAACAGGGAGTTTTATTTCTACATGATTTTTTTTAATTTAAAAGAATTTCAGGTTGAGGCAAATTTTTAAAAAATACAACTCTTGTGAAGGCCCATTTTACCCCTGTTGTCATTAAGTGCTTCCATGTGTGGGTCATGGGATGGGAGGGCCCTGCATCACTATATACTTATGAATGCTCTCTCCCCAAGCTTGCACACTCAGATGCTGCACTGAAGCAGCTTTGCTGAATGCAGCAAGGCAGGCAAGCAGGAGAAGAGGAGAGCCAATGGTTACTGGATTTCCACAGAAGACTGGGCCTAATCTCTGGCAGGAAATGAAAAAACTTTCTCCCAGGTGGGGAAGGGATCATTTTAGACATCTTTGAGCCATTTAATTGGTCCAACTGTCGCCAACCCCTCAAAGAAATGCATAATTTCTTTAAATAGATAAAAGTTGACACTGAAAATTTGAGAATAGCTTCTCCTTGGAAATCCAAAGTATCCACCAAGCGACCTTCTCTGTTCCTTCCTCATTTACTTCAGAGCAGAAAGACCTGTCGCTTGGGAGCCACGAGTTGGAATCAGTTCAATGACTAATACAGGTGTTGCTCTGCATTGATACATGGGAGGTGAACGAAATGGAAGGGAGTCGGCACATTAAGTCTCATCAACATTAGATCCTGGGTTCCCTGGCTCGTAAACCTGATTTTCTGATGAAGAAACCAAGGCCCAGAGCCATGCAGCTACGATCAATTAACGCCTAGTCGGTGGAATGAGGGATTGAAAAGGAATATTGAGCCGGGGGTGGTGGTGCACAGCTTTAATCCCAGCACTCAGGAGGCAGAGGTAGGAGGATCATCATGAGTTCAAGGCCAGCCTTGGTATACATAGTGAATTCCAGGTCCACCTGGGCTAGAGCCAGACCCTATCTTGAAGAGCCAAAAAAAAAAAAAAAAAAGTAATATTGAGTGCAAAGATCCTCTTCTGCACCTTCCAGCATCCTCAACAGCACTGCAGCAGTCTTCACACAAATGCTGGCTCCTCTCACATCTTGCAGAGGACCCTTTTGAGACCATTGCTTCCTTCTTTGCCTATTTCGTGTAAGGTCTCTGTCTCCTTTCCATTTCCCATTGCCTCTAATAACACATGTCACTGGATTTTTAGTCTGTTCTCCCTGGCATGCTCTGCATTTCAGTCAATCTACTTGGTATCCTTGGAGTTCTGGGAGGCACTGGCAAACCAGTGGCCATGGACAGCTCCTTTACCTGCCTCCAGCCTGTCTCCATCCTTCCTTGTTCTACTCCCAGAATCCTCAGGGACTCCAGCCTTCAGAGACACTGCAGGTGCAGTCCTCACCCCTCTGCCAATCTAGCCTCCTCCCAAGTTGCTGCAGCTGCAGCTGCAGCTGCAGGGATGAGAACATAGCACAGCAAAGAAGAAGCTGCAGGGTAAACATACAGTGAGTTCTGCAAACTCCTTTGGCTCCTAGAAGGCAGAAGGCAAATCAGAGATGTCAGTCGCCAGCCTGTGTGGAACTCCTCCAGAGAAGAGGATGAGAGGGGCAGAAAGACCGAAACAAGAATGCTTGCAGGGTTTAAACTGGAGTGGTGCTGTAGAGAGCAGTGAGGTTTCCTAACCCCCTTTAGAGCTTTTAAAGCACACCACACACACACACATGCGTGCACGCGTGCTTTTCTTGGGGTTACTCTTCTACACAGCTTTCTTCACTCACTAGCTAGACTAGGACTACAAAGCAGGTAATGTGGCCCCCTTAAATGGCCTTCTTTCTTTTTGCCATTTTTCTCCTATTTTCTTGGTTTTCTCTCATTTTCTTCTTTTCTTCCATAAAAATTTCCAGAGTGCCTACACAGTTATAGTTCCATGCCTTTTAAAGATAATCCTAGCCCTCTGTTCCTTCTCCAAAAATATAATCTTGCAGACACTCAGGAAGACAGCCACAAGCATCACAAATGTCCCTTGAAGGGAAATGCCAGCAATTCTTCTCCCTCAAATGATGAAGCACAAGGGATGTGACAGGCTCTGGAGAGAGTCCAGAGGAAGGCCTGGTTGGGGCTCCTATTCACTCAAAAGAGGAGCTAAATAATCTTGGAGGTAGAAAGATGGATTATTTTTGCCTATCTAAAAGAATTGATAAGTCAATATGAAAATATGTCTATATTGTCATGGTTATGCATTCCCTTTATTTAGATCATGTTCACTTGGTACATGGAATTATTTTTAAGATATTCTCACTGTGAAGGGACCACAAAACTGCATTTCTCATCCACAGTTTGTTTCTAAAACTGACATTGCTCTCTTAAGCGAACCAAAATAAGTTGCTCCCAGGTTGGTTCATTGAAAAATTTACTGAGCAAAGGATCTTGGTGACGCTTTCAAAACTACTTAATGAATGAAACATAAATGGAATAGAAAATTACTGAAGAATACTGAAAGAGATTTGACACCTTAATAGTAAGGAGCTTGTGACTACGTTAAAGAGATGTTCTATACCTCTATCAGCAACTTAAAGCATGAAAATCAGGTAGCTCACTTGCTTCACAGACTTTCTCTACTGCCTTGCTTCACTGCAGTCCCAAAACAGATGACCTCATACGTAACCACCAATTCCTTGTTTTTGTTTTAAAAAAATAATTCCTGGTATTTCCAGTAACTTATTAGATTGTTTCCAAATGAGCATTCTATCCCCTTTTGTTCTAAATTACAATTAAGACTTTGAGTGTTCTCATTCACCAAGTAGGTGGTTCTCCATCTCACTATAACTAATACAATAATTGCTGTTCTTTTCATAGAAAGTAGGTCTCCTTTAATTAAAATATTTCATCTTTAAGTATTGCTCATAAAATGTGAAGTATTAACAAACCAGCTAAATGTGCTTGCCATTACTGTCGATCCATGAACTGAATCTTACTTTTCTCTGTTCTTGTTCATAGATATAGTTTTTTCTGAAAATGGGAATCTGTCACTTTAAATCTATCATACTTTCCTTTCTTTAGTGCATGTTTATAATCTCTTAGGCTTTGAAAGATTCTAAAATTTTTGAAGAGCTGTGTATACATAGATTTGTTTTTTTACAAATCATTCACATGCTAAAAGTGCTTTGAAGTCTAGGTGAACTTTTGCTATGGCAAATAACCAGACTCTAATATTTCTGTTGCACATCTTAGAATACCCTTTGCAGTTGATGGCTTTATAAAAACAGCAGACTGTCTA
The DNA here is from genome assembly GCA_036346955.1 of Dipus sagitta. Lineage (NCBI taxonomy): Eukaryota > Metazoa > Chordata > Mammalia > Rodentia > Dipodidae > Dipus > Dipus sagitta. Next base: position 58,863,421 of record CM070773.1, read on the forward strand.
TTGTAAGATTCTCTGGTATTGTATATTTTGAATTTATTATATGAATTTGTGATTAGTGTGCTTGTTTCTGATTTCTTCAAATCTAAACTTTAATTTATGAATAAAATGTTCCATTGGAGATTCAGTAAGCATTATCAATAGTATTGAAATGCTTATTAATATAATATTTTATTTTCAAAATATCTAGCAGTGATGTGTACATCTGAACTTCAATTAGATATGCCTGTTTGGCAAAATCCTTAATATTGGATTTTACAAGTTGATGAAAAACCATCTATTATGTTATTCCAGAAGTTTCTGTAATAATGTTTCTGTAATATGTACATAAAAATTTGGTGTTTGTTTTCTTGCTCTTATGGGAAGTTTTATTAAAATGTGATATATGAAATGAATTTAATTTCTAGTATTTTTAAATGATTATAAAAGTTTCTACTGAGTCCATGAGCATAGCAGATGAGCCTTTTATTAACTCAACATAGATGAGGGGTTCATGAGACCCCACACCTTGCAGGGTCTATAGTGGAAACTGATGATTGCTAGAAGAAAAGGAAATCATGTCCTCTGGGACATGGCCACTTGAGGATTGCCTATTCTCCAGTAAATAGCCTCCTACCCATGATTATATAAGCAATCTTAATTTAAATCATGAATCTAAAGTAAAATGAATTAGGCATAAGAATAGGATAAGGATCTAATGAGAAAGGTTTTAGTGGATGCAGGAAAATAGAAGGGAGAAGGTAAATGGGGAGTAAATGCATTATATGTATGTATGTATGCATGTATATAAATACATATATACATATACATATATATGTATATAAAACTATTAAAGATGAAAAAAGTAGGGCTAGAGAGATGGTTCGGCAGTTAAAGCACTTGCCTGCAAAGCCTAACAACCCAAGTTCAATTCCCCAGTATCCAAATAAAGCCAGATGCACAAAGTGGTGCATGTATCTAGAGTCCATTTACAATGGCTGAAGGTCCTGGCATACCCATACTCCACCCCACACTCTCTGCTTGCAAATAAATAAAATATTTAAATTTTTTAAATAAAAAAGGAAAACATAATATGTAATTTTTCTTAAAAAGTAAAGGACAGTAAAAATAAAGTATTTTTTAACAGTTTATTATAATTTATTTTATTTAACAATCTAGGAAACTGGCAGCCATAAACAGTTCCAGTGCAATTTCAGGTGCAATTGGGAATTCAGGAGTCATGGTGGAGCTGTTAGTGTAGCAAACCTTGTAGGTAAAATACATGCATGCTTTTGATAGCACATGTGAAGGGATCTCTCTAAAATTGACCTCATTGGTTTCATTCTCAGCAAACTGACCTGGCCCACTCAACATGGCTTTTATTGTTCCTGATGTTAGTGCCTGTTCTGTTTTTACAATTAATTTGTGACCATTAGAAGATATTAATTTGACATACATGGTACCAGGTCCTTCACAGCCACCATAGGTTTTCTCCTCTCCATCCATTATGCTCTTATGAAATTCTATTTGGAATCCACCAGAACTTTAGTAGTTTCTAGTCAATCCCACCTCCACCATAGCCATGTCCCCATGCTCACAAAGTATTCTTTATTCAGAGTAGGATGAAACTGTTTTTAATCTTCCATCAATTTTAGTTTGTGAATGGAAAACCTCCTTGCCAAACTTTCAATTGGCTGAAAGAAACCAATGACACAAAGAATAATCAAGAATTTTCAGATGTGCTTGGTGGTACAAGCCTGTATTCTTAGCTACTTGGGAGGCTGAGGCAGGGGGATTGTATGTTTAAGGCTAGCCTGTACAACTTAGCAAGACGTCTCAAAATAACAAGTTAAAAAGGTTGGGGGTGTGTGGACACAGCTCAGTAGTAGAGCACTTGTCTAGAATGCATGAGCTCCTGTGTTCAATACTCAGCAATCCAAAAAATAAAACAAAGATAGCAAAATAATTTCTTTTATATTTTATATAATTTATATGAAATTTCACAGGTTTATGGTGATATGTTCTATGACCTTGTATTCTATGACCTTGAATAAGTTACTTAACTTCTCAGTCTCATTTCTAGAGTAAATCATGGCATTCTTAAATAAAAATTGATTATGTATGCAAAATATATGACTCATGGTTAAAAAATGTAAAATATATGATAGATATTCATATTAACATACTTCTCATCAGAAACCAATATCCACAAGTCACTTGTGTCACTGAATTGTAGTGGCACTGTTTAGTGACTATAGAACATTAAATAAGATACAGTCACAACTTGCAAAGAATTTATGCCTACTGGGGAAGACAGATGGTTGCAATGCAATGACTCAAGTAAAATACAAAGATGGCGTGGGGTGGTTATGGCAGTACACCCCTGTAATCTCAGCACCCAGGAGGTGAAGGAAGGAGGATTAGGAGTTCAAGTCCAGCCTGGGCTACATATCACACTGTCACACACACACACAAAAAAAAAAAACAAGCAAAAAAGTCATGTGGATGCATAAGAGAGAATTTCAGGAAGAAAAAACTTGGGAACCCTAGTTCCTTGTTTTTTGTTCTTTAGATGCATCCCCGTGATTGTCTCAGCAACTCCCTACCATGTAACACTGGCATATAATTAGAAACCACAGACTATGGAATTTAAAGAATCATTTAAAATTATCTCCTTATGGAATATATTTTACCTATGGACTATTGTTTAATATAGGTAAATAACATGGCCCTTGTTCTTCACATACATATAGGGGGGTTGTTGATCACAGAACTTCAATAAAAGCAATTTGAGAGCCTAGCCTTTTTCAAAGGTTAAATGTTACACTGCAATATGTCTATCCTTTAATACATTCCGTAAAAAGGATACTTGATACACTTCCCACCCTCCCCTATCAGTCCAATTCATTCATGACTGATCTTTCAGTGCATATCTGTGGAAGGAGTTTTGGGGATCTACTCTTTCATTCTTTCCTCCCAGGGAATTTATGATAAAGAAAATATACTTCCCAGAAGTTCTGACCTACTAAAGTGAAAAGTTGTTTCCACTCTCCCCCCACTGCCCAGCCTTACTGTCTTTAACTGTTCTAATAGCATTAAACTTCATCTCAGCTTCCCCACCTTCTACCTCTTGCCCCATTTACTAAGGAAGGGGGGGTTGAGTACCTTTCTAATGTGGAGATGCAAGGATCATCATTTTCTTCTTTTGAAATCGATGAATATTAGCCCTAAATTCTGAGGCTCCTATACTTAGTAGGAGAAGACCTGGATGATTAGGACTTTTGATTCCAACAATTTGTGCTTATTTTCTCATTTGTGAAGTGGGGATAATATAGTTACCTTACAGGGGTGTGGAAGGCCTAACATAGTAATGTATACATAGCATTTAAAATAGTCCGCATATTGTATAGAAGGAGTTCATTATCAGTATCACTCAGCTTTACAAATTTATTTTACCCTCTGTTAAAAAAAGTAACTCAAAAACTGAACTCCCATGTTTCAAGAATCAAGAGACTTATAAAAATGTTTTACATTGAGATTATATACGTGACTTCTCCCATACAAACTACAGGCCTTATGATAAGATGACAAATCTGTAATACCTTCAAATCTTTCTAGATGTATTAAAAATCTGAGCCTTCTCTAGGAATTTTTGCCTAGTCATCCTAGCCAGAGCTATGCATGTCCATTCTTGGCACAGCTGGACACACATCATAATCTCTGTGTCCACACCAGGTCTCCTACAAAACCAGAAGATACTGGAGAAAAGAAATCATTTCTGATATGTATCTGGATCCTTGAGGGAGGGGTGCAGGCAGGATAGGAGTAGCTAATAACTTAACCATACATTGCCTAGCAGTAAATTATGTTTTAGTTCTCAAAAATCCCAGGATAAAGAGAAATAGTGTGGAACATCTGACTCAGAGTACTAATGTCCAACATACACTGCTATAACTCAAGTAGGATTTTGTCTGTCTCCTGTGTCTCACTCTTCCCTCACCCCCATGTCAAAACACACATGCAAACAATGAATGAGGGAAGAAAATACAAATTGCTATCATTTCTTCATGACTACATCAAAATTGTCCAGAGAGCTGAGATCAGTGGCATACATCTCTAATCCATGAACTCCGGAGTCAGAGGCAGAAAGACCAAGCATAAATTCAAGGTCAGTCTGGTCTATATAGTTCCAAGTCAGTCAAGGCTGAATAAGGAGACCATATATCAGAACCCCAAAACAAACAAGCAAACAAAACTGAGCAGAAAAAAAGACACTGAACTTGATACAGAGTACAAATTTATATATAACTAAGAGTGAACCATTTAATAGCTAGAAACAACCATTTATTTGATATCTAGGAGTGACCTGAAAAGATAAAGAAAATCCTCCCCCAAGATAGCAATGAGAGACATGCTAGAACATACTTGAAGCAATGATGAGGGGATGTAAGTACATAGCCAACTGATTTCAATAAACATCATTCTTTAACAAATGATACTAAATAGCATAGGATTCATTCTTATAAAAAGAGGCCTTATTCAGAATTCTTGGTGTAGGTACTAGGAAGAATTTGGTGTGAAGTAGGAGGGGCAGAAAGTAACATAGATTCATGTCACCAATAAGTAAGGAGAAACTGAGAAAGTTGACTTTCTTCCTAAAAGGTATTGATAGAAGACCACATGCAGGGAGATGAATGGAGGGTTTCTGTAATTCATCTTTAGCTTTTAGCCAAGATAGAATTCATGTAACTTAGATGTTTACCCTGGGATAAATATTGAGAGTAAGAAAATGAAAGAAGTCATTTGTACCTCCTAGTAATAATAGCCAGGAATTTTGTAAAGAACATGAGACAGGAACTGTGCTGGCTATGTGTGCACATTACCTCATTGATTACACAATGGATGTCTGAAAGGTAAGTACTGCAAGGCAAGTTTCATTCTATGACTTATGAGAAAGTGGGTCTTAGAATTTACTGAAGGTTACACAACTACTCAATGAAAAAATGTCTTATTCAAGCCCCAGCTCACCTCTCTACTGGTCTACAATCAAGCTACATAGGCGTTCAAATCTTTTATGTGGACAGTATCCACATTTGCAGAGAATAATGTAATGAACTCCCATGTACCCATCCACCAGTTCTCACCATTATTACAACTACTAGGCTTAACTTCTGCATATCCATTCCCTCTGCACTGGATTAGTTTAAACCTTAAGGCATGGTGTTACCTAATATCAAATATCTAGTCAGTTCTTGAATCTTGTGATGTTTTACCTTCATTATCAATGTGACTGGTTTAAAATCACAGAAGAGACACACCTCTGGGCAGTCTGTGAGAGCATGCCTAGAGAGGCTTACCTGAGGCGGGAAGACTCATCCTGCATGTGGGCTGCAACATGGACAGAGGCCCCTGGCTTGATTAAAAAGGGAGAAAAGGAACAAGAAATCCTGGTGAGCACCAGCATTCATCTCTCTCCATTTCCTGATTATCCCTCATTGTGACTGGTCTATGACAGACTGACTATACTTTTAAGCAATGAGGCAAAAATAAACCTTCCTTTAAGTTGTTCTGGCCAGGTATTTTGTCACAGCAATGAGAAAAGTAACTGCAAGCACAAATCTCGTAAGTATTTTTATGGTTGTGGTTTATTTGAATCAAAATCCAGAAAAAGTCTCCATGCCCTAGAGGTGAGTAGCCATTAGTCTCTTTTATCCAATACAGAAATGCTTCTCACTGAGAGAAATGTGGTATGAATGAGAGAGTTGTGGCATTACATTCTAAACCAAAGACTATGAACAAGTTGTCTAAAGTTTGGAAAGTGGAAATTATACCCTGGGATTAAAGGCAAAGACTCCCACAATATATTTACAAGTGCTTAGAACAGTCTCTAGCATGTATAAAGTCTACAGTGAATGTTATTTTTCTTTCTTGAAAAGAAAAACATTGAGAAGAATAAGGGGAAAATGGAAGGACAAGCCAAGAAGCTTAAGGAAACTTCTTGGAGAGCTTTGGCTAATGATACCTTGAGAGCATTCCCATTTTTTCTCTGGATGGAAATCTGACCACAGTTGTGCCAAAGTGGCTAATGACTAACAGCTCTGGTCTTGCCACTGGCATGACTGTGGCTCTGCTTCATCCCAATAGAAAGAAGGAAACCTATGACTTCAAAATTACCTCAAATTCAGAAAAGTGACCACATTTAAAATACATGTAACTTTATGTCAATGGAGTAAAATGTAAAATTAAAATAAGGCATTATATATTAACAGAGGCTACAATTATACCTCAGAGGTAACATGATGAAAATTCCACACATGGAAACAGACTGAATTAGATCTGGGTTGGGCAAGGCCTTTCCTTCTGCCAAGTCTCAGTTTCTCACGATGCAAACTAGATGCCCTCAGTAAGAAAATCTTAAAAATTGAAAAGTTACACATCAACAGCATGGGAAAAGAGAAGGGAATTTGAATGTATGATGGAACCAAATTTAAAGTGCCCCTATCACTTAATGTGCATGTGGACTTATGCAATCACTTAGTTTCTATTTGTTCCCATTTGTCAAATGTAAATCATAACCTATCTCACAAGATTGTTTTGAAGACTATAAAAATACACATCATGTGCTTAGAAGAAGCCTAGCCTTACATCAATACCTGTTAAGGATTATTATATCATTGGCAGTTTTTAATAAAAAATAACATTTGTTCTCAAAGAGTTTTTAAAATATTTATTTATGAGTGAATGAATATGTGTGTGCAAGGGCCTCCTGCTGCTGCAAGAAAACTCCAGATATAGGAGCCACTTTGTACATGTGACTTTCCATGGGTTCTGAGGAATTGAACCCAGGCCATCAAGTGTTGCAAGCAAGTGCCTTTAACCACTGAGCTATCTCTCCAGCCCTCAAAGAATGTGTTATTTAAGACAAGAAGTTAAATAACTTTATAGTTGAGAGGTGTGGCACTGAACATAGATAGCAGCAGGCTGTCTCTTACATTAGCTCATCTAAGGCCATGTATGAAGGTAATTGATATTTCACATAAAGCATGCATATTAAAATTTAGCATTATATATTTACAAGAGTTCACAACACAATGAAAATAGTGTAAATTTTCTGTACTGTTTATGCCTACTTATTTCAAAAATGGAAAGGGGCCATATTAGCCTAATTTTCTATGAGAATACATCCTAAACTGCCCCTCAGGAGTTAATGGAACTCTCAGACTTTTGTAACTGATTTGTACATGGTTGGGAGATTAGTTTTGCTTGAGACTTGGAAATCAGAAACAGAACCAAGGAGATCAGAAAGAGAACCAAGTCTAGGTTGAGATTCCAGGACACTGATTATATAAGGTTGTGGAACACCTTGCTTTACTATCACTAGCACTGCCATCACCATCATCTTCATCTTTGTTTGACTAGTAGCAGTCTTCACAACCAGTCTATGAATTACAGACAATAGACTAAGTAGCATCTTTAATTAATCTTTGGAGCTATGAAAGATTTATATCTACAAAATCCTCAGAGAACATGATTAGATGCTTTAAGATACTCATTATGTTTTAACTTAAATTTCTGAATTTTCTTCTTGAAAGTGGACTTTTTAAAAAGAAACTAAATGGAAAGTTTGTCAGAAGCAAGGATGACAAATTTCATGTGTTTAAAGTTTGTGGTCTCTCATGCCAACTCCACGTCTGAGATTTGATAGTCCTAGGAGTCTCATAGCATATAGAAGTTTTCTTACTTGTATAGAAAACAGGAATTGAGTTTAGCTCTAGAGATACAAAATACTTAAGATAAATCCATGAGCCAGGGTGGTAATGTACACCTGTAATCCTAGCACTCAAGAGATGGAGACTGAAAGATCAAGGGTGTGAGAAGTCCTGTTTCCATTGCATTAGAGACTTTCTCAAAGATAAATAAGTAAACAAATGATATGAATTCTTCAAGGAGCTAACTATAAAGGGCTTGGTATTGAATGAGTATTAAGATGGAATTTTGTTCAAGCAGAATACTTGCCTTGCTTTTTTTTTCCTTTTAAAACATGGCATCAGGCAGACATAGTGACACATTGCTATAATCCCAGCACTTGGAAGATGAAGCAAGGGGCATGTTAGGGCTACATAGCAAGTACCAGGGTAACATAGCAAGACCCTGACTCAGAAAAAAACAGATGATAGGAAGAAAGAAAGAAAGAAAGGAAGGAAGGAAGGAAGGAAGGAAGGAAGGAAGGAAGGAAGGAAGGATATAGCATCAAGCACCTCATGATTTTAAGTATCCTAATTCACTTAAAGTGTTTATTAAAGAGTTTGGCACCCCAAAGGAAGACTCATATACTCTGATTTTTGTTTTCATTTGAGATTTTACTTTATTTTTATTAATTTACTTATTTATATGTTCATTTATTTATTTGAGACCAGATCTTATTGTGTTTCCCAGGCTGACCTCAGCTCATCATCCTCTGGCCCCCACTTCTTGAATGCTGGTTACAGGCATGCGCCACCATGGCTTGTCCTTCAGAGCAGTTTCGGATCTTTGTACCAAGACAGGCCTTGTCCCTATACAAGTGAAAGTCCAGCATTTATGATCTATTTTTACACCAGTTATCAGAATGATGTTTATCAAATTGAATTGCCATTTATGGGTGCAATCTAATAAAAAAGGAAGCAAATTATAAAATATTGTCAGTTTATCACTTCACAAATCAATTAGACCATTAAATGTAATTGACTGCTTTCATGAGAGAAGGCAAATTCTGGCCAGAGCAACACACAGACCCAAGTGCAAACTCCAATGTGACCACTGACCAGCTGTTCAGCTTTTGCTTCCATGCCTGTAAAATAGAAACTGCTGGGCTGGAGAGATGGCTTAGTGGTTAAGTGTTTGCCTATGAAGCCTAAGGACCCAGGTTCGAGGCTCGATTCCCCAGGACCCATGTAAACCAGATGCACAAGGTGGCGCATGCATCTGGAATTTGTTTGCATTGGCTGGAGGCCCTGGCACACCCATTCTTTCTCTCTCTGTCTCTCTGCCTCTTTCTTTCTCTGTGTGTCACTCTCAAATAAATAAATAAAAATAAACAACAACAAAGCAACTACCATGTGTAGTTTTTTTTTTTAAGTAGAAACTGCTAAGTCTATGCTGCATGATCCTAGTAAAGATTGAGTGAGGTTTTGCATGTGTCACACCTACTGCAGCACTAAGGAAGGGGAACAAAGAGAATATGCAACACCAGGTAGTTACAACTATAACTATTTACAATGACATGTACATAAGTCAGAGACTATGGTTCCACCAGGATAGACTTATATTTAAGCAAAGCTCTGAGGCCAAATGTTTATTGCCTAATTCGGTGGTGTCTTCTCCCATAGCACCTCTTTCAGCACTTGGCACAGTCGAAATAATGAATATACAGTAAAATAATTGTAGGATCCTAGAAGGTTCCAAATCCTTGTCTAAAAGATAGATTGAGATGATGGGAAATTCTGGCAAGAAGAGGAAGCTATTTCAGAGTAAAAAGAAGTACACACCTGCCTGTGCTGTCAGTCATATTTCTCACAAGTGCTTTCACCTTAGGGTGTTCAAATAGTCTAAAACTCCCACAACACAGGGGGAGAAAGAGGAAAGGATGGCTTTGTGAAGCCATGTCTGTAAACATTCATTTGTGCATGCTGTTTCTTTACCAAGAACTTTTTCATGTGCATACAATGCATATGACTTCACTCATTTTCACAATAATTTCATGAAATAGATATTACCCCTACTGTCTATGAAGAAATCCATTCTCACAGAGATCATGCAATTTGCCTAAAGTCCTGCTGATCTTTCTATGTGATAGCTCTAAGCTCCAGATCAGGACAGCACCCCTTCTATTCACTTTACCTTGCTTTGATTTTTCTGTTCACTGTGTACATTTTGTTTAAGCAATCTTACCTCTGTTGTTAAAATCCATTTATTCACTCAAAAAATACTTATTGGACATCTATCATCCATCTGAAGAGGATTGTGGGTCTTTCTCCTAGAATTTGGCCTCTTTCATTTGATTCCCAACTCACATGGACCCAGTAACAGAGGATCACAGAGCCTTTGGTACAGCCATTCTCTAAGGGACCCTCCATCTCTGATGTGACATTCCCTGGGAGATCTTCCAGATAAAGAAATCTGCAAGCATCTGCATGTCAGGTACTCTTGTCAGTTCCCGGCTCTCTTTTGGTGCATATGTGTGAACTGTTAAATATGGACAGGTGCTCCTGTAATTCCCTGTGCCTCCTTTACTCTGAGAAAGAAGCAGGGAGCTAAAGATGCAGAGAATGCTGAAGCACCTAGAGTTCAAACTCCCTTAGTGTAAGGGCTGGAGGTATGACTTGAGTTTGATAACTTTAAAAAAAACAAGGAAACATACCGTGCATGGTGGCTCATGCCTTTAATCCCAGCACTCGGGAGGCAGAGGTCGGAGGATCACCATGAGTTCGAGGCCACCCTGAGAGTACATAGTGAATTCCAGGTCAGCCTGGGCTAGAGTGAGACCCTACCAAAAAAAAAAAAAAAAAGAAAAAGCAAACGGACATGGTAGTGTGCAGTTATTAATAAATTAGTTAATTAATTTATTATTATTATTTCTTGTTTTTTTCGAGGTAGGTTCTCATTCTAGCCCAGGCTGACCTAGAATTCACTATGGAGTCTCAGGGTGGTCTCGAACTCACGGCAATCCTCCTACCTCTGCCTCCCAAGTGCTGGGATTAAAGGTGTGCGCCACCATACCCAGCTTTAATTAATTTATTATTTGAGGGAGAGAAGGAGAAAGAGAGAGCAAATTGGTACACCTGGGCCGCCTTCTGCTGCAAATGAATTCCAGACATATGTGCCACTTTGTGCATCTGGTTTTACTGGGGAATCAAACTCAGGCTGGCAGGCTTTCAAGTAAGTGCCTTTAACCACTGAGACATCTTTCCAAGCTGGTAGTGTGCACTTTTAATCCCAGTGCTAGGGAGATGGAAGTGAGTGGATCCCTATGGCTCACTGGCCAGGCAGTAAGGCCTAGTTGGGGAGCTCCAGGTCAATGAGAGACTCTGTTTCTAAAATGGTGCATGGCATTCCTGAGGATGAACCACAAAGTTGTCCTCTGGCCTCCACATATGCACACACACATGCACCCACACACAAAAACCAACCATGGATTCTGTCACCAAGCCTATGTTCTAATCTAGCTCTGTCCCAAAATATTTTGTTTTGTGAATCATTTTATCTCTGAAATTCAGATAATGATGCCTATATAACAGTATTATTGTCATTAATATAAATACTAACACATATGTGTCATTTAATGCCTCGCTTTTAGAGGTGGCCGTAATGATGGTTTTGGGAAAAGATCAATCATACTAGACAAGACTAGCTTATACTGATGTCTTTGATTGTTTTTATCTAATGCTCACACATCACGGTAAAAAAATATTATCCTCATGACAAAGATGAAAAAAGTTGAGACTTATAGTGACATGTTCATAGTCACATAGCTAATAAGTGGCACAGCAAGTAGTCTTATCTCCAACCCACATGTCCCCAGCAGTCAATACACAGCTTTTATTGCATTCACTGTCATTATCATTATTGGGATCATTACTTTAAGTTCAAAGCTCTTGAGACTCTATGATGTTTTTCCTGGAACAAAAGCTTGCAAATTATCTTTAGGTTGTTTCTACTTTGGTAGTTACACCTTATAATTTACGTGACAAATGAGTTAAATTCAAGTTAAAATCATTTTTTTAAAAGCCCAAATGACAATGGCTTAAATAAGAGATTTATTTCTCATTGAGATAAAGAAAGTAAGAGAAAGACCATCCAGGACTAACAGAGTGGATTACTATCTCAGAAATACGGCCATCCTTAGCAGATGGCAAAGCTCATGGTGTAACATACCTGGGACCATCACATTTCACTTCCAGCTAGTAGGATGGAAGAAAAAGATACAGAGAGTGTCCCCCTCCCTATCAAAGAAATTTCCCAGATCACGCCTGAAAAGTGGCAGAGATGTTATTGGCCAGGATTTAGTCACATTTAGCAGAATCCTGCTAAAAATTATTGTTTTATTACTGATCAAGAAGAGGAAAGACTGGATTCTTAGAGGAATCTAGATGCTTCAGCCATCCTAGTAGTGAAAAAACTTTATAGTATTTTCATTTAGACTGTCCTTATTTTTTTAATCTAATATAAAAGCCATCACAAAACAATGATGTCCTCCATTCATCTCTAAGATGCTAGTCAATTTATTTATTTATTTTACAAATAACATTATCTTAGCTTGGCTGAGCTTTGCATCTAGCTTTTCATCATAATCAGATTGCTTCTGGTATGTAGTTTTGTCAGATGTTAAATGAGTAGTGCTAAAGTAGGATGCCTCTAATGTGTCCTTCTAAGTCTACCTGTTACTGAATGACATAGGTGAATCTCATTCTTTAAAAATATATATATTTTATTTGTTTATTTTCAAGCAGAGAGACAGAGAAAGAGAGAGAAAATGAGTGCACCAGGACCTCTTGCCATGGCAAATGAACTCTAGATGCATGTACTACTCTGTGCATCTGGCTTTACATAGGTACTGGAGAATCAAACCCTGGCCTTAGGCTCTACAAGCAAGCACCTTAATGGCCCAGCCATCTCTCCAGCCCCCTCATTTATTTTTTATCAGAATTTTAAAGTAATATAGGTCAAAAGTATAGCAATGGGCTGGGGAGATGAGAATTTGAATTTAATCCCCAACACCCATGTAAAAAGTTGAGTGTGGTCATGCACACCTGTAACACCAGTGCTGAGAAAGATGGATACAAGAGGATCACTGATTATCACTTGTCAGCCAGTCTAAATGAGGCTCACTGAAAGACCCTATATCAAGAAAATAAGGCAGAAGAGCAACAGAAGACACCGAGTCCTCCTCTGGCCTGCACATGTGTTCATGGGGAGGCACACACATATATACATACATACACCATAAGTAGTCCACACACACTAAAGCAAAAATCTAGCAATGAGCCAATTTTCTCAGGACTAGTAATAAATTTGTCTTTTGTACCCTATTTTGCTCCAGAAAGAGTCAAGACAGCTATTATTCTTCATTTGCTAAAACAATAGGCTAAGGTAACAAAATAAGCAGAGTAAACATCAGAGAAGAACTTAAACTATCATTTTTTGCTAATTATTTACATAGAAAATATAAAGATATATGTAAAAACAAATGTTAACATAAATTTAATAGAGGCTAGATACAAGCTAAATCACATTTCCTTTTAGCTTAACAAAAAAGTATACAAATGAAAATTGGAAAAAAATACTACATATACAAAATGATAGACTACTTATGATTAGCAGTTATATGATAACTAGAGTCAAAACATACTAACATTTTAATAAAATAATACAAGATCAGCATAAATTGACAAGCAAACCAAAGGAATAAAATAAGAATCAGGTAGAGAAATGGCTTCGTCATTAAGGTGCTTGTCTGCAAAGCCAAAGGACCCAGGTTCGATTCCCCAGGACCCACATAAGCCAGATGCACAAGGTGGCACATGTGTCTGGAGTTTGTTTGCAGCAGCTGGAGGCCCCGGCACACCTATTCTCTCTATCAGCCTCTTTCTCTCTCTCTCTCTCTCTCTCTCTCTCTCTCTCTCTCTCTCAAATATCGAAATAAAAATTTTAAAAATAAGAATCTACAAAGCATCAGATTTTATGAATTACTAATGTTCAAGTTAGATGGAAACATAGTTATTTAAAACTTACACTGATGCAACTGATTGTCCATTTTGTAAGAAGACAAATCTGGACCCCTGCCTCACACTATGTATACTGAAGTCCGTGTAAATGGAAGACTTCAATTTTAAGGGTTAAAAATATAGGTAAGAAACATATTTAGAATATAGGTATAGTAGTTTATGAGGAGCTTATGCTCACAGGCAGTTGGATGGATGGATGGTGATATAACACTTCAGATAGAGATTCCTTGCCAAGTCTCTATTCTTCTTGTTATTCTTAACAATACAATGGAGAAAAACTATTTCTTACATTATTCTAATGAGCTCTCCTTAGATTACAAATATGACTCCCAGAGAACTCTCTCATCCAGCCAGCAGTGGTTAATACTTGATACTCCAGCCTGCTGAATACTGCTGAGGTTCAATTCAAGCCTACTGAGGCTCCCTGTGCTCTACAGCTCACATTAGGCATTCTATGAATTTCTAGCATTAATTATTCTTATTGTATTTTTTGTGATGTCAATAACTTTTTCAGGTTCCTAGCTTTAGTGGTCAATTGGAAAAACACACACACTGACCAGTAGCTGCATAAACTCACTAACATTTAAAATCAATTCATATTTTAGCTGGGAATGGTGGCTCATACCAGCAACCCCACCATTCAAGAGACTGAGATAAAAGGATTTACCATGACTTCAAAGCAAGCCTGAGGTACAGAGTAAGAACCTGACTCAAAAAAATTTTAATAATGCAATGGAATGTATGTATATTTGCAAAAGTAATGCAACAACATATGAGAGAGAGGCACTTCTGTTTTCAGGCTTAGTATTCACATGTATTTACAGCCCCTTGGCAGTAATTCTGTGAATCCCCCCTACCTCAAGACTTCACCCCAAAAATCCAAAGACTGAATTTTATTGTGAAAACACTTTTGTTTGAAAGAAGAATGAAGCTAATGTCAAGACTGCCACTTCTTTGGAAGTTGGAGCAATAAATGTTTGTATCCTAATGATGGCATTTAGACAGGGCAATGACATTATTTAAGCAGATGTCTTTTCTGCTCCCTTATAAATCTGGCTGTAAGCTTGCAACTGAGATTCTGTTCCCATCAAATTCATTGCATTACAGCACTTTCATGCTCCTCTCAGCATTATTCTGCACCAAGGACTTGTTTAAGGATAAACATCAGAACCGGGTCTGCAGAGCCATGGAAGCCAGCAGTACTCATGATAGTTAACTTCTACCTCTTTTCCTGAGTCTTGTGGGATGCAAGAAGTTTCTCTATGGATATGTTGCATTCTAGCCTTTCTCTTTTTACTTGAGCTCTGCATCCAGTATTTTGTTTTGGGATTGTTGTTCATTTATTTTTTGTTTTGTCTTGTTTTTTTTGAGACAAGGTCTCATGAATTTGAGACTGGCCTCAAATTTGCTATGTAGCCAAGAATGAATTTGAATTTCTGATCCTTCTGCCTCCATCATCTGAGTTCCTGGAGATATACATGTAACCCACTATGTCTGGTTTATGCAGTAATGGGATTAAACCCAGGGCTTTGCACATGCTAAGCAAGCACTCTACCCTCAAAGTTATGTCCCCAGCCTTTACATCTTCTTGATGAATGATTCAAAATTGTATGATTTTCATTCCAAACCCCTGAAGGAACAAGTTTCACTATTTTTACCTCTGTTTGGATTGTTCTCCAATGTGACACATGAAAGCTGGCCTCTGCTAGGCCATTCAGACCAGTAACCCCACCTTAATTGGATTTGAGACCATCTTGGCATTAAAAAACACTTACCACTACTTCTCTGGACATGAAATATTGATGAAGCCATTTGCATGAAAGAATAGATAGGACATATTAATAACTGATATATTTGATGTTTGGGACAAGGAATAATCAGAAAGGTGGGTTGAAGGGGCAGGGAAATAATGACTTCCTGCCAAGAATAGCTCAAACATCACATCCGTGGTTATGTAATGTATTATCTTGGACTTAAGCCCTGCAGTTCATACTGTCATATCCATTTAACAGAAAAGGACCATGAGGCTTTGGGGGTGAGTAATGTGCATGGTCCTCAGCAGACCTATGCATCTAACTTCAGAGTATGAGCTTGAGCTGTGTGCAGATGCATTGCAATGTCAGTGTTCCACTGCACCTGGAATCAGTCAGTACTGAATGCATCATAGTAGGAGTAGAAATCATTTGTTAAGCAACTTTAAGACTAGGGAAATCAAGATAGCTCTCAAAATACAAAGTAAATAGACAATTACTAAACACTTGAAAATTGCTGTCTGCAATCTGAATCTATAAGCTCTTTAAAAATATATATATGGTTTCAGGGCTGGAGAGATGGCTTAGTAGTTAAGGCGCTTGCCTGTGAAGCCTAAGGATCCAGGTTTGGTTCTGCAGTTCCCACGTAAGCCAGATGCACAAGATGGTGCAAGCATCTCAAATTTGTTTGCAGTGGCTAGGGGCCCTGGCATGCCCATTCTCTCTCTTTTTTTCTCTCTCTCCCTCTTGCTCTGTCTCAAATAAAAATAAATTAATAAAAAAATATTTTATGGAGGCAGAAGTAGGAGGATTGCTGTGAGTTCGAGGCCATCCTGAGACTCCATTGTGAATTCCAGGTTGGCCTGAGCTAGAGTGAGACCCTACCTCAAAAAAAACAACAAAAAAAGTTTTAAAATGTATGGTTTTTGCAGTTCAATGGGAGAGAGAGAAATCACCACTGGAGATACTCAACAGTGGACACTTTAAACCATAAATTTGGCCAGCTAGGCCAAATGAGCCAACTGGTGCAACAGTGGCATGTCTGTTATGGGGAAAACCAACTACTCTGTAATTGGACTGGAGGGCTGCTCCATGGGAGGGAATATATCCCTGATACTGAAAACCTACATACATCAGGGGTAGTCATGAGCCCTAGGGGTGTAACATCTGCTGGTGTCTGGCTAGATATATATACTATGCTAAAAAAAAATATATATATATATATATATATATATATATATATATATATATGGTTTTATTGAAAAGGTAAAATTTTACAATGAAAAAATCTGAAAAATATTATAGTTATAAGAGCTGGAGGAGACCATGATTATCCAGAATGAAAAGTGGCCATTTGATTACCAAATCCTCAACGTTGAGAAGCAGGAAAAAGTCAATCTGGATTTGAGAGACATGTGAATTACAAAATGTTACAAAATAACTACAGCTTTATTATGAAAAATTCTTATATACTGAAACATTCAGTGAACAGCATACCAAATACCAACAGACTTACTAACCAGAAATTACAAATAGTTTTGAATTGTTTTCATTTTCCTTCCCAGCCCTACCCATATTTCTTCATCCTCAGAAACAATCATTCTTTTGAACATGGTGTGGCTTTCTTCGTGATTTCTCTCATATATCTTACTCATTCTTTATATCTTTAAGCACTTGAACTATTTTTAAAAATATTTTTGTTTATTTGCGAGCAGAGAGAGTATGAGCATGTCAGGGCCTCTTATCACTGCAAATGAAATCCAGATGCATACTCCACTTTGTGCATCTGGCTTTACATGGACTCAAACCCAGACCAGCAGACTTTGTAAACAAGTGCCTTTATTAAACACTAAGCTATGTTCACAGCCCATTTTAAGTGTTTTGATATTAAAGTAAATCATTCCATAGGTATCATTCTCCATCTTGCTTCTTCTCTCAAAATAATTTTTAAATTAGTCTTTCCATTAATATACTATTAGTCATTCATTTTAACTCTCAAATAGTTCTTCATTATGTACTTTTTTTTAACCTCAAATAAATTAATTATTCCCTACTTTTTTCTACTTCAAGGTCGCATACACCTGTGGTATATATTTTAGGCATGCACTCCCATGTGGAATTGCTAGATTAGGCTCCATATGAATTTTCTTTTGACTTAGGTACATGTGCTCCTCAATTCAGGATGGGGTTACATCCCCAGAAACTCATCATAAGATGCAAATATCATGTCAGAAGTGAATATGATAGTTTTAACATAGCTTAGGCTAACCAATCTTAAACATATTCAGAATCCTTACATAAGCCTACAGTTGGTTAAAATCACCTTATATGAAGTCTGTTATATAATAAGGTATTGAATAACTAATGTAATTTATTGAATACCTCTATCTAAAAGCAATTCTGGTAACATAGTATGCTGCATCAGTTATTTGTTCCTGTGGTCACATGGCTGAGCGAGAGCCAAGGCTCTCTGCCACTATCCAGCATCTCCAGATAGTATCTGGGTGTATTGCCAGCTCAGGAAAGAAGCTAAATTCAGAGCACAGTTTCTCCTGAACATGTATCACTTTCATACCATAACAAAGATAGAAATGTGATTAAGTCAAGCCACTGGAAGTAAGGATAATTCATATTTCCCAGCTACTCTACAAAAGGTATGCAGGCTCAGCATCCCACAAGTAGCATATTAGAAAAAAATTCTTATTTGTCTACATCTCTGCAAACGCTTGGTGTCCATGTGTTAAAAAAAAATAATACCAAACTGAATGTACAAAATACTCTTTTGCTGTATTTCATCTTGCTTTTGTTTTTTTTTTGTTTTTTCGAAGTAGGGTCTCACTCTATTCTATACCTGGAATTCACTATGGAGTCTCAGGGTGGCCTCGAACTCATGGTGATTCTCCTACCTCTGACTCTCAAGTACTGGGATTAAAGTCATGCACCACCATGCCTGGCTCATCTTCTTGCTTTTTATTGACCACTTAAGATTTTTCTCTGCAAATATCTATTCACAGGTCTTATACATTTTTTTTTGTTTTGCATATATGTGGAGTATGTAGGATGTGGTGTGTGTATGAATAGTGTCCGCACATGTGTGTAGAGATAAGCATGCCTCATGTACATGTGTTGGGGAGCCAGAGGGGAATATTGGGTATCTTCCTCTATCTCTTTTCCACTTATTTTGTTGGGACAGAATCTCACCAAACTGAGAGCTACTGTTCTCAATCAGACTGGCTGACCAGCAAGCCACAGCAAGTGTCCCATCTCTACTTCACACAGGACTGGGATTACAGGTGTGCATGGCTGTGCCCAGCTGTTTATATGGGTGCTGGGGGTCTAACTGAGGCCCTCTCAGGCCCTCATGTTGCACAGCAAGTACTTTTATTCACTGAGCCATTTACTTAGTCCTCTTACCTATTTGTCAATAGTATTATTTGTCTTTTTGTCACCCATTATTTGGAATTCTTAATAGTTCTCATATGCTCTGTATGTGAGTCCTCTGTCATGTTCCTTGCTGGCTTCTTCTCTTTGCCCTTCATGTACCTTTGTTTGTGCTGGCTATGATCTTAAAAACAAAGTTTTAAATTTTAAGGTAGTCAGATTCATAAATATTTCACTATAATCTGTGCCTATTGTATTTATTTTGGATATTACTCTGTCAAATATATTTTGTGATATGAAGTAGAAACATAATTTTATTTTTGCCTTCTGAGCAATCAGTTATCAAGCACAATGTTATTGAATATATTTTCCTTTTAGAAACCCACTATGCCATATACTTTTGAAATCACTGGCTCTGTTCATTATTTTATATCTCATTTCTTTTAGACGGTTCCACTAGAATTGTTGAAATTTCAAATGTGAAGTGTATTAACACCAAGGGTTTACCGTATTTGATGTTGGTATTTTTTAATGAGCATGAATATCTATGGGATTGTATAAATTTAAAATTGTTTTAGGGCTGGAGGGATGGTGTGGTTGACGTGCTTGCCTGCAGAGCCAAAGGACCCAGGTTTGATTCCCCAGGACCCACATAAACCAAATGCACAAGGTGGTGCATGTATCTAGAGTTTACTTGCAGCAGGCACCCATTCTCTGTCTCCCCCTTTCTCTCAAATAACTAAATAAAAATAAAATATTTTAAACTGTTACTGTTTTACAGGGGCTGGGGAGAATGGGTAGGAGCACTTGCTTCTTAAGCATGAGAGCCTGAGTGGCCTGAGTTCAATTTCCCAGCATCTGTGTAAAAAGCTGGGCATAACCATGCACATCTGTAACCCCAGTCCAGTGAGAAAGGAGGGAAGACCCCAGAATCAAGGAGGCTTGCTGACCAAAAATGTCAGCTCCAGATTGAGGGAGAGACTCCATAGCAAGGATCCACAGTTAAGTGTTAGAGAAGAGCACCAGACATTCTCTTCTGCTTTGGGGAATGCACAAGGCACACACACTCACACACACACACACACACACAAGTATATGCCACACACATAACATTAGTCACCACAGAACACATACTCTGCACCCACACAAAAAAGACACACATCAAAAAAAAAACTGTATTGCAAATACAAAATGGAACACTTACGCTATAAAAATAGGTGCTATTTTTAAGCATTTCCTATACCAACTACTTGCTTACGTTATTACTTACATATTTCAAATTATGCAAAATCCCTCTTAATCAGGTGACATTATTACAACTTTATAGATGATAAAACTGAATCGAAGATCTAAGAGAGGTTAGTTTTTTATTTATTTTCAAGCAGAGAGAGAGAGACAGAGAAAGAGAGAGGGGGGACTGCCAGGACCTCGAGCGCCTGCATACAAACTTCAGATGCAGGTGCCATTTTGTGTATCTGGATGTATGTGAGTATGAGGAAATCAAACTTAGGTTGTTATGCTTTGCAGGCAAGTGCCTCAACCTCTGAGCCATCTCTTCAGTCCCTAAGAAAGATTAATTAATTGTCCAAGATGGCAAGATTAATTTACTCAAAATGAGCCAGTGATTTTATTTGTGGTTCAAAATTGGTTGATTAGAAAAATACCCTCTAAAAACAGTCTGATGTAGCAGATGAAGAAATTGATTCATAATCTGAGCATGTGTAGGATATTAACAGCCTACCTTTTAACACCAGATTTGGTCAGATTACCTGGCCTGTAAACTGAGCTATTCTTTCCTCTACATACTTAAGATATTATCGTGCTCACACCCTAAGAAAATAATCATTTTATTTTTTTGGTGTGTGGGTATGTGTATGGCATGTGTTCATGCATGTTCACATGTGTGCAAGTACATATGTAAGTGCAGTTGCGTGTGCACATATTATGTACACATATGGAGGCCAGAAGCCAATGTTTGGCATCTTTCCTCAGTCTCTCTCCTACTTATTTTTAAAAATTTTTTATTTTATTATCAGAGAGGAGAGCAAGAGAAAGAGAGGGAGAGAATTGGTGCAACAGGGTCTCCAGCCACTGCAATCAAACTCCAGACATGTGTGCTATCTGGTACACATGTGCAACCTTGCATGATTGCATCACCTTGTGCATCTGGCTTATGTGGGACCTGGAGAGTCGAACATGAGTCCTTAGGCTTTTCAGGCAAGCACCTTAATCACTAAGCCATCTCTCTAGCCCTCCTACTTATTTCTTTGAGACAGAGTGCCTCACTGATCCTGAAGATCACCAGTTTTACTATACTTCCTAGGCAGAAAGTCCCAGGGATTCCTTGTCTCTGCCTTCCCCACATTAGGGTTGCTATGCTGACATTTTACATGGGTGCTAGAGATCTGATCTCAATTCTTCATGCTTGAGCAGCAAGCACTTTACCCACAGAGCCATCTCTCCAGCCCTGAATAATAATTTTTTTAAATAACACTGCAGGCTCCCATTTGTTTAATGTTATTTATTTCAGTTCTTCCTAGAAGTGGTAATAATTAAGAATATCACTGTCACACATTTTTTGAGCTCATAGTCAGGCAAGTTAGCTAAGTTTCCATCAGGCAATTTTACAAACATGCTCTTGCTTTAGTATATTCACTAAACATGTTCCATATAAGCCATCTAATACCATTATTATATTTTAAAACTATAGAAAGTTAAGCCATTAAAGCTGGAGAGATGGCTTAGCTGTTAAAGATGCTTGCTTGCAAAGCTTGACAGCTCAGATTAGATTCCCCAATATCCATGTAAGCCAAATGCACAAAGTGGTGTATACATCTGGAGTTTGTTTACAGTGGCAGGAGGCCCTGGTGCACCCATGCTCTCTCTTCTCTCTCTCTTTCTCTTTCTCTCTTTTTCTGTCTGCCTCTTTCCCTGTATTTCTCTCTCAAATAAAATTTTTAAGCCATTCATTTAACAATGTTTATCTACTGAGCACTAGCAGCAGTCCTAGATATGAACAGTGGTGAATAAAACAGACCAAGGTCTTGTTACATTGTAGCAAAAATAAAGAATAAATAATCACATAAATTACTGAATACATTAGATAAGTCTGAGTAGGCTATATGTGCTATCAAATCCATAGCAGCTAGATGATGAGTTAGTCACTACGAATGTGTTGGGGGAGAAACAACTTTAAGTAGTCAGAAAACCTGAGAGAAGACCTGTGAGCAGTAATACAAATGGGGAAGCCAGCCATGAACTCTCTCAGAGAAAAAAAAAAAATCCCATGCAAAAACCCTACTGTAAGAATGAACTTTCATGCATAGTTCATCTCCACAATTCCTTTCTTTCTCTCTCTCTTTCCTTCTTTCTTTCTGTCCTTCTTCCTTCCTTCCTTCCTTTCTTTCTTTCTTTTTCTTTCTTTCTTTCTTTCTTTCAGAAAGGGAAAGATGTAGAGAGAGAGAGAGAGAGAGAAAATGGGCACGCCAGGACTTCCAGCCACTGCAAACTCCAGATGCATGCACCACCTTGTGCATATGGCTTATATGGGTCCTGAGGAATTGAACCAAGGTCCTTTGGCTTTGCAGGAGAGAGACTTAACTTAATTCTTTTAAGATAAAGAATGAGAGCTGAGCATCATGGTGCACACCTTTAATCCCAGCACTTGGGGGGCAGAGGTAGGAGGATTGCCATGAGTTCAAGGCTACCCTGAGGCTATAGAGTGAATTCTAGGTCAGCCTGAGATACAGCAAGACCCTACCTCAAAAAACCACAAAAAAGAATGAAAACTAAAGAGATTTGATAGCTTGATCAATGTTATATAGGTAAGAAGAATTAATGCTAGAATTTGAATCTAACTCTGACTATCCCTTCCCATTAGGCTATCCTGCCCACCTCAATCTTCCCTATAGTGTGCTCTTACTTAGTGGTTATGCCTGAACCTACCATGATCATTCATACCTTGTTGTATGTACACCCCCTCTGCCTTACAATCGCTACTTGTCCATCAAAAAGGTTGCTTCTCACATGAAATTTTCCTGAATTCCCACAAACATGGTTGATTGAGTTCTCTGCCCCTCTGTACCAAACACATAAATCTGAGGTACAATGGCTTTTTCATTCATCTACCATCCATGTGTTCATTCAACTGTTAAATACAGTACACCTAACAGTGAACATGGCAGACAGTGTTGCCTTCATGGAGCTTAGCACTAGAGAAAATGAATTAATGAAGGCATCAATTCAATTAAGAAATGACTTTTCTTAATCTCAGTATTTCATTCATTTGTCCATTTAACAAGTGCCTATTATGCTCACAGAGACCTGACAAACGATCAAAACATTTTGGAAATGCAAAGTCACTGTAGACATGAGTCAGAAGCAAGGCATGTAGCAGGAGGTAAAACTTGAGGAAAAGCATGGGCAAAGTCATGGTGGCCGATATCACAAAGGATCTGGAAGATACTAAATGTCTGAAATGGTAAGACATTTATTCTAGTAATGTCTCCATGGCAGCAATATCACTGAATTTGAAAAATCAAAGGCTAATATAGTGTTGTATTTTTTTTAAGTGTCTCAGGTGAGGTAAGGTGAGTCAAGGGCATGGAAACCTTAAGTAACTGCTACTTCTGGCACCTACCTTCTCAGTGTATGAACTTGGGGAATTTATGTTTAACATATCATGAGATTTGGACTCTGGAAAGAAGGTTCTAGAACTTGATCTGCAACAGATGATTTCTGCAGACTTAGAAAAACATGGATTCTTCTGTACACTTGTTTTTTCATGTAGAAACAGAAATAAAATATCTAAAGCAGGATCTTCTGATTCCCTGTCAGTTAAAGAATTCTAGGACTCTGCTTTACACTGGTATGTGGCTGAATGCAGTTCTCAAAAGGTGGACAAGCCTTTTCTACAGGCAACCAAACTTGAACCCCAGACTGCGGTTTGACTCAATATTTTCTTCTTCATATTCTTCATGTATCTGGTTATTCCACCTAGACTTTTTAAATTTGTGCTACTACCCAATCCTTTCCTATACCTTTCCTTCTTTGATTAATGATAGACAACCAGGTGATTACATTTATGTGACAAATGCAGCCGAATTCAGTTAACAGAAAACTTGCCCTCTGTCTATATAAACAACTGTATAAAAACACTGTATTTTCAGGTATCCTGTGAAGAATTCCTTCCAACACACCACATTCTCTCATGAAGCTCAGCCCTTCCTGCACCACTTTGAAACTGCATATTTTTACATGAGTCACAAATTACATTCTTATCTGCAACTCATGTTCAAATTTTAAAAAGTTTTCCAGCTGACAAGTCTTTGGACACATTAAATTTTGTCCTTTCAAAAGGACTAACTCCACAATGCATGACCCGTATACCTCAACAAGGAGGGGCCAAGGGGAGGGGGTAGGTCATGGATGAGCCTAATAATGCTATCAAACTGACTGTAAAAATAAATAAAATAAAAAATAAAAATGAAAAAAAAAGTGCAACCAACTATATCCATAGAATCTTACAAGCATAGACATCAATCATTTAATAGGAGGGATACAACCTGAAAAATTCATCCGTAGGCAATTTTATCATTGAGCAAACAACCCAGAATGTACACAATCCTACATAGTGAGGGTTAAAAACTCAACTTGACCTCTTGCTACAATTAAGACAAAAGGTAAGTATAAGATACATGAAGTTACTTCAGTGTAATATAGCAAACTGTTGTGCAACATGCCTGTTTTTGAAGGCCCATTTTTTAAATTTTATTTTTTTAACTTAATTTAATTTTTTTTTTTTTTTGCAAGGTAGGGTCTCACTTTAGGCCAAGCTGGCCTGGAATTCACTATGTAGTCTCAGGGTAGCCTTGAACTCACAGTGATCCTCCTACCTCTGCCTCCTGAGTGCTTGGATTAAAGGTGTGCACCACCATGACCAGCTCTTAAATTTTATTTTTATTTATTTATTTACTTATGTGTGCATGTGTGTGAGGGGGGGTGCACCAGGACCTCCAGCCACTGCAAATGAATTCCAGATGCATGCACCACCATGTGGATCTGGCTTGCATGGATTCTGGGAAATCAAACCTCGGTTCTTGGGCTTCATAGGCAAGCACCCTAACCACTGAGCAATCTCTCTAGCTCCAACATGCCTTTTTTTTATTAAAAAGGGGTAAATTCTAAGTTAAGAATAAAAATTTAGCATATTGAGAGCTGGAAAGATGGCTTAGCAGTTAAGACACATGCCTGCGAAGCCTAGGGACCCAGGTTCGATTCTCCAGGTCCCATGTAAGCCAGATACACATGATGGCACATGCATCTGGAGTTTTTTTGTAGTGGCTAGAGGCCCTGGCATACCTATTCTCACTCTCTATCTCTCTCTCTCCTTCTCTCTGTCTCTAATAAGTAAATAAAAATAAATCTTTAATTTTTAAAAAATATCATATTGAATACATAAACCAGTAACATACCATTTATTATCATTATCAAATCTTTCATACTGCACATAATTGTATGCACTACTTGTGGCTGACAGTACCGTAGGTTTGTTACCACAAGCATGTAATATCTTTTTGTTGTTCTGTTTTGTGTTTTGTTCCCTTGGGTATTGGGAAGAGGGCCTCTCTCCAAACTCACTATGTAGCTGAGGGTCATCTTGAACTTCTGATATTCCTGCCTCTACTCCCAAGTGCTGGGATTATAGGCCTACACCTCCATGCCCAGCTTGTCTTTAACTGATGTCACTACACCATTGGAACTTTTCAGCTCCATAATAATTATATGGGACCATTGTTGTATGTGTGGTCACTGTTATCCAAAATACAGTCATATGGTGCATGACTGTCATTTAACAATGGCATTCACCAGGCAAAGCAACAAGACAACCTCCCTAGGATCTCTTGCCAATTACCCATCCTGGCAGAATGCCCAGACATTCTCATTTGCTTGCTTTCCCAACATCTACTCAGGCCTCGTGTTGTGACAGTAGATCTTCAGGCTAGATGTGAGAAAGGAAGGAGCCCAACTGCTTTACTACTTCACACACATCAGTTCATAAGCTTTGTAAAAGAGAGTATCAAAGGTTGAATACTACTTTGGTCACCAAAAGGGATGGAGGAAGGGTACTCCAAGGAGGAGATGCAGGCAGGCTCCTATCACCCAACCTCATTCCTAAACTGGGAGAAAAGTGGAGGAATTCAGAGTCCTCATCATGAGAAAACAAAGAATAAGGAAGCATCGATCATTAGCTTAAGTGAACCTCCTCTGCTATTAGAATGTATTTATCATTTTCTTTTGTATCTTGTAATTAATTTTTTGCTTATTTGTTTCTTCCTTGTCTGCATAGAAAATAAACACTCTCTTTCATTTCCATATTGTCATATATTGCGTTGGCTTCAGCATACTTTTGACTCAACTATAAAAAGGAAAAGATGAAAACAATTGACTTTACTTTGCAGTAAATAGCTGTAATTATAGAGCATTTTAGTCTTCTATTTATCTTTTTCCACTTAGCATATCATAAGTAACTTGCTGTGTTTCAACATTGTGTTCAAGTTTTTTTTTTTTACTCCATCTTCTGTAATTTACAACCCATTCCCAAATTGGGATTGAGTTTTTACTATTATTAAATTAAGTTCCAATAAATATATCCTTCGATATATCATTTTCCCCTTGAGTTATTTCCTTAACATACCTTCTCTGGAGATCAGAAGTACTGATTGTTAATGCTTCTTGATATCTAGAATTTTTAGTGGGGTATGCAACATACAATTTACTGACATTTCTTTATTTCTAGGAGTCAGCTTGACCATTGATAGGTCATCTTTGTTTATATTCTGTCCATATGCTTTACCCAGCTTGCTATCAAATCCTCTTCCCTCAAATTTTTAAGCATCTTTACTTCTAAGAAGACATTTGTGTTGAACATATTTTCCTATACTATTATTTGTATTTCCATGGATTTTTAGACTTCTCAAATTGATTTAAATATTACAAAGCCAAAAAATTTTGATATATTATAATTTCCATACAACACATACTTAATTGGTTCTATCTTTTATAGCTTTTACCACTGCACTTATGATGAGAAAGCCCATCTTAATATTGATAAATATATTGAACTTGCTTCTTTCAGTTTGTGTTTTGTATGAATTATCTATCTACATTTGATCATTCCTTGCTTCTGATTCTGATGGTTTCCTGAATAATTAGTATTTGATTTGCATATAAATATGTTCAGATGTATCTGTTAATCTTTTGTCTATTGTGTTTTCAGTTTTAAGGACCTTCCATTGACTTGCTTTCATGTTAAAATTTTCATTCTGTAGCTTTTTTAAACATTTTTCTTCTAAATGTTAATGATTCTTAAATATATGCCACACAGTGTGGTTAACTTACTTTTTTTTTCATCAAATTGCTATCAAGGGATGATGACATCACATACAAAATTATGTTTCTTTTCCCCTTGTTCTCAAAGCTTCCTTGATCATATATTAAGTGATTATAGCTGCATCTATTTCTAGACTCTTCATTCTGTTATGCTGATCTATATGTCTATTTTTGTGCCAGCAAGTCCTGCATTTATTTGAGGAGAGCTCATATTTCCTCTCTTGAATCTTTGCTTCTGTAAGCTGAAAACTGCTCTTTGAATTGCTGCTTTTGTATGTAACATGCAAACCCCTTCCTCTCCTCTAAGGCATAGAAGCAGTGGTGAGATGAGGGTCCAGGCCTCAGGGTGCTCTTGAAGACGTGACACATGGAGAAGGAAGTACATAGAATGTCACATACCTGGACAAGGGATGGAGAGTGATGAAGTTTTACACTGGAATTTTCTATGTTAGTTTCTAGTTTTTATGCTAGAAAGTTCTTGTTTTGTTTCTTGTTTCCTTTCATCAGCAGGTTAGTGAACAACAGCTGTGGTAATTCCTCTTGCCAAATTCAGGTTCCAGGTCCACCATTTTCTTACTGTGTGACCTTGGGCAAGTTTTGTGAACTATCTAAGCCCTATTTGTCTCAACTGTGAAATAAAGACATGGAGGAATCCAGTTTATAAAATTGTACAAAAGATGGAGTGAGGCAATCCATGAATACAAGTACTTCCTATTGTAAGCAGCTGTTATTACTGTTAAAGTATCAAGCACATAGTTTTATTATTTCATTTATTATTTTTAATGATTTGTTTTGTGTGTGTGTGTGGGTATGTAGTGTTCAGGAGACAAATTCAAAGTATCTGTGCTCAAACTTCTTTGAGACAAGGTCTTTTGCCACTGCAAATGTGCTTCAGACTAGTTGGCCTGTGAGCTTCACATTCTCCTGGCTCTGCCTCCTATCATCAAAGGACAGATGCATGTGCCACTTTGAATCTGGCTTTATGTGGGTACTGCAGTACTGAACCTCGGACAACAGGATTTTCAAGCAAGCACCTTTACCACTGAGCAATCTTTCCAGCCATCATTAGCTTTTCTCTTATTTGGGGGACATGTGGTATTGTATGTGGGTAGTTTGTGTGTGTGTGCCACAGATGTGTTGGACACATGTGCAGATTCCATAGAAGGGCATTGAGAGTCTTCTTCTGCCTCATTTCCTTGAGAGAGAGTCTCTCATTGAACCTGGGGCTTGCCCTTTTTTCAGACTTGCTGACGAGCAAGCCCTCCTCAGTGCTGGGATAACAGGCATGCATGGCCATGTCTGGCTTTTTATGTGGGTACTAGGCATTGACTCAGGTCCCCAGGTTTGCACAAGTGCTCTTACCCACTGAGCCATCTCCCTAGCCCCATCATTTAGCATTTTGAGGTGGTTATTAATATAAACAGCTGCGTGTTGGATGAATATGATAAGAGAGGTTTGGTAACTTTCCCAAAAGTACCAGCTAGTAGATAGATGTGTTTTGTTGGTGTAAAACAAGGCCTGGCTCCTCTCTGCAAAGGACACTCCTCCACAACATGTCAAAAGATATGGATAACCACGTTCCTGGACTCTGCAGTGGTGACCCTGGCAAAGCTGCACATTCTTTGAGAAATGCATACAAGTTCAGATATTCTCTATGACTATCTTGAGGTTTCCTTTTGCTTTTAGCATGGAAGGGCATTGGATTAATCAGAAGACATAATATAATTTTATCTTAATCTTCAAATTAGCAGTGTGGGAACAATGACTCACCATACCGCCTCAAGTGTCAGTGACACGAGCCCAGAAGCATTTGTCATCATCCCCGCAGGGTGTCACAGAAGCAGGATCTCCTTTGCTTCAACACCTGTTACCTGCCCTCTCAGAAGGCTCAAGGCTGGGAGGGAAGATGGCAGACTAGCCATTTGCACACAAGATTGCCAAGTCAGGCACTACCGGAATATCTAATTTTAGCCCTCCTAGCCTTGACATTGTCCCTTTCAGCTACAGTGATGTTTTTCATGGGCTATAATAAAGTGCTTTATCCCAGCCTTTAAGGCCAAGCAAGGACAGGGTGAACCTAATTCGGTGCTGGACACACATCAAAGACAGGAACCTCACTGAAGAGGGTCAACAATCCTTTCCATCCATTTCTTAAAGCTCCAAGGAGGGGCCCTTGAGTGCACGTCCCCTTCTCCTTTGACATGGCTTCCCTGCCTTGAGATTCTTTTCTTGAGCCTTCTGTGGGCTGCTCAGCAACTGGTATCTTTACCCATTTATGCTATGGATTTGAAACCTTCTCCCTGTCTTTGTCCCCTGTATAATGAAGCCAATATCTTTCTATGTACCTCACACATCATGGAAATTGTACCTGATTAGGAGTTAGAAACAAGTGTGTACTTAATCAGCTGCTTACACTGTTTGCTTCTTATGATGAACTGGCTCACAGGGTAAGGCAGAAATGCTCATAGAACTTGTGCACAAGAGAAATGTGGTGATGACACAGACTTTTGAACTGGTCATCCAGGAAAACCAGGGCAAGAGGCAAGATCAAGCTAAAACCCAGCTCTGGCACTCTGGGAGAAGATGTGACCCCACAAAACTATCACAGCACATACACAGGTGCTCGCCAGCATCTGGTAGTGTCCTAGAAAGCTTGTTCTAAGAGTTCCTGCTGGTTTCTTAGCCACTGGCTCCAGGTTGAGCTCCCAGAATGACGAGCATCACTTTGAAGTAAATCATGGATTCCTTGTTTCCTGGAAGTAGGGCAGGCAAAATTGACCCAAAGATATTCTGTTTACAAAGCCTTCTTGGACCTTTCCTTTGGTCTTTAAGTGGCTCCCTGTCAGTACTTCAGCAGGCAACATAAACCCAGAGGGAGGCACCCAGAAATGATGATCTTTTTTCCTCTTTGCATTGTCCATATTTGAATTTCAACTCTTAAAAGTAAGCATCATATAATGCTATAGCATTTATCTCCTTTCCTTTCTTACATCTTATTTTAAGTTGGTGATCATACATCAGCACTAGCATTATTACCATCACTTTCAGAGGTACAAAACAAAGCCTCAGAGAAATTAGCTGGCCCAGGGACCCTAATGTGATGTCTCCCCATGATAACCTACTGCTGATGTGTTGGCCTGGGGAAGCCTGAGCATTGTCATAGTTATTGCTGCACCCAGCCCTCAATGGGATAGCCCTCAGAACTGTGGCTCTGCAGCTTAGAAGTGAAATCTGAAGTCATGGTTGATAGTTAGAAAAGCACTAAGGAGCAGCAGTTCTCATCCCAACATTGTTGAGACTTCTTTACAAAAAATGATCTTGTGTTTGTGTGGTGAAATGGAAATTGTTTATCTATAGTTTTATTATTATGAATGTTATATGCACACACTATAAAATATTCAGAGAAATACAGAGGAGAGAGTGAAATATTATCATCATACTGTCATCAGTTAGAACTACAGTTAAGATTTTGATGTAAATTATGAACTGGCCAAGCTTCCTGTGCATTCAAACTTCAGTGTTTGTATAAATCAAAAATGAGGTGATACTACACATACTGTTTGTAGGTGGCTGTAATGTCTTCTTTCCTTATGTCTTTCTTTTGAAGATGTCAAGTGCATAGTTACATTAATCATATCACGCAGTTTATGGTGAACTCTTACTAGTGTCTATACAAATCTCTTCTTGTGTTTTCTTATATATTTTTAATTTTCCTTTTATTTTCTATACTTATCCCTGTATTGATTACTTTTGGATTGTTATGAACTAATATCTGACAAGAAGCAATTTAGGGAAAGAAATAGTTAATTTTGGTTTATAATCCCAGAGGTTAAACTTCATCATTACAGGAAGTCATGACAGGATCAGGGAACCAGTCATCACAATAGCAGGCAGAAAGAAAAGGGTTAACAGGTAGTAGGACCAGGCTGTAAAACCTTAATACCTAACCCTAGTGAACAACTTCCTCCAACAAGATTCTACCTATTGAAGGTTCCACAACCTTGCCAAACAGAGCCATTAGCTGGGGATCAAGTATTCAAACACATGAGCCTATGAGAGACATGTTACATTCAAACCACAGCATTTCAATTTACTTAGTCCAGTACATGGTATTTAATATATGTCTCAGTGTTTATCTTTGAAAATAAACTTTGATTGCCAATTTACATATTTTCATTTAAGTAATGACACTGACTCAACATCAATGCATCAACCATTGGAGAGCTGCATTATCATGTTACTGGTATTATAATTTCTTCTGTATAGCTCTCCCAAAATATATTTAACCAGTTTCCTACAACACACAACCACTTTTGTGTATTGTGGTACTGAAGCCTGATTTGTTGTTGTTGTTTTTCAATTGTCTTTTAAAAATCATTTATCTGGAATTATATCTCAGTGGTAGAATGCTTCCCTAACATACAGAAGACCCAAGGTTCAATCCACAGTACCACAAAATCATTGTTTTTGATATTTTTATTTTTATTTATTTATTTGAGAGATAAAAAGAGGCAGAGAGAGAGAGACAGAGACAGAGAATGGGCATGCCAGGGCCTCCAGCCACTGAAAACAAACTCCAGACACATGTGCCACCTTGTGCATCTGGCTTACATGGGCCCTGGGAAATCGAATTGAGGTCCCTTGGCTTTGCAGGCAAGTGCCTTAACCACTAAGCCATCTCTCCAGCCCACAAAAAGTCATTTCAAATAATGTTAGAGTAAACATACTCATAGATATGTCTCTGCAGATTAGTGTGATTATTTCCAGGAGATCATTTTGAATGTCCACTTTCTAAAATACTCTTTTCTCAATCTTTCAGCTTCTAAAGAAGCTTTTTCATTGAGTCCCTGAAAAGGATTATGTTTGTTTGTCCTCTCTCCTCTCTTCTCCTCTCCCTACGCCTTGCTTGTATCTGACTAATGGCACAGTACAGCTATCTTTGATCTTTCTTTTATAGCTTATCTCCTATCACTGAACTGATAAGTTCTAGCTGTTGATGGCAGAGTTTACATAGTAACTAATTCACTCAACATCAGTTCTGGGTGCCTGAATGCAGTACTCAGTGCCAAAATAATAATATTCTGCCCTTCAAGAACCCTCAGTCTTGTTAGGTAAGAAATTGATGTGGCCTGGATGCTATGAAGTTAGCTATATAAAATATAGTTAGGATGTGAAAGAAGAAGCCAGACAATGAAGCTATTGAGAAAATTCCTCATCTGTCTCAAAATAGGAGTTGAACAATACATGCACCAGGTATAACTCCTGGGAATCAAGCATTCAGAACACATAAGTTTATGGGGGACACCAAAATCAAACCACCACAGAAATGAAGAGCCAGGAGAGAGACAGAGAAAGATGGGAAGCTGTTGGGGTATGACAGGCCCAGGTGAGCAGGTGTGGAAATATCTGCTGGGGTTGGAGTTCAGAGTGAGGATTGTGGAATACTCCTGGAGGGGCTAGAATGGGTTCTTTGTTTTGTGGAGATCATTCAAGTTGGAATGTGGAAAGTAGATGTCAGGAAGGTAAGACTGTAGATGGGATGCAAGTCAAGAGGGTGTTGTCACCTTTAAAGCTAGAGATGACAATGAACTAAACCAAGGTAGTGGCCGTAGAGAGAAGTAGATAGGACTGAGAGGTAAGGAGTAGAGTCTACCCACTGCCTACCATGACAACAGCATGGATACAGGAATACTAGAGAAACAGAGAAGTCCAGGAGAACAGACCCACTGATGGGACCCTGAGCAAATGGCAGAACCACTTACCTAGAGAGGTACAAAGGAAAAAAGGGATATTAAAGGGGTAAAAAGAATATGTTGGTACCATGTTGAGTCTGACATGGATGGTGCTCATGTTTAAATCATTAGATGAGTTCTATGTAGCTCACAGGTCAATAATGGGTGGGATTGTAGAAAGCATTAGTGCAAATGTCTAGCAGGCAGTGGGATATGTTGCCTAATGCTCAGGAAACACCTACTCTGAAGATAGATTTCAGAATTGCAGGATGATAATACTGAGTAAGTTTGTTGAAGAAATGAATAAACTGATTAATTTCCAGCATCATATTTCTTTCAAGTAGAATATTCTACTTATGTAAAGCTTTATTTATATGATAATTGCAAAAATTCTATATTTAAAACACAGCCAGGATTAGTGGTTGGTGCCTAATGTCCCAGCAATCAAAGCAAAGGATTTCCCATGAGTGCAGACCAGTTTGGTCTATACAGTGAGTGCCAGGTTAGCCAGGGATATTTTGCAAGATCTTTTCTCAAAAAACTAAACAATTAATAACAATAATGGCCAGCCATTTGAATCAAAGCCTATTTTTAGAATTACTGTAGAGATAACTTTGGAGTATAGTCAATACGAACATCTCTCCAAGGGAATGGTCTGAGATTTGTAACATGGGTTGTGACCTGGCCACTACTGTAGGCATGTGGACATATCCCAAGTCCCTTGCATATCCAACCTCATTTTCAGAACAGCAACACAGTAGCAATCCCAGTGCTTAAGGTCTAGCCCTGTGAGGGGGATATGTGGGCAACAGGGGACACTACTGGTCTGCTCCTCTCTTGGCAGCTCTCTGCTGCTCTGAGATAAGGGCCATGGTCCCACCCCACTGGGACTTGGCAGCACAATCTAGAACACAATCTGTTGGGCAGAAGGCAGTGATTATTAATGAAAGCATTTCCTCTGTTACCTCACAGAACCAAGTGAGGTTCTGACAGTGCCAAAGATGGCTCATTTCCTCTCATAGAAGCCAGTATTCAGAAATATATAGAATGGTTGGGTGCACAGGGACATAAAATAAGGTGCAGAAAGTGGGTGGCTGCTTGGATCCAGCTCACATGAAAGATCACCAGCTATTAATCAGCTCATACTTCTGTTCAGGGCAAGCCAGGAGCTGGATGGAAATCTCTGAACTGTTAAGGCTTCACCTGGGCTATAGGATCCTCAGATGACTTTCCTCTGCCAGGTCATGTACAGAATATATTAGTTACTTTCATATCACAGTGAAGCATACTTGAAAGAAGCAAATGTAAAATGAAAACATTTATTTTGGCTCATGGTTCTAAGAGTACAGTTCATGGCAGGGAAGGTATGGCAGCTGGAGTGGGTCAGTCAATGGCAGTGGGAACATACAGTGCAGCTTGTTACAATATGGCAAGTGAGGAAGCAGGGAGCTGAAGGCCCATCCCCAGCAGCCCACTTTTGCTAGCTAGGCCATAGTTCCTAAGGTTTTTACCACCTCCCAAAATAGTGCCACCAGCTGGGGACCAAGTTTTCAAACACATGAACCCCAGGGAGATATTTCACATTCAGAATATAATATAGAATCAGCAGGGCCACAGTTGAATTTTTCTATCTCATCTTTTGTGTGATTTTGTTACACAAATCAGACTAGACCATTTAGAGTGACATCTGGATGCATCTCTTGACCAAAATGTTAAAATTTATTCTCGATCTTCTGAAGCAGCCCAGTTGCCGGGTCCTATGATGAGGTTGGTTTATATTGTAACTGAACACTAACTCCATAGAGGATAATGTTGGAAAGAGATTATCTCATTTATCCTCATAAAAGTGCCAAGAGCAAATAACATTATTTCCATTTGACAAAGGAGGGAATTTGGGCTCCTCTGGGTTTAGTAACTCAGAAGAAGTTACCCACTTGATAACTAGCGGGAACATCATTCTGACCTGTGCCTCACTCCAAAGTACCCTTTATTCTAATTGAATATGAAAGAGACATTGAATCCTGATATAAGGAAAAGGGAACCAAAAAAATTAGAGATGATAACAGAAACCTTTACAAAGTTGCAGACAAATGTTGGAGTAGCAAGTATGGCTTTGGGCTAAGTCACACTTCTCAGGTCTTGGGAAATACTCATTGCATCTTTAAAGCCAGGAAGAAAATTCTAAGTTAGTCCAAAATACAGCAGCTGATCTGTTATTTGGACCCTTTGCAAGTTGGTCTCTGAGCATCTAATCCCCAAGTCACCAGGGGGGTTCGATTGAAAAAGCTAGTGAGATCCAAACACCAATGTCCATTGACAGCTCCCAGCCTGGAGTCAGGATATGCCATCCTTCCAAGGCCCCAAAGCCACTTTAAGATCTATCTGTGTCCTACAGAAGGAGAGTTCAGGTGGGAACTTGGCCAAGAGTAGATATGATGGGCTTAATGAGGAAGGCCACTCTTCATACTCTGGTCACATACAGTGGCTCTTCTAAATTCAGCGGGGACCCTCTGCCCTCCTCAGTGCCCCAGCATCAAAGGTCCCAGGCACAGCAGCAACCTACAAGCCTCTTGCTGAGGGCACTTCTGGGCTCTGTGTCTAACTCCCCTTGTCCTCTGGCATAAACGCCCTAATCTCCCCAGGGTCCCATAGAAAACAAAGCAGTCAGTTCAGATGATTGATCCCTGGGGCCCACTTGTACCTTCACCTCCATGTATTCATTACACTTCCCTAAACAGATTTCTTGTCGCTTGCCCTAACAGAACCACAGCTACCACCATCAAAGCATTTTTCCTCATTTATTATAGATCAAATATGTGCTTTTACCTTTTTTCTTGAGTCCCCAAGGATAGAGCCTATGTTCCACTGTCTGTTTCATGCTTGTGGGCCAGAACCTCAGCTGTGATCCCTTGAGATTAAAGTTTGAGACAGTGGCATCAGAGAATGTTGTGTAGGGCTTTTCTTCCCTGAAGCTACTCTGATTCCCACATACAGCAATGAAACACTGGCGTGGCATCAACTCCCTCATCCCTCCACCCCAGGGATATGCTGCTTCGGCCTGTGAGTACTTAGCTCTTGAGATGAGCAAATAGAAACATGTAGAAATTGTTGAAGTGTCAAACCGGGCATGGTGGCACGCGTCTTTAACCCCAGCACTCGGGATGCAGAGGTAGGAGGATCGCTGTGAATTTGAGGCCACCCTGAGACTCCATAGTGAATTCCAGGTCAGCCTAGGCTAGAGTGAGACCCCACTTCGAAACAAACAAAAAAAAAAGAAAGTGTTGAAGTGTCAGATACTTGCCTTTACTAAAAAGGAAACAACCATACAATGTGCTGGGCAACCTCAAGGACTTATTTTCAGGGTGATTTTGTGCATGTGTGTGGGAGTATATGTAGTGTTATATGTGTGTGTGTCTGTCTGTCCTCACATGCACACTAACTGCAGAGGCCATATCATGTTTATGCCTTATTTCCTTAAGATAGAGCCTTTCACTAAACCTGAGCTCACTATTTTTCAGTTAGGCTGGCTGACTAGGGAACCCGTGTAATCCTCTTGTCTCTATTTTCTTCAGCATTAGGATTGAAAACTTGTATGGCTTTTTATATGGATGCTGAGACTTGAACTCAGGTTCTCATACAGGCACAGAAGTGCTTGTACCCATTCAATTATCTCCCTGGGTTTGTTAAGTTCTGGAAACTAGCATCCCAATGTCATTTCTGTATAGGGCTTTAGAGTAGTGGCCTTGAGGGTTGTTTGAACATCCTAGCACAGAGATAAATATGCCTGGTCAGTTATGGTTTTTGAATTTTTGTCATGTGGACAATGCACTGCAGGGGTCTGGTATGGGACACCCAGCTGGCTCAGGACTGTGGGCTTCTGATCTCTGCTTTGCCACTGCTTCCTGCATCCTCATCCCTGTGAAGTAAGAAAACATGTCACTTTTTGACTCACAAGCCTTCCAGCCTAAATCCACAGAGCTTAGACCAGAAAAGCCCAAAGGCAGGTCTCTCAGGTTCTAGTCTTTTCTAGTTATGTGTTCTAGAAGCTGTATCTGGGATGTCCAATAAGAAGAGTGAGAGTATGAGTGAACTTGGTTTGCATGTGAGCTACTTTAAGTGTTCTCTGCTTAAAGCAACCACTGTGAGTTTGCTTCATGATGTTCACTGGTGTGCCACAAGTTGGCAGATGAAAGTACTCAGCTGGAGTGCAAGTTAAGTTGCAGCTTTTCCATTGAGGGAGGTCTCATAAAAATAGTCAAATGCAGTTCTTGTATTCAGGCAGGCTTTGAAAAGCCTGCTTAAGGATTTTTACCTGAGAGGCTAGGGAGATGATTCAGGTGAGAAAGTGCTAGCCATGTAAGCATGAAGACTTGATTTTAGATCCCCAGCAAACCACATAAATGCGAGAAGTGGTTTGACACCTGTAATCCCAGTGCTCAGGAGGAGATGGAGAGAGACCAGGGCAAGCTGGCCAGCTAGCCTATCTGAATTGGTTAGATCTGCATTCAGTGAGAGACACTGATTCAACAAATAAGGTGGAGAGTGGTAGAAATGTCAAACATCAACCTCTGGCCTCCACCTGTGCATATACACACACATGCACACATATGTGTGCAAGCTTACCCACACACATGTAAACATACATATACACATGCACATATACCACACACACATGCAAAAATGTTTTCACCTGGGGACCAATCTCAGGTATAAATTTTCTGATTGGTGGAAATTTGTCTCTACCTACCCACTGTCACCATAACTTTCTTTTTGTAAAAATGTTTTTATTGCCGGGTATGGTGGCACACACCTTTAATCCCAGCACTTGGGAGGCAGAGGTAGGAGGATCACCATGTGTTTGAGGCCACCCTGAGACTACATCATGAATTCCAGATCAGCCTGGGCTACAGGGAGACCCTTTTTAAAAAAAAAATGTTTTTATTTACTTGAAAGGGAGACTAGGTGTGCCAGGGCTTTCTGCCATTGCAACAAAAACAAACTCCACACACATGCGCCACTTTATGTATCTGACTTTACATGAGTACCAGGGAATCTAGCCCAGACTTTCAGGCTTTGCAAATGTATGCCTTTAACTGTACAGTATAGCTTTTTTCTATGAACATATAGAAACCCATTTCATTGTACCTTATATTCGTATGTCTCCTATAACCAGGTGTGAGCCCTTCAAGATGGCTACTATTTCTCTTGCATCCCACCATGACCAGGACAAGCCTTTAGAATAAGCTTCAGAATGCCTGCCAAACCAGCAATGCTGGGAACTGGTGCCTGCTTCTATTTATAGTGTCACCTGTCCTTGCAGACTCAGAAGAGTGGAGTAGTGAAGCCAGTACAGCAGTGTCATGGGGAAGACAGGATTGAACCAAGCCTTGCTGAAGAAGTAAGGCTTGGATTGGTGACAATGGACTAAGGGGCACACCAGGATGAAGCTAAAGCATGAGACGGCCAGCCTTTTCTGGTCATTTCAACATATAGGCAAGGAGCACAGGGCTGGAGAGAAGAGCTGATCTCTTGAGACTGACACTGGAACCAGCCTAGCTCCTATCCAAGCCGCTCGTCCTAGTGAGCCTCATTCACAATCCAACAGCCTGCTCTCTGCTCCCAATACCCTTTCCTCTGCTGCTTTGGCCTGTTTCCAAGCCTGTTTCCCATTGATACATGTGCTGCTGTGTGTCTGCACATGTGGCACACTGCTCCCTTTCAGCCAGCCAGGCTTTTGATGAATCTCATTAAGATTCAGACAGGCTGATTGCCAGAGTACCTGGGAGGAGCAGGCTGTGCAATTCTGTGTGCCTTATGGCTCTCCATGGGCTCTGGGATGTCCGAGGAAGCTGAGTACACTAAAGCATGTTAGAGACAAACTCAGCACATGCACACACACAAATGTAGTTTTTTGGAATCCTTTGTGATACTGGAATGGACTGTTGAGAAAATATGTGCATTTTGGCCCCCAGGGGGCCTTTCCTTCCTCTAGGAAGCTCTCCTGGCTGCCTCCAAAGGCATCTTGCATGCTCTAGAACCTCCTATCAGGACGTGATAGGACACAAAGCAGAGATAAGTGAACCTCGAGGCAGGAAGCCCAGGACAGGTAGTTGCAGTCTCCAGACAAAAGATACTCACGGCATTAGAAAGCAGAAGGGCACAAGAAGTTTGTAATCATTCCTTACCAAACCTTTCCAAGCTAGTTGAGCTAAGGAGACATATGACTTAGGTTGTCTGACCTTCAAAAGTACCCAATAAAAAGAAAGTTATGATTATCTCTGATAGTATTGTTATGCAGGTAAATGTTGCTAAGCAAAAGCCTTTTGTACAACAAAATGGTTTACCAAAATATATATATATATTCTGGGTATCATTTGTGAGTAAGTGGTCTTGGGCTTTCCTTACTAAGGACTCTGTCCTCATGTGTCTTCCTACCATCACAATCCTCAGCCAACTCCCTTTTAAAAATATTTTATTTATTTATTTAGTTTGAGAGAGAGGTAGATAGAGAGACTGAGTATGGGTACACCAGGGCCTCCTGCCACTATACATGAACTCCAGACACATGAGCCACTTTGTGCATCTGGCTTTACGTGGATATTGAGGAAGGGAACCCAGGCCATCAAGCTTTGCAAGCAAGTGCCTTTACATTAAGCTATATCTCCAACCCTCAACCAGCAACTTTTGTGCCTGCCCTGAGCTTCTTTCTACTGAAACTCAAGTACTAAAAAGTCCTTTTGGTCTTAGGGCAGAGCTACATTTCACCTTATTGCCTGGAATACCAGTTTAAAAATAAAACACTCTGGTTTCTGTCCCCTCCCTTCTTGAGTAACAAAACTGCTCATGTGCTGACGGGTTCTCAGGTTAAAATCCAAAGCCAACAAGCCTGAAGGCTGTGACTCATATTCTCAGTTACAAAATTTGTGCAACCAAGTCAGTGAGTGGTGGAGTTGGGAGGATTCAAAAGATCCTCTGGACCAACTTGCTCATTTTTAAGTGGAGAAACTGATTTAAAGGGAAGGAAACGGGCTTTCTCAAGATCACAGAGTAAGTTGGAGACAGAGCTGGTGTGCATCCCTCTACATTATGCCAGAGAATCTCAGTCTTGGGACTGGTATAAGGTCTAGTGTCATTTTACTCTTTCTCCTATCTTACTTAGTTCCATAATAAGAAATATTACTTTTGCTGGGTGTAGTGGTGCATACCTTTAATCCTAGCACTTGGGAGGCAGAGGTAGGAGGATCACTGTGAGTTCAAGGTCACCCTGAGACTACATAGTGAATTCCAGGTCAGCCTGGGCTAGAGTAAGACCCTACCTCAAAAAACCAAACAAACAAACAAAAATAAAATAAAATAAAATAAAGAAGGAAAGAAAAGAAAATACATATTACTTAAATAAGCATTCCTCTTTCCCTACATCCTTGCCAGCATTTATTGTCAGTTTTCTTGATGGCAGCCATTCTGACTGGGGTAAGAAAGTATCTTGGGCTGGAGAGTGGCTTAGCAGTTAAGCGCTTGCCTGTGAAACCTAAGGACCACAGTTCGAGGCTCGATTCCCCAGGACGTGTGCATACATCTGGAGTTCGTTTGCAGTGGCTGGAGGCCCTGGTGCACCCATTCTCTCTCTCTCTCTCTCTCTCTCTCTCTCTCTCTCTCTCTCTGCCTCTTTCTCTCTCTGCCTTTGCTCTCAAATAAATAAATAAAAATAAACAAAAAAATAAAAAAGAAAGTATCTGAGTAAGTTTACTTTGTATTTCCCTGCTGATGTTGAACATTTTTCAAGTACTTACTAGCCATTTGTGTTTCTTCTTTTGTGAACCGTCTGTTCACTTTATTAGCCCATTGGGTGATTGGCAGGGGGATTATTTTTGTTTGGGAGAAGATTTTTTGGTATATAATTTTGGCAGACCTTCATAAATTCTGGTTATTAACCCCCTTCTGAGGTATAGCTGCAAAGATTTCTCCCAATCCGCAGTCTCTATTCACTTTGTTGATGGTTTCTTATTGGTGGGGACAAGAATCAGCTAAAACAAATTGTTTTTGAAAATTCCAGAATGAATGATACCCAAATCTCTGTATCCCATCTAAAAGTAAAATTAAAATTAAAAATATCGCAGAACAAAAGATGCATAGGGGCTGGAGAGATGGCTTAGCAGTTAAGCGCTTGCCTGTGAAGCCTGAGGACCCCGGTTCGAGGCTTGATTCTCCAGGACCCACGTTAGCCAGATGCACAAGGGGGCGCATGCGTCTGGAGTTCGTTTGCAGTGGCTGGAGGCCCTGGCGCGCCCATTCTCTCTCTCTGTATCTGCCTCTCTCTCTCTCTGTCTGTTGCTCTCAAATAAATAAATAAAAATAAACAAAC
Source organism: Dipus sagitta (assembly GCA_036346955.1). Classification (NCBI taxonomy): domain Eukaryota; kingdom Metazoa; phylum Chordata; class Mammalia; order Rodentia; family Dipodidae; genus Dipus; species Dipus sagitta. The sequence goes on from CM070773.1 coordinate 58,904,777, forward strand.
AACAAAAAAAAGATGCATAGGTTGTGAACAGCACTCCATCTATATTTCATTCATTCATCAAACATGACTCAGTGCTATCCTTATGTCAGTCACTGAGTATGCTAAGAGGAGATGATAACAGGGCTGGAGAGGTGACTTAGTGATTAAGGCACTTGCCTGAAAAGCCAAAGGACCCAGGTTCAATTCCCTAGGACCCACATAAGCCAGATGTACAAGGTGTTGCAAGTGTCCAATAGCTGAAAGCCCTGGTGTGCCCATTCTGTCTCTCCCTCTCTTTCTCTCTGCCTCTTTCAAAAAATAAATCAATGTGTTTTTTCTTTAAAAAAAAAAAAAAGAGAGAGATGAGAACAGAGACATGATCCAACTCTAGCAGGACAGGCTATTTTCTGTAAGATAAGTGACACACTTTGGCCACCTATAGACTAAATTTTATATTTAAACTTATGAGTACTTTGACTCTTCATAAATAAATGATTAGACCAAATTTTCTGGGAAATAATATACCAATTATATCAATCCTCTTCATTTATTTATTACCTCCAAAATATTAGCTGAACATATAATACAAATTACCAGGCATGCATAGATAAACAAAAGCTAGTCCTCTCTCTCAAAATGCAAGCAATCCAGTAGAGAAACAAATAACAATTATGGGGCTAGAGAGATGGCTCAGCAGTTAAAATGCTTGCCTGCAAAGCTTAATGACCCAGGTTCGATGTTCGATTCCCCAGTACCCATGCAAACCAGATATACAAAGTGTTGCATACACTGGGGTTCTTTTGAAGAGGCTGAAGGCCCTGGGGCACCTATTCTCTTTTTCTTTCTTTCTTTCTTCCTTCCTTCCTTCCTTTCTTTCTTTCTTTCTCTCTCTCTCTCTCTCTCTCTCTCTCTCTCTCTCTTTCTTTCTCTTTCTGCTTGCAAATAAATAATTAAAAAATAATGATCATGGAAGCTTTAATATGGGGAGAGACCCAGGACAAAAGCTCAGTTGACCATAAATGAAGGGTTCAGGGAGGAGGACGAAGGTGAATTAGTTGAAGAAGGGAAAGAAGTGTCATTCATGAGATAAGCACAACATATGCAAAGACATGGAAGTGTATAGAACCTGTAATAGTTAATTATTATTAGCATATGACGTGAAAAGCAGACATTGAGGCCATGAGCGGGCAGGACATGTGCCATGCTGAGAAGATGGGGTTGAATCTGAAGACAAAGAAGAATGCAGAGATTTGAGGAAGAGAGCTGGGGGCAAAGTTTGTGGTTAACAAATGCACTCGGGCAGCCATGAACTGCAATAGGTAAGCTGGAGTCAGGAGACTCATAGGAAAGAAGACTTGGTAAGACCTGATGAGGATAGTGGCTACACCACTGTAAAACAGGCCAAGACATGGTTTTCTGCATGATCCACCCACTGCAGGCACACCTGAGCAATAGCACTGACCATGACAGTAACCAAAAAGCATGAAGTTATGCATTTGATCCTCCAAAACTGTGACTCACAGCCCAGACAATGCTCCCTGTGTGTGTAAGAAACCATCCTCTCCCAGCCAGCAAGAACAGCTTAAGGCAACACAAATGATCCATGAAGAACCCAAACCTTCTTAAACTGATACACTGCTAATCTTCAAAAGGCTCATGGAGGAGGTGGCTTTCAATAATCTTTAATCCATTTCCCATGATTAATACAAATTCACTTCTGAGCTTGTGGTTTGGGATAAATCTGTCATTTTCTGAATAAGTCTTAGCAAGGTGACTGATCCCTCTTTTGTACCTTCTTGGAAATGGATCATGTCTCTACTTTTGCTCCCCCTGTTCCTTCCCCATAGATGCTTTTATCCCACTGTCTGACTCCGTTGATGCATTGGAATCTTGTGGATCTAGTTTCAAATCAAGCTGTCTGGGCTCATTCTGACAACATATATAACAAAATTTCAAATTAAGCCTCGGGTATGTGATCTTGTACAGGTTTCCAAACTGTTCTGAGTCTCACTGGGGGTTGACCTGCTCCTTTTTCTGCTCAGATTGTCATAAACAGAGTTAAGGTGTGTGAAGTGTTCCATGCAGAGCCTTCTCCAAGCCAACTGCATACTTGGCAGCCACTATCATTAGGTGGGATTCTAATCAATGATGACAGCCAGTGATTCTCTACCAAAATGAACAAAGGGAAATACTGAAAGCTTTAGCAATCCATCATTTTATTCTTGAGATAACTGTGAATTACAGTTTCTTGCCCAGATTAATTAAACACCACACCTGAGTACCCACTTGATTTCCACATCCAGCAGTGGAATCCCACAGTAACTTTTAATTAAGAGACAATTGCAAATAAGAGACTTTGAACTTGAAATTAAGAGTAACAAGTAAGTACACAAAAATCCATGATAAAGAGCATAGTTGCTCACTCCAAGATCCTTTTGTCAATCAGAGGAGCTTGGAAAATAACTGGCCCATCCTAATGGCGCTGTGTGACCATGCTATGTGTTCTTGGAATGCTGCTGAGATGGAAGCTTTCCTGGAAGTATCAGGCCTAGTTTGGCTTCATATCCATGAAAGTTTATTCACTGGTAGGGCATGTTACTGAAAATGGGTATGGGGTCTTTTTAGGAAGAAGATTAAAATGATAACAATAAGACAATGTGGGATGAGGTTTCTCCTTCTAGGCTATTCCAAGTGGAGAGCTACCTAGAGCCTGCTAAAGAACTGGGTCCACTTGGTAAATTCTTCAAAACTTAACTAACTCTGCTCAAACTACACTTTTCTTATTATGGTCATTCCTCGGCCTTTTCAAGATTATCTTGAGATTGTTAAACCAATCTATGGTTTATTGGTTACATTTTAATTCTTTAATTATTATATAATATCAAAAGGTAATTTTTAAATTCTGATTTTCTGGCACTAATACAAGAACTACTTTAATTTTAAGGTATTCTTTTCAGTCTTCATTTATCTATTTATTAATAAGCTACTACAGTGAAACAAGGTTTTATTTTATATGCTTTATTTATGAAGAACTGAAGACAGTGATAATCAGTATTGCTCTAAGTAACAGTGATAGCAAAGGCACAAATCAAGAGTAACAGTCCACAATGACTCCACACTTGCCCTGTCCCTTTCGCCTCTGCTCTGCTGCTTTGGGCCACACAAACGGACATAAAATTAGTGTATTTTTCCCTTTATTATTTGAACTTCCTATTAGTGAAAATAACAGCCTGGAACTATGTCAATGAACATCCCTAACCAATCCCTATAGAAAAACAACTCTGAAGACAGTGTTATAGGGAGAATAGTTAAAGTTAGGAGGGATAGAGGATTAATGTGACTAATGAAATGAGCTATTTTCATTTGGGGAAAAAAAAAAACCCTTGACATTAGAATTAAGCAAACCAAGATACCCTATGATTGCTGATCAGGTTTTCCCAGGCACTTTTTGAATATTTGGCTATAAAGTCCTTACTGTTCTTGTTAATAATCTTGGCAAGTATCTCTGAAAACTAAGTGAAGATCTAGACACCTGGGCAGCAAATGCTGCTGATGCATATATCACAGGAGAAGAAGCAAAGGAACAACATTGACTTGATATCAGAGCATCAGGAGTGATGTCTTGATCTCCCCTTGGGAGCCAATGTCATGTAATACAATGAGAAGGAAGATGAGCTGCACAGCCCTTGAATCTATCCAATGGGGGCTTTTATGCTCCAGTTTATTCTGTAATATCAACTTGAAGAAGCAGATTTTGGTAGAACTATGACTAGACAGACTGAATTGGGTTCCAGCCAAGGAATTCTCAAAACTTGGGCTTGGCACCCAGCCAAGGTTGCCACAGTGTTAACTGAACTGATGTGGTTTTCTTCAGGCACAATGGGGAAACAGAATAGCAAACTGGCCCCTGAAGTCATGGAAGACCTTGTGAAGAGCACCGAGTTCAATGAGCATGAGCTAAAGCAGTGGTACAAAGGATTCCTCAAAGACTGTCCAAGTGGGAGGCTGAATCTTGAGGAATTCCAGCAGCTCTACGTGAAGGTAAGGGCTTACAATGGCTCATGGGTTCACTTGGCCAGAAAGCATTGCCTTCCCAAAAAAGCTTCATAGAGAATGATAACTATAACTACTTGGTTTCAATTCTAGTTGTTTTCCATCCAAAACTTTTTTTTTTTAATTTTTTTTTGTTTTTATTTATTTGAGAGCAACAGAGAGAAGGAGGCAGAGAGAGAGAGAGAGAGAGAGAGAATGGGCACGCCAGAGGTTCCAGCCTCTGTAAACGAACTCCAGATGTGTGCGCCCCCTTGTGCATCTGGCTAACGTGGGTCCTGGGGAATTGAGCCTCGAACCGGGGTCCTTAGGCTTCACAGGCAAGCGCTTAACCGCTAAGCCATCTCTCCAGCCCCCCATCCAAAACTTTAAATAGACATTTTAGCTACAAATTTACATATATGTATATACATGACTGCATATATTTTCCAGAGATAAACTATAAAAACAATTGTTTCAGTCAAAACTCTGAGCACAGTTCAGAAAATGTCAGTATCTGATGAATGAGCCACAGAATATTTAGAACTAGTGTTCACAGGTGGTGGCTCACAAGCTGCTAAGCACAATTTGCATACACACACAGTTAAAGAGAAAGTACCTGGAATGGCTTTTCTTTTTTATCAGGAAAGATCCTCCTATCTACAGATAACAGCTCAGAAGCAGCTCAGAAGAGGGTGACATCAGAGTCTACAGTATGGACTCTTAACATCATACTGTCTAAAAGCTAATATTTTTATATTAGATCAAACTGTACCATTGATGCATAATTTCAACTGCAGTCATAGTGTTTTGCTTTATCTGAGATCATGAATTATATTGGTTCTACTTCTCATATGATCAACCCATTTTGTGCACACTTATATAATGCTACACTAATAGAAGAAATACATGGTTTTATGAAGACTCTGACTAAAATATCAAACAGGAAATATTGCTGTTAGCATTTCATTGTAGCAAATGTGAATTTTCCAGATGTGTATGCATGCATGGCATGTTTTATAGACCTTTAAGCATCATTATCTCTGAAGCTGAACATTTCCCATGGTCTGTGATCCAAAAATTCCACTCCTACACATGTACAAGAAGGGGCATGTAGAAGAAGGGGCAGGCTCATAGCTATATTGTTCATGATGGCAAAACTGGGAAGCAACCCAAATGTCCGTCAAAGGGAATATGGAAAATAAACTCTGAATGATATAGTCACACAATCAAATGTTGTACCACAGTGAAAATGGTTGGATTTAGCAATGCTAAAACACTAAGTGCAAAAAGTGTCACAGATTCTAAAGTAAACAGAAACAAAATTAAAATACATATCATAGGACTACAAATAATGCAGTGAAGTGGTAATAAAAGGAAGCAAAGGAGTAAGGAATCAAGAGGGAAAGGTTCTCTCTCAATATGCAATCCTAGGTTTGAATGCTTATGTGTATGTAACTAAGAAGTTGCGAGAAAAAGTATAGACAATGAAGAACCAATAGGAGACCATGAGAGGGAAAGAGGTATGGACAAAGGAAGAAAGAAAAAATGTCGTATAACATAAAAGTGGAAAAGATTGTGGTGGGGAGTTTAAAAAGGGCTAAAAGAGGAAAATGTGGGAAGAGAGAGGAAAGGGAAACAAAATAAAATTCTATGAAAATACCATAATGAAACCTATTTATTTGTATGTCTATATGCTAAAAAAATTAGTTAAAATAACTAAAGCATAAGATAACAGAAATAAAGAAGCAAGAGAGGAGATGAGAGTATGACAGTATGGATAGATATAGATTGTGTTAAAGTCAGTTGTATAGTTGCCTGGGGTGGTGGGTTTGCAGGTGCGTATTGTACTAAAACCTTACTAGTGGGCTGAAGAGAAAGCTCAGCACTTGAAGATGCTTCTTTACAAAGCTGCTGCCCAGTGTTCAATTCCCTAGTACCCACATAAAGTCAGGTGCATAAAGTGGTGCATGCATCTGGAGTTTGTTTCCAGTAGCAAGAGGTCCTGGTGAACCATAGTTTTATTGCCCCCCCTCTCTCTCTCTCTCTCTCTCTCTCTCTCTCTTTCTCTCTCTCTCTCTGAAGTAAATAAATAAATGTATTAAAATGTTTTTTTAAAAAGCTTGCTAACCAACTACTAAATAATTAGCCACTGGTAACTGTCAGAATCATATCACTGACTGTTTATATAAAGAATGGAACATCTAGAGTGTCATGAGTGCATGTTACAAAATCACTATGAACTTCCTACAAAGATCTGAGTAATTAATTATCAGTATTTTATATGGAAATCCATCATTTAATTGGTATAAAGTACTTCTGCAGAGTAGTGGAATGGATATGGTTCTCAGATTGTCAAACCTCCATGCAGTTTTGTCTCATCATCCACCATTGTTTCACCTGGAATTAGCCTGTGCTCCTGAACTGTTTCCATTTTCAAGGCAAACATAGACATATGAGCTGTGTCAAAGTCACCTTCATATCACTAAAGGTCATGCAAGTGTCACCTATGATAAACAGGGCTCACTGTACTATATTCCCTGCTACTTGTTTAAAATTTTGGGGCCTTTGCCTTTGAAGAGTGGCTGAAATACAGGAACTAAGCTATTTTGTTCACACCTTGGATGTATACAGCACTGCTAAAGTCTCAGTCTCAAACATTGAGCATCCCTCTGTTTGATGGCACAACTGATGCATGTGGGCCAATTACCCACCACCTCCCTGTATCAGACCCCATGGGTTCTTACTCCAGGAGAGAGGTTTAAGATTTTCTGAACTTAGTAGATATCCTTGATAGCCTCTTATCCAACAGTGACACTGAAACATGGCCTCTGCTCTTGTATAAACTAGGCAGAATACAAGCCAAAATCTCTTCTTCCAGAGCTGTCCAAGGACAGAGATGAAGGGAGAAGTACAGAATAAATCTGCCACGTACACAGAAAATAGAAAGGCAATTCTAATGGGCAAGAAGGGAGAGGCACATAGACAACTGCAGGTTATATAAGAGGCCCAGGAGGCACTCTGTGAGAAACAACTCCCTTTAATGTTTGAGAAAAGTGGAAGTGTTCAGCCAGATGCCCTTATTACCCTGCAGGATGGGATGGGTGCTTTGCAGTAATCACTCTGCTTAGTGGGGGTGAACTATCCTGGACTCCACTGATGGAGCAAAGCAGGCAGGGCTGCTGCCCTCTCTAGAGGCCAAGAGGAAACTGCCCTAGTCAAACATAGATTGTGTTGGTTTATAATGATTGTCAACTTAATAGGACCTAAAATCCCCTTGGAAAAGAACCTCTGGGCATGCCTATGAGGGATAATATAGATTAAGTTAATTGAGGTGAGATGTGCAGCATCATTTCATGGGCTGGGGGTCCTGGACTAGATAAAAAGGAGAAAGGAAGCTGAGCTAGTAATTATAGTTCTCTGCTTCCTTACTATGAACTAAATATGCCACGAGCTCCTGCTACCAGGCCTTCCCTGTCATGATGGTCTGTGACTTCAAACTGTAAGCCCAAATAAACCCTCCCTTCCTTAAGTTGCTTCTTGTCAGGAATTTTGTCCCAGCAACTAATATAACAATATTGATATCCACCAAGCACCCCAGGATGGAGCAACAACATAGTAGAACACGAGACATGATATCCTGTTCCCATCATAGGTTCTTGCACAGTGAGTTCTGTAATCTTCCCTGCACAAAGTCTCCCCACCAGCCAGATGCCTAGAAGAATGGGGTGTGGTATCCAAGACAAGTTTGAGATCCTTCTCTCACCAATAACTCAGTCATGTAACCCTCACACCTCTCCTCCAGCCAGGAGACTCATCTGCTCAAGCCCTATGGCTTGTCCTTGTTCAGATTACAAAGGAGACAAAGCCTCAGCATGTTTCACTACACCAGGTTTTCTTCTCAAGAGTGCTAGATACTTGTGAGGCAGCTAGCAGGGGCATCTTGGAAAGATGCTGAGGCCCTGGATTGATCATCATTGACTCAACAGTTTGGACTTTAAATAAAATCTATTCACATGTAACAGAAGAGTTTCTGCCAAGCAATTCTGTGTCCCTCTAAGTGGTCATTTCCTAAAGAGTATCTGTAATTTGGCATTAGAATGTATTTCCAGATCCTCCATCTAGGAGCAGTTTCATTCATTAGCTCATTCACTCCTTCATGGCCCATTTCCTTTGTGCTTTCTGTGGAACAAACACCATATAGACATGCAGTATCCTCAGAAAGCTTGGAGCCCAGAGGAGCTAGTAGATTACTTTATTTTCCCTTTACAAAACCATCTTCATTTGCAGCCAAGTATATTGCTGGAGTTCAAAAAGAAATTCTTATTTTTCAAAAGTATTGGAAAATAAGTCTACCATTAAACATTCTACCAATATATACCAATACCCAGTGTCAGGTACTAAGACAAAATAAAAATATATGTCATGATAGAATTAGTAGTACCTGAATAATTGGTAAAAAAGATAATTCAATAAAATAAGAAACATGTTCTAGCTAATAAGGTATTAAGAGAACATTCTCTACACATTTTTAGAATTCTACTTTCAGACTTTCATTCTTCCTGAAAGTTGTATAGAAGATGGTAGTCACATAACTTTTTGTTTAGAAATGAAATAAAGCATATACATTCAGGTCTTGTTTACTTGCTGTATGACTTTGGACAAGTGTCTTTGTCTTATTCTAAAGTTCAGCTCTTGTACAAACAAAAAGTTGGTCTCTATCAGTAGCTCTTAAACCTTAGTGCTGACCAAAGTCGCTTGGACTGATTGCTATTATTGGCATGTCACTGGGCCCACTCCTCAGGACTGCTGACCTCCAGGTATCTGCAATGGGGAAAATGCATGAAGGATAAATTGAGAATTTGTCTAGACCTGGAAGCTACTTTGGATAGGCTTTGGGAGTTGCATACAAGCTGATATAAAACACTGCATATGCTTTTTTAGGCATGGCTTTCATTAGGTTCACTCAGGTTTCCATAGCCTCAAAAAAAGTCAAGTGTCAAAAAAGATGCTTCTAATTATTGACACACATAAAATTAAAGGTTTTGTGACAGAAGGTATTAAGTCTTACTTGACACATACAAAAACTCCTCAGTTAGACTTTCAAATAAATTTCACCGCTTTAAGAATGAAAATTGTCTAATGTGCACTTTGTTAACCTTGTTCTCAGTTTGTAGAAATGTTGCTTCTGATTCATTTGAGACATGCCATTGAGCTCTGTTTTCTTTAGAGCTCCATGCTGATGCACACAGAGAGGCTCCATCAGGATAGGATACAGCCCCACTTTTCCATTCATTCTCCTAAGCATAGGCCCAAAGTTGTGCAGCAAGGGGGCTGTGGGCAGAATGTCACAGGTGCCCCTGTGTCATCAAGAATCTGTGCTCCAGTGAAGGGTGAAAATACACATAACAGCTATCACAATGGGTCCCTTGTGATCAGGACAGGAAGGATAAGGAAGGACCTGAGTTAAGAAAAAGATGACAGGAACATGATAATGAAACTGACCCTATAAGAATGTAGGTTTGGATTAGAAAAGTTGTCAGTCTGCTCAGAAACTTAAAAATCTCATTGACCCAACAAATAAAACATTACTATGGTAACATAGCCCCTATGCATAGTGCAGGCAGGAGACTCATTGTATGAAGTGCCTTAGGTTGAAATAAAGTACAATAAACACATGAAAGCCCTTAGTGGTCCTGCTAAGGCAATCCAGGAAACAACCTGTAAAAGAAACAGCTTTGGCAAATCCATCCTTCCTCCCTAGCTTCTCCTTTCTCCCTTCCCCCTTCCATTCTGCTTTACTGCTGCTGCTTCTTTTTTTGTTTTTTGGTTTTTTTTCCTACTCGGGTTTTCACTGTTCCTTAGCATTTGGACATGCTCCAATCTGACCATCAGTTCTCTGGATTCTCATCATGGCGTGGGAAGCAGATCCTGGAAGGGATATTCCCTTTACTTGAAGCTCTACATAAAAGTTGGAATTCAAGGTCTTAACTGGGGTTACCAAATGGTGAGCAATAACAAAACTTGGTCATCTGAAAGTCCAGTGCTTTTGCCATTTTTCTGTGTTTCCTGTGTCCTCAGGACCACCTTCAGGGGCAGATTTCTTAGTGTTCTCTGTTCCCCTTTGGGGTAATACAAAATATCTCAGGTGTTGTCTTGTTGCTCCATTATGGCTGTCCTTTTGGCCCAGCTTGATCATCCCAATTTTCTAAGTTAAAAAAGACCCTTCCTTACTCCTGGTGCTTCTATGACTTTGGCTTGTGCTCACACCCCAACTTGTAGCAATGACAATTTTAGTAACACAATTAACAAACTACACTGAGGCTCAGTTTTCTTTTCTGTCTAAAGAGCAAAATATTTCAGAGGCTATTGTTTTCACAAAAAGGTAGCAACTGTGAAAGTCCTAAACTATGAAGCATCTTTCCAAGGTATAGTTGAGTTGTAGCTTGATGCTAATTAAGTACCCAGGCAGGGAGGACTTCCAGATGCCAAACAACCCAGTTTCTTAGGCTATAGCATCAAGACTTTGCTTCTCCATGAGATGTTTTATCAAAGGAAACTCTAACAAAGCTGAGTATTGTCTCTTCTCAACATCTCATTTAAAAAATTTTGAAAATAAAATGATTCAGAAGAAGACCTAAATGATTCGTTTCCAGAGATACAGACTCTGATTGCTAATAAGGGGTAATTGGGTAAAGCTTATTAAAAGTTTGTTGGGTAGAGATGCATTTTAACTGCTTAGGGAACTGGATGTTACATAAGGCACATAATACTACCCAGACTGGGCTGGTGGGGATGCTGCAACATTTAGTGAGAACCTGGGAATTCATTTCTATTTGGAATGTTTCCCAAAATGATTGAAATTGTACTGCAACTTGAATTAATGTGGAAAAAAAGAGCTTTGAAGAGTCCTGAAATCTCAAGGAAGAGATAATAAAGATAGAGTCAGGGAAACAGGGTCCCATGGGAGGGTCCAACAGCAAGCACTTCATTACGGTGAAATGTCTTGGAGAACATAGTTACCAGCGTGGTTTGCTTTAAAGCCAGCACTCACCCAAGTGAAGGTTATCCAAGTGATAAACTTCTCCTGTCTCAGGGGTTGGAAGCCACTCTGGGATTTATATTCCCCATGATAGGACTGGTGTCAGTTAAAGGGATATCAGTGGTCAGTGCCACCATGACATCCTAAAGGAATGCTTTTAGATGATACCTCAACTTCTCTGTCTTCAGGATAAGGTTGGAAAATGCAACCTACTGTCTCTTGCATTTTACAAAAGAGAACACTGATGCTCTTGAGTGGAGAAGGGGTAATCAAGGTAGAGCTACTGCTCCAGTTAATATCCAAGAGGATGTATCTCAACTCCAGCCTGATACTGAAAATGTGAAGCCAGAAAGATCTGCTGTCTGCTTCATTGTCTCTGCAGCTCATTTTCCAGGGCCAGTCTACTGGATATAGAGCCGGGGGGGGGGGGGGAATAGTCCATTTCTCTTACAGGGTTACATTTGAGCATGTGAGGTCACAAACTACTTGACCTTATTGGAATCTCTGACCCTTTGACATTACAAAATGGTCTTAGTACGAGTAACCCACCATGGGTCTGTGAATTCAGTCAACTTGCCCACAAGAGAAATCTCTCTCTCACTGCTGACACTCTCCTTTGTGTCCACTTAGAATGGTGTTTTGACTGTTTCTCTCTGAGGTTCATTATGGAGCTTGTGTCAGGCATTCTATGACAGCTGTGATGTTGCTGTGACTTGGATACTACCAGAAATGCACACAATTGAAACCCAGGCTTGTCTTCACTGGGGAGAGAAGGGGAAGTCAGTTGTAAAATAGGCCTAAATCTATCCATGAACCTCATTAGCTTTAGCTCAGGGAAATCCCACTGAGAGCATAATGCAAAGAAGCTGTCAGTTGTCATTCACTGTCAGCAAACAACCATGAGTGATGTCCATAAAAAGTCCCTAGCCAAGGGGGCATGAGCTGTGGTGGCAGCAGCATTCTGGCTGCCATTAGGGGTTTTTAGGACTCAGCTATCAAAATGGGCAGAATTTTCCTTGACCATATTGGTGGTACCCTGTCTGTATTCTTGTGCAGACTGTGATACAATCCTGAGCAACCGTTCAGAGCTTATATCCACTTGGTTCACCTGTGCAACTGGTAGAGCATAATGTTTTAACAGGGTAGTTAATTTGCAGTACAGTGAAGTTCAAGATAGGGTCAAGCTTATTGGCCGCCACATGGTTCGAGATGTGAGCTGCAAGAACTGCAATAGCAAGCTGGGATGGGTCTAGGAGTTCACAGTGAAGACAGACAGCGCTACAAGGAAGGCCGTGTGATCCTGGAGCGCACTATAGTTCAAGAGTTGTGAGGGCTTTGAGAAGCGCATGCCATCTGATAGCTGTTGAAGAAAAAGAGAAAAATCCATCTTTTCCTAGGTCTCCTTTGCCAGAAACAAATCTACTTACATACACTGTCCACTGTAGCATCAGAATCAGATTCATGAACTGCGAAACAAGAGGTTGTGAGAATGGAAGGTGGAACCTTTTTATTTATTTATTTTTATTTTTAAGTTTTTTATTTCTGTATTTTCCCTCCATCAGCAGTTTGTAGAGAGAATATGCAGGTGCTGTTACTTTTCCCTATGTTTACATCTTGGGTCAGAAGTCTTATCTGCAGCTACATGGTAGGCTATGTGTAGAAAGAAATTGGGTCTGGTAAGAGTGAAAAAGTGTCTTAAACTGGGCATGGTGGTGTACGCCTTTAATCCCTGCACTTGGGAGGCAGAAGTAGGAGGATCACCATGAGTTCAAGGCCACCTTGAGACTACATGGTGAATTCCAGGCAGTCTGGGCTAGAGTGAGACCCTACCTTGAAAAACAAACAACAACAACAAAAAAAGTGGGTCTTATGTAAATTTTGAGTGGAGAATATGTCAAAAGCATGGTTTTCAAACTTATTTGGGCTGCACTTAAATTTTTTTTTCTTTTAAAACCCCAGTTATTTTACTTAATTGCTAGCTTCAGAGAAGAGATCTGAATCTGTGCCCAGCATTGGAGGTTTTGTGTTCACATGGCTTGTGCTGGCCAGTGTGCATGTTCTTGTTGGAGATGAACTGTAAACACCCCATTCTTCTTTGTCAATCTTGACCCAAAGATGTCACCATTCCTAGTTACTTGTCATCACAGAACTGGTGTTGATTGGAAACTATCTGACACAGGGAAGAACTTCTTGGTTGTCTTCTCCATGTAACTTAAGCATAGTAATAAAAATAAAGTCATAGTTGTGGTGGGGAGGAGTCCTTTGCTAAGAGCCCTGGGCAGGGTAAATTTCAAGTCAAACTCCCAAGTTCCTCTGGGACTCCCTACCCCCAGCCTAGAAGAAAGTGTAACAATTTGCATAATTAGTTAACCTGAGGTAGAAGACAATCTTTGCCCAAGATGTATGCAGATAATCTTTCTATAAAGCTTCTGCATAAATAGCATCACTGATTTTAAGATACCTTGAAACCTAAGGTGTATTTAGAACTGAAAGGATAACATTCTTAGCAGAAAGGGCAACCTTAGAAAGGCTACATGGGTAATTTCTATAGCTAAATACATAAACTGAGTAGTTTAGCAGCTTATAAACAATAGAAACATATTTCTCATAGTTTTTGAGACTGGCAAATTCAGTGCTTGGGGAAGTTCTGCCTTCTGATTCATAAATGGTGTTCCCTTTCTGTGTCATTACAAGGTGGGAGGAGGCAATGTGCTCTCTAGGAGTGCAAATCCCATTCATAAGGACTTCACTCTCATGACCTAATCTCCATTCAATATAATCACCTTGAGAGTTAGGGTTTCAATTTATTTTGCAGGGGGGGGGTGTGACACAAACATTAAGATCAAGTCAGACTGAAAGACATGGGGTTGGTATAGATAAGAACTAGCCATTGTGTTGGCTGAAATGTCAGATAGCCAGAGATGTGCCAAGATAAAAGTGGGGTAGAGATATGAATGGGGTCACTTCACAGAAGGCCATTGATGTCAGTAAGGTCCCAAATCCTGAATGTTGTACACAAGGCCACCAGATGGTTTTCTAGATATATAGCTGACATGCAAACCTTGCTTGCATGTTAGATGTGGGTGGGAACTATAGTAGCTTGAATGGAATTTTTAGCAGAGCAAAGCAGTACCAACAAGAAGTTAGTTTTTATTTTCCCTCTCCCATGTTCCTAGTGACTTAGAGAAAAAGCTGCAAGAACTCTTGCTGTGCCCTTCAGCAAATAACTGAGTACAAACTTGACTGAATTATTCACCAAGTTTTTATGTGTGTGATTCTGGAATCAACACTGGATGATCAGAGGGTAGGACATCCCATACCATAAAGGAACATTAAAGCCTTCAAAAGAGGCAAGCAAGAGTATCAGCTGCTACTCTTGAGCTAAGGTAGACTGTGGGTGCATTGGGCTTTAGGAACTCAGAGAAGGGAAATAGACAAGGCAGGGGATGGGAAGGGTCTGCTAGAGCCTCCTGGAAGATGGAGTGGTGGGAGCTGGGGTTGAGGTTCTCAATGGATATAGGTAGGAAGTGTAGAAATGCTCCCCGTTCAGAGCAGGTGGTGAGCAGGAGGAAGAAGGGAGGGAAGAGCCTGACCTTGGAAAGATGGGACTTTGCTCAGGATTTGTTGTGATTTTCCTTTAGGTCTATCTCCTTTGTTCTGAATCCTGTTTGGTAACCACTGGAAAGACAGCTGCTACAAAGCAGCCCTGGACTGAGGTCTACTGTTGGATCCTGCTCTGTCCCTGAGGAGCTGGAAGTTCATGGGCAGGACATTCACTTCCCTTTTCTCCAGACTCCACAGCTGCAGAAGGATCTGTCACATCTGTTATGATTTCATTGGGAAATGCCCCCACAGGTTATGTGTCCTCAGCTGGTGGTGCTGTTTGGGGAGGCTGAGGAACCTTTAGGCTGGATCAGTTTCTGCTTACTGTTCAGCAGCAAAAAAAGCTACCTCATGCTCCCTGACACCACAGAGCTATCCACCTCCATAACAGACTATATTCTCACAACTCATGTGCCCTTCTTCCTTGAATGGTTGCTTTCTTTTCAGGTATTGTATCCTAATTACTATAAAAGTCACTAATACAATACTCATAAGCATTTATCATTCAAATCTTTAATAAGTGGTAATAGCTGCTCTCTTCTTGACTGGGGCATGGTCAGATAGCATGTAGGGAAGATGCTGGGCTCACTGTATGCTTGCTCCACTCAGATCCTCTGGGCTTGTTCTTCTCTGTGCAGACTCAACTCTGCCCACTCTGGTTATCTGTCCCTCCCTTGGCAGTAGAGAGGCTGTCTTGGCTTTTGAGGCACATGAACCAGCCTTTCCCAACACTCCACCCATCCAGGTCCAGCTGACTTGGCTCCTGTGTGGGAAGGAAAGCAATGGGAAAAGGCTGATCTCGTGCAGGTGCCCTGTAGGGAATCTGGTCTGCAACAGGGTGCTAGGGATTCAGGAAAGTCCTTGAACCCCAAGCCCTAGGTTCGTGTATAGTTTATTTATTTATTTATTTATTTATTTATTTATTTAGGCAAGCCTAACAGACTGGCCTTTTTCTTTTAATACAAGAGAGGGAGAGAGAAGAGAGAGAATTGGTACACCAGGACCTCTAGCTACTACAATCGAACTCTAAATGCATGCACCCCCTTGAGTGCATGTGAGACCTTGTGTGCTTGTTCACTGTTTGTCTGGCTTATGTGAGACCTGGTGAGTCTAACATGAGTCCTCAGGCTTTGCAGGAAAGTACCTTCACCACTAAGAAATCTCTCCAGCCCTCATGCATAATTTTAGTCAAAGAATTAAATAAAGTAAGACTGAGAAGAATAATTATTAAATTATTATATTTATTTAGGGAAGTATAGAAGCAAGGAAAAGGGTCTGGTAAAACCCTGTAGTGGACTGAAGAGAAAGTTCAAAGAGCTCCTGCCATGTGGAGAGTGGGTGGGGGACCCGGGTAAAGAACCCATATGGGAAGGAAGGGCTGGAGGGTTCTCCCCTTGCCTCAGCCCAGCTGGTCTGAGCAGAGGAGAAACTCACCAGAAGCTACAGGTTCAGGAAAGGTCAGGAAGCACAGAGACCTTGCCCCCACCCTGCAAACATATTTATTTATAACCTTACGATAGTGGGTTCTACCTTCCAGCTCAGGTGAACCAGAAGGACAGCTGATTGGTCTGGGCTAAGGGCTGTCTCAAAAAGAGGCCAGGCATTATGCCAAGATCTAGGATCTAAATTTAACCAACCACAATGTTAGGATTTGATTCAAATACTAAGAGGGACCTCCCTCCCAGGAGGGGCCCAGGTTGTTTGTGGAAAAACAGATCTAGGGAACAGATAAGAAATCAGAGCATACTTTGATCTCTAGCAAAGTGGCGACCTTCCTGCCTTTTCACTTTCAGGGGTACGGTCACCCTAACTGTCTACTCCCTTTCAGGTTGATGGCTAGGATTGTGAGCCCAGAGAGAAGAAATCTCTGTGGCCTTGAATCCCTTGCTGTACAGTGTCATGCTGACTGAGCAAAAAGGCTCAGGGCAAAGCCAACTCCCAACAAAATGTCCTAGCAGGGTGGTTATGCTCATAGGAGCCCCTTGGGGTGTGAGGGAATGGGCAGGTTAGCTTTACCTGAATCACATTTTGTTTGGGATAATGAACTCTTTGTAGGTGAAGCCATTCTGAGTTGGGTTCTTGCAAGAGAAAGCACCCAGCTAAGTGCCCAGAACACAGTCAGAGAGCCTCAGGCCTGTTTAGGACCTGCTGCTAACAAACTGTGGAGTCTGAGCCAGTTATAAACTTCTTGGGGTTACATTCTGTCAGTTTGAGAGGAATTAGAAATCCTCAAGGACAGGGCCTTTGTCTTTCTCATCTCTGCTTCTTCTTTCATTTGTTTTCTTCTGTCGTTGTTGCTGTTGTTTGCATGTGGGTGTATGTGTGTATGGTGTACAATGTGTCTGTATGGTATACATGTGTGAGTATGCATGTTTGTATGTGTGTGGGTTCACATGTGTGTATGCATGTACATTTGTGTACATGTCTTCCTCAGTCACTCTCCTCCTTATTTTTTTTTTTTTTTTCGAGGTAGGGTCTTACTCTAGCCCAGGGTAACCTGGAATTCACAATGTAGTCTCAGGGTGGCCTTGAATTCATGGTGATCCTCCTACCTCTGCCTCCAGAGTGCTGGGCATGCTCCACCACACCCAGCTTCTCACCTTATTTTTTGATACAGGATCTCTCACTGAGCCTGGAGCTCACCAATTCAACAAGGCTAGCAGCAATCTCTAGGAATCCTCCTGACTCCATCTCACCAGTGCTAAGATGACAAGTTCATGCCACCACTCCCGGCATTTTACATGAGCATTGAGGATTGGAACTCGGGTTCTTTGGCTTGTACATCAAGCACTTTACCCACTAGCCCATCTTCCCAACCCCTCCTTTTTTAAATTTAATTATTTTTTATTAACAACTTCCATGATTGTAGACAATATCCTATGGTAATGCCCTCCCTCCCCCCACTTTCCCCTTTGAAACTCCATTCTCCATCATATTCCCTCACCCTCTCAGTCTCTCTTTTATTTTGATGTCACGATCTTTTCCTCCTCTTATGATGGTCTTGTGTAGGTAGTGTCAGGCACTGTGAGGTCATGGATATCCAGCCCATTTTGTGTCTGGAGGAGCACTTTGTAAAGAGTTCTACCCTTCCTTTGGCTCTTACGTTCTTTCCGCCACCTCTTCTGCAATAGACCCTGAGCCTTGGAAGGTGTGATAGAGATATTGCAGTGCTGAGCACTCCTGTCACTTCTTTTTTTAAATTTTTTTTTGGTTATTTTTATTTATTTATTTGAAAGCGACAGAGAGAGAAAGAAGCAGATAGAGAGAAAGAGAATGGGTGCGCCAGGGCTCCAGCCACTGCAAACGAACTCCAGATGCGTGCTCCCCCTTGTGCATCTGGCTAATGTGGGTCCTGGAGAATTGAGCCTCGAACCAGGGTCCTCAGGCTTCACAGGCAAGCGCTTAACTGCTCAGCCCTCTTTCCAGCCCTCCTGTCACTTCTTTCCAGCACCACAATACCTTCTGAATCATCCCAAGGTACTGCCATCTGAAAAGAGAAGGTTCTCTACCAAAAGTGAGAGTAGCACTAATATATGGGTATAAACATTAAGAGAAGTGCTTGCTGGGCAGTTTGATAAGCATAGTATATGCATTTAGCCAGACAGCAGCAGACGTTACACCCCTAGGGCTCATGACTACCCCTGTTTTAAGTTTTCAGTATCAGAGATGTGTTCCCTCCCATGGAGCGGGCCATCACTCCAAATAGAGAGCAGCTGGTTTCCACCATGACAGACATGCCACTATTGCACCCACACCCATTGGCTCATTTGGCCTGGCTGGCAAAATATAAAGCTTGCAGTGTCTACTGTTGAGTATCTTCACTGGTGATTTCTCTCTCTCCCATTGAACTGCATGCAGGTTGGCTTCTTGCAGCTTTCTGTGAGCTGGTCTACATGGAGGAGGTTATCAGCACAGTTCCTGCAGAATTTCTCAGTGGCCTTGCAACCCAAGTATGTGGAGTCTTCAGCAATAGGGTCTTACCATCTATTCCTCCCAGCCCCTTTTTCATCTATGTATCTCTAGCAATCAATAACAAAAGTTAATTATTTGAGACAATGAAATTAATAAATGCATAAAGATGTCTTATAGCTTAACCAAAATTAAATTCAAAGAAAAAAATGAAAGAATGAAACATTTTGAAGTAAAACATTCAGAGCAATAAACTAGAGAGATTCAGAATTTCCCCTCCATATAGAATGCTTAAATAAGTAGAAGATGATGCAACATAACAGGAAAACATAGCATCCAATTATCCCCATGAAATATCTACCTAGTTTTCTTATGAATACATGAAGAAACTGCCCATCAATGAACTTGCTTGAACACTATTTTCTCAAGAAGGAAATGAAAATATAAAATGTAAAACTTAAGATACCCAAATGAAAAGGCTATCTGACAAAAATTAGGCTGCTTATATCTGAGTTGGTAATGAGCTTTTCAGAAAAAAATGCAAAAGAAAAAACCTGAAAGGATTTTCTTTTAGAAGAAATGTAGAGAAACTATAAAAGACATAGATAGTTTCCCAAAATAGATAGCTTTGTCTGCTTTCTAAGTAAGTCTCACTGCATACTCAGGGCAGGATTTATTTTTATCCATGTTCTTTTAAACAATGTGACAAGTCTACCAGGAGCACGATCAATGATGACATTGTGTTGCAGCTAATATGTTGTGGCTTCATGATTCAGGCCTAGTCAAGTCTCTGGCAGACTCGGAAGCGGTGCCGGGAGACATTTTTCAAGATGACACAGCTGGGTTGCCAGGGTAACTCACTGGATGAGGTTCTAGCTGGCTTTGGGGGAGATTACATAAAACCAGACCAACTGGGAAGAGTTTAGGGATATCCTGGGGGTGTAGAGAGTTGGGATTGTCTGTTCAGCTTTCAGGATGAGGACATGGTGGTGACATTTACAAGTGGTTACATCAAACACCCAAGACAGCTATCTCAATATAAAAATCTTCATAGTCAGGAACATGGTTCAGTCAGTAAAGCACTTCTTAAGTAAGCATGAAGACATGAGCTCAGATACCCAGAGCCCATGTAGATGCCAAGCAGGTGTGGCTTCTGTAATCCCTGCACTCAGGAAGAAAGGGGATCCCTGGGGCAAATTGGCTAGCTAGACTAATTAAATCAACTAGCTCTAAGTTCAAAGTGAGACATCTTGTCTTAATAATGAAGGTGCTGGGTAGCTGAGGATTCTTCTTGGCAGATAATTATAATAACATATCAGGTAATGATGACCACTTTCCGAAGAAGCAAATTTATTGTTGACTTTTGAGATTTCAAAGGTGTTGTACACCTTTGAATGTCCATAAAGGCTCAAATCTCAGTTGAATTCATGGAGGAAATGTGAAGAGCCTGATGACTATATGCGTAGATGATTGTATACATGTGCATATCTATACGATTATGCATATGTATCTATATACTCCATTCCTTTATATGGATGCCTTACTTAGGATCAAAGAGGATTAAAGTTCAACTCAGTGTGACAGAGAGTCCTATGGCTTCAACAGGACTGAAAAATTGTACTTCTCTACTGCAGAGTCCAAGTTGGTCTGGCAGCCCTGCTCTGCCAACCATCAGGACCTCTGTCTCCTCCCCTCCTAGTTTTGCTCTGACTCATATGACCCCCAATGGCTTACTAGTATTGCATTGTGGATAGAGAAAAGAAGAAAGACAGAAACTCTAAAGGAGATAATCAATGTGGCTACTCAAGCCCTACTCCCAGTGGATGAAGTTGGACAGGTACTAACAGACTCTGCTCTGCTACTCAGGTTACACATAAAAGCCCCCTGTGCTTTGATGTGCATGAGACCCAAAAGGTCCCACTGAATGTTCACTTCATATGCTATGGGCAGTGAGGCTTATGTTAAAAACATGAGAAACTATTATCTACAATATGACAATGAAAGATGTCTTCTCACCTCTGCTCTCTCCTTGGACCTGCTCCCAACCTTAATAACCCACCCCCATTAGCAGCCCAGCAGAGTATGCTGTTTGGCTGGTAGACTATGATTGAGGTTTCTGTTTCTCTCATGTCAGTTTGGTGGCAGGAGCATTCATTTACCTGTGTGACTTGAGTATCATACAGCAGGAGGTCTGGGGTGGCATTAGGAAATATGACATGGAATGAAGAACACATAATGACCAGCAATGGGCTAGAGATGCTTAGACACCAGTGCTCAAACCTATAGTCACACTTGGAGTAAGACTTACTGATACAGAGTGACTAGCCTTGATATTTCATTCCATCCATTTATCTATTCATTCAGTAAACATGTTGAACATCTGCCTAATGAAAGCCCCAAATTAAGATCTGGGATACCGAGAGGAGCCAGCAGCCTCTGCCATCCAGAAGTTCAGTGTAAGAGAGCACCAGGCAAACTGGCAGTGACGACACAGTGAGGTAGGTGTGGAGTGGCACTTGGAAGAGGCTCTGTGAAGACTTCTCAGAAACAAATAATTCTCTAGCCCCAACTTAACACAATGAAGTATGTGACAATGAAAGAAGGGATTTCAGACAACAGAAAGCATTTGCTATTTTTTTTTTTCACTAAGATTTATTGCTTTCTAGTCGCAGTCAACAAAACCATCTTGCAAGGACAGATTCTGGATATTTCTCAGGCACTCTAAAAATACATCTGTAATCTAATGGAAACAAACACATTGGCAAAATGTCCCCTTCCTGCCCATTAGTCAGCCCTTTATCAGAGCAGCCCTGTCGAGGACAGAGAAGGTGATGTTGGATGGTGATGTGTCAGTGACGTGAGGCTGGAAGCATGTGGATGACAGGGACTTGGTGCTGCATCACCACTGTGTGTTTCCAAGGAATCATTCTGTGAACTCCAGCCAGGCAGGAGCTACCCTTGGAGACCCTGAACTCTTCTTGCCTTGATCCTGAGGTGTTAGTGTTGGCTTCCATTCCCAAGACTGATGAAAAGCCTTTCTCCATAATGCAAGCTAGGCCATTGTAACATTATCTCAGAATATAGAGGAAGGATGAGTGAAAGGGAGCCAATATCTCTTAAGACCCTACTATATGTCAAGTGGGCATCCTAAGATAAACAGAAAAGGCAGGATCCCTAGAGTGTTGAGTATTAACAAGAACAAGCCTAGCAAACACTATCAAGAATTTCCTGTGCCAGTGTGAGCCCATTCCTATTCTGCGTGTTATTTATTTAATTTATATAGCAGCTTTCAGTTCTGGGTGCTATAATAATCTCTACTGTACAGATGTGAAAACTGAAACTCAAAGAGAGAAAGTGACATGTCTAAGGCCATTCTAATGGTGAATGACTGAGCTAGGTACAGGCTCTGACGTTGACTTTCTCAGCACTGACTTACTGTGTGACCTTGAGCAAGTGACATAAGCTCTTTGATCCTCAGTTTCTTCATTTCGATTATAGAAATAGCACTGCCTCACCCATAGCACTATGATGAGGATATTAGTCATTGAGCCAAGGGACTAAGCACAGAGGTAAAATGAAGGTGATCCGGCCATGTTTCTCACTATGGAGAATATGCCTTGGGGGCAGGCTTTATCCAAGAAATGTGGCTTGCATTTGGCCAGAGGTTAGACTTCTTCCAGGCTAGGAACAGTTTTAAAGAATTATTCCAATATCCCTCCTCCCCTGCTTCAAGAGTGAAACCCAACTGCCAGCCCTGTGGAGAGGACAGTGATGTTTCAGAGTGTAAATGAGCCAATCTTCTCCAGTAGCTCCAGTTCCATATTTCTCTGTCTTCTTGCCTGCTATATTTCCTCACCCTTCCCCTCCTACTTCATTTGCTTGCTGCCATCCAAACCAGCTCCTTCAAATTGTTCCATTCAATTTATGTATACTAACATAATGACTACATTGAATGTGGACATCGTCTTAGTGAACATAGTTATTTTGTCAGGAAAACAAAAGTAACAATGGTGAGATTTTAGAGCCTATAAAAGTGACTTTATTTGTAGTCCAAATTAAACATCACATCAGCAGGCAAGGCACAGCTGACCTTATCATTCACTAGGGATGGGAAATTTCAATTTTCACTCAGCATATGCACACATTTGGGTGCACATGGTGTCAAGGGTGGGGACAGGGATGGAAGTATGTGAAACACTTGTATTCTTTGATATTGGCCACCTCTAGGACAACAATCTCTATGGATGATGGTCATTTGGGGTGGCTGAAGCATCTCTACCATGAGAAGGGAAGCAGAGGTAGCCCCAGAGGCTACTTAACATCATTACAATCCCTGGGGCTGCCTGTGGGATTAGTCATCTACATTGTTGAGCAAGAAACTCCCTTCCCAAAATGCTCTGAAGGTGAAGAGTCCTTGCCTTTCAGGAGCACCCATCAGGAACATCATCAGAGTGTGGCACTATGGTTGGTATAGGGTACCCAGTAATGCTTCCTGTGATTTGGACCTCACAGTCACCCCACAAGACCTTAGCAAACACGAATCTGCAGCCAATGTCAGGTCACCTCAGAAGACACTAGCAGGCAGGAAGAGACTAAAAGAGGGATTCCTCAAGTTTACAGGCATGTGTTTTTCATTTTCACCTGCCTGGTGAGGCTCACTCCTCCTCACTTCTGATTCAAATAAAGGAGGTTAGAGCCACATATCTGAACTTGAAAAGCTTCAAGATGACTCTGAGAACCTTCTCTCATTATCACTAGGCTTAGTATGTTCCCGCAAGGAGATAGCCAGACCCTAACTGCAATGGTTTCACTCCCCACAAGGTACGTCTCTGCCCTATCTTATTCAGTCACTGAGTACAGTCCCAAAGCCTTTCTCAGCCTAGTCACAAGGCCCAATCCTGAGTTCTGGGGGCACAGAGAAGACATCAAATTCTACCTTGAAGCTCATTGTCTTTACTCTCTAAGCCATCCCACTCCTTCTTTATCCTCAATCCTGAAACTACCATCTCACTGTCTTCTCTCTCTTCTCTCTTTCTAAAGTTCATACTTCACACTGAAACAGAATTTCCCCATAATCCATCAAAGTTCCCCAATGGCCAGGAAGGGCAATTTAAGTAGAAGAAGAAAGAACATGGTTGTATGAAGATGTCACCTACTCAAGGACATCTAATCTTCAGCCAAGCTTTCTTTCATAGTATGTATATGTGTACATGTTGTGCATGAATGAAATATGCCTATCTGTGTGTGTGTATGTGTACATATGCAGATGTGAGAGGTCAATGTAGGGTGACTCTCACTATTGTTTTCCACATTATTGATGCAGGGTCTCTCACTGAACCAGGAGCTTACCAATTCAGCTAGTCTAACTAGCTGGCTCACCCTAGAGTTCCACCTGTCTCCATCTTCCTACCACTAGGATTATAGGCACAGGACCATCACACCCAGCAAGCATGTTACCAACTGAACCATCCCCCCTGTCCCCAAGGGGTCATTTAATTAAGTGCATGGTAAATAGTAACTGAAGTTCAAAAGCAGGCAATATAGAAAACAAAGAAATCAATTTTAAAATATAGAAATTCTTAGGAAACATTCATCCCTGTATTTATTATATCCACATAAGGATGGTGGTCACAGGAGGTACACAGCAGCCTAGATAGCTAAGTTGGAGCTGGGCTGGACATCAAAGTTCTAGTCTCAGCCCTATCACTAGTGCCCATCAGACCTCACAATAGATATCTCTTCTCTAGGCCTATTTGGTCATCATCTGACTCTTCTCAGAATAATCAGTGCAATCTTTCCTTCATGCTGAACACACTTCACTCACCTGAATTCTAATGGCTCCTCTCTATGCAGAAGTTGGGGCCATATGCAGGACAATCCTCTATTCATCACTGTGCTGGACAGACTGGTGGGTCTGCCACTCATCCACTCATCTTCTCACTGTTCACCCAGATGCCAGTAACTAGGAAGCATGTCTTCCTTCCTGGCGATTCATTTATTAATCCCACAAAATAACTAGTTTTTGTCACTTAATGGCTATGGGATAGATCAATTAGACACCAGAGCCAGGTGTGGTGGCTCACATTTGAATTCCTAGCATTTGGGAGATAGAGGCAAGGGAATCAGGCCGGGTATGGTGGCACACACCTTTGATACTAGCACTCTCAGGAGGCTGAGGTAGGAGGATTGCCATGAGTTTGAAGCATGCCTGGAGTTTTAGGTTAGCCTGGGCTAGAGTGAGACCCTACCTGGAAAACACACACACATAAAAAGAGTATCAGGACTTCAAGGACAACCTTGGCTACATAGTGAATTCAAGGTCATCTTCAACTACATGAGATCCAGTCTCAAATAAGTAATAATAATGATGAGGATAATAAACTAATAAGCAAGTGTTTGTCCCCCCCCCAAAGCCCCTGAATACATGGGAAGAGGTATAAATAATTAAGTCCTGCAAGGATAGTGGAGTGAGGCAAACAGGTGGAAGCATGGTTGGAAGGTGGCTGGTCAGAACAGCTTCATGGGGAAGTCACAATTTCAGCCAGCCTCTGAACTGGTGTAGAATGCCATAGAGAGAATGGTGCAAAAGGTCCTACATCAGGGGGTTCTGTATGATCAAAGCCTTTGGGGTGTAATTATAACTGAGGGCCCCAGAACATTCAGTGGTCTCTTTATCACAATTGTAGCTGTGCCAACCCCATCCTGGAGGATCACAGGAAAGACAGTGAACAAATTCAAGCTCACACTGCCCTGATGTCAGACTTCCTGGTTGAGGAAAACATTGGCTTAACAATGTTCAGCAAATTACATATTCACAATCAATCTTGTTGGCAGATCTTCCTGGCATTTAGCACCAGGGAGTGCTGCTGACAGTATAATTACTACTCGGTATGAGTTTTGCCAGTTATCATTTTCCCAAAAGCTTGGAAGCTGCCTCTGTCTTTGCCTAACAGTCAGCAGGGAAGCCAGCCTGAGGGGCTCTACTTGGCATTTCCGTTGCCTTTCTGTTCAATCCCACCTTTTCCTGGTGACTCCTGCCAATGTGTTCCTGCCTCACCACTGGCCTTTGGTCAGCCCTGAAGTGGGTGTTTATCCCCTGGGATCACAGCCAGACTACTTCTTTATTACAGAAGGAGAAGCTATAGGTTCTCAGTTTGCATTCTGCCTTGCCTGAGGGAATTCAGATACTGGCATTTTAGCTGCAAGAAAATAGGATGGTCTTGACCAAACGCCTTTGGAAAATACAAACCCAAGTTTTGGTAAACCAGCCTAGGCCTTTGGGTCAGATTGAACTGGGTTCCAATTACGAAGGAGACTCTGCATCCTAATTTGTAAAATGAGAATAATCTTGCAAAAGGGTTGGATTTTGATGAAAATAACTAACAGAGAACCTGTACTTGGGAACTTACCAATACCTCTGTTTCTCCATTCACCTGTCCATAAAAGTAGGAGTTTTGAATTTAGTCACCACCTGCATACAGGTTTCTGAATAATGGCAGTTTCATCTTCTCTCCATACAGCTCCCAGGATAAGATATCCTGTCTTCCCTGGGGAACTTTTGAATCTGTAACATTAGTTTAAAAGAAATTATAAAATACCACACTGCAAGCTATATAGCACCATTTTATTTTTGCAAAATATGCACTAATTTCTTGTTGCTTCCTCTCTCTTCCTAGTGTTTACCTCAAAGATGTGGCATTGGTGAGACTGAGGGACCCCCCATGCCCCCTCTCTCTCTACATATATATGTGTGTCATATATATATATATATATATATATATATATATATATATATATGGCTGCTACACAGAACTCATCAGTATAACACCATTACAGGGTCTCACATACCACAAAGCTGATCAGTCTCATTATTCTTAACTCCTTCTAAACTAACTGCATGTATGGTAGAAACCAGGAAGGTTTAAGACAGAGTGGGAGGCTTCTTGAAAGTTTCACAATACAAATGTATCTCTTTTTATTTTAAACCAATCTTAAACAGTGATAAAAACCTTCATATGGTTCCATTAGTCTAGTGGAGGAAAAATTCTACTTCCTTGTCTGTCTCCTTTGCTTGGTAATGACTAATGGAAAAATCCACCAAACAATGGTTTAAACAGAGAATTTATATGTCTCACATACAAGGAGTTTGATGGATCATGATTTCTGTACCTTGATGGGATGTTCTCATGGATACAAGATAACTTCCACAGTTCTGAGGCATCACCTCACTGCTGCAGCTTTCTAAAGAAGGAGAAATAATACCATTTGCTTTCATCTGTTTTTTTAAAAAATCAGGAGATGAAAAGATTTTCATGAATTATTTCCTGCTCACATAAAAGACTTGCAACAGACTTCCACTTCTTTCTTTTACTCTAAGCTATATTATATGAAAGAAAAATTAAAAACAAGGAACTGAATTGTCATGATTTGTTCTACTAAAATCCTCAAAAAGTACAGTTATTTCAGTAATAAAAAATTGAAAAGGTAGACAGGTGACGGACTACAGTTTATTATATACTACTCTACAATCTATACTTATTATTTATTACCTTCTTGCTGGGACAAAATTCTGACAAAAATAAGTTTCAAGGAAGAAGGGTTGACTTCAGCTTATAGTTAGTTCTAGGTTACAGTCCATCATGGAGGGAAGGCATGGCAGCAGGAGCTTTGAGGCAGGTGGTCAACATTCAGTCCACAGTGAATAAGCAGAGTGATGAATGCTATTGCTCAGAGAGCTCTCACCTTTTTATATAGTCCAAAATTCTGACACATGGAATGGTGCTGCCTACATTTAAGGTGGCACTTCCAACCTCAATTACCCTAATCAAGATAATTCTTCACAAGCCTGCACAGAGGCTGATCTAATCTAGATAACCCTTCAAGTTGGCTATTAATATAAACCATCACAGTCTGTGTGTTAGATACTTCTTCACTGCAGTCAACATACAATCATGAAGTGTTCTCCGAGGTTGAGGCTCCAGAACAGGGCTCAATGTGTCCTCTGGGCCTGTAACATTCTCTCTGGAGTGACCTTGTGAAGGAACAGACACATACTGTGAACATAACACAAAAGTGAAGTCCAACAAGCTTCATGTTGCTTCCAGACTCTGGGTGGTACTGCAGCTGGCTCTGCTCCAGTTGGTGACTTTATGAGATGGAGCCTTGCTGCATCAACATTGCTGCCTCCTGATCTCTCTCTACAGCTAAGAACTTCTCCAAACTTATCCACTGGTAGTAAAGTGGAAAGTAATATGGGCTAGTTGAGGGGAAGTGAACTTGCTTTGTACAATGTTGCCAATATGAGCTCTGTAGATCCTGCAGTGATGACTATTGATACAGGATTTGGGGATTCAGAAGGCATATCCAAAACTTACAAACCACAGTATTTTGACTCTATCTTATTTTAACAAAAAATTGATTTTAAAATATACTAAAGAAGGATAACATGAATTATTGAGTTTATTTAGGGAGAAATCACATATTGTGATGTTTATTTAAGGGAAACTGGGGTACAGGAAAAGACGGGAACAGAGTCATATGTATATGGAAGATAGCAAACACACACTCATGTGGAAGGCCCAGCATAGTTCATGAGGTCATTGAAGAGAAATGGAGGTCTAGGAAGAGGCTGGAGTAGAGCCACAAGCACATGGAAGAAAGGACCTAGGAACTTATTAAAAGAAACACACACTCATGTGAAAGGCACATCATCCTTCCTAAGCCTCCCCATGTAAAAAGTTAAGAAAGCAAGTAGTGATAGCTTAAGGAAGAATAGTAGAGGGAAATTACTAAAGCAGAGAGCAGGAAATTCTGATGAGAAATGGAGAGTAAAGAGAGTTACACCCATGGCGACCCTAAGTTTAGAGAAATCACACAGGCAGCAGGCCCAGAATTTAGAGGAAATACCTACATGGTAGATATAGAGAATAAAGGAAATATACACATGATATACTCAAAGATTAGAGAGAAATCATACATGTAATTAAAGCAAGAAGTTACCCCAAAGCATAAAGCAGAGGCAAGCAGAAAATTATCCAAGCCAAGAGATCTTACTTGTGTAGGGGAAAGGCAGAATTACATGTCCAGAGATCACAGGGCAGAGAGAGGTGGGGGAAATAACATGGGCAAGCCTGGGGTCTCACTGTAGCTCAGGCTGACCTGTAATTCACTATGTAGTCTCAGGGTGGCCTTGAACTTATGGAGATCCTCCTACCTCTGCATCCCAAGTGCTGGATTAAAGGTGTACACCACAACGCCCAGCTTGGACAAGCTTTTATAGTCAATTGAATATGTATTCTTCAGTATGTAAAGGAAAGACCTGATTGGTTTGTAGATTTAAAGGGCTGACCACAAAAGCCAGCCCACCTAGGTAGTATGCTAGACTGTGGAGGCAGCAGGAGAGACTGGATGAAATTGGATCGTGTATGAGTTCCATTCCTGCCAAGGTAGGGTGGCATCTTCTGGTTCTTTCTTTGGGCTCCTGTCCCAATCAAAACTGCATAAAAGAACCTACCTTTCTCCTGAGTCTCATTCACTATGTCTCAACGTCAATACTACCCATAGAAACTACTTGAGCAATCTTAGAAAAGTTAGCTGATTCATAGATGGTTGAGGAGTCCTTATGCTCTGTGCTATCTGGGCCCCGGGGTCCCTCTTTTCTAATAACAGAGCTTCAGAGCTATGTCATGATCCCTAAAGGCCCCAGGAGTAGAGTACCAAGAGCCCTCCAGTGGACAGGCTTCTGTGGCAAGCTTACCACTCATTTTCCTAACCCATTCACTTTGGAATGAAGATGCTTTTTCCAAAGAGGTCTCCTTGACACCAGCAAGGTTGACCTATAGTGAGAAGGACTGATTGTCAGGAATACTGAGCAATAGCCATCAGCACAGCCACTTTTCAATGCTGCCCTCTCTTAATCTGAGTTGATGACCTCCTTACAAATTAACTGTATCTTATAGCTGAGAGAGGCTCTCAGAGAATTCTGGCCACACTCTGTTCACCAAATAAAAGGAATGGGAAAAAAATTTAACAAGAGATCCTGAGTCCAAGGCTCCAGCCACTGTATCCAGAGCTCTCTCACCCTCTTCTTGAACCTCTTTTCTGGTTTCTGCCATCCATGTGATTGATTTAGAAGGAGTTAAAGTAGCAAGAGCGATCAGCCTTGTAGTATGCAGGACTGTATCATGATGCTGTGCATCCAAGTCCTGGGTAGTTTCCACATGGCACATACACCAATAAGCTGCACTAACACAGCAAGCAGAGTAAAGGGATGTTATTTCCATAGCAACCACCATTTCTCCTCAGCTTGCCAGGTTGGACATTCTGGAGTTGAAAAGGGCTGAATTATTGCCCTTATGATGTGACATTTTGCCAGTGCTCAGATATATTTGCACACAGACACAAATACACACACACACACACACACTCACAACTTTTCTTCCACCTTTCCACCCCCCCACCCAAAGAAAAACATAAACATCATTCCCAGTAGCATAGCTGAAGCATGCTGACATTTTTCCAGCTCCAGAAAACAGCACTAGTCCAAACATGAAATATGGAGAGGCAAATGAGGAAACTGTGAGGGGGACCAACTATTATTGTGGTAAGTGGTGATCAGAGGAGGAGTTTGGTGGTTGCTATTACTGTCTGTATCTAAGGATACATTCCCCTGGCATGTTACTTTCTTAAATGACTCTTCTTTAAGTGGCTCAATGCAAGATAGCTTTATCAGAATTCTGGAGATCACAAGTCTGAAATGGGTTTCCTTGGTCTAAACTCAGAGTAGCAGCTGGAGCACATCACCAAAGGACATTTTAGGGACAAGCCCATTCCTTTTCTTTTTCTACCTTGCATAGACTATTATTACAAGGGTTCACTGCCACACCATCTTCCTCTATAAACCTAGTGGAATAGCATTTTCCCATATGTGTTTGCTTTTGTTTGCCTGACTCTGTTAAGGACCCATATGATAACACTGGATTCATCTGAACAATCTATAAATCAACTCCCTATTTCCAGGTTATTTACTTAATCATACCTACAAGACATGTTTTACCATGTAAAGTAGCATATTCACTGTTATAGTTACCTTCTCATTGCTGGTACAAAACATCTGACCCAAAGTAGCTCATGGGAGAGTAAAATTGATTGTGGCTTACAATCAATTAAGGGGAAGCTCCATGATGGCAGGGGAAAGCATGGCATGAACAGGGACTATACATCACATCTACCACAGCAGGTAGAAAATGTGAACAAGAGAGTAAGCTGAGTTCTGGCAAGGAAGACCTGGCTATAAGACCACAAAATCTGCCCCCAACAACACACCTCTTCTAGAAAGTTTCCACCTCCCAAATTACAATAAGCTGGAGAATTAACATTCAAAACACATTAGTCTATGGGACATGTTTGATCAAAACCACCACATCCTTCCTCTGGCCCCTATAAACTGTTGCCCATACATGATAAGAAAGAGTATGAAGACAGAAATAGCTCTGGATGTATACGAATGTTTTCTGTACATACATCACCAACACTTCCAGCACATTCAACTAACAACTGACAGTGAAGGAAGAGAATTGGTGAAGTGAATACCTTACATCAGAAACAAGGGCAACCATCCCTTTTTACATTGTCAGTCCAACTTGAAAAGTCTGTATAGTTTTTTCAAACCCAGTACTGTTCAAATACCCCATAGTCTACTGTCTCTTCACTGTGAACTTGTAAAACCAAGAGTATATAATGTCACAGAATAAAGATTCACACTGTAAAAGAAGGAATTGGCTGTAGCAAGGAAAGATTGAACAAATGCAAGATCTAAAATAAACAAGGCAGGTATCAAATACTATAGCTCCAAGTCTGACATCTGTAACCAATGACAGAGTCTCTGGAGTATCAGTTTCACCCCTTCAACTGGGTTGCTTACAACCTAGGCAATAATCCATCCTGAGCCAGCAACTCTCTGGGGCAGCCATCTCACAGTCCTAGCTTTCCCATATTTCTGGGGTCTATACTGAAATCCATGGTCCATCCTCATGGCTCCATTAGTCCTACACACAGGGTCTCCAACATCCTGCCTCACATTGTCCAATGGCCATTTCCAAAAATCAAACCACATTGTATATCCAATGACCCTCTCTTTCCTGTACTTGTTATGCTCAGTAGATCCAGGTAGGTTACCATATTTGTTAATCTATGGAGGGAGGAATATAGACAATTTTGAAGAGTAGGATATTCCATCACCATTCAGGCCCCTTATTTGTTTATTTATTTGGTATTTCAAGGTAGGATCTTGCTCTATCCCAGGCTGACCTGGAATTCACTATGTAGTCTCAAGGTGGCCTCAAACTCACAGTGATCCTCTTACTTCTACCTCCCAAGGGTTGGAGTTAAAGGTGTGCATTACCATACCCAGCCCAGCCCTTATTTGTTAAAAAAAAAAAAAAAGTCTGTCCCAATTCTGCTTTTCCAATACAGAACAGCTTGCCCAATCTTAATGGTGGTAATTTCTCAAACAATTGCAGCTATAATCTTCAGCCAGAACTTTCATTTCTTTTTGTGCCATATTCTTCTGCTCATATCAGTCCATTTCTTCTAAATTCAATCTTGATCAAGTTCTTAGGACATGGGCAAAACACAAGCCTGTCACACAAACTGCTTATAGCCCAGTCTGGAAAAAGTTATTTCTTCATTCATCATCCAAGTCTACAATTCTTTCTTCATTTAGGTCTCTCAACTCCAACAAGAATGGTCCATCAAGCTCTACTTATAGCACTGAAAGGCATCTCTTAGACCAAGGTTTCAAATCCTTTCACATTCCTTTTGCAAATCAATTTTCAAAAATCAAAACTCATATGGTCAGGTTTGTAGCAGCAATGACCCCATTCCTGGTACCAATTTTCTAGTGTAGTCATCTTCTCATTTCTAGCACAAAACACCTCAAATAAAAGCATATCATTAGAGGGAAGGATTTATTTTGGCTTGTAGTCTTGAGAGGACACACCTCAATGGTTGAAGAAATCATGGCATGAGCAGAGGCTGGACATCACTTCTGCCTCAGCAGGTAGAAAACAGCAACAGGAGAGTGACCTGAGTTCTGGCAAGGAAGAGCTGGATATAACACCCAAAATTCTGCCTCCAACAACCCACCTCCTCTAACAACTCTCCACCTCTGAAATTACTGCCGTCTGGGGACCAAGCATTCAAAACACATGTGTTTATGGGAATATCTGAACAAAACCACTACATTCACTGATTTCAGGAATTAGAGTAAAGATATCTTTCAGGAAGAGCATTATTTTATATAGTATATCGAGGTTCTGTGAATATGAGCCCTCAATAATCCATTGTTGTAAGAGTAACACTTCCATATATTGAGTGACTAATATATAATAAGAATTCTATGCTAACTGATTTAATCCTTAATAAAATTCTATTGATATAATCATTCTAATATTCATATTAAGAAATTGGTCATGAGAAGTTAAGTGTATTGGCCCAGGGGACTAAGTAAGGAGTATGAAGACAGAAATAGCTCTGGATGTATACAAATGTTTTCTGTACATACATCACCAACACTTCCAGCACATTCAACTAACAACTGACAGTGAAGGAAGAGAATTGGTGAAGTGAATACCTTACATCAGAAACAAGGACATCCATCCCTTTTTACATTGTCAGAATCCATTGAATAATAATAAATTCATAAATTACCTCAGTGTGCTTGGCTTCAATTTACCAAGTAATCCCAATTTCACTTGATCGTGTGGCTATTGGAAGACATAAATTGTTTTGTTCCAAACTTAATTACTAATATTAACTCTCAGATCACACATTGTACTTCACACAGGAATAGACATAGATGAATATAGTTATAGGCATAGATGTAAATATGTTTAAGAATGTCTACAAAAGGGTTAAGGAGCCAAAGAGATAGAAGGAAAATTCTTCACCTTTTGGGGTTGTTTTTGGAAAGTCAAATATAAATGAGAGAGATTCTGTTCACCTCCCCGGGGTTGATTACATGGATACAGAGGATACATGGATGCATCCTCTGCCTGACAGGATCTTCGTGCTCCAGAAAAATGAACTTTATGCTCCCCAGTGATCATTCCAGGGTACAACTTGTCCTCTTTCACCTGGAAACAGTGCGGATCACAGATTGTTACAGGAGAGAAGCAACCTAGAGGCAGGAAGACCCTAAGAGACAAGAGAGGGATCCAAATGGGAAGAAGGAGGTAGAAACAATCTGCTTCTCACCCTCAGGGAACATAAGCTATGCTCTCAGTGTACTGCCCATTGCAGAACTTGGAAGGTGTTGTGCTTTGAATATGAAACTAACAACACTGGCTCATGTGTTTGGAGACTTGGACCTTAACAGGTAGCTCTATTTTTGGAGGTTGTTGAAGCTTTGGGACTGTGGTCTAGCTTGTAGAGGTAGGTTGCTAGAGACTGGTCTTGCAAGGGGTATCACTTTTTGTTCTAATATAAGCTTTCTACTTCCTGCCAGCCATTATGTGGACAAGACACAAGTTCCTGCTGTCCCAGACCAACTTTACCCACCATGCTGGACTGTATTCCATGAAATTTTGAGCCACAATAAATCCTTTCTTCCTTACATTACCTCTGCCAAGTATCTTGTCTTAACAAAGTAACTAGTACAAAGGTTTTGGAGAGGGGATTCCTATTGCCACCAACCTAGTATCCCTTACCCACATACCTAACCTCCATTAAAACCAAAAGGCCATAAAAGAATACAATCATGGGCTGGATGGATGGCTTAGCAGTTAAGGCACCTGCCTGCAAAGCCAAAGAACCCAGGTTCAATTCCCCAGGACCTATATAAAGTCAGATGCACAAAGTGGTGCAAGCATCTGGAGTTCATTTGCAGCAGCCAGAGTCCCTGGTGTGCCAACTCTCTGCTCTCTTTCTCTCTGCCTCTTTATCTCTGTTAAATAAATAAATCAATGTTAATTTAAAAAAAACAATGCAGTCATCTCTCTTTCCCTGGGCAAGTAAGTGAGCAGGTGAATAACAAGATTTTCATATTAGTTTTTGAGAAAAAATATTCCACACTTACAATTGTCTTTTATCTGGTGACTAACAAATATATTTTCCATTCTCAGAAATGAAAGAGAATCTGTAATAAAAATTAAAAAACAAGGATCAAATAGTCTAACAGTCTTCATCTGCTTTTGTGAGAAGTGATACCAATTAACTACCATAAATTTAAGAAAAAAAGCAGAATGAACTCCTCAGTTTAAACTAACTAAGGAAGGCTAATTTAAATGGAGCATTATTTTGAAGAAATGCAACTTTAACCTTCTCACACCAAAGGATTATAAAACTTACAGAGAATATTTGTCTAACTAATGCTGATCAGAATAAGATAATAGGAAATTTATAGTAGACTTACATGGTGAGTCATGAGTTATCTGATCATTTTGATGCACAAAAATAAGAGGAGTAGCTATATTAAAACAATATTTGGCATCTCTTATTTAATCAAGCATCTTCCCAAGTGGTTCTATAAAACATCACAGTTTCTTAGGGAACCACTGACTTTCTGACTAAATTCTTCTGGGCAGCTGGGAATACCGTGATGCACCATAATAAATAAAAAAAAATGCTAACCTGAAAATTTCAATTTTCTTATGGCCTCCTTCATCCTCCTCAGTTCTTCTGACTCCCTCCCTGGGCTTGCCTTCCTACACCTCTCATCCATCACGGACATCACAGTCAGAGACATCCCAAAGTAGTCAGTCTTCTTTCACAAGTTTGTCTCACAACTCTTTCCTCTAAACATAGCCATAACAGTCATGAATGAATCCTACTCCTCCACACCATGCATATTAAAATAATCATTCATCACTATCAAGTGGGTTATTTTGTCATGTGTCCAAAACCAGGTTAGCACTAAAAACCTATATTTTCTAATATGATTATATCAATGTATTAAGAGAAACAATTATTTGAATGGATACATGTAAAATGCCATCATTATTAAGTAAGAAAAAAAAGTCATAACCAAATGAAAGGCTTTAATTTCAGGGACTTGCTGTGTTAAATTTGCATAGACATCATGCCTATTTATATCAAGTCTGAGAAAAAGACATTCTTCATCTTTGACTACTTTCACCAAATATAAAAGTAACACTATTATGCCAGAAATTATAGGAAACATTATTTTTCATTATTGGTAGAGCAAGTACCCTCAAAAATTCATGAGCATGAACAACAACAACAAAAGATTAACAATGATCTATCTTAAATGACAAGATATACCCACTTAAAATATAAAGGTCATTATCTTCCTTATATATCATAACTAATTCATCAGAAAATGTACTAGAAAAGATAATTCTTTGTTTTGTTTTGTTTCTTTGAGGTAGGGTCTCACTCTAGCCCAGGCTGACCTGGAATTCACTATGTAGTCTCAGGGTGGCCTTGAACTCATAGCGATCCTCCTACCTCTACCTCCCGAGTGCTGGGATTAAAGGTGTGCACCACCATGTCCAGCTAAGATAACTCTTATAATAGCAAGAATATAAAATAACTATCTGATCTCCCAAGGACCCACCATTGAAGATTTCAGGCCTGACTTTTTTTTTTTTTTCTGTGCTATCATGGGGGTAACACAAGCTCAGCAATGGTCTGTCCATAGGAGGGAAGAGGGAACAGCGACAGTCTAGCTGAAGTAGTAGACAGTCTAGGGAAGCCATATTTGAACTAACTAATAGTGGGCCCATAGAAACACAGTAGGAACAGAGCCATCATTGATGACTCATTTAATATTTAATAGTATGTTAGGTAATCACCAGAACTTTGTATTTTTTATAGTTTCTCTTATTGTTAATTTCTAGCTCTGTTACATTGTATAAAAAACACAAGATGTTTTTTCAATTTTCCTAAATTTGTTGAGACTTGCTTTGTATTCTATTATGTAATCTATTTTAGAGAAAGTTTCATGGGCTATTGAAAAGATGGTATATTTTGCAATGTTTGGATAGAATTTCTGTAAATGTCTGTTAGGTACATTTGATCTAAAGTGTCATTTAATTCCAGTGGTTCCCTTCTCATTTGTTGTCAAAATGACCTGTTTATTGGTGTAAGTTGTTTTTTTGTTTTTTTTTAATAAACAATACAGTCAAACCTGTGGCCAAATTAACCATAAGAAAAATGAGCCCATATCAATAAGATTAGAACTGAAAAGGAAACATTAAAACAGATACTAATTGAGAGAATCATAAGGACATACTTCAAACTATAGTCCCCCAAACTGGAAAAACCTAAAAAAGAATAGATGACTTTCTAGATGCAGTTGCTCTACCAAAGTTAAACAGAAATAAGACAAATAATTTAAACAGGGCTATAATAAGACTGAAGTGGTACAAAAAAATAAATAAATAAACAAATCTCCCAACAAAAACAAGTCCAGGTCCAGATGGGTTCAGTGCAGATTCTGTCTGACCTTTAAAGAACATCTGAAACCACTGCTTCTCGAGCAATTCCATAAAGTAGAAGAGGAAGGTATGCTCCCCAACTCCTCCTATGGAGCCAACATTACACTAATACCAAACTCAGATAGAGACAGCTACCAAACATAAAAACTATAAACCGGTATCCCAATAAACATACACACAGCAATTCTCAACAAAATATTTGCAAGCTGAATTCAAAAAAAGTATCAAAAAACTCATTCTGCCTCAGTGAAGTCTGTTTCCTTCCAGAGGTGCAACATACTTACGTGAGTAAATGTAACACATCACATACATAGACTCAAGGCCAGAAATCAGAGCATCTACACAGGTGCTCCCATCAGGTCCTCATGCTTGTGAGGTGAGTAGTTTACTGACTGAGCTATCTTTCCTAGCCCCATTTAGTTGAATTTCTATAGTGTGAAAAATAAATCTAAATTTTCTGTGTCCACCAAGAATAAACTAACTTTGAGCTTTGATGAAGAGGTAGTCATTGAAATTAAATAATGAAGAAAAAGTGTCTAGCTCATTCTCGGGGCATGTCTGCAGCAAACAAGACTCAGCCCCAGCTCCCCGGGCCTGCAGGAGAAACCAGGTGAGTACTCAGGGCCCCATGCTCCAAAGGATCCTCCACTTGGATTAATTCTCTGTTCCTGCTATCTTGAATTCTTCATTAGTTTGGAACAGAGAGACTCCATGATTTCATTTTGTACAAGACCCCACAAATCAGGGACAGAGTTTGGTCAGAACACCAGTAGACCTTGCACTGCACTCCCCAGAGAATGCTGTGGAGGGTCTGTCTCCACACAGCCCAACCTGTCCAGTCAAAGGTCTCTCAACACTGTGCAGGGGAGAAGCAGAAAGTAAGTGTGTGTGAACATGGTCGGCACAGAGACCCATCAGAGGTAAGAACGGACCCAGTCAAAGACTCAGGGAGCATGAATGATTCTCTCGTGGGACTGGGAAAATTGGAAGACATGTGTTTGGGTGTTTGTTTATGTTTTATTGGGGGTATGGATAGTACAGGAAGAGAGAAGGGATACCTCAAGAGCATAGTCCTACAGCATCGTGCGCCCTCTGTGCCCCAGCGCTGTTTGCTCACCTTCTGTCCTAGAATCCTCCCAGCCTACATGGCCTTCCTCGCTCTCCCAAGCGTCTTTAGTACTCACTGCTTCTGTCTGCTTGGTGCCGCTCCATGCTGGGCTGTGGCTGGTAGCTGGGCCAAATGGCGAAGAAGCTCAGCTCCCAGCTCCTGTAGGTGGGCCCACACGTGTGCGCGCGCACACACACACACACACACACACACACACACACACACTCAACTATGGACACAAAAAACTCTGAATCCCTTTATTGTATTAAAAATGTCAAAAATGTTAAACAGGCTATAGGGGCTGGAGAGATGACTCAGTAATTAAGATGCTTGCCTGCAAAGCCTAAGACCCCATGTTCGACTCCCCAGGCCCCACATAAGCCAGATGCACAAAGTGAGGCACGCACAAGGTTGCATACATGCACTGGGTGGTGCACATGTCTGGAGTTCAATTGCAGTGACTGGAGGCCCTGGTGTACCAATTTTCTCTCTCGGTTTCTCTCTCTCACTCTCATGCTCTCTCTCCCTCATAAAAATAAGAATCAGGCTATGAAGCCATACATGAACTTTAGTGATACACATCTCAGAGTGCACTGCTGCTTAGCAACAAGCTATTGGGCAGGGCAGGGAATTAAATACCCCACTGGCTGCTGTAATCACCGAGCCATGAAAAGGAAGGGTCTCCAGAGGGACTTGGGCTGAAGGGCAGGGGGTGTGTAGCCCTAAAGAGAAACAGTCAGTAGACAGGACAGGGCTCTGGCAGCATGCCAGTGATGTCAGAGACCTGTTGAGAGTGATACTGCAGAAAACAGAAAGCCATGGGCAGCCAGAATGCAGCAGGCAAGACTGATAATAGAGGAGGCAGAATAGAAATAGTATAAATATCTGTGATAGCATTTTTCTAGGTGAGATGTGGTGGCCCATGCCAATTTTGGGTGCTTGCTTTCAGAGTTTATGGTCAAAAGCCCATCCCTTGATCACCAGGGTTCTTCAGATTACCTATGTCTCCAGCTCTGCTGTGTGTCGTGGGACCTTAAAGAGGAACTTTGTCTCGGGGTGCTCAGTTTCATAATCAACAAGCCCCACCTCAGAGGTCTTTTTTGAGAATTAAGTTCAAGCGAGCAAAAGGCTTAATGACAGTGTCTAGCACATAGGTATTGATCAACATGAAACCAATTATACTTTTCTGGGCTTAAAGACACCTTATTAAGACCTTTGGAATTGTGAGGTAGATTCTCAACAGACATCCACTGTTGTAAAGTCATCAGAAAGAGAAATACTTTTTTTTTTTTTTTTAGGTAGGGTCTAACTGTAGCCCAGGCTCACCTGGAATTCACTATGGAATCTCAGGCCGGCTTCAAATTTACAGTAATCCTCCTACCTCTGCCTCCCAAGTGCTGGCATTAAAGGTGTGTACCACCACGCCCTGCTTAAGTTTTCTTTCATCTTCCATAAGCTTGGCATGGTACAAAAAAAAAAAAAAAAGCTATTGCATCAATTTTCTCAACACCTGTGGGGGCTGGTCTTTTCACATCATGGAAACTAAGACTCTAAAATGTAAAACTATACTTGCAGTCACA
This sequence comes from Dipus sagitta, assembly GCA_036346955.1. NCBI lineage: Eukaryota > Metazoa > Chordata > Mammalia > Rodentia > Dipodidae > Dipus > Dipus sagitta. The sequence goes on from CM070773.1 coordinate 58,944,485, forward strand.
CTTCAGGGGTGGGGCCAGGGTTTAACATGATCCCTAGAGTTCATTTACTCATCAAGGACTATCTGTCCCACTGTTGCTCCTCAGAGAAAGGGCAAAGTACTGATGTACCTTAGGATTTATTACAGAAAGCTCCCATGCAGGGTAAAATTTCAGGAAGAAATCACCCATAAATGCAGGGTGATTACTATAGCATTCCCTGGTGTACAGTACCTGGAATTGGCACTATTACCCAGAATTGGGACTATTACTTGGATTTCGGGAAATAGAAGACGTTTACCTAGTACAAAAGCATGACATGCCTGAATTTAGAGTGGAGCTATGGATTCCACCAAATCTCACACATAAGTAAAAAATTTCCCACTGACCTAGAAACCCTGTAGACTGCTAGCATGGGTCATGCAGAGCTGTAACCTGTTCTCAAAGGCTCACAGCTGTTCCACTTGATATGAAAACCCCTAATGCCTAATTTGTGACATGTATGGATCACTGAAGTTTATGTATGACTTCATAGATTGTTTCTTGTACACATTCTTTGACATTGTTAGTATGATAGAGGGATACAGGGTTTGATGTGGCAACCATGAGCCATGTGGCCACTGAGCACTTGGAATGTGTCTAGGAGGAGCTGACATATTCTGTGATTTCAAAGGCTTCCAAAAAATATAAAATTCCCATCAATAACTTTAATGTTGATCCCATGTTGAAATGATACATTTGTGCTATATTTTGAAAATAGTGAATAAAACCAAATACATTATTACAATCATTTCATTTGTACTTTTTACCTTTTAATGGAGCTATTAGATAAGTGTAAGTGGCATATGTTGCTTGAATTTGTGGCTTGAAATAGCTTTCTATTGCACAGAGCTGTTGTCTGAACCACTCCCAATAGGCCGAAAAGCACTTTCATAGACATAAAATATGTGCCTTTCTTGATGGTAAAATCAAAGAAAGACCATGCTTAGAAGGAGGACATTTAAGTCCTGATTTTCAGGCAGAGAAATTGAGGAGTTGAGCAAATAAATGATTTTGGTCTGACACATCCGTCTGCCCACCCTAGGGCTCTGGCTGGCTCTTACTCCCCAGCACCTCTAGCCCTGCCATCCCTGGGAGAAGGCCTGGAGAACTCTCCAGGGAGAAAGCATCTTTATTCATGAGCCTGCCTGAGGAAGCCCTGGGAGCCTGAGGGAGGCCACTCTGGTTTCCCTACAGACTCACAGAGATAAATATGGAGCTGTGAGAGCAGAGCTTCCCTGCCGGGAGTCAGGGCTGCTACACATCCTACCATAAACAAGAAAAAGAGGAGGGTAGATTCCTCAGCCTCAGCCCAGCCCCCCAGACTTCTTCCCTGCTCTCTCACAAACAGCCCCAGCTGAGGCCCTGGGCAGATACAGATTGAGCTTTGATTACAGCCCAACCTATATGTGTCCCCAGTACCCTCACCACACAGATAACTCAGCCACCTTCAGAGCCCTTCAGCCCTGCCTTCTCCCAGGATGCCTCTCTCTGACTCTGCAGCCTGCCTGTGCTTCTCACTTCAGACTCTGAACCCCTAGAGGTGACTGCAACCCCAGAGCGGGTCAGAGGAGGCAGCTCCTGTGCTTTCATGGGGGAATGTGTTAGATATACAGTACTCAGATCTCTTTCAAACAAACCAAGTGAGAGCCAGGATTTTCCCAAGAGCCCAGAATATTTGCCTACACAGAAAGATTTGGAAGCCCAGCTTCAGCTCAGGCACCAAGAGCAAGGCATGATGTGAGGTTTATACAGCACCATCTGTACCCAGTGACTGGCACTGCTGTTGACATGTAATCCATACTTTAACCACATGCTGAGTGACCTTTCTTATGCCCTTAGATTGATGCAATACTTCTCTAGATGCAGCCTTCTATAACTCCCACACACTGCTCTCATACACACACAGTGCCCTGGATGCCACTAAACAGTTAAGTCAAGACCCTGGGCTCTTGCCAGAGGACAGCCCCTAAGAATCTGAGCATTTTAGTTTATTGGAAGGAGCTTTACAAGAACTACTAGGCTCCTCTCTCACGCTCCTGGCTGCTGTGTTTCACTAGAATGGATTCAGATGTTCAGCGATAGTAGAGCCAAGACTGTTTTTTAGTTAGCCAAAAGGTATTGACTGTCTAGCCTTGGGGCTAGACTGCTGGAGTTCAAATTCTGCCACCAATTAGGGAATGTAACCATGAGCAAGTTATAAAATATCCTAGTACTTCTGCTTAATTATCTTTATAATTGGCTAGCGACTCACAGGGCTGACAGAGGAATCTATGAATACATATTGGTAATGGGCTTACATAGTATCTGGCACGTAGTATTATAAGGTATAATTAAATCAGTGCCTTTTGTCAAATGCAATGTTGAACTGTGCAGGTTTATCACCCCAGAGTTGGACAAAGGTCTGGGATTCACAGAGAATGAAGTTCTTCTGTGCAAGTGAAAACCAGTAGTGCAGATTTCTTAAATTCTCTCACAACCTCATTGGGCCAAAGAGTGGCCCAGTGGGAACCAGGATTCTGCTTCTTGTCCACTTGGCCTGCTCCTCCTCCCCACTAGACACTAGAAAGCAGAGGAAGCTCCAGCTCTGTCTCTGGAACCTACCTGCCCTCCTTGGTGGCACCTGCCCTTTGTCCATGGGCATGGAAGGAGCCTGGCTGTGATGACCCTGACAAACTCTCCAGAGACATCCTGTACTGAGTCCTGAAACTACTGAGTCAAGAATTGATGGAATATTTCTGGCATCACTCTCTGGGGAAGAAATATATCCAGGAGTTGTGTTTGGAAGGAAAGAGCCACAGAAGGAAGTTCCTTCTTAGGAAACGACACTGGAGTCTCCCTAAGCTGTGTCATGGTGAGGATGAAATGGTGAGGTCTTTGAAGTTCTAATATGGCCACTCTTTGGGGTAGGCTTATATTCCTTATGTTTGTGGACATACCTCTTGAAGGTTCCATCTGTTGGCCTTTCCCAAAGAATCCTTCTTCCCAATCCCAACCCTTACACTGCCTTTTGATTCTTGTTGCTGCAAACAGGACTTTCCTAGAATCTGGTCTCACATGATATAAAAAGAGAAGGCTAGGGGTTTCCACAGGGACCTGATGTGTGTCTGGGATTTCCCTTCTTCTAGGTGACTGGCAGGATAGGAGGTATATTGCTCAAGCTGTTCTGCAGAAGAGAGGGAGGCCTGGCACCCCTTGGAATTTCTCCTTACCTCAGCTGAATGACTAGTGTTGAGCAGATCTGGAGCTGCTTGACCTGGGTCTGCACGGGCTTGACTGTAGTAAAATGGAGTCTTAGATGGCTGGGATGCCTCATACACATCCTTACCAGAGGAAACATAGTCCCAGTACTGGCCAGCTGAGCTCTCCCTTGACCTTCATCATATCACTAGTTAACTTTGCATGTGACTTCACATTGACCTCCCTGGTCATGAGATCCTGGGTTTATTTTCATGCTTTCCTGCATCCACTTAGCACCCTACCACAAGCTGGCACATGGTGAACGCATATAGAATGTTGACTGTCGACTCATCACTCTATATATTTTCTCCATAAAAGAATGAAATAGGGCTATGACTTGGCTCAGTGGATAAAGCAGGCTATGACTTGGCTCAGTGGATAAAGCACTTGCCATACAAATGTGACTGTGTGAGCTTGGATCCCTAAAGGCCACATTTTTAAAAAGCCCAATAGTAGCTGGCATCGGCAACCCCAGCATGTCTAATGTGAGGAGAGCAGTGGAAACAAAAGAATCCACTGGAAGCTTGTGGACCAGCTGTCCTGGAGAACAGGGATGTGAATAGGGAGAGTCTCTGCCTCAAATAGGTGGAAGTCAAGAATTAACGCTCCAAAGTTGTCCTCTGACCTCCGTAAGCATGCCCTGGCATGTGCACACCTGAACTCACATAAATAAACACATGCACATACTTCACACATGCATGTACCCCCCAAAAAACAAGAATAAACCACCTCCTCTATATAGTTTTGAATGTTCTTCATATTCTTGGGACATGAACAGAGTACAGCCATGCTTGGACATAAAGTAGGAATAGAAAAGTAGTCATAGCATCTTCTATTTGCTAACATGCACTATGCAGCAATCAGCATGTCCATCATCACCAACAATGCAGTGTTATCCCCAGCTCTGCTCACAGAAGGGAGGTCTACTTTCTATCCAGGTTTTCTTGAGTACAAGCACTGGTACCATCCTAGGCATCCTGCTTCAACTCCAGTTTCCTCTATATTCAACCCCAGAGACCCCAGTCCAGAAACCAGTTCTCTGTCATCCCACCCATCACTCATATGAAGGTCCTACATCTAGGAAAGTGTGGAATTGATATTCAGTCCAAGAATCACTGGTCCCCAAAACTTGTGCCCTCCCCCATGGCATCCCGCTCTCACTTCTTTACATGATGGGGTTTCATTTATTCCTTGATCTGTCATCTTGTCCTATACCTCTAGTAGGTAACACAGATGGCAGTCCTATATGATTTAGAAGTTAAATGCAGGACAGTAATGGAGGATATGAATGACTTTTAGAGTTGGCAGAGTGATTCCCTTTCCTAGGAAATAGAGGGCGTATCTTCTTAAGCAATGGCACTGAATGTGTTCACTTGTACAAGTATTCAGGTTCTGCCACTGGAACATCCCTACCTCAGGTTATCATTGCTGCCATTGGTCCTGTGTAATGCTCTGGCTCCCCTGGGTCACAACCCTTGTTGCTCAGTGTTTTCTAGTATGGTTCTGAGAAGCAGCCAGGCTGAGCAGTCTCATCGCTATCCCCATCATGCTGTGAAATGAGTTTGGGTCTAGGAGGAAATGAAAATCGATCTTAAAGAGAGCACTTTATTGTGGAGAGGTCAGGGAGATTGCACAAGTAAACATGTGAAATTTGCCATTCTACCCACTTGAATGGAACAATGGAAGAAAACATCAGGGGAAAATGGACTCATTCCAGCTTTCCCCATAACAACCATGCCTCTACTAGCACCTTCAATGATCCTCACTCATTGCCTAGTTCCAAAAAATCAATTCACTTTAAGGGCAATGAAGCAATTTTCTCTCTCTTTCTCCTCTGTTTCTCTCCAGCACTCACACATATACATACACACTCTCTCTTCTCTTTCTCCTTTCCTTCTTTTCTTCCACCATATCTCCTCTCTTTTCTTTTTTTCTTTTTCATGCTGGATATGAACTTAGGGCCTCACATGTGGTAGGCAAGTGCTCTATCCTTGAGCCACATCCTCAGTCCAAGATGTGGATAGATATGAATATTATCTTCCTTTAAATCTTGTGTGCATCTGTGTTTGTGTGTGTGCCATGTGCATATGCACAGATGCTTGAGTGCCATGCTACACATGTGGAAGTCAAAGGACAACCTCTGGTGTCTGTCCTTCCTTTCCAGCTTGTTTGAGGGAGGATCTCCTACTTCATAACCTAGACTAGCTGGCCTGTGACCTTCTAAGAGTCTCCTATCTCTGCTTCCCATCATGCCATAGGCACACTGGGATCACAGCACTATGACATCCAGTTTTATGGGAGTATTGGAGATCTGAGCTCAGGTCATGATGTTTGTACAACTTTTATCCACTGAGCGATCTCCACAGCTCTACAATCTTCTTTTTTTTTTTAATTTTTTTTGTTTATTTATTTATTTGAGAGCGACAGTGAGAAGGAGGGAGAGAGAGAGAGAGAGAGAGAATGGGCGCGCCAGAGCCTCCAGCCTCTGTAAACGAACTCCAGATGCGTGCGCCCCCTTGTGCATCTGGCTAACGTGGGTCCTGGGGAATTGAGCCTCGAACCGGGGTCCTTAGGCTTCACAGGCAAGTGCTTAACCGCTAAGCCATCTCTCCAGCCCTACAATCTTCTTTTTAATATGCTAGATTGGCTGTAGATGGAAACTCATAACAACTTCCAGAGTATGAATTTACTATCAATCTTCTATTTTGGTAACAAATGAGAACAAATTACTGGCTTAAGATTGATCATCAAGAAAAGTACTGAAGGAATCTCTGTCCTGAATCAAGATGTCATTGGCCCAAATTGTAGTGTGAATTATATACTGTGCAGAAGTAGAAAAAGTCCATTTGATTTTTTAAAGTATTTTATTTTTATTTGTTTATTGGGGGGGGGGATAAAGAGAATGGGCATACAGGGGTCTCCAGTCACTGAAAACAAACTGTAGATACGTGGGCCACCTTGTGCATCTGGCTTATTTGGGTACTGGGGAATCAAACCTGGGTCCTTAGGGTTTTCAGGGAAGTACCTTAACCACTAAGCAATCTCTACAGTACCTGTCCCCCATTTGATTTTTTTAAGACTTGTGTAACCAATGAGTACTTTTCAGGATCTGTGGCACTCCAAGTAGGGGCAGAGATAGAGACTTAGGTTAGGTAGAGAGATATGAGCTATATACCAGACAGATGGTAGGCAGATAAAGGGTTAGATAAATAGATGAGAGATAGATAGATAATACATAGAAGATGATAGATATTTACTTTCAAAGTTTGATCATAGGGGTGTCTGGATGAATGACAAATCCAAAAGCATGAAAGTGCCATTCATTTGTTAAATTCCTTATTTTTGTTATATTTTATACTATTTGCTTACTTATTGTTTGTGGGTTTGTTTAGAGGGCTTGTTTGAGACAGAGCTGAGGTGGTCCTCACTCTCCGGAGTGTCATCATTACAGGCATTAACCACCATACCCACTTGATTTATTTGATTGTTTGTTATAGATTTTACTTCCAGGATCAGGGAAGCTAAGTAAACCATTATAATTCAAAGGAATCTTGAAACTTCCTTGATTTTTCTCTCATTTTACATCTAGGAGAAACAGAGTTCTTAGAGATAAAGTGACTCAATCTTGTCACACTCAGATACCCTGTAACTTCAAGCCAGCATCTTGTCTTCTACAACGTTCTTTTATCCACTTTTTTTTTCTTTTTTTCTTTATTAGTTAGTTTTGTATTCAGCAAATACAGTCAGTTTGGTACCATTATTAGGCTCATCCTGTGACCTACCTCCTCCCCTTAGCCCCTCCTTGTTGAGGTATATGGGGTCATGCATTGTGGAGTTAGCCCACAGTTATGGGTAAGATAAATGTCTCTGCATATCATGACCCAACATGTGGCTCTGACATTCTTTCTGCCCCCTCTTCCGCAAAATTTCCCTGAGCCATGTTGGGCTCATTTTTAGTCTGCTTCAGTGATAAGGTGTTGGGGGCCTCTGAGGCTCTGGCTCTCTGATTTGGTAGGAGTTGATTTTTCTCTGTGTTGATCTCCTTCCCCCTTGTGCTGGTATCCGGTTCATCAGGAAAATAACACCCTTGCTTGTTTCACGAATTTTTCTTAGTTTCAGCCAGGGCCCTTTTGAGGTATGATGGGGTGGCTCTCTCCTTAGGATCTACATCTATCTGAAAAAGAGAAGCAGATTCTCCAACGGAGAGTAAGTTAGCACCAGGACAAATGAGATAACCCTTACTTTTTTTTTATAGAGAATTTAATAGGTGTAGGCCCTCTTGTAGCCCACAATTGATGGTAGCTTGATATTGGAGAGTGGGCTTATGTTTGGATATGGTTCTGACTTGCTTCCCAGCTCCAGCTATGGGTCCCGTACCACTGAGGAGATGAGTTAGCCAAATTAAGAGCAGTTGGTTCCCCACCATGGCTGTGTGCCACTATTGCACTTGTGTGGGCATCACAACAAGTTATTTCCTGCTGAGTAGGTTAGACCATGAGCTGCTTTGACAGATATTGGTCATTTTCCCCAAGCCGCCCATGTAGCACCTTCTGGCACTAGATGCGCTGACATGGAAGAACTCAAACCAATCTTCCTCAAACTGTGCCACACAATTGGTGAACAGGGAAAGCTACCCAACTCCTTTTATGAAGCTAGTATCACCCTAATTCCAAAACCAGGCAGAGATGCCACAAGAAAAGAAAACTACTGGCCTATTTCCCTGATGAATTTAGATGCAAAGATCCTGAACAAAATCCTTGCAAACCGAATCCAACAACACATCAAAAGCATTATCCACCTTGACCAAGTGGGATTCATCCCAGGAACACAGGGGTGGTTCAACATACAGAAATCTGTTAATGTGATATACCACATAAGCAAGGTTAAACATAAAAACCACATGATCATTTCGATAGATGCAGAAAAGGCCTTTGACAAGATACAACATCACTTCATGAACAAAACATTGGAGAGAATTGGCATGGTTGGTTCATATCTTAACCTAATAAATGCAATATACAAAGCTCCGAAGGCCCAAATAATACTTAATGGAGAGAGACTGGAGGAATTCCCATTAAGATCAGGAACAAGACAGGGTTGTCCATTCTCACCTCTGCTTTTCAGTATAGTACTGGAATTACTAGCTCAAGCAATAAGACAGGAGAAGGAAATAAAAGCGATACAGTTTGGAAAGGAAGAAGTTGTTAGCTTTATTTGCTGATGACATGATTGTATATGTAAGAGACCCGAGAGACTCCATCCCAAAACTCCTGAAGGTGATTAACTCCTATGGCAAAGTAGCAGGATACAAAATCAATGCACAAAAATCAGTAGCCTTCCTTCATGCAAATGACAAAGATACAGAGAAAGAAATAAGGGACATAGTCCCATTTTCAATAGCAACAACAACAACAAAAATACCTTGAAATAACGTTAACCAAGGAAGTGAAGGATCTATACAACGAAAACATAAAAACACTCAAAAAAGAAATTGAGGAGGACTTGAAAAAATGGAAAGACCTCCCATGTTCCTGGATAGACAGAATTAACATTGTGAAAATGACAATCCTACCAAAGGCAATATACAGATTTAATGCAATTCCAATTAAAATCCCTACAGTGTTCTTCACAGAGATAGAAAAAAATGACCTCAAATTTCATATGGAAAGGCAGAAGGCCTCACATATCCAAACATATCCTCAGAAAAGGAAATACCTCCGGAGGCATCACCATACCTGATCTAAAGCTATACTACAAAGCCACAGTAATAAAAACAGCATGGTACTGGCATAAAAACAGGAGTATAGACCAATGGAATGGACTTTTATCCATCTTACTACGAGTACTTATAATGCACCTATGGTGTGGCAGTTCCTACTCTGAGCAGAGCAGTGAAGACACACTCTAGAATAGCTTAGAACTTTCCTTAACATTCAGGTGATTGTGGCTTTTCTCTTGGTCAGAATTCTAATCGGAAGGAAATCTGGCAACTAATGTGTCTTGGTTTTGAAAATCTGCGTCCTGGTTTCTGTCAAGTAGACGAGCCTCTCTTGAGCCATGGCCTTCTTGGGGATAGTCTGTACTTGCAGGGAGATCAAAATTAGGTCATAAATAAAAATTGCTCACCTGGCTACAAGAGGCAAAAACCGCTACTCTAGAAACTCAGTTCAAGACTGATTTCCTTCTCAAAGCAAAATGCATGTACATGAACCATGAGCTCTGTGTTAGCTTGTGGCAAGTACTACAGTGCTGACAAGGTGACTATGAAAACTGCATGTGTTTTCAGAGAACACAAGTGGAGGAGCAGCCCTGAAAAGCAACTCAGGGTCTGGACAGAGCAGGGCGAGCATGCCCTTAACCTCCTTCCTGAGATCCCAAGTGTTTGGGATCTTGCAACTGTGGCCACATCTTCTGTTGCTTTGATGACTTGGTGGAGGATGAGCATCCTGTCTTCTGCTTCATGTTCTTTGTTGTTTCTCCTCACCCTCGCTCCTGCCCAAACAGAATTCAGCATGGATCCTGGCAACAATGGGCTCCTGCATATATCTGTTGAATGAACACTTTAGTAGAAGAATGTTTTTGGACTTACCATTTCTAATTAAGGGGAACCGTCTCACTTATCTTCCCTGTGCTGCTCTGGGATGATTCATTTCTCATGAATCGTGGGCTAAAGTAGTGACAAGAATGAATCTTAAAGCTAAACAGTGAGCTTTCTTCAGCATAGCTGACCCAAGGGCCTTCATGTCAGGTTTTGTAACAAGTGCCTTTAATCACTGAGCCATCTCTTCATCCTACCTCATGCCTTATAGCACCCATTGGGTGGATTTGCCACTGCTCTACTTGCCTGAGAAAGACCTTGCTCTTTCAACAGACATTTATTGAGCACCTACTACTGTGTGTGGCCCTATACCAGGTACCAGGGATTACAGTAGTGGTGAAACCAGGCCATTCCCTACCCCCATTTAGTTGACAGATGACCAGAGGAGAAAGGCAAGTGTCAATAGTCCTGCAGTCACCTCTTCACAATTGTGGTAAATGTTATCCAGGATCTGGCTGTGTAGAGTGTATGTAATGACTGGATCTGAACTAGACACCCAGAAGCCTTTCCTGAGAAATTAAAGACTGAGCCAAGGTCTGAAGAATGAACAGGGGATAGATAGGCAAAGGGGAAAACATGAGCTTTTGGACCACAGCAAACGCAGGGCAAAGGTCCCACGTGGGACTGCAATGAAAGAGCTTAGCAGGGGCCCCAAGGAGCAACAGAAGCCCCCATAACAGGGAGCAGAGTAGTACTCAGAAACTGGACACAGAAGTGAGGACTGGACCAGAAGGACTCAGAGACTGGGGAGATATCTTGCATCCTCTGGAGTTGTGGAGAAGATGGATTGAAAGGCTGAGAGTGGCCATACAGGGAGTTGAGAGCTAACAAACATACCATGTAAGTGCAGCTAGCCAGGCAGCCATTAGTGTCTTCTCTTGAGCTAAACCTCGTGGGCCTCAAGAGCTGGCAGTCAAATACCAAGTTCACCTCAGGGACACTTGTCAGCCAGCAGCCCAGCCTATGTATAATGGAGGGCTGTTGCAGGATGCTTTTCCCTTCAGATATAACAACAGCATCCATCACCATCTTGGAATATGGATAACTTTGGCCAGGTAGCTATGACAAGGAAATAAGCAAACCAGTATAGTCTATGGTAATGAAAATGTTAGCACCCTGGGATGAACAGATGGCTCAGCCATTAAAGGCACTGTTACAAAGGCTGATGGCCTGGGTTTGATTCCCAGTACTCATGTAAAGCCAGATACACAAAGTGGTGCATGTGTCTGGAGTTTGTTTGCAATGACAAGAGGCCCTGGTGTACCCATTCTCTCTCTCTCTTTCTCTGCTTTCTCTTCCTTCCTCCCTCTCTCCCCTTGCAAATAATTAATTTTTTTTAAATTAAGAAAATATTAACACCCCATTGTAGAAGGTGGTCACAGAACCCACACCTGGGATGCCAACCATCACTGCCCCATTCAGTTGCAAGTGATCTTGGGAGACACTAGAGTACACAGGAAATGAACAGGTAACTAACAGTGGGACTCCATGGCACAGCTTTCATGAGGTCATCATTCATGATGGGACTCTGTGGTGATGCGGCTGTCTGGTGGTCACTGATATGCCTGTAAGTGACTGTCATCCAGGATCTGTAAGTAAGCCCAGTACACTCGCTCTTCACCAAAATGCACGTTAGTGGACTCTTTCCTTTGGTCTGTCATCAGTGCCCTCTTTGGTGTAATTATATCCTTGTTCACATATCCCCAGGAAAAGTTAATTCAATAGACCCCACTGGTAACCACCTCCTTACCCAGAATAGGAGGTTTCTGGGCATCCCAGCACTAGGCACTGCTTGGCCCGCTGCAGGAGCTCAGTGGTAGCCCACCACTAATCACCTACTCAGTCTGCTACAAGAGAAGCTGGCCACCTGAATGTTAGGGCTGCAGTTTCCAGGGAGGACATTAGGAGTGAGCACAGCTAAACACCTTAATCCTTAACCTCCAAGGGCTCCCATGTGGGGTGGACAAGCCCAACAGATCCCTTCAGGGAGCCTCAGATGTGCAGTACTGTAGCCATCAAGATCCCAGAAGACAGAGTCCAGGTTCGTCTGCAGGACTCAGGTAAGAGATAGAGTCTTCCACTGGTAGGCAGCAAAGCTAGGAAGAGCCAGTGCTTCCATAAAATCCATAGTAGGTAGGTCTGATCACACTCCACCCCCTTAGCAGTGTGAATTTATGCCATTTATTTAACCCAGAAAAATAACCACCTCTGAGCATTAGACTCAAAGAACTAACTGAGTTAGCAAAAATGAAAGAATGTTCAGGCTTGGGCCTCTAAGAGTCAGTCATGAAGAGATAACTTACCTGAAAAGATGGGTCCAAACCCCATTCATCTGAGTCTGGAAGTCCAACTAGCCCCAACAGGATGGGCAGTGAGCTCAGAACTAAAGCAATCACATCTCAGGGGTACAATAAAGAACACCCTGCCCTCAAAGAAGCCACTGTGCTATGTCCATAAGTGTTTAGATGTTCACACAGAAAAGAGGCTGGGATGTAGCAAGGTGTTAGACTGCTTTGCCCACTGTACCTAAGGCTCTGGGTTAGATTTTCACTACTAAAAGACAAAAACAAAACAGACTTGACTACAATGGTGTCTTAACAATGGCTGTGTCCTATAAATGATAAGATGCAGGTCCCTCCACCATCCTCTGTGGTAGCTTTGTTATCACCGCCTCCTGGCAGAGTACCTCAGCCATCACAGTGGGCTGGGGCAGGTCCTGGCCAAGGTCTGCCTTATACGGTACCCCAGTCTCCCACCAAAATTTCACACCATTGGTGGATTCTGGGGTGGTAGTGACTTGCATCCCCCATAATGGTGAGGCAGAAAGAGCACCAGCACTCTTATTCAAGGGAGAGATTCTTATGGGATAATTGCCATGTTTTCTTCGCATTTAACATAGCTTCTGGGGGTAGAACTACATTCCTGAAGTCACCAAGTGTGGAGGAGAGGATGGGGGCCAGGGAAAGATAGCACCAGTCTAGTGTGGGGAGACGATTTCTTGTCTGCTAGGAAAGGAAGGCAGGTGACAGGACTCGAGTTCAGCATGGTGAGATTGGATTCACCACCTATTAGAGTAGAGACCTTTCAGTCCTCACCACTGGATAGACCACTGCAGAGAAAGAAATGCAGAGACAAATCCCCCCACCCCCCCCACCATCTTTAGGGAAAGCTTGTGTTAAGGAGCTGGCTAATCCTGAAAAGGCTCCTTTTGTCTACAAGATGGAGAGTCAAAGACCACAAGCATCTCCTGGGGTCTTCTTTCTTCTCCTGTTAGTCTGTTCACCATAGTGATATGGAGTTCTCTCAGAAACAGTGAAAGTTTGTGCAATCCAGTAAATTTCAGACTCTGAGTAACTATGAGAAGAGCAAAGGTTCATATTCAGCCTGTGTGTTAGGGTAAGGGGGAGTGACTTCACAGTTTTTTAGTTTCAAGCTCATAATATCATCTTCATTACTCTTTTTTATTAATTAGTTTTGTACTGAGTGAATACAGTCAATTCGGTACCATTATTATCATCTTCATTACTCTTGTTTGTGGGTTTGGCTATATATAATTTATTATAGGTGAATTTTATTATTTATAGGGTGATTTGACTAATATCTATTTTCTCCACTGTACTTAATGTTCTCTGTATTGTCTATTTTTATTACCAACATGTATAACAAAAGTGACATGTAGTAGCTACTTAGTAAATGCTGGTTGAATTAATGAATGAGTCATTAAAAATATCCCTCTGTAGTTTCAGTCATCTCCCTGCATTATGTAGGTGCTGCCAGTAGGTGGCAATAACTACAGCAGAGAATTTCAAGTTTTGGAAATGATGGAAGCTAAGAATTGTATCATGTTTTAGCAAACGTCGATTTTGGTTTATTCCCTGGGCAAACCTATGAATAAGATACATCTCAACGTATAGCAGAAACAAGACAAAATATGCATTCAAATCCTGCCTCTATCTAATAGCCTAGAACTTTGGGCAGATCCTTATCCACAATAATGTCAGATCGAGTTATAAGGATAATGTCAGGTTGAATTATAAGTATTCAAGGGGGTTGTTGCAGTCAGGTTTGCATTGCTGGTAGAAATCATCCAACCAAGAGCAGATTGTGGGAAAAAAAGGAGGTTTAGTTTGGCTTACAGGCTCAAGGGGGAAGCTCCATGATGGCAGGGAAAATAATGGTGTGAGCAGAGGGTGGACATCACCCCCTGACCAACATAAGGTGAACAACAGCAGCAGAGAGTGTGCCAAACACTGGCAAGGGGAAGCTGACTATAACACCCATAAGCCTGCCCCCAACAATACACTGCCTCCAGGAAGTGTTAATTTCCAAATCTCCATTAGCTGGGAACCTAGCATTCAGAACATCTAAGTTTATGGGGGACATCTGAATCAAACCACCACAGGGGTAACGTTCATATTTTATACAGACAGATAGGTATGGTTTAAAATTTCAACATTTTTCTTTAAATACAGGTATTGTGGTGCACATCTGTAATCCCAGCACTTCAGAGCTGGAGGTAGGAAGATCAGGAGTTCAAGGCCAGCCTCTGCTACATTAAATCCTAATTTAAAAAAAAAATGTGGTTGGGAGATAGCACAATCAGTAAAGTTCTTGAGGCCAGGAGTTTAATCCCATAACCCACTTGTGAAAGGCTAGGTGTGGTGGTGTGTATTTGTAATCCAAGTGCTGCTGGGGCTTGCTGGCTGGACAGTCTATCCTAATTGGCAAGCTCCAGGCCAATGGGAGACCTGTCTTTAAAAAGGTAGACAGGGCTGGAGAGGTTACTTAGTGGTTAGGCACTTGCCTGAGAAGTCTAAAGACCCAGGTTCAAATTTTCAGGTCCCACATAAGCCAGATGCGCATGGTGGTGCATGCATTTGGAGTGTGTTTGCATTGGCTGGAGGCCCTAGTACACCCATTGCCCCCTACCTCCCTCTGTCTCTCTCTCTGCCTCCTTCCCTCCCTCTCACTCAAATAAATAAATGCAAAAAAAAATTTTAAAGGTAGAGAGCATTCCTGAAAAATGGCTGCACAGTGATAGGAATAAACAGAAATAACACCTCCTGAGTCCTCTGAACTCCATATACACATACATGCACCCATATACACATAAAAAAAACACATAAAGCAGTATTTTTAATCTATTGTATTAAGAAATTTACAGTTATCACTTCCATCAAAAATTACTTCCCTATCAACATTTAATATAAGAATTTAAGCAAAATAGATTGAATTTGCAAAAGAAAAACAAATTTTAAGCAACAGTATGAAAAAAATACTTATACTCCCTCAGGCTCTATTCTCCTCTAAAAATTTTTTAAAAATGGATATTGTTGTAGATAGTTCCATGTTTCTGGGATGAACATCCAACAGGCAGAGTTTAGAGGAGGAAGGGGCTTATTTCAAGCTTATAGGTCCAGGGGGAAGTCCCTCAATTGTGGGAAAAGCTGTTTCAATATATTCAGGCAGAGAGAAACAACCGAACAGCCGGGCAGGGGGTGGGGGAGGGGTGGGAGAGAGCAGAAAGTATAAGCCTGCAGCAAGCAGGACCTCAGAGCTCACACTGCTCTCTACACCTTTAGGTTGGACTTCAGATCCACCCCCAGTCACGCCTGGGGCTGGATGCCAGGATCTGCCCACAGGGACATCTCCTCCAGCCAGGTGTCTGTAGATCCAAGTTAGAAGCTTTAATGAAACACCAGAGTCCATGGGAACATACATTCACATTCAAACCACCACAGATATGACTTAAACTCCTGATATTTTTCCTAAGGAGACTGAAGACAGTGTGATTTCATTTTCCATGATGAGCATCCAGGGTTGGATTAGTCCTCCAAAAGGAGGAACACTCTCTGATCAGAAAAACTCAGAGCACTTGGAATGATCCCTCCAGATGATTGAGTCCTCTCAGACACACTCAGTTCTTCTCTAGGTAAATACATGGGCTGTAAAAGTCAGTAAACAGACCTTCTGCAAGACACATGTAACTTTTACAGCTCAAAATCTGTGATCGATTTTTCTCTCAAGAATTTGCAGTTCTAGATTAATTTTTAATATACTGACCTAGGGTGCTCAGCTATATTTAGAACAAGCTGTCAGCAGCCCTTAAACTAGAAGTATGCTGTGAAGAGTGGGGAAGTGGAAGTAGCACAATGCAGAAACATGCAAGCAGGAAGAAAAATGCCCAGTTCTTTCTCATCACTGCATAAAGGCTGGTGAGCAAAACACCTTAAGGAGGACCTTGGGACTCAATCTACCCAGGGCTGGCTCTACTCTTCTCTGAGGCCAGAACTCAGGTACCAGCCCTACCTGGAACTTGAACCTTGAGGCTGACGAGCACATCAGCAGATAAACCTCCTACTCCCCCCACCCCTCAGAGAGGGACAAAGACCACTTATGCACAAGGCACATGAAGAGTAAAACATGCTAAACTAGAATGTGTCAAGAACAGATTTGCACAGTTCTGAAACTCAGAACCCAGCATTCTGTCAAGACCCTGAGTAGCTTTGGGGAATGGGTGGGAATGAGAATCCTGCAGACTAGATCAAAGAAGCATTTCCCTCCACAGCCCCCTCCTTAGGGCCTCTCTCATTTTTCTGAGCTTTAAGAATGCCCTGCCCTCTGCTGTGCTTTTAGCAGTTAACAGGACCATGGCAGGTTTCAAACTGCCTTCCCCACTAACAGAAACACAGGACTTACTTCAAGATGTTGGTCTTCACATCTCCCAGTGCCCAAGATACAGCCTAGCATGGGAAAGACCTCAGTGAATTTTGATAAGTTCTTTCCAATGTGATTCTGGGTACCCCAGGAGTGGCAGCAGGATGCAGCAGGACTCTGCGCACAGGGAGAAAGATGTATCCATAGCCCCAAGGGGAGACAGTCCAGAGTGGGAACCATGATGGCCCTATGTGTAGAGGTTGCCAGCGGATCCCCTCAGCCCACAGTAAAACTTAGCAAGAAATGGGAACACCAGGATCAACCTCAGTCCTCTGCCATGGACACATCCAGTAGACATACGACTCCTTTGCTTTGAACAATGCAATATTTCTGGTTTTTGTTTGGGGTTTTGTGGTCTGTCTGCTTGTTAGTGCTCAGAACATTCTGCTGTTTGTAACAGGCCCATTTCTTGTCCAAGGGCCTGAGGCCACCACAGACAGATTCTCATGGTCTTACCTTTTCCCTTGGGTCTCCTTTCTGTTTTGTCCTTTGTGTCCATGTGCTGTTTCCCATACAGCCTGTTGACTGCAGATTCAGTGAGAAGCCTCTTTACATCTCTCAAAAACAAGTCCAGTTATGTTCTATTTTTAATGGATTTTAAGTGTCTGTTCTGCAAAGGAAAAGTCCCTGTATTATTAAGTCGGAGGGGGGGGGGCGCTGGAGAGATGGCTTAGCGGTTAAGTGCTTGCCTGTGAAGCCTAAGGACCCCGGTTCAAGGCTCGATTCCCCAGGACCCACATTAGCCAGATGCACAAGGGGGGCGCATGTATCTGGAGTTCGTTTGCAGGGGCTGGAAGCCCTGGCGTGCGCATTCTCTCTCTCTCTCCCTCTTTCTCTGTCTGTAGCTCTCAAATAAATAAAAATTTAAAAAATTTTAAAAAGAAGTCAGGGGGCTGGAGAAATGGCTTAGAAGTTATAGGTGTTTGCTTGCAAAGCCTTCCAGCCATAGTTCAATTCATACACAGCTGGATGGGCATTCCTTTGCAGCAGCAAGAGACCTTGGCATGTATACATACACACACTCAATTAATTAATCAATTATTTTCTTCTAGGCAAGCCCAACAGATTGGCCTCTTTTTTTACAAGAGAGAGAGAGAGAGGAAGGGAGAGAGTGGGAGAGAATTGGCATACCAGGGCCTCCAGCCACTGCAAAGAAACTCTAGACACATGTGCCATCTTGTGTGCATGTGCGACCTTGCTTGCTTGCATCACCTTGTGCATCTGGCTTATGTGGGACCTGGAAAGTCAAACATGGGTCCTTAGGCCTCGCAGGCAAGTGCCTTAACTAACTGCTAAGCCATCTCTCCAGCCCCAACTAATTTTTTAAAATGAAATTAAAAGCTGGACTAGGAAGATGGCTTAGTGGGTTAAAATACTTGCTGCACAAGCTCCAGGACCTGAGTTGAGATCCCCTGCTCCCACATAAGATGCCAGGTATGGTCTTGCATACCTGTAACCACAGCATTGGAAATGCAGAGACAAGGAATGTCTGGGCTCACTGGATAGCTAGTCTAGCCAAATTACCGAGCTCTGGGTTCAGTAAGAGACCCTGTCTCAAAGAATACAGTAGAAAAGGACTGATGAAGACCCTCAGTCTTGACCTCTGGCCTCCATAGGCATGCACACACACATTCACGCAAACATGCATTCACTCACATATGCACACACACCCATATGCACAAACACATGCATAAAAGAGAAATAAGAGCTGGGCGTGGTGGCGCACGCCTTTAATCCCAGCACTCGGGAGGCAGAGGTAGGAGGATCGCCGTGAGTTCGAGGCCACCCTGAGACTCCATAGTGAATTCCAGGTCAGCCTGGGCTAGAGTGAAACCCTACCTCGAAAAACCAAAAAAAAAAAAAAAAAAAAAAAAAGAGAAATAAAAAATTGGTGGCAACCTTAGAATACAATGTGCCCTACCCCAGAGACAGTGTCAAGGAGGAGAAATCAGGACCCCATATCCTTCCTTCCATCCCTGTGGGAAGGTGAACTTAGATTTTCAGACTTGGAGAAATCTAGACCTTCATGTCTTGTACTACCCTGTGTGATCCTCCTGCCTCTGTCCTGCCCCCTGAGGAGTGTGACTAAAGGAGATACAAACAAGCAAGTTTTGGCTGACTCTAGGCCTCACAACTCAGGAAGCCATGCACTACCAGCCTCACCCAGAGGAAACAATTGGTGCCTGTGTGTAAAAGTATCCCCTCTGCCTCCTTTGCTCTTGAGCATCATAGGAGCAGAGCACCCTGCAGACAGGAGAGGCACAGCCAGCATTGCTCAGGTGGTGGGCTGTACTGCAGGAGGGATGGCTGTAAGCCTCTGCCCTTCCCTCATGCCAGACTCCAGTCTAAGGCTCTCAGCACCTGCACATCCACCCCTCCTGACTCCTCACTTGTGTGTTCTCCTTTGCAGTTCTTTCCCTATGGAGATGCCTCCAAGTTTGCACAGCATGCCTTCCGCACTTTCGACAAGAACGGGGATGGCACCATTGACTTCCGAGAGTTCATCTGCGCCCTATCCATTACCTCCAGGGGAAGCTTTGAGCAGAAGCTGAACTGGGCCTTCAACATGTATGATCTGGATGGAGATGGCAAGATCACCCGGGTGGAGATGCTGGAGATCATCGAGGTGGGGCTTTGGGAAGGAAATAGGGCAACGGGCAGGGGGAAGACTGGGAGAGCTGGGTGCAGGTTCCACTATAGCTGCTCTTCTCCCTGCAGGAAGCCTGGAAGTTATACACCAACTTTTGACTTCCAGTGCCTGTTCCCTGTGCAGTATAGGGTAGTCACAGTACAAAAACTAAGCCCTTCCTATCACTGGGAAAATGGCATTTTTGCTTGGCACTCACTAGCTAAGAGGCCTTTGAAAATCCTAAGGCTTACTGGGACCAAAGGGTATACATTACCAAGATCAGTTTCTCAAGCCCTGGCTCTAGCTTGGCAGTACTGGACATGGTGACCCTTCCTCATTCCAGCTTGAGAAGGGAGGGTTCCAACAACCCTTCCAGATTTCTTTTATTCCATAGCATCCAAGAGTCTTTCCAGTTGTATTTGAAAGAACCCACGGTTCCTCTGTTCCCTTGCCAGATTTTCACCACCTCTCTGTGGGCTGCCTCCAGATGCCAGCCTCCTAGGATTTCTAATAATTCTTGGTACCTTTTGGGCCTCCTTTTCTACCTTGACCCAGGATTTACCCCTGCTGTAGGCTTTTTCTTCACATCACATTACTACTCACATCTTACTCCCAGCCAAAACTTCCTTACTGAATTCTTACCAAATCCACACTCCTCATCCCCAAACAGTCCAGTCCCTGACAGAGAAGGGGCCTGCCATAGCACTTATCACTGCCACCAGCTTACCTTATATAACAGAGCACAGGCCCTGTGAAAGGAAAGATTCTGCTTGCTCACTGCTGTATCTCAGACCCTGGAATGGTGCCTGGAGCCTGGCGAGCTCTCAGAGTTGATGAATACATCTGTGACTTTGCTTAGATTAAATGTCTTAGTGTGCTGGCCCACTGCCTGGGCCAGCCACTATGGCCTAGGGAAAAAAATTAACTATGTACCATAGGCAAAAGCCAGATGTTTCTCCTGAAGCTGGGGATGAGGGCAAGAAACAGCAGCCAAAACCCAAGACAAGCCCCCCACCCAATCCAACACTGCTCTTATTCCCTTCCCTGGCTCAGAGCCAGAGTCCTTTTCCCAAGCCCACTCCTCCTGCCCTGTCAGCCCTACTCTGACTGCCTCTGAAGCCTGGCCTTTTATGCTCATACCCTTCGACACCTGCAGTCACTTGTCCTCCTTCCTTAGCTTTTTCCTGTTTACCTTCAGTGTCCATACCCCTTCCAATATGCCTGACAAACCAGTCCCTCAGTTCTTGTGGGGGCCATGCACATTGTTGTCATTCCTCAGGCATGTCATCGACCCCTCTTTGAGATAGGGCCTTTCATTGTCTTGGCACTCACTGATTAGGCTAAACTAGCTGGCCAAGGAGCTCCAAGAATCTACCTGTCCCTGCCTCCCCAGGGTTGAGACTAGAGGGGTGCTGCACCATGTCTGGAATTTTACATGGATACTACAGCTTCAATTCAGGTCCTCATGTTTGTGAGGAAAGCGATTTACTGACTGAGCTATCTCTCCAGGGCCTGTTTGTTCTTTTTTAAGTGTTTTAATTTTTACTTATTTGAAAGAGAGAGAGCCTGTGGATACTGAGGAATTGAACCCTGGGCAGGCAGGCAGACTTTTGCAAGCAAGCATGTTTAATCACTGAGCCATCTCCACAGTCTACATTAGTTATTTATTTGCAATCATTCATTCAAATTTATCCTTCCAAACACACTAACTCACACATTCTAAGTATGTGACTTTCTCATTTTCTTTACTGTTTAATCTATCATCTATCTATCTATCTACTTTATTTATTTGAGAGAGAGAAAGACAGAAGAGAGAGAGAATGGGCGTGCCAGGGGCTCCAGCCACTGAAAATGAACTCTAGCTGCACACACCACCTTGTGCATCTGGCTTATGTGGTTCCTGGGGAATTGAACCTGGATCCTTTGGCTTTGCAGGCAAGCACCTTAACCACAAAGCCATATCCCTAGCCCTCTTTAATCTTTTGTTTGTTTTTCATATCCCACTGGGTTCTCTGCAAGGTCATTATCACCTTTGTTCATGATGGGCTTTTTCCAAGTTTCTTCATTTTCACCTCTTGTCATATTTTCCCCACTGATCAAAACTATTCTCCCCAAAAGCCTTTTCATAAAACTGTTAAGGCCTTTCAGCCAAAGGCCTTACATCTGCTGTGGCAGAAGTCCTGCTGGTAGTGAGGAAAACACGGGCCAGTTCAGTAAGTGTGTGAGGACTTACAATGGTTGTCTGTATTGTTATGAGTATAGAGCACTTTTGTTTTTGTCATGTTCCATCATGGCCACAGATGTCCTATGACATTGGTCATGTTTGGCTGAAGAGTGTCAAGGCCTGGTTGTGAGGACTGCACCAGCCCATAGTGGCAGCAGGGTGATAAGTCACACCAAGTCACCCCTGGATGCTTCTTTCTCAGACTTGGCATACTCATAGTTCTTCTACATCTTGCCTCTTCCTATCTACCATGTTCTTTCTCATCTTAATTGGCCATTCCCGCATGAGGCTTTGGGGACTGACTTTTTCCCTGGTTATGGATTGTATTTTTCCTTTTGCTCACATGTTTAATAGTTTTTTACTGGCTCCTAGGCACATGGTGAATGTTACATTTATTTAGTGTTGATATTTTTTTTTTCCCCACAAATGGTAAAGTTTCATGTGGATACATGTGATCACTTGAAGACTTGTTTAGGGCAAGTCAGGAGTAAGCTTCATTCAGAGTTAGTTGTCATACTGCCTATTCTAGGGTCTCATGATTTTGTTGTTTCCCTACTCTGGATTGGGTATGGTGGGACTTACTTAAGTGTTTAAATGAATGAAGGCATGTAAGATGACTCATAAATTGAAGAGACTTTGAAAAAACTAAGCCCTGGGATATCCCAACATTTAGAATGGAGGAACATGTGGAGCAGTCAGTAGATTGACAGAATGACCAGTAAGGCCAAAGTAAAAAAAAAAAAAAGATACAGCCAGTTATAGGTAAGAAACAGAGGAAAGGAATATGCCATTTGAAAAAGAAAAAGGATAAGCCGGGCGTGGTGGCACACGCCTTTAATCCCAGCACTCGGGAGGCAGAGGTAGGAGGATCGCCGTGAGTTCGAGGCCACCCTGAGACTCCATAGTGAATTCCAGGTCAGCCTGGGCTAGAGTGAGACCCTACCTCGAAAAACCGAAAAACCCAAAAAAAAAAAAAAACCAAAAAAAAAAAAAAAAAAAAGAAAGAAAAAGAAAAAGGAAAAAAAGCTATTGCTAGAAGTAAAATCAGTAGCAGAGATTGATAAATGAATCTGGAAACCTGGGAGACATAATCCAATGGTAGAGTGCATGTATAAGGCCCTGGGTTCAATTCCTCGTACCACCAAAAACAAACCAAAAAAAGAATCTGGGTAATGTGTAGGGCAATGGTGGACTAGCCAAGAGTAATTTCAGTACAGTTTGGGCTAAGGAATGGGATGGAACAGGCAGAGGCAGTGGTCATAGATGTCTTACAGGAAGTTTTAATTTCAAAGCAGAAAGATGGGTAGGATCCCTACTATTGAATACTCTAGGTGTTGAGGAAGCTTTCTGTCCTCTGGCTGCTCAGAACTAGAAGATGCCATGGCCTTGTTAATGGGAGTTGTACAGAAACTTCTCAGTGGAGTTTTATCCCATGTATATAGCTGGGAAGAGGTGAAGGCAGATTTCTGTATATTTGCCTCCTCTCTGGACTTCTGGCCCCACAAATCTGGCTAACTTAACTCCCCCACTAAGACTGCAGCCTCCTCAAGTTGGTCAGAGGAGAGAGCACTGTGCTGCCTGGAGCCTCTTCTCTGTGCAGTGGCCTGGAAAGGCCTGGGTGAGACTATGAGATCTTAGTGCTCAGTAGTTCCTATAGGCCCCTCCTCACAGGATTTGCAGACCTGCATTGCCATTGTGAAGCCTGCAAATGTCATCCAGTTTACTAATTTACGATGGAAGACAAGCCAACACAGATAGTACGTCATGCCTGGGGACAACTGGCAAGAGATACCATAAACTGGTATATGAATAACAGAAACTTACTTTCCACAGAATCTAGAGACTAAATGCCTGAGATCGAGGTACTGGCAGATTCAGTGTCTTGTGAGGCTTACTGCTTGACCCATATAGAAACCTTATTGTGATGTGCTCCCTTGATGCAAAGGGCAAGATGACTCACTGGGCCCTGTTTCATTAATCCCATCATCAAGGTTCTGACCTCATGACCTGCTCTCCTCCCAAAGGCTCCATCTCCTAAAACCATCACATTGAGGACTGCCCAACCGGGGGACACAACTCTGGAATTACAGAGACTAACCATTGGAATTACCCAAGAGTGGGCTTGCTGCATCTAGCAGAGTCTGGGAGAAGAGAACCAACCCTTGTAGTTGTTTAAACCAAGGGTGATCCCACTGCATCTACCATTACTATTGCTCTGATGTTTCTGTGGCTGTAGCTTTTGCTCACAGGCACTCATTAGCATTTTTATTTAACAGCCCAAACATAGTATATATGAAAAGTCAAACACTGCATTAGCAAAGAGCAAGACTTCTGACTTGGGATGATCTTTAAACATTTGTTAAAGAAAGGGATTTAGAGGTATGACCTATTGGACTCTGTTGATCGAGAAAACACATGCAGATAGATCACAAATGCAATCATACTAAGCCCACCTATGGTCTTCAACAGATTTGTGGTAGCTCTGTGGGCAATTTGTTACTGACCTCATTGTCTTCAATGCTATAGTCATCACTTCTAACACATGCAATACTTGTTTTGGGTCAAGAGTCTAAGCCGGGCGTGGTGGCGCACGCCTTTAATCCCAGCACTCGGGAGGCAGAGGTAGGAGGATCGCCGTGAGTTCGAGGCCACCCTGAGACTCCATAGTGAATTCCAGGTCAGCCTGGGCTAGAGTGAAACCCTACCTCGAAAAACCAAAAAAAAAAACCAAAAAAAAAAAAAAAAGAGTCTAAGCAGGCTTTGTCATTATTTACTATTGTTTTGAGAACACTGACCAGCAACTAGTGGGCGACTCTTAATGCTACTTTCTATGGTCTGAATGCTTGTCTCCTCCTCAAACTCCTACATTGAACTCCTCACCCTCTGTGGGAGTAAATTCTTATGAATGAAATTTGGCAAAGAGCATAGCTTAAGATCAGTCAGCATCTCTAAATGTTCTTTGTCAATACTGGTCATCTATGCTGTTCAAGCCAAAGTTACACCAAGGCAGAAGAAACCTAGCCACATTGCTTTAAGTGGGTAGATCACAAGGTTGTAAGACTAACTTCAGGGAAAATTACAAAGCAGGAAGTTAGCGGAGAAGCATCTCAGAGCAATGTTCTAAAAAAAAAAAAAGTTATTTGAAAGGTACATAATAAATATTCCCTCAGTTCTTTTCCCGTAATGACAAAACCTGTCCCCAAGTCTGTGGGAATGACAGAGGCTATGAAGAGCCTGCATGCTGCCTTCAATTAATGGCAGTGATTTAATACTGTTTTTAGACTACTGCTTTATTTTCTCTTTAGACATTTTCTTTTGAAAACTCTCAGCTCTTAGCTATGTCTGCCTAACCATCCATGTTTCAGCTACCATCTGTTTTCTTCATGTGCCTTCCCAGCACCATTTTCATTACTCTTGCAGGTTTGGGTCTCTATCACTCCCTCCAGTGCACATATTCCCGCCTCTAGCCACCTGGCTCAAGGCCACCAGAACAATACTCTTGCAGTAATAGTCTCGTCTTTGCATCCCTTCATTAGCTTCTCAGCCTACCTGGAACCTTCCAGAACAGGTGCCCTATGTGTCTGGGCAAGGACATGCAGATCTCCACATGGAATTTCATTGAGATGTGTCAGTATTCTCCTCTGCTCCAGCCTGTCTAACCATCTCTGGAGCTTCATATCCAGTAGGCACTGTAACTCATACTGTCTGTGGCAGTAGAAGAAACAGCCTGAGGAGCTGCTCTCCAGACTCTACTCAGGAGAAGTGGGGGCATCACTGACTTCACCACAGCAAAGAATTTTGGGGCAAGCCAGTATGAAACAAAGTTGGGTTTATTAAGTAAAGATATAACGAGGAGATAGTACACACTGCAAGTTTAAGTATAGAGAGAGAGAGAAAGAGACAATGTATCTTAGCAGTACCTACATATAGGGTTTATGCTTAAAAGATGTAATTTTACAACCAGGTTCAAAGATTAAGCAAAGTTAAGCCAGGTGTGGTGGCACATGCCTTTAATCGCAGCACTTGGGAAGCAGAGGTAGGAGGATCATTGTGAGTTCAAGGCCATCCTGAAACTACATAGTGAGTTCCAGGTCAGCCCAGGCTACTGTGCAACCCTGCCTTGAAACCCCTCCCCAACCACTCCCCCCAAGAAAAAGATTAAGCAAAGTTTTAAAATCAGATAAAGCTTAAAATTTAGTAAAAATGAACTGATTTACTTATTTCTCTTTATGAATTTGCCTTTAAAATGGCAGTGTAAGTTGCTTTATGGAGTTCATTGTTCAGGAAGAAAATAGAGTGCTGATGAGGTTAAACACAAAAGTCGCATACATGTTGGCCTTAGGTACAGTCTAGTAGCTGTTTTAACAATTGTTTGAAACAGCTCTCAGAAAAGTGCATAGTTGATAAGAGTGGTGGTAAATACCTATAATCCCATATTAGGAGGCTGGTGTAGGGAAATAAGAAATTCAAGTGTAGCCTGAGCTACATAAAGAGTTCAGAACCAGCCTGGAGTACAGTGAGATCCTGTCTGAGAGAGAGAAATGGGGGAGAAGGGTAAAAGAGAGGGAGGAAGGGTTAGAGGGAGGGAGAAAAAAAGGGACGGAAAAAAGGAAAGGAAGGACGGAAACAGGAAGGGGCGCACATTGCAACTCTGTTGACAGATTTTTGTTATTTTCCATTTGTGTTGAAATTTTTGACTTGCCATGCAGGAATTGCAAACCAGAATTCAGGGTGAGAAGTTTTATTCTCCTTTGTGACCCTTTGGTTTCCCATCTTTCCATCCTGACCTGTCTCAATTATGACTCCTTAGGTTGTGTGCCCATCCCTATCTTCTCACTCTCAGGATCTAGGTAATCTCACCTGTCAGGCTCTACATCACCTGACTTTTCCCCCTGCTCTAGGCTCTGGTACCCTGAGTGGAGTACTCTGTCATAGCCAGCTTCCCAGAGGCAGAAAAGAGCCAGACATGAAATAACACAAGTACCAGCTCTTGATTGGCCCTCTGATCCGAGGGAAGCCCACAGAAGGACCCATAACAGAGGAGACAGAGAGTGATAATGGAGAAGAGAAGCAAAGGGCCATGACACCCCCTTGAGGTAGTGTGTGTGTCTGACAAAGTGCTAGGCCCAAGACTCCTGAGTCCCCAAGGTCTAATGAATGGAAGATACTTAAGACTCACTGATTTTTTTTTTTCCCTTAGGAAAGCACATGTAAGAACATATCCTCCTATCCACACAGATATATGGGAAAGATGCTAGGAATACCCATGATAAGCATGTCATGACTCGCAGCAGGTGTATCTGACCCATTGTGGCCCAGGAGAGCTATGAATGTGGGCCAACACAAAAATATAACTTACTTAAAACATTAGGAGACTTGTAAAACTTGTGAGGTTCTCTAGTGTGAACTTTTCAGATGACAACATTGCATTGCAATGTCACAAGGTTGTCCACACCTGAAAGGATTCCAAAGATTGGCCAGAGGTAGGTTAGGATTGATCTGGAGTCTGGCATACCCTCCCAAAGTCCGTTTTGATGTTGAGTGTATGAATCTGCACAAGAAATGTCCTTTCTTGGCTGTCATAATCATGGATAAGACTAGAAACCTTGTCCCTAGCATGTCTGACATGCTAGGGAGGTCCAGGGTTTCCATGTGTGGTTACATTGACTTTAAGAGAGCTTATCATGCTAACATTCTCTCTCTCTCTCTCTCTCTCTCTCTCTCTCTCTCTCTCTCTCTCTCTATATATATATATATATATATATATATATATATATATATATATATATATATATATACATATCACCTTTAAAAGACCAGAAGGAGATTGGCAGCTTACACATGGAAAGTCCATTTGTCACCTTGTCAACTCCAGGCAAAAAGCAGTTTCTACTTTTCCCTTGTGTACACTCATGTTGCTTGGCAAGTCTGGCCCCTGTCTACCAATGTAATGAGACATTAATAGTCTGCCTCCTTATAGACCTACACCCATAGATTTTTCCCCATAGATGATGTATAATCATCAACAGTCTAGTATTTTTATTTCCCAGTAAATTCTTCATGCCCATGTGCGTGCTGCCAATGCAGACTCAGGCAACCAGCATGCTTCTTCTCTATGGTCTGACCTTGCATGTAGGTAGGGCTATATAAGATATAGCCTTGGGTCTGGCAAAGGTGGCAGGTGCTTCTCCTTCCTGAGGTTTATCGATGTTGGAATACTTATTGTAGCCCATTTTTTCACTGTTCAAGCTGTGTTTGTTCCATTGTGTAGGAATACTTTATGAGTTCATGAACAGATGCGTTGTTTCCACTTAGAGGCTATTATCAATGTTCTCATGCAAGAATTTGTAAAGATGAGCACTTAATGTTTTAATGCATTTTTTCCAGTAAAAAAGTAATTACGACAAACATATGGAGAATTATGGATAAGTAACTGACCTGGAAATTAGAATCTTCTGTTCCTTAACTCATGTTAATCTAAGATCTTCCTGAACTAACTTCTTTCTGAGCTCAGTTTTCAGAGCTTGATTGACTTATCACACTGCAGTTCCTTATCAGTTGAGCTGACAGGTTATTTTCTCATAAATCTCCTGGGGGGGGGGGGTTTTTGTTGTGTTTGTTGACTGTCATCCTCATCTGAAACCCATAATATTTGAAGCTGTACATACCATTTTCCTCTTTGAGCCTGTTCCTAATCCATGATTCTATATATTACCACTGACCCTTCCTTTCTATCCACCTACTCTATCTGTAAAGCTAGCAACAATTCCACCTTCTATATTTAATTGGCCTCAAGACTCATATATTTGAGTCCATCACTCTCATATTGAAAACCAAATTACAGAGTCCTTGAAACAAACTTAACTAATAAATAAATAAACTTAATTAATAAACTTAATTCCTACTTTTCTTTCTGTCTAGCTTCATTTTTCACCAACACCTTATGAGGACTTTCCTCCTACTGCTCCTCCTTTACTCCACATCCCATTGATTGTTTTTTTTTTTTTTCACTCAATTAATACTTCTAATAGGCAGAGTGCCAAGTTCTGAAGTGAAGAAGTGAGCAAAATAACATGATAGCCAGTTTCACGGAATGTACTTTATGGTAAGGAAGACAAAACAGCATTACAACAATAAAGAATGAGTTTTATTCCATCCGGGAAGGATGTGAAGGTTACTTTAGAAATGTGAAGCACAGACATTGAACCTCCTATGGGGAAGGAGACACTGAACATTGTAGGACAAGTAGGATTAGGTCAGGTGAAAGGGAGATAAAGAGGTAACTGTCTAGCCTCCTCAACATTTGCTAATACTATCTACCATGTACCTTTCCCCCAAGGCTATCTACAAAATGGTGGGCACTGTGATCATGATGAAAATGAATGAGGATGGCCTCACACCAGAGCAGCGAGTAGACAAGATTTTCAGCAAGATGGATAAGAACAAAGATGACCAGATCACACTGGATGAATTCAAAGAAGCTGCAAAGAGCGACCCTTCTATTGTATTACTTCTGCAGTGTGACATTCAGAAATGAGCTGATGTTAATGCTATGGACTGCACAGAAGTCTCAATGTTCCATTCAGTCTGCAGCTACACACACACATACACACACACACACACACACACACTCTCTCTCTCTCTCTTGCTTGGACTATCTATAAATGGACTTGCTTCTTGTGTTTGAAACACTTGTGTGCATGAGAATGTCATTTGCTAATGAATTTTAAAAGCATATATTATAAAACAAAACAACCTGCCACAATGTGATATGTGTAATATCATTTCATTAAAAAATATCCTCCTCCCAAGCCTGGGCAGAAATGTGCTGCTAAATTACATGATTTCTTGTACATGTTTTGCTAATGCTTGTGTCTCCATGATTACATAATGTTAGTAGCACTGAGACCCCCACAGAAATGTAACCTAATTATGAGCTGTGTCACCATTCTCCTGTAAAATAGTACTGGACAGACACACAGGAGGGGCCCTTGGCTCCATATGTGGTCCACACACAAGAGCTTGTATTATCAGTGAATATAAAATGTAACACATTTGCATGCCTTTTGGGTTTGCCTTAATCCTTATCTCATTTGCATCCTATCAATCTGGAAAGAGCTGTTTTCGATGACTGCAGTATAAAACTTAAAAATTCTGCTAAATAATTAAGTATATCTACTTATATATACATATACACAATGATACTATTTATTGAAAGTTAAAAAATTTATGGAAGTGTACTGATTTCTGTTTGAATTTTCAAAGGCTTCCAAAAAGGCAGCACTAGATGTCCCAAATAAACTTAAAACATTTGATTTATTCCCCTAATTCTGATTTTATAATTTCCAACTTGAAAGAAATGTTCCTAGTAGTGTGGGGTCAGCTAGCAATGATTTAAAAATCTACCCTTAAACATGCATCCTTGAAATTTGAAGAATGTATGACAATAAAAAGGAAAAAGATCATTTTCCAACTTCATCAAGCCCTTCCCCACAGAGAGACAAGTAATATGGCATGTAACATTAAAAAAAAACCATACTTGTTCATTCTGAGAAAAAATGCTCATTATATGACAATAAACTTTATGTCAGTGTGACTCTGGTGCTAACAACGTATTATGTTTACACAGTTCTGTGGAGGCATTTAGTGGGCTGGAAGCTGTCCTCTCCTCTAAGTCAGCTGGAGAGAAGACTTAGAAAGTGTGGTAGTTTCTATCTATAATGATGGACTAAAACTCCAACCTTTTGACCTTGAGGAAGAGTACCATTAAGAGTCTAAAGCAGGATGGCATCTTCAGAACATGCCTGGAGAAGCTCAGTTTCTTCACTTTAGTGCTCTCAGTGGTTCCTCCTCAGATGATGGACACTAGCTATGTGTGGCTATCAAGTACTTAGGTGCCACTGATCACGGAAGTGATATTTTCATTTAATTAATTAGCTATATGCAGCCAGTTGCTACAGTACAGATAGAAGCTCTGTCCTCTTCAGGCAAACATTTTATTATAGAATATTTTTTTTCTAAATATTTCTCCTCATTTTTTTAAGACTATTAAATGACACTAGATAGCATAATGTAATGATTCTATCCATCCATTTCACAGGAAACACTGACCAAGAAAATCTTATTTCCTATAGGACACCAATGTACCTGAATTCTGCCCTCAGAGAGGATAGTTCGATGTGTTAATAGAAAACCTTGTCATCTGGCTGGAGAGATGGCTTAATGGTTAAGGCACTTGCTTGCAAAGCCAAAGGACCAGGTTTGATTCTTCAGGACCCACATAAGCCAGATACACAAGGTGGCACATGCATTTGTTCATTTGCAGTGGCTGGAGGTCCTGATACACCCACTCTCAAACAAGTAAATAAAAATAAGATTTTAAAAAGAAGATTGATATCCCAAAATGCAGACAGGGACAGACCCATGAGGTTCTGGACCTCCCAATACTCTTTCCTTGAATTTAGTAAGAATAGGGTGGGTGGATGAACTGGATAAGATCCTCTGGCTGTCACCTAGTTACAGGTTAGGCTGGGCTCTGGGTAATCATCCATAAAAAACCTTTGCTGATAGCCTATTCTGCACCCAACATCATTCTTGTATATGTGGAGACAGCTATTAAACACACATCCATACTCCCAAATGTCAAACTACAAGTGGGGTGGGGAGAGGGGAGCACAGGAAGCTTAGAGGAAAGGACAGCAATGGGTTATGGGGGTATCTCTTTGCAGTAGAGTTAAGGCGATAGGGTGATAAGGACATGCCCTGGGACATCCGTGAGCCGTCTGTTTGTAGTATGGGTATTGAAGAAAATATAGATTATCTAGAGATCAGGTAAGTAAAGCATCATGGATGCCCGCCCCTACGGCATACTATATATCCACTGCAAACAATAAACTGCTATTGGGCAGCATTCTTAAGTGCTGAGTAGGTTTAAAAAAATGTTATGAAATTTACTGTATAGTGTATATGCAAATGAAAACTAGATCATCATGAAAAGAGCTAAGACACATAAGATGAAGGCTGAGTGGTAATGGGTGTGGTTTAGTTACAACTGCTCCATAACAACTCAGTCTCCAAACCTAATAGCTCAAAATATAAGTGATCATTCTGTAATTTTTCATGGTTCAGTTGTTAGGAATTTGCACAGGGCTCAGCCAGATGAGCCTGCTTGGGGTCTCTGGTGCAGTTAACAGTTATTTGGTAGCTGAGGTGAACATGGGTCTGGAGCCATGGAGTCGGAGCTTTCTCACAGCAGTCACATTCCTTTTACAAGGTGGCTCAGGCCTCCAAGTATCCTGCAAAGCTGGAAACTTGACTATCTTTTCTCTATCCTTTTCTACAAAATGGTAAAGGAAACACACACAGCAGTCTTCATAGCAAATTCTGAAGTCCATCTAGTCTTGCAACCTGACTGGGGTTCAGACTGCCTGCACATAAAATTTAAGAATACAAAGACATGTACTTTAAGCTGAAACAATAATTTTAAAAGCCGTATGGTGCTCTTATATATTTATAAATTTCTTTGCCTTGAGGGGCTCACTATGAGTTTGCTGTGGAACAATACACTTAATCATCTTTAATAATCCTCCTGCTTAACAGCACATCTCCAGAAGGGAGCGTTTTGTCTGAAAAAGTATATCTACTGCTGCAGATCTTCCTGAAATCCTAACACAGGCTCTTACTATCTCACACTGGATTGGAGTTTCACCCTGAAGACTTGTCTTAATTTGGAAATCAGTTGCCATCTGAAAAATTCAATGACAACTTGGAGTCCCTTAGATGTCTGTCGATTGTTTTTTGGCTTGTCTTGTTCCTCTAATACTGTTACAGGCAGCAGTAAGTGGCCAGAGGGTATTTTTTTCTATTCTGCTTAGACCTTCTGACATAGTATGTGCATATCCTATTTCCCATACTACTATGCCTCAGTGTTGCTAAACTTCTCATCACTACTTAACCAGGGTCTTCATGTCTCCTATTGAACTGCATTTTCCTTGAACTCTATCCATAAGCATCCATATGACTCCAGGCCTCTACTAAGGTCTTTATAAGACCATGTAGATTCATTGCACTTTCCATCTAATATTATGTGATTTAGATTTATTTTTGTTTAGGAACTTCTACTTTCAGATACTAAAATCTGTTTCCAATTATTGTTGCATAACAAATCACCTCAAAGTTTAGGACTTAAAATAATCACTATATCATCTTCTGTCACTTTTGTGGGCCATTAATTCCAAAACAACTCACTTGGGTAGCTGTGGCTAGGGATCTCCCCAATGGGTATAGTGAAACTGTAGACATAGGGGACTAGGATGGTGGGGCAGCTCCCTCTCTTCATGCAGTCTCAAGGATTTTCTTACATGGCAAACTCAAAGAAAGTAATGTATTCCCACAGAGCTGGGAGATCCATTTAGAAAATCACAAGTACTCTAGAGGTAGGTAGGAAGAGTTCTACTTCTTTGCCTTGTTAAGATTTAGCCATGGAAGTCACATGGTTATTCCTACTAGATTCCATGAGTAATAAGTGAGTTACATAACTGGCCCAGCTCAAGGAGAGACTCCACATAGCAAGGCTGAGAGATTTACTCTCATGGCTTTTGAAAAATACAACTTGTTACAGGGAATGAAGACTTACAAAGTAAATAAAGAAATACAATATGAACTAACACTGAAGGCTAAGGTCTTTCAACCCTCTACAACTAAGTCATAAGCACAGACACCTTAGCAAACAGTCTTCACTGACTTCCTTTCTATTCCAGCTAGTCAAAGTAGCTCCCTCAGTAAGAACCAAATGCAGGGGGGTCACTCAAGTAAGCCTGGATTCTACTGTTCTAGTTTATTGCCAGCTGTCATTGTAAGTATCATGTTAGCTATTTAACCTCTTACTTCTGGGTTAAAGAGAAAATGCTCCAAGTGTCTGGTTTTCTAGATTTATTTGTTATATAGTTAAATGTCCTAACTTTCCTATTTATTTGTCAAATAACGGAACAATTCTGAAAATGGGAACACATTGCTTTAAGGCTTCGTTTGTCTTATAATTCATTCCAGGTCATCTCTAGTTATGTGTACGAATTGAACATGATATGAAAGTAGTATGAATTACTTTCTTGAGATAAGACACCTACTTCTTCCTCACCAGTTGGAAACCATGTCAAGATAAAGCGAATGTTTCAACAAATGCTATTGGAGGGTTCACCCTATAGGATGTGGAGAGGACTACTAAGAAACTGGTGGTCAATCAGAGATCCTTACTAAAAAGAGCTGGTTCCCTCAGATCCTTTATTTTACTTGTCTTTCCTTTTTGCTTTTTAATTTTGTTTATTACTTAATTATTTATTACAGAGCGACAGACAGGGAGAGAAAGAGGCAGAGAGAGAGAGAGAGAGACAAGACGATGGGCACATCAGGGCCTCCAGCCACTGCAAACAAACTCCAGATGCGTGCGCCCTCTTGTGTGAGGAATCCAGCCTCAAACTGGGGTCCTTAGGCTTCACAGGCAAGTGCTTAACAGCTAAGCCATCAATCTCTCCAGGCCTTCCTTTATGTTAATAAATAAGTTTCAGGTCTTCTAGTCAGGATGGCTACTGCCTAACTGTGCCACATCTCCCGGGGAAAGAACGGCAAGGCATTAATGGTTCACTGGGTCTTTTAGGGGAGATAAATCTCTAATAGATCACCAGTGGGAGGGTGCAGAAGGGGAAATAAAGGGAATCTCTGATTCCCTCCCTCATAGGTAGCCCACCAGTCCCCCTCCTCCCCACAAGCAGCCGCAGTACCCATAGTACCAGCTTCAGGATACTCCCTTACTGTACAAAAGGGGACCCAGGCCAGCATAGTTCCACTTGCCTCAATGCACAGGGGCGATCGCCCTGCCACCCCTGCCCACGCATGACATTGGGAAGGCTCCGTCTGCTGGCCTGCTCGAATTCAGGCTCCATCGGTCCATCTGTTCACCACACAAGCACTGAGTGCAAGCTTAGCCTGCTCTACCCATTTGCCCACTTACTGCTCCCGCAGCCGACCCACCCACACGAGCTCAGGCTCACTCTGTCTGGCCATGCAAGCTCAAACCCAATCCACCCTCTGCCACACTGGCCACCGGCCGGTGTCCTGTTGCATGTGAGCTCAGGCTGCTTCCATGTACCAGTGTCCCGCCATGCACGAGTTTAGGGTGATTCAGTGCTTGGTGCTTTGGTGTCCCTCCACGTGTGGGATCAGGCTCCTTTGGCATCCCTGCCACGTGCGATCTCAGGCTGCTTTGGCATTCCGCTGAGTGAGAGTTCAGGCTGCTTCAGCTTCCCACTGCATGAGCTCAGGCTGATCCACCCACTCACGTGTTAGCTCAGGACCACTCAGGCCATCTGCTTGTCTGCCTGCTAGCTCAGGACAGCTCCCCCAAGAGGCACCACTTCCCCCACCAATCAATACCACAGTCTTACTTTCCCTGCCTGTATACTGTAATGGGCATAGCATAGTGCAAAAGAAGTAACATTAAAAATAAAATGCAAGTAAATCCAGTTAGATCACCCAGTCCTGCAATGAACATCTCTAATCAAAACACTGAAGAGACATTAGGATCAGAACACTAAGATGAAGCTATGAGCAATGGAACCCTGACCAAGCTACTGGCAGAACTTGCAGAAAAGCAACAAAGGACTAATAATTGTGTAGATACTGCCATCACTAGACTAGACCTAATAGATAAGAAAATGGAAAGAATTCAAAGACAGTTAAAGAGATATGAAGGAGAGTGAAAAAGAGGACCTCAAATATCAGCTGGTGATGCTAAATGTAGACATAAAGAAATGCAAGGATGAATTCCAAGAAGCATCAAGAAAATCAGAAAATGATTATGAAAAGGGTACTTGACAGAGGGATGGAAAATACATAGAAATACATAGAAAAGTAGTAGAAAATGCAAACCTAATTGAACAAAGTCCAAAACTCTCTAGAAGCTCTCAAGAATAGTCAACTATGGGGAGGATAGAAACTCTGATCTGGAAGACAAGACAGAAGAAACAGCTCGAGATTTCAAGTTTCAATAAGTTCAAAAATTTCTGTGAACAGAACATGAGGGAATTATGGGATACACTTAAAAGTCCTAATATTCAGATCATCGGAAGAAATTTAGACCAATGGCATGGAGAACTTATTTAACAAAATAACTGAAGAAAACTTTATAACCTCAAAAGAAAGGTCCATCAAGATATAAGAAGCTAACAGAACTGCAAACAGATTGGACCAAAGGAGAAAATCTCCAAGACATATTGTCATTAAGACTCTAAACATTGACACCAAAGAGAAAATCCTAAAAGCAGCTAGGGAAAAACAGCACATCACTTTTAAAGATAACCCCATCAGAATTACTTCAGACTTCTCAATGGAAACCCTGAAAGCCAGAAAGGCCTGGAATGGAACACTGTAAACTCCAAGAACCTATGGCTTCCAACCCAAACTACTTTACCCAGCAAAAGTATCCCTCATAATAGATGGTGAAAGAAAAACTTTACATGACAAAACTCAGCTTTATAATTATATATGAACACAAAACGAAATCTACAGAGGGTATTTCAGGAAATTTCCACACAGAAGAATCAAATAATCAACCTCAAATGCCTACAAGAAGCAGATCACAATAACCAAACTCAGAGAACACCCAAAAAACTTCAAAGTCCATGAAAACACCAAACCATATATACCAATACAATATGGCATGGATCAAATCAAACCTCACAGTCATTACCCTAAATATTAATGACCTAAATTCAACCCTCAAGAGACACAAGCTAACAGGATGGATCAGAAAATTAGACACCTCAATGTGTTGTCTTCAAGAAACCCACCTTACCACTAAAGACAGACACCTCCTCACGGTGAAAGGGTGAAAAATGATATTCCAAGCAAAGGGGAATAAGAAACAAGCAGACGTAGCCATATTAATATTGGATAAAATAGACTTCAAACCAAAAATAATCAAAAAAGACAAGAAAGGACAAAGAAGGATCCCTCAAGAGGATATCACAATCATAAATCTGTATGCACCAAACACAGGGGCACCACAGTTCATAAAATAAAACCAACTTGACAATAAAACAGAAATAACCACCAACACGACCATAGTTGGGGACTTCAATACACCATTATCAGTAACAGGCAAATCATCCAAACAGAAACTCAACAGGGAAGTAAGAGAGCTCAACAAAAACCATAAATCACTTAGACCTAACGGGCATCTACAGCACATTCCATCCCAAATCCACAGGCCACACATTCTTCTCAGCAGCCCATGGAACATTCTCTAAAATAGATCATATCCTAGGTCAAAAAGCCTGCCTCCACATATTTAGGAAGACTGACATAATTCCCTGCATGATATCAGACCATAATGCTATATTGCTAGAAATTAACAACAAAAGACCCACCAAGAATCACATCGGCGCCTGGAAACTGAAAGCACACTTTTAAACAATAAATGGATAGTGGACGAAATAAAATATGAAATAGAGAAATTTCTAGAAATGGATGATGATGAGAATACATCATATGAAAACTTATGGGACACAATGAAGGTGGTCCTCAGGGGAAAATTCATAGCACTAAATGCCTTCATAACAAAGACAGATAGATCCCAAATCAATAACCTAATCATCCAGCTAAAGGCACTGGAAATGTAAGAAGAACCCAACCACAAAAGCTCCAGATGGAAAGAAATAATTAAGGTCAGAGGAGAAATTAATGAATTGAAAATTAAGAAAACAATTAATAAAATTGGCAAAAAAGAGCTGGTTCTTTAAAAAACAAACAAGGTTGACAAACCCCTGGCCAATTTGATCAAGCAAAAGAAAAAAAGTTTCAAATTGACAAAATTCGAAATGAAAAAGGAGAGATCATAATAGACGTAAGTGAAATTGGGAGAATCATCAGGACTTATATCAAAAACTTCTACCCCACAAAACTGGATACTATGGAGGAAATGGATAAATTCCTAGACACACAGCATCTACCAAAGCTAAACTCAGAGCAGATTAATCTCCTAAACAAACCTATCACACTCATCAAGATTGAAAAAATAATGAAAAACCTCCCCAAAAAGAAGAGTACAGGACCAATGGCTTCTCAGCTGAATTCTATCAAATCTTCATGGAAGAACTCAAACCAATCTTTCTCAAAGCGTGTCACACAACTGGAGAACAGGGAAAGCTCCCCAACTCCTTCTATGAAGCTAGTATCACCCTAATTCCAAAACCAGGCAAAGATGCCACAAGAAAACTACCAGCCTATTTCCCTCATGAACTTAGATGTAAAGATGCTGAATAAAATCCTTGCAAACCAAATCCAACAACACATCAAAGGCATTATCCACCTTGATCATGTGGGATTTATCCCAGGAACACAGGGGTGGTTCAACATACGGAAATCTGTCAATGTAATACACCACATAAACAAGGTTAAACACAAAAACCACATGATCACTTCGATAGATGCAGAAAAGGCCTTTGACAAGATACAACATCACTTCATGATCAAAACACTGGAGAGAATTGGCATGGTTGGTTCATATCTTAACATAATAAAGGCAATACACAAAGCTCCTAAGGCCCAAATAATACTTAATGCAGAGACTGGAGGAATTCCCACTGAGATCAGGAACAAGACAGGAGTGTCCACTCTCACCTCTGCTCTTCAATATAGTACTGGAAATCCTAGCTCAAGCAATAAGACAGGAGAAAGTAATAAAAAGGGATACAATTTGGAAAGGAAGAAGTTAAGTTAGCTCTATTCACTGATGACATGATTGTATACATAAGAGACCTGAGGGACTCCATCCCAAAACCCTTGAAGGTGATTAACTCATGTAACAAAGTAGCAGGATACAAAATCAATGCACAAAAATCAGTAGCCTTTCTATATGCAAATGACAAAGATACAGAGAAAGAAATAAGGGACATGGTCCCACTTTCAATAGCAACAACAACAAAAAATACGTTGGAGTAACGTTAACCAAGAAAGTGAAAGATCTATACAATGAAAACATAAAAACACTCAAAAAAGAAATTGAAGAGGACTTGAGAAAACAGAAAGACCTCCCATGCTCCTTGAAAGGCAGAATTAACATTGTGAAGATGGCAATCCTAGCAAAGGCAATATACAGATTTAATGCAATTCCAATTAAAATCCCAACAGTGTTCTTCACAGAGATAGAAAAAATGTTCTCACATTTCATATGGAAAGGTAGAAGGCCTCGGGTATCCAAGCATATCCTCAGCAAAAGAAATACCACTGGGGGCATCACCATGCCTCATCTAAAGCTATATTACAAAGCCATAGTAATAAAATCAGCATGGTACTGGCATAAAAACAGGAGTATAGACCAGTGGAATAGAATGGAGGACCCGGACTATGGATCAAGCAACTACAGCTACTTGATATTTGACAAAGGCCCTAACAATAGATGCTGGAAAAAAGACAGCATCTTCAACAAATTGTCCTGGACAAACTAGATAACCATGTGCAGGAAATTAAAACTTGATCCTCACATCTCACCATGCACAACACTTAAGTCCAAATGCATCAAAGACCTCAATGTAAGACCAGAAACTCAACTACTACTGGAAGAAAATATAGGAGAAACTTTCCATGATATAATAATGGAAAAAGACTTCCTGAACAAAACTCCAGTAGCTCACGATCTTAAACAGTCACTCAACCAATGGGATCACATGAAGCTGAAGAGTTTCTTCACAGACAAGCATACAATAAGCAAAGCCAATAGATTATGCACAGAATGGGAGAACATATTTGCTGAATATCCACCTGACAGAGGCCTAATCTCCAGAATCTACAAAGAACTCAAAAACCTGAACAATAAAAAGTCAAACAACCCACTCACAAAATGGGGCAAAGAGCTGAACAGGTAGTTCACAGAGGAAGAAATACAAATGGCAAACACACACTTAAGAAAATGTTCATTATCCATAATCATCAGGGAAATGCAAATTAAAACAACTATGAGATTCCACTTTACCCCAGTAAGGATAGCAAACATCAAAAAATCAAATGAAAATAAATGTTGGTGAGGATGGGGAGAAATAGGAACCCTCATCCACTGTTGGTGGGAATGTAGGATGCTACTACCACTTTGGAAAGCAATATGGAGACTCCTAAAACAGCTGACTATAGAGTTACCAACAGACCCAGTTATTTCCTTACTGGGCATGTACCCTAAAACCTTCAAGCCTCAGTCCAGAAAAATTTGCTCAACCATGTTTATAGCAGCTCAATTCGTAATTGCTAAGAGCTGGAATCAACCCAGATGTCCATCACTAGAAGAATGGATAACTAAGATGTGGTATATCTACACAATGGAATTCTACACAGCAGTAAGAAAAAACAACACAATGAAATTTGAAGAAAAATGGTTGAACCTGGAACAGATCATTCTCAGTGAACTTACCCAATCACAGAAAGATAATCGCCGCATAGTCTCACTCATCTACACCACCTAACCTGAATCTACCCAAGATGCCAACATACCCAGCAAGCACCTCAAGGACTAGACAATAGGGTGGGTGGGGAAGGAGGGGGGGGCAAAGGAAGGGGTGGGAGACACAAATCTAGACCCAAATGGCAATGGTAACATAAAATTCTATAACCTAAAAGGCAGACCAAATGGTTGAACCTTCACCAGGCCCTTAGAGGGAACACCTGAGCCACAAGGCACTGGAGAGGGTATGATGAAGACTAACCTTAATCTTCTACAGCTTCTCTCTCTCTCTCTCTCTCTCTCTCTCTCTCCCTCTCCCCCCCCCCCCACTCTTCTAACTTTTATATTAGTTATCTTTTCCTTCCTTCTCTTCATGGGCACTGACCTGTAACTCCCAGTACCAGCAGGTGGCTATTATCCACAATGAGCTTTTGATCAGAGAGACCTACAAGGTTTCCTAAAAGACAGACAGATTTATGTCAGAGTACTCGATGACCCACCAAAGGTTAGTGGTAAGACCCTACTGCTGAAGACACCTTATGTGGTTGACATGCAAAATAGAATGGCATGGCTGGAAGCTGGAAGAGAGTCAGTCCCCAGACAGTCAACGCATCTAGTGCCAGAAGGTGCTACATGGGCGACTGGGGGAAAATGACCAATATCTGTCCAAGCAACTCATAGTCTAACCTACTTAACAGCAAATAACATGTTATGATGGTCACATAAGTGCAATAGTGGTGCACAGCCATGGTAGGAAACCAACTGCTTTTGATTTGGCTAACTGATCCATTCAGTGGAACGGGACCCATAGCTGGAGCTGGGAAACATGTCAGAACCATATCCAAACATGAGCCCACTCTCCATTATCAAGCTACCACCAATCGTGGGCTACAAAAGGG
Organism: Dipus sagitta; assembly: GCA_036346955.1. Classification (NCBI taxonomy): domain Eukaryota; kingdom Metazoa; phylum Chordata; class Mammalia; order Rodentia; family Dipodidae; genus Dipus; species Dipus sagitta. Next base: position 58,985,291 of record CM070773.1, read on the forward strand.
TCTACACCTATTAAATTCTGTATAAAAAAAGTAAGGGTTATCCCATTTATATAGTGCTAACTTTACTCTCCATTGGAGAATCTGCTTCTCTTTTTCAGATAGATGCAGTTCCTAAAGGCAGAACCACCCCATCATACCTCAAAAGGGCCCCAGCTAAAACCAAGAATTGGGGAAACAAGCAAGGGTACTGTTTTCTTGGTGAACCTGGTACCAGCACAGGGGTGAAGGAGATTGACACAGAGAACAATCAACTAGCAAATCAGGTATCCAGAGACCCAGAGGCTCCCAACACCTCATCACTGAAACAGACCCAAAATGAACCCAACATGGCTCAGGGAAATTTTGCGGAAGACGGGGTGGAAAGAATGTCAGAGCCACAAGTTGGGTTATGAAACGCAGAAGCATTTCTCCTACCCATAACTGTGGGCTAACTCCACAATGCATTACCCATATACCTCAACAAGGAGGGGTCAGGGGGAGGAGATAGGACATGGAAGAGGCTAACAATGGTACCAAGTGGACTGTATTCACTGAGTACAAAACTAATTAATAAAAATAAATAAATAAATAAAAAGAAAAGAAAAAATAAAGGCACTTCATAAATGTGATCATACAGAACAACAACAAAAAGTTTAGTGAAGACTTTGGCTACATTTGGTTTTACCCATTTTGCAGGTGAAATATAGATCTTCAGATTCCTCTGTCCTTGTTTTCTGATGTAAAATTATATCCAATAAACATTTAACTATTGGCTAAACACTCTAATTCTTGACTGTCACATACTTAAATGGATTCAGCTTCTTGCAGAACAACCAACCCAAACAAACAAACCACATCCCTATGAATGGCACCAGTATTCATAAAATTGTTTAGGAAAAACCCCAAGGGGCTCCTTCACTCCTCTCATAGCTACTGTCCTCATCACAGGTCCACGACTCTCCATTTCAAACCTGAGGGCTTCAGCTGCCATTACTTTAGTCCAATCACCTACTTAAATCACAGCAAGTCTCTTGCCATGACTGTCTCACCTTAATCCTACTCACACAACAGCTAGAGGGACCCTGATAAGTGATATGTACAGTGAGAATGGGGATAAGGGAGGATAATGCACTGTACATAAGAGAAATGTTTTATGTGCAAAAAAGTCAAAAGTAAATTTGAACAATGCTAACAAGACCACAGCTGAAAACCTGACTTTGCTCCTCCTGAGCCTCATTTCCAACCATCCCTTTGCATGCTCTATGGACAATGACCTTGGATCTCTGGACATGAAATTCTGAACTTTAGGGCCTTTGCCCTCATCCTCTGCTTGGAGTTGTAGCCCTGCCTATCTTCCCATATCATATACTCTTACTTGTTTCAGGCTTCTGCTTTTATACTACTGTCTGCAAAGTCCTCCTTCCCTCTTCCACCTATATGTGAGTTTTTGTAGTTGTAACCAAAAATCTGATTAAAAAAAAAAAAAAACTACTTAACAGAGGCCTTATTGAAGCTAACAGTTCCCATGGGCTTCAGTCCATCATGGTGGAGAAGACACAGCAGAGTACCTCAGTCCACAGAGGTGGGAGCATGTGACAGAGGACAGGCCAGCTGTCTACATGACAGGGGACTAAGCAGAGTGAGGCAGGAATCATTACTTGATCTGATGTCAGTGGATGGCAGCAGTAGCATCAGGACACAAGCACTCATTACAAAGGCAGGAAAGGAGCACTTTTCCCCATCATCTTTATTTATATCTGGACAGCCACAAGAAGGTGCCATCCACTGAGGAAGGATGCTCCCCACAACCAGTTAATCCTTCCAGGAAATGCCCGCAGAGACCTACCAAGAGGCCTGTCTCTTAATTGGTTCCAGACTAATCACATAAAAGAGGGTTTATTTTGGCTTATAGTTTAAGGGTAGTCATGGTAGAAAAGGAATAGCAGACCAAGAAGGAGATACAGGGCAAGAAAGAGGGTAGGTCTAGAACTATCAAGGCCCATTCTCCAGTTAGGTCCCACTTCTTTCAGCCAAGCCCTACTTTCTAAAGGCTCCAAAACATCTCTAAACAGTACCAGCAGCTGGGAAACAAGTGTTAAACACAGGAACTTGTCGAGGACATTTTACATCAAACCATAACAATGAACAATTTTTTTGAATTTTTAGGACTGTAAGTTTCAAATTATTCCTCCTGAAAATCTCAATTAAAGTAGTGGGCCTCTGTATTAGCTTCCCATACCTGTAATTCAAATCAATTTTAAGAGAGTTTATTTGGCCTGTTTCAAAGGGTCCAGTCCATGAGCAGTTATCCTCATAGCACTGAGCTTGTGGTAAGGGGGCATATCATGGTGGGAAGACATAAGGGAGAAGGAATAGGTTTCCAATACCTTCTTAAAAGAACATGTCCTAATGATCCAACTTCCTTCCAGTACGTTCCATCTTCTAAAGATTCCATTAGTTCCCAGTAACACCACAGGCTAGCAACTAAGTCCTTATCAAAAAAGACTTTGGGGGACATTTCAGATCTAATGCTAGCAGCAGTTACATAAATACACAAACATTATGAACATGACCAGAATATGCCTCAGGATAACAGCCTAGAGCTCATGATCCTTCACAACTTTTAACCATTTTGTGTTACTGTGTTTTCATCACAGGAACACGTCTGACACAATTCTTATGTGCACCTCTAGTCTCATACCCAGAATTTAACCATGTCTCTCTATATACATAGGCTGACAGAACAAACACATGCCAAAAGTTGGCAGAGGGGTGATTAGAAAACATTTACAATTCATCACATTTGCCATTTTGAAAATGACTTTCATCATGTTTGGAGGAGAGAACTGAGAAGCTGCAACTCAAGATCCAAAGCAGCTTTTGCCCGTTTCCTATGAGTTTCTGGGAAAGTACGAAGCCACTTATGATGCATAAGAATTGCTGGTCATGGAGAAGCTCAATACTACCTGTCCCAATTCACAAAAGCATAACTTAATACATACAATTTTAACTTTTATTTTTGGAAGTTACACGTTTTAAAAGAACAATTTATTTTTATTCTTTTTATAGATGAAGACACTTTCACTTACTGTTGAAACCAAAACTTTCTAAGATTAAGGCAATGAAAAATCTTAAACAGGAGATGTTCAAACATCTAAGAATTACATTTCCCGACCTATACTAAATATAACATTTAAAACTATGACAAAAATTTAGACAGTGAAATTCTTTAGCTAATAAGATTAATGCACTGGCAAATTCCATTTCATCTAATATTTGTAAAAAGCACATGTATGTTAAAATAGTTCTAATACAAATGAGTTATACTGATCTTGATCAGTGGGGAATGTTTAAGTACTCAGTAGTTTGATCTTCCTATCGGTTCTTATTTGGGAAAGCTTGTTTTTTAATTTGGCTATTACTGTTTAATACTAGACTTGTTTCCCTAACAAAACAAAATCCAATTCACCCCAATAACTATCGAAGTGTCCTTGCTCTTAAAAATAGTACTTATCTTAAAATACTTTCTTTTTAATTTCATAAATATGTACTCTAATTTCTGCTGATAAGAAATGCTCATTATTATTCAATGTATTTTTTGAAGGTTAATATTAATCCTCATATCAAATAAAGGATACAGGCAATAGTCTTATTTGGTCTTTCTTTTTTAAAAAGTTCATACTATCTTTAACAAGCTATTTAATCATTATAGAAGTGCACTTCTCTACGTCTCTAAAGTCAGGAGATGTTTGAACTCTTGGTTCACACAACCATTAGCCACGCTTCTCCCACCTTGGTATGCATGGATTTTGGCCTGAGTATCTAGACTGCAAACTAGGAGTTTTCACTTTTTTGGTTCTGGGGTGTGAACCGAGGTTCTTATGAATGTTAGGCAAGCTATGATTATGCTGTATTATCTGTATCACCATCCCTCATTTTCAATTTTTGAGTCAAGGTGTCACTAAATTGCCCAGGCTACCATTACTCAGTTCTGGTGCTGGTTACAGAGGCAATTAGAGGACTAATGAAAAAGCCCCTTCAGAGCTGGCAGTGCTTTCATACTGCTGACATGTCTGATAAGTAGCTGGCTACTCAAGTTTGATGAAATGTAACAATTAAAACTTACAGCCCAAATCTACAGTGTACTCCTAAAGTTAAAAACTACCCGCAAGCAGAGATTTTACCCAATATATTCTTAGTTTGATGTAAGTCTCTAGTCCATTACTGCACTCCCACCCCTAATGAGAAATTCCTCCCTTCATCCACATTTTTAAAATACAGAATGTAACAATCTGGAAAAGCAAATAATCAGGTACTCAAATTTTTATTTTAATTCTTATAAAATACTATAGAAATAAAGCCAAACTAAACACATATGTACATGTGCATATGTACAAAATTTCACTCTTGAAAAATCTATAAAAAGTAGATGGTAAAAACACACAAACAAATAACACAAAAAATTTCCAAAACAAACACAAAATATTTAAAACCAATATTATGAAATTTGTTTGCACAAAGGGAAGCAAGAATAGTTTTGAACTGCTGGTTACAGGTGGTTTTCTAGGCTTACTTACATAGTTTATGGCAGTCAGAGTAAATGACTTTCTTTTATCTTAGATTATCTTCAGTATCATTTTATTTCAAATAGTCCAGAATATTATTTTCCCCACACAAATCTTTCAACATGAGAAAAGGGTGTATTATAGCATCAACTTGGGTTGTCATCTTCCTCTTGGGTCACAGGTCGGAAAGGCAATATGCTTTGCCCTCTTTCAGGATCAGACATTCGAAGAATACGAATTAATTTGCTTGAAGGAAGTGAACTAGAGGAATCAAAATTAATTACTCAAATTATCAATAAAATCTTTACCTATTAAAGTGCTTACCTGGTATATAAAGGCCCTTAAAAAGCTATTATTACTGTATAAAAATATAAGTCTGAATGGCTTTTATCAGCTGACAGTAAGATGTCTAATATCAAGAATTCTAGGAAAAATAATTTGCAGTAAGAAAATAATTTGTTTTCATAAAAAAATGTACTTGAGCCAGGCATGGTGGTACCCTGGGGAGGCACAGGTAAGAGAATCGCTGTAAGTTCCAGGGCAGCCTGAGGTTACAGAGTGAGTTCCAGATAAGCCCACGCTAGAGTGAGACCCTACCTCATAATAACAAAAACAAAACAAAACAAAACCAAAAAACAAACAAACAACAACAACAAAAAATTAACTTGCAGGTTGGGGAGATAGCTCAGCAGTTAAAGGCACTTGTTTGTGTTCCCCCTGCCCATTCAATTCCTCAGTAACCACGTAAAGGCAGATGCACAAAGTGGTGCATGAGTCTGGAGTTTTCTTGCAGTGGCAAGAAGCCCAAGTGTACCCATTCTCTCTCGCAAATAAATAGAAAATTTAAAACATATCTGGTTATGGTGGGTCATGCCAATAGGATATTGCTGAAGAGGCAGAGGCAAGAGGATCAGGAGCTTGAGGCCAGCCTGGGCTACACATTTTGGAATGAGGGAAAGAATGGTACCAACTCATGATGTATCCATATTAAGTCTGTCCATAATAACTTTAAAAAAAAAAAAACCCTCAACTTCTGGCCAGAACTTAAACATTTTCAATTTAGATAAAAAATAAAATAAAGATTTATATGTTCTTGCCTGGCACTGATGGCATATCCCTAATCAAAGACTAAATCTCACAGGGTATGGTGGCTCACACCTTTAATCCCAGCACTTGGGAGGCAGAGGTGGAGGATCACCATGAGTTCAAGGCCACCCTGAAACTACTTTAGCCCTTAGGTCAGCCTGGGCTAAAGAGAGACCCTACCTTGAAAACAAAACACAAAAAAGATTAAATCCCTGTATGATCAAAGGACCACTTGAGAGACAAAATATCAAGTGTAAATGACACAGTGCTTGACACACTGTAGATAGCCAGTAAATGCTGACAGCAGAACACAGCATATGACAGGTATGTTTATAAATAATCAAGAACAGAGCCAAGACTAGGGAAATTATGAACTATTTCTTTGTCTTATACAGACAGAACTATGAAATCACTGTGTATTAGTTAATCACAAAAGAATACATTCAAGCCAGGCGTGGTGGTGCAAGCCTTTAATCCCAGCAGAGGTAGAAGGATCACCTGAGTTCGAGGCCATCCTGAGACTACAATAGTGAATCCCAGGTCAGCCTGGGCTAGAGTGAGACCAAAAAAAAAAAAAAAAAAAAAAAAAAGAATAGATTCAAAATATAAATACAAACATGTAAGTAATTCCATTCTGGTCAACACAGAAAAGGAGAGGTCATATTAAATCTCTTGAGCACAATGACTAATTTCCCCCTTTCACCCCACTCATTATTTCTACATTTGCATTTCAAAAATAAGGCCACAGAAGATTTATTTCCCCACTTATTATGCTGTGTGTGTGTATTCACAAGAAGTTTTAAGATGTTACCTCATGCTTTGAGGGGTAAGCAAGATGAATTGTCTGAAACGCTGGGAATCTGCCATCTTAAGTATCATGTCCATTGCAATTCTCCTATTAACCATATCCTGAAAAACAAAGCTAAAAGTTGGAATTGCTCTGGAATCAGTTGTATTTCAGTAAAAGCAGCATTATGCAGGTTGATACAAACTCCTGGATTTTTATCCATTATTTTGTGTACAATGCCAAGTAATTCATCTATGGAAAGATAATATCAGAAGCTACTAGGAAAAAAACTGAATAAATACATCTTTCAAGTAATTTCTATAGTCTAACTATTTATATTATAGCACCTCTCCCTTAAATACAAAGAGCTATTAAAACAATCAGAAAATGCAGAGATAGTACAACTGTTAAGACAATGATCTGTTTAGTACAATAATGATTAATTAATCAGGGTAATAATAAAAAATGCAGTTTCAAATTTATCAAGCTGTCCTTAATGATTGAAGAACATTTAATAAAAAGGTCAGTCACAAGGGGGTTTCATGAAGGTGACATCCAAGTATTGAAAGATAAGCAGAGTTTGATACTTAATGAGAAATGACACACTATGCAGAGGAGTTGTGCTTATACATAACAAGTATCTTACTATAGCTGGAATAGGTAATAAATACTACATCATGAAGGTCTCAAACTTATCTTGTAGGATTAAATATTCATCCCTTATATATAGCCAGTGAGGGACAATAAATAGGTGAGTGAACTAACTCGGCTCTATTTTAGAAATACAAACCTTCTAAAAATGGTGGAGAACATGCCACAGAAGCAGCAAGATGCAAGTCTGGGAATCTAACTAAAAGACCACCACAGCAGGTGAGAGGAACAAAAGGACCAGAGATAGAGAGCCACAGTGAGAAAGCAGAAGGTAAGAAAATCAAGAGAGGCAGAAAAGTAGTCAGAGTGCATATTAAGTGAAAACAATCATACACATCATAGTTTTGTTTGTTGTTGCTTTCTGAGGCAGGATTTCACTCTTATTTAGGAACTGGAACTCATTCTGTAGCCTAAAATAGACTCAGAACTAATGATGATCCTTCTACTCTAGCCTCCTGAGTGCTGGGATTAAAGAGGCCCGGCCTAAATCACAGCTTTTGAAGCCAAGTGGCTACACTGGTAGAAACAATTTGTTACTAATAAGATAAGAAATTTAGGAAAAGAAAAATGCTTTGAAAGGAAGACATATTCAATTTCAGACACAGAGTCTGACATGCTGGCTGGACACCAGATGGTCTAATGGGTAGTGGGACACATAGATCAGATTGCAAGAGAGATGTTAGGATAAAGACCTCAATCTGGAAGATATTCCTAGGCAGGTAGTCGCTTTGAGGAGTGTATGTATATGTAGGGAGGGGTAGGGTACCACAGGAAGAAAAATCAGCATAGCCTAAGAAACAAGCAAAAAAAAAAAAAAAAAAAAAAAAAACACCTCAAATACTTAATACAGAATTGGGTAACACAGACTGACAGACTGAAGAGAAAAGCATGCATGCATGCACGCAGAAGAGAAGTGTAGATGCCAAGAAGACAACACATTCTAAGCTTGGGAAGATAGGCCTTTGCTGCCAATACTCCAACAACAGCAACAAAAAAAAATGAGACAATATTCATTTATGACCTCTGCTAAATAAGAATTGCTAAAGTCACAAAGCCTAGATCCTGACTACAGTGGAATGGGGCATGAAGCAGTAAAGAAAAAAAGCATGGAAATGTCTGACCTCACTGTAACTCTATGAGGTAAGGAACATTAATACCATCTCACAGATTAAAAGCAAAAACAAACAAAAGACCCTGAAACTATAAAAGGATGAAGAATTTGCCTAAGCCATTTGGGTAACCGGTAAGAGAGGAAGTCTAAAAACTTCATTTTTTTTTAGCTTAAGTTCTTGGCACCTTTACTTTGTTCTTTCAAAAAGTGTGTGTGTGTGGGGGGGGGGGGGGAAATGTCTTAGTGGTTAAGGCGTTTGTTTGCCTGCAAAACCCAAGGACCCTGGTTCAATTCCCCAGGACTCACATAAGCCAGATGTACAAGGGGGCGCATACATCTGGAGTTCGTTTGCAGTGGCTAGAGGCTCTGGTGTGCCCATTCTCTCTTTCTCTTTCTTTCTCAAATAAATAAATAAATAAAATATATTTTTTTAAAAAGTGTGTGTGTGTGAAGGAGGAGCCAAGAGCAACTATAGTGAAGACTGTTGAGATGTAATGCTTCTGGTTGATGGAAGTGAGCTAGTGAAGAAGCTGAAGGGCAGACTGTCTAACAGTCAGGATGACACACAGGAGAAGTGTAGATGTAGAGAACAGTCTTGGAGGACTGCATTGTGGCCAGGGAGAGAAATGAAGCTCTAGGGTCTTCCTCACCACTACCATCTCAGACTGAAGGGGTAAGGTAGGATGTTTCTTGTTACGGGGAAACAAAACAGAAACTTGTTCTCATTCAAAATATACAAACAAACAAATTAAAATGAGAGAACTTAAAATTTAATAATACCATGTAGACATCAAATTCATCCAGGCATCTGAAAGGTGATTCAGCGATGGACCACAGGGAAAGAATGAAGCACACAGTGGAGAAAGAACGTTCACCACCAGACAGGGCTCGCATGTCATTGAAGGAAGCTTTATTTCCCTCTCCAGGCTGAACCTAAAAGAGTCATCAGAAGGAACAGATTTATAGGAAGGGGAAGGGTCAAAAATAAAATCACTTGGTAGGATACAAGAATCTACTCCAGAATGTTTTATAGTAAACACCGAGCTGCCCAGTGGTGTTTTTGTTTCACTTCAAAAGAATGAAACAACTTTTCTCCCATGGCTATACTTAACATACCAAAATTCCAAAGCCTTAATAATCAGGTACCAATGTAAACCAACCATTATTTATCCAATTAAGTATTTAAAGTATTCCTTCTGTTTCCTAGATCTGCTGTTCCTTAAACACATCCAGAATCCCTCCCTAGGAAGGAGTTCTCCTTTCCTAAAATTCCTGGAAGGAGTAAACTAACCAGTTACTGTGGCTGGTTAAACTCAGCCCCGATTCTGAACCTACAAAAGACTCCAATCTGGGTCTCCTAAGTGGACTTTACCTTAGCCCTGCCTTTTTTTTTTTTTTTTTTTGAGCAGGAGTCTATACTCTTCTTTCTTTAGGGTCTATTTATAATCTAATAAAACCTATAAACTTAAAAAAAAATAGGAGAAATGGCTCAGTAGTTAAAGACACTTGCATATAAAGCCTGACAGCCTGGGTTTGATTCCCAAGAACCCAGCTAAAGCCAAATGCACAAAGTGGGTAAATGTGTTTGAAATTCATTTGTAGCAGCAGGAGGCCCTGGTATACCTACCCATTTTCTCTCTCTCTCCTCTCCTCTGTATCTCTCTCTTAAGTATTAGGAAAAAAAATGAACTAATCCTTCTGAAAATGTCATTGTCTTACACATTTAAGGGCTGAAATAAGTTTTCGTTTAATTACAGTGACATCTAGTGGCCATACAACTTTAAAAGAAATTACTGAGTATCAACATAGGGCCACTTGGACAAAGAATAAAGATTGGTGGACACAATAAAAAAATCAACTAATGACATTCGAAAAAAAATCTCTTTCACACCATTTTCTAAGAAAACATAAAGGAAAATTAGAAGGAAGTCCGGTTCATTTTGACAAAATTCCAGACACAAATATATCCAGCTAGGTGAAAGAACAACAAAGCATCAGCCTCATGTCAATATAGAGACAAGCTACTTATAATAAGCATATGTTAGCCGGGCGTGGTGGTGCACGCCTTTAATCCCAGCACTCGGGAGGCAGAGGTAGGAGGATCGCCGTGGGTTCGAGGCCACCCTGAGACTCCATAGTGAATTCCAGGTCAGCCTGGGCTAGAGTGAGACCCTACCTCGAAAAAAGAGAGAGAGAATAAGCGTATGTTTATTGACTAACTTTCCAAGAGGCTTTACAATTGAATTTAAATATATTCTGAGTATCTTTTTTCGTAAATTTGTGGAGACAGCTCCATGAGCTGCTGAGAACATGATGCTTATTCTGTGGAACTAGGATAGAATGTTCTGTGGAAGTCTGATAAGTCCAATTGATCTTTGTACTGTTTAGCTCCTTTATTTCTGTTTATTTTCTACTGGATGATTGGTCCATTGATGATAGTAGGGTATTAAAATCTCCAACTATTTTTGTATTGAGTTACTTCTTTCTGCTTTACTATCTAATAGATTTTGCTTTAAAATATTGGTGCACCTGTGTTTGGTGGATATAGATTTATGATTGTAATAACCTCTTGTTGCATTCTTCTCTTACTGAGTATGAAGTGCTCTTCTTTATCTCTTTTGACTGCTTTTGGTCCACATTATTAGGTAGTAGAAAAACACAAAATGATACTACAACGATATCATCTCATCCTAAATGACTACTACCAAAGGGGAAAAAAAAGTATTTAATAGGCTATTGGGCAAGGATGTGCACAAAAAAGAAGGCATTCTCTTGTTTCACAAGCTGGATTGTTTTATATGTATATTATTTTTTGGGGGGGAGGACATATATGTGTAGTTTGTATATGATATGGAGGCTAGAGGTTGACATCAGGTTTCTCCCTAGATATTCTCCGACTTATTTACAGAGACAATGACTCTCACCTGAGCCTAGAGTTCGTTGATTCAGCCAATCTAGCTAGTCAGCTTGCCTTGGGGATCTCCTGGCTCCTGCACTGACATTGCAGGAGGCTGCCAAACCTCACCCCAACTCTGGTCCTCATGCTTGCAAGTGCTTTATCCATTGAATCATCTTCTGAGCTCAAGATGAGGATGTATGCATGTGTGTGTAAGTGGAATGCAGCTGTTGATGCCAACAGTCTTCCTCAATCACTCTCCATCTTTACTAAGGCAGGTTTTCCTGCCTTGGGCCCACAGATTTAGCTCGTCTAGACAGCTTGAGATCTCCAATATATGTCTCCTGAGTGCTGATATCACAGGTGGGCCAGCATTTACATAGGTGCTGGGGATCCAAGCTCTGATCATAATGCTTGTACACTATCTACCAAGAAATCTCCCTAGCCCCAGTGATTAAATTTTAATCATTTTTTGTACTTACTATGAGGTAAAGGGTCAAGGTTAGCAATTCATTTTACCAAAAAGATACTCAGCAGTTTGAATTTAATATGGTTTGTGAGGTGACCAATCTTTCCCATAGGCTTGCAGTCTGTCCTTAATTAGGAAGTCATATATATGCAATCTGCTTTGGCCAGTTGTTTCACTGCCACTGGCCAATTGCTTTCTCTTCTGTACCTTCTGCTTTCATATCAGTGATGACATCTTCTCTTGTAATTGAGTTCCTAACTGGCTTTGCTTCTCCTAGCTTTCTGAGATAAAGCTCCAGGTCCCACATAAGCCAGACAAAGTGATGCAGGCACACAATTGCCACCCAGGCACACAAGGGGGCACACATGTCTGGGATTTATTCACAGTGGCTGAGGGCCCTGGCATACCCATTCTCTCTGTGTCTCTCTGCCTCCCCCCCCCACTCTCTCTCTCTCAAAATTAAAAAACAAAACAAAACAAAACAAAACAAAACTTAAGATTATTAATGCTAAGTCTACCTTTCCCTTACACACATACAGAGCTACAAATACCCATCTGAAAAATCCTATGTGAGGGGACGGAGGGTATTACCATGGGATGTTTTTTATACTCATGGAAGTTGTTAATAAAAAAAAAATTGAAAAGAAAAAAATCCTATGTAATTATCTATAAGTTTTAGTATGTTTTATTTTTATTGTTGCTAAATTCAAAATTATCTTCTAATTCCTATGAAATTTCTTTTGAACTATATATCATTTAACAACATGCTACCTAATTTTATAAATCTACTAAATTTTAGGGTACATTTTTGATTTTTCCTGTTTTATTCCATTTTGCAATCAATATATAATGTGACTTCTAATTTATTGAAATTTATTGATTTAGATTATAGTGAAGAGGTGATCTATTCTACTGCATGTACACAGTTTGAATCTGTGGTAGCTTAGTATAGTGTTTTACATTTATCCCAACTTGGTGAATATGATAAATAATACATTTTAATCTTCTATACCTTTACTCCAGACATGTGACCCACCCTGTGCACATGTCACCTTATGCATCTGTCTTACGTGGGTTTTGGATCATCGAACCTGTGTCCATATGTTTGCAGGCTGCTGAGCCTTAGCTGCTAAGCCCTCTCTCCAGGCCAGTATTGTTTTACATTGCCAAAACAGTTTTATATTTAATAATCTGTTTACTATCTGCAGTAATTTTTTCTGTGATAGATCCTTGTTTCCATTTGTTAGCATTCTTCTTTCACCTAAAGACTTTGTATTTTTTTTTAGAATTTTCATGGACCAAGTGTACTAAAGAATAAGTAGCAGCTCTTCTGAAAACTTAAGATGTCGTCTCATATTCATTTTTGGAAGACAGCTTTGCTATAGTTACAGAATTCTGGTGGCAGTCTTTTTGTCTTTCCTTTAGTTTGTCAAATGAAGCTAACCTTCCACAATTTCTTTTAAGCAGTCAGCCTTAAGTTAAGTGTGGTGATGTATGCCTGTAGTACCAGCTACCCATTCAGAAGGCTGCTCACTTTAGATATTTCTTTTAGACTTATTTAAGTTGTGCTAAATTTATCTTCTGTTGTGTCCAGCTGGCTGTTAATGGATTAATAATTCTTAATTTCATGGTCTACATTTTCCGGGAGATTTTAACACATTTTGATAAATCTAATTGTGCTAAAAACTGTACATTTTCCTTACAGCTAACTAATACTTTTTTAAAAAAAAATCTTTTATTTTTGTCTATTTATTTGAGATATATAGAGAGGCAGATAGATTGGGGGGGGGTGGAGAGAAAAGGCACGCCAGGGCCTCCAGCCACTGCAAACGAATTCCAGATGCATGCGTCACCTTGTACATCTGACTTATGTGGATCTTGGGGACTTGAACTTGGGCCATTTGACTTTGCACACAAGCACCTTAACTGCTAAGCTATCTCTCCAGTCCAACTAACACTTCTTAAAAAAATCAGATGTGATTAAAATACCACACTACCACCTCTTGTAATCACCATCTGTGAGTCTGGCTCTATTTTCTACTTTTAAAGTTACCAGTCACATACCCATGCCTCATATGCCCTGATAATATAGCCTTGATATATAAATGAAATACAAATATTTAAAATGCACAATTTGATTGTGTTTTAGCAAATGTGCTCAATTATAAAATCACAACTCAAGATAAAGAATATATACATCATTTCTAAAAAAGTGTCCTTGTTCTTTTTTAAATATTTTATTTATTTCGGGGGGGGGGAGAGGCAGATATATATAAAGAGAATGGATGTGCCAGAGTGTTTAGCCACAGTAAACGAATGACAGATGCATGCACCATCCTGTGCATCTAGCTTACGTGGATACTGGGGAATTGAACCTGGGTCCTTTGGCTTTGCAGACAAATGCCTTAACCGCTAAGCCGTCTCTCCAGACCCCTTGGTCTCTTTTGTAAGCTGCCTTCCATGGATCTGGATGTTGCTACAACACTATCTTAACTGTCTTTATTCTTTTTTTTTTTTTTGGTTTTTCTTTTTTTGGTTTTTCGAGGCAGGGTTTCACTCTAGCCCAGGCTGACCTGGAATTCACTATGGAGTCTCAGGGTGGCCTTGAATTCACGGCAATCCTCCTACCTCTGTCTCCCGAGTGCTGGGATTAAAGGCGTGCGCCACCACGCCCGGCTCTGTCTTTATTCTTTTAACCTTCATACAAACTATGGAGGTCAGTTAATTTAAGTCCTCCAATACTGTTCTTCCTTTTCTGATGTATTGACTATTTCATGTCCTTCATATTTCCACACAAACTTTAGGATCAAGGGCTGGAGATATGGCTCAACAATTAAAGGTGCTTGCTTGATTCTTCAGTATATATGTAAAACTAGATGCACTAAGTAGACCATGCATCTGGAGTTCGTTTGCCATGGCAGCAGACCCTGGAGCACCCATTCTCACTCACACTGACTGCCTCTATCTCTTTCTTTCTCTCTCTCAAGAAAATAAATAAAAATATTTAAAAACAAATTTTTAGGACTAGCTCACCAATTTGTACAAAAAAAAAAGCCTGCTGGTACGTTGATGGAAAATGCTAATTGTTTTGAATTTATGGATGATTTAAAAAATTAAAATCTTAGCCAGGTGTGATGTGGTGCAAGCCTTTAATCCCAGCACTTGGGAGGCAGAGGTAGGAGGATCACTGTGAGTTCAAAGCCATACTGAGACTACAGAGTGAATTTCAGTTCAGACTGAGACTCTACCTTGAAAAACCAAAATAAATAAAAATTAAATAAATAAACTAAACCTTAATAAGGGGGGGGGGGGCTAGAGAGATGGCTTACCAGGTAAGAGCTTGCCTGTGAAATCTAAGGACTCAAGTTCAATTCCCCAGTACCAACGTAAGCCAGATGCACAAGGTGGCACATATGTCTGGAGTTTGTTTGCAGTTGCTGGAAGCGCTGGTGTGCCTATTCTCTGCCTCTTTTTTTCTCTCTCTCAAATAAATAAATAAAATATATTTTTTAAATCCTTAATAATACTGAGTTTCTTGATCCATGAGAACCTTTATTTTTCTCATTTAGGTTTTTAGTTTCTCAATGTTTTTAGTTTTTAGTGTGTGGGTCTTACAAACTTTGTGTCAGACTGTGTCAAATTTCTAACTACTTTTACATTTTATGCTATAATTAATGATATTTTTCAAATTTTATTTCTGACTATATATAAAAATAATTCATTTTTGCATACTGATTGTACTTGAAATTTAGCTACCCCTACACTCACTTCTTCTAGTAGCTTGTTATAAAAATTACTTTTTTATTGCTGGGCGTGGTGGTTCATGCCTTTAATCCCAGCGCTTGTGAGGCAGAGGTAGGAGGAGAGCAGTGAGTGTGAGGCCACCGTGAGATTACATAGTGAATTCTAGATCAGCCGGGGCTAGAGCGAGACCCTACCTTAAAAAACAAAACAAAAAAATTGCTTATTTTCTATAGATAGTCATGTATTGTGAATAAAAATAATCTTACTGTCTTCTCATTCTTAATTTTTTTTTGGGGGGGGGAGTGTAGCTAGGATCACTAGTTTAATGCTGAATAGAAATAGTGAGCATGGACAGGTTTCCCTGGTTCCTATTACAGGGGTACACACTCAATCCTTTTTTACTTTATGTTTGATATTTTGTAAAGAAATATATGTTAGTTAGAAGTAAATTTAAAAAATTAAAAGAGAATCTTGGTGGCTGGAGAGATGGCTCAATGGTTACAACGTGCCTGTAAAGCCTGTCTGTCCGAATTTGACATCCCAGTGCCCACCTAAGCACGAAGTGGTACATGCATCCCGAGTCTGCAGGCAGTGGCAAAAGGCCCTGGTGCACCCATTCTCCCCCTCCTCCTCTGTCAAATAAATATGTAAGAATATTTTTCCCCAGGGCATGGTAGCATACACCTTTAATCCCAGCACTCAGGAGGCAGAGATATGAGGACCACTGTGAGTTCAAGGTCAAGTTAAGACTACATAGTGAATTCCAGTTCAGCCTAGGCTAGAGAGAGACCCTACCTCGAAAAGCAAAACGAAACAAAACAAATTTTACATCGAATTTTTGTAATTTTCTTGAATTTCTTATAGTAAAAACAATGGGTTATCAGGTCATACCAACTCCCAACCACAATTTCTCCCAGTACTTTCAAATCTGTACCTTTCATGACTGGGTCTCAAAAATAAATAGTGGGTGAGAAGATGCTAAAATGATTTGACAGTGGAAACAAACAGAAGGTAAAAATTAACTTCCTAAATTGGTTAAAATATAAAGGTTCTAAGCCGGGCGTGGTGGCACACGCCTTTAATCCCAGCACTCAGGAGGCAGAGGTAGGAGGATCGCCCTGAGTTCGAGGCCACTCTGAGACTCCATAGTGAATTCCAGATCAGCCTGGGCTAGAGTGAGACCCTACCTCGTAAAACCAAAAATAAAAAATAAAAAAAAAAAATAAAGGTTCTAAATGACAAAGGTATTCCAAACACCTAGCGTTATTCTACTTAACATTTATTCTAAATATTAAAATAGAAGACCAAATTATGATACCAAGAACAGCAATTACACTAAAAATTTTGTCCATATTACTTAAAATGAGTAGTTGTTTTGACATGTTTACACAATATTTAATGTATATCCTCACACCATCACTTTTAAAAAATATTAGCTATTTGAGAGAGAGATATAAAGAGTTGGGGGGGGGGGATATCAATGGGCAGGCCAGGGCCTGCTGCTACCAAAAATAAACTCCAGATGCACATGCTACTTTGTGCATCTGGTTTTATGTGGGTACTGGGGTATCAAACCTGGGCCGTCAGGCTTTGCAAACAAGTGCCTTTAACTGCTAAGCCATCTCACTAGTCCTGCAATTACTTTTATAAACACAATTATGAATGCTTCCACAGCCACAAAAATTACAATGGTAAATGTAGCTTTACTTATACAAAAGAGTCCAGTAGTAAATAACGTGAAGGCAATTAACTATGTTATGGGGCAGAACCTTCTTGCTTTCCTACAATGACAGTAGAAACTATGGACTTTCCAGAATGTTCTACACAATATTATGCAAACATTTTAGAAGTAATCAGTGGAGTAGAAAGTCAAGGCAAACATTTGCTACTGAAAATAAAACTCCTATGCATCCTAACAAAAAAATATGGTTAAGATCAAGTCTGTGTTCAACACAAAAACAAAGGCTATCTTTAATTTAGAAATGTTTTCTCTTTTCTGAAAAACAGGATAAAATTTATCATTGTTCAATCAAAGAAGGAAAAGCATCTAGTTGTCCCAGTGATTAAGACACAAGAGTCAAGATACTTACTGATATAGTAAGAGTTTCTTTCTTGTGATCGAAATTCATTTTCCCACAATAGGCCCGCTGAGATAATAAGTTGTCAAAGTATAATTTGCAGCGTAAAGTCAAACACCTTCAAATAAAAAATTTCTATTAAAGACATTAAAATGATGTATAAATATTGTCAAGACGGCATAAACACCAAGAGCTATATGCAAAGTTGACACTGGTTGTCTATTTAATAGGTATTTTTTAAGGTGATTTTTCTGTTTTTAATATTTGTGCCCCAGATTTTAATGATTCAGGTACTTATCTATAAAATGAATGAAAACACTATCTGACATTTAATATCCCCCATTAGATCAGTTACTCCATATGAATGTATTAATCATGCAACTAATTTATATAAGGTATTATTACACTATGTAAGCCACAAATCTCACAAATCTTGTTCTTAAAGAGATTAAGTCCTAGAAACATTAAGATAAAGATATAAACTGCTAGTTACTTGCCTCTCTCCTCCCAGATGCACAGCAGCAAAAGGTGTAAAGGCAATCTGTTAATTACAATGCTCATATGATGCCTTTTCATTGTTGGCATAATGCATGTGCCATCATTCTTTGTCTGCCTATTAGATAACCTTGCACTGTACTAAAGAAGACCTTTCCATTCTGCCTCAATTGTTTATTTACTTTTCCATTAAAAGGAGACAGAGATTTTCATTGTGTCCACATCATTATTTACTGTATGACTATTATGGCGATAACCAATTATTCTGATTGGATTTGAGGCCTGCTCTATAGATGGGAATTCATAGCTGGGTCCTTATTAATTGTAACCTTCAGATTTCAAGCCAATTACTAAGTCCTTCTGTTGTCATTCTTTCTTTTTTTAAGCATGTCTGTGTTTTTTTTTTGGCATAACAACAAACTCACCTGTACCTTCCCTGCCCAGATCAAAAATCAGTAACTTCTTTGTGGGACCCTGGTTCCTTTAAATGTGGAAGAGTATTTAAAAAATAAGGGATGGATGATAAGTAACTGGCTATTTTTCTGAACTTCTTTGCTCACTAATGCGTTTAAGGCTCTTTTCCTCATAGTAAGGGTGAGTTTATGCCCTTCCCTAAAGTGCATTAACTTAGTGATAAGTTATCTAAGAATCCACACTTAAGACAGTGATAGCCAGTTTTCTTAAGCTGCCATAGCACTGCTAGCTGGATCCTAGAACACAGACTTTTCTTTCTTTCAAAATGCTTCCATTCACGGGATGTCTCCCAGAGACATAAATCAGGAAGGTTATCCAGAGTAGAGAAGGAAATAATTCTTAAAAGCTGGTCAAGGGCCAAAGAGATGGCTTAGTGGCTAAGGCACTCGCCTGCTAAGCTTAAGGACCCAGACTGGATTCCCCAGAACCCACGTAAAGCCAGATGCACAAGGTGGCACAGATGTCTAGAGTTCATTTGCAGTGGCGGGAGGATCTAGTGAGCCCATTCTCTCTCTCTCTCTCTCTACCTCTTTCTCAAATAAATAATAACTAAAAAATAAAATAAATCTGGTCATTTTTATTCTTTGCCTGTGATTAGATAAACAATATAAAACACAACAGTGGTAAAGCTTCATATCAAGGTAATATACCAAAAAAGGCCACTTAAAAAAAAACATTAAAAATGCCAATTTCTGGATAATAGGAAGAAAACTGGAAAATATGTATGTAGCAGTAGAAATTTTTCTAAATCCTCACCCCCCAAAATTAGGCAAAATATATGACATAATGGTTTTCTAACTGGGTATGAGATAGCATAGACAGTTCAAGTCAAAATGATCTCTGAAAGATGGGAAGCAAATGAGTAAGCCCTAGGAATTCCCTGAAATGGTCACTCATGAGGAGTAGAAGGAGTAGAAACTGCATGGAACCTGGCTGCTTCTTATTTGAGGAGACAAGAATGAAGAGTTGCAGGAACCAAATACTAGAGGGAAAGATGGCATAAAGGAAGGACACAGTGGATGTAGCAAAGTGCTACTTCAGTAAGAAGAAACTCCATAGGAGCTCAGTGGAACCCATCAGTGCATGTTCTCATGGCCTGGAGGTGGAGTACCCAGGAGTGTGTGAGCACTGCCTATGACGTAGTTAAAAAAAAATAGCCCCCAAGGAACGACTATACTAGGCCCACTTGAAAACCCTCTAATAGCAGCCTATAATGATAAACATTAATTCCTTTACAACCAAGGTTCTTTTCAAGTTTTAATATTATACTTAAAGACAATTTTAAGTGCTTCAAATTCAAAGATAAATATCCAAGTTGAGGGAGATGTCAGTTATCTTGGTTTGATCATTACATGTTGTACACATGCATTAAAATGTCACACTGTATTCCAGAAATACACAAATTACATGACAGTTATAAACAAACATATTATGAAAAACTTAACCACTGAAAACTAGGATATGATCAAACATATTTCTCTTTATGACATTATCTAAATGTTTCTATATACTACAGCTAGATATAGGTATATTTTATTTTTTGTTATAAAATTGGGGGTACAAATATAATCAAAAAGCACATGCCAGGTGTGATGGCATATGCCTTTAATCCCACTACATGGGAAGCAGAGGTAGGAGGATCGCAGTGAGCTTGAGACTAGCCTGGGCTAGAGTGAGACCCTACCTTGAAAAAAAGGGTAAAAGCACATTACTGAGAAACTGCCTAGGGAAAACAGATGCAAGTGGAAAGACTGATTGCTCTAGAATAAGATACATTAAGAGCTCTCATTCCCAATAACCTGTCCAATGGCTTGTTTCTGCCTCTTGTGGTACTAGTTGTTTTTTTTTTGGGGGGGGCACTATTTACCCTCGGGAGTATACCATTCAAATTATGGTAAAGCCATTGAGACAATGCCTTAAAAGGTCTTCCAAAACTCCTATATCCCTTAAATGCATTCAATGTCCAAGAACGAAACAAGCTCTTTTAGAAGAACTGATTGCTACTCTAAAAGCACCTAAGAGTTACTAGCAAAGGACATTCAGCAGCATGCAGAAGCTGGAGAAGCATGCTATCAAGGTCGCTTTAAGTCAGGATTCTCTAATTAAATTACAGAATTCTAAATACCAGAGTCAAAGAAACAATGACAGTATGTGCTATGACTAAACTGAAAAAAATGCTAGGACTTTATTATTGATACAGCATACTATGAAAACAAAAACTATATTATGGGGCAGAATTTCTTTAAATGTACTTACCTTCTAAACTGTTGATATGTTTTGTATCTATGGGTCATTATTTCTTCTAATAATTTAATGAATCGTCTTAAAGTTCTTACTTTATTATCCAGATCAAGATAGGTTTCTCTTGCTTCTTGGTACTGCCTATTTTTATAAATAAAATATTAAGTAAATAAATATTGTATCACTCACACATAAAAGTAAAGTTTCAAACATATTTAACTGGAAAGAACAAGGAGGGCAGGAGTATTGACAGGGCCTAAAAGAAGCTGACATATTAAGCTCCAGTCAAAACACACTCCATAATGAATGAGGGCTACAGAAGGAGAGAAATTCTATACTAAATGGAAATGGACCAAGTTCAAGTCTTAGAAAAAGCATAGAAAATATATATGCAAGTGCCCAAGGATTTTAGAGGTTGATCACAATATCAGCAAATATACTTCCTAAAAGTGAAAGTGTCATACCAGAAGAAAGGTCTTTCCTAAGTGACAGATGCCAACAAGAGTTAAGAGAAACAAGGTCAGCATAATATCATAAACTGATTTAAGATGAAAGAGGCACAAAAGGCATGGCTACTCAGAAGTACCATTAAAGAAGCCCACAGCCTGGTAAAGATCCTGAGGAAATATGTAAAGCAACCCTGGTCCAGGCTTCCAAAGCTACCTTCCTAGCCTCCTTCAAATAAAAAGTTCAGGAAAATCCAACTAATTAAAAAGTAGGTACCAAGTACAGCATCTACATAAACACATTCACAAAAGATTAAAATGTACAAAAAAACTCTCCTATTGTAAAATGTATTAAAATGACAGATACACAGACAATAAATACACAATAAAAAATCATAACCAGACAAAAAGAGGAAGTGAAGCAAGAACATGAAGAATCCAAGGCAAAAAGGTGGAGTTGGACACTATATACCACAAGGAGAAAAAAGAAGTAAACAAAATGAAAAGATGCACAGGCTAAATGAAAACACAAAAACACACTTAGTGAGAATGGTAAATAAAATGAAAAAGAAAAAAAACTATTAAAAGTTCAACAAAATCATAGGGGGCATAATGCATAAAGAGGGGGCACAGAATTGGATACTATTGACAAATTATAGGAACTTTACAGACAAGTTTCATCATAAACAAAACAAAACAAACAAACAAACAGAAAGCAGAGCTGGGCAAGGTGGCTGAAGCCTTTAATCCCAGCCCCGGGGAAGCAGAAACCTAAATAAATAAATAAATAAATAAATAAATAAATAAATAAATACTTCCCCTAGATAGCCTTGAGGGGGTGTGTGTTCAGGACTACAGGTTGAGCTGAGGCAAGTGCACTACTACACTCCCAGCCCTCTATAAGCTATTACTTTAAAAAAAAAAAAATTCAGGCTAGAGAGATGGCTTAGTGGTGAAGATATCTGCCTACAAAGCCTGACGACCCATGTTTGATCTCCCTCTCCAGATTCCATGTAAAGCAGAAGCACAAACGTGACACAGCACAAGGTTGCACATGTGCACTAGGTGGCACAAGCATTTGGAGTTCTATTGCAGGGGAGGCCCTGGAGTGCCAACTCTCTCTCTCTCTCTCCAAAAAAATTAATAAAAATAAAACACTTCAAATGCACTTCAAATGGCTAAAGAGCCTTTTTAAAATGTATTATATTTTTTGGTTTTTCGAGGTAGGGTCTCACTCTAGGTCAGGTTGACCTGGAATTCACTATGTAGTCTCACCTGAGTTTATGTAAAATGACTGATGCTCAGTTATTTACTGTGTTCTACCTTTTTCAGTAACAAAATATTATATTAAAACTCAACTGTCAACCAAAAGGAGATGGCTAAGCACTGTGAAATTACTTAAAAAAAAAAAAAAAAAAAAAAACAAAAACAGGACTGGGTATGGTGGCACATGCCTTTAAATCCCAGCATTCAGGAGGCAGAGGTAGGAGGATCACTGTGAGTTCAGGGACACCCTGAGATGACATAGTGAATTCCTGGTCAGCCTAAGCTAGAGTGAGGTCAGATAACCCTACCTCGGAAAAAAAACAAAAAAATGAGAAAACAGTAGATATGGAAGACTTTAGTCATTAGACCTGTGTCATTAAAGGAAGCCTATCTACTGCCTGGCAGGGGCGCCAAAGTTGCCTGAATTCTCAAGCGGTAATGTGCCAAAGCTGCCTCCGTTCCAGCTAGGAGTGACACTGAGGCACCAAAAACTGAAGCAGCCCGAACTCTGGCTGGGAACACTGGGACCGGGAAGCAGTCTGTGCTCCCCCGCCACAGGACAAAGGCGGATGGCCGGTGTGCCCGACAGGTAGGGGATGGAAAGAGAGTTAAGAAATTTGAGGGAGAGTGAAAAAAAAAGACCTTAAAAATCACCTGGACATGCTAAATGAAGACATAAAGAAATGCAAGGATGAATTCCAAGAATCATCAAGAAAAACAGAAAATGATGTGAAAAGGGAGCTTGACAGAGGGATGGAAATTATACATAGAAAAGTAGTAGAAAATGCAAACTTAATTGAATAAGTCCAAAACTCTATGGAAGCTCTCAAGAATAGAGTCAGCCAAGCGGAGGATAGAAACTCTAATCAGGAAGACAAGATGGAACAAACAGAGAGTTCAAAAATTTCATTAAGTTCAAAAGTTCCTGTGAACAGAACATGAGGGAATTGTGGGATACACTTAAAAGTCCTAGAATCAGGATCACTAGAATACCAGAAGGAGAAGAAATTCAGACCAAAGGCATGGAGAACTTATTTAACAAAATAATTGAAGAAAACTTCCCCAGTCTCTTAAAAGAACGGCTCATCAAGATACAAGAAGCCAACAAAACCCCAAACAGACTGGACCAAAGGAGAAACTCTCCAAGACATATTGTCATTAAGACTCTAAACACTGACACCAAAGAGAAAATCCTAAAAGCAGCTAGAAAAAGCAGCACACCACTTTCAAAGGTAACCCCATCAGAATTACTTCAGACTTCTCAATGGAAACCCTGAAAGACTAGAAGGGCATGGAATGAAACACTGCAAAGACTAAGAACCTATGGCTTCCAACACAAACTACTCTACACAGCAAAAGTATCCCTCATAACAGATGGTGAAAGAAAAACTTTCCACTACAAAACTCAGCTTTACAATTATATGAACACAAAACCAAACCTACAGAGAGTATTTCAGGAAATTCTCCACAGAGAAGAAACAAATAATCAAACTCAAATGCCTACAAGAAGCAAACCACAACAACCAAACTCAGAGTAGGCACAAAAAACTTAAAAGTCCATGAAAACACCAACCCACATTTACCATCACAACATGGCAGGGAGCAAATCAAATCTCACAGTCATTACCCAAAATATTAATGGCCTTAATTCACCCATCAAGAGACACAAGCTAACAGGATGGATCAAAAAATTAGACCCCTCAATCTGTTCCCTTCAAAAAACCCACCTCACCACTAAAGACAGACACCTCCTCAGGATGAAAGGGTAGAAAACCATATTTCAAGCAATCGGGAATAAGAAACAAGCAGGCGTAGCTATATTAATATCGGATAAAATAGACTTCAAACCAAAAATAATCAAAAAACACAAAGAAAGCCACTTCCTACTTGTCAAGGGAATGATCCATCAAGAGGATATTACAATCATAAATCTGTATGCACCAAACACAGGGGCACCACAGTTCATCAAACAAACCTACCAGACAATAAAACAGAAATAACCACCAACACCATCATACCTGGGGACTTCAATACACCATTATCAGTAATAGACAGACCATCCAAACAGAAACTCAACAGGGAAGTAAGAGAGCTCAACAAAACCATAGATCGCGTAGACCTAACGGACATCTACAGAACTTTCCATTCCAAATCCACAGACTACACATTCTTCTCAGCAGCCCATGGAACATTCTGTAAAATAGATCATATACTAGGTCAGAAAGCCTGCTTCCATATATTTAGGAAGACTGACATAATTCCCTGCATCATATCAGATCACAATCCTATATTGGTAGAAATCAACAACAAAACGCACGAAGAATCCCAATGGCACCTGGAAATAGAACAGCACACTTTTAAACAATAAATGGATAGCGGATGAAATAAAAAATGAAATTGCAAAATTTCTGGAATTGAATGACAATGAGAATACATCGTACCACAACTTATGGGACACAAAGAAGGCAGTCCTCGGGGGAAAATTCATAGCACTCATTGCCTTCATAAAAAAGACAGAAATTTCCCAAATCAATAACATAACCATCCACCTAAAGGCACTGGAAAAACAAGAAAAATCCAAACCAAAGAGCTCCAGAAGGAAAGAAATAATTAAAATCAGAGCAGATATCAATGAATTGGAAACCAAGGAAACAGTTAAGACAATTGAGAAAACAAACAGCTGGTTCTTTGAAAAAATAAACAAGACTGACAAACCCCTGGCCAATTCTGATCAAGCAAAAAAAGGAGAAGCTTCAAATTAACAAAATTCAAAATGAAAAAGGAGCGATCACAACAGACATAAGTGAAATTGGGAGAATCATCAGGACTTATTTCAAAAACCTCTACTCCACAAAACTGGATAATGTGGAAGAGATGGATAAATTCCTGGACACATAAAATCTACCAAAGCTAAACGCAGAGCAGATTAATCACCTCAATCAACCCATCACACTCATGGAGATTGAAAAAGTAATAAAAAACCTCCCAAAAAGAAGAGTCCAGGACCAGATGGCTTCTCAGCTGAATTCTATCAAACCTTCATGGAAGAACGCAAACCAATCTTCCTCAAATTGTGCCAAACAATTGGTGAACAGGGAAAGCTACCCAACTCCTTTTATGAAGCTACCATCACCCTAATTCCAAAACCAGGCAGAGATGCCACAAGAAAAGAAAACTACCAGCCTATTTCCCTGATGAATTTAGATGCAAAGATCCTGAACAAAATCCTTGCAAACCGAATCCAACAACACATCAGAAGCATTATCCACCTTGACCAAGTGGGATTCATCCTAGGAACACAGGGGTGGTTCAACATAAGGAAATCTGTCATTGTAATACACCACATAAACAAGGTTAAACATAAAAACCACATGATCATTTCGATAGATGCAGAAAAGGCCTTTGACAAGATACAACATCAATTCATGATCAAAACATTGGAGAGAACTGGCACGGTTGGTTCATATCTTAACCTAATAAAGGCAATATACAAAGCTCTGAAGGCCCAAATAATACTTAATGGAGAGAGACTGGAGGAATTTCCATTAAGATCAGGAACAAGACAGGGTTGTGCACTCTCACCTCTGCTTTTCAATATAGTACTGGAAATACTAGCTCAAGCAATGAGACAGGAGAAGGAAATAAAAGGGATACAATTTGGAAAGGAAGAAGTTAAGTTAGCTTTATTTGCTGATGACATGATTGTATATGTAAGAGACCCGAGAGACTCCATCCCAAAACTCCTGAAGATGATTAACTCCTATAGTAAAGTAGCAGGATACAAAATCAATGCACAAAAATCAGTAGCCTTCCTTCATGCAAATGACAAAGATACAGAGAAAGAAATAAGGGACATAGTCCCATTTTCAATAGCAACAACAACAACAAAAATACCTTGGAATAACATTAACCAAGGAAGTGAAGGATCTATACAACGAAAACATAAAAACACTCAAAAAAGAAACTGAAGAGGACTTGAAAAATGGAAAGACCTCCCATGTTCCTGGATAGGTAGAATTAACATTGTGAAGATGACAATCCTAACAAAGGCAATATACAGATTTAATGCAATTCCAATTAAAATCCCTACAGTGTTCTTCACAGAGATAGAAAAAATGATCTCAAATTTCATATGGAAAGGCAGAAGGCCTCGCATATCCAAACATATACTCAGGAAAAGAAATACCTCTGGAGGCATCACCATATCTGATCTAAAGCTATAATACAAAGCCATAGAAACAGCATGGTACTGGCATAAAAACAAGACTATAGACCAGTGGAATGGACTTGAGGTCCCAGACTCTGGGTCAAGCAACTATAGCCACTTGATATTCGACAAAGGCCCGAACAATATAGGGTGGAAAAAAGACAGCATCTTCAACAAATGGTGCTGGATAAACTGGATAACCATATGCAGGAAACTGAAACTTGATCCACACATTTCACCATGCACTACATTCAAGTCCAAATGGATCAAAGACCTCAATATAAGACCAGAAACTCGAATACTACTGGAAGAAAATTTAGGAAGTACTTTCCATGATATAGGAATGGAAAAAGACTTCCTGAACAAAACCCCAGTAGCTCATGAACTCAAAGCATCACTCAACCAATGGGATCACATGAAGCTGAAGAGTTTCTTTATAGAGAAGCATACAATAAGCAAAGCCAATAGATTACCCATAGAATGGGAGAAAATATTTGCGGGTTATCCAATTGATAGAGGCCTAATCTCTAGAATCTACAAAGAACTCAAAAATCTAAACAGTAAGAAGCCAAACACCTCACTCACGAAACGGGGCAAAGAGCTGAACAGGCAGTTCACAGAGGAAGAAATACAGATGGCAAACATACACTTAAGAAAATGTTCATCATCCCTAATCATCAGAGAAATGCAAATTAAAACAACTATGAGATTCTACCTTACCCCAATAAGGATAGCTAACATCAAAAAATCAAATGAAAATAAATGCTGGCGAGGATGTGGAGAAGTAGGAACACTCATCCACTGTTGGTGGGAAGGTAGGATGGTACAACCACTTTGGAAAGCAATACGGAGACTTCTGAAAAAGCTGAATATAGAGATACCAACACACCCAGTTATTCCCTTACTGGCCATCTACCCTAAAACCTTCAAACCACAGGCTAGAGAGATTTGCTCAACCATGTTTGTAGCGGCTCAATTTGTAATAGCTAAGAGCTGGAATCAACACAGATGTCCATCACTAGAAGAATGGATATCTAAGATGTGGTATATCTACACAACGGAATTCTATACAGCAGTAAGAAAAAATGACACAATGAAATTTGAGGAAAAATGGTTGAACCTGGAACAGATCATTCTCAGTGAACTTACCCAATCACAGAAAAAAAATCGCCACATAGCCTCACTCATCTACAGCACCTAACCTGAATCTACCCAAGATACCTTACATATCCAGCAAGCATCTCGTGGACTAGAAACTAAGATGGAAGGGGACGGAGGGGAGGGCATTAGAGAGGTGGGGAACACAAATCTAGACCCAAACGGCAATGGTAACATAAAATTCTACTTACTAAAAGACAGACCAAATGGCTGATCCTTCACCAGGCCCTTACGGGGAACACCTGAACCACAAGACACTGGAGAGGGTAGGATCAAGACTAACCATAATCTTCTACATCTTCCCTCCCTCTGTCGCCCTCTCC
Source organism: Dipus sagitta (assembly GCA_036346955.1). Lineage (NCBI taxonomy): Eukaryota > Metazoa > Chordata > Mammalia > Rodentia > Dipodidae > Dipus > Dipus sagitta. Next base: position 59,013,267 of record CM070773.1, read on the forward strand.
CTCTCTCTCTTCTCTCTAACTCTTGTATATTAGTTATCTTTTTCCTCTTTCTCTTAGTGGGCACTGACCTACAACTCCCAGTACCAGCATGGGGCTATCATCCACAATGAGCTTTTGATCAGAGAGACCTACAAGGTTTCCTAAAAGACAGACAGATGTCTGTCAGAGTACTCGATGACCCACCAAAGGTTAGTGGTAAGACCCTACTGCTCAAGACACTTTATGTGGTTGACATGCAAATTAGAATGGCATTGCTGGATGTTGGAAGAGAGTCAGTCCCCAGACAGTCAGCACGTCTAGCACCAGAAGGTGCTACATGGGCGACTTGGGGAAAATGACCAATATCTGTCCAAGCAACTCATAGTCTAACCTACTCAGCAGCAAATAACTTGTTGTGATGCCCACACAAGTGCAATAGTGGCACACAGCCATGGTGGGGAACCAACTGCTCTTAATTTGGCTAACTCATCTCCTCAGTGGTACGGGACCCATAGCTGGAGCTGGGAAACAAGTCAGAACCATATCTAAACATAAGCCCACTTGCCAATATCAAGCTACAATCAATCCTGGGCTACAAGAGGGCCTACACCTATTAAATTCTCTATAAAAAAATAAAAGTAAGGGTTATCTCATTTGACCTGGTGCTAGCTTACTCTCCGTTGAAGAATCTGCTTCTCTTTTTCAGACAGATGTAGATCCTAAGGAGAGAGTTACCCCATCATACCTCAAAAGGGCCCCGGCTGAAACTAAGAAAAATTGAAGAAACAAGCAAGGGTGCTGTTTTCCTGATGAACTGGATACCAGCAGAAGGGGGAAGGAGATCAACACAGAGAAAAATCAACTCCTACCAAATCAGAGAGCCAGAGCCTCAGAGGCCCCCAACACCTCATCACTGAAGCAGACCCAAAATGAACCCAACATGGCTCAGGGGAATTTTGCGGAAAAGGGGACGGAAAGAATGCCAGAGCCACATGTTGGGTCATGATATGCAGAGACATTAGCTTACCCATAACTGTGGGCTAACTCCACAATGCATGACCCATATACCTCAACAAGGAGGGGCCAAGGGGAGGGGGTAGGTCACGGATGAGCCTAATAATGGTACCAAACTGACTGCATTTGCTGACTACAAAACTAACTAATAAAGAAAAAAAGAAAAAAAAATTTCAGTGAAACCCAATGGCCTGGCAGATTAGTAATTTTTTTCCTTTGTATTCATTGTTACAGATTTGGAAAATAGCTTCAAATTATTTTGTATGCATCAGGGCCTCTAGCCACTGCAAAGTAACTCCAGATACATGTGCCACCTTATGCATCTGGCTTATGTGAAACCTGAAGAATCGAATCTAGGTTCTTAGGCTTCGCAGGCAAGGCCGTTAACCGCTAAGCCATCTCTCCAGCCCTGACTTCCATTTCTTAATTACTTGTGACAGTCAATATTTTCTTGCTTATATCTGTATTATGATATAAAGTACATTTGAAATGTCAATCCAAAATTTAGTAATTCAGAAGAAAGTTACTGTTTGTTAAATGTGTGTTAGACACATTTAAAAGACTAGTTCAGGGGCTGGAGAGATGGGCTAGAGGTGAAGGCAGTTAGTTGCAAAGCCAAAGGACCCAGATTTGATTCCCCAGGACCCACATAAGCCAGATGTACAATGTGGCGCATGCATCTAGAGTTCCTTTGCAGTGGCTGGAGGCCCTGACATGCCCATTTTCTCTCTCTCTCTCAAATAAATAAAATAAATTAAAAAAAAGATTAGCTCAGGTATAATTTTATCAATAGTACCATTTAATCTAAATTCAAGATTTATATGGATGTATTTCTGTCTTCTTAATATGTACAGAAGTTGGGCATGGTGGTACACACACTTGGGAGGCAAATGTTGGAGAAGCACTCAGGAGGCAGAGGTTGGACGAACACCATGAAATGACACAGTGAATTCCAGGCTAGCTAGGGCTAGAGGCAAACCTTACCTTAAAAAAAAAAAAAAACACGAAAAAGAAAAGTAAAAAAGAAATGAGCACTTACTTCATTATTTCCTCCCGATCTCCATGACTAGCATGTTCAGCCTGTATCTTCAGCCGTAGTCGATTAATTTCTTTGTCTAGAATTGATGCAGATTTTTTTACTTCTATCCGTTCTGGGCAGATCTGTCTTGCTTGTGACATTTTCTCCTATGAGAACAGATGTTTAGTATCTTAAAACATCTTTGAGATCACAATTCATTGTAGTTATTGTGCCCAAATATGCAAAATAAAATTCTGAATTGAATTTGAGACACATATTTTACTTGCATTTACTATTAGTGTTATTTATCTATGCTTTTCATTGAGGGTATAGAGTTAATAGTCATTATTCAAGGAAACAGGTCACATCACAGGGTAAGGTGTTAAAAACTTGTAAGAACTCCACAACTTCTTAATGAAAAAGTGACCTTCTTATAACAAGTTAGCACCCACAGTGCTAAAGTTGGACACAGAATTCTGTGTTTACAACGTACTCTGAATACTAGGATGGTGATCTGATCCAGGTATTCCCCCATAAACTTATGTAGGCTGAATGATAGGTCCCCAACTGGTGGCAATTTGGGAATTTGTGCCTCCTGGGGGCAGTATATTGTTGGGGGCAGGCTATGGGTGTTATAGGTAGCTTTCCCATGCCAATGTTTGGCACTCTCCTCCTGCTGATGGTCAAGAGGTGATGCCCACCTCTGCTCATGCCATTGTTTTCCCCTGCCATCATGGAGCTTCTCCTTGAGTCTGTAAGCCAAAATAAAACCTTTCCTCCCATAAGCCGTTATTGGTTGGGAGTTTTCTGTCAGCAATGCGAGAAGCTGACTACAGCAACCAGTGACAGGTTAAACATTAACAGATGCTCCAGTTTATAAACAGTAAAAAAATGTATTTTTACATTCAGTAATTTTATACTCAATGTTCTGTATCATATTCTACACAAATAAGCATTAGAGTTCAACTCATTTTTCTTATGATGCATAAAGAAAAGGTAAAATCCAATTCTTACTGTAAAAAACACAGTTGGCAGAAACTCAAATCATGTCATCTACACCCTCATGTCTCTGACCAGAAGTGGTTACCCTCTTATCAAACCAGACACTAAAGGAGGCATGTTAACTAAGAGAGCCATTTTTCAACCACTTAAGAGACATAATGTGGGACTGCTTGGCCTAAGTAAGTTCTCTTACACTAGGAAACAGAAATTCAGACCATTCTTTTCTCTATAAACATGGCAATAGAGAAAATATGCTGTAATAATTATAACTCAGGTTTTAAAAATCCTTGAACACAAAAGAAACAATAAAGCACCTCAAGTTCCTTTTCTTTCATCTCAAGCTCTCGTCTCTTCTTATTTAAGGTGTCCAAGTGTTCTTTTTGTTTATCTTCGTAATGCTGCCTTCCTCGTTTCTGGCTATCCACTTCAGAATCAGCAAGGTTTAATTCATCCTATTTGAATAAAGCCAAAAGCATCCACAAAATATTACTTAAAAACAAACAAAAGCAAAAGCAGTTTCAGCTCAGCTATATAATTAACTATTCAATCAGGTGGGTAGACTCATGCTACCTAAAGAGGTAAGTGAGGTTCTTGTTCATATGACTGAACACAAATGAGGAGCTTCCCAAAATTAAAAGAAACACAAAGGGCTAGAGAGATTGCTTAGTGGTTAAGGCACTTGCCTGCAAAGTCAAATGACCCAGGTTCAATTCCCCAGGACCCACATAAGCCAGATGACAAGGGGGTACATGCATTTGGAGTTCAGTTGCAGTGGGTGGAAGCCCTGGCGCACCCATTCTCTCTCTCTTTCTCTTTCCCTCTCTCAAATAAATAAATAGATAAAAACTTAATCCAACTGTTAATAGAAGAAGTCCCATTTGATTGGCTCAGGACACATCATCCCAAGACCCACTGACAGTACTAAATATTATAGGCACTATGATTTTTCTGTACAGATGATAGTTAATCTATACAGTAGGCATATTAAGAGATTAACAATTACTACCTAAAATAGGATAACAATAGTATACTGTGAAAACAGCAAATATGGTGTCTATTAAGAGATTAAAGATAAATATTCCTAGTTTGCAATGTGCTTGATCATGGGTAACTGAAACCACAGAAAGTGAAACTGGGTAAGGGAAAACATAAATGTATATAATTTTAAAAAATGTGCCAACTACAGTTAACAGAAGGGGAACAAAGAGACTTAAGAGCAAGGATTATGTTCCGTTTTGGGGAGACAGTTTCAAAAGTTTGTACATGTGAAAGCTAATCAAACTGCACACATACATGAATATTTAGTATAACTCGTTTACCTCAACAATGCTGCTTAGCAAGGCTCCTGACACAAACACCAGCAAATTTGATTTTAGAAAGTTTAATCTGGGCTGGAGAAATGGCTTGCTTGCCTGTGAAGTCCAAAGACCCAGGTTCTATTCCCCATAAGCCAGATACACATGGTGGCACATGTGTCTGGAGTTCGTTTGCAGTAGCTAGAGGCCCTGGTGTTCTCATTCTCTCTTTTTCGAATAAATAAAATAAAAAAAGAATGTTTAATCCTTTGTTTTTCATCTTAGCAGTACTCATATAGATTATGATTATCTTGCTTTTAAAGAACCACAGCAATAAGCCAAAGAAAAAAGCCAAAATAAGCATGAAAAAGAATATACAGCAAGTATCAAGAAAAGAAAAATAACTTATAAAGTATGTAAAAACTCAAAAAATTTACCTCTATGCAGCAGAAGTTACAGTATTTTTTAATCTAACAATACAGTTAAATGTACTTTATATGCACTGTATCTCATCCATATCACATATGGTAAAAGTTTCATAATATACTGCTTTCTTAAGGGTTCTGTAAATAAAGAGTTCATGTAATAAAAACATTATTACATGAAAATGAACCCAGATATTTGTTTTCAACAGAAAAAGATGGGTATAATTTATATGATAGCAGATACTGCAATTAGAAACTACAGTTTAAGAAACAGTATGAGTGACAACTAAATTTCTAATCCCTTTTTGACAGAACTTTCAAAATGAACAAGCATACTTTCCTTTAGGAAAAAGTTAGCATATTTTGGGGCTAAAGCAGTAAATTATCATACATTCATGCTGGTTAATTTTCTTTGAGCAACTTTGAGGTGGTAATCACTCAATTTATAAATAAGGATAAAAGAAAACCTAAGCCAGGAGTGTTGGTGCATGCCTTTAATCTCAGCACATGGGAGGCAGAGGTAGGAAAATCACCATGAGTGCAAGGACACCCTGAGACTACACAGTGAATTCCAGGTTAGCTTGGGCTTGAGCAAGACCCTACCTCAAAAAAGAAAAAAGCGGGCTGGAGAGATGGCTTAGCAGTTAAGGCATTTGCCTGCAAAGCTAAAGGATCCTGGTTCGATTCTCCAGGACTCATGTAAGCCAGATGCACAAGGCGGCACATGCATCTGGAGTTTGTATGCAGTGGCTAGAGGCACTGGTGCGCCCATTCTCTCTCTCTCTCTCTCTGCCTCTTTTTCTATCTCAAAAAAATAAATAAATAAAATATATTTTTTAAACAAAGAAAAGAAACACTAGATTTTAATATCCCTTTCTCCACATTTATCATGATTGACTTGGCTTTGTATATTTCATAATGTATTTTTATCCTGGGTACTATCAAGTTTAAAACTAAGAGATCCAAGAGAACATTTCACTGATTTCATTTTATTGATGAATTGACCTAGAGATATGAAACAACACTTAACAACAGTTCTCATGGGTAAAATTTACAGGTTTAACCCAAACTGGATATAGCCCTAAACATACTACATGCTTAAATACTCAATTGAGATGTAGGAGATGACAGGAAAACTCATTACAAAAATTGACTCTGTAGGATGATTACATAATGATTTTTAATTCTCAGCAACATTAGAAAACTAGCTACAGTATGAGCTGTTTTACATAAAACTACATTACATCAGAGGAGATGGCTCAGTTGGTAAGAGTACTTGCCCAACATGCATGAAAGACCTGTCTGGGATCTCTAGCACTAAATAAACTTGAGTGTGGTGGCACACATCTATAACCCCAGCTAGAGAGAGCAGGATCAGAGTTCCAGGTCATCCTTGACAACATGGCCAATTTGTGGCTTTGGCCACAAATTGAGACTGTGGCTCAAAAGGAAATAAACAGGGCTGGAGAGATTGCTTAGCGGTTAAGGTGCACGCCTGCGAAGCCTAAGGACCCAGGTTTGATTCTCCAGGTCCCATGTAAGCTAGATACACATGGTGGTGCAAGTGTCTGGAGTTCATTTGCAGTGGCTAGAGGCCTTGACACACCCATTCTCACTCTGTCTCTCCCTCTCTATCTCTAATAAATAAATAAAAGGAAATAAACAAAAAAAAAAAAACATTATTAAGAAGTTTTGAAAAACCTGTAAAGTGGGCTGGAGAGATGGCTCAGCATTTAAGGTACTTGCCTGCAAAACCTAATGACCCGGGTTTGATTCCCCAGTACCCATGTAAAGCCAGCTGCACAAAATGGCACATGCAAATAGAGCTCATTTGTAGCAGCTAGAAGTCCTGGCGCAACCATTCTATCACTCTCTCTGCTTGCAAATAAATAATTAAAAATAAAACAAAGAGGGCTGGGCATGATGGCACACACCTTTAATCCCCGTACTAAGGAGGCAAAGGTAGAAGAATCACCGAGAGTTCAAGGCCATCCTGAGACTACATAGTGAATTCTAGGTCAGCCTGAGCTAGCATTGAGACCCTACCTCGGAAAACCGATAAACAAACAAACAAACAAACAAACTAATAATAATATAAATAAAAATTTTAAAAATCACAGGAAAGTAGATGGATCTGGAAAGGGTTATACTAAGTGAGGTAACTCAGGCCCAGAAAGCCAAATATCGCATGTTGTCTTTCCTATGTAGATCCTAGCTACAAATGATTGGAATTCTGTGTGAGTAGGAAGAAAACTCAGTAGCAGAGGCCAATAAGCTAGAAACGAGATATAAAGGGAATAGAAAGGGAGGGAGGGGGACAGACTTAATAGGATGGTATTGTATATATTAGAAGAACAGATTAATAGGGGTAAAAATGCCTAAGTGAGGTCAGGGAAAGAGATTGACTAAAGGAAAGGTGGAGAGAGGGCTAATCAAAATCTAACAGGATTTAAATAAGTCATATGGAAACCTACTTTAATGGACAATTGAACACACAGGAACCACAGACTGTTACTAGAAAATTTTCAGTGCCAGGGATGGATTACCTTGCACTGACATGGCCAGGGAGGTCCCTGATGCCCCCAAAACATTACAGGCCATTGCCAAGGCCCTTGGTTTCCCACCAGGAATAGATGGTAAGACCCTACTGCTAAAGACTCCACAGACTTCAGGCTGCAAGGTCACTGAGAAATCCTGCTGGAGCTGAGCTGAAAACCTCCTCCAGTAGATCAGCTGAGAGAAAGCTAGAAAAAGCTATGGTGCATGCAGTTCAATGGGAGAAAGAGAAATCACCCGTGGAGATACTCAACAGTGGACACTGAAAGCCTTATATTTGGCCAGCCAGACCAAATGACAAACGGGTGCAATAAGTGGCACGTCTATTACAGGGGAAACCAAGCACCCTCTAATTTGACTGGAGGCCCGCTCCATAGGAGGGAATATATCCCTGATATTGAAAACCTACAAGAGGGATAGTCATGAGCCCTAAGGGTATAGTAATCTGCTGCTGTATAGTGGCTAAACATATATACTATGCTCACCAAACTACCCAATAAGTACTTCTCTTACTGTTCATACCACATATTAATGCTACTCTCACTTTTGGTTAGAGAACCTCTTTTCAAATGGCAGTGGCCTTGGGATGACTCAGAAGGCACCATGGTGCTGAGAAGTGACAGAAGAGTGCTCAGCACTGAAATACCTCTATCACACCTTCCAAGGGTCAGGGTCCATTGCGGAAGAGGTGGTGAAAAGAATGTAGGGGCCAAAGGAAGGGTAGGACTCCTTACAATGTGCCCCTACAGACACAAAATGGCCTGGATATCCATGACCTCACAGTACCTGATACTACCAAAGACCATCATAATAGGAGGAAAAGATCATGACATCAAAATAAAGAGACTGATTGAGATGGGGAGGGGATATGATAGACAGTGGAGTTTCAAAGGGGAAAGTGTGGGGGAGTAGGGGGATTACCATGGCGTATTGTTTATAATCTGGAAGTTGTTAATAAAAAATAATAAAAAAGAAATACAGCAAAATACTACAATTTTCAAAAGTACAGTCAAGTCACCCTTGATCCACACAAACAACATTCATATTAGAAACTCAAGAGGCCCTCCTGCTATGGTAGAACATCTATTTTTGTAAAAGTTCAGTGTAGTTTTCATTCCCTATCCAATAAATTTAATTTACAACAAACAAAAGCACTAATTTACAAATATAGTCAAAATAAACATTTCAAAGTGGGATAAACAATGGACACATTACCACCTAAGCAGCATACTCCATATTCTAACTACTGCTTGTAACACAAGCCGAATAAAATTCATACTAGCAAGCAGACTGTATCTAGAAGCTGTTAACATATATGGTGGCAGATTCATGGGAAAAATTTTGCTACTAAGGCAAACAGCTAAGATCAAAACTTTTCACTGCCTTCAGCCTACTCTCTGTTCATGAAATATGGACTCCCATACCCCAGGGTTGCTTTATTCTACAGATCCTCAAAAGAACAAAATATAAGGACTTCTGAGAAGATGGTGGAAAGAAAGGTGCCATTCCCCTCAAAGGCCACCCTGATAAGCTGAGTCACATGAATGGCCTTTTATAGAAGGAAGCAAGGCCCAATGAGTATTTTGGAAATAAAACTAAAACATAAAAGATTCAGAAAACAGAGTAACAATGATATATATACCTTCAGTGGATCTGCTAGCTCTGAGAGTTGATTGATTTTTAATTTAATTGAATCATACTTCTTTTCTGCTTCTATTTTTAGACTTTTAAGATTCTCCATGTTTTCTTTTTGGTGCTCCATATTTTTCTCAACCATTTTCATTTTGATTTTATTTTCTTCAGCTTCATCTTCCTGGTATCAGTTAAAGAACAGAGAGTTAATTAGAATTCTAAAATTATTCAGCAAAATAAAATGTAAACAATTAATTCTGAGAGGAGAAATAACAGTAATAGTTAAACCAGATCTAACAAACACACAAACACTATTTTAATAATCTAAATGGCCATTAAAAAGTAAGAAAAACAAGTTCAAAAGAACAAATGACATTTAGCAGCTAAGTGAAACAATACTGCTTGGCATCATAATCTAACATAGTAACTCATTCTGCTCATTTTTTCAAAATAATGTTAGTATGCATCAATTATGTGCTTTGTGACAATGTAGTAATATGAGTAAGTAGTTAAGACACAATCTATGCATTTTAAAGAAAGCAGTTTATCAATAAACAGAAAAAAAAAGTGAAAAGCAAGACTAGTAGCAAAACCCAACAATCCTCAATGGATAAGAGCTTCTTTAGCACAGGAACTTGCTGGTTTGTTCCCTGCTTATTCTTTAGGATGTAAGATGCTGCTTGGTATGGATCAGACACCCAATAAACAGTCACAAGTTTTGTCAAACCTTCAACTTGTCTTGCTTACTGTTTATTGCACTTCAAAAAAGCCTAGGTTGAATGACATAAACAGATGAATAAATTATTAAAATACAAAAAAATAAGTAGACAGAATTAAGATGGAAAAAAGTAATATAAAAAATATAAATAATATAAAAAAGATAAACTGTGACTGACTAAAAACTGGTTTTGACTTTTCTCTCCGTCCATTCTGATGGTGGCTAGCTTTGAAAGTCCCTCCAAGAAGGATAAACAAACACTATGCTCAACAGTCTGGTTGGAGGTCAATGCTTACAAGTAGAGTGTTTTTCTATTTGCTGGTAGAGGGAAATTGAGAGATTAGACAGACAGAGTGAGCCAGGATTTCTTGCAACTGCGAACAAACTCAAGATGCATATACCACTTTGTGCATCTGTCTTTATGTGGGCACTACAAAACTGAAGCTGGGCCAGCAGACTTTGCAAACAAATACCTTTAACCACTGTGACACCTCCCACTCCACAAGTTTTGGTAAAGTTTATTTTATATGACAGAAGACAAAATAAATTATGCATTCAAATTACATACAGAAAAAAAGAATATTGGAGAATTCTGAAGGCTGTACCACAGGTAATATTTAATGTATTTATGAATGGAGACAGCCATCATAAAGAATAGTTGCAATTTTAAAAAGTCTTTTTAAAAAATAAGACTCGGCTGCAGGAGGTGGCAGTGCAAACAGCAGACTGTGTGGACCACATAGACATTTACGCAGATGTGGGCAAAGAGTTCAGCCAGCCCAAATGTATACCATTGGGGCTAGGAGTACAGGCTGTGGCCTTGGAACAGAGTGAAGCTAACTAGTCCACATGGAGAAAACTCCAAGACCACGGTCTCAGTTAGCATCATTTCAACCAACTGGAAGCAGTCCAACTATCAGAAAAATGGCTTATCCTAAATATTGGTAGAATCATAGGAATATGAAAAATTGGTTGGTAGGCATTCCTGGACATACAAAAATAACAATATGTTCTGATTAGTCTCTGCTGAGGATGGAAAGCACAACTCCCTTTGAATAATAATAATAATGCCACTTGATGTACAGAACCGGATTGCAAGAGAACTTAAAGTGCCTACTAACCCTGTGGGAAGCTTTATATTTATCTTACATATATGGAGCCATTGCTGCAACAACATCATCAGAAGCTTCAGCTATACTGAAACTTCCTAACAAAACTCACCCTCCTTTTTTCTAATTTTTACTGTTACTGCACTTCTTGTTTAATAAAAACTTATATTGTAGCCAGATGCACAGTGATGCAAGTGCACAATGACACACATGTGCCACACAGAGGCGCAGATGTCTGGAGTTCATTAACAGTGGCTGAAAGGTCCTGGCATGCCCATTTCTCTCTCTCTCAAAAATAAAATAATTAAAAAAAAAAAAAAAGAGACTTGATGGCAATTAAGCTAAATGAGTTTAGTCCCTATCATTTATATTCAAAAGAAGTTTACCAAAGTTGCAATATCTACAGACTGGTGTTCTTCTATATTCTCAAGTTCTCGAATTTCAGAGCTACTTTTTCTTATTTTCATCTGAAAGGAAAATATTTAGAATTTAGTAACATAAAAATAAATAAAATATAGAAACCTTGGAATGAATTTACTAATCCACTTAGATCTATTAAGCTTTATAACATAGATTCAAAAGTTTAAAAAGGGAGTATACTATCACTGAATCAACCAAAAAAGGGATATATGTGTATGTGTCTGTGTGTCTTGTTTTCAACCAGTGTCCTTATTTCTAATACATTCCATACAAAAAAGAGGAAGTCCACTTTAGTGTTTAAAATGACGACACTATTGAATTAGCAGAGAAAATACTGTCACACACAGTTTCTCAAAGTAAGAACCAACTAACACCTAGAAGGTGACTCAAAACCACTGAGTAACTCCACTATTTAAAACTACTTCCATAAAAATAAGAAAATTTGCTGGGCACGGTGGCGCACGCCTTTAATCCCAGCACTTGGGAGGCAGAGGTAGGAGGATCGCTGTGAGTTCAAGGCCACCCTGAGACTACAAAGTGAATTCCAGGTCAGCCTGGGCTAGAGTGAAACCCTACCTTGAAAAACCAAAAACACCATTTCTATTAGCATTTTACCATAAGAACACAGTTGGTTTATAACTGTATCTAGTAGAAGCGCAAGAGGCCAAACTCAAAAGCTGATATTACTCAGGTTAGTTTTACTAAACCAGACCTTTAGAGATCATAGAAATACAAAAAATGTTAATCTAGCTAAATTCTTTTGGCTTTTAAAAGTCTACTTTACATTATTTTTAAACAAATAAGTAAATATTCTTAAACTTTTTGTTTTATATTTGATCATTGCTTAAAGGCAAAGAAGCAATTTTTTATTTTTTAAAAATATAAATATTTAAGACAGGCATGGTGGTGCATGCCTTTAATTTCAGCACTCAGGAAGGAGGCAGAGGTAGGAGGATAACTGAGAGTTCGAGGCTACCCTGAGACTATATAGTAAATTCCAGGTCAGCCTGAGGTAGAGTGAGACCCTACCTTGAAAAACAAAAACAAACAAACAAACAAACAAAAAAGTAAATATTTATAGATATAATCTGTATAAGCAAAAACTCCACCTAAGGACATAAAGGGGATTGAGGCCAAAATACTTGAGAACTACTGGCAGAAGTAATGACTGAAGGGTTAATCTGTGAAAGCAAAATGTTTATTTTTTTTTACCTTTAATTCTTTATAATGTAGTTGGCATCTTTTAAGGAAGTCTTCATTATGTTTAATATCCTTTTCAAGGGCAGACAAATGTTGCTCAAGATTTGCTATCTGGCTCTTCTTATTTTCAATTTCATTCTCCAAATCACTTGATGGAGAAGTTAAGATAAAAGAATACTTCAAAAGCATTTCTCAATATGACAAATACTTACACTTTTACAAAGCAAAGCCTATATATAATAAAAAATTTTAATCATCCATTAGCCAGTTCTATAATCCTGCCAGGTTGTTACTAATAAGTTAACAAGTCACTAATGAAATTAGAGAAATGTCAACAAACCTTCTAAAATAAAATAAAATAAAAGTTTTAGCTTTTCCCACATTTTAACATCTCTGAAATCTGAAACTATTTCCATTTATGTTTCAGAAAGACCAGCATGTTCCACCTTTTATTGATATGTAGAATTAAAATATGTACATCAGTGTATAATGTAACTGTACTACCTTGCTAGAATTTTCAAATAAAATAAAGCTCAGTTTCAGACAAAAAATGGGGACAAATGCAAGTATTTAATCTGGTACCTCTGTATTGTAATATTTACCTGAACACACATACACACACCTTTTTGAAAAAACAGTATCTTGCTAAAAAGAAAATTACCAAGTAAACAAATTTGGATATTCAAAACCTAAGCAAAAATAATGATCAAGGAGTTATGTAATTTTCTGAGCATTCAGAATAAATTCAGCCACGAATTTAACTCATTCACCAAACTATTAAACCTTACAACTTCCATTTTTGCTAGAAAGGACTAATTTTTACTCATTTCTGTATAGTATTCCACTTTACTTTTGGTTTTTATGTGGAGAAGAGTATTTGTTACCTAATAGGCATATTAAGCCTAAACTACACATGTGGGATGAACAAGGTTCTCAAGAATGTTCACTCACACCTCATACTGTACTGTCTACTGCACTGACAGCCATCTGACCTGGTGGTTCATTTATGGTGAGTCTACACCTCTCTCTTCCTAGCACATCAGTAGCACTAAATGTTTGTGAAGGAACAAATGAAGTAATAAAATTTAAAGTGTAGGGCTGGAGAGATGGCTTAGTGGTTAAGGCACTTGCCTGCTAAGCCTAAGGACCCAGGGTTCGATTCCCCAGTACCCATGTTAAGCCAGATGGCACAAGGTGGTGCATGCACCGGGAGTTCGTGTGCAGTGGCTAGAGGCCCTGGTGGGCCCATTCTCTCTCTCTCTGCCTCTTTCTCATATTTATTAAAATTTATGTAGTTCACAAAAGTAAAAAAAGTGATACCTGAAGACAATTCATAAGAACACAGGTAATTTTCTCTGTTGTACTTGTAGTTACTCTAACAGTCCTTATATATATGCATGCTTTCATAATTGGAAAAAGCATTAGGATAAGAAACAAAAATAAATTTCCACAACACAAAGTATGGTGGTAATTCAACTTTTTCCTATTTTTAATTGAGAAATGTCAGCTTTCCAATATCCATTATAGCTATTTCATTATGCTCGAATAATCTCATGCAACTGTCCAGTATGTTTTATGTGTGTGCAGATGTGTGTATCGCATGAACATACATGCTGAGGCCAGAGATTGTTGAGTATCCTTCGTCTATTGCTCACCCACTTGTTTCCTTGAGATGGCCCCCTTCATGTAACCAGTGACTGGGGTTGTAGGCATGAATGGCCATACCCAGCTATTTATATGGGTGCTGGGAGAGAGAATTCCTACAGCAGGTAAACCAGGCCCTCTTAGGCCCTCATGCATGTACAGGAAGCACTCTTATTAGCTAAGCCATCTTCTCAGCTCTGAACCTGTACAATTTTATTTACAAATAAAAAATTCAATTTAGACATAAATATTCCCTTACTTTTCATACACATGTAAGTCACTCAGAATATTTTTTACTTTACTTTGACTCAACTTTCTTATATAATTGTTTTAAATACTAAGGACTGAATCTAGGGCCTTTATACACATTAGGATCTATCCAAGGCCTTTTAACTTGATTTCAGACAAAATAGCACACGAGTTTGCTGGGCTTCTCTTGAACTTGTTATCCTTCTGTCTGTTCCCCAAGTAAGATGACAGGCCTATGGCACAAGGCCTGACCACAATTTCTTTTATGTAAGGCCTAACTAAATATCTTCCATGTCACTAATTAGGTCTAATCCAGCAATTCACCAACTGAATTAGTTCTGTTGAAGCAACATGATTTCTATACCAAAAATCCTTTGCACATGCTCTTGAATCTCTGAATTACAATCTTTTGTTTACCTTCTCAGTGTATCTTCTCTACCAGATCTATTTTCCTAGGTATACATTCTAATTGTGTTAACTTATCTTCCTTCTCTCTCACTCAAACAGTAGAACTCAATGTATTAGCCAGCGACATGACAAGGAGCTTCAACCAGATAGTAGACCTTTGCTAAGAAAAATCACTGTGACTCAGCAGTGGACAAAGAGGTAGCTCATTACTTTCTTCTTTTTCTTGATATGTAATGCTTCACAAATTTGTGTTCCATCCTGGATCAGGGGCCATGCTAATGTTCTCTGTATAGGTGTATCCAAGCAAGCCTTTGACTTACAATACATGTACTCTTCTCAGTCCTGGACCCAAGGACTGAATAACATCATAGTTCCTTAGTTAAGTAACCAAAAAGTAATACTGTTTTCTAAAAAGAAAAAAAAAAAAAAAAAGGAGGAGAGGCTAGAGAGAGGGATCAGTAGTTAAAATGGTTGCTAACAAGGTTTAATGACCTGGGTTTGATTCCCCAGTATCCTCATAATCCAGATGCACAAAATGTCACAAGCATGGAGAGTTTGCTTGCAGTGGCTAGAGGCCCTGGCATACCCAACCTCATTCTCTCTATATTTCTAAATAATAAAACAGTTTCAAAAAAATGGAAACAGTGAGAATACAGTAAAGCTAAATTTGACTCCAACCTTATTTCAGAATCCACATCTCTGCTGAGGAATTTAGGCCTTGTGATTTCAGATGAATAATAACGTCCTGCAAAAACTTGATCACCATCAGCTGTAAAAGCTTCTCGACAATTTTTGGGTGGTTTTTGGGACTGCATTACTGCACGAGCTACAGAATTACTCTAGAATAGAATAGAAAAGACCTTCTTATAAAAACACCATGCAGGCTGGAGAGCCGGGTTAGTGGTTAAGGTGCTTACTTGCAAAGCCTAAGAACCCAGGATTGATTCCCCAGTACCCATGTAAGCCAGATGCACAAAGTACTTAGAGCCTTGGCTTACTTGCACGCACATGCACGCATGCGCGTGCACACACGCACTCTCTCTCTCTAATAAATTATATATTAAAAAATACAAAGGCATTTGTGATGGATCCAATTTTATAACCTGACCTGTCTTTATGATTTTAAAATTGAAGTACTGATATTAAAACATTCAAATGAAATAATTCCCAAAACAGCAATGCCCACTTATGAAATTATTTTACAAAGAGCCCAAAGTTAACATGCTTCCTGAGGCAGAAAGCATACAGACCAATCAGCTCTACATTATTCTAAAGAGTTTAAGAGGTATTTAAAAAAAAAAACTGAAACGTTCCAGTAATTTTATGATAAAGATTAACATCTATAAAAATCTTTAAGAATTCAGCTTTGAAATTTTAAGACTGATATAATATACAGTAAGCTGTGGTCTTACTTTGATTAGCAGCACTGTCTCTATGCTCCTCATGTCAATTAGGCTATTTGCAACAACAGCATTATCTATTTCTAAAGCTGTCAAAACTGTTGGAAACTCTGGGTGATAAGCAGCTCTAGGAGACAAAATAAAAAAAAAAAGTAAGTCAACTTACCCAACACTACTGCAAGCATACATGTAAATTTCATATTTATCAAAATCACATACATATTATTAATGGGTAAACAGATTACAAATGAGACAATATAACATATCCATAGTACTTGGAAAATTTACACTAGTTTAAGGAGGACAGAAGTGAAAGGAATAGGATAGCTTAGGACTTGGGAGAGAATTTTTAGAATGGTTCTCACTTCACAGGAAGTATGTGAGATAGAGCAGAAACAGTACATCCTTAGGTAGAAACTATATGAGCTCTATTGAGATGTAACAAAAGCACCACTGCACACATGGTAGTGGAGAATAACAGCAAGAGATGAATTCTGTAGCTTCTACTTCTGTACTTCTGAGAAAAGGAACCAAGACCATCTTTTTTTATTTTTGGTATTCTTTAGTTAAGGAGGGTCTCCCTCTAGCCTAAGCTGACCTGGAGTTTCACTATGCAGTCTCAGGCTGGCCTCAAACTCATGGCAATACTATTACCTCTGCCTCCTGAGTTCTGGGATTAAAGACAGGCCCTGCCATGCTTAGCTAAACCATCTTCATAGAAACTAAATTTCCCAGACATACCCCTAGAAGATAGGCACATTCCTAGGTATTTTTATTTAGGTCACCCAATGTAAGCTTAAATGAATAAAATGTATCCTAAATATCTAATGCATTCTAAATGTTTTTACTGTTCTTTTTAACATTAAGGTGTATAATTTAGTATTTGAGTCATAATTTATGCTGACAAATTTCTTAATACACACCCAAAACTCACCATTCTAGCAAGTCTTGGAATCAAACTTCGTCCAATACTACAATGATTTTGTGCTTCAGGAACCTAGACTTGAAGCCAACATCACCGGGACCTGTTTCAGATTATGCCTATTACACCTACTAACTTCACAAAGCTTATGTATATTTTTTCCCAGGCCTCGCTCTCCTTAAGACTGCTTTCTCAATAGTTTGCTCAACTGCTTACTTCCTCCATTTTTTACCTACTCACTTAGAAAAGAATGAAGACTGAAATTTTATTTTAATAGGAAATTCTCCAATAACACTTTCAAACATTAGAGGTTTTTATACCGTAAATGGGGCATGAGTTACCTTCCTCACTGAGTCTTAGTAGTCCAAACTCTTAAAATAGAATGATTCCCTAATCTATCCAACTCCAGAGGCCCTCATTCACAACGTAAGAACTCATTTTCATGAATATGGGCACTGTACTGCACAAACTTGGCTCATTTTCACACCACTTCACGGTACACTGTGAGCACAGCTGCTCTGTGATGCTAAATGCTTGGAAACTCATAGGCTGGGAAACACAACATGCCAGCAGGGAAGTCGCTAGGCATTCCCTTTCACAGGTGTCTCAATGGCATGTGAGAGCAGTCTACACATATATCCAGGACTATTCTTTCTGGTCCCAAAATAACAGCACAGGTTCACTCCCTAATGGAAATTTGATAGGAACAGCTTTCAAGTTTTCCACAGAAATTCTACATAGCCATCTGTTTAGGTAGACAAGGCTCATCAAGTCCAGGTCCATGAACCTGTCATATCATTTTTACCATAAGCAATGCTGCTATCTGGTAGCACCTTTATCAAGGCTTACAAGTGGGAATAGAACTGAAAATAAACATGTATCAAATTCTCACTGAGAGAAAAAAAAAAGATGCCGTGAATACTCAATTACCTAAGTCCATTGTAAAAGTTCAAATTTATAACTGCTAAAGAGATTTTACTGTTGAAAGACCACACTTTCCCCCTATACTAAATAAATCTACTAGATACTATAGACAGACACCTGAAAGTCATCCTTGATTCTTTCGTCTCTTAAATTCAATTAATGGCTTACTGATTCTGACCTAAGTATCTTCCATAATGTATTCTTTCTTACAAAAAATTTTAAATATTACTTCTTATGAAACTGTTTACAATGTTATGCCTCCCTGTATCTTTCACACTGAATTTGATTTCCCTTGAACACAATTAACAACTTAGGTTCCTTGACAAAGTCATTAGTTAAAATACGATTTATCACCTTTACTCTGAATTTCTTCCAGACACACCTAATATATGACTTAATGACTCCCTTATTAGAACTAAGTCTGCATTTTATGATCCAATTTTATCAGTGTCAACAAACAATAACATCAAATTGTGATTCCCCCCCCCCCCCCCCAAGGTAGGGTCTCACTCTAGCCCAGGCTGACCTGGAATTCACTATGGTGTCTCAGGGTGGCCTCGAACTAACGGCAGTCCTCCTACCTCTGCCTCCCGAGTGCTGGGATTAAAGGCGTGCGCCACCACGCCCGGCAAATTGTGATTTTTATTGTAACCCCAAAATGAAGGTCATATAGCACTAGAATTATTTTTAAAAATCAAAAACAGGATAAGGAAAAGTAGAGATGAGAAAGAAAGTTCAAAGCATGGCCTGAGTATAGGTACATTTATTTCAGCTTATCTTATGTTGAAAATTCTGAGATGGGAGTCATGCTGTGTTGCTTAGATTGGGCTCTAACGCCTGTGCTTAAGATATCCCCCTACCTCAGCTTTCTGAATAGATAAGATTACAGGTGCATACCACTACATCTGGCTCACAAATATCTTTTATTTGTTGTTTGTTTTTGGATTTTTCTTTCAAGGTAGGGTCTTACTCTAGCCAAAGTTGACCTGGAACTCACTCTGTAGCCCAGGGTGGCCTTGGATTCACAGTAATACTCCTACCTCAGCCTCCCAAGTGCTGCAATTAAAAGTGTACACCAACACACCTGGCCAACATATGTGTTTTTAAAGGGAACAGTTTGGTTTGGAATAGTAAGAAACTTCGGGTTTTGTGCCTTTGAGAAAATTTGTTATGGTCATCAAAGAAAATAAATGTCTTCACATATGCTGTGCAACACCTTTCCAATCTTGTGTAAGATAAACATAATGGGAAACAATACTCAATTTAATTACCTGTGTCTTACATCATACAACTCATTCCGAAATTCAGAAACTATTATCTGTGGTCGAGAGCTCCCTGGTGGATAAAATCTTTTCATCAGTGCCTGAAGTACTCTCTCATCAGCATGATTATGGCAACAATAGGCTTGCAGAAGTCCTTTTAAGCAAGACTCAATAGCCAAAGCAAGCTCCGGGTCCCGCAGATGAATACATGCTCCTAAAAATGGTAAAAACAAAACAAAACAAAAACTACTGAAGAGCTCACACTCACTTACTTTTAAATATTAATACAATTCAAAAAACTAATTGATAAGTTCCTTAGTATTTCTATATAAAGTAGCTTAACTGACAGTACAGATCTCACATAACTATTGAATGTACTAAGGAGAAAATACCAAATCCTGTGAGAAAAAACTGACTTAGTGTAGTGAACATCAACAGTGCCTTTTCAAAATTTTCACTGATCTAGCTTCTCAGTGGTATTTTAAAATCAAGTCAGACATTTAGAATTTCTACAAAACTGATTAATATGGATCTTTAAGGAAAAGGCTTCATTTATCAAAATGAATCCTGGTATATATATAGGTTCACATCATTTGCATGAACAAAAATTACTACCACACTTTACTAATATAAAGTGTTTACTTTCACAAAAAGATTGCCAGCTAATAACACAGAACTAGAGATGACTCCCTAGGAGAACCTGACTAAAATATGTATGTACATACATAGAATAGAGAGATAACTGATGATAGATGCAAACATACATACATCCCTATGCAAAAATGAAAAGAAATTACCACAGACTTTATATTATCAGACTCTTTATAGCTGCTTATTCTTCCTTTTCCTACTTTCTCTCTTCTTGCTTTGGGTTTTAAACATATCAAAAGGAAAGTATAAAGTTTAGTGATTTTTCTCGTTATTATAAAAATATGAGTCAAGGGTGAAGGCCCATGCCTGTAATCACACCCAAAACTCAGGAGATAGAGGAGGAGGGTTGGAATAAGTTCAAGGTCAGCCTGATAGTGCCAAAAGGTGCTATGCAGGCTGCCAGGGAAATGTCATGAACAGTCCATGGACCCTACTGGCAGATTGCTGATCTGCCAGGTAAGATGTGCCCACTGGCATAATAGCATGTGGGTTACAGGGGTAGCCAATTGTTTTCTGACTGAACTTGAGACTAACTTCACTGGAGTGAAGTCATGTCTGATATAGAAAACTTGGTCAAAAGCCCATGGCTGAGGAAGTCATAGTTATTTTATAAAACTGATTTGTTGTATCCATAAATCTTCTCTTTAGACTGACTGAAGCCATCATGACCACAAAAAGTGAACGCAGTAACCCCACTGAGGAGGGCCCCAGGTAAATGGGACCAAAGGTGAGAATTAAAAGAGTATAATCTGGGCTGGAGAGATGGCTTAGCAGTTACAGAGCTTGGCTGCGAAGGTTGAGACCCATGGTCGACTCTTCAGATCTCATGTTAGTCAGACGCACAAATATAACGCAAGAGCAAGGTCACATTTGCCCTGTATGTGGTGCAAGCATTTGGAGTTCGAAAGCAGTGGCTTAGGCCCTGATGCACCAATTCTCTCTCTCCTCTGTCTTTCTCGCTCGCTCGCTCGCTCGCTCTCTCTCAAAAAAAGTATAATTCGTTATAGGAAGAATACAGGCAGGAAGAATACAACAAGAAAAGGAGGAAAGGCAACAATGTTACAGAATTCTGTCTTCTGGACATGGTATGTCCACTGCACTGATGAATTCAAAGCATCTGGAGGTTACCTGCACACAACTGGATCTGTCAACATTTCCTCATGATTTGGAGAAGAGGCTCATGTAGGCCCACCCTTTCCTGAGGAGCTATTGGCAGTTAATGGTTACCAGGGGAGGAAAACACACACACACACACACACACACACACACACCATGAATGTTACAAAGGTGACTAGTTGAAAAGAGGAAGAGGTTCAGTAGAAGTGGAACAGGGACAAAAGGATAATAGTATCTTGGCGTGGAGGCGCACGCCTTTTAATCCCAGCACTAGAGAGGCAGAGGAAGGAGGATTGCCATGAGTTCAAGGCCACCCTGAGACTACATAGTGAGTTCCAGGTCAGCCTGGACTAGAGTGAAACCCTAACTCAAAAAAACAAAGAAAAACAAGAGGATAATAGTGAATACGGTAAAAATACACTACATACTTATATTAAAAAGAGAAATTATCTTTAAAAATTCTAAATATTAAAAAAATGATGGACTGGCAAGATGACTTAGCTGTTAAAGCACTTGCCTGCAAAGTATAATCCGTTATAGGAATTCTTTCTCTCTCAAATAAATAAAAATGGTTTTATTTAAAAAAAAAAAAAGAAGAAATGATGGCATCAAAACAGAAGAGAGACTAGTTGGAAAGAAGGGATTCATTGAAGGGGAAAAAAAGAGTAGTGTTTGGAGGGGATTATGATCATAGTATATTGCCTATATTTAAGTTGTCAACAAAGAGTTTAAAAAAAAAAAGATCAGTCTGGGTTACATAAGACCATCTAAAATAATAGCATAATTAATGTCCATATGACTAGATAGCTAGATGAAATGGTATACTTCTTAAAAATAAGAATATGTCAATTATATCCTTAATAAGTAGGAAATAATACCTAAAGGGCCTATAGGTTTATGGGTGAAACGTCCCCGCCTATAAGCATCATCTATCGCTTCCAGAAGAGCTGGAACATGAGAACCAAATCTTTTTAGTCGATCAGTTTTGCTGTCTTTCAGTTCTTTTAGCTGCCGCTGATTATAGTTCAGTGCATGCTTCACATCTATATCTTCTCGCCTAAAATATATAAAAGTAGAGCAACAAAACCCACATGTAGTAAGTTATATAGAAATAGTCAGGCATTGACCATTTTATAATGGCCCTGCTAATTCCCAAAATTTAACTCTTATTTAGAAATTGTACTACCAGACAAAAATAGCAGTCTTCAAAACTCAGCACAAGAAAAATGATATGATGCTACTGGAATAAATATACAAGAAAAGTCTTAGAAGTGGTTTTAAAAGATCTTTACTGGTGTAAGAATTGAAAAAAGTATGTTGGCATATAAACAACAAAAGTATGTTCAAATAACTGAAAAAAGTTATTTGTGAAGAAAATGAACTTACTTAATTCTCACATGCTCTGCTTTGTACTTTTCTATGGCATATTGAAACTGTTCAATCTCTTGGTAAGCTGAATTTTCCTCATCTTGTAAGGCCTTTACTTTCTCTTTTAACCAACATATTTTTTTTTGCCTTTCCAATCGTTCTGGTTCCAAAGACTGATCAGTACTAAAAGTAAATATTAAAAAGGAAAATACATTAAATAAGAACCCAATATTTAAAAGCATAAACCAATGTAACAAAATTTCACTAGTAATACAGGTGTCATATTCAACTACACCAAGACTACTTCGTTACAAACTGAAGTAATCATAACTGCAGTTACTATACTACCTTCTCTTTAATTCTTCAATTCTTTTACAGAGCTGTTCATCATCTTTCTTTAATGCTTTGTATTCATTAAGGGAACGATTATATAAAACCTAGCACAAAAAACAAAACGGACATACTTTAGTAACATGCAGAAACAAATATCCCACTTGAGTTCGTATTTGCATAACTTCCAAATCTGGAGAGTGAATATGTGCAAAATATACATTTTCACCATTAAACAGACATGACCATTTAAAACTACATTTTTAAGAGAGTGAAACCAGCAGATTTAAATCAGCACGGAAAACCACTACTTTAAATAGTGTTTGTGTTTTGTATGGAGTTTAATATTTCTAGTTAAAAAATTTCTCCCACCTCAGCTTCATTATAAGCTCTTGTCTTTGCAGTGACATCTGCTTTCAATGCCATACATTCTGGTGCTCGTGCATTTGTCTCTTCACTTATTTTTTCTAGTTTATCTTGGATATCTTTGTATTTTTTTTCTGCGTCATTAAGTCTGACCTTCAAGAAAACAGTATTATTGGCATATATTTGACTTTTCTACAATACAAAAACGTTAATTATACATAGCTCACATCATAATAATCTTTTCACTCAAGACACTGGGTAAGCACACATAATTACATAATTTTGGCACATATTTAGCTAGCCAACAAGTACGTTATACTATAAAGATAAAAAGATACAAGTGTTGTTTTTAATGCAATTTAAGGGAAACAAACACAAGTTAACCACACACACACTGATGATATGTTTCACATAAAATAATGCCTTCTTGAGATGGGACTTTTCTATGAATCTGTCTTTGCTATTGTTTTGCTGTACTTGCTTAAAGCTTCTGAAAGTCTCCTGTCTCATCTTCCACCTCTATCAGCATGGAAGCTTACCATGGCTTCCAGCTTTAAATGTGCCATCTGAGAATCAAACTCTGGTATCAGGCTTGGGCACAGCAAGGACTTTATCCACTTACCCATCTTCTTAGACTCTAGGGTTTAATTCTTAGTGTGAAAGTGATTAAGCACATCATTTCATTAATATATACTTTTTATACTTTTTTTCCTCTTTGTTAAAATAAATTTGTTTATTTTTTGTTGGCATTCAGAGAGTTAGGTATCTTGCTTTCTGGCAATTTCAAATATAATTTGTTTTTCTTGCTTTCTCTTCCCCTCTCCTGTCAGCTCCCATCTCTCCTTCTGTTTACATGTTACATGATACATGTCACATGCATCCTCTTGCCCTTCCCTCCCAGCTCTTCCAGGTCATCTCTTTATATTCCCTTCTGGTTACAGGTCTACCTTTATACATACATTCTGTGCACAACTGCCTCCTAGATATACATACTTATAGAGGATTACAAGCTGAGACCCACACATCAGAAAGAACATATGGTCATAGTCTTTTTGAGCTTGGGTCACTTCACCTAATCTAATTCTTTCCGGGTCCATCCATTTTTCTGCAACTTTCATATTTTCATTTTCCAAATTGGTAAATATAATACCATTGTGCATATGTACCATATTTTCATTATCCATTCATCTGTTCATGGGCATCTAGGCTGGTTTCAATTCTTAGCTACTGTAAATAGAGCAACAATGAACATGGATGTGTAAGTATCTCTGTAGTAGTGTTAAGTCTTTAGAGTATATGTCCAGGAGTGGTATAGCAGGATTGTATGGGATTTGTAACTTTTTGAGGTACCTCCATACTGACCTCGATTATGGCTGTACTCGTTTACACGCCCACCAACAGTGGATGCAGGTGCCATTTCCCCCACATATTTGCTAGCACTTGTTAACTTTTAAAAGAATACATTGTTATTTACTTATTGGCAAGCAGAGAGAAAGAGGGGGAAGGACACCTCAGGGATTCTAGCCACTGCAAACAAACTCTAGACACATGCAGCCACCCTGTGGCTTTATGTGGGTACTGGGGAATCAGACTCAGGTCATTAGGCTTTACAGGCAAGTCCTTAAGCACCAGCCCTGTTGTCTGTTTTCTTGATAGCTATTCTGACTGAAGTAGGATGTTATCTCAAAGTGTTTTAGATTTGCATTTCCCAGATGGTTAGTAATGTTGAACATTTTTTTCAAGTACTTATTGGCTATTTGTGCTGCTTCTGTTGTAAACTGTCTGTTCATTTATTACCATAATTGGTGATTGGTAAAATTTTTTCAGTTGCAAAATTGTATGTATAACAAAGAAGTATTTCAAAAATTATTTCCTTTACGATTTTTTGTTCTATAAATAATTGATTATATACTTATTTTATGTACTTATACCCCCAGGACCATGCAAATATTTCTCAGATGAGGAGAATCACAAGTAAAAAGTTTAAGAAGCCATGCTAGAAAGAAGAGCAAAACTAGGACTTCACTTCTTCCATGACAATGTAAGAACCTCCATGTTAGGTTTTGCAGCCTACTCAATCATTCAACTATGTACTTCAAACAAGTAAATGGTATGGTATATGGATTATGTCTAAGTAAAGCTCTTCAGAAAAGGAAAGAAATACAGAATGGACCTGCTACAGAGTGACTGCCACACTGAACTTCTATCTCTATGTCCACTTCATAGAATATTTTTGTGAAACTTTTATGCTTTACAATCAAGTTGTACTTACAAATAATACTTTGATTGGGATCTTAAATTTTAATTTAAAATTCTCTGAACTGCACAAGTTAGCTCTACCTATAGGGAATTCTGACAGAAAATACTGATTCTAGGCCCTAAAACCCAGTTCCTTAAAAGTTCCTTTGGGTACTGCTTTCATGCTGAATTCTTCAAATGATGAACACTAAGTTTTAATACTATTCTAAGTGACAATTATCCTGGTACCTTCCTAATCCCTGATTTCTGTGTTCCAATTCCATAATGAACCAAAAAGTAAGCTTCACAGTCTAGTTTCTGTAGTCAGTAACAAAAATCCCACTGTCCACATTCATAAGAGGTCAGAACTGGTCAAACAGTAGTTTTCAAAGGATGCTTGCTACAACAGTCCTTGGAGAAAGCATAGGTCTAGATCAAAATAGTAATAAATTTAAACACAGGTAACTATATTGTTACTTGTATAGTTCTAGTGCTAGCAATTTTGTACAATTTAACCTATTATACAGCTATCTAAAAAGAAACCACAGGTACCTGCTGTTCTTCCATTTTCCTGTCAAGTTTAGCAGCACGCTCTTCTCCAATTCTGATATTATCTCTGATAGCATTCAATTGTTTTTCAATTTCATTGACCTGAAACAAAATTATATAACAAATTATTAAGACTAAGTGATGAAATATATCCAACTTTAACAAGTGAAAATAGGTGAACAAGTGATTAAGTGAAAATTACCACTGCCCAAGCCATCTCGTGTTTCAAATACTCTAAATTCGTCTTCATTGTACTTAAACCAGCAATATTTTGAAAACGTTCCTCTTTCTCCAAACATTGGCGCTTTAGTTCAGTAAGTCGCTTAAAAGAAAAACAGGCATTTTTACAAATATTTAAAATAGTGAAAGAACTTGTAAATCTTTTTTAAGCTATACATAAATTAGTACTATATAAAAACATTAGACAATGTAAAAATATTTTTAGTCATTTGGCATATTTTTGCTAAGCATAGTAATTTTGGTAATTTCTACATTTTTATAAATGGCCAAGTACTCTTTACATCAAGAGCAAAGGAATTAAAGGCTTAAGAACACACAAGTCCCCAAATGCTGTACATTTCTTTATTTGTATCTAAAAAGTAAGACATGTCTAATTTTCTAGACAAAGCTTAGCTAATAATAAGCAACCATTTCAAATATATTGGAAGGACAGAAAGGAATTTATTGCTCTAAATCAAACAAGTCATATTTTTTTATATCTAAGTTCTCTTTTCATTACCAATGAAACCTTACCTAATAAATATTAAATATCCTGTTATTGGAACAGCCTACAAAATAACTTCTAGATTTTTCCATAGGCTTGGGTAGACATTCACCTGGACATGTATTTTTTCATTTCAGCCAGGATCTTAACATTGTAGCTCTTACTTTGCTTGCCTATCCAGTTCAGTGTACTTTTCCCTTTCTTCAAGATTATGTCAATCTCTTCAAAGCTCATACATACTGTCACCCTCTGTTCCCTCATTATTTCTCCCTGCTTCTGGCCTCAGTAGCCATAGATAGAAACTCCCAACAACTTCCATCAATCTTATTTACAATACTAACGTAATCATCTCTACTAAACATTATTGTAAGAGAAGAGTGGCCTGCTTATCTGTAAATACAGTCACCATGACCTACCTTATCTTGAAACCTGTGAATTCTGTCCTTCAGAGGCCTTAAATTGAGTACTTTCTCATTTCATCTTTGATTCCACTATACTCTCATCACTGCCTTCTTTCTCACATATCTTTCTGAATTATAAGTAAAACCACCACTATCCATCTCTTACTAGTAAGTCCTACTTATCTAAAATTCTTTCCTTACTAATAATTGAGGTTCATGAAAACTATCTGTACCTCCTCCGTTACTTCACATTTCTCAACAATTTTGTACAATTTTGGTATCTGTTTAAACCCACCACTGAAACTTATCTTGCCACAGATACTTATGAAGACTTATCACTTAATACTGAAAGTTTTGGTTAAATTTTAGATGTTTCTATTACTTCCATGAACATTTCTCATGGTTCAGACTTCGGTTTGCTATCACCCCCTCATCAGAGCAATGTAAATTATTCCTGTGGCATAGGTATTAATATACTGAAGACTGAAAAATTCTTATCAAAGTCAGATTATAAGCTCTGTATTTCTAATTCATATCTAACTTGCCACTTGACAATTTCATATGGAAGTTATTATGCACCACAAAATCAATACATCAAAACCCAATGAAAGAGACGTGGATGGGGGAACGGAAAGGTGGCCAGGCAGGCAAGCCTGGATCCTCTTGTGTTTCCTATTTTGAAAAAAAAAAATTTACTGCTGTGATTATCTGGTGGTCATTGAGTTGTTTTATATGCCTCCTTGGACCTGTTCCATTCCCAACCTTGGTAGGTTCACCTCTCCTTAGGCAACCTGGTGATCTCCATGCCCCAGAAGGTAACCATATTGATGCCAGCTCAGTGTGAACACATGATCTACCTAGCGCACAATAGCCCAGAACTCCTGGACTGAAAGGATCCTCCTACCTCAGCCTCCTGAGAAGACAGAGCTACAGGTGTGACACCATGCCAGGTTTGATGCCTCCTCTGTCTTACCTTTTCCCCCACATTACCTAGACAACAACTGCCCAAATCATTTCAAAGCTCTGCTCTTCCTAACAAGCTATCAACATTTCTTTGACAATAAAAATTACCCTTTGTATTGGAGTTTTTTCTTCAGCAAATAAACCTACTGACAACAGACATTAAGTCAAGTTATTCATCCTCATATGTTTTCTACTCTCTTGTTTTATAAGGACTTTCACACTCTCCCTTCTTATCTCTCCATCTAGTATTTTTCACCCTCCACACTCTGCTACTTTTGGTTCTTTAAAAGTACATGCTTTCTTGACTTTGAAAATTTCCACTAGGCTATTTCTTGGAACACTTTCCTTACTCTTACCATTTTTTCTTCTTGTTTACTAGTATTCATTCTAAATTCCAATCTTACATCTCACTATCATAGTCCCTCTTCTATTGCTACCTACCACCATTACTAATAAGTATCTTGTCAAATGTTTTTATTGTAGCTCCTTTAGTAGTACTGACCATACCATTAAATTTTCTCACTACCCATAACTGTGGGCTAACTCCACAATGCATGACCCGTATACCTCAACAAGGAGGGGCCAAGGGGAGGGGGTAGGTCACGGATGAGCCTAATAATGGTACCAAACTGACTGTATTTGCTGAATACAGAACTGACTAATAAACTAATTAAAAAAAAATTTTCTCACTAGCCATCTGGCTGGACAGTTGGCGAAGCCTATGACCAAGAATCTTGATACATACTTGGTACTAAGCCCATGGTAAAAGCATAATATTAATCGTAGGGTTTAAACACTGGTTGATGGAACAACTTTTGATTTCTAACCTTCATATATATTTCTCACAGTCTTACCTACTTAAGCCTAGAGAGTTTATTTTGAGAACAAAGGGTGAATCATCCATTAGAAAAAAAAATTCATAGTCTGCTGTGCATCAGGAACTCTTTCACAACATATAGAAGTGCTTTCTAAAGTTCATAACCAAAATATGATTACGTGTTGAGGAAAAAGTATATTATGGATAAAGTGGGTATATAACTCCAAATGAGTGTAAGAATGAATGCCTTCAAGGGCTGAAGAGATGGCTTACCAGTTAAGGCAATTGCCTGCAAAGCCTAAAGACCCAGGTTCAATTCCCCAGTACCCACGTAAGCCAGATGCACAAGGTGGTGCATGCACATGGAGTTCATCTGCAGTAGCTAAAGGCCCTAACATGCCCTTTCTGTCTGTCTGTCTGTCTCTCTCTCTCTCTCTCTGTTGGCCTCTTTCTCAATCCAAATAAACAAGAATGACTCAAATAAAGAAATGTATGCTATGTCGTTGAGCAAATATGCAAATATTTCCTTCCAACAAAAACAACATGTACTCCAGGAAAGTATGCGATATGAATCCTCTGGTTTGTTGTAGCTTTTCCCACAATATACATAATGTAGGTGTGAAAGGATGATGTGAATAAAAATAAATGTATTAACCAGGCATGGTGATGTAGTACACACCTTTAAGCCCACCATTCAGGAGACAGAGATAAGAGGATCACTGAGTTCAGGGCCAGAGTAAGTTCCACCCTGGGAAAGAGGGAGACTACACCTTGAAAAGGACCAAAAAAATAATAAAAACAAAATAAAATAAATAAATGCACTAATTTTGATTTTTGAATTTTCACATAAATCTACAACTATAACCTAACTTATAAATTGTATTTTTCAAAAACATGGAAGAAAGCCAGAATAATCTACTGAGTTTGACCAAAAAGGCAAGCTAAAAAATTTCTGAAAAGCTCAATTGGTATTTAAAAAAAAACAGTATGGGGCAGGGGTGGGGGGTAACAATATGATACAGAATCATCTAAAACTGGTGGGATTTAAAAGTAGTGAGTGAGCCAGGCATGGTAGTGCATGCCTTTAACCTCAGCAACTCAGGAGGCAGAGGTCGGAAGATTACCACGAGTTCAAGGCCACAGTGAGACTACATAGTGAATTCCAGGCCGGCCTGAGCTAGAACAAGACCCTACCTCCAAAAAGGAAAATAAAAAGTAATGAGTGAATACTTATAATGTGAAGTCTCATGATTTTGAGGTTTCTGATTACCAGATAGAAAGTTAAGATTTTAGGAAGCTGGGCTAGAGAAATGGCTTAGAGGTTAAGGTGCTTGCCTGAGAAGCCTAAAGACCATGTTCGACTTGCCAGGCCCCAAGTAAGCCAAAAACACAAGGAAATGCATGCCCAATGTGTTCTGGTGCTCAATTATAGGCTTCTGATGTTTGGTTACTGTGGCTGCAGGCCCTGGCATGCCAATTTTGTAAGTGTGTTTGTCTGTCTGTCTGTCTATATGCCTCTCTCTCTCTCTCTCTCACACACACACACACACCCCTCTTATAAAAAGAAAAGACCAGTCTGTTGGGCTTGCCTCACAAAAGGAGAAATGAAAAGGAGAAATGAAAGATAGAGATCTAAAGAGAACAAAACAGGGTTGGATGGCTCAGCAGTTAAGGACTTTGCCAGCACAGCCAAAGGACCAAGGTTCCATTCCCCAGTACTCACATAAAGCCAGATGCCCAAAGTGGTGCATGTGTCTGGATTTCATTTGCACCTGCAAGGGGACCTGGCATGCCCATTCTCTCTCTCAAATTAAATAATTTTTTTTTTTAAAAAAAGAGCGTAAAACATAGACATAAAAAGTAAAGGCAATAAGACATGGTTGATAGGAGTGACTCAAAATTCAAGAGATTTGATGTTACAGTGGCTACCAAACAATTATATGATTAAAGAATATTAACAGTGCCTAATGACCCATGTTCAATTCCCCAGTACCCATATAAAGCCAGAAGCACAGAGTAGTGCAGGATGGACCTCACCTGCAGTCACTGGAGGCCCTGGCTCACTCATTCTCTCACCTTGCAAATAAATAAAACATTGCAGGGCATGGTGGCACATGAATTTAATCCTAGCATTTGGGAGGCCAAGGTAGGAGAATCACCATGAGATCGAGACTAGCCAGAGATTACACAGTGAATTCCAGGTCAGCCTGGACTAGAGCAAGACCCTACCTTGAAAACAAAAATTAACAGTTTGCTAATGAATGAGCAATCTAATGTATGAAATGATCCGTGCGTATTAGGCTTAATACCAGTGAGATGGTTGTTTTTATCAGTTCAACAAAATAAATGTTATTTAACATTTTCAAACTATAGTTTGAATGGTAAGTGTATGGCCTCACCCTCTAGAATAAAGTCTTGGAGAAGCAATACATGGGCATACCCATTAGCACAAAATAAAGGTACCTTGAATAGGAAAACTAAACTGAATATACTTCTGAGTGCTACAAAAATGTCATTAGTATTATATACATACATAAAGTACTGTATGATACCATTAACTTAGCACTGTAAGAATTTGGCTCATCTCAGTGAAATTTATAGTTTTTACAAACCTCTTCTCCTTGATTTATCTGATCCTTCGTTCTTTCCTTTGTTTCCATAATGTATGAATAATCTTCCTTCATCTGTTCAAGTTGAGTTGCTTTCATGAAAAACTAAATTGGCAAACAGAAAAGCACAACTAGGAATCTGTAAGCTTCTACATGACAGAGAAATTTTGACCCTGAAAACTTTAAGACCAATTACATGAAGACAATAAAAACAAGACATGTGTATATAAACACAAAGGATACACCTTATTTCAGATTCAGATTTATTGAACATGCTATGTTCACATCTGCATGTTCAAATACAAAAACTCTTAACAGTCCACAAAAGAAACACCTTTGGGTATGAATAATGCAATTTTGAAATTTCAAAACATTTTCCATTTTTTAAGCAAAAATGACAGATTAACATTCCTATTTTTGGTCTTTTTATTTTTTTGGCAAGCGCAACAGACTGGAATTTTATTATTATTAATTTTTTATGCAGGAGGACAGCAAGAGTGAGACAGAGAGAAGACTGGTATGTCAGGGCCTCCAGCCACTGTAATCAAACTCCAGACACATGTGCCATCTTGTGACATGTGTGACCTTGTGTCACCTTGGGTATCTGGCTTACATGGAATCTGAAGAGTCAAACATGGGTCCTTAAGATTCACAAGCACACAGCTTAACTGCTAAGCCATCTCTCCAAGCACCTTATTTTTGGTCTTAATGCATCCTAAATCTTCAAAATACTACATACCAAGCTTTAGTAGCAATCAAATTTTTTTTTAGCTTTTGAAGTTTTAGATGGTTTTAAATTTGTAAGTTATTATATATGGTCAATTATTCATTTCTATCTCTGTGAAGATTATTTTTAAAATAATATATTCCTTCAGAATGAAAATCAACAAGTAAAAACAATCATCTACCAAGAAATTATACTTAACACCTTGATGCAAATTTTCTAATCTACTCCTACATTATTAAATTGATTACTTTGAGGAGAAAACCACCCCACTATCTGATATGTGAGCAAATATGGCCTGTAATAGCATGTACTTTTGGAGGTAGATTGGTATGTATTTACATTGATGACTCTTACTTTGTATTTATCACCTTCATTTTTAGACTGCAAGAACTGCTTACTCATCTCCTGTGTCAAAACAGAAACTGGATTATCCACCTGAAATTTAAATTTAAAAAAAAAGAGTTACTTTTAACAGCATTTCACTTACTTGTTCTTTTTCTTTTTGACTACTTTTGTTATTAAGCCCAGTACAGGGCATATATCGAACACAAGAATGAGACAGGAATGCCTGAGTTCCAATATGGACCCTACTAATAGCCACATCCATAAAATTTTCAGTATATACTTTTTTCTGGCTCCCACTTTCTTACTTGCAAATAAAGGGCCTGAAGCAGGTGACCTCTAAAGACAATTCTAGTCCTAATGCTAAGGAATTATAGATATTTAATTTAAATATATATATTTTATTTGTTTCTTTATTGGGGGGGCAGACAAGAGAAAGAATGGGCATGACAGGGCCTCCAACCAGTTCAAACGTACTCCACATAAGGAATCACACAGTGACCCTTTGTGATTCCTTATGTGGGAATCAAACCTGGGTCCGATGGCTTTGTAGGCAAGTGCCTTAACTGCTAAGTCATCTTTCCACCTCTACATGCGTAATTTTTAATTAATTAATTCAAAGTATCTTAGCAGAAAGCCCTCAAATCTTGTCCCCTACAAGTGTAATAAACAGCTTCAAATTACATAAAGAAATGTTTTACCTTCCTAGAATAATTTTCTTTCTGAAATCACATTTAGGGAACAATGGTGCTATTGTGACTATGGCAGAAAGCAATGAAATCTTATAGATTAACATAAACTCTATATATAGCAGTATAGATGAGACATTCTTTAATGCTCTATTAAATTGTCATGTCATACATGAAAAATACGTATTGAATTGGTAAATGTTAATGAAGTTCACTGAAGACAACATATTCTTGTGGTCAACTACTTTATGAAATCATCTCAACTGTTCATATTCCAAACTTTTTAAACCACATCAATTAAAAAGAAGTTGCATAAATTATTCTAAAAAACAAATTTAGCAATTACCTGGATGTTAAAATGATCAAGAATTGCAATCAGCTCTTCTTTCTTAGTAGAAACTATAGCACCTAGGTACAAAAACAAAAATAAAGTGACCAGATTTCTTCTTGTGCAGTATTCCACAGGAATAATGTACAGTCAACTGTAAATACTAATATTAATTGCCTTTTACTGGGACAACTAAACAGGTTAGTATATGTTAATCCAGGGACACAGCACAAGTATGCTGAGGAAGAAAAGGGCACCAGTACACTTGCAGTGTTTATTTCCTCCTACAGCTAAAAATTTTACTTTACTCCTTGCCTGTCTTTTCTTTTCAATAACATTAAATACTCACTTCCGCTTTTATGCCCTTTCCCACTCTTGCTATCTCTTTCTATAAACAACAAAAATCACAGGGGTGAAAGGAGGTCAGGACATGAGAAGAAAATGATATAGCCTATATACATGGTGTTGCTTTTAGAATTTCCAATGGTAAAAACTAAGTTAATATATTTATGTACCTATGTATATGTATGTAAAAACAATTGATCAGCTGGACGTGGTGGCGCTCGACTTTAATCCCAGCACTCAGGAGGCAGAGGTAGGAGGATCGCTATGAGTTCAAGGACACCCTGAGAACATATAGTGAATTCCAGGTCAGCCTGGGCTAGAGTGAGATCCTATCTCACAAAAAAAAAGAAAAAAAAATTGATCATGTTACACTTCAAGAGACTTGGAAGATAATACCACAATCATGCCTTTGAAATGAGTACTGATTATTAATAATTTTATAGGAAATGAGAGGAAAACAAACCAACAAACCTTTTTCACTTTTGAGTTTATAAGATCGACTTCCATCCATGCTGATGTGTTGTTGCACAACTATAGAGTTGCCATACACATTGGCCCTATAGGCATCATCTCCTCTGTTCCTTAATGTTATTGAGATATCTGCTGAGCTAAAACAAGATTAAACTAAGTCACAGGAAGTCCTGTGCAAGTATAAGACTAAGTTACCACAATTCCAATATTTGCAAAACCTCCTCAAATAATCTAATTACTTTGAAGATTACCTTTACATTGATAGCAAATGCTTAATCATGGTCTACTAAAACATATTAGAAAAATTGTCCCTGACCAAAAAATAAAACAACATAAACAGCCCTCTCCAAAATATGACAAATTTTAAGACAGATCTTTTTAACCTGATTTGAACATAATATACGTACACACTGAAGTATTACATGGTACCAACTTTTATGTTTATATCAGTTTTAAATTAAAAAAATATATAAACCAAATCTCAAAATTTCTTAATACTTCATGAAAATTACAAAACAATTATGAATGTTAAAAATACAAATCTGTCTGATAATCTTCTGTTGTCATTTTTAAGGGTTTAAAAGTTGAAAGTGGGCTGGAGAGATGGCTTAGCAGTTAAGCGCTTGTCTGTGAAGCCTAAGGATCCCAGTTTGAGGCTTGACTCCCCAGCACCCACGTAAGCCAGATGCACAAGGGGGCGCACACATATGGAGTTCGTTTGCAGCTGCTGGAGGCCCTGGAGTGCCCATTCTCTCCCTCCCTCCCTCTCTCCCCCCCTTTGTCACAAATAATTAAATAAAAATAAACAAAATAAAGTTGAAAGTATTTATAACTACATATTTTAAGAATCATATTTTTTAAAAGCATTACTTTTCTATTCCAATTTGTATTAAAATAACAATTGGCAGAAAAATGTTAGTGAAAGGCATTAAGACAATTTTCTGACATATAAAAGCAGACACTATTTTCCTTGATTCATATGAGCATCTGCCAAAAAAACTATTTTAATTGGCAATTAAATGAAACCATTGACAAAACAAATTTGTTTCCATGAATCTGCAAACTTCAAAACTTCCCATTTACAGGAAATGCAGATAAAAAAAAACTACTGTGAGTTTCAGTATGCTAGATGACAGAATGGAGCATTTGCTAGGCTCGTTTGCAAGAGCCATGTGGTGGTTTTAATATAATATGGCCTCCATAGAGTCATGTGTTTGCTGAATCCCTAGTTGGTGGTACTACCAAGGAAGTACTACTAAGAACTCCCTGGAGGAGATCTGTCTCAGGGCCAGGCCTTACAGTGCTTATAGTCCAGTTCTATTTGATGCTTTTGCACTTTTTTCTATTTCCTCAATGCTGATTTGACAATGTGACACAAGATGGCAGCTCTTGCCATGCTTTCATTGCTGTAATGGAAACTTTGCATCAAAACTGTAAGTCAAAATAAACCCTTTCCTTCCACTAGCTGCTTTTGGTCTGATGTTTTCTCCCAGCAATGAGAAAGCAACTGGTTCATGCCCCCAAAGAAATGAAGATTTTAGTAATAACCATCAGTCCACATCCCCATTTCCAAAAACTGAGCTAAAATACAGAAGTCTGCATCCAGCTATTGAATTTTCTTCTAAAATTCAAATTCAGGAAGTGATAAAATTCAAAATAAACCTAGTTTAGTTAATGCACTAATTTTAACTGCATAACTTGCTTTAAAACACCTTAGTTATAGAACCTCAATTTTAGGGGAAGCTAGACGAAGGATCTAGACAAAACTCTGTGCTATCTTTGCACCACTTCTATAAAATGGTGGAGTATTATATACTCTATTGAAAAGATAAAGTCCATAGAGAAAAGAAGTAAAATTGAAAAATAAGCTCTAGTGAGCCCAACCTAACTAACTAGAATGACAGAAAGAGCCACATGACCTCAATACTGACTGTGAATCAGAGACGGAGAACACAAACTCACTTCCTTTACACACACCCCAACTAACACATAAAGACATAAACACGTGAACCTGAAGACGGAATGGCAAACACTAAGATGCAAAATAAGAAAGAACACATGAAATCAAGAGGCCATGAGAGAAATTCACAGACTTATATAGGTGTCACAAGGAGAGAAGGAAGGAAGACAGCATACAATGGAAGAAGAGCCAAGTAAGGATCAGGATGCGAGAAATGATGGAGGGAGGAGCTCCAGACCAGACTAAAGGAAGGCAGATGGAAGAGAGGCCCAGAGACAAGGACACAAAGAGAAAACTATGATTGAAGTATTTTAACATTGAATGGCCACAACTCTGTTTCAATTTATTTTATTTAACTACTTCTCAGTTACTTAATCACCTTGTCTACTTGGCCAGAAAACATGATGTTCTTTCAAATTAAAGGTTCAGGAAGGAAAAATAGATATATATATATATTGTACCATTTGTTAGGTCAAAATGGGCTTCCCAAAATGGAGTCACCAAAGACAACAGGTTGGACAGGTTAGTGACAGACAAAAGGGAATGGGTCATCCACATTCCTCAAGAAACCACCTAGCCATTATCCCTTCCTTGCCTAACAATGTCCAAGGTCTAGGTTTCCTGCCCCCTTATCTCCACACCTGGTCATTGCTCTGGTCTCACATCTTAGCTATGTGAAATGGCTAAAGTAAAGAACAAAGGAGTTCTTTTCCCTTCCTCACCTTCCCCGAACAGAAGAATTCTATATAGTCCACTATTTGTAATCTCAAAGTTGACTGCTCCACTCTTGAGAGTCAGTCCCAGCAGCTTGTGTTTTTGCCAAATAAAAGCTTCCATCTTTGCCTCAGAGTGGTCTCCGTGGTCTTGGGTCACTCCTGAAGCTTACATCTGGTGCCCTGGCTTGGATAGAAAGGCTTCCAGTTGCCCTCTTGGGTGGCCAGACCCCCTTTCCCCTGACCAGACCACCAAACTGCCATTTGACCATCTGAAGGCTTTGGACCATCTGTCTGACACAGGCTCTCGACCCACCAAAATTTGGCCTCACTGTTTTTCCCTTCTCCATCTCTTCCTGCCTTCTCCTTCTCGGTAAGTGTCCCTCAGTCCAGTTGGCCTGCTCTCAGATTTCATCCCTCCTTGTGGAACCCGTGCCGGCACACCAGACTACACTCCTCGGCCATTAGGCTAGGACCCCAGGTCTTAAGAGAGACACACTCTCGACACCTTGGGTCTCGCTCTCTGGTCTGCTATACACTAAGAGGTGCCTTTTGGTTCAGTTACCATCTCAGGACACTTCCTCTCCCTCCCTACCTCTCCCTCCCTACCTCTCCCTCCCTACCTCTCCCTCCTGAGCTCTTATCTTCCACTGGCAGCCCCTTTCATCTTCCACAACCAGCTGCTTTTGCCATCAGGAGTACAGTTGCCCTCCTTGCCCACTAACAGGCTAAAAAGCTGACAGTTGCAACCTGTATGGCCTCTGCCCACGTGGGAAGTGCAGGCCCCGTTAACTCTAAAAGGCCAGGGGGTCATATTGGTATTCTGTGTAAACCCAGCTTAAGCTCTGGTTTGTTTTTCTCTCACCCTTGTTTTGCTCTTTCCCTGTCTCCTTAAGAACTTAAAGCCTCCACGACTGTTGGACGACATCTTAACTTTCTTTGCAATTCCGCTTGGCCACATTCATAAGCTGGATGGACAATGGGTCCAAATGGCCTAAGAATGATGCTTTTTATTTTCAAATTCTCACTGATTTAAAAAAAAAAAAAAGAAAAAAAAAACTACCAATGTACATACAGGTAAATGGTCCAAAAATACTCTATTTTTACTCTGCATGCACGGCTTTCTGTTGGCCCCTGAAAGGCCCAGGGTATGAGGCCTAGTGGAACTTCCTGAGCCTAGCTAAAGTTTGGTGATCTGCCTCTGGACAGATGTGACTCAGCAAGATGCCTAATGGCTTCTTGCCTGCTACTTCCACATGGGAGTTAGAATTATCATTTCAATAGTCACAGTTTACTATTGGCCCTTACCTTTCCCCACTGTCCTAAAATCCCCACCTTCACCCCCAACATTATATAGGCAACCGCTCATAGCAATAAATCAAGTTCCTGCTTCGACAAGACTCCCAAATCAGTGTGGTTTTTCTCCAGTGGCCAGGAGAGGTCTGAGTCATTGGACGCTCATCTCCTCCTCAACCCCTTGGGAGGAACCAGCAGGCCTGGTCCTTCCCTCGGCACTACCTGCCCCCGCCGGCGGAGCCCGGCATATGGCGCCCAACGTGGGGCTCTCGGAGTCCGGCAGACTAGTGCCCCGTGAGAGACATTCGTTGAGGAGGTCAATCGGTGTACATATGCGGGTGAGCGTACCCCCATAAGTTATGAGGTAGTCTTCATATTTAATGCACTAAACTTTGCTTCTATAACCTGTACTTGTTGATCAACATCTCTTTGTTCTCTTTCTCTTTCCTTTCACTTTTAGTTCGCAGACAAGCTACATCTGCGGCTTTTGTACAGCATGTTTACCTATCTTTTGGATCCTTGTGGTTGTATTGTACTCATGTGTATGTGGGTTGCTATTGCCCTAATTTTATGGACATTTTTCTCTCAACTTTATAATAAGGGACAGTCTAGCTCTAAATCCAATCCTGCCTTAGAATCTCTCAGGGCACTCCTAAAGAGTAGAGGGCTTAATTTGACTGATAATTATACTCAACAGACCTGGGATTGCCTTCTCAAGCTGGCGCCATGGCTGCCGGAAGGAAATCTCTTTGATTGGGACACGTGAGATAGGGTAGAGGCCCTTGTTTGTCGGGCACATGTGGAGAAGGGTCAAATACCCCCCTCAGGGGTCCTCTCTATGATCTCAGCCCTCAAGGACTGCTTCCCTCCAAGGCCAACCAAACATAAACAAAAGACAGAAGATCCGGCTACTCCTCCTGGAGATACAGCTTTAAAAAAAACCCAAAAGGATACAAGTTTATACTCCTCACTCGATCCCTTTGAGAGTGCTCCCTGGCCTTCTGGGGGACCTCCTCCACCTCCTCCATCAACTAACCCTTTCTGGACCCCCTCGGCCCCTCCTTCATATTCGGCCGCCAAGCCACCAGAAAGTAAAGTTACTTTTTTATTTCCCATCAATCTAAATCCTGGGGGCAATCGCCCTGCTGCCTGGTATCCGTGGGAAGCTCAGGACCTTAAGGAGCTTAAAAAGGCGGTCTCGGAGGATGGGCCCAACTCTCCTTGGGCTGAGACCCTATTACAGGGACTTGCCCATCAACCTTGTACAACCCAAGATTGGAAAAATTTAGTCAGGGCTGTCTTATCAGGTCCCCTATACATTAAGTGATGTGCCTTTTTTAGAGATGAATGCCATGCACAGGCAGAATGAAACCAAAATCAACGGCCCCCTGTGCCGATAACTTTTGGGATGCTCTCCGGTACCTCTGATCAATATGCTACAGGCACTCAACAGGCGGCTATACCTGACCCGTATAGGGACCAGGTCAGGGCACTGGGCTTGGCGGCATGGAAAAAGCTCAATGAGGGACCCTCTGAAACTCCCCTTATGAGTATTACTCAAAAACCATCTGAGGACTTGGCTACATTTATAGATAGGGTGGAAAAAAGTCTCCAAAGAAAATTTCCCCCAAGGGCATTACAGGATCAGTTTACTAAAATGTTGGTCTGGGAAGGGATGACTGCCGATCACCGCCTCGCCTGTGCGGGTCTCAAGGACAACTCCATGAGTAGATGGATTGCAGCCACCAAGGACGTTGGCACTATCTCCCATCAGGCTAGGGCCATGGCTGCCGCCCTTCAGGAAAATAAACAGGGAGATTTGGCCAATACGATCTGTGCATTACAGTTAAATCCTAAAAACTTGACATGTTTCGGATGTGGGGATGAGGGCCACTTTAAAAAGGAGTGCACCAACAAGACAAAGCCTCCTCTGCGCTCTGGGGGGACGACCAACGCCCCTCACACCCGCTGCCCTAAATGCAATAAGGGGTTTCATTGGGCTAAGGAGTGTAAATGGAAGTTTAACATATAGGGAAAGCCTTTAAACTCCTCCCGGGGCTTCCCCCAGCCCCGTTAAATAAGGGGAAAGAGACCATCAAAGCCTATTGGACCGTCCCCCTGGTCCCCGGCCTTAGACCCAAAATTATTTTAAATATTGGCAATAAAAAATTCAAACTTCTCATCAACATTGGAGCGGACCGAACGGTCCTGAGAAAGGAGGAAGTGCCCCCCTCCTGGCAGCTTGTGCCCGGCCCTGCCCTACTGGGAGTTGGCAGGCAGTCCACCTCCTGGGAGACTGCCACGTGGCTCCCTTGGACTGACCCAGGTGGGGACAGGGGAAAAGTCCGCCCTCTCGTGGTGACAGGGCTCACTGCTAACTTACTGGGGCAAGACATCCTTGGAGATGCCGAGGCTTTCATCACTACTGACCATAAGGCCTTTTATAATGATTTGTTAGATAAAAAAAAATATATATCAACAACATTCTGAGGAAGGAAGGGAATATCATCCCAATTATAGATATGACCCTTACTTTGAGCAACTCAGACAAAAGTACTCCAATAAACACCCCCAATTCTAAGGGCCATTGCCCAGCCCCCCCCCCCATTTAAAATCCAGTGGAGACCAGGGGATCCTGTATAGATTGAGCAGTGGCCTCTCCCTTCTTATAAGTTACACCAACTCCACATACTTATTGATCAACAGTTGGAGGCCGGACATATTCGTCCCTCCACTAGTCCCTGGAACTCTCCTGTCTTTGTCATAAAAAAGCCTAATGGGTCCTGGAAATTTTTACATGATTTAAAGAAGATCAATGAACACACGATCCCCTTCGGAACCCCCCAGAGGGGACTCCCATGGATCCCAGCTATTCCCAATATATACCATATTACTATCATTGACATTAAAGATTGCTTCTTCTCTATCCCTCTCCATCCAGGAGACATGGAAAAATTTGCATTCTCTGTACCCACTGTTAATTTTTGTGGCCCAGATAGGAGATTTAAATGGACTGTCTTACCTCAGGGCATGGCTAATAGCCCACCCATTTGTCAATATTACCTGTCATCCATTTTCTCTTCTCTTATCAATCTCCCCGATACCCTGTTTTATATTTACATGGATGATATTATTCTTGGGTGCCTAGATTCCTCCCCACTCCAGGACCTTACCCACCAATGTCTAACTATCCTTCATACTCACAGCTTTAAAGTAGCTCCGGAAAAAGTTCAAACTGTGCCTCCCTTTAAGATCTTGGGCTCGATCCTTACCCTAGATACAGTTTCACCTGTTAAACCACAACTTTATAGTCAGGATTCTTACACCTTGCCTCAACTCTAGAAGCTTTTGTGACAAATTAATTGGATGAGGCCTTGGATACCCATAACTACTGAAGAGCTGTCCCCTTTATTTGACCTCCTAAAGGACCTTAACTTCTCCTCTCAGGTAATTTTGTCCCCTTGTCATCAACAAATTTTTCGTAAGGTACAACAGGCTATAAATACTGCGACCCTAAAGAGGTTCAATCCTGATTTGCTCATCTCCCTCTACATTTTCTCTGGGGAAACAGTATGCACTGCACTGTTGGCCCAGGAAGGTAAACCCATCCAATGGGTCCACCTCTCAATCAGTGGGGTCCCCAGAGTTTATTCTATAACCAACCAGGTTGCTGATTGCATTATCAAGGGCAAAGACACCTCTGTCCAGTTGTTTGGCACAGAACCTCACCTTATTGTCACCCCGTTTAAGATAACAGATTTCACCTGGCTTCAGAGAAATAATAACAGAGTTGCTACAGCCCTCGAGGGGTTTCTAGGTAAAATTAATTGCCATTATGGCCCCCACAAATGGATGAGTTCTTTCTCCAGATTAGAATGAAAGCCCCCCAGGCTTTTTCTGTCTCAACCTAACCCTGACTTTCTTACCGTGTTTACCGATGGAGGGCACCTGGGGGCTTCACTAGTCGTTTACCCTCCCTTAAAACAAAAAAAAGAGCCTATGCCCATAAAGTCAGTCTCCCATGAGGTTGAGGGGTCGGCACAATTCAAAGAACTATTTGCTGTCGTTCTAGCTTTGGACACTATTCAAGAGCCATTTAACTTATTTTCTGACAGCCTTTATGTTGTTAATTTATTACCCAACCTGGCTGAGGCCCATATTAGACTGGACTCCAACCTTATATCTCCTCTGATGATTCAAGCTCGTTCCCTACTCAAACAAAGAATTAACCCCATTTTTCTTCAACATCTCAGGGGTCATCAAAACTTACCAGGATTTCTCTCTCGAGGAAACAATTTGCCTGATAAAATGGCTTCTATGCCTCAGTGTAATACTATTACAGAAGCTACACGCTTCCACTTACTGACCCATGTCAACTGAAGAGGTCTCAAGCACAGGTTTCCACAGGTACCAGTCAAGGACCTTAAAAAAATTGTCCGGACTTGTAAGTCCTGTCAGCCTTTCCTCCAAGTACCCCCCCTTCAAACTACAGGAAACAATCCTTGAGGGCTCCGCCCTAATCATCTGTGGCAAATTAATGCCACACACTATTCTCCATTTGGAAAACTTAAATATATTTTTCTTTCAGT
Organism: Dipus sagitta; assembly: GCA_036346955.1. Classification (NCBI taxonomy): domain Eukaryota; kingdom Metazoa; phylum Chordata; class Mammalia; order Rodentia; family Dipodidae; genus Dipus; species Dipus sagitta. The sequence continues at coordinate 59,056,036 of CM070773.1, forward strand.
TGATACCTTTTCCCGTGCCTGCTGGGCATCGGCACATGCCGGGGAAAAATCTAAACATGCCATTAGTCATATGCTTCAATGTTTTGCCACTCTTGGGCTGCCTGATCAAATTAAAACAGATAATGACCCCTGCTTCGTAAACAAGGCCTTTGTAGATTTTCTCCAGAACTGGAAAATCTCACATTCCACAGGCATCCCATACAACCCCCGGGGCCAGGCTATCGTTGAAAGATATAATCAGACTCTCAAGTCTCAATTACAAAAACAAAAGGGGGAATCCTTACCCCCACATGACCAACTAAAAAAGGCATTATTTACCCTAAATATTTTAAACTTTTCTAAAGAAGATAAACAACTCTCCCCTTTTCAAAAACATTGGTCCTCATCCATTACCTACAGTTCTATCTGGGTAGGATAGAGGGACCCATTGACTGGGGCCTGGAGAGGACCAGACCCACTCCTCACAGCAGGGAGAGGGTTTGGATGTGTCTTCCCTCAAGATAAAAAAAAAAGACCCATTTGGGTACCAGCGAGAGATCTAAAATATTTGTCCCAACAAGAGGACACTGACAATCACTTCTCTAGGGAGTGTCCCACCCCTGAGGACTGTTCCCAAAATGGTCCTTCACCCTGCTAAACTAAACAATTCCCTCCCTTGTGGAGGATTGCTGGCTTTGCCTCCAATCTGGGCCTCTCTGGCTGCTTGCAGTACAGTTGCCCATATGACCTTAAAAAATTACTCAGCCACCTTCCCCATCCCCGTCCAGCTTTTCCCAATGTTTCCTCTGGGCATTTGGGCCCCGCCTTCCCCTAATAATTCCAGTATAGACGTGGGATACATTCATCCTTCCTTCTGTACTTTTAACACAACTAAGCCCAGTGCTCAGCGCTGCCCACCTTCTGAAATGGTTTATGTTTGTGGAGGCGGGATGGCCTATGACTTTCTGCCCACCAATTGGACGGGCCTTTGTGCCCCAGCCACCTTAATCCCAGATGTAGATATCATCCCTGGAAATGAGGCCCTCCCTATATCGGAGGGAGACCTATCTTCAACAACAGCTAGATTCCCTGGCTGAGGTAGTCCCACAAAACAGGAGAGGACTAAACCTACTAACGGCCTAAAAAGGAGGCATATGTTTGCTTTTACAGGAAAAATGCTGCTTTTACGCCAATAAATCAGGAATCGTCCAGGACAAGATTAAGAGGCTCCAGGAAGACTTGGAGAGGAGGCGGCGGGACCTCCAGGACAACCTGCTGCGGACGGGCTTACATGACTTCTTACCCTACCTTCTCCCTCTACTTGGGCCCCTCCCCCTCCTTCTCCTTCTCCTCACTGTCAGGCCTTGTGTAATTAATAAGATTACACAATTTATTCACCAACGGCTAGAGGCAATAAAACTTCATCAGGTCGAAATCCATTATCACAGGCTGGCAACTCAGGAATTAAGTTCCTCAGATGACCCACTGCCACCTCCTCTGCCCTCCATGTGACCAATGACGGGTAAGATCCCCATAGGGGGACAACCTAAGACAGGCCATGGAGTGGGTTCTCACCGAGCTAAACACATGGTACCCAGTGACGGGTAAGATCCCCAGAGGGGGACAACCTAAGACAGGGGCCATGATGAATGCTCTGAGCTAAATACCTGGTACCCAATGACGGTTAAGACCCCCAGAGGGGGACAACCTAAGACAGGGGCCATGGTGACTAATGCTCTTACAAAAACAAAAGGGGGAGATGTTGGCCTCTGAAAGGCTGGAACTTCCTGAGCCTAGCTAAAGTTTGGTGATCTGCCTCTGGACAGACGTGACTCAGCAAGACGCCTAATGGCTTCTTGCCTGCTACTTCCACATGGGATTTAGAATGATCATTTCAATAGTCACAGTTTACTATTGGCCCTTACCTTTCCCCACCGTCCTAAAATCCCCGCCTTCGTCCCCAACATTATATAGGCAACTGCTCATAGCAATAAATCGAGTTCCTGCTTCAACAAGACTCCCGACTCAGTGTGGTTTTTCTCCGGTGGCCAGGAGAGGTCTGAGTCGTCGGATGCTCATCTCCTCCTCAACCCCTTGGGAGGAACCAGCAGGCCTGGTCCTTCCCTCGGCACTACCTGCCCCCGCCGGTGGAGCCCGGCAGCTTTCTACCTGCTTTTCTTACCAGGTCCTTCTAGCTACCTCGCCCCAACAGCTCCTACGGTTCCTCCAGCTTCCTCAGCCTCTCCTGACACCCTGCCTGGTAACAAGGTTTGATTTTAGTCTCCAGAGTTGTAAAGAAAATAGAAATTTAAAATGGGAATATGTAACTTCTGAAAAAATGAATGAGTATGTGAAGGGGAAATGGTTGCCGAGAATCTATATGAAAAGTGCACTTAAAATGAATGTGTGTACAAGTATGTATGTGGCTCACAGCCCTAACTAAGACTGCAGAATGATTTCTGTTCTGAGCACTGCCATTTCATTGTGGGGTTGTTTTCCACCAAGCGCACCGTACTAGACGGCAGATTGGATGGACATCTTATTTAGCTTTTAAGAGTGCTAAATCTTCTCAAAAAATGTATGTATATAAAGTTATCCCAATTCTAATAAGCTTAAAAATCATAAAATTTTTCATGTCCTCATATTTAAGCCAAAAATGTTGCTACATAATTTCTTGTTTATTTTAAATTCTGTCAGCAAATCTTTTGTTCACAGTTTATTCTCTGTAGCCTCATGTGGCTTAAATATATAAACTCTACTTTTTGTTAGTATCAAACTTTTCCAGACATCAGAATATTGTAATTTGGTTTATACAAAGTCCATGATATTTAACTATCAATAAGCATGCATCACCATGGCTGGTGTAATTTTAAGATGGTTCTTGTCCTGTTTAAGCTGATTTTGCTAAGTGATTATCACTGACTTATTGTGATTTTGTTCTTAGAAAAACTGAAAAAGCTCCCCATGTCTTGGGAAAATCCACTGTATACAAACAATGTTAATATAGTTTGTCAAAGCTTCATATAACAGTCATAAATATTTCTTTAGTTAAGCCTTAAAATTTTTCAATGGTAAACAGTACTTATTTAAGATATTACTCTGTGTATGTCATATTGTCTCTAATGTAACTCAACAATGACCAAGTGTTATTTTATTCTTGAGCTATGTATAATCAGTCTCAGTCAAGATTTCACTTACTTTTTTTTTTTTTTTTTGGTTTTTCGAGGTAGGGTTTCACTCTAGCCCAGGCTGACCTGGAATTCACTATGGAGTCTCAGGGTGGCCTCGAACTCACGGCGATCCTCCTACCTCTGCCTCCCGAGTGCTGGGATTAAAGGCGTGCGCCACCACGCCCGGCTTAAGATTTCACTTACTTGTCTCATTTATGGTATCTTAAGTTCGTTGCTTATAGAGACATTGATACTTAAAACATGTTTCCTGCCCTAGAAAAATAATCTTAAATTGCCGTTCTACTAGTTTGGGAGGTAATTGGTACTTGCACTGGTATACAGACTAGCCAAAGTTGTTTTCAAACACATGCCGATTTTTTATTCTGTCTTGTCTTTTCCTAACATACAATTTCTAGATTAAATCGTCTTAAAGTTATTGATAAAATAATTAATATTGTTTTCAGGGCTACCAAAATATTCTGCCTACAATTATCTGACAGATACTTAAAAGATAGAATGTGTATGCTTTCTATATCCCAGATACAGCTTACATTGTCACCTGATAACTAAACTTAAATATTAATCATAATGATTTTAAACTATTATGTAATTCTCTAATCAGATCTGCTTTGCTAACCAGATATGTTCTGCATCCTTTTTAACTAATCTCTTCTGCTAAACAGATATGCACAGTTTCTCTGAGTAATAGCCATATGTAGACGCCAAAATCAATTGGAAACATTGTAGCTAAAAGGATAACCAATATTTTGGTTCCCACTCCCAGGTCAAAAGGCCACTGGAGATGATGGGACACTTGAACTTTTAGCCTCTGGTAAATTACCTGTCTTCTTGATCAGAGAGGATGTGGAGACCCAGAAATGAATTCAAAGTCAATGTATCTGCAACAGGAGAGTCACATAGGAGGAAAATCAGTCCTCCAAGCTTCCCAAAAGAGGAAGGGCAACTTGGTCAGCATGGCCTTGACTTATCCTAGCACATTACAATGCTGAGAGTCATAGAACTCCTAACAGGTGCCTGAAAGTCTCTTCTACAGCATTGTTATTGGCCTCCAAAATATAAAGTTAATTTTGGCAGCCTACATGTTCTTAATCACCCAGTAAGAAAAATATAACTACATTATAAACAATAATTTGGACTGATAGGCTCCCCTGTCTGATGCAATACAATATTAGACTCTAACATTATTTCAAGTCTTCTGCCTGTGCCTGTCCTGGATTAACTGCACCTACCCTTACCCCAGCTCCTCCCACTTGCTTTAGCCAGAATCAGAGCTATTCCTCGAGCCCCCTCCTAACTTAGCCCTTACCCTATCTCATCCAGGGATAAGTACAATGCCACCCCAATGGGCATTCTCAAACTTAAAACTCCCTTGTGTTCCTATTCTTCCCCTGATCCTAAAATGCCCCTCTGCCTCCTGTTGTCCCAAGCCCTCTATCTCTCGCCTCTGAATACTCATCCTTCCTTTACACCTGGTGTTTTGATGTCATAGCTGTTGACAAGAATAACAAGCTATTTTATTCTCCCTTCTGTCTTCTCATGGAGTGCACAAAGCCCATCTCCCTCACTTTCTCTATAACAGGTGTCTGCCAGCAACTGCCCTGAAGCCAGCTCAATACAGGGATGGTATGAGAGAAGTCTCTGCTTAGATCAGGACCAAGTCATAACAACATGCTACACTGGTGCTGTCAATCTCACCACTCTGCCACCTCTAGCCACCATGAAACGGCCTCCTTATAACCTCCCTGAAGAGATACCCATTGACTGCATTATCCAGCCTCTCTCATAAGAGCTCATCACCCTTACACTCAGCATAAAAAAATTAACCTTCATCTCTTATCTTTAACAAAAGGCTGGAATGTTAGGTCAGGCCAAAATGGAGTCAGCAGGATGGCAACAGAGACATAGGTCATCCAAATTCCTCAAGAAACCACCCAGCCATTATCCCTTCCTTCCCTAACAATCCCAAGGTCTAGGTTTCCTGCCTCCTTATCTCCCACTTGGTCATGGTTCTGGTCTCACAACCTAGCTATTTTCCTTCCTCACCTTCTCACCACTGAAGAACTCTATATAGCCCATTATCTGTACTCTCAAAAGGTGACTTTGCTCTGCTCTTGAGTCAGTCCTGGCAGCTCATGTATTTCCAGAATAAAAGCTTTCATCTTTGCCTCAGAGTGGTCTTCATGGTCTTGGTCACCCCTGAACCTTGCACTACTAATGTTTTGTGTCTAAGCTAAATACTTTGAAGTCTTCCCCTGACTTGGGAAGTAATGAAACCCAAGCAAACATTTTCAACCTGCCCTGAATTCTGTTTATAAAAATCCTAGCTTAGACAAACTACTGACTTTCAAGGACATCACTACCAATAGAGGAGAACATAAATGTATTTTAAAGCAGAGCTGATAAAGGCTAAAGGCAAAATCTTTCACCAGAGCTCTACCTCCTCTGTACTGACTCCCCCTCCTGCCCCTCAGTTTTTCAAGGCAGGGTCTCACTCTAGCCAGGCTAACCTGGAATTTACTATGTAGTTTCAGGCTGTTTCAAACTCAGTGATCCTCCTACCTCAGCCTCCTGAGTGCTGGGATTAAAAGCGTGTGCCACCATGCCCAGCCCTGTTTTCTTTTTTAAGTCAGGGTATCTCCCAGTCCAGTCCAGACTGATCTGGAACTCAGTTTTAGCACAGGCTGGCCTCAAACTCATGGAGACCCTCTTACTTCTACCTCCTAAGTGTTGGAATTAGAGGTATGAGCCACCATGCCAGGTTTCTTGTTTTTTGTTTGTTTTTGGAGACAGCATCTTACTACGTAGACTTGGCTAACCTGGTACATATGTTAACAGTACATGCTGGCAAGACCGCAAGTCTCTCTTAATGGACTCTTCATCTAAACACTTAACATCTGCCTCCTGTTGTGTGGAGTCTGGTCTGTCAATCTGGAACAAGCCTGAGGTTATCTTATAGACAACTTATTTAGGGAAGCAGAGGGCAAGGAGACACTTTGTTGGGATGGCGTCCAAGTAAGATAAGCAAAACCAGAAAGCATGCTAGAGAATTTTTTTCAAATGATTCTCTTTCAAGACCACTGAGCATGGGAAATGATTTTCTGGGTATTTCTTTGCTTACATCAAGTTAGAGTCATGGCTTAAGGTTAAGATTCCTTAGGCTTTGGGAAATTTATAAGCTGCTAACAATCCTGATTCATATCCTGTTCCTATTCTACATCCTATATGAGAGAATGGGTGTGCCAGGGCCTCCAGCCACTGCAAATGAACTCCAGACGCATGCGCCCACTTGTGCATCTGGCTAATGTGGGTCCTGGGGGATCGAACCTGGGTCCTCTGGCTTTGCAGGCAAACACCTTCACCGCTAAGCCACCCCTCCAGCCCCCTATTCTACGTTTGAATAATGAAATAGGGAGAATTTAAATGGATAGAACACTAAGCAGAAAGGTCAATATTACACTCTATCATATACCTGTTGGATATCAAGGTTTCTATTGAAGAAAATAAGTAGCCACACATACTGGGAAAGAATACAACAGAATTGGGAAATAATCTTTTAGAGGTATCTGACATAGTTTGAAAAAGAACAGAGGGTCTGGTGAACATGGACATTTATCTGATGGACAAGAAGATAGAAAAGATAAAAGGGAGGAAAGGAGGACACTTGCCAGCCTGAAAAAAAGAGCCGCTAGTAGGCAAAAGGCAACAAATTCATCAAACTCATAACGATGCACATTTGACAATATATAGTTATATTAAAGCAAGCTATGGCAAAAAGAATCAATATTCTGAACACGGTAGCACATGTTCATAATCCCAGTGCTTGCAAGGACAGGCAAGATGTTAAGAAGTTACATGGCAAGTTTAGGTCAGCCTGGACTCCATCTCATTTACACAAAGTCACATTATTTTCCCTGATGTCTTTACGAACTGAGATTTTAAAGCAACTGTTTCTCACTAAAGAAATAAAAATACATGCAGAAAGCACTTACTTCTGCCCAGCTTTCACAAAACCTTTTAAAGAGGATCCTCTATTAGTAGCAACTGCTTTTCCACCAAGACCAACTATGAGAGCTGTGAGGACTGCACTCTTTCCACCTAAAGAAACAAATGTTAAAAATTCAGAAAAGAAAATGCTAACTTCTATAACTTGATGTACAAAGATTTCTGAATGAGTCCCAATCTGAAATAAAATGTTGTAAGATCAACTATAATTTTATTTCAGTGCTAAGGCAGCAAAGATTATTAAAATTGTTTTGGGGACACTACTAAGAAGGCTAGTACATTTCAGATAACAAATTTTTGCTGCTAATAAAGAACTAGAAAAAAAAGCAGCCAATACTTGAAGGTCTCATCACCTTGCCTATCAAACTATTAAACAAATCTATCCCTCCATTTACATATATGTATTTAATGTACATCACTTTTCAATATATTTTAATTACAATTACAAGTTATATCATAAACTTGTTTTATTTGTTGTTCATGTGTGTATACATGTGTACGTGGCACATGGACATGACAGGGCCTCTTGCAACTACAAATGAACAATAGACATTAATGTCATTTTGTGTGGATAGCTCACACGGGTGTCAGTAACTGATCCCAGCTGGCAGATCTGGCAAGAAAGTGCCTTAACAAAAAGCTATCTCCCCAGACACTAAAAACTGGTTTTAGTATCTCTCAAATATAAGGGGCATATGGTCAGGAATATTATCTCTTACAAAAAGATAGATCCTCAAAATCAGCACATACATTTGTTGAATAAACAAATAAACTTAAATAGGAAAAAATAGCAATTTAGATCTTCAATTTCTAGATTTTTTTTCTTTTTTTGGTTTTTCAAGGTAGAGTCTCACTCTAGCTCAGGCTAACCTGGAATTCACTATGTAATCTCAGGGTGTTCTTGAACTCACGGTGATCCTCTTACCTCTGCCTCCTGAGAGCTGGGATTAAAGGTGTGCGCCAACACACCCAGCTTTTTAATTTCCAGATTTTTGATATGCAATTCTTTCTATTCTAATAGTTAAATAACAAAAGGTACACTTTCAAATTGTCTTAACAATTCTTGGAATATGGTAGCCATTTTAATATCTCCATCAACAACCGATTCTTATCAACCCATTACCATCTACAAAATAATCCAAATAGGCCAAAACACAATAATTTGTCTGGTTTAGTTCCTAGAATGCTGTTGAAGTTCTGATTTTAACTCTCTTATTCTTCTTTACCAAATGTACTGCTTCAATTACTTACCCTTTATTAATAAAATCATTCTTTCTAAATTTAAAAAGAAAATGATCTTAACTTCAGAACCCATAAATCCTTTCATCTTGTCCTAACCACCTCCCAGTAGTGCTGCTCTGTTCTCTCTCCCCCCTATAAAGCATCTTCCTCTGGACTAAATGACAAAGGAGGGAAAACAGAATAAGACAGGGAATGTGGAGCTGCACAACCCTAACTTCCTTTATTAGCATGATCACCAGGTAGATCATGCACTATTTTCAGTCACACCTGACACAATGTGTGACCGTTTGTCTCCACAATTTTGGGCATGTCATTGCTTGGGTCAAAAAAATTGGCTGGCTTATCACTGACACCAGAATAAAACTCAAAAAGCTGTACTACACTCTCAAGACTTTCAAAATTATAGCCTATAGTATGGCACTCCATTGTGAGCTTCTGCCTCCCCAACAATGTACAATGTGATAAAACTTCATAAAGTCACTCCTCATTCTCCATATACATCTTTTTACTCCTCGGATCATTTAAGAATGAATAACCTTTGCCTGGAACACCTCAGATCTTCCCAAACAATCTGCAATTTTCATCTAAGTATCAGCACTTCTCATAAAAGTCTCATTGGACCTAACAGCAAGAAATGTTACTTTCAGGTTTGGATTTGTGAGGCACTTCATTTGTGCCATGTTTCGGTGTTTACTTCAGGTACAAGACAAAGTTAGCTCAATTACAATAAGGCATACTTCTAGAGTACAAATTCCAAGGTAAATACACTTTAAAATAAGCAAGAAATTGCCAGGTGTCATGGTGTGTGCTTAGTCCATGATACTGTTGAGCCCAGTAGTTTGAGGTGAGCCTGGGAGACACAGTGAGATCCTATCTCAAAGGGGTGGGGGACACAAAAGGACAGGAAATGTTTATACCTGCTACTTCAAAAATGTACCTAGTTAATTCAGATTTTTTTAAGTGTAGAAAGTGTAGACTGACAGTACAGAGAAACTACAAGGTATAGACCCAATATTTATCAACAGTCACCTATTTCAAAATACATTGTCTAGTATTGTCATAGTAAAAAGAGGGCAAAAGCACTTACTTCCATTGTTCCCTACAACAAAATTGACATTAGATCCAAATTTAAAAGGTCCAAGCATCGAATGGCACATAAAGTTTCTTAACTGAATACTCTCAATTATTCCAACTTCTGCTGCAGTCTATTAAGAAAAATAGAGAAAAAAATCAATTTGTCTAATTCACTCATTAGAATCACACAAGCATTTGAAAGATAGCAGTATTACCAATAAAAAACTGTACAAGCCGGGCATGGTGACGCACACCTTTAATCCCAGCACTCAGGAGGCAGAGGTAGGAGGATCACCGTGAGTTCAAGGCCACCCTGAGACTACATAGAGAATTCCAGGTCAGCCTGAGCTAAAGTGAGACCCTACCTCGAAAAAAAAAAACAAAACAAAACTGTACAAGAAGTGGATAATGGTAACTTTAATGACTGAGACTAGATAAAATGATAAATTTAGTCAGAATTATAACTAAAATTATTTCATCCATTTGGGGTATAAACTGTTTTGTTTTTCAAGGAATGACTTCACTTAAATTTTCAGATTTATGTGTGTATAACTATTAACTTGTATTTCCTTATTCTTTTAATGTTTACCAGGTTGTTATAAAGGCCCCTACTTCGCTCCTCATTTGGGCAATCTATGTCTTTTCTTTTGGCTTTGTTGGCCTTAGTACATGTTTGTCAATTTTACTCACCTTTCAAAGAAGTAATTTCTTCAATTATTTTGTTAGTTTTTCTAATATTTAACATAAATTTCTCTTACCTCTTTATAAATTATTTATTTATTCATTTATTTATTTATTTGCAAGCAGAGAGAAAGAAGAGACAGAGAGAGAATGGGCATGCTAGGGCCTCTAGCCACTGCAAACAAACTCCATACACATATGCCCCTTGTGAATCTGGCTTACATGGGTTCTAGAGAATTTAACCTGGGTCCTTTGGCTTCATAGGCAAATGCCTTAACAACTAAGCCATCTCACCAGCCCTCTCTTACCTCCTTAAATTATCATTAAATATATGAAGCACACATGATAAATATTCCACCTAAAAATCATAACTTTGTACTTACCAAAGTAGATGTACCATTAGTGAAAGAAAGTGTACATTCATCTTCATCACCATCTTTATCAAAGTCCTCCAATTCTTCTTGTCTTGGTCTTTTAGCATTTTCCAGAAAAGACAAATTTTCTTCTTTTCTTTTGGCCATCGGGTCTGAACAAATATTTATAGTAACAGTGAAGTAAATATAGCACATAATAACTATTCAATAAACTATAAGAAAGCCATGCTTACTCAATATTAAGCACTATATCCATCCACTTTTACTTTAAATATGTTAAAGTCTTCATCTTTCATGGAGTTAAGGTACAGAAGTCAAAAAATGCTCCAGGAACAAGGAAAAAAGATTTCCCCCCTAAAGCTTCCACAAAAGGACATAGCCCTACTAATGCTTTTAGCAAAACTAAGCTGAATTTAACTTCCAGATGGGCAACACAATCATTTTGTCACATTTTTCAAGCATCATCATCTGGATTATTTGTATCAACTGATTTCACTTCAGTTAATCAAGGCCAAAACTGAACTGATATAAGCATTTGACTGTTTTGAATCCTAAACTCACCAATGACAAAAGGTTTTATTGGTGAAATGGTGGCTTCCAGTTTCCTATTTGTTAAGAGGTCACAGTCCCTCTTGAAATTTTGCATAGTAATCACCTAATTATTTTTGGTTGTATATAACGTAATGGCAAAATAAGATAAAACTTGATTTGTATTATACCTAAGAACCATAATTTGAAGCACCAGTCCTTCATAGTACTAGTTTCTCTCAGTTCCCTAGATAGCCCATAATTTTCTTATTTTCTGCATATTGGTATGTGTGTAAAATATAGACCTAGTATTTGAAAAGAACAAAGTATATCAAAGAGCTTTAGCTCATATCAGTATCGGTAAAATTAGAATTTAAAACTGAGAACCTTTTTATTTTTATTTGTTTATTTATTTATATGCAAGCAGAGAGAGAGGGAATAACAGCATGCCAGGGTCTCTTGCCACTCCAAATAATGAGCCACTTTAAACATCTGGCTGTAGTGGATACTTGGGAATTGAACCCAGACTATTGGGCTTTGCAAATAAGTGCCTATAACCACTGAGCAATCTCAGTAACTTTTGAAATAAAGAAAATACAACCATATATTCCAATCAAACAACAATATCATGTGAAGTAGAATCAAAAAACTCCATAACCCACTCTTGGAAGTTTCACAGATGCCTTATTTCCCACTGCAAACTGCTTTTGCAGGACAGACTAGTGAACATACACTAAAAGTTAGAACAGTGAAGGAAAGACCAAAATGATTAGTAGACTTCATATTCACAGTGTGGTTCAAGGACCAAGAAGCAATAACTACATACCCCAGGAACTAGTTATATCTACAATATGTGTGTATGTGTAAATATACATACACACACACATGCATATACATATGTATATACATACATACATATATATATAACATATGCACATACATATGTATCTCCCATCCTAGAACATGTAAAGAATCTTCACGAGTGTCCAGGTTGGCTCATAAACAGTTTTTGTTTTGTTTTAATATTTTTATTTATTTATGAGAGAGAGAAAATCAGTGTGCCAAGGTTTCTTGTCCTTGCAAATCCCCCATGCATGCACCACATTGTGCATCTGACTTTCCATGAGTACCCAGAGTGGCAAGCTTTGGCAAGCAAGCACCTGTAACCACTGGGCCATCTACCCAGCCCCAAAAGCATAGTTTTACAAAGTTTGAGAACTGGTAATCATACCAAAGAACTCAGACTTTATGATATTGAGAAGGCAAAAAGAGCTTGGTATATTATGATAAATAACTTCAACAGATAATTAATATTTAAAAGTATTTAACCTAAACAAATGCCTCTCCAAACAACATTAACATTACAGTACAACTACATACTAAGAGCATGTTTCTCATTCAATGTTCTTCTCAAGTCTCTTACAGAAGCCAAAACTTCAAAATCAAACATGTTTTTCAAATTATTTAATAACAAGCATCAATGTATATTAGCTTGAACTTGTTGTCAATTTGAATTCCCAAAATACTGCCAGACCATTATTCTCCCAATGCTTTCTTCTGTCTCATGCATACATACTCTCTGTTCCATTATGAATTATTTAACAATTATTTATTAATTACAGAAAAACAAATAGAAATAATTCCTTTTTGGTTTTCCCCACATTAAATTTTTATTAATGATTAACACATGATATCTGACAGCAAGCACTCAGACAGTAGCTGACTGACTATAGTATTTTACCATTGGAAAGCAGATTTTTCCTGTAAAATTGGAATGAGGAAGGTACATTAGTATAAGTGTGATGAACTTAAAATGAATGTGAGATTGTGTACTCCACAGAAGATAACACACACAAACAGTAAATGATGAGGACACTATATTTGTTAGATAAAGCCTGGGATTTGCAATTTGCAATTAGGTTTCCAAGGGAACTGGCATCAAACAGATACTGAAGGATCCTACCTTTTAAAATAGGAATCACGTTATAATTTAATAATAGACTTTCAAAAACAGGTATGGATATCCTGAAAGTAAAATACAGGTCAAAGAAGTATTTTTAAGCCGTGTGTGCTGGTGTATGTCTTTAATCCCAGTACTCAGGAGGCAAAGGTAGGCAGATCGCTGTGACTTCTAGGTCAGCCTAAGACTACACAGTGAATTCCAGGCCAGTGGGCTAGAGCAAGACCCTACCTCTAAAAACAAAAACAAAAACAAAAACAAAAAAAAGTAGTATTTAACAATTCATCCTTCACATTAATGTAGGAACTAGCAGTAAATGTCAGACATGACAGAATTGGAATTAAAGTTTTAAAATAAAGCAAATAAATACAAATTCTGTTACTCAGAATCAGAAGTAATAGATTCAGAAATCTGCCCTGAGCTGTGATTACCTCAATCCCAATTACACTATTCCCAGCCACCGAGAGAGACTGACTTCTCCATTAAACCTTAATATAATTAAACACACTGTTTGGAGTATATTATAAACCAAATGAAATTAACTAGACAATAAAGAGAAAACACCACTTAAGCCTGACTATCACTGAAATTCAAGAACAATAAAACAAAGTACATTTCAGGTAGTTAAGATCTGAACATTCACATTTGAACTGAAAGCCTCTAAGTAACCTGGGAAAGAGTAAGAATAACATCAGAAAAGATGGTTTCTAAACCATAAAGGGTTATACAAAATTATGGCAGATCAAGGATAAAGAGACAGGTGAAACCAAAGGTTTTAAAGATTGGACAAAAGGCTGGGGATGAGCATTTGCTGCAAGCATAGGGGCTGCTCAATTCCCCAGGATCCACATAAACAGCTAGCTGTGGGGCTACACAAGTCTGTAACCCTGTAGGGCGCAAAGATTGGAGAATTGCTGGGGCTTGGAAAAACTGAAGCTCCATATTTTCTCAAGGAAATCCACAGATGAGCAGTAAGAGGGACACCTTACTTTCTCTGATCTCCGCATCTGCTACGGCATTTGCACATGAACCTGCATACGGCACACACGTACAAAGGAAAAAAAAAAAAACACTGGGTAAAATTCTGTGTGTGTAGATTTAACTGTTGTTGAATAACTGTGCTTAATACAGTGATAAACTAAGCTCTTTGACCTTTTTATGAGGTAATGTCCTTAATTTTAGAAGGAAAATTGAAGCTCAGGTGAAAGTCTTCAAACTACGAAGCTATACCTTAGTAGCTTTATGTAGAAAGCTACAACTTGGCACAGCTCACATTCAAATCTAGGTTTGTCAAGGCCTTTTAAGGTCCAGGTTCTTAACTGGCAACAATTGAATTCAACTGACAATTTGCTCATAGGCAATGATGGGCTATGTGTCTGCTGTATTTAAAAATCATTAAAATTATAAAAGAATTCTATCATGATGTCTCCTTCTAAATGTTCTCATTAAAGTCAATAAAAATTTGTGGTTTCACAAAATTTATTTCAAAATTTGTTTATTTTTATTTATTTGAGAGCAACAGCCAGAGAAAGAGGCAGAGAGAGACAGAGAGGGAGAGAATGGGCGCACCAGGGCTTCCAGCCACTGCAAACGAACTCCAGACGTTTGTGCCCCCTTGCGCATCTGGCTAATGTGGGTCCTGGGGAATTGAGCCTCGAACCGGGGTCCTTAGGCTTCACAGGCAAGCGCTTAACCGCTAAGCCAACTCTCCACCCCAATGGTTTCACAAAATTTTATTTTGGCTTACTTAATGCTATCTGCCATTATAAACAGACAGAACATGTTTGTCAAGAAGAGAGTTTATAATAAAGTTTTGTTTCAAACACCTGAGTTAGAAGCTCTCCTATGATACTGACATAAGGAAGTAGTACTCTGCAATAGAAATGGATCTGGGAATGAAGAAAACAACAGTACTGTGGTAACCAACAAAGTATGCAGAGTGGGAAAACACGTAACTCATTTAATATAAATGCTAAAATTAATATAATGACCATACTTGACTGTCAGGTAGCTGAACTTAATTGCTGTGTATAATAGTAGCATTTGATTATTTCAGATATAACACATACAGTAAATCTTTGAGTTATTTATTGATCAATGAAAGTAAGCCAAGTATTTCGTTTTTTGGACTGGAGATGAACCCTGAGCTCCACAGGTTAAGGTACTACTCTACACTGGACTACACATCAAACAACCAAAGTCTTTTCCCCAACTGAAATAATAGCCAAGATTCGGGCAGTTTTACATAAAATACCACAAACTTGGTACATAGCAAAACAAACCTTTGGAGAATAAAAGTTGTTTGCACTGTAACAGCTTTAACATGTAATGTATACTAGGTTTTTGTCAGGCTCAATACTAAACACTATATCCTAAAGCTCTCTCACAAAAATCCTGTATTCTGAAAAGGGTCACACATCTTTTTTCTGTCTGAAACAAAAGTGTTTTCAAGCAAAATATTAGTGATCTCTAAACGTTCTGTGTGCATACACCCACTTAGAAAAGAATTTTGCTGTTTTGAGACAAGGTCTGATTCTGTAGCCCATTTAACCTAGGCTGTCCTCAAACTCACTGCAATCTTCACATGTCAGCCTTCTGAACTCTGAGCTGAAATTACAGGCAGAAGGGGGTGGAATTTTTTTTTTTTTTTTTTTGAGACAGTGTCTCATGTAGCTTGGGTTTAGATGACCTTGAACTTCTGATTCTCCTGCCTCCACCTCTTGAGTTGGTAGGATTTCAGGTGTGTAACACACCAGGTTTTATGTGATGTTGGGAACTGAACCCAGGACTTAATGCATGCTAAACAAGCACTCTACCAACTGAGCTATATCCCTGGTCCTCGGGAAAAGAAAGTTTAAACTCGAGGGTAGACAAGCAACTACTCGGTTTTTTACACATTAATTGAATAAGTCAAGCAGAAGTTCTACCAGGTTCTTTCACCAGCCACAGGCACACCTCCATAGACGTGTTGGATGCAGCACATACTATTGTATATTTTAAAAGACGACAGCAGATATGAATGTCAAGAAATTTGGGGTTTCTTTTCCTCTGAATATGTGTTGCAGACGGGTGCCTTTAAAACATTGTCTTTATCTTCCTTCTAATCATTAAGTGCACTTTGGCAACAGGGACTCATAACTTCTTGTATTTAGGTTTTAAACATCCGCTCTTTCTAGGAAATTATCAACCTTACCTCAAAGCCCAATTGCTCCTAACGTCCTTTCCTCTACCTGTTCTCCTGGGTTCTCAACAGAGATTCTTCTTCAAATCCACAAAGAATTACGGAAGAGAAATGCCATCGATAACCTTTCAAATGCGACAATGTTATTTTGGCTAGATAAATCAGCCAGCGTTTCCATTAGACTGGATTTAACGGAAAGACTGAGATGTAAGAGGCATTTCCACAGGCTGCCGGCGAAGGGCCGACAAGATAAGAGAGGAGAGCCGAACCCCCCTTCCAACGACGGCCTCCCTCGCGCCCCAACCTCCCAGCCAACGCCCGGACCGCTGGGGGAGGCACGAGGGCGGGCCTGGCCAAGTTTCCCGCGGCCCCGGGCGCAGAGGTCCCGCGGCGGGGGCGAGCGCGCGAGCCGAGGGCCGGGCTGCGCGCCGACACCGCGCGGGCTGCAGGCGCGGGGAGGACCGCCCGCCCTTCGGGGACCGGGATGCCGCGGGCGCTGGAGACGGAAGCGCGCGCTCAGCCTACCGCCGACAGGTCGCGGTCTCCCGAGGAAGCCAGTGGCCGGGACTGTCACGAAGAGACCTGACGACGACTAGACAAGGCTGACGGGAGGCGGGCCGCCGCTGGCCCGCGAAGCGCCGTGCGGGGCCCCTCCGAGAAACGGCTGCGAGCCCCACTGCTCAGGAGCCCACGGAGGGACGGTCCGCGCCTGCGCCCCGCCTCCCCGGCCGCGAGACTCCGCCCGCGCGTGCGCGCTTCCGGGCTTCCGCACCACTCGGGTGTGAGAGGAGGGGCCGGAAGTGCCCCGCGCCGGAGCGGTGCGGAGGTGGACCGCTGCGGCTCGAGGCGGGCGATTTGTCTAGGTGGAAGAGGGAAGGTACCCCGGGCTACCCTGCCTGGCAACAGGTCCACGCATGCGTTGGCGCGGCCGGCGAGTTGCCGGGAGGAAGCTGAGAGGACGGCCCCGGGTCTGGGCGAGAAGCCAGCCGTTTCCCGGAAGGGGCGGGGCCGGCGCCAGGGCGCGCGATTCGAAAGTGCGCCCCAGCGCTCCTGCGCGGGGACGGGGAGCTCCAACATTTAAGCTTTAACTTGAGCTTGAAAAACGGCAAGTGCTTGGAGGTTGCAGTGGTTTATTAAACTTCAAGGCAGGCTGGCAAATGACGCAAAGCCAAGGAGGAGGGGCTCTCTGGGTAAGTCCCGGGACGGTGGAGACCCGGCCGGCCTCGGTCCTCCCCTCCGCTTCCTTGGAAAGCGTGGCTCCGGGGGGAGCACTCCGCGACACTTCCCTCTCACGTCGCCGCCCAGCTCCCCTGGGAACCGAGGAGCACGTCTGAGCCGAGCCTTCCGCGCCTGCGGCTCAGACACCCGTGGGACACGTCGGGATCTCCCCAAGCTGCCGGCTTCCCAGTGTCCTTCCCGATCCCCGTGCGGGTGGACACTCCCTGGTCTGGCTCCATACCTTCTGTTTCAGAAAAAGCAGGAAATGAAAGGACCGAGAAGATTCGCCTCAACTGCAGAGACAGGCTGCATGCGGGGAAAACCAAAGACCAGCAGACCAGAAGCCTCTTCCCTTTCAGACTAGGGGAACTTAGGGGGCGGTGGAGGCATTGGAGTTCCATGGTTGCAGGGCAGGCCATCTTGTCTCAGGGCTTGGGCCACTTCAAGGAAATGATAAGTGGACAAGTGGCGTAGGGGCCATTCCAGGAAAATGATAGGTGGGGATGGTTGGGAAGAGTTATAATGAAATGGCTATCAGTTCAAAAATGGAGATAACCTGGTTCTAACACTGTGGACGACCTTTCCCCATCCGCACAATTGACTTGTACGATTGCAATTTGAGAATAGTTCTTACACAGCAATTTCGTGCAGTTATGTTATTTAGTTATGTATTTAAGAGTCTTCACCTCCACCTAGAGTGTAACCTCGGCGTAAATAAATAGTGAACTGATGAAGTTCTTGAGCTTTTTTTTTTCTCTTCTTTATTCGATGTTAACCAACCCTGTCTTTTTATACGACCCTTCACCTACCCAAGTAAACTACCTATTTTCTGTGCTACCGAATCTTCCTTCTAAAAGGGGGCTGGGGGGACAAGAATGCCATTTACTCCCCAAATTGGTGTCCAACCTGGAGCCACCAGTAATGAAATAACCTTTCTTCAAAGTCACTTTTCACTTTAAAAGGTAATCAACTATACATTACACAATGTCCCTTACCAACTATTAGTGAAAAGCAATGAAATAGTCAAAACAGACTGCAATACTGGGCGGAATAATCCTCCTTGGTAACCACTGAGAAACAGTTGGGAGACCCCTCCTTCAGGAAGCTGTCCTTGATGCTTAGGATGAAGTAGGAAACTTTTTCTAAATACTCCCCACGCATTACCTTTCACCACCACCCCCTCAATCTACCAAAATCCGGAAGTGCAGAATCGGATCTTCCTTGTTTTATCTCCAGCAGCTAAAAGCATTCCTAATGTTAATAAGTAAATAAGCCTAGTCAGAGTAGGCCTCAAAGTTTAAGCTAAATTCATTTGAAAGTGAAACAAAGAAATACTTTTAAAAAAAAGCACCACTTAGTGAAATGATGTACATCCCATTCAATACAGTGTTTGCATTGATAAAAAAATTTACACTGCTTGCCAAGCTTTATAAGAAAATATAGTCATCTAACTGGGAATTGGGAAATTTAAGTATTTATTGCCTTTTTTCAAACTTTTGCAAATTAGAAACCTTGCCTTAATGTGTTTTTACACAAGTCAAGCTGCTGACTTCTGTTCTTTAACTTTGAGTCATTTAGTGGAATTAGCAAGGTTCTGTGTTTTTGTCACCTCATTCAGTTTTGTAATTAACCAATAAAAACTTAATAGCTTTTAAGGAAGTTTTAGGAACATAAATTGGTTTATGGGTGCCATATAGTTACATCAAAGGATATGCGTTTGTTTTAACTTGAAGTGGATTCTTAATTCCTTAATATTGGTAGAAATTTATGTTTTCTCTATCAAGCAATAAATTCTGAAATTTAAATTTAAATTCCATTTTAACAGATTTAGTCCTGAGACTCAAAGAATATTAGAATCTTGTAAATATAGTTTAATACATCTAATTTTGCAGGAAGGTTCAGTGTCTTCCCAAGATTATGCGGTCAACAATATAACCAACCTAAAAATTGTAGGCTTTCTGTAATCCAAATTCAGTGATCCTTTGACCAAACAAAATACTTTGAAGCCATTCATAAGGTATAAGCAATTTGTTACGTATTGCTCTTTGTTGACTTGCCTCTGTATTCTTGTTTCAACTAATTTTTAAGATAGTCACAATTTCATAAGTAATCTATTTGTTTACATGATCAGATTGACTAGTTACTATAAGTCTGGATAGAGACTCACCAAACACCATAACGCAAAAGTTTTCTTAATGCTGAGATATTTTCAGGAACCCTCATGTTGAACCAGGTACAATTGCCCAGGACCCTCATAGCCAGATGCACAGGTGGTGCATATGTCTGGAGTTTCTTTGCAGTGCCTAGAGGCCCTGGCATGCCTATTCTCATATTCATTCATTTTCTCTCTCTCTCTCTCTCTCTATATATATATATATATATGTATATGTATATGTATATGCATATGTATATCTTTTAAAACACTTAAAAGTTTTGACTTTCTTTTCCAGGGACTCTAGCCACTGCAGACAAACTCCAAACACACACACTACCTTGTGCATGTGGGTTACCTGGTTATTGGGGAGTCAAACCTGGATCCTTAGGCTTTTACAGGCAAGCCCCTTAACCGCTAAGCCATCCCTCCAGCCCCTAAAAACTGAACTTTAAAAAAAATGAAATAGAGGGGCTGGAGGGATGGCTTAGTGGTTAAGGCGTTTGTCTGCAAAGCCAAAGAACCCAGGTTCAATTCCCCAGGACCCACCTTGGCCAGATGCACAAGGGATGCAAACGTCTGGAGTTCATTTGCAGTGGCTGTAGGCCCTGGCACACCCATTCTCTCTCTCTGTCAAATAAATAAATCTAAAATATTTTTTTTTTAATGAAAAAGATCACATTGAGAACACACAATTTTGGACTGACTTGTTTTACATTTTTGTAACTACAAAGATAACCACAATAAATGATAAAATTGTGGCAAGTTGTGTTACTTATGAAAAAATGTACTGTCCATTTCTGTGAAAATAATGATTTTAATGTGATTTAGGCATTAAGGCAAGGTTCATGCTTAAGTTTGTGTTGGGGGTGTAAAATGAAGCAGTTAAGCTGGTTAGAAGATTTATGGTTATATGTAGGCAAAATTAGTGAATTTTTATTAGATATAGATAATAATGCATTTTGGAGAATAGAGAGCTTACTTATCATTTTGTTGTTGGGTAACAAAGTACAGGAAAGAATCAAGAGTGTCTACTAGGGTTTGAACCTAAACAAATAAACATTTGGTAAAGACTATGAGTGAAACTGTTTTGAGGTGAGCTGGTGTAATTAATAGTTAGGTGCCAAACCAGGCATCATGACAGATGTCTGATCCAAGACTTGGGAGCTAAGGCAGTAGGGTCACAAGTTCGAAGCTAGTCTGGAATACACAGCAAGCCCTGTCTCAAAAACAAACAACAGGACTGGGAAGATGGCTCAGAAGTTAAAAGCACTTTTCTACAAAGCCTGCCAGCCCTGGTTCAATTCACAAGCTTTCCATGTAAGCCAGACACAACAAAAAGTGGTGCAAACATTTAACGTTTGTTTACAGCAACAAGAAATCCTTGCATGCATGCATGCACACACACATGCAAGCTAATAATTAAAAGCTAACCCAACAAAAGAAGGTTGATATGTGTCCACAAGAAGGTAGGAGATAGGTAGTTAGATAATTCAGGGGACGTGTCAGATGATGTGAGGGTGTAAGATATAAGGATAGTAAAGTTCTAATTCCCATACCTATCTCCATCCTTTTTTTTATTTTCTTTTTGTTGTTTATTTTTATTTATTTATTGAGAATGACAGACAGAGAGAGAGAGAATGGGCGTGCCAGGGCTTCCAGCCACTGCAAACGAACTCCAGACACGTGAGCCCCCTTGTGCATCTGGCTAACGTGGGTCCTTAGGCTTCACAGGCAAGCACTTAACCGCTAAGCCATCTCTCCAGCCCTATCTCCATCCTTTTAAATATGATTCCTTAGTACAATTCTATACTTTTTCAGTTTGGATTTGTTCAATCTGTCAGTGTTTGAAAGTCTTGCATTAAATTCAAGAAGGTCTACTAGAAAAATTTTATAAAGGGAAAAAGATTCACCTGAGGTATGTCATTAAAAAGTACCTATAAAAATGTCTCCTTTATGCCTACCATGCAGGGATAAAAATGAAAGTTTAGCATATTCCACAACAATTCTTTAATGCTTATAAAAGAAACATGGTCTAACCTTTTCCAGATCCATTTTGACACAGCTTGGGGACTATATATTAATGCACCAAAGTGGTTTAAAAGGCTTTGAGAAAATAAACAACATGTTATCCCAAAGGACTGGCTAAGAAACATGTTTGTTTGTTTAATTCTAGAAAATATCACATAACTAAGGAAATAACAGAGGAGAGTCTACCTTAATACATAGTAACTCAAGCTTTACCTTCTGGGAACCAACAGGTAATTCTGTTACAAACTTTTTTTAGCAAGTCACATTTACTTCTGACCAAACAAAGTGAGAATATGAGTAGCTGTTTCAAGTATAATCATGGTATAATGAAGGTATTCTTCATTGCTTATTTAAAAGCCCATTAATATTGTTATAGGATCAAATTTGTAGAAAAGTTAATATATTGCAAGTAAGTACTCTTTTTCTTAAAAAAAGGAAAACATTAGTTTTTTTATTACATATTTTATTTATGAGAGAGAGAACTAGCCACTACAATCAAACTCCAGAGGCATGGGTTCTGGTGAGCCGAACCTGGGTCCTTAGGCTTTGCAGGCAAGCACCTTAACTGCCAAGGCATCTCTGTAGCCTGCAAGGGAGTATTCTTAATCCTGAAGTCCAGGATGCTTTCAAATCTACAACTTTTTGACACTAGATAATACTAGATAGTTTCTACACTTGAAATTGTTTCATGTATTTTTTTTTTTTTTTGAGGTAGTGTCTCACTGTAGCCCAGGCTGACCTGGAATTCACTATGTAGTCTCAGGGTGGCCTCGAACTCACGGCGACCGTCCTACCTCTAACTCCGCAGTGCTGGGATTAAATGTGTGCCGTGTACTATTATTAAAACTATTGTTAAAAACTATCAATTTTCCTTCAAGCCATGAGTATCAGTAGTAAATGAAATAGAAATTTTGTGTTTAGACTTAGATTTGATCCTCAAGATAAACCTCACTATACAGATACATCAAAATCTGAAAAATTGGGCTGGAAAGAAGGCTTAGTGGTTAAGGTACTTGCCTGCAAAGCCTAAGGACCTAGGTTTGATGAGCCAGTACGCACAAAAGCCAGATGCACTAGGTGGTACATTCCTCTGGAGGTTGTTTGCAGTAGCTAGAGGCCCTGGCGCACCTGTTCTCACGCTCTCTATCTGCTTCTTTCTTTCTCTCTCTCTCTTTCTCCAATAAATAAAAAGCTAAAAGTGATTTTTTTTTAATCTAAAAATTTTCAAAATCCTAAGTATTCCTCAACCCAAACATTTGAGATAAAAGATTCAACATGTATTAGAATTACTTCTAGTCCTATTTTTGTACAGGCATAGTTAACTGTAGTGAATAATATATTCTGTTAAAGTCTTTGTGGAATGACCTTTATATGCTTGAATTATTTAAAATTTCTGTAATTTTTTATCACAGCTCTCAAAAGGAATACAATTGACATAGACCTCTCCATAAGTGTGCTCTAATCTCAGGAAGCCACTGCTGAGATTGCATTTAATACTGATGTACACAAATTTGCTATTTAATTTAACCTATATATTTTATGCCTATTTGGTTACTTAATATTTAGGCAGAAGCAAGCATTCAAAAAAATTCTAGTTTATTTCCCTGACTCCTTACATACAGGGCCAATTTTCTTTAAACTTTTTGAATTTGAAAAGTGATAGTTTTGAGTCTAGACTTTCTTATGTAGTGAGTTCAAGGCTAGCTTCAGCTACATAGCAAGACTCTGCCTCACAAAGCTGATTATGTGTTACTTAGTGGTAGATCACTTGCCTAGCATGAACATGGCTCTGGATTTGATTCCCCACGGACCACAAATAAAACAAAACACTACATATAGTCCAGAAGTACATATAGTTCTGTCTTTAAATTTGCTGCGTCATTGATTCAACATACTATCACTTAATTAGTTCTCTATAGATAGAAGACTCTTGATTTTTCCCATTATCTTTCTATTAGGAGCAATAGTACAACAGATGTTGTTGTGTATAAATCTATATGTACCTAAGAGCATATCTTAAAACAAATTCCTAGAAAAGTCAGAAAATATTTGTTTGTCTGCTAGAGTTGGGATCATGTTTAAATGAAATAATGTCAGTTATGATAATGTTCCTCCAGAGGGAAGAACTGCATAATTTCTTTTAATACTAATTAATCTCCAAATCCTGAGTTACAAATGAAAGTATGAACAATAACTTCCTCTTCAAATTTTACTTCTAACAATATGTTCTAATGGCTGACACTTTAAACATC
The DNA here is from genome assembly GCA_036346955.1 of Dipus sagitta. Lineage (NCBI taxonomy): Eukaryota > Metazoa > Chordata > Mammalia > Rodentia > Dipodidae > Dipus > Dipus sagitta. The sequence continues at coordinate 59,079,901 of CM070773.1, forward strand.
TCATTTCCCTTCATAATAATGTCTTAGAAAATGTGTGTGCCTCTACTCTTTCCAGAATTAATCATTTCACATCAACTCTGTCACAATGCCATGCAGCAAATAGAACTTCCAGTGCAACAATGACTATTTGCACTGGACTACCATTAATTTCTGAAAGCTTCTTGTTTATAAATCTGTATGTTTTTTCTTTGGAAAGTGACATAACCATGTACACTTCTGTACTTCAAAAATGAATGCACAAAATAATACTTACAGTAGGATTGGCCACCTTGTAAAATAATGATTCAAAAAAAATCTCGGAAAATTACAGAGGGCAAAACTTTCCACATTGATTTTCATTGCATTTATATGCAATTTGAGAAAACTTTCTTTTAGAATGAACTCTGTTAGAAGAAAAGTAATATACTGGTTTTTATTCAGGAGGTTTCTGTGTATAGATAATAGCCTTTTGGTTTAATATGTTCTTGCCTTCTACCTTGCGCATTAGAATGAATTGAGGTCATTATTCAAAAGATAATAATCAGGATTCTGTTTGTGTAGTCAGACTTAATCTTCACTGGAAGCACTGTGTAATTTCTTTGCCAAATAACAACAAAGTGAAAATTCAGGTGCTCAATGAGGAAAAGTTGGTCTATAGAAAATAAAGCAGATAACAATAGCAGAGCTTAAGACATTTTTGTTTCTAACAGGTCCTGTATTGTACATAGAAAAAAGCTTATTGTTCATGTCCTTTGGATGTAGACCTACAGGTGGTTGAAAAAATATTTTAAGATTCAGTTTTTAATTTTCATGTGCCCATGTTAAAAGTTTATCATATTCTTCCTCCTCTATTGTTTAAAATATTTTTATTTACTTTTTGTAAGTAGAGAGAGAGAAGATGGGCATGCTAGGGCCTGTAGCTGCTACAAATGAACTCCAGATGCTTGTGCTTCTTTGTGCATCTGGCTTTCCATGGGTACTAGGGAATCAAGTTAGGTTTTGCAGGCAAAGGCTTTAATCAGTGAGTCATCTCTCTAGCCCCACCTCTATTTTCTATGTCATCTGTCTTTTACCGTCAAGGTTCCCATAATTAACCTTTTTGAGTGTTTTCATTTGTAAGTCTTCTTCCATGCTTCCTTGCTTTTGAGTTTTGTTTTTCCTGATTTTGACAAGGTCTAGTCTTGTTGTCTTTGTGGGTATTTATGTCAAAGAGTGAATTCTCAAGTAGAAAAAGAAAAGATAACGTACTGTACCCCTGCACTCCTACCTGAATTTGTCAGCTGATATTAGCTAGAGTGAGCAAAGCCAGTAACATGATTTAATGTTTTATGTATTCTTGATTTATTTCAGAATGCTGACTAATAAAAGGAATGAAGAGAAACTTCTATGAATTATCCTGAACTAGCTTATAATTTTGGAGTTCTTCTGTCAAACTTTTTCTTCTTTTTTTTTTTGTGAAGTGTGTTTGAAATAACAAATAACATATAATCACCAGAATGGGGGTGAATGACTTGTGGCAAATATTGGAGCCTGTAAAGCAACACATGCACTTGCAGAATCTTGGTGGGAAAACCATTGCAGTTGATTTGAGTCTGTGGGTATGTGAGGCACAGACAGTCAAGAAGATGACTGGAATAGTCATGAAGCCCCATCTCAGGTATCATCAAGTCCTTAGAATATAAGTGTGTGGTTACAGTGTCTTGGTTTTGTTTCAACTTACTTTTTTTTTTAGCTTAATTCTTTGTTTTATATTTTGAGATTTCAAAATATTTAACTTGTTTTGACCAGCCATTTTTACATTGATGACTTAGAAATGTTTGCCTTTGAGCTCTAGACTCACATGTCTGTGTTGTACTTAAAACATCCACAAATATGCTTCACTAGGAGCCAGTACTTTTATTATTTCCTTGTCTCCCTCCTCCATATACAGTCCCATCAACCACTTTTGCCAGTTCTACTTCCAAAATTCTGTGTTCACAAATTTCTTTCACTATCTAGAGACACCATCTCAATTTGTGCTAATCTCATTTCTCATCTGTACTACTAAGATAACATCTAACTGGTTTTTCTTTGCTGCTCTTGGACTCCTCTTTCAAGGAATCCCACATAGCAATAAGAACAGTCAAAAATATCCCTTGCTTACAAATGTCAAAAATTGGACATTTGCAGTCCATGTCTGTAATGCTGGCACTCAAGAAGTAAATGTAGGAAGACCAATTCAAGGTCATACTCAATTACATAGTGAGTTCAAGGCCAGCCCAAACTATACAAGAGGCTGTCTCAAAGGGGATTTAAGAAAATGTAGTGATCACATATTCCAGTTAAAAGAGAATGTTAATAAACATTACTGCATATAACATCTTTATACCAATTTTATGTTCTTACCTTTTTAACATACTGCTATTTGAACTTTTACTATCAATATGATGATGAATATATTACTAATTTGTATATTTCAGGAACTTATTTTTTCGTATTTCATATCTAACACAAATGGATGTAAAACTGGTATTCGTTATGGAAGGGCAACCACCAAAGTTGAAAGCCGATGTCATCAGAAAGAGGAATCATATCCGTTATGGGCCTTCTGGAAAAACATGGTCTCAGAAAACAGGGAGATCACATTTTACGTCAGTCTTAAGAGAGGTGAGCATTAATAATTCTGACTTGGGGCTGGAGAGATGGCTCAGCAGTCAAAACTACTTTCTTACAAACCCTGCTGGCCCGGGTTCAATTAACCAGCAGTCATGTAAAGCAAGAGGCAAAGTGGCATATCCATTTGTGATCTCAGCACACCTATAGCAATGGCCGCAGAGCCAGGAGAATCAATCTTGCAAGCTATTTGCAGTTGTAAAAGAGCCTGTCTCACAGAAAGTGGAGCACAAACACTCAAAGTTATCTTCTGTCCTCCAAAAGGACACCGTGGCACATGTGTGTCCATACACGCACATACATACAGATGCAAATAGAAGCTAAAGGTATAAAAAGGAGAGATCCCACTATATTTTTTAAATAATTCTGGTTTGAATCAAAGTGTACATTTTAGTCTAATAAATTTTGTAAACTATAATACTCATTAACCATAGTCATGTAACTAGCCGATTAGGGTACAGAGAAAAGAGTTTTATGTTTTACAGTGAAACTGACCTGTGGTCAAGTCCTGGCACTGGCATTTAAAAATTCTAAGATATTGGAAAAGGTTTATAATTTTGTTTTTTTTTTTTTGTAACTCAGTGAACCTATGAGTTTGTTTCTTAACTTTTTATTGACAACTTCCATAAATATAGCAATATATCCATGATGATAATCACCTCCCACCACCCCTCTTTTTCCTCCCTCCACTGAATCCTTTCTTCATTCCAGCTAGTCCCTCTTCTATTTTGGTGACATTTTTTTCCTCTTACTGTGCAGGTCTTGTGTAGGTAGCATTAGCCACTTTGAGGTCATGAATATCAAGGCCACTTTGTGTCTGGAAAACAATATTATAAGCAATCTCCCCTTCCTTTAGCTCTTACATTACTTCACCACCTCTACTATAGTGCCTGAACCTTAGAGGGTATGACAGAAATATCTCACTTGGTGCTCACTCCACTGTCACTTCTCTACACTTTGGTGAGTTTTTAGTCACCCCAGTAGTCACTGCCACCCAAAAAGAGAAACTTCTGTAACCAAAAGTGAGAATAGCATTAATATATGAGCTGGGAAAGATTTTTAACTTATTTGTACCTCAGTTCTTGTTTTGTGCAATAAGTACAGTAATATTTTGCTACAATGAAAATATATGTAAAATAGTAGGGAGTTTATCATCTTACTTTTGTAATATTATAAGCGGTCACAGAGTGCATGGAACCTCATTAATTCATACTTTGCTCATTTAAAATATATGATAGTTTGTGCATAGAATATATTATTTGGCTTATCCTATTGCATTGCAATTTTAAAAATGGTTATAAAGTATTATTTGTGCATTACTTACTGTTTTATTTTGTAATTAAGTCACGTCTAAAATAAGATATAACTGAAATACAGGACGCTCTTATTTTGTCACTTTTCAGTTGTAATGTAATTTTTTTTTCTTTATTGATGTAACTTTTTTTTTCTTTTTGCTTTGCTTGATTGTTTTGAGAAATGGTCCCCATATATAGTCAGGCTACTGTGTAGTTGAGATGGCCCTTGAATTCATGATCCTGTCTGCCTTTGCCTCCCAGTGAAATATATACTTTAAAAAAGTCATTGCTTTGGTGATCCCTCTTGTAGTCCCTCTTCAGGCAGTGACCCTCATGTCCTTTTCCTACTTATCTCTTAAGGTTTTGATTTTGTCTTTTAAGTCCTTTACTTACTAATTATATAAGCCTTAGATCATTTTTTAAATTTATTTCCCTATTTTCCTTTTCAATTTTGGTTAGAAATTCATTTATTTTAAAAGGCTTTGCATCAAATATTAGTCAATTTTCTCTTTGAAATGCTATCAATTTTCCATCCTTATATGTTTTTCTTTTAAGTAGTCTTCAGTTACTGAATATTCCACCTGAAAGACTGTTAATAGTTGAACTAAACATTTTTACCGAATTCGAATTATTTCTTGTGAAGTTAATTCCTGGGAAAGTCTAAGAAGCTCATACTTGGAACATTAAATAGCCAGTATCTTCATCTCTATCTTCTTGAGAGAACTGCTTCCTTCCTGTTCCGTGTTGCAATCACTATGGAGCTCTTTCGGCATTTTTTGTCCAATCAGGACTGCTCGGTTCTATCATCCATAGTCATACTTCTGCATCCTAGTAGGCCCCACTCCCCAGTCTACTGCCAACTTGTAGGTATAAGTATTAGAGGCACACATTAATCGTCCTCCAACAACACCAACCCCATCCTATATGATAGAGATAAAGGGTATGGGGAAAATATTATAGCCAGCTTCATCATAACTTCTGTGCTATGACTTTGAAAGAAGTTGTAATGCTAAGTAGGACAAGAACCTGAAATAACTTGGGTTATAATGAAAGGATATTTTCTTTTTGTTTGGTTGGTTTTATTTGTTGTTGTTTGAGGTAGTATATCACTCTAGCCCAGGCTAACCTGGCTCACTCTGTAGTCCCAGGTTGGCCTCGAACTCACAGTGATTCTCCTACCTCTGCCTCCTGAGTGTCAGGACTAAAGTGTGCGCCACCATGCCTAGCATGAAAGAGTGTATCTTATCTGTGATAAATATGAAAGACATGTCTGTAGCAGAACTCAAAGTCACCAGAGTCCTGAAAAATAATGTTTTTCAAGTGCTTTGTTTTCTTGACTCTTGTCCACCTTGGGCACCATCTGTTAAAAGTTTTTCATAGAAAGTACAAGAAATTAGGCTCTGTGTTTCATCATACTCAGTATTCCTCAATGCAGAGAGAACTATGAGAAAAGTGCTCATCTAGGTTAGAGCCACAACCCAAAGAAAACCCAGTGGATTGTTTGTGCATCATAAGTTTATGGGGGACACCTGAATGAAGCCATCACATTAGTTTTGCACACATGTAAATATTTTTTGTGTGATCAATTCTTGATTAAAGATATTTTCAAGCCAGGCATGGTGGCGCATGCCTTTAATCCCAGCACTTTGGAGGCAGAGGCAGAAGGATCACCGTGAGTTCGGGGCCACCCTGAGACTGCATAATGAATTCCAGGTCAGCCTGAGCTAGAGTGAGACCCTGCCTTTAAAAACCAAAAATAGTAGTAATAATAATAATAATTCAGACTTTCAATAGAATAGCATTGAACAAAATAGTAGCAATCAAATATGAGTCACTTTATCATTAACATTAAAGATCTGCAGTTTTTGACAGGAAATGGTCAATTTAAAAATAGTCCATCACCAACTTATTTTTTAAAATATTTTTTGTTTATTTATGTATTTTTTTTTTTTTCTTGAGAGAGACCAAGAGAGGAAGAAGCAGATAGAGAGAATAGGCTTGCCAGGACCTCTAGCCACTGTAAACGAACTCCAGATGTATGCACCACCTTGTGCATCTGGCTTATGTGGAATCTAGCCTGGGTCCTTAGGCTTCTCAGGCAAGCACCTTAATTGCTAAGCCATCTCTCCAGTCCTTGTTTTGTTTATATTATTTTCATGTATATATACGTATTAATATACACCCTGTATCACCCTCCCCTGTTCCACCACCCCCCTGTAACTCCTTTTCTTTTCATCACCTACCAGTGACAATGCTTTAGAAGAGAATGACTCCACTCCCTGGCAACCTTTAACTGTCACTAGCCCATAGGGAAGGCAGTGAATGTATAAGGCCCTCCCCCTTCAATAACCAAATGTCAACTGGCTTCATCATATGCAGGTAGCCACATCTGGTGTGAGTTCATGAGTACAGTAGCCTTGTCATGTATGGTAGCCCGAGTTCCACAGCAGTCCTTGTCACTTTCCAGTACTGGTATTCTTTCTGCCCCATCTTTCCATCACCAATCTTAACAACTTATCCACTGTTAGGCAGTCTTTATCTGTGTCCCTACTACCCACTGTTTTGCTTTACATTATTTTGAAGAAAATGCCAGCTATAATATTGCATAATTCTTAATATTTCAGCATTATTCTCTAAAAGTTAATAACTGTAACAACTATTATTTTTGCCATCAGCAATTGCTAGAAGATTAGCAATTGTTTCTTGATGCTGTCAGATATTCACTCTTCAAACATCCAAGGGGTTCCTGAGTATCATAATTTTTAAAACACCCAAAAGGCTACTTAGTAGTTTTAATATGTAAAACTCTGAGGACGTTAACGTCTTAAACCTCTTGTCTGTTTCAGTGCCTTGATATGCTAGAGTGCTTAGGAATTCCCTGGGTCCAGGCTGCTGGGGAAGCTGAAGCCATGTGTGCTTATCTCAATGCTACTGGCAACGTGGACGGCTGCCTCACCAATAATGGCGATGCTTTCCTTTATGGTGCACAGACTGTTTACAGGAATTTCACTATGAACACAAAGGTATTTCTTTTCTTTTTACCCTTGGTATTTGTTTAGGAATTACTTTTTTGAAAAGGTCTGGTCGAATAATATCTCTAAATTGTTTGCTTGACAAATAGTAATTGCTAAACCAATTTTCAGCTGTTACTGAAAGTACCCTTGCTGTACATTTCAGAGAGCTGATTTAAACTCTATGCTTTGTGTATATATACCAAAACATTACATGGTACCTGTCATAGTCAGCTTTATGTGGTAGAGATGAACCCTTAACTTAGTTACAGTTTATAGGAGGAATGGAATTTAGCAGATTTTTTTTCTTTTTCTTTTTTTTCTTCTTCTTTCTCTTTCTCTTTCTCTTTCTTTTTCTTTTTTTGGTTTTTCCAGGTAGGGTTTCACTATAGCTCAGGCTGACCTGGATTTCACTGTGTAGTCTCAGGGTGGCCTCGAACTCACAGCAATCCTCCTACCTCTGCCTCCCGAGTGCTGGGATTAAAGGCGTGCGCCACCACGCTCAGCTTGGAATTTAACCGATTTTGAGGAAGTTTTTTAACGCTGAGAAGGAGAAAACCCACCAGCAAAAGTAAGAGCAAAAACCTGGCAGCCAAACAGCAGGGAATCTAGGCAGAACTCAAACTGTTATTAGCATACCATATGCTGGATTTCTAGATCTGTCCCCAAACACATTTTAGGGCTGGACCCTAGGATCCACACACAGTGTCACCTCTAAGTTACAAGCTTGAATAAAAATCTTGAATTTATTGGGGAACATCCATTTAAGCTACCACATTTTGTCTTTGGCCCTCAGTAGATTTATAATTATTTTAAATTGTATATTCTATCTAGTCCAATTTTAAAGGTTTTATCAACTTAAGATATTTTAAAGTCTCAAGTCTTATCTGAGATTTAAGAGTGAGTCCTGTAAAATCAATACATGTTATATACTTTTAACATGTAATGGTACAAAGTAAACATTTTTATTGTTATAAGATAAAGCAAGGAAAGACTGGACCAATGTAAACTTAACAATCATTAGGCAAACATCTGTAGTTTAAGTCTGATATTCATAACCAGTGATCAGTCTTTGGAATTTGTTAATTTTGCCCCTCTAGCTGGACTGAGTACTCAGGGAAAACTTTCATCCCAAGCCAACAGTGTTCCATGGTAGTCCTTGTGTAGTCTTGGTATACTTAAAACATTTTTGGGTCTCCATTGTAAACTATGGTTCAGCTTTAATTTTATACACTGGCCTTTTTAGCCTTCAAAACAGGAATTTTTTTAAAATTTTTACTTATTTATTTATTTACTTATTTTTAAATCTCCCAGAGTACAACAACAACTTACACTGTCAAATTTTGGAGTATTTGCTGTTGTTGTTGTTGTTATTTATTTGAGAGTGACAGACAGAGAAAGAGGCAGAGAGAAAGAGAGACAGAATGGGCACACCAGGGCCTCCAGCCACTGCAAATGAACTCCAGATGCATGCACCACCTTGTGCATCTGGCTTACGTGTGTCCTGGGGAATCAAGTGTCGAACCGGGGTCCTTAGGCTTCACAGGCAAGCGCTTAACCACTAAGACAACTCTCCAGCCCTTTATTTATTTATTTTGAGAGAGAGAGAGAGAATGAGCATGCCACATCCTCTAGCCACTGAAAATGAACTCCAGATGCATGTTCCCCATTGTGCATCTGGCTTACATGGGTACTGGGAACTAGAACATGGATCATTCGGCCTCACAAGCAAACACCTTAACCACTAAGCCATCTCTCCAGCCCTAAAATAATATTTTTTAAATATTTTATTATTATTTATTTAACTGAGAAAGAGGGCGAGAGAGAGAGAGAAGAAAGAGAGAGAGAGAGTGGGCGTGCCAGGGACTCCAGCCACTGCAAACAAATTCCAAACACCTGTGCCCCCTTATGCATCTGGCTAACATGGGTCCTGGGGAATCAAACCTGGGTTCTTTTGCTTTGCAGGCCAACGCCTTAACCACTAAGCCATCCCTCCAGCCCAAACATATTTTGTTTTTTATGTCTCATCTCAGCAGAGGTTCTTGGAACTACGTGTATTTTATGATTCATTTTATGTATTTTTTTTTTATGTTTCCAAAATCAATACCAGAGGTGTGGGACACAGCCATATTTTTAATTTAGGTACAAAATAAATCATGACCTTGATTGGCAGGGGTTTTTCTTTGAAAAATATATTGCTTTTATTCTGAAGTTGATAATAAAAAAGTTTGTTAATTCCTATTACTTGTGTGAAATACTCTACATTAAAAGAGATTAAAGGGGTTAGTTATATAACATAAAATGTGTTTATTCATAGGTGGCATGGCTTAAAAATAAAAATCATAGAAAAAATTGTTAGGCCTAGTAAAATATATACCATGATTTTAGCATAATAAATCATTTCCCCCAATTATTTTTTTATTTTTTGTAGTCAGTGAATGCACTCAATTTGGTATCATTGTTAGCCTTCTCCCTATCCTCCCCCCTCCACAGGGACCCTCTTTGTTGGGGTATATGGGTCGTGCATTGTGGTGATAGCCTTTAGTTTTGGGTAGGAGGAAATGTCTCTGTGTGTCATGACTCAACGTGTGTCTCTGACATTCTTTCCGCCCCCTCTTCTGCAAATTTCCCTGAGCCATGTTGGGTTCATATTAGGTCTGCTTCCATGTTGAGATCTTGGGTGCCTCTGTGTCTCTGGATATCTGGTTTGGAAGGGGTTGATTGTTCTCTATATCTATCTCCTTCACTGTTGTGCTGGTTCCCAGTTCGCCAAGAAAACAGCATTCTTGCCTGTTTCTCCAATTATTCTTAGTTTCAGCTGGGTCCCTTTTGAGGTATGATGGGGTGGTTCTCTCCTTAGGATCTATCTGCATCTATAAGAAAAAGAGAAGCAGATTCTGCAACGAGATAAAGTTAACACCAAGTAAGTAACCATTGTTTTTTAGAGAGAGTTTAGTGGAGAGCGGGTTCATTTTTGGATATGGTTCTGACTTGTTTCCCAACTCCAGCTATGGGTTCTATTCCACTGAGCAGATCTGTTAGCCAAATCAAGAGCAGCTGGTTTCACACCATGGCCATGCCCCGCTATTGCACTTGTATGAGCATCACATCAGGTTGTTTGCTGCTAAGTAGGTTAGAGCATGCTTTGCTTGGGCAGAAGTTGGTCTTTATTCCCCCAGTTGCTCATGTAGCACTTTCCAGTACTAGACGCACTGTCTGGGGACTGACTGTCTTCCAGCTTCCAGCCATGTCACTCCATGATACATACCAACAGTGTATGGTATCTTCAGCAGTAGGGTCTTACCACTAATCTATTGTGGGTACTCAAGCACTCTGATATAAATCTGTCTTCTTTTGGGAAACCTTGTAGGTCTCTGTGACCAAAAGCTCATTGTGGATGATTACCACCTGCTGGTACTGTGAGTTACAGGTCAGCGGCCAAGAAGAGAAGGAAGAAAAGGATAAGTGATATAAAAAAGATAGATGAGAGAGAAGAGGGAGAGGGAGAGAGAGAGAAGCAGAAATAGGAGGAGATAATGAACAGTTTTTGTCTACCGTCTCCAGGGCCTTTTGAATCTGGTGTTCCCTCTAAGCCTGGTGGAGGTTCAACCATTTGGTCTGTCTTTTAGGATGTAGAGTTTTATGGTACCACTGCCTTTTGGGTCCACTTTTGTGTCCCTCCCCCTTCCTTACCCGCCTCTCCCTCCCCACCTTCCCTATTGTCCAATTCTCATGATGCTTGGTAGGTATGTTGGTGACTTGGGTAGATTCGGGTTAGGAGCTGTAGATGAGTGAGACTATGCAGCGATTATCTTTCTGTGAATGGCTGAGTTCACTGAGAATAAGCTGTTCCAGGCTTGACCTTTTTTTTTCAAATTTCATTGTGTCATTTTTCCTTACTGCTGTGTAGAATTCCATCGTGTAGGTATACTACATCTTAGTTATCCATTCGTCTAGTGATGGACATCTGGGTTGATTCCAGCTCTTGGCTATTATGAATTGAGCAGCTATAAACATGGTTGAGCAAATCTCTCTAAGCTGAGGTGTGGAGCTTTTAGGGTACATGGCCAGTAAAGGAATAACTGGGTCTTTTGGTAACTCTATAGTCAGTATTTTTAGGAGCCTCTGTGTTGCATTCCAAAATGATTGTACCATCTTACATTCCCACCCAAAAGTGGATGAGGGTTCCTATTTCTCTACATCCTCGCCAGCATTTATTTTCATTTGATTTTTTGATGCTTGCTATCCTTACTGGGGTATGGTATGATCTCATAGTTTTAATTTGCATTTCCCTGATGATTAGGGATGATGAACATTTCCTTAGGTGTGAGTTTGCCAATTGTATTTCTTCCTCTGTGAACTACCTGTCCAGTTCCTTGCCCCATTTTGTGAGTGGGTTATTTGACTTTTTATTGTTTAGGTTTTTGAGTTCTTTGTAGATTCTAGAAATTAGGCCTCTGTCAGGTGGATATTCAGCAAATATTTTCTTCCATTCTGTGGATAATCTATTGGCTCTGCTTATTATATGTTTGTCTGTGAAGAAACTTTTCAGCTTCATAAGATCCCATTGGTTGACTGATTGATACTGTGCTACTAGGGTTTTGTTCAGGAAGTCTTTTCCCATTCGTAAATCATGGAATGTTCCTCCTAACTTTTCTTTCAGTAGTAGCCAAGTTTCTGGTGTTATATTGAGATCTTTGGTTCATTTGAACTTGATTGTTGTGCATGGCGACATGTGTGGATCAAGTTTCAGTTTCCTGCATATGGTTATCCAGTTTGTCCAGCACCATTTGATGAAGATGCTTTTTTCCAGCCTATATGATTAGGGCCTTTGTCGAATATCAAGTAGCTGTAGTTGCTTGACCCAAAGTCTGTGTCCTCAATTCTATTCCATTGGTCTATACTCCTGTTTTTATGCCAGTACCATGCTGATTTTATTACTATGGCTTTGTAATATGGCTTTAGATCAGGTATGGTGATGCCTCCAGAGGTGTTTCTTTTGCTGAGGATATGCTTGGATATCTGAGGCCTTTTGCTTTTCCATATGAATTTTGAGATCAATTTTTCTATCTCTGTGAAGAACGATGTTGGGATTTTGATGGGAATCGCATTAAATCTGTAGATGGCCTTTGGAAGGACTACCATTTTCACAATGTTAATTCTGCCTATCCAGGAGCATTTTCTTAAGTTATCCTCATTTTCTTTTTTGAGTGTTTTTATGTTTTCATTGTATAGATCTTTTGCTTCCTTGGTTAATGTTATTCCAAGGTTTTTATTTATTTTTTGTTGCTATTGAAAGTGTGATAATTTCACTTACTTCTTTCTCTGTATCTTTGTCATTTGCATATAGAAAGGCTACTGATTTTTGTGCATTGATTTTGTATCCTCCTACTTTGCTGAAGGAATTTATAACCTTTAAGAGTTTTAGAATGAAGGCTCTTGGGTCTCTTACATATAGAATCAAGTTGTCTGTGAATACCGATAACTTGACTTCTTTCTTTCCAAATTGTAGCCCCTTTATTTCTTTCTCCTGTCTTATTGTTTGAGCTAGGACTTCCAGTACTATATTAAAGAGCAGAGGTGAGAGTAGACACCGCTGTGTTGTTCCTGATCTCAATGGGAATTCCTCCAGTCTCTCTCTATTAAGTATTATCTGGGCCTTAGGAGCTTTGTATATTGTCTTTATTGTGTTAAGATATAAACCGACCATGCTGATTCTCTGCAGTGTTTGGATTATGAAGTGATGTTGTATCTTGTCAAAGGCCTTTTCTGCATCTATCAAAGTGATCATGTTTGTTTTGTATTTAGCCTTGTTTCTGTGGTGTATTACATTGACAGATATCTGTTATGTTGAACCACCTCTGCGTTCCTGGGATGAAACCCACTTGATAATGGATTTGATGTGTTGGTGAATTTGGTTTGCAAGGGTTTTGTTCAGGATCTTTGCGTCCAACTTCATTAGGGAAATAGACCGGTAGTTTTCTTTTCTTGTGGCATCTCTGCCTGGTTTTGGTATTAGGGTGATGCTAACTTCATAGAAGGAGTTGGGGAACTTAGCATAGCCAGCTGGTTTTTTAGGTCCTCTTTTTCTTCACTTTCCTTTATATCCTTTAACTGTGTTTTGACCCCTTCCATTTTCTTATCTATTAGGTCTAGTCTAGTGATGGCAGCATCCACATGATTATCAGTCCTTTGCTGCTTTTGAGCAAGTTCTACCAATAGCTTGGTCAGGGTTGCATTGCTCATAACTTCATTTTGGGTTTCTGATTCCTATTGTCTCTTCTATGGTTTGATTAGAGACTTCCATAGTAGGACTGGGAGATCTTATTGGATTTACTTGTATTTGATTTTTTATGTTATTTCTTTTGCACTGTGGTCTGCCCATCACAGGGTGGGAGCAGGGAGAATGGGACTGTCGTCATGAGGGAGGTGGTGCAGCTTGGGGGGGGGGATGTGGAGTATGGGGGTGTGTCCTGGGGGTCTGGACAGAGAGTCCAGGGTCAAGACTTGCTTGGGGGCAGAGCAGGGTGGAGCCAAGTTAGTCTGAATTGGGGGGGGGCAGGGTCGAGCAGAGCAGAGGAATAAGAATTTGCATTTGGACTGGGCCACGCAAAGTGGGTGGAAGGAAGATAAGTGGGGGATGGAAGTCTAGGGGGTGGCGAGGCAGAGTAGAGCAAGTGGTCAGAGGGCGGCAGTGGAGCGCAGGGGTGTGTGGCGTTGGGACAGAGTGGGGAGGGTCGAGACTCACCTGGGGACAGGGTGTGGTGGAGCAGAGCAGGTCTGAATTCACAGGGAGCATGGATGGGGCCAATAAGTGCTGAGCAGAGCAAGGGATGGGAGTGGGGGGTGGTGAGGGAGACCTGGAGACATGGGAGGGGGGCGGAAATCTGTGACCTAGCAGAGGGTGGTGTGGATCCTGGCAATCACCTGTGTCTTGGGGCACGCAGATGGAACTACTGGCCTGGGTCTCCTTGCCTACAGTTACTGCAAGAGTAGCCTGAGGCTGGGACTCTGGTTAAGTTGGCCGCTGGGGTGATTGGGGGACTGGTGGGTTACCCGAGAGCATGGGAATTAGCAGATTCCCTTTTTTGCCCCTCTGCACCCTTCCACTGGCGTCCCCTAAAAGTCCCAGTGACCCCTTGATTTCTTGCCAGTCCTTGTGCCTGTAAATTTTGTTTGAATTTTTTATGTGTGTGATTCTTCCCCCCATATGGAGGCTCGAAGCCAGGACCTTGTGATTGCTAGGCAACTGCCTATCCACTGATTTTAATCCCCATGCCCTGAATTTTTAAAAAAAAAATTTTATTTATTTTAGAGACAGAAAGAGGCAAAGAGAGCGAGATAATAGGCATACTAGGGCTAATAGGTATTTTTTTTGTGTCTTCTAATCTATTAAAAAATAAATTAAAATGCAGTTTTTAAAAGTTTGTTTTCTGTCTTCTAAATGTGGATTTCTCTACTATAGATTTGACTTGATTATGTGGTTTAATTCTAAATCAGTTCCCAATAATAGATGACAGAATTGTATGTGAAATATATTTATTGTTTTCCCTTAGAATTTCCAGTTTTAATACTTATCCTTAAAACATCTTCAGAAATACAAGGAGAGACATACAAGACAAGATACTCATTATAGTATTGTTAATAGTTATAAAAATTGGGCTGGAGAGATGGCTTAGCTGTTAAGGCGCATACCTGCAAAGCCTAAGGACCCCAGTTCGATTCTCAGGTCCCACATAAGCCAGATGCACATGGTGGCACATGCATCTGGAGTTTGTTTGCAGTGGCTAGAGGCCCTGGCACGCCCATTCTCTCTCTCTCTCTCTCTCTTCCCTCTCTCTGTCTCTAATAAACAAATAAATAAAATCTTAAAAAAATAGTTATAAAAATTCAACAAACAATTCTTACTGTTGGGGAATGGTTAAATATTTCATAATTTTGATTCTCATCCAAGGTTACTGCCAGTGAGTATTTTAGGTGTAACAATTTATAGTTGGACAAGGGTACCTACATCTAGGCATTTGATGGCTAAACTTGCTGCCATTCTTCCTCAAAGGCTAGTATTATCCCCATTAGAGAAATACTGCTTAAGTAAGCATGGTAATACTAAGCAGTCATTTTAAAAGGTGGGTGTTATTGACATAAAAGATATCCAGGCATACTACTGGGGAGAAATGTCACAAAATAGTATTTTTATATAATTATACTTTTTACATTTAAAATAGTTAATAGTAAATATTAGTATATATGTGTCAAAGAAAGCAGAAAGTAGCCTACTATGTGTACCAAACTAGTAATAATAAGTAATTGTTTTCTATAATATATATTTTACAGTATGCCTTTTTAGTCACCAAAATGCAAGAGAGAGGAAAACTCTCTTTATGGTTTATTTTTTATTTTGAAACTGACTTTACTTTCACCTATTAAAATACATATGCTATGGAGACTCTTGTGGTCAGGGTATTTTTTCTATTTAAACTTTAAAACTAGATATTTAAAGGTAATTATGTAATGTTTAATGTAAAATACTTTTGGATTAAACTGAATATATACTTTCTTTAGGACCCACATGTTGACTGTTATACAATGTCCTCTATCCAGAGTAAATTGGGCCTGGACAGAGATGGTCTGGTTGGACTGGCCATACTTCTTGGTTGTGATTATCTTCCAAAGGCAAGCTGAAATCATAATTTCTTTCTTAGCATATATGTGCTTCTTTGTATACTGCAGACATATGAGTATAACATGATTATATGACTGAATCTAATTTAAATCTTGAAGTATAAGGCATTTACTAACAAAAACAATCAACATTTTAGGATAGTGTTTAAAAGCTATCTTGAGACACTAAATGTTATAAAACAGAATAGCTTGAGTAGTTCCACATTTGAATCTCAATAAACTACTACTCTAACTGAAGAAATTCACTGTCAAGTTTAACTACCCTGACAAAGAAGTATAAGGATTGCTCTTTTCTTATATTATACCAGCACTAGTTGTTATCATGGCTTTTGTCTTGTTTGTTTGTTTGTTTTAGGTTTCAATATCTGTTGTAGCTTCTAGTCATAAATATGATCAAAGTTATTATTAGTGTTTCTAAGCAACCTGACAATTGGTCTTTCTATGTGTATTCCCATATACCAGTCATCTCTGTATTTTTACAAATCACTCAATTTACCTGTGTTTTCAAGAGAAGTACAAAGAATGGCATATAATTGTTTTTTTCCACTTCTATCTAGGAAAAAGTACGTAGATGATAAAATTTAATTCCAATTTCAAAGTCTTCAATGGCCCAATGTAAATATCCACAGTTTTTCAAGCTAGTAAGAAAACAGGAGGAAAGAACCCTTTAAATAGCATGAGCCACTATTTTTAAATACTCCTACAGAAATAAAAGATCCTATTTTCCATATATAATTATATCATAGCTAAAATCTAGAAACAACCCACTATAAAACCCAAGGAACTTGGTGATTTGAACTCACAGAAACTAAGTTTAGCTGCAGCTTGCTGGCCTTATGCATTGTATAACAATGACTGTGCTGAAAGCACAGGATATATAGATAAAATAGACCTTGAGGCAGCCTTTGCTGAGTCTGGACTAACTTTGTCGTGGGTCCTACGTGGTGGTGGTGGGTTTGGGAAACAATTTACCGGAGTGGGCAAGTGTTCATGGGGCTTAGGCAGGGGCTACCAGCTATGTGGGAAGTATTTTAGCACTATTTGACTATCTTTGTACATAATGGCTAAGTAGGCAACTAATAAAGATATAGTCATAAACTTTGAGGAAGCAGAAGACTCCATTTTAGCCAGAAATTATCATATGAATGTTTGCATATAGGTTTTATATGTTAGAAATTCACATTTTAATTTTCTTAATTAAAAAGTATACATATATATCTATTTGAGAGAGACAGAGTATGGGTGTGTCAGGCTTCCTACCACTGCAAATGAACTCCAGGTACATGCACCAATTGGTCTTGTTTTATGTGGATATTGGAGAAATCAACCTAGGCCATTAGGCTTTGTAAGCAAAAAGCCTTTAACTGCTGAGCCGTTGCTCTAGCTGTTTCTTAAATTTTGTTTTGTTTTGTTTTTCGAGGTAGGGACTCATTCTGGTCCAGGCTGACCTGGAATTAACTATGTAGTTTCAGAATGGCCTCAAACTCACGGTGATCCTCCTACCTCTGCTTTCCCAGTGCTGGGATTAAAGGCGTGCACCACCACACCCAGCTGGTTTCTTAAATTTTTAATGTTAGTATGGAACTAACTTCTATTTGGAGGTCAGTGTCTATAAATACTGTATTTTCATAAAATTAAATGAAGTTATTTTTTCTGATTATAAATATGAAGTTAGTACAAATGAAATACTATCAAGATAATTAACTTAGTAAAACTCTCTAGAAGTAATGTTCAGATCTTCCTTAAAAATAAACACTCAAGGAGGTGAGAGGATAGCTCAGTCAGTAGATTGCTTGCCTTGCAACAACCATAAGGGCCTGAATTCAATCCCCAGTACCCATATTAAAATAGTGGCACATATTTGGAATCCCAGCAGTGGGGAAGCAGATAGGCAGATCCCTGGGGCTTGCTGGCCAGCTAGTTCAACCTACTTGACAAGTTCCAGGTCAGTGAGAGACCCTCTCAAAAAATGTTGGCCAGTGCCTGAGAGAAACAGCAGGTTGTCCTCTGTTCTCTTTCTGCACTTTCACATAACACATAATACTCTGGTCTGACTGTAACCTTCAAGATTTGTTTACATAGATTAACAGTATGATTGTTCTGTAATTTACAGATCCACAGAATACTTCCATACACTGTTGGGCAATTTTGTTTTGCACTTAACAATAAACCTTGCACAATTTCCCTGCCATTAAGTAGAGGTATTTCATTCTATGTTTCAGTGCACAATCTTCCATTGAATTAATGTACTACACTTTATTTAACCTTTCCCTAATTATTAACATTTCAGTTTGTTTTTCTGCTTTGTGAAAGGGAGTCCCTGGAGTTGGAAAAGAACAAGCATTAAAACTTACACAGATTTTGAAGGGTCAAAGTTTGCTTGAGAGGTAACTGAACATTACTTTTTATTGCAACATTGGATTTTTTTCATAAATATTATTACTGAAAGGATTGTACTTAACAAAAAAAGATTTCAGTATCTTTAAACTACTGTACATTTTCATTTAAAACTGGGTTTTTGTTTATTTTGAAGTTTTCCAAAGCAAGGAGTAAAAAAATATATTCTAAGCCATAATACATTTTGAAATCTATATATTATTAGCTCATTAAACACAGTACAATGCCAAATGCATTCACTTTAAACCACAGACTATTTTTAGAATATTTACCACCCAGGAAAGATAAAAATGACATTACAATGAGTTTATATTTGATGCTTTGAAATTGTATTTACTTTCTAAAAATAAAATGTCTATAGCATGTTGCAAATATTTCATATCACTTGATCAGTATTTTTACTTGGCTCTTTTTTGTTCTGCACATTTAGTATTCTATTAGTTATAGTTAACTTGTGCTTTGCAATTTTAGGGCTCAAGGTAATTAAGATTATGTTGAAATTTATAAATTATGCTATTTACTCTTAAAAGCATGTGAATTATATTTGCTTGATGAAAATAATGGTTTATTAAAATTAATATTCATGGTAATAAGTATAAAATACAAAGGAGATTGGGAGACTGAATAGTCTTGGTCCCTGGCAGGTTTGAGATGATGGTGAGTGTCTGGAAAGAAATGCTAAGTGGCAGATATAAAGAAATGACCATGAAAAAAAATTCAAATCACTGTACTCTTTTCCATATTGCTTCTCATTTAACTGTGATGATGTCAGTAAACCCAAGATGTCAGTCAGTTTATTATTGATATCTGTGATTACTGTGCTGAGTGGGAAAGAACGGTATACTTTGGCCTGGGGATGCAAGCAGGGACCATCTGGGAATCATAAAGGTTACAATGAAGGACAAAACACAAACTATACAATGCTTGGCTAACTCCAAACTAGAAACTGGTTCAGCCAATATGTATTTTTAGCACATTTAACCAGTGTTTGTCTTCACACTTGAAAATAATGAAATTATACTTTTTTCCATATAATTGGGTATTCTTCTAATTTTTATTCATTTAATCTAGTTTTTAATTCTTAAGCTGTATTTATTATTTATCAAAAAGCAATTAATATAAATTTTTATCATACTTACAATTGGTCTTTCTAGTAAATGAGTCATAAATTCTGACAGCTAGATAATTACCCTAAGTACCAGATATTACCCAACAAACTGAAGAACTAATTTAGCTTTCTATTAAAACTTTAACTTTTGTAAGTAAAGAAATAGTTTGTAATACTAATTTTTTTGTTTTTTAGTTTTTTTATAACCACTGAACCATCTCCCCAACCCTAGAATACTTAATTCTTTATGATTAACAACTAACTGCCCTTAGTGGTTTTATAATAACCTGGAACTTTAGCCAGAGAATAAAAATTAATTATTATAAGTCCTAGTATTCATACACATTCTTAAAATCTTTCGCTAAACAAATATTTTCCTATTCGTACAAGAGATTGAAAAAAGATAAAGCCAAACCATTCTCCCCTTTTATTGCTACCTAACAAACTTCTTCACCAAGTGAAAAAGAGACTGAGTGAATATATGGTTAGATATACCTCTATAAAAGCATACAGATGTGTTCATTCATGTACATACTCTGTTGTGCCCCTTTTGCAAATCTTCTGTCCATGAGGTCACATTTAAAGCTTGTAGAGGCTAGCTGTACTGTCCTATACCTTTAATCCCACCAGTCAGTAGGCTGAGGTTGGAAGACCACCATGAATATGAGGACAGCCTTAGCTACTGAGTGAGTTCCAGGTCAACCCAAACTAGAGTGAAACCCCACCTTGAAAGACCAAAAACAAGACGTTTTTAAAAAATAAGTCTTGTAGGGCTGGAGAGGTGGCTTAGCTGTTAAGGCACTTGCCTTCAAAGCCAGTTGACCCCGGTTCCATTCCTCAGGACCCATGTAAGCCCGATCCACAAGGTGTTGCATGTGTCTAGAGTTGGTTTGTAGTGACTAGATACCCTGGTGCGTCCACTTTTCCTTTCTCCCTCCCTCCCTCTTTCTCTCTCAAATAAGTAAATAAATAGGGCTTGTAGAAAATTGAGTTTTCTCAGGCTTAGTCATCACATTTATCATGCACCAAAGGGAAAATAATTTATACGGTAAAAGATAATGAAATAAACTGATATTTGAGAAAATATGTTTATGGCCTTAATTCTTTTCTCTTTTTTATAAAAACCATTTTCTAATAAAGATTTAAAACATGGATTGAAAAAACTTCCTACTCTATTCCACGACCAGAAGCAGCTAAAAATCTGGCCCATTGTTCTGTGTGTTTGCATCCAGGTAAGCAGTCATAAGGAATATCTTTAGAATATTTAGAGTCTGATATCTACGTTTACACTCATGATCTTATACTTTTTTTATACCTTTATTAAGAGCACTTTGAGGGCTTTTGAATTCTCTCCTCTGCTACATTGGAAATGCCTTAGAGTTACAAGATGTAGTATATAAATACCATAGGTACCCAATAAATGTTTTTTTTTAATAAATTGATGTGATAGAAATGGTAAACATAGGATAAGTGCAGTTTTGCATTATGATACCAAATTGCATCTTAAAATTATTTTGTGCTTGATAGACAAATCTATTATAAGAAGAAATATAAGTCTTGAGAGAAAATGGATTAAAGCCATTTATTTTTTATCCATATTATATATTTAATCCTTAAATGATTCTTTATATCCTGTAGTTCATTTTTACTGAATATAAAGATAATGGCTTAAAACTAGTATCTAGCTAGGAGTAGTGGCTCACATTTGTAATCCCTACATTTAGGAGGCTGAGATAGCATTGCCATGGGTTCAAGACCAGCTTGGGCTACAGTGAGACCCTGCTTCCAAAAATGAAAAAAAAAAAAAAAATCAAGGAAGGTTCACACCTATAATTACAGCACTTGTGAAGCTGAGGAAGAGGAGGATCACCTTGAATTGGAGGCCCACCTGGGCTACAGAATGAATTCTTGGACAACCTGAACTAGTATAAGATCCAACCTCAAAAAAATTAAATTTAATTTAAAAGCATGGAAAGAAAAAATTTTTTTCTAATGTTCACTCTTGTTGAAAATTAACTGAGGCTTTATTAGTCTTGCTGAAATAACAACCATGTATGAACAAGTGTGGTGATACACACCTGTAATCTAGCACTGTGGAGGTAGAGAGGCAATAGGATCAAGAACTGAAATTGTTGGCTACATAGCAAGTTCAAAGCCAGCCTGGACCACTTGAGGCCTTGCCTGAAAAAGACAAGGTAACACTGAAAATGTACTAGATCAAAAAGGATTTTCACCATCAAAAGAAGTTGGGAAATTGTGTTGGCCCATCTTCTAAAAGAAATTCAACTGAATCTGTGTGTCTCTATGTTTTCATTAGCATTATTACATTATAAATGATATAGAGGAAAAAATGTTTTTATAACTATGTCATTCTGTAGTTTTTTGAAGTGAAATTTTAATCATGTCAAGTATTCTGGCCTTCCATATTCTTGACATTGAAGGTAGTAATGTTTTTCTTTTAGAGGAAACTAGGGCCCCACAGCTGTGCTGTAGTCGTACTCTTCATGTTCCAAGCACAGTTTAAAAATAACTTCATGTAACTGAGAACTGCACACTGGCAGAATAACTAAGTGGTGTATTCTTTTAATATACTCAGTAAATAAACTCTGCCATGAATTATTCTATTAAGCAAATAATCTTTCTTAACTAATAATTACTACTCCTCTACCATGTAACTCCTAAGTCAGACAGCTTTCCATTATTATTGTTAATGTACAATTGTGAGTTACAAATTAATATTTATATTATTAAAATAGAAGAGTAATTTTTATAGTTTTATGTGATGGCATGATATAATCTGTCCTATACTATGCTAGACATTATTCTTTTTAACCTAAATGTATTTAAAAAAATACTTCCTGCTAGGTAACATGAAAGGTAGTACAAGCATTAAAATTTTAGATAGCTACAAAAAAATGTGCTTAGAAGGTTGTGGTGGTTTGAATGCGATGTCCCCATAGTCTCCAGTGTTTGGGATTGTTTCCTTCTTAGTCCCCACCTCATAGTCTATGGGTGATGGAACCCTGCTGGAAGAAGTGTGTCACCAGGGGCACACCTTGAGGGAAGAATCCTGCCCTAATGTGTATTCTGACCCTGCTTGAATCCTGACCTTTTTTGATATGATGTGTGATGGAGTGAGCCAGCTTCCTTTGCCATAATGACGCTTCCCCTAAAAACTGTAAGCCTGGAATAAAACCTTTCTTCCCATAAACTTCTTCTGGTTGGGTGGTTGTCCCAGCAATGAGAAGGTAACTGCCAGAAATGTAATTCTAAAAAGTAATAAAAATTATACATTTTTGTGTCTTCATTAAGGCTCACCTAAGGATCATGAACATAATGGATGCAAATTATGTAAAAGTGATAAATATTGTGAACCACATGATTATGAATATTTCTGCCCTTGTGAATGGCACCAGACAGAACAAAGCAGACAACTCAATGCAATAGAGAGCAATATTAAAAAGTAAGTGTTTTTAAGCACTTTGTTTTTTGCAGTGGCCTATATAGGCACCTGTGGTTGAAATAGTTCCATATTGTAGATAAGTCACATCTCACATATTCTTTTAAAAACTTCAGCCTCCTCAAAAGATAGTGATTTAATAGTTATTTAGAGAGAGGCTTGATGACTGTAAGACATTTTTCATTAAGTCGGAAGAGATTAGGTGAGATTATTATGTCTACACTTACCTGGTTGTAGTAATAGTATATGTATAATTTATCTCCAGGAAAGCATGCCGTTGTGAAGGATTCCCATTCTATGAGGTAATAATTCAGTTATGAATTTATTTCACAAATTCATTTAGATGTTTTGAAGTCCTAATCCCTTTTTCTCTTACACAGGTTATCCAAGAATACATTTTGAACAAGGATAAATTGGTGAAACCAATCATATATCAGAGACCTGATTTATTATTGTTTCAGGTATCTGGAAGTAGATTGTTACTTCATATTCCAAACATGTATACTAGAAAGACAAAACTAAACTCACTTTGATTGTTAGGGGATTTGAAAATTAAAACACAGCTATTGACTGTCCATACATTTTTTCAGCATTCATTTCTAATCTTTACCTCTTTGCTACCATGATATCTGCATTATCAAGACCATAAGGCAAAGTACGGTTATACGAGTTTTTATAAGTTGCTTAATTGTCGTGTACATACATAGTGAATTCAGAACTATGTATGGGGATAAGGGCGCTCATGACCAGAGAAGGTCAAGATCAAGTATATTACTCTGTCACAATGCAAAAGCATTGAGATTTGAAATCAGTGACTTAGATGAAAAGTCAAATAGTCTTTCATTTACTGTATGACCCTGGATACATATTATTTTCAAAATAAAATAATATTACTATCTTATGAAACTATCCCGAGTGCTAAATATTTATTAACCTCTAATGTTAGGAGACAAATAATTGCTCAATAAAACTGTCGTGTTTAATATATTAAATGTATTCATGAGTTGAGGAAATGGTTCCATGCATAAGAGTGCTTGATGTACAAGTATGAGGACTTGAGTTCAGTGTCCAGCACCCATACGAAAAGCCAAGCATGATAACCCCAGTGCTGGAGGGCAGAGAGGAAAATCACCAGGGCTTTCTGGTCAGCCAGTTTGACCATAAACAAATAAACAGCACAAACTTCAGGTTCAGTGAGCACTGAGAGAACTTGGCTCAAGGAAATAAGATGGAAAAGTACACTCCTCTGTCTTCCTTATGTATTCACTAGGGGCATGCATGCTCATCTGCACAGACCACACCACACAAAGCAGCATGAAGAAGAAAATGTATTAATTCATCATCATAAATTGTTGACTGGCTTATATTCTCTTCATTTAACAGATGGAAAAGCAGTCTAGAAGTTAAAGCTTAACCCAACATCTAGTACATACAATGATATTCAAATCAATCACCATCATAATTTCATTGTCGTGTAATTCCTTTAGAAGCTCATTATAATGTTCTTTGTGGTCATATTCTTAGTAGTATATATTTTTTTGATTTTACTTATACATTTGAGAAAGCGAAATACAGACAAACTATGAACATTCCAGGGCCTCTTGCCTCTGCAAACAAATTCCAGATGCATGAGTCACTTTGTACATCTAGCTTTACATGGGTACTGGGCACTCATACCTGGGCCAGACAGCTTTGCAAGCACGTGCCTTTAAACTGCTGAGCCATCTTCCTACCCCTGGTATTATATTAATGTTACACTACTGTATAACATCAATGGTTTTAAAATTCTTCATTGTTAATTTTTCTCCATTGATTTGATACCTTTTTTAATTTTCCTTTTGCATTTGATGTCTACAATATGCTGGGTGTAATATGTTGGATTTGTTGTTATGCTTAAATGTGGAGAATCTGAGAATTAGTGCCAAATTTTATAAAACCTTCAAATGTCATAACTCCATCTTTCTGTTAGCCTTTAAGTGGTTGTTATAATATTGTTAAGAGTACTATTTGTTGTTAAAAAGTGTAAATTTATTATTTTTATCATATCTCTAGAGATTTACTCTTGAAAAAATGGAGTGGCCCAATCACTATGCATGTGAGAAATTGTTGGTGCTTCTGACCCGCTATGACATGATAGAAAGAAAACTTGGTAGAAAAAACTCAAATCAGCTACAACCAATTAGGTAATATAACTTAAAGGTATGGTGAAGATGGGTCTCCATTTCAATACTTAATGATTTTAAAATGTCCTTAGTATCTCTAATAGTGAAGTGTAATTGCTGTCTGTTTTCGAAAAGTGGAGCACCTTCTGAAATCTTAAAACCATCTTCAGGGTTTACATTCAAGACAGGATTGTAAATTCAGGTCTGAGATACTTAACAACTTCAAACCCATACTACTTATAGACTATAGGTATATGTAAAATGACAAAAGGTGACTGGAGAGATGGCTTAGCAATTAAGGCACTAGCCTACAAAGCCTAAGGACCCAGGTTCGATTCCCCAGGACCCGCATAAGCCAGATGCACATGGTGGCCCATGTGTCTGGAGTTTATTTGCAGCGGCTGAAGGCCCTGGTGCCTCCATTCTCATTCATTTCTCTCTCTCTCTCTCTCTCTCTCTCTCTCTCTTTCTCTCTCTCAAACAAATATAATAAAGTTTTTAAAAATTAAAAAAAAATAAAATGACAAAAGGTATGAGATTGCTATCTCAGTGAACAAGAAAAGGAACAAAATATAATGGGGTGGGTACTGAGACTTTTTTTTACAGAGCACAGATCTAGGAGCAGCAGCCTTGAATCCTTACAGGATAAAAAAAAAAAAAAAAAATAGAGACCAAAATTGAAAGGTATTGATGGACTGGCTTTTTTATTTTATTTTTTACCTTATTTTTGAGATATGCTTTCACTTCCTCCCAGGCTGAACTGACACTCATTCTGTAGTCCCAGAGCAGCCTTGAACTCACAGTGATCCTCCTACCTCTGCCTCCAGAGTGCTGGGATTAAAGGTGCATGCCACCACACCAGGCCAGACTTACTTCTTTAAATCCAGTAGCTAGGCTGGAATTCTTCTGCTCTTGCCAGATTAGAAGCTGGGATCAATGATGGCCCTAAGCAAATGCTGACTGTAGCCCAGAAGCCTGCTCCCTGCTAGAAAATACTGAGCAAGGACAGGAGTAGCAGTAAAAACGGACAAAGAACAAAAAGAAAAAAGTAGTATATACAGAAACCTAATAGTTTAAGAAACCTACAGTTGCATCATGAATTCATTCCAGATTCAATTATTTTTATATCAAACAATCAACATTCATGTGATGGCTTTTATTTTTCATGGTTGTGGATGGGACTTTTAGCATGCTACTAAGCTTAATGAAATAAAAGATCAAAGAAGAAGGGGCTGGTGAGATAACTCAGCAGTTAAGGGGCTTGCCTTCAAAGTCTATCGACCAGAGCTTGATTCTCCAGTGCCCATATGCACAGTGGCGCATGCATCTGGAGTTGATTTGGGATCACCGAGAGGCCTTGGTACACCCATGCAAATTTGTTCATGTTCTTTCTATCTTTAAAAAGAAGACAAGAATGAATAGAAACAATCTTAAATGAATGATATAAAAAGTGAACTATTTCAAATCTTAAAAATATTTTTAAAAAGTGAACTATTAAAAATCTTTTTAAAAATTAAGAAAGAAAAATAGTTGTTTGGGATGCTAAGCATGACTTGGTCAAATACTATTAAGGAACTAGTCACATAGAGGGCAATTGGAATGAAGATTCATTAAAAAAAATACTTAAGAGTAGTTTAAATTTGGGGAATCAGTTTCCAATGTATCTCTAGTAGCTAATAAAAAGATCACATCATGATATTTAAAGGTTTTCTAAAATTAGGGACCCATTCTCAGGTCATGTTATACTCCAAGTTTAAGCACAACAGCAATAAAATATTCAATCTACTGTATCAAGCATATTGTAGACATCAAACATGAAAGACAAAAAGTACCAAATCTAAGGGGAAAGAACTGTCAATGAATTAAAACCACTGATGAAAGATTGCTGGAGCCAGGCATGGTGACACACACCTTTAATCCCACCACTTGGGAGGCTGAGGTAGGATCGTTGTGTTAGGCCAGCCTGAGACTACATAGTGAATTCCAAATCAGGCTGGGCTAGAGTGAAACCCTACGTTGGGGGTAAAAAAAAAAAATTGCTCCAGAAAATGTATCATTCCATGAATTAGTTACAAAGGAAAATGTTATCTTCAAAAGGAAACTAGAGCTTAAATGAATAATAATAGACCAAAAGAATGACATCATGTCCCTCCTACTATTATGATAAAGAAAAGCACTTCATTATCTATCTATCTATCTATCTATCTATGTTGTTTTTCAAGGTAGGGTCTCACTCTAGCCCAGGCTGACCTGGAATTCACTCTGTAGTCTCAGGGTGGCCTTGAACTCACTGTGATCCTCCTACCTCTGCCTCCCCCCAAGTGCTGGGATTAAAGGCGTGTGCCACCTTGCCCAGTTTATTAGCTTTACGCCAGAAAAGTTTAATCTTGTTCATTCTGAATTCTTCAAATATATGTACATTACAAATCAAAACACAGTTTTTCTTAATTAAAAAAGACTAAAGATGCATGATAATTTAAGGAAGATATTAGTGATAATTGTATCTTCTTTTGGGCCATAAAGGTTGTTTTTTAGCACAGTTGGTGAAATTTAGATATGAGCTGCATATTAGGTAATAATACTCCACTGTTACTTTTCGGAGATTAAGGGTTAAATTGTGCCCATGGAGGAAAATACATAAAAAGCCTAAAATATTTATCATGAAACATGTCTACAACAAACTTTCAAATAAAGGCAGTCAATGTGGCAAAGCGTTGACAACTGGTAAGTCTTACTGAAGGTGTGTGTGTGTATGCATTGTACAATTACAACTTTCTAAATGTTTGAAAATTCTCCAAAGGGGTTGGGGGGCCATATGAACAAAAGAAAATAATGGAGTATCATTTCAGAAATAACCAGCATCCTAGAAATTAGTAAAACATCTTCCCACAGGAAGGTATTTTCAGCACACATAGCATGGAGATTTTGCCACTTGGAGATCCATTATAAGCACAAGTAAAGAGTATATGTCAAGGAAAAAGGAGACCCAGGGGATATGTAGACTATAATAAACAGTGGTCAGCACAAAAATGGATTTTTTAAGTGACTAGTTTAATGAGCCAACTAGAAAAAATTATGTATATATATATTTGCATAATGTTTAATATTTCGAGTGATAGTCTTGAATACACATTTTGGGCTGAAGAAATGGCTTATTGTTTAAGGCACTTGCCTGCAAAGTCAAAGGTCCCAGGCTCAGTTTTCCAGCACCCATATAAAGCCAGATGTACAAGGTGGTATGTGTGAAGTTCATTTGCAGTAGCTAGAGGCCCTGGCATGCCCATTCTCTCCCTTTGTCTCTCTCTGACTCTTTCTCTGTGTCTCTCAAATAAGTAAATTAAAATATTTAAATATGCATTTTTAAATTATTGTTTTGTTTATTTTTATTTATTTATTTGAGAGCGACAGAGAGAAAGAGGAGGATAGAGAGAGAATGGGCGCGCCAGGACCTCCAGCCTCTTCAGACGAACTCCAGACGCGTGCACCCCCTTGTGCGTTGGCTAACATGGGTTCTGGGGAATCGAGCCTAGAACCGGGGTCCTTAAGCTTCACAGGCAAGTGCTGAACTGCTAAGCCATCTCTCCAGCCCTAAATATGCATTTTAAGAGTTTTAATTCAAATTTGTCATGTATTAACACATTTATCTACTATAAATATGATGTCTAACATCCAAACCAGCACAGTTAAATGGGTAAATAAGGCTCCAACAAAAAGAATACAGGAAGGAGGAAGTGAGGAGTAGTGAGGAACAAGAGAAAACACTGTTAGATTTAGAATGAGTCCAACTTTATGAATAGTCACAATAAGTATAAGAGGATTAACTCCAACTATTAAAATATAGATTATACTGGATGTGTAAAGATTCTTACAATAAACATAAAATGATATACCGGTTTGAAAACGGAAATTTAAAAAGACATGCTAGCAAATATGTATCAAAACAATGTAGCAAAGTAAGCTTTAAAATAAAAGTCATATACCAAAAAGGGTATTCTGCATAATAATGAAAGAATGTATTGAATAATCCTAAAACTTAGAAACTGTGCCTCAAAATGAAATTATTCTTTTGTATTAACTGATTGAAAGAATTTTTAGGCAATAATTCCTTAGTATATTTTTACATAGAATAAATAAATGTCAATGATACTGAAGTCTATAAATTGAAATTTTCCAAATAACTCATACATTTAGACAATAGGTGAATTTATTTTTCAGAATTGTTAAGCCACGAATCAGAAGTGGAGTTCATTATCTTGAGATAGAATGGGAAAAGCCTGGTATGTATTCACTGTAAGCCAAATACTTAATTTACAACACTTGATCATATATGTGTGGTAGACAGTGTCTGTATGCAATAAATGTATATGTGTGTATGTGAAATTTAAAAACATATCACATGCACCATAGATTAAATTTTAAGTTGACACATGTTATTTTAGCATTGGGTAATAGACAGATAATTTAGTACTTTTGGCATTTCTTTTTTATGCATGGGATTATAATACAAAAATAGTTTTGATTTTTTTATTGAGAAAATGCTGGGGCTGCAGAGATGGCTTAGCAGTTAAGGTGCTTGCTGGCAAAACCTAAGGACCCAGGTTTGATTCCCCAGTGCCCATATAAAGCCAGACACATATGGTGGCATGCCTAGTCTATCTGCCTTTCTCTCTCTCTCAAAACAAACAAATGAATAAAAGTTTTTAAAAATGCTTCCAAAAATGATCTGGACATTGGGTTTCATATTGTAAAGCACTTGAGGTTGCTGAACAATAGCTAAAGCACTCTTCCTCTCTTTTTTTCTTTACTGTTTAGTTTTCATAGGAATTTATGATGATAAAACTTTTTTTTTTTTTTTTTTGAGGTAGAGTCTCTCTTTAGCCCAGACTGTCTTGGCATTCACTATGTAATCTCAGGGTGGCCTTGAACTCATGGAGATCCTCCTACCTCTGCTTCCCAAGTGATGGAATTAAAGGTGTGCATCACCACGCCTGGCTCAAAACTAATTTTTTGCTGTAAACTTTCATTTACCTCCCAACATAAAGGCAAGTAAAGCACAGATAATTTAAAATAGAAAATGAATTCATTTGCTTTTTAAACATTTTTATTTATTTATTTGAGAGAGAAAGAAAGGCAGAGAGAGAGAATGGGTACACAGAGTCTTCAGTTGCTGCAGACAATCTCCAAACAGATGAGCTACCTGGTGCATCTGGCTTATATGGGTCCTGGGGAATTGATCCTTAGGCTTTGCAGGCAAGAAGCTTCTTAACCACTAAGCCATTTGTCCAGCACTCAAGTTCATTTTTATTTGGCTTTAAAATTTAAACATATGATTCTGTTTGGGTGAGTGAAAGAGTAAATTTGTTCAATGAAAGTTTAAGCTATAGGAAACTAAATGTTACCAACCCAGTTAGGCTTTGCATCTCCCTGTCAGGACCTAAGGAACATGTACCCACTTTCACTTGTCCTAGAAGAAAAGTCCTTTAATGGAGAAAATGTACTCCAAGCTAGTTCAACTCAGAAATGCTTAAGATCATCCCTTTTACTTTCCTTTGCTTTACCACTGTCAGTATTTTCTTTATAATTTGACTTCTCACAGTGTCGCCAACATTTAGGGGGAAAAAACACCAAAGATTAGTCTACTTTTTATATGTCTTATCGGAAATTTACATATAACCATTCTCATTTTCAGTTGCCAGCTGTTAGTGAATCCAGTTAGACAGGGATTATCCTCAGTAGATTGATAGCTAGAGCTGGGGATGCTGGAGACGTTAACTTGTCTAGCATACATGAAGCCCAGGATTTGCTCCAGAGAAAGAGGGAAGGAGGGAGTGAAGGATGACTCGAGAAAATAGTAATACCCTGGTCTTTTCACAAGCTGTCACTAAAGAAATCTGATGTTAAAGGATTAGGAAGCTATCTATTCCATTCCTTAACTGGAATTGAAAAATTGAAGCTAACCAACTTTTATCCAAAGAATACCATCTCTGAAGCAAGAAAATTTAAACTTCTAATTTTAAAAAAATCTCTTTTAAGCTCTTACATGCAAAAGAAAATAAAGCTTTTAGTAGTAGCAACAGATTATTAGAACAGAGGTGTTGTAGAGCAAAATTGGTAAATTATCCTTTTGTAGATAACTTGGTTTACCTGGTAAACTTAATTTGCATTAAGAAAATGCATTTTTAAGAAAACTGATTTTCTTAAAATCTAGTGAAGCTGCTTCATGTGTTTTTAATATTTTAGAACATTTTACTATGGAAGACAAACAACCTGGAGAATTAGTTCTACTAACAATTGAAGAAGAATCATTGTTTGATGCAGCCTATCCTGAGGTTGTTGCTGTTTACAAAAAGAAGCAGTTAGAAAATAAAGTGAAGAAACAAAAAAGTAAGTACTGGGTTAGCTGTGAATTCTGCACACCAGTGTTACAGAAAGCCACTGGATCTCTTTGGATCTATCTTGTCTCATTTTTTGCTGAAAGTTCTGTAAGGCAGGAATAACACGGAAGTCTTCCTTTTTGGTCTTGACATACTTTGTCACACTGGCAGTGCTGGGGATCAAATTTAGGGCCTTGGCATTGCTAGCTAGGAAATGTTCTACCCATCACACTACATTTTGAGCCCTTCACACTTTTTCTTTTAAAACTGAGAAGCTGGGAGTACATCATCTCTGTTTACTAACATAAGTATAGGATAGGAAGTATGGTATAAATGTAATGCCTAATACTGAACAATCTTAGAACAACTCCTATATATAACATTGTGGGGTATAAACACATTATCTTTATTCCTTAGAATTCAGTGAAGAAAGCAACTCAAGAAAAGTATTTTAGGGCTGGAGAGATGGCTTAGCAGTTAAGGCGCTTGCCTGCAAAGCCTAAAGATCCAAGTTTGGTACCCCAGGTCCCACGTAAGCCAAAAGTACAAGGTGGCACATGCGTCTGGAGTTTGTTTGCAGTGGCTGGAAGCCCTGGCGCACCCCTTCTCTCTCTCTCTCTATGTCTCTGTCTGTGTCTCTAATAAATAAATAGAAATAAAAATACAATCTTTAAAAAAAAGTATTTTACAAAATTTCCAGAAATGTACTGGGGAACAGTGGGGTCAAAAAAATCTTATATAGGATTCTAATCGAAATATTTTTTGTTTTGTTTTGTTTTTGTTGTTGTTTTAAAGAAAAGAAAATAGGTCTTCATTGTATGTGTCTTTTTTTTTCTTTTCAGATGTGAAGATTAGGCCTAAAGACAACCTTCCAAAAGCAGATGATGTACTAAATTTTCAGTCACTCATGACTTTAAAACCCACATGTAGAATTTTCCCTCAAGAGAATTCCAAGATAAATATGGCAATATCTCCAGATACTATTTTATCACAGGAATCTTCTTCCTTATTGAACAGCTTGCCTTTATCTGAAGATACTCCCCCCTGTTTGAGTATGCAAGAACAGTTCATGCCTTCTCCTGTAAAGCAAATGAAAGATGTCATTAAGTCTCTCTCATCAGAATATAGTCAACCCAATACTTCATCCCATAATTTATCTGTGATTGCTAATCTACATTTGAGTACCATTGA
This sequence comes from Dipus sagitta, assembly GCA_036346955.1. Taxonomy (NCBI): domain Eukaryota; kingdom Metazoa; phylum Chordata; class Mammalia; order Rodentia; family Dipodidae; genus Dipus; species Dipus sagitta. The sequence goes on from CM070773.1 coordinate 59,112,212, forward strand.
CTGGGAAGGTTCTTCTTTTAGCAATTCTCCAGATATTCAAAGAAACACTTTCTCTCATGATTTTCAACCACAGCTTGAATCAGAACCCTCAGCCATCCCTCATGGCCTTGAACACATCTCAGAACAATCATGTGAATTAGAACAGTCCACCACAGACAACAGTAAAGTGTTAGGGAGGGTTCTTCAAAAGGTTAGTACTGAGGAGAATCTGCTTCCTAGCATTACTGGTTTATGTCTTCAGGATTTGCCTTTAAAGGAACGAATACATATAAAATCATTGCATCCTCAGGATAATGGACAACCAGATGTTTACCTGAAAAGTTTGTCCCTATTGAAGGTAAAAGAAACTCATATGGGTGGTACTCATTCTGAATGTTCATCATGGTTTTCAAAGGAACTTCTAGGAATCCATATGCATAGTGAATCCAAAAGTTGCAAAGTACTAAAAGAAAACCAGCTACTCCAAGAAGACTGTAAAGTGAAGACTTCCATACCTCATTCCCTTGACAGCCCAATAGTAAAGACCTCCAGTGTTCAAGTCGGGCTACCAATGACTGCTTTATATCCTACTGCAAAAGGTTCTATGCAAAGTAATAAAAAAATTGTCATGAAGAAGAGTGTGTGCCTTGAGAGAGATTCCTCTGATGAAGAAAGTGTCCCATTGTATGAGAATGCTAAGTATACAACTCAGAAACTGAAGCACATTTCTCAGAAGCATAGCCCAGCCCAGCTCAAAGAAAGTGAGTCCAAGAAACTCAGTAAGTCTAAGACACATGGTAAAGAAACTGGACCCTGTGCCAGGTCTTATAAAACAGCTGGAGATGCAGAGGACTGTTGCTCAGACCCAACAAAAAGTACTTGGGCTTTCCAACAATGTCCAAAAAAAGATGTTGACCCTCTTACTTGCTTGGATAGTCCTCTTCCTTTATGCCAGAGGTTAAAACTGAGGTTCCAAAGCACTGGATGTGAATCGTTAAAATGACATTTTTACAAGAAATTGTCTTTAACAGCAGAGCTGTCTCCTCAGGCTTTAACTTATTTGAATTCTATTAACATTAGCAGAAGTAGAGGAATAGTGTGGTAGAAAAATTTGCTGTGGTTTTATATTGTGAAGTACTTCTGTCATTTTAATCAAAACTGAACTTTTAAAATGTTAAAAGCCAGGCTTGGTAGTTCGTGGTTGTAGTTCTAGCACTTGGAAAGCAGAAGCAAGAAGCTGAGTTCAGTGTCAGTCTGAACTATGCAAACTTCAAGGCCAGCCTGGGGTACATGAGATCTTGTCTCAAAAAAAAAAAAAAAGAAAGAAAGAAATAGAAAAGTTAAAACTATGATTATAAAAAGGTGAGCCTCTAGTTACAACCTCAGATAATACATATTTTTAAATACTTTTACCTGTATTTGTTTTCATATATGTTAGTATTTGTTTGGGTGGAGGGGCTCACATGTGCCATGCATACATGTGGAGGCCAGAGGACAGCTCTGGGGACTATCCTCATTATTCCACCTCATTGAAGGTAGGGTTTCTCTCTGAACTTCACCTGGCTGTTCTTTTTGCTGAGAGCTTCTGGGAAGTTCTCCCATAGGGCAGAGTGCTATTAATATCTTATTAGATAGTAAATGCTTACCCATTTGCACATTTTTTACTTCTTGTGCAAGCTTGTGAAGCATTTCTGCGTATTCTAGCATATTCCTAAGTGCACTCTTGTAATTATACTGTTTCTGTTGTATGTTGCTGATGGTCATATTTTCTCTTAATGCTAAAATCCCTTTAGTATACTCTTTCACTTTCAGTACCTTATTCTCACTTATGGGAAGTAAAAGTGTGAAAGGAAAGGATGATTATGATGTGGTTGTGATAACTGAATAAACTAAGGAAAGTTACTCCTTATCCTCAGAAGTTCACATGTATAGCAAATGGAAAAAGATTTCAAAAATCAGAAGTCAAAAGATTAGAAGCTTGCTCAGGCATGCACCACTAATTAATACAATAATGTGGAAACCAACTTGCTACCTAATAATTAGTGTGGGGTTGTTTTTATGTAGCACTGTAATCTTTTGTTTGAAAATGAATTTATAGCAACACGAGTACTGCTCTCACTGCTAGCCTGACAACCAGCTCCAGAGCAATGGTGGTAAATCAAAGCAGAAATTTAGAGGCTAAAGAGAAAACACTGAATCAGACTGCTAAAAGGCCTGCCATGTCTCAGGGAACATTGTGGAAGAGGGGATGGGAAGACTTGTAAGACACAGAGTATGTAGGAATATCCTGAGGCACAGTTCCTTCCCCCTCTCTGCCCCACAGAGACTGAGGCTTTCATGACCCTACAGTGTTTACCATAACTCCACTAGGAGGTCCCCCAAGGAAAAGGAGTGGGGAGTAAGAGAGAAAAGGGTATAACTTGCTCTAATATATAAAATTTAAAACAATTAAAAAATGAATTTATATTTGCAATACTGACTTTAATATCTACAAATATTAAGTCTTGAATAAATTTATTAGCCTTCAAAAATTCTAGAAAGGCATCTAGATTTTTAAAAGAAACCATTACATTATTTGTAATGACAAGAGCTTGAATATTAAAATCCTGGATAATCCATTAAAAATCTATTATAGGTCATGGGGTGCATGCCTTTAATCCCAGCACTTGGGAGGCAGAGGTAGTAGGATTGCCTGAGTCGGAGGCCACTCTGAGTCTACACAGTGAATTCCAGGTCAACCTGGGCTAGAGCAAGACCCCACCTCCAAAGGGGGGTGTTGGACAGATGGCTTAGTGATTAAGGCATTTGGCTGCAAAGCCAAAGGACCCAGGCTCGATTTCTCAGGATCCATGTTAGCCAGATGCACACGGGGGTGCATGCGTCTGGAGTTCGTTTGCAGTGGCTGGAGGCCCTGGTGCACTCATTCCCCCCCCCCCACACTTCTCTGTAAAATAAATAAATAAAATATATTTTTTAACTAAATACATATATATAATAAGTGATGAATGAGTTCAGCAATATTGCAGAACATGATGATTTACAGTTATTTCATGTGAAGATTAAAACAACATTTACAGCAAATCAAGGAAATACTGTAATTGAGTAAAGTTAGAAAACATCCTCTTAAAATTGCTTGTGAGTGAAATTGAAGAAATCATAACTAAATGGTAAGACATCTTTGTTCATGGAACAGGAGATTCAAGATGGTATTATTCAAACCAGTTCAAACCTGCCAATTTCACCTGGCTTTTACAGAACTGGGAGATTTGATTCTAATATTTGGATAGAAACTTAGAATAATCAGACAATCTTGGAAAAACATGGACAACTTGCCCTTTGTGGTTTCATAACACTTTAAAGCTATGGCAATGAAGTTTTTGTTGAACTGTCATAAGAGTAGATGTATAGGTCAATATAGGTCAGTGGAATAAAGTCAGGAGTCCAGAAATGGCTCTCATATTTATAATCAATGGCTTTCTAGCCATTGCTAAGACAATCCAGTGGGGAAATATGTTGGGATTCAAAGTTAAACTCTTAACCCACTCCACACCTGCCTTCCTGGCATGGTGCTAATCCCTAGCAGTTGATACATTTCATTAATCATATATATATATATATATATATATATATATATATATATATATGTCTTCATATATTCACTTATTATCAAACTCAGCCACGCCCTGCTCTTTCCCTAGATAGAATAAGTTCCTTGTGTCTAAGCTCCTTTGATGATTATTAGCCTTATAAACAATCACTAGCTGTGCTTTCTTTTAAGTTCCTTAAGTAGTTACCTGGCACTTGAGGTTGCCTTTTTTTTTTAACCTGTAACCTTGAGAATAAACAAGATATGTGTCCTAAATAAAAGGCAAGCTCCCCTTTTAGCTGTACACTTATCCAGTCAGAGTTTGCCCTGTGAGGTAATTCAGTTACACACTGTGAAGTCATGTTTCTTTGTCTTTGTCCCACAGAGTATTCCCTCTTCTTTTAATCTGTTGCTCTAATCTACAAAAATAATACTCCAGTAAATGCTGCTTGACCTATTGCCTATTCACATGAAAAAGAATGGAGTTTAAAGTGCAGAATGGATCAAAAACCTAAATGTAAGATCTGAAGCTAAAACACTAGAAGAACACAGGCCTAAATATATTTGGCTTTGGGTAGGCAAGGACTTCTTAAATATGATATTAAAAGCATAGACAAAAAAAAAGATAAATTGAATGTTATACAAACCTTTGGGAGCTGGAGAGATGGTTCAGTAGTTAAGGCACTTTCCCTGTGAAGCCTGATGACCCTGGTTTGATGTCCCCAGTACCCAAGTAAAGCCAGACACACAAAGTGGCGCATGTATCTGGAGTTCATTTGCAGTGGCTAGAGGCCCTGGCATGCCTCTCTCTCTCGCTCTCCCCCCAACGCTTGCAAGTAAAATAAATACATTTTTTAAAAATCTTTGTTTCAAAGGGCATCATTTGGAAAGTGAAAAGGGCCTGGGAGATGGCTTAGTGGTTAAATGCACTTGCTTTGCAAAGCCTGCTGGCTCAGGTTAAAGTTTTCAGTACCTATATAAAACATACACAAAGTAGTGCCTGCTTCTGGCGTTTGTTTGCAGTGGCAAAAGGACCTGTCATACCCATCCACTCCCCCCCTTCTCTCTCTGCATATAAATTCTTTTTAAAGCAAAGATAAGGAAGAAATAGTACATGTAATAGAAAAGTTTTACAAATCACAGATGTAAAGGAACTCTTACAATGTGGCCACTTTATACAAGAGATACAGATGGCCAGTAAGTATATGGAAAAATTTTCAACATTATCCACTGGGAAAATGCAAAAGCAAACCAACACCAGTTACCATTTCACACCCAGTAGGATGGCTGGAATTTATAGCAAGAATAATGAAAATGAGAAGATATGGAGACTTATAACTTGCTGTAGAAGTGTAAAATGGTACAGCCGCTTTGGAAAAAGACTTGTGGTTCCTCAAATGGTTAAAGAGTTATCCAGTAATTAGCTCCTAGGCATATGCCCAAATGAGATGAAAACACAAATGTACCTAATAATATTACTCATTAGAGTTCAAAGTGGGCGCAACCCATATTGCCCAGGAAGAGGTTAGTACCTGTCTTATATCCCAACTATGCTAAGTGCTCAAAGCTTTTTATCATCTCAACTACTCATATTTAAATATTTTTTTAAATCCCATTAAAACATTTTTCCTATTTTCTGCTTATCTTGATTTGTCCATTATTCTGGGTTGATAGATTAGCACTACCCAATGCAGGGAAATACTTAAACAGTATCTAGAGGTGTTGTTGCAGTTTTGTGAGATGCAGTTTTTTGAGATGAAAATAACAATGTATTAGTGACTCATGTGGATTGATTTGCTTTAAGGTCATATAGGCATAAGCATATGCACTCGATAATTTTCACTTCCTCAAGGTCCTAATTGTTCTATTCCTTGAATCCTTGCATGTTCTTCCTTTCTAATCTACTCGTGCTATGTGTACATAAACTTTATCAGATGACTTATTCTGTGTCTTAGTCTTCCCTTCATTGCCTGGAGTCCAAAATACTCTGCTAAAGATGTTCCTCTAGGTACTTGAACCTAGACTGGATTTCCCTTCCATACTGGTGCTCTGGCCTATCTACCCTAGGCTTTGTAAGATTGCTGAAACGTCTTTGGGAGGTGTTCTTCCAGTGTTCACATTGAGGAAGACTTTGTTTTGTTTTGTTTTGGGTAACATGACCCAAACTTTTTGTTCGATATGCCTAACTTGCCTAGCTTTGAGCACTTTTCTCCTGATAACCTTTGTTTTGTTTTGTTTTGTTTCTTTCAAGGTAGGGTTTCACTCCAGCCCAGCCCAGACTGACCTGGAATTCACTATGGAGTCTCAGAGTGGCCTCGAACTCACAGTGATCTACCTCTCCCTCCCAAGTGCTGAGATTAAAGGCGTGTGCTTAACCTTTTTGAAATCAGATTTTATAATGATGTTTGTGTAACATCTATTATGTGGCAGGCCTTGTGTTGGTCTCTAGAGATACAGTGGTGAATGATATCCTGTAAGACCATGTTAGTATTTGCATTAGCCACCACCATTGACACATTAAAGCCCTCAGTAAATGATACCTGTCAGTTACATTATTTCAAAGGAGAAGTTCAAATTTGATTTCAAGCTGAACATATTTAAACACTGTCCTTCAGGTAAAAGTGTGGATATAACCCTATAATAGGGGATAGGTGATGAAAAGGGATCCTAAAGTGTGTGACATTTCAGATAAGGTTATGCCCAAAAGTGAATAATGTGCTTGCTGAACTATGATTGGTAACTAATATTAGTCCAGTTGTCTAATACCTATTTGAGCACCTACTTTACAAAGCTCTTAGATTTTTCTGTGTGTCATAACTGCTGTTGCCCAGTGAGTTTAAAATAACTTCCCAGCCGGGTGTGGTGGTGCATGTCTTTAATCCCAGCACTTGGGAGGCAGAGGTAGGAGGATTGCCGTGAGTTCAAGGCCACCCTGAGACTACATAGTGAATTCCAGGTCATTTCCTTAGTGAAAGAATATCCCTATATTTATGATTTTACACTTCATTCTGTTCTTGTCTTGGCTATTACCTGGGTGTCTCCTGACCTTTTCATCTAATCCCATTATTATCTCTTGACCCTGTGTTATTTTCTACACTTCCCAGTGCCTGACATTAGAGAATGAGGGGTTGCTTGCTTGTTTGTTTTGTTTTAAAAAAATATTATTTTTAGGCTGGGAAGATGGCTCATTGGCTAAGGTGTTTGCCTGCAAAGCCCAAGGACCCAGGTTTTGATTCCCTAGTACCCATGTAAAGCCAGATACACTAAATGGCACATGCCGCTAGAGTTCTTTTGCCATGGTTGGAGGCCCTGGTGCGCCCATTCTATCTATCTGTCTCTATGTTTACAAATAAACAATGTGTTTTTTAATATTTTCTGTTTCACAAACTGGAATACAAACCTAAGGGGAAAAGTTGGGTCTTTCTGTTCACAAAACACTAACAGTGCTTGGCAAAATACTTACTATATGCATACACCTTAGCTGGACACTTTTGCAAAATATCTAGCAACTCCAGCATAGTTCACAAGTCTGTGGCTACTGTCTCCATCAGTTTGAGGCATTCACAGCCATAAATCTCAGCTCTTTGCCACCTTCGAACACTTGTTACTCACTGAACCGATGCCTTTGCTGATGAGTTTCTCTGCTGAAATGCCTGTTCTTTCCTTAGACAAACTTCATCTTTTAAGGACTCGCTCAAATGATGTGATTTCTTTCTAAGATTTATTCTGCCTTTCCAAAGAAATTGCACATACACATTTCAATAAATATTAGTTAAGGGCTTGCCATATGGGAAGCACAGCATTTCTGTCTTAAGAATGTGTCTATCTGCCCCCTTAGACATAAGGATCAAATCCGATTTTCATGTCACTCAGAACCCTCTCAGTTGATACATTACCCCTTCTCTCTTTCACCAACTGGCTTACTTATCAAAGACTAAACAAAATCTTTTCTAACAAAGAAATTGCCTCTCTAGTTCCTTGTTATTTCCTATAGACAAACTTTCACCTGCAAAGTTTGGGATTCACATATTTGTTTCTCACACCAAACAGTATCCTGAGAGCAGAGAAATCCAGTATTTCTGAGTCTTGAGCCCCTCAGAAAGATGATGAGCTTAGAAAGCAGTCAGTGAATGGATGCTGACTGCCTGATGGGTTGAATCTCAGGGACCCATAAGGAAAAACCAAATCCAGCTGGATGGTTCCCTCCCTCATCTTGATCCCTAGTTGCTGTCAGCCTATTAAGATACCCTGGTGAGGAGCTGGCTTTCTGAAGGGGAAGAGCTAAATCATCTGTTGTTCTGCCTGTGCTATAGCACTTGGGGTAAAACAGCTTAAATAATATACCGCTGGGGCAGCTTCCTTTCATCTGCAGATTAACATGGCAATGTTTATCACCTTCTTAGCCAGGAAGAGCTTTTATCAGGCTCAGCTAACAGCTTGCATTAGCCTCTTTCAAGGACTTGACACATTGCCTTAAAGAGACATGGTGCAGAATCAGCATATAATGCTTGACCCAGTCCTAGTCTGAAAATGTGGTTCTTTGCTGATGTGTGTCAGGATGCATAGCTTCTTTAGCTCCAGCCGGATAGACTGGCAGTGGAGGGAGTGTCATCAGCAAAGCAGGCTGACCATTCTGTGGTCAAGATACCTGAATATTTTGCTAATTAATATTTTAAGATAAATGAAGTTTTGAGCTTCTTTGACATTATTTGCCAAGTCCCAATACATCTTCACCTCCCAAAATAGCAAAAATGTTATACAGCTAGAATTCTCTGACCAATGGCCAAGGAAAGACTAATATTTTCATCATCATAACTTTGATCTTCATTTATCTCAAGAGATTCCTGCCTTTCAACTGGGAGAAAAGTCAGGAAGATATGTCCTAAATGATCTGAATCCAGATGTGAGGATGTGTGGTTCATGAAATGACCCCATGAAGGTAGACTGAGAACCCTTTCATTCTAGGTGAAGCTGAAAAGGCTAACTGAATGTCTGATGTCAGGCAGCTGATTTTACAGGGTTGTTTAAACACAGACATCTCTAGTTTAGGCCCCTTAAAGGCCCCTTGACTTCACAGCTGGTATAGTTCCAGGAGAGGTGTCAAAAGACGGTATAGTCAGGTCTACATCCTGTGAAACAGACCAAAAGACATTTTCTTAAGCCCATGAAGCAGCAGTCTCAGTAATTACTCTAGTTCAGTAGAAGAGCTTCAGTGAGCAAAGCCTCCCTAGGCCTTATCTTGCTTTTCTTGTAGGTGAGAATGGTGTGGCCTCTCTTCACTCATAATTGCATGTGGAGGATAAATAGCCTTTAGAGACATATATAAACTTAGTGCTACAGATTTTTTAAAATCTTAGTGATTTTTATCTGCCATATCCATTCTAAATGTGTCCTGTTGTAATATGCATAGTTTTATGAGACATGATTGTATATGCAAAGAGACAAAACTCTAGGCACCAATAACAGGAGGTTCAGTGCAGTTTGGAAAGTCTTACACAAAGCTGATTCTTGGAAGGGGCCTACAAGCTTGCTTTGTTCCGTACATTTTACTTGTCCCTCAGATTCTTCATGTGCACCCTGCAAAGTGTCTGAAGATACGCACTTTTATCCCCTGCTTATATACTAGGAACTTAATCCAGGTTAATGTCAGGCAAACATCATGATCACTATTTGAACCCAGAGCTACTCCATAGCCCACTGCTCTCTCCCCATTTACAGCTTCTTTGTCAAGAATTGGGTTCCTTGGGCTGGAAAGATGGCTTAGCGGTTAAGGTGTTTGCCTGCAAAGCCAAAGGGCCCAGGTTCGATTCCCCAGGATCCACGTTAGCCAGATCCACAAGAGGGCGCACGCATCTGGAGTTCGTTTGCAGCAGCTGAAGGCCCTGGAGTGCCCATTCTCTCTCTCTCCCTCTCTCTGTCTCTCTCTCCCTCTCTCTGTCTCTCTCTCTCTCTCTCTTTCTCTCCCTCTCTCTCTCTCTCTCTCTCTCTCTCTCTCTGTGTTAAATAAATAAATAATAAAATATTTTTAAAAAAACGAATTAGGCTCCTCCATACTAAGTCGATGATATTCTTAAAGACACCACCCACCAGCAATGCATTGATGCCTAATGCTCTGACTTATGGCAACTTAAGCAGCAGAGCAATTCAGAAAACCAGTCTTGTCCAGAACTAGAGGACAGCTTAGAAAGTGCTTGCTTGCAAAGCCTGATGGCCCAAGTTCAGTTTTCCAACACCATGTAAAGACAGATGCACAAAGTGGTGTATATGCACCTGGAGTTCATTTACACTGGCAAAAGGCCCTGTTGTACTAATTCTGTTTTTCTCTCTCTCCAAATAAATATTTTTAAAAGAATATCCAAGAAATTATCACAGAATTTACAAAAGCAGCTCTCACAGTGGAACATTTAAATGGGTGAAAAAGTATGAGAAAATTGAGCAGGTTTCAAAACTCCTAGCTTTTGTCACCCTCCTTCAAAGCTCTCCTCCTCCCCACCCTCACCCCCCAGTGATAGACAACTCTTGGGTGTGGGGAACACCACTTCAAGGTATCTCCCTGTTAGTGTTCATTTCACATATGAATCACCATTGCACAGTGCCTTGGTTCATCATATTAAGTACATATTTTTACTAATCTTGAAAGAAAATCATGGTAGTAAGTCAGCATGCCCTAAGATCACACCATTAGTACATAGCTCCCAGTTGTGAAGGACAGTTTTCTAACATGATCTCTCTGGCTCAAAGCACTGGTGTGCTTCTGTAACATATACACCAGCAAAATAAATCTACTGAAAACAAATCACATTTTAACTTCCCTCTTGTGAAAGTTTCCATGGCTCCTACCATGCTCAGTATAAATCCTAGCCTCCTGTTTAATTCTATGACAGGGTTCTCATGCAACCCAGGCAGGCCTAAACTCACTAGGCAAGAATGACTTTGAACTGCTGACGCTTCTGCCTCTTCTGAGTACTAAAATTATAGGTGTGTATTGCCACCACTCCTGGTTTATGGGATGCTGAGAGGTAGAACCCAGGACTTCTGCAGGCTAGGCAAACACTCTACCCTACCAACTTAGCTACATTCGCACCCCAAAATCTCAACTTCTTTCATGGAGTTTCTAAAATCCTGTGTATCTGCCTTTCTCACCTCAGTTTCGGCTTCACCCTCTGCCCACTTTGCTCCAGCAGTTCTGGTTTACTTCCTTTTCCTAAAATACACCAAGCTTATTGCACAATGTGGCTTTTACCTAGGACTTCTCAGAGATTTAATAAGCTCCTTAGTATCATATCACTCTGTTGCAGTCAGGTCCGCATTGCTGGTAGAAATCACCCAACCAAAATCAGCTTGTGGCGAAAAAAGAGGTTTATTTTGACTTACATGTTCGAGAGAGAAGCTCCAGAATGGCAGGGAAAACAATGGCATGAACAGAGGGTGGACATCACCCCCTGGCCCACATAAGTTGGACAACATGAACAGGAGAGTGTACCAAACACTGGCATAGGGAAACTGGCTATAACACCCATAAGCCTGCCCCCAACAATACACTGGCTCCAGGAGGCTTTAATTTCCAATGCCACCAGCTGGGAACCTAACCTCCAGAACATACAAGTTTATGAGGGACACTTGAATCAAACCACCACACGCTCCCATTCTCAGCTTTCTAGCTCATACTTTTTTTTTTTTTTACATATTACAGAGTTTTATTTATACATAAACAAAGCAGTACTAGAAGCGTATTTACAGCGCACAGTCCATGACATGGTGAGTTTCTGTTTAAATTCAGATTCTTCTATGGTCAGTGAGAAAGGACACTGGGAAATACATTTTGAGCTATGATTTTAATGAATTTATAAAACCCATCAATGCCAAAGGATGTTTCATTAGCATAGTGATTAATTTAAATTACATTTATTATTGGCTAGCAAATAAGTAGGTTACCATATGTCTTATAACATTTAAATTTTGATTAACACTGCTCCCACCCTCCTCTCCTCCCCTTGATCCCATTTAAACCATTCCACCCTCAATATTCCGCCCTCTGCTTAAATATCTACAATATACTCTTAAGCCCTCCCTTTTTCTCCCTCCTTCATAGCCCCTTTCTGTCCTCTTCTACTGATTTTTACTCCAACTCACATACAAATCTAAACATTTGTAGCTAGGATCCAATGAGAGAGAACATGTGTTTGACTTTCTGGGTCTGAGTTACCTCACTTAGTATATATAATCCTTTCCAGATTCATCCATTTCTCTAAAAATTTCATTTTTCTTCACTGTTGAATTGTTTTTTCTTTTTCGAGGTAGGGTCTCACTCGAGCTCAGGCTTACCTAGAATTCACTATGTAGTCTCAGGGTGGCCTCACACTCTCAGCGATCCTCCTACCTCTGCCTCCCAAGTGTCTAGCTCATACTTTTAACCATGTGAGCTAAATACTTCCTGCTTCATCCCCACTCCTTCATATTTGTCTCATCCTATGTTATTTTCTTCACAAGCTATTAGAATTTTTGTTCACTGCCAATAAATCACTGTAGTAATAGCAAAAGATAATACACTTTGCAGTATTCTATGTTATATCCAGAGCTTTCAAACAGTACTTAACAGCATGCATTTTATACATACTTCTTGAATGAATGAGTAAATTAACCTTTGAACCCAGACCTTTCTAAAACAAAGCCCACATTTTGACCGACCAGTATGCTACAATTTTCAGATGAATTGAATCAGGCTAGATATGGCTGTACAGTATGCAGCAATTATACATGCTCTCATTCTTTGAGACTCTTATACTATAGTTGTGCCACACTCATTTGTTCTTAACAATAACAAACACACTAAGTGCTAGGTGCTGGTTGGGGAAAATGGGATCAAAGGGGCTCAGAATGAATAGGAGCTTCCAAGAGATGAAGGGACTTCATAGGAGCTTTGAGTGGCAGGTGCCATTTAGAGAGGTGGAGAGGAATACACAGGTTCTTGGATAAAACTTGTTGAGTGAACAGATGTGGGAGTCTAACCAATAACATGTGTTTTAGGAGCATTCCATTCGGGAGGGGGGCATTTATTAGATCTTTTGTTTTGAAAAAAACTCACCCAATTCATAACATTTTCTTAGGTAAATAAGGCTAGAGGGGAAGAGAAAGGGAGAGGTGGGAAGAATAAAGAAGTAAGTCTCCTTGTTCCTGACTAACATGGTGGTTATGGGGGAAGGGAATACTCAGTGACCTAGCACATAGTTTACTGACCCTCATACAACAGTCTCCTCTATGGGTTTTACCTGAAGTTCTTCCCTGTCTACAGAAGTCAATCACCAACAATGAGATCCATAAAGAGAAAAATCAGTTTGTGGGGAGCTGTTAGGCCAAAGCCTGCCCTGCAATATCCTCTGTTCCCAGGTTGTGGGGCTGGAAGGAAGGTCCTGCCCATCCAGGAGCTCCTCAGAGGAGTAATACCCCTTGAAGGCTGTTGCTATCATGGCTTCCAATGAAATACAGTAGAGGGGTACCTGTGAATCTGACTCAGAACATTCAATTAACATTTCTTCATCCATCCATCCGTCCTTCCATCCATCCTTCAGCCAGCCAGCCAGCAAGCAGGTACGCTAGGCCAAGAATCATGGAGACTGTAGAAGCTATAACCAGAGTTAGGCATTCTCCTTTGCATGGTCTATTTGTAAAGAAAACCAAGTACAATTCATGTAACTATCTGTCCACATTTCTAGGTCTGGGTGTAATGAAGCATTTATCATACACCCAAGCTTGGTTACAAAAACTACCACAGCAAATCAAACCAAAATGCTTCATGGAAGGAAAGACTATAGTTAACCCCTACCCACCCCCTCTCAAGCACTTCCCAGAAAGGTGATAATGAAAGATTTGGTCTCAACTGGGCCACAGGCAGGGAATTTGCATTTTAAAGTTTGGCCGATATTTATAGGCTTTGATCTCCTTTCTCCTCTCAGTCCACCCACCTCCTTGCTGCCTCTTCCTCCCACAGCTCCTCTGTTCTCTATCTTGTACCAGACAAACACTTAATGAATGATGGCTCCAGGTTCAGAGGCTTCTGGGATATGGGCCATGTTGTGAGGTTCTTTTAGCCATGTAGCTCCTGTTTACTGAATACCACCATATATCAAGTATTTATTTTCTTACTTTCTAACACCCACAGTTATCCTACAAGGTTTACATTATTAACTGCTTTTTTTTAAGTTGAGGGAAAAGGCTCCAAGAAGTTAAACAACTCATTTGAAGTCACTAATAATAAATAGGAGAGAGAAATAGAGCCTAGCTCTGTATGGCTCTACATTTATGATCTTTCTCTTAAGGCAACCTAATCTTGGTAGACAAAGCTGGATATTCCAGAATCCTTAGCTAAGATCCTTCTTGGAAAAGGTAATCCTCCATTCTAGTCTTCTTGCTGGTGTTATTCTGGAAATAGCCCAATAAACGTCACAATTTGATTTATTCGAGGACAAACTCACAGCTGTCTTTTCCTTTGCTGCTCTCCTACTTGTCTTTCAAACAAGCCACTATATCCAACAGCTGCACGTCTCAGTGTGGAAATATCAACCCCCCCTGGAGCCTGTGGATCAGTGTTTCTGAAGAAAGGCAATTGGAAGCAAGCTTAGCCTTAGACTCTTAGATATTTGTAAATGAATCCTGAAAGTCATTAAAGAAAACTGATGTTTAGAGAGTGATTTGGGGGAAGTAACTGGTATCAGATTTGGTATTATATATAGATCTGTCTTGTTCAAGCTGAAGACAAAAGAATGTTAACGGACAAACCACAACTCCCACCTCAAAGGGAATAAGAGATAGTTTATTTGACAGTTAAATATGAGTGACTACATTCAGAAATACAAATACATATTGCCCTATATACCTGTTCCAACATATTAGAGATTCATAAAGATTATGTAGTTATAGAACAAAAGAAGGTCATTGTTCAAATACGTTGGTGAAAACCTGGGGTAGGCAGGTTCCAACAAAGTGGGGAAATCTCCACTATAGGTTTCCGATGCTACCTAATGATGAGTTGGTGGAAGCTGGGATATTAGTCCATTCACAAACACAGAAGTGGGCAATAAGTGATTATTAAGGGCACTAAAGGTAGCTCAAGATAACTTGGCTCTGAACCTGTAACATTCCATCTCTCCATAATCACAGTTCTATTCAGTCAAATCAGCCTTGTTTGAAGTAGATGCAGCTGTTTTTCTGGAAACTTAGTTCAAAACTCAAAGCACATTAATAAAAACTTCAGTGACCTAGGAGCATTGCCTCATTCTTCACCACAAACCAATGTGGGAAAAAAAAGAAAGCACTATTATATTGTGCTCCAGAAAGTACTGGTTGAGACAAATTAGTAAATCAAGGTTCCACAGTGGGGCCAGAAACTGAACTCAGGTGACCATAGCAAAACTAACATGCTACCCAAGGTGACTGGGTGACCTCTGTAATTTGGCCCTGTCCTAAAGAGCAGAGAGCTACCATGGTGAAGAGATAAATTCACTTTCTGTGGACCTAAAGAGGCCAAATCCTCCTTAATTTCACAAAGTCCCCAGTCCTATTTTGAACAAGATATCTCTCCTGAAAACCAGGACTATGACCTAATCCACACCCTCTCCTAACACTTTCTGAGATTGTCAGTGACCAGCTGGAGGATTCTGCAAGTTCCTTTTCTCCCTCAAAAATCCACCCCCTCCACCCTCAAAGAGGGAGGAGGCTTTAGAAGTGCCAAATTGGGAGCCAAGACTAGCTGCTGGTCGCAGTGTTCTCCTTGAGATTGAGAGATCAGGTTCAAAGCTTTATACAACTGGCCCTCTCCAGTCCCCATCTCCAATCCAGAGGGCCCTTCCCTCTCTTCCACCACCATAGTTCTTGTAAAATCCTCTGGATTTTGCTCAGCTGGGGGTTAGATGGTCAACCAAGGCATTGTTTTTGCTCTGTCCCTGTGGACTCCAGCCCCACAGAGGAAGCCCTTTGGAAGCATTCTCTCCAAGAACAGCCACAGAAGCAAAATTTCCCCCTCCTTAGTACCAAGGTACTTTGTGTATAGACTTGGCACTATAAGAAAACTATTTTCCCAGTGGTGTCAACTTTGTAGCTCAGGCCCAGCATTCAGAATAGTGAGTAGGAGGTGATGATGGTCCAGTGGCTTCAAATCTGACTCAAGGGCTGGATAGATGGCTTAGTGGTTAAGGCACTTGCTTGCCAAGCCTAAGGACTCATGTTTGATTCCCCAGTACCCATGTAAGCCAGCCAGATGCATATAGTGGCATATCTGTCTGGAGCTAATTTGCAGTGGCTAGAGGCCCTAGCATACCCATTCTCTCTCTCTCTCTCTCTCTCTAATAAATAAATAAATAGATTTTTTTAAAAATCATTTAAAAAATCTGACTCAGCAAGCCCTGACCCAATCCCAACTGCTCTTTAGGAATGACTCACAGCCCTATCAATACTTTTTTTTTTTTTCTTGTCTATCCATACTAAGTTCATTATGTTCAGAAATAAGACATATCTTCACATTAACTCTCATGAGAACAGACTACCATGAATTGACTTCATGCCACAGTGGGGGGGACCTTTGACCTGTCT
Organism: Dipus sagitta; assembly: GCA_036346955.1. Lineage (NCBI taxonomy): Eukaryota > Metazoa > Chordata > Mammalia > Rodentia > Dipodidae > Dipus > Dipus sagitta. Next base: position 59,128,362 of record CM070773.1, read on the forward strand.
ACCTGCAGAAATATTTTTTGCATCTTGGCCTTAGCCATCCTGGAGTAAACAGTTGGCCTGCTAACAGCAGTGTTGCCAAGGTCCCCAGCTGGATCTTTGGGTTAGTATGTGTTTATAGAAAGCACTGACCATTGGTATCAGTCTACCCAGGACCCAGTTTGAAACCTTCAAACCCTTATAATAAGTACAGATCTCCTTTCCAGTAAGATATACATGACTTTCATTGCATGTCTAAATCTTATCCTTGACTTGTCACATACAGAGGACCTTTGCTCTAAACACTGACCTCCCTGGCATGATGACCTCATCTCGTTCTCTGTGTGGTCCCAGTATCTATTGGGGTTTCCTTCTTTGTGTGTGTGTGTATATGTGTGTTGTCTGTGTCCACATGGGTGTAGAGGCCAAATATAAATGTTGGGTATTTTCTTCAATTGCTCTTAACCTTACTATATTTATTTATTTGTTTATTGGGGTTTCAAGGTAGATAGAGTCTCAATCTAGTCCAGGCTGACCTGGAATTCACTATGTAGTCTCAGGGTGGCCCCAAACTCATGGCAATCCTCCTACCTCTGCCTCCCAAGTGCTGGGATTAAAGGTGTGTGTCACCACACCCGGCTTCTTCACCTTATTTTTAAAAATATATTTTTATGTGTTTATGAGAGAAAGACAGAGAGAGAGAGAATATGGGCACGCCAGTGCCTCATACCGCCACAAATGTACTCTAGATGCATGTACCACTTATGCATCTGGCTTTAAGTGGGTACAACAGAATTGGTCCTGGGCCATCAGACTTTGCATATAAATGCCTTTAACCACTCAACCATCTCTCCAGCCCTGCACCTTATTTTTTGAAATAAGGACTTTCACTGAACTCTGGAGCTCACTGAATCAGCTACACTAGCTGCCCAGAAAGCTCCAAGGATCCCCCTATGTCCACCTCTCAAGCACATGCTGCTGTGCCTGTGCCCTCCTTGTTATGTGTGTGCTGTGGTCCAGCTTCAAGTCCTCATCATTGTACAGCAAGCATTTTACTGATAAACCATCTCCCCAGCCCCATGGGGTTTCTCATACAATTTGTGAAGAAAGTGTGTTGCCTGCTGAATGAATTAACCACTCTAGAGCAAAGGTTTTGATAACAAAGTGAGCCTGACAACACCTTGTAAAGGAAGTAGCTGCTCTCCTGCCCCAGCAGGATGGCATCGAGTGACACTATGCACAGCTCATAATGGACACCAAGGCTGCATGGAGGACAGAAATAAGAGAGGGAGGGTCAATGAGGCTGAGCAGCAATGAAGAGGCAACTACCTTGGGAAGACCAGGTAAGTAATCCTGAGAACTACAAATTTCAAGCCAGGAGCTCTCAAAATTAACTTAGTCTATAATATATAATTATATTATTGTTATGTATATATGTGTTATTATAATTATATAATTGTAATAACAGATTACTGACCTCACCCTCATAGACTGTAATTCAAGTGACCTTTGCTCACACCTAGAAAGGCATGGCTATATCACCAAGAGCTATGGAGGTGGGGCTGAAGAAAAAAAGGAAAATGGTGAGTTTTGATTCGGATTCATTCACCAAGCATAGTTAGAATAACAAATCTCTCTCCCCTCACTCATTCAGCCTTTCTCTTCCTTTCAATATATGGTGCTTATAGAAGGCCTTTGAATGTATGAAAAGCTTTTTATTCAGAGCAATTGCATATTAAATTAAATTTCCCTCCCTCCCTTCTACCATTTTCTTCCTTCTTTCCCTGCCACTGTGTAAGTTGAAAATAGAATAAAAATTTTAAATGGGAATGCATAGCTTCTGAATGAATAAATATGTGAAGGGTAAGTGGTTGTCTAGAGTCTATAGTAAAAGTGTACTTAAAATGAATGTGTATGTATGAGTATGTATGTGGCTCACATCCCTAAGGCTGCAGAATGATTTCTGTTCTGAGCAGTGCCATTTCATTGTGGGGATGTTCTCCACCAAGTCCACTGTATGAGATGGCATAGCCAATTTTTACTGTTGAGTATCCCCCAGAAGGAACACTAAAAGTAATTAAGATCAAAGACAAAAAAAAAAAAAAAAAAGCAAGATTCTCCTACTCTTAAAGTTGTAAAATGACAGGATCAGAAAGCTGCCTTGTAGCCCTGAGGGAAGTCCAACACTCTCCCTGGAATTTAAGAAGAAAAATAAAATGGCTCTTTCTTAGCTTCCCTGCCTTGCAGAGCCAGGGGGCTGCAAGCACAGGGAATCTCAGAATCCTGGCCCCAGCACGATGATGGGTGAATGAATGCCAAGTCGCTGTAAACAGATGGGGGCTTCTTATAAGAAATTTGTAACTTTTTACATTTACTTTATCTTTCTGTGCTTCTATGAAACTACTAACAAACAACAGCCTCAAAATTTAAGCACCCAATACTGAGTTTGTAAAAAAAAATTTTTTAATGTCTAATAAAGTTTGAATCTGCTTTCATATGTTTTTTAAAAAAATGTGTTTAAGGAAATTTATAAGAAATGAAGTTCCAAAGTCAATAAGTGACAAAATCTATATGTTTATTCTGAGTAAATAGTTTAAGTCAAATCTGATCTACTCTCTCAAAAAAGTTATTTCAAAAGGCCTTTTGAGGAAAAATAAAACTTAAATGGTCATATTAAAAGTCTTATGTTATGGACAATAAAACTTTTGTTGGTAGTTATGAGATGAACTGACTAAAGAAGATAAGCTGGAGAGGAAACTTTAAATGTTGGATGTTAAGTGTTTGATGAAAAAAATTGTTACAGAGCGGTTACATAGATTGTAAGATAAAAGTATGTAGATGAAGGTATGAGTAAAGCATGTAGATGAAGATACGAGTAAGCTTAAACTGAAAGTTAAAGACAAAATACTTAGTCAGATTACAGACTTCTTGAGATATAAAATGACTATTAGTTTAGGGCTTACATCAGACTAACAAAGTATGGCCCTGGCTGGTAGCAGGTTGTTATGGTATTCAGGTTGTAAATTTAACTTTAACTCATTGATGTTAATCTGGTCATAATAATGGTCATGAAAGACTGAATTTAGAGTATCAAACCAAGCTAATTAGGATCCTCTATTTGTCAACCTTTTACCTAATCTTAAGGTTAAAATTGACTCATTAATATTTAATTCTCTTCTAAGGTTATTATTATATCTAAAACCCTGCCTCAAAAAGAAATCTCACAGAGAAATTATTTACTCTTTTTTCCCCTATTTTATAAGGTAAATAGACCACATTTGAAACATTAAACAGTATTTATCTTTCACACACTTGAAAATGATTTACATCATGGTAGACAGTAAAAAAAAAAAATTCTAAATAAAGTTACATTGCGATTTAAGATGTAATTCCTCAATTCCTTCAACAATCAGTCTTAATACTTTAGATTCAACTTACATCATTACTGAACAAGTTTACCAAATTATCACAGGCCAAATTATAGAGTTGATTCAGGGTTGAATGTTATAGATTGTGTCATAAAATATTGTGTATGTTTGGAATTTAATATAGTTCTATAAAGTTGATTTGGAAGAGATTAAACATATTTCTTTTTGGCTCAGCAGTTAAAGGTGCTTATTTACAAAGCCAGATACACATAGTGGAACACACATTTGGAAATTGTTTGCAGTGGCAAGTGGCCCTGACATGCCCATTCCCTCTCTTTTCCATGAGACGTGTCTCTTTTTTCATTATATCATGGCAGTTTAACCCAGTTCCTCTATTTTTTGGGTTTGTTAAATATAGCTAACTTCATTTCAGAAACTGACTTGTATATTGTATGGACATCTTATTTAGCTTTAAAAGTGCTAATTCATTCATATATATATAAAATTTTACAATTTTTCATGTCTTTATATTTAAGCCCAAAATGTTACTACATAATATAGATTTCTTATTTATTTTCAATTCTGTTAGCAGATCTTTTGTTGATAATTACTCTTTGTAGCCTCATGTACCTTAAATATGTGAACTCTACTTTTGTTAGTATCAGAATATTGTAATTTGGATTATTCAAAGTCCATGATGTTTGGCTATCAATAAGCATGCATCACCATGCCTGGCTAAAACTCTGTAATTTTAAGATGGTTCTTGTCTTGTTCATGCTGGTTTTGCTGGGTAATCATTTTGCTGGGTTATCACTGAGATTATAATCTAAGTCTTATAAAAAGTGACTTATTGTGATTTTGTTCTTAGAAGAACTGAAAAAGCTCCCCATGTCTTAGGAAAATCCACTGTATACAAATAATGTTAACATAATTTGTCTAAGCTTTATGTAATAGTCACAAATATTTCTTTAGTTAAGCCTTAAAATTGTAAATTTTAAATTATAAAAAGTACTTATTTAAGAAATTACTTTGTGTCTGTTATATTGTCTCTAATGTATGTTAAGATCGGGCTTGCTTAACTCAACAATGACCAGGTTTTATTTTATTCTTGAGCTATGTATAATTAGTCTCAGTCAAGGTTTCACTTAATTAATTGTCTCATTTCTGGTATCTTAAGTTCATTGCTTATAAAGATATTGATACTTAAGACATGTTTCCTGCCCTAGAAAAAATAATCTTAAATTGCTGTTCTGCTTCCAGTTTGGGGGGTAATTGGTATTTTCATTAATATACAGACTAGCCAAAGTTGTTTTCAAACATGGATGCTAAGTTTTTATACTGTCTTCTCTTTTCCTGGCATACAATTTCTAGATTAAATCAATTGACTTAAAGTTATTGATAAAATATTGTTTTCAGAGCTACTAAAATGTTCTGCCTATACTTATAACTGATAGATACTTAAAAGATAGAATATGTATGCTTTCCATATCCCAGATATAGCTTACACTGTCACCTGACAACCAAACTTAAATATTAATCATAATGATTTTAAACTATTGTGTCATCCTCTAACCAGATCTGCTTTGCTAACCAGATATTTTTTGCACCCTTTTAAACTAATCTGTTTTGCTAACCAGATATGTACAGTCTCTCTGAGAGATTAATAACCATATGTAGAAGCCAAAATCAATTGGAAACATTGGAGTTGAAAGGATAACCAATATTTTGGTTCCTTCTCCAGGTCAAAAGGCCACAGGAGATGATGGGACACTTGAACTTCTAGCCTCTGGTAAGTTACCTGTCTTCTTTATCTTTATCTTTATTTTTATGTGAAGATTCAGAAATGAATCCAAGTCAGTGTATCTGCAACAGGAGAGTCACATTAGTCCTCCAGGCTTCCCAAAAGAGGGAGGGCCATTTGGTCAGCATGGCCTTGACTTATCCTAGAAGATGACAATGCTGAGAGTCATAGAACTCCTCCCAGGTCCCTAAAAGTATATCCTACAGTGCCATTATTGACCTCCAAAATATACAGTTAATTCTGGCAACCTACATGGTCTTAATCACCCAGTAAGAAAAAAATATAACTACAATATAAATAATGAGTCAGACTACTTGGCTCCCCTGTCTGATGCTGACTTAAATACTAAACTCTAACTCAAGTCTTCTGCCTCTGCCTGTCCCAGATTAACTTCACCTATCCTGACCCCAGCTCCTCCCACTTGCCTTAGCCAGAATCAGAGCTATTCGTTGGCCCCCTCCTTCCTTAGCCCTTACCCTATCTCATCCAGGGTAAGGGACACTCTCAAACTTAAACTGTCTTGTGTTCCTATTCTTCCCCTTATCCCCAAATGCTTCTCTTATTTATGCCCCTCTGCCTCCTTTCTCTTGCCCCAAGACCTTTATCCCTAGCCTCTGAGTGTGCATTCTCCCCTTGGGTCTTGTTCTAGCCCAGGCTGACCTGGAATTCACTATGTAGTCTCAGGGTGGCCTTGAACTCACAGCAATCCTCCTACCTCTGCCTCCCAAGTGCTGGAAATAAAGGTATGTACCATCATGGCCAGCTCTGCTTCTGTTTTGCAAGGTTACATTGAGCCACGTAAAGAATACTGCACTGGCTGCCAAAGGATTTGGCTGGGGTGTGGTGTACTGTAATCACTTACATTTCTAAAACACAGTTGCAGCAAAAATGTATTCTTAGCACAGATTTCTTCTAAAAACAGGTTGATCCAGTACATCTCTGGCCACAGGCTTCCCAAGAGTTCAGTGAAAAAGGGCAATCTCTTTTGTTAATAAAGAATTGCCTCCAAGGCAGCACCTACAGATAATAAGGTCACAGTATTCCAGCAAGCATACATCTCAGGACATCAGAGTTCAAGGCTGTTCCACATAGAGGGGTTGGATTTGGGTATTTCCAAACTGGTTCTCACCAGAAGTGAAATACTTTTCAAAAAAAGCACTTGAGAAAGATCAAGCCTTTGGTTCACCAAGCAATTCTCAGAATCTGTGATGAGCAACATTGTTTTCCCAATGATATTCCACCATCATATTAGAACTGTTAACTAGGACACTACTTTAAGTCACTTTCTCATTACTATGACAAAACGTTCTATGAGAAGTGGCTTATGGGGAAAGGGTATATTTCAGGACTCAAGTCTTGAAGGGAAGCTTCATCATGGTGGAGAACAGCATGGCAGAGCAGAAAACCTGCTCACATCCTCATACATCAGTGGCAGGGAGCAAGCAGCAAGAGCAAGCTAGCGCCGAACACCCAGTGGGCTAAAATAATGAACAATATTCCTCAAGATCTTTCCTCAGTGACACACTTCCTTTAGCAAGGCTGTACCTTCTGAAAGCTCTACCAGCTGGGGACTAATTGGTATGCTTAATCACAAATATTTGAGGCAGTGGGGGACAGTTTACATTCATGCCACCAGTGATACATCTTTTGTGTTGTTTTGTCCATTTTGTTTTAATTATCAAAAAGTTTTTCCATGTGCATGAGTATTCATATGTGTGAGGGCTCATATGAGGGTATGTGTGTATGCATACATGTATGCACATGCTGAGGCCAGAGGACATATAAACTCAGTGTCATCTCTCAGACATGCTGTACACTGCTTTTTGAGATAGAGTTACCTGGAGCTTACCACTTAGGCTAGACTTGCTGGCCACAAGTACTGGGCATCATCTTGTCACTAGGCTTATGGACACATGCCATGATGCTCAACAGTTTTAGATGGGCTTGGGGATTGAACTCAAATTTTCATGCTTGCAAGGCAAGCACTTAACTGACTGAGCTATCTTCAGGGCCTTGTTCTTTTTTTTGTATTTTTTTTTTTTTGTAGAGTATCACTAGGCCCAAGTTGACCTAATGAATTTATGATCCTCCTTCCTCTACTTCCATAGTGCTGGATTAAAGGCCTGTGCCACATGACCCGCTAAGCTGCACATTTCTTAAGTAAACTTTTGATGGTTTATGTAAAGCATTGCAGCAAACAGTTAAGGTCTTGAGCAGAGTGTGAATTTGAGCAAATTCATTTACCTCTTTAAGCCACTGGATCCTGATGTGTGAAAAATGGGTAGAGCAGGTCCTACCTTGCAGAACTTTGTGCATTCATTAATCTTGGAGATAAAGTGCTAATCAAAATATATAAAGGGCTGGAGAGATTGCTTAGTGGTTAAGGTGCTTGCCTGTGAAGCCTAAGGACTCAGGTTTGATTCTCCAGGTCCCACATAAGCCAGATGCACATGGTGGCTCATACATCTGGAGTTCGTTTACAGTGGCTACAGGCCCTAGTGTACCTGTTTTCTTTCTTTCTTTCTTTCTTTCTTTCTTCTTTCTTTCTTTCTTTCTTTCTTTCTCTCTCTGTCTTTCACTCCCTCTGTCTCTAATAAATAAATAAAATATAGAGAAAGTGTTCATAAAGTTTCATTAATGTTTGAAAATTAAACCCAATGGAAACAGGATAATTTGTGTATGTATGTATATATGTATGTATGTATGTGAGTACATGTGCAATGATGCATGAGGAGGTCAGAGGACAGCCTCTGGATATTGGTCCTTACCTTTGACCTTGTTTGAGACAGAGTCTGTCTTGTTCATTGATGGTTATGCCAGCTTACCTGGCCTATAAGTTTCTGAGATTCTCTCAGCTCTGCCTCTCACCTTGTCATAGGCAAATACCTATGCTTTTTCATGTGTTCTGGGGATCTGAACTCTGGTCATTAAGCTTGTGCAGCAAGTGTTTTTAACTGCTGAGCCATTTCTCCATCCCATAAACAGAATACTTTAAAGCAGAAATATGAGCTTAAAGAGCAGGGAAATAGATATTGTCAAGCATGTGTGCTGTGACTCCACCACGTGCAGAACTAGAGCTGGATAGTAGAGGATGAGGAGAGCCTCTCCCTTTAGTCCACAGTTGGTAGCCTGAGTGGGGCTATCTCATAGCAAGAAAGTAATGTGGTAGGCTGTGTGTGTCTTCCAAGGACAGTGAGGAGAGAAAATCTAGGCTGGAGGAAAGGGAAGGGAAGGGAAGGAAGGAATTGAAAGCAGTGGCCAGTGAAAATGACAGTAAGAATATCTTCAGAGACAACAGATCCTGGACTTCTCTGTGGGCACTGTGCCTGCTGGGTGAGAAGACAAGGTTAAGGTCTGTGAGTTAGGAACAGCTTGTACTGTGCGGAGGAGAGTGAAGGGGAGGGAAGTGGGGGGGGCTGTCTCATGTCCTGCTATCTGCCTCTCAGCACAGAGCTGCTGGGGCTTCCGAGCCCTGCCCTGAATGCTCTTTTTCAGTGCCAATGTCAATGCTATTGCCTTGTGCAGCCCCCAAGGACCCTCCTTTCCATTTTTAACAATCCTCCACAATGAATACTTGAAGACATTTACCTTCACCTTCTCACTGTCTGCCTTTCTCACTTGTACTCCACAAACCTGGCCTTCCTGAGAAGTAATTAGATTATATCATCAGAATGCTTTGAGCTATGGGAAGGGAGAACATCGTGCACATACATACAGACATGGTCATTACCACAGATCCCATTTCCTTTGTTCTGTTTGTATCCATCTCCTGGCAACAGCTGTCTGGCTTCTAAAGGCAGCAGCAGCTGCAGTAATGAGCCCACCATTCCAGTGATGACATGGCCTCATCCTAATCATGCAGCTGTTCTGTAAAGCGATGTCTTCCCCTCCCTTTGGGCTGACAAGAGGGGGACCCATTTGTTAGTTATACTCTTGTGTTTTAAGTTTTCTGCTGGGGGAATAACCCTACTCCTTTTCCCAGTGGTACAGTCTTCATTCTACTACTTATTTGATAGTTTTGCCATATGCAAACACTTGTTTCTCTGCCTTTGGTTTCCTTGACATTCCAAGAGAGATAACTTTACCTTCCTACTTTCCTCTTGAGGTTGTTGTAACATTCCAAAGATGTAACACATGTGAAAACCTCTTTAAAATATCAAGGTAGTATTTCTGAACTATTAATTATGAAGGCTCATCTTTCTAAGTTTAACAAGTGAAAAGAAGAAAAGTAATAAAAAATATAAAATACTACAGCAAACTTCTGAGCTAGGCTCGGTAGATCAGGGGTTGCTGAGGACTAGAGGGCATGGAAAGTGATTCTGAGCAAGACAGCTGATCCTGGCCTAGACTACTAAAACTTGAGAGATCAAAGAGTAGGAAGGGAGTTGAGTGAAAGGCACAACTTGGTCAATGGTGGAGAAAAGGCCTGGGGAGATTGCTCAGTGGGTAAAGTGCTTGTTATTGCAACCCAAATCCCAATCACCACTTGTAGCAAAAATGTGTGCGATCCCAGCATGCTGATTGGCAAGAAGGGATGCACAGACAGGAGAATCTAGAAGCTTGAGAGTCAGCTGGCTAGGTACACACAGTAGTGAACAAAAAGAGAGACCTTGCTTCAAAAAACAAACAAACAAAAACAAACTAAAGTAGAAGGTAAGGACTGACACTCACGGTAGTCTTTTGAACTCCACATCACATGTGCTGTGGCACAGGCATGTCTGTATCACATACATAAGCACACAAACATGCACCTATGCACACTTAAAAAAAACTTTACTCTTTTTATTATACTCTTTTTATACCCATGTCCCTGGTCCTGTGTCCTTGGGGCCCTCCTCTGGTGTTATGGATTTACCATGGGGTCAAGAAGGCTTCAGTCAGTGCCTATGGAGTAAGTAGTATGGGGACCAGGTCTTAGGGTATTCCTACCCACTCTCAGACACAATTTTTTTAAAAAAATATTTTATTTATCTATTTGAGATAGGGAAGGAGAGAGAAAAGGAGGCAAATAGAGAGAAAATGGGTGCATCAGGGCCTCCAGCTGCTGCAATTGAATTCCAGATGCATGTGCTACCTTGTGCATCTGGCTTACGTGGGTCCTAGGGAGTTGAACCTGGGTCCTTTGGCTTTGCAGGCAAGCACCTTAACCTCTAAGCTATCTCTTCAGCTCTCAGACACATTTTTTTTTTTTTAAAAGAAGAAAAGAAAATGCTATCTAGAAACAGTTTAAAGTTCTCCTAGAAGGCTCAGCATGGCCTGAACTGGAGATAGTCTTAAGTGACAAGCATTGAAGTTACCATGAAAAGTCTTAGCGGCACAAAGGTGTCAACCTGCGTCATGTGATTTCATGAGTGAAGATGAAGGGTCCTGCATTAGATGTGCTCTTGTATAACAGGGTGCTAGGGGTCCAGGAACGTCCTTGAACCCCAAAACCTAGGTTCGTTTCTTATTTTAATCAAAGAATTGAAAAAAAGAAGACTGAGTAGGATAATTATTAAATTATTATATTTACTTGGGGAAGCATAGAGTCAAGGAAAGGCACCCATGTGGTTAGAGACCCCAGGTGGAGGGCCTAGGAAAAAAGTGCACAAAGAAGAGAGAAAAGAAAATTCAAGAGGCTCCTGTCATGTGGGGAGCTGGAGGGGATAAAGGAGCCCATGTGAAGAGTGAGGGCTAGAGGGCCCTTCTGGCTGGGGCTGGGCCTGGGCCAAGTCAGCCCAGGCCCAACAGAGGGGAAAAACTCACCTACAGCTGGAAGTTCCCATGGGGTCAGAGAGCCTGTCCCCTTGCAAAGATATTTATAACCTTTTAGTGGTGGGCTGTCTTCTGGCTCAGGTGAAACAGAGGGACAGCTGATTGGTTAGGGCTAGGGGCTGTCTCAGGAAGAGTAACCTGAGATCAAGTTCTGAGGGCTGTACTTGACCAACCACAATGTCTAAGTTCTATGAAAGACCTCCCTTCTAGGAGAGGTCCAGGTTGTTTGTGGAAAAACAGGTCTAGGGAACTAGGCAAGAGATAAGAGGTCAGATCATCTTTGATATCTAGCAAGTGCAGATATTTCTGCCTTCTTTTACATTTAGGGGTCCAGTCACCCTAACTGTACCCCCGTCTCACTTAGATGCTCACTTGTGATCCTGGCTGGGTCTAGCTGCTCTTGGATCATTGGAGATCCTCCATCTGCCTCCTTATTAGTTCTCAACTTCCCTGCTTAGTAAAAATAGAGACTACAGGCCCCAGCCCAGACTTATAAATTGGGGTCTCCAGGACAGGAACCGGGGAATAAATCCTCTTTATGAAATTTGCTTCCTCTCTCCCCCAGGGAAGTCGTGGCATCAGGGAAGTGTGGGATGTTGTGAATGTGAACTCCATGACTCCACAGAAGGGAGGTCATCTGCGGATTTCATACCTGCTATGGCTGAGTGACTGCTGTGCAAACTAAATATGGAGCCCAAATAAGGACTCAGTAACCCTTATGTCTGACCTGTTCATGCCCTATTGGTCTTCAGAGGGGATCCCTAATTCCTTCCCTCCCTCTTTTTCATTCCCTCTTCTTTCCTTTCCTCTTCTCTTTTCTCTCCCCTCTACCCTTTATTGCCCTCACCTCTCTTCTCTTTTCCTTAAAAAAATTTTAAACTACTATACTACCTGTATATTTTGATTCAACCTTAGTATTTTTCAGCTATGTAGAGACCAACTCAGGTCAGTCTTGCCTACTTACTAGTTTTTAAATTCTAATTTTTAAATTAATAGTTTTTTTTAATTAGAAAATATTGCTAAGTGTAAATGATAACAGCATTAAGAGCAACAGCCACCAGTTGGATGCTTATTAGATCTGAGGCCAGCTAATGTGAAATTTCCTTACATGCTTAAATCTTCACAAGGACCATATGACATGCATACTGTTATACCATCTACAAATAGCAGAACTGGGACACAGAGAGATGACATTCCCCACTTATGAGCACATAGTTAAGTGAGAAATGGCATCAAAGTTTGAACCTGAAAAGTTTGACTCCAGACTTAATTTCTCAAGCACAACACTATATTATCTATGAGAAGAAAATAAGATGAATCTGGAAAAACTGGCTATCAATTCCCTTTACCAGAAATAGTCCACTCTTAACATTTGTTTTATATTAAAAATAAAATTTGAATTGGATCAATGTATAATTGTGTATACCCTGCTCAAAGCTCTATAATATTAGATTATATTTCATATATTCCTTTCTTCATAAATGTGATTCTCCTGTTTTTATATATATTTCACCATATGAAGAGGACATAATTATATGATTATCTCTTTGTTACTGGACATTTAAGTTGGTTTAAACATTTCCTTATTATAACTGCAGTGAATATTCCTATCCATAAATATCTGATTACAAATTTGTTTCATTCTATAGAATAAAATCTTTGTGTCCAAAGTACTTTTAAGCATAAGATACATTTTAGAGATTCTAAAATATTTTTTTAAATGAGCTGGTTGATTCTCCCATAAACACATGTGGGAAAGGCCACTTTATCACCCTCTTGCCAACTGTGCCAATTTGGCAGGTGAAAAATGACCTTGCCTTGTTGATTTCATTTACATGTCTTTGATTATGAGTGAAGTGAACATTTTGGATGTTTATTAGCCACTTGAACTTCTTTTGTGAGCTGTTTATTTATGCCCTTGTTTATTTCTCCAATAGCAAGTTGGTGTTTTTCTTATCTGTTTGAGTTCCTCATAGCAGTAACCTTTGCCTATCCTATTTGACTAGTTCATATAAAAATATTGAGACATATGTCTATGAATTTGTCCTTTGCCTTGTCATTTGTTTTGTAAGTGTTTGTTCTTTTGGAAATGCAAACTCTGAATTAAAAATCATCAGAAGCAGAGGCCAAGCTGTGTGAAAACATGCACACTCATTCTGTAGGCTAGCCTACTACAAATACCTCTAGTATTCATTTTACTAACAGGAGCCCAAGCATTATTGGGGAAGAATGAAGAAGTAACTGCAGTTTTTGTTGTTGCTCTTCACGCTGGTGAAAACAGGAAAACCCTCGGACAACAACCTCCCTGCAAATTGCTTTCAACTTTTTGACATGGGTATTAACATGCCACCCCAAATACCAGTGGCAATAAAGAATCCCACTTAAAAGAGCAAGTAGGTGTAAATGTAACACATGAGATTTCTTTTCTTTTCTTTTTTTAAAATCTTGCTAACCAATTGCTGAGGAACCATTGTTGGGCACTCAAGTTTTCTGGCCATCCTAGAGTAGTAGAAAACAGTGGCTATTTGGGGTTACATGTAGACATTCTGAAAGTTTTGAACCAAAATGAGTTGCCCTTGTGATAAGAACCCAAACATCCTGCCCTCAGGCTCTCTAGAGAGAATTACCTTTTGCTTCCTCTCCTTATTGCCCCTTCCTTGCCTCTGATCTGCCCACACACCTTGATGTCCCCTCTCTGCACCTTCCATTGTGTGCCTACCCATCATGACTCCCCATTTTGTGCAGACAGGGTTCCATACCCCAAAATGAACACCATTAGCAATATTTTCAAAGGAGAAAGATCTTTCTATTCAGGGACCTGAAACCCTTCTGAGACATGGCTCCTTTGGAATGGATTCTTTCTGGAGAAGAGATTTGACTTTGCCTACCTTACTAAACCAAGAAAACCCACACAACCTTTGGCCTGGAGGGAGCCAGCAGGCCAGGCTGTTGAGCTGATTGTTGTGGTGCTTGAGGAAGTCTCTTATGCATTCCAGGACGGTGGCTGCTGTTCCTCAGGACTGCTTTACTGAAGAGAGTGGGGTGAGCACAACTTCCAGACCGAGAACCCCCATGAGAATTCAGCACTTTTCTCATTCTGTGCTAAAGAATGTTGAGAGTTTAGCATATTTCTTTTCTATCTTTCATATCTTCCATTAGTTCTGTTTCATTCCTATTGTTTTCTGCTACAGGATTATTCCTCAACTTGTGAAAACCATCTAGTCACACATTGCCTATTGTACTATAATTTATTTTATTTTTTACTTTATGTTTTTTTTAATTTTTAAATTTTATTTGAGGGGGTGAGAGAAAGAGAGAGTATGGGCATGCCAAAACTCCTTGCCACTGGAGACAAACTCTGGATTCATGCACCACTTTGTGTATCTGGCTTTATGTGGTTTTTAGAGAATTGAACCTGGGCCATCAGGCTTTGCAAGCAAGTGCTTTTAACCACCAAGGCATCTCTTCATTCCTGACAATGTATTCTTAAGAAGATCAAAATCAAAACATTACTCTGGCTTTAAATGAGCCTAAACTCCAACCAGAAGAGCCAAACATTTACTGTTTTCTTATTCTGCAATGAGCATGTCAATGACATGAAACACATGCACCCAACAACCTCACACAAACTTTGCTGAATGTTTCACAAGCTTGGCAACACAGGTCCCCAGACAAAGAATGAAGCTGCTGGCTACTACAACTACTACTATTACTACTGCTGCTGCTGCTGCTACTACTACTACTACTACTACACACACACACACCCTTTCCTCAACAAGAATTATCTATTTTTTTTAATGAATGTTAGTTGGTGCCAAGACTGTGTAATGGAATGAAAGTGTCCAAGCTCTTTAACTTGTTCTCAACTATTCAGCACCAGCTCCATTCTTTGGCTGGCAGGAAGACCAAGGGCTGAGCTGACCAATGTATTGTGGGCGGGTATGGCTGGAAAGAGGAAACTGTATAATATACAAGTTGTCTATAGAGGTCAACATTGGCAGAAATCCCAATGGCCAGAGCAGGTATAGAAGTCACTACACATATCCAACTGTGATGGCACATGTCTATGATCCTAGATTTCAGGAGGATGAGGCAGGAGGATTAGGACTTATAGATCGGCATGGGTGACAAAGTCTCTTTCTAAAAAAGAAGGAAAGAAAGAAAGAAGAGGAAGGAAGAAAGAAGAGGAAGGAAGGAAGGAAGAAAGAAAAAAAAGAAAGAAAGGAAGAAGGGAAGAAAGGAAGGAAGGTACACAGAGCTAGCTGTCTGAGTGTCTGGAGAGAAGTGAGAGTAGGAACTGGTGGCCTTACTATAGCAGGTGAAGGGTGTGTCAGAGGCACAGCCCCGGATGAGCATGAGGCTTTGAAAGAAGAAGCAGTGTCCTTTAACCTTGGGCAAAGCCTTCACCATTTACCATTGCTTCCTCCCTCCTATAATGAAGATAATGCTTGCCAATCTGAATTGCGTCAACAATTACAAGAGAGAATTATGTAAGGTCTTTTTGTTAAGCTCCTAGCACAGTTAGTAAGTGCTGAGTTCTCAAAAAATGGCAAATGTCAGCTGCAGAGATGGCTCAGCGGTTAAATCACTTTCCTGCAAAGCCTAATGACCTAGGTTCAATTCCCAAGCACCCACATAAAGCCAGATGCATAAAGTGGCACATGTATGTTTGCAGTGGCTAGAGGGTCCTGGTGCACCCATTCTCTCTCTCTCTCTCTCAACCTTTGCAAATAAATATATAAAATATTAAAAACTGGCAAATGTTATTATTATTGCCAATATTAATGCATGAATGAGTTGATTTATAGGAGAATAAAATGTTCTTATCAAAGGCTTCAGTTATAGGAAAATGCCTAAATATCTTTGTCATCTCATGCTTGATTGTGATAATAGTGTGCTGAAGGTCAGGGAAAATACTAAGAGGAGAGGGGTGAATGTGTGTGGACAGGTGCTTCTATTATGGATCTGCAAACCCAGTGTTGATCAATCACAGCAAATTATACAGCATGTAGCTAGGAGTCCTTCTCAAAGCTTTTGCCACTTCTCACCTCTCTTGGGACATAGTCTCCTTAGAGGCTAGAGCCGCTGCAGTCAGCTTGCCTGTTGTCTAAACTGTGCTTCTCCATTTATCACTGTGATCATATCGAGTAGCTATTTAACTTCACTAATCCACAGGTGTTATTTTTTTCTGAATTCAAAATAGAAAGAAAAATAAAACATAAATAGAGTAAGCTATTTAAGGTACTTAACACTGGAGAAATTTGTAATTATCACTATTATTGTTCTCATGACTGGGATTACAGTGAGGAAGGCCAAGGGCAGGGTGCCTCACACACACAACATGCAGTTCAGACTCTAAGAATTGGTCTGTACACTATTGGGGTCAAAAGTAGTTATGTGTCTGCCTGCCTTATCTGACATGTAATTTAAAAATTTGGACAGAAAATCTAAACTTAAATCCTCTCATGTTCTTGGGGAATATATTCCAAGATGCCAACGGATATCTAAAACTTCAGATAGCACCAAATCCATACTATGCTTTACCTCCCTCATCTGCACCTATGATGAGGCTTTTTTTTTTAAAAGATAAATTGGTCACAGAAAGAGAATAAGAGCAATAACTAAAAAGAAGACAATTATAACAATATACTCTAATAAACAACATACAGTAATATCCTATGTTCTATTTTTCAAAATGTCATATTGGACAATATTCACCTCCCTCCTCTGTGATGATGTGAGATCCTACAATGCCTGTGTGATAAAATAAAGTGACAGGCATTGTGATGAAACATCAGGTACATAAGCTACTTCAAGACAAGCACTAAAAATATCTCAGCAGTCAATTTGATAGCTGATATAGCTATGGCATGATAAGTTGTAGGGTAGCATATATGGTGGAGATATGCTGGATAGAGTTGTCTTATGTCCTGCATGGAATACTGTAGAGAGTGTCAGATTTCTTCATGGTGCTCTAATGTGCACAAATTAACACTCAAGACATATTTATTTCTGGAATTTTCAGTTGAAAACAAAGCTGGGTAAGAAGGGGACTGCTGCACATTTGTTTAGTTCTTACAGTGCCCAGTGCACTGGCTAATCTCAAGTGCACCATCTACACCTGCTATGTGAATATGGGCTGATCAATCTTCCACAGTTTTCTCATTCTAATTCAAGGCCATGATTCAGTTTCAACAACTCTATAGGGACTTGTTAGGCTGATGGCGCCAACTGTCCTCAGGAGACAACAGAACTGGTGGTCAACAGGCCAGACTCAGCCTGCCTAAATGCTAATCCTTGGCTACCAGACATTGGTATGTGATCTTGGGCAACTCAGTTAACCACTCTGTGTCTCAGTTTCTTTTTTCTTTTCTATCTTTCTTGCTTTTGTTTGTTTGTTTGTTTTTTGAGGTAGGGTCTTGCTCTAGCCCAGGCTGACCTGGAATTCACTATGTAGTCTCAGGGTGGCCTCAAACTAATGGCAATCCTCCTACCTCTGCCTCCCAAATGCTTTAATGGATTAAAGCATGTGCCACTACACCAGGCGCCGTGTCTCAGTTTCTTATTAGCAAAACAGGACTGGTAGTGCTAATATTCATGATACATAGATATGACTTAGTTCCCCTAGTTACAGTGGGAATTCATTGCAAGTATCTGGGATTATTTTGTTAGGTTTTAGCATGATGCAAGGAGATAAGAAAGTAAATATCTATTCAGACTATGAACTTGCTGAAGGCAAAAGCTGTTTATTTTCTTTTAGCACCCAGCACAGTACTTGGTACACCACATTTGCCAAATTGAAACCCATATCTAAGTCAATAGACAAACAGAACAGTAAACAGTAAGTAGGAGGCCAAAGCAAGTGCTATTCATTGGCAAATGGTAAAATTCTGAGGTCTGAGTCAGGCAGGGAAAGTTTCTAAGAGAAGGTGGGATTTGAACAAGCTTGTTGTGTCACACAGATGATACAGTTTCTGGGGAGGGGACAGTACAATATGTGCCACATATATGTAGTATACTGTGCTATTTCTCACCAGATTAGTTTTGAGGGTGAACCATCTTCCATGCTATTTTGTCCAGTGTCACCTAGCATGGAAATTGCCTTAGAGTTTGAAGTGTATACTTTTCTTGGTGAAATTATTTATTTTTGTTAATCTTGGACATAATAAAACACTGTTATAGCCAGGCACGGTGGTGCATGCCTTTAATGCCAGCACTTGGGAGACAGATATAGGAGGATCACCATGCATTCAAGGCCACCCTGAGACTACATAGTGAGTTCCAGGTCAGCCTGGGCTCCAGTGAGACCCTACCTTGAAATTCCCTCTTCCCCAAAACCCAAGAAAACACTGTTATAATCATAATAACAAATACTAGCTGAGTGAATTAAAATAAAATATTAGAGTACCTATTCCAATAGCTCTCCAATGTAGTACTATGCAGTATGTCCAGCATTTAATCTAGATCTGCTCCAAGGGAAGAACAGACAGATCTAGAAGTTGAGCAATTTAGGGTGCCCTGTTCCTACTGCTGATGGAAGCTTTAGGTGTGACATCCAGTACTGGTAGCCATCTTTCTTTGTTCCAGGGGTAAGAACATGGGGATTCATTTTGTTATTTTCTCACTTTAGGTAAACTATACATTCCCTCTCATGCCCCCCTTTAAATTTTTTTTATTATTGACAACTTCCAAAACTGTAGACAATAAACCATGATAATTCCCTACCCCCCACTTTTTCATATCTTCTCTCCCCCTCTATCAGTCTCTCTTTTATTTTGATGTCATCATCTTGGTAGCCATCTTTTAAGTGTACATGGGATGATGGCTCAGTGGTCCCCTCCTGCTGGCATGTGCTCTTTTATAAAAGCATGCTCACGGGCTGGAGAGATGGCTTAGTGGTTAAGTGCTTGCCTGTGAAGCCTAAGGACCCCGGTTCGAGGCTCGATTCCCCAGGATCCACGTTAGCCAGATGCACAAAGGGGCGCACGTGTCTGGAGTTCATTTGCAGTGGCTGGAAGCCCTGGCGTACCCATTCTCTCTCTTTCTCTCTATCTGCCTCTTCCTCTCTCTGTCACTCTCAAATAAATAAATAAAAACCTGAACAAAAAAAATTTTTTTAAAAAAAGCATGCTCACAATCTAGAGACAGGTTTCATGACATTTTTAAGATAAAAATGTGTTTCATGATTCTTTGGATTTTCATAAAGAAGACAATTCAGGTATTTCTGTCCTATTTTTCCAAATAAAACATAAAGACCTGAAGAGGTTTGGCATTTGCTCTAAAAGAGGAGATCATCAGGCAATCTTTGCACTGCAACACACTATCTCAACTAGAGTTTACTGAGTTCCATTTAGACTTGTTCAGTTTCCTGCTCCACTGTTCTTCATAGAGACAGTAAAATCTGAGCCACTGTGTGCCCAACGATGGGCCATTCTATGTGAATGGAATTGCAATACCTTTTATGTTTATTCTCCTCAGGCTAAGTGAAGATTGCTTCTTGGAGACATGTCAGATAAGTACAAAAAGGGAAAGTGGGCATTCAGGAAGCTAGATGTCAGGCACTTTCATTATTCTAACAATATGTGTTGGGAGCTGACACTGCTGGAAGCTGGGGCGAGCATCAGCAGGGACAATGCAGTGAATCACTTTTGTCCTGGTGGTATGACCACAGACAGCGACAACCACAATGATACCACCTATTATAATCAAGTGTCTACAATATTTTTTTCAGACAGGGTCTCTTATGTAGCCCAGACTAACACTAAGCTAAACTCACTATGTATCTGAGGATGACCTTGACCTTCTGATCCTCCTTCACCTCCTGAGAGCTAGATTATAGGAGTAAACCATCACATCTGGTTTATGGGGTGCTTGGCATAGAAGTCAGGGCTTATGCAGATTAGCCAAGGACTGTACCATGAGCTACCTCACAGCCCACAAAGCATTAAAGATTTGACAGGTATTTTCTCATTTAGGAAATGAAATTTGCATAAAATAGAGGTTCACGGCATTAGTGATTTGAGCTGCATTAGTCTTTTAGAGAGAGAGAGAATGGGTGTGTAGAGCCTCTAGCCACTGCAAACAAACTCCAGACGCATGTGCCACCTTGTGCATCTGGCTTACGTGGGTACTGGGGAATCAAACCTGAGTCCTTAGGCTTTGCAGACAAGTGCCTTAACCACTAAGCCATCTCTCCAGTCCACATTAGTGATTTGAAAAATAAGCTGTGGAAAGGGGGAAATGTGGAGTTTTGGAGCAGAGATGGTGTTACAGGAAAATCTGTGAAGTGTAGAGAATGACCAAGAGCTGATTGTGGCAGTGGCCACCCCAGCCACTGTGCCTGCTGGGAGTTTTCTGTTCTTCAGTCACATTCATGCCACCTGTCACAACAAAACCAACTGATACAGAGAAATAGATGTTGGAGTCTTAGAAGATCTGAATTCTACGATTTCCTGTTGTGTCTACTATCACTTCCTGCTGGGGAGTTCTAATCTCTGAGAATCTCAGTATTTCATCTGTGAAACATTAGGTTTATTGTAATACATGCAAAGCTCCTTGAATACTTCCAGCACATTCTACGCATGTGAACAAGTGTGAAAGGAAGAGAGAGGACAGTGAAAAGGAGAAGGAATAATTTAATACATTTATTATATTTTATGATTATGGTTCAGGGTCAGGCTCAATGTCCTTTAGCAAATGGTAAAGCTCAGTACATTCTTCTACAGATTATTGCATTCAGATGTTTCTTTCCTGAGGCTTGCTAATTAAAAAATGCCATAAATGTTCTAATTAAGTCTTGATATTTCTTTTTAATAATTGCAAAGGGACTTAACACACTATGTTTAAGGATAACTGAGTGTGAGGCTAAAAGGCAATGTACTCTGACGCTCGTACTTATTTGCAGAAGGAGTTGCGTTCAGAAGGTTCTTCTGGGGGGACAAATGGAGAACCTGGGATTCTTTCTCCAAAGTACAAGGTTTACTAAAGCACATAGGAAGCAAAGCAAACTAGCAGGACCCTCCAACTTAACACATTCAGGGGCATTTGGAGCTATAGTCGGGGAAAACAGACTCTCCTGTCAATTTCACACTTCCTCTTTACATTTCAAAAAACAAGGTGTCAGTAGGCAGCTGGATTTTAAAAAGACCTTCAGAAGACTAAATGCCAGGCATGGTTGCAAAGTCTCTTATTTTAAGAAATTTTGTGCTTTCTGGTATCTGTTTGTGATGTATAGGAAGTCCGAATCTGTTTAATGCTTCTTTGAAGACTACCACTCATTAAGGCTCTGAGCTTACTCAAGTTGCTGGCCTTTGTCTTTCTAAGGATAGGCGTATTGGGGGCATGTCTGAATTCTTCAAAACCTGGGGAACATCACCAAAGTGGAGGAAAAGACAGAACCTGGCATGTACCATGTGCCTTCTGTGTGCCAAGCTTCTAACAGTCCCAGGAAATGGGAGCTATTATTCTCTGCATTTGATGCAAGAGGGACTGGAAGCTCAGAGGGCTTGCTTTAAGCCCACTGAACACCCCATCTGCTTTGAGGTGTGTGTGGGGGCGGCAGGCTCTCTTGAGTTCTCCCCTCTTGGCCACTGAGCCCCTCAGGAGCAACTCCTTGGCTGCAGATGCCCAGGGGTTTGTTTTCTTTGGCTCCCTCATTAATGACTTCCACAGGACAATGCTAAGTCTAGTTATGCAGCCTTAATTGGTTTAGTTACAACAAGATAATTCCTTTTTTCTTCTGGGTGGATGCCTTTCTGTTTAAAGACATTTTAGCAGGGAGATGCTAATTATCAATGAGGAGAAAGTGTCACCTGAAGAGTCCATTTTCCATCTTGGTCCTTGGTGTTTTCTTTGAACTCCCTCCACCCTGGGCCTCTTTCCCACTTCATCACTTGTCCTCCACCATCATAAAAGAGAGCTGGTCTCTGGCTAGGCAGCAGAACTCTCTTTTACACTGGCCAGGAAGTCCTTCCTTCTACAGCATGGACAACATGGGTGAGACCTTCCTGAGCCTGGAGGATGGCCTGGACTCCTCTGACACTGCTGGCCTGCTGGCCTCCTGGGACTGGAAAAGTAGGGCCAGGCCTTTCGAGCTGAGCCAGGCATCTTCCAATCAAAGTCTTTCTCCAGTTCCATCTCTGGAGTCCTACTCTTCCTCTCCTTGTCCAGGTGGCACTGGGCTGCCCTGCGGGCATGATGGAACCAGCAATGGGGGCAGTGATGGCTGCAGCAGTCACGGGACTGGTGGACTAATAGAGCTGGACTATAATATGCTAGCCTTCCAGCCTTCCTTCCTACAGAGTGCTGGTGGCCCCAAGGGCCCGAAAGGTACCAAAGTCAAGATGTCTGTCCAGCGGAGACGCAAGGCCAGCGAGAGGGAAAAACTCAGGATGAGAACCTTGGCAGATGCCCTGCACACCCTCCGGAATTACCTGCCACCTGTCTACAGCCAGAGAGGCCAGCCACTCACCAAGATCCAGACACTCAAGTACACTATCAAGTACATCGGGGAACTCACAGATCTCCTCAACAGCAGCAGAGAGCCCAGGCCCCAGAGTGTGTGAGCTGTGCCCCTTGGAGCCATCCTGTTGTAGCCCTGTGGGAAGAAGCAGAGGAGCTTTAAAGACCCCAGTGAATCCCAAGACAACAGCACAGTTACCTGTGTTACAGCCTGTGTGGTTATCTTGTCATCTGAGAAGTTGAAAGGGACTCTCATCTCACTTGTTGGAGCTACCAGAATATTCACTTGCCGGACAAACAGAAACTTACTTCCAGATTTTTCTTACCAAATCTCCAGAGACACAGTTTTGCAAGGGACAGATAATTTTGTCCTGGGTCTGTTTAAGGTATTCTAAGGGGTCAATGTAGTTTAAGTACATTTTTTTTCAACAATGTAAAACAGTTATAATTACTCTTCCTGCCATGCTGGTGTTGGGAGCTTTCTTTCTGTCATAACTAAGCCTGTATTTTGTACATACAGGATCCAGTATGATACCTAGATTCTTATTTAGAAAGATTTGTGCCAAGTAAGGAGCTAAAGTTCTTCTGCCAGAGAGGGAGGGAGGAGAGAGAGAGAGAGAGAGGAAGTGTGTGTGTGTGTGTGTATACAGTTAAACCTTTACTTTTAATTTTCATTTTAATGCAGAAGGAATTGGTGTTACAGTGAATAGGAAGTCATAAGCAGACAGACAAGGTCATAATGACCAGAGCCTCTGCTCTAAGGGAAGGGAAGGAAGACTGTGGACACAGATTGCCAAGTACCAGGGAATGGGGGAAAGGAAGAAGAGGGAGGAGGGAGTCCTAGCACCACAGGGTGGCCTGAAGCTTGGCTTAGACAGCAGGAGCAACCTGACCCAGGAGGCCTGGTTTCAATATGACCTCACTTACATTCCTGCACTTACTGATTTCTCAAAGGAAAAGATTGGCTTAAAACAAAAATGACAAACTCCAGAGATAGTAAGTACAAAGGTCAGGATTAGTTCCCAAGTCTGTCTTTAACCTTTGCAAGGATACTTAATTCATTCACAAGATATAACTTCATGTATAATGTGCCCACATGCTTTGTTAAAACAAATATATGCAAATAAATATGCACATGTGTACATTTTAAAGAGCACCTTTAAGTTTGCAAATTCTCTTTTGAGTCTGGCAATCTAGAATAAAAATCCTTCCAAGTGACACAAGTATATATGCAGCATATGTACCACTATTAATTTGACTTCTTAGATAAGGAAATTGAAGCATGGGTTTCCCAGTCACACATGGGAAAAGCAAATTACTCAGCAGTGTTCCCTAGCACAAGTTTGGCTAAATTTCTTCAACAAAGCACCTTTTAAATGATATTTAAGCTGTTTTGGTTCTTTTATTATTATTGACCTATTTGCCTTTACAAATATAAGCTACTAGCTCTGTCCACTGATACTTGGTAGTTAGTCTGAAAATTTCTCAGAAAGGATATTCCTAGATCAGAGTGTATGCATATTTTAGATTTTAATAAATATTGTTCTATCACTTTCATAAGTGCTTGTACTTATTTGTATTCCTACTAATATCATTTGACAGAACCAGTTGTCCTACCTTGTCACTGGATATGATCCATTTCACAATTTTTAATGGGCAAAAATGTGGTTACATCATTGTTATGCTAATTTTAATTTTTCCTCTCTATCAGTTAAAATGGAACATCTTTTTTATTTTATATGACTAGTTTTCACTTTGGTTCCTCTTCCATAATTTGCCATCTTATTTTCTTTAAAATTTCCCAATTGTACATTAGGGAGGGTTTTTTTTGTATATTGTATGTGTTGAAATACTTAATTACAATATATCATTTTATTATATTATTTTTATCATGCTTTAGGTATATAATTTTGATTGTGCTATCTTTTTCTCTTTGAAGCTTTTAATTTTATATGGTCAAACCTTTTGTTGTACAACATGTTTTATATCATTTGCTGAATTTTTTTCTGGTTTCAAAATTGTTAAAATATTCTAATTTTTTAAAATTTCTTTTAAAGAGATAGAGAAATAGGGAGAGAGAGAGAGAGGGAGAGGGAGAGGGCACGCCATTGTAAATGAACTCCAGATGTGTGCATCCCTTGTGCATGTGGCTTATGTGGGTCCTGGGGAATTGAACCTGGGCCCTTTGGCTTTGCAGGCAAACACCTTAACCACTAAGCCCTCTCTCCAGCCCAAAATATTTTAATTTTTTTAACATCATGCTTCCAATTTACTTTTTTCTGTGATGTCTAGCAAAAATTTATTTTTATTTCTGGCTAATGTTTTTAAAATTAAAGAATGGCATATTTTGTCTTTGTCGTGGTAAGAAGTTGTGGGGCACAGTGGTTGAAATATCACCCTGGTTATATATATCCACTGGTTTTTCTTATATTAGTTTTTGGTGTTTTAAAGAAGAAAGTAATAAATATTAGACATTATCAAGACTTCCTCTAAGGAACTCTATGTATATGTGAAATAGTAGTGTACACATATGCATGCATGTGCATTTGAGTTCAGCCAACTTTTAGATAAAATACTACTTTTCTTGCCATTCTTAAATAAATGGGAATCAAATGTTCTTGGCTTTGAGTTTTTTAAAGCTCAGTTATTTTTAATGTGTTTTTTAATTTTTATTTATTTATTTGAAAGAGATAGAAAGGATGCACATCTGGCTTATGTGTGTCCTAAGGAATCGAACCTGGGTCTTTTGGCTTTGCAGGCAAGAGCCTTAAACACAAAGTCATCTCTCCAGGCATACTCAGTTATTCAAAGCAGTTCAATGGCTTGGGAAATTTTGGTTGTCCTGGGACCAAGCACTGCAAATGAGTTGTGAGGCACCTTTCCCTCAAAAATCGCTCTAAACCACAGTCTCACCTGTTAGCTGGCCCTGTGCTCAGAACTTCTAAGTGGCCTCCTGGTGTGCAGGCATCTGGAAAGCCAAGAGGAGGTAGGTTTTCTGGGAGGTTGCCACTAGCCCAGAGTTTGCTTGGGGTCCTCCTCAGAGGACTGCATGCAGCCCAGCCCCATCCAGGAGAGGCACTTGATCCTGCAGCTCCCCATGCAGCTGGCTTCCTTGTAGGGAGCAGAGCTCTAGCAGGTTTGCATCCCTCTGGACAGTGGCTGAGAACATTTGTCCTGGGCAAAGCTCAAGCAGAGGTAAACTATTCTGGTGGATGGACAGGGAAAGAATTGCAGGAGACGCAAACCACGTGCGCTTACTACTGGGTTGTGATCAGTACTCCCGTATTTATTGTTTCACATACTAATGTCCACCTAACATTACACATAACCAATGTTCGGGAGATGAGCATTAAGTTTCCTACTGCGAGGCTGTGGAAACAGAGCTTTAGCATCATTAAGTGATAAAGCCCTGAGGTTAGCTAGTGACACACCTTTGACTGGCTAGCTCTCACTCCAGGACTCAGAGCTCTTGGTTTGTGTCAAGCTGCTTTATTTCTTGGCTTGCTTGGAGGATACTGTGTGTGCTGGGCTTGGCTGAGGGGGAGCATTCTCAGCAAATGCTGGATCATCTCTGCTTCCCTTCCTCTGGGCCTCATTTCTTCCATCAACTGAAGTATTTTAGAAGGAGCTATTCATGTAGTCCTGTAAGTGATTTCCCTATGAACTTCTGCCTCTATCCTGAATATTCCCTTAGAAATTACCTCTGCTTCTTTTACTGGCTCCTAGAGTGTTTCTTAATTACAGAGGAAATCTGACTTCTGTTCATTTCTTCTCAATAAAGTGCTCCACAATTCACACCAGCTTGAGGGTCCTTTGTTCTTCTGCTTGTAGCTTCTGCCACATGAGCTGTTCTGCAGAGGGGCCAGAGCAAGGAGTATGTGGAGTCTGGTGGGCGGAGGTGGGGGATCCTGCAAACTGACAAGTTGAAAGAATTACTCTAGTTTTATTTATTTTAAATAATAGCTAGTGCTGAAGATGTAGCTTAGTGGTAGAGTGCTAGCTGGGCTTGATTCTGGGTACTGCAACAAATTCAAAAACAAGTGATATATGCAAATGCATTTGTGCTTGTAAGATCCTATTACAAGGACTTTACATGTTGCATGCTTACTGTAAAGTGTCATTTTGTTTCCATGCACACTCCAGGCTGCAGAAGGTCGGCGGCCCGGGATGGGGGGTTGGGGGGTGGGCGTAAGTCTCTGTCTAGCCCTGGGTCTTAACCCCTTCAGGCTCAGCTGACTATGGCTTGAAAGGAGCCAGAGCCTGCCTTGCTTCTCTCACTCTCATACCATTGCTGGGAACCTGAGACGACGACATCTGGCATGCCAATGAAATACTGACACTGAAGTAAAGTTTGTGTAGATACTCTGAGGGAATTAATCTTAGACTTTTTTTCCCCTAGAAAGACTGTTGTACTCTGAGGAAGAAGAAAGCACAAAGCCTTCTAAGAAGGTTGGGTGCATCGTCTCTTGGGCTGGGAAGTTATTGACCATCCCTTCCATCATTATCTTCTACTCTGCAAAAACTCTGCTACCTTCTGTTTCTCTTTATGAAGCTAAGTGAGCAGACCAGGTCGGGCTGGAGGCCAGGGACCTTGGAGGAGAAGTGTGCTTGGAAAGTGTTGCATGGTGTATTTCTGGCTCAAGAAAGTAGGGTAGATCCATTATCTATGTTAGGCTCATGGTCAAGGGCTTTTTCCAAGATCTTTCCTTTAACCTTCATGGCTGTCATTAGGAAGCAGCTGTCTAGAGGCAATGCAACCTTGCCCAGGGTCACATGGCTGTCTCAGAGCCATGGTTTCCAGCTAGGTCTACTTGGCCCATTTCCTCAACAGTATTAGCTCTATGCAGTCAAAATGAAGCAGAGAATAAAAACCAACACAGAAAAGTCTATGCATTTGTCTTTACCATGAGACCACGTGCTCCCTTGAAGAAGCTTTAAGGTTGGTGCTCAAACAACGTTATTGGAATTTCTATTAATAACGACATATTTTAAATGGTGATGCCCTTTATTCTCTCTTCCTATATGATGTCAAATATGAATAACCCTTCATCGTCTCTACACCAAGCATGTGTGTTGCTTTAGTAATCACGCAGTATCTGACACACATATTCCTGTTTAATTCTTAACTATGCCTTACTACGCATGAGTATGAACAGGGATTGCTAGGTTTATTTTCTTGCAGATGAGGACATTAAGGCTTAGAATGGCCAAACTGATAACTATCCATACATGATGGAGCTTACTCTAGAATCCAAGGCTTTAAATTCCTATACGGTTCTTTCTGACTAAACTAGAGTGTTTCTTGAGGAAACCCAATGAGGCCTAAATTCTACCCCAAAGTCATCCAAAGAATGTGTGTGAAGTGCATTTTATTTTTATTCTTGCTTTTCAAGAGAGGGTCGGTCTCAAGCCCAGGCTCACCTGGAATTCACTATGTAGTCTCAGGCTGGCCTCGAACTCACAGTGAGACTCCTACCTCGGCTTCCCAAGTGATGGTACTAAAGACGTGTGCCATCACACTCAGCAAATAAGCCATACATAAGCCTTCCTTCTTATTTATTTAGTTATTTACTTAGAAAAAGAGAGAGAATGAGAATGAGCATGAGCTTGCTAGGGCCTAGTCACTGTAAATGAACTTCAGATGCATGGACCGCTTTGTGTATCTGGCTTTATGTGTGTTTGGGGGAATCGAACCTAGGCCATCAGGCTTTGAAAGCAAGTGCCTTTAGCCACTTAGCCATTTCTTGAGCCAAAATGCTTAAATCTATTCAGTATTTAAAGGTATTTCAACATTTTTACTTAGCAAAGGGTGGAATAAATTGTAAACCCCTAAACAAAACTTTATTCCTTTTCACAATTTAAGAATTTGTATCCTCTAGAGACTCCTAGGCTGGAGAGATGGCTTAGCAGTTAAAGCCCTTTCCTGCAAAGCCTAAGGACCCAGGTTCAGTTTCCCAGTACCCACATAAGTCAGCTACACAAGGTGGTACATGCATCTGCAGTTCATTTGCAGGGTTAGAAGCCCTGGCATGTCTATTCTCTCTCAAATAAATAAATATTTTTTTTAATGCTTAATTATTTCCTAGCCCAGAAACTTTTGTTTTTTGGGGTTTTTTTTTGTTTTTTTTTGTTTTTTTTTTGAGGTAGGGTCTCACTCTAGCTCAGGCTGACCTGGAATTCACTATGTAGTCTCAGGGTGGCCCAGAACTCACAATAATCCTTTTACCTCTGACTCCCAAGTACTGCGATTAAAGGCATGTACCACCACACCTGGCTAGAAAGTAAACTTTTTAATAATTGAAATTCCAAGGATATTAGCAAAGATCAAAAGGTCTGATCAGATTAATGTGGGTAAAAAGCCCTAAGTGAGGTAAAGGGAAGAGATTGAGTAAAGGAAAGGTGGAGGGAGGGCTAATCAAAATCTAAGAGGATATAAATAAATCATATGGAAACTTAATGGTTCCCATCCAAAGCTGATTATTACTAGAAAATTTTCAGTGCCAGGGATGGGATACCTTCCAGTGAGTTGTTGGCCAGGGAGGTCACTGGTGCCTCCAAAACATTACAGGCCATTGCTGAGGCTCTTGATTTCCTACCAGGAACAGATGATGAGACCCTATTGCTGAAGACTCCAAATACTTGGGCTGCAAGGTCACTGAGAAATCCTGCTAGAGCTGAGCTGAAAGCCTTCTCCATGTAGACCAGCTAACAGAAAGCTGGAAAAAGCTATGCTGCATGCAGTTCAATGGAAGAAAGAGAAATCACCAGTGGAGATACTGAACAGTGGACACTTAAATTTGGCCAGCCAGGCCAAATGAGCCAATGGGTGCAATAGTAGAGTGTCTGTTATGGGGGAAACCAACCGCTCTCTAATTGGAATGGAGGTCCACTCCATGGGACAGAATACATCCCTGAAACTGAAAACCTTCAACAGGGGTAGTCATGAGCCCTACTGGTGTAAGGTCTGCTGATGTCTGGCTAAATGTATATACTATGTTCACCAAACTGCCTGATAAGCACTTCTCTTAATGTTCATACCCATGTGTTAATGTTACTCTCACTTTTAGTTAGAGAAGCTACTCTTTTCAGATGGCAGTAACTTTGGGATGACTCAGAAGGTACCATAGTGCTGAAAAGAAGTGACAAAGGAGTGCTTAGCACTGAAATATCTCTATCACACCTTCCAAGGCTCAAAAATCCATTGTAGAAGAGATGGAGGAAAGAATGTAAGAGCCAAAGGAAAGGTAGAATTCCTTATAATGTGCTCCTCCAGACACAAAATGGCCTGCATATCCATGACCTCACAGTTCCTGACACTACCTACACAAGACCCATCATAATAGGAGGAAAAGATCATGACATCAAAATAAAAGAGAGACTGATTGAGTGGGGGAAGAGATATGATGGAGAGTAGAGTTTCAAAGGGGAAAGTTGGGGGAGGGAGGAAGGGAGGGAATTACTATGGGTTATTTTCTACAATTATGGAACTTGTCAATAAAAGACAAATTAAGGTAAAAAATGTCTGATCAGTATTCTGAGGGCAGTTGTGAGCTAGGAAGGGCTGGGGATCAGTCACTGGGAAAAGGAGTAGAGGAGGGCAGTGATGGTAAGAGCTATAGGACCAGGAAAGAGAAGAAGGAGAGGGGGTTAATTGCCAGGCTCTGGATGCTGCACTATGGTGGAAAAGGGTGTTCAGTGAAAAGATGTTCATACTTGCTACAGGAGACAGTCAGGAAAAGTTATGGGGGCCAAGGTTCTTTGTGGAACTCAGGAAAGGCTTCACACAGCAAGAGGCTCTTGAAAATGTCTCTGGGCACTAGTGGGAGACAAGGGTATCCTCCCCTGATGAAAAGGCACCTGCCAATGCTTAAAGGTCTGGAAAGCTCTGGGGCTTAGGGTAATCACATGAACTGGTTTGGCTGAAGTGCAGAGCGAGGTTGGAGCAGCAGAGTTCAAGCATGTGTAAGCAAGCTAGAATGACAGCCAGGAGTATGAAGAGCCTTCAGCTAGGGAACAGCTGACCTTTGACCTGAGAGAAGATTCCTCTCCTGCACACACACTCAGGTTACCTTGAGTTGTTATTGATCAGGTTTCTACCAGTAATGAACCACTGAAATTGTAGCCCACTAAATACTCAAAGTTTTTTCTCATTTCATTATTCATATTGGACTTCCTTATATGCCATTAAAAGTAAAATGTAGTTTTTAGTTTAAAATTGTTTTGCTTTTCTTATCTGCTTTCTATGTCCCTCCTAGCTTTTTCTCACACTTTTTCTCCAAACTGTCTGTGAGTCCTCAATTCTATCTCATGGCCCTTGACTTTCATTCCCACCTCTCTCTTGGGGTGCTTGGTCCTTTCTTTCTTTTATGCCACATCTAGACTCAGGTTGTTTCTGCTGCTGTGACAAGCTACTGGAGACTGGGTAATTTATAAACAATAGAAACTTTTTCTCACAATTCTTGAGGTTGGAAGTCAAGATCAAGGCACCAGAATCCTGTGTCTGTTGAGGGTGTTTAAAATTTTGTTTATCTTCACTATTTCTACATTGTGGGAGGTGAAGGAGGCAAAAGAGCAAATATTATGTGAAGCCTCTGTTATTAGTCACTAGTCCCATGCATTAAAGTGGAGTTCTCTAGGCTACATCATCTCCTGAAACTTTCACCTTTCTGTACTATTGATAGAGGCAGGAAGAAGAAACTTGGTTGGAGTCAGGGAAGGGTTCATGAGAATCAGCATCTTGCTCCCCTTCTCTTTGGCAGCACTTTTGTCTTTTGTCCTTGCCCTAGAAATGTAATGATTAAAGCAAATGATGCAGTTAAAACAGTAAGGTTGAAAACACTAGGAAAAAGAACAAGAGGGCTTGCAGCTGAATGTGAGATAACCAAGCTGAGTAGATAAAAGGAAGGACAGGATGCTGGGAAAAACAAAAACAAAAAAAAAAAGTCTCAGCAGCCTCTGGCTATTCTCCATGAAGCTCCCTCCCACCTTGCTTTTTGTCCTTGATTCTGTTCTGCCTCCCCCTTACAAAGGGAGCAGGTGTGTGCTAAATCCTCCCTCCCGTGGCCCAGTCACTAAGGCAGAGAGGAATATGACCAGTTCCCTAGTTGGAACTGAGCTACAAAGACACCTTCTGGGGACTGATGATGGGGCCAGAATGACTCTTATCAGTTCAGTCATTTAAAAAAAAATATTTTTATTAATTTATTTGTAAGGAGAGAGAGCCTACTTCTCCTGCAACCAAACTCCCAGGAGCATGCACCACTCTGTACATCTTGCTTTAGGTGTGTACTGGGGAATCATATAGGGGCTATCAGGCCTTGCAATCAAGCACCCTAAACTCCTGAGCCATCTCCCCAGTCCTAGTCCAGTCATTTTAAAGACCAATTCATTTTCCTAGTCAGAAAACCATATAAACCCCTAGACAATAGTCATCTGACTATAAGCTGTTCAGATCCCCTCTCTGCTTTTTTACTTTTATTTTTGCTTCTTTCATATCTCAATAAACTTAACATAAGCTTTTTTTCCCTTCTAAACTTGATTTCTCCCTGTAATAAAGTTTCGCCTTTAAACTTTATCCTTGGGCTAGAGGGACGGCTTAGCAGTTAAGATACTTGCGTGCAAAGCCAAAGGACACAGGCTCGATTACCTAGGACCCATGATAGCCAGATGCACAAGGTGGAGCATGTGTCTGGAGTTTGTTTGCAGTGGTTGAATTCCCTGGCATGCCTATTCTCTCTCTTATCTGCCTCTTTCTTTCTCTCTCAAATAAAATAAAATAAATATTATATTTTAAAAAAATAATCCTTGATAGTCCATGAGATTCATTCTTTGAGTTCTATGAGACAAAGAACCAAGAGCCACTGATTTAGCAGAGCTTTGATGACCTTTGAGAGCCTGGCACCTTAGTTCTTGAGTTGAGCCCACCAACAAGTTGTGTTAGGTCATATGATGTTACACTATCATAGTGTCAATTTTAAAAAAACTGCGAGACACATTAAGAACATAGTATTTGTCTAGCACTGGATTATCTATCATCAAGAGAGTGAAGTGAGAGGAACTGAGCACACAAAGCCAGAATCTTCCTCAGTTAGCTACATATGTACATACAAATAGCAGTTTCCTTCTTGCTGGGACAGAACACCCAACCAGAAGTAGCTAATAGAAGAAAAGGTTGATTCCCAACTTATAGTTCTGAAGAGACTTCTCATCATAGCAGAGAAAGCATGGCAGGAGTAGATGGCTGGGAATCACAGCTCCACAACAACAGGGAGGGAGGTCACAAAGTGAGTAATCATACCCAGCATAGTTGGACCAACAAACTTTAAGGCCCACCTCCTGTAACATACCTTGTCCATCAAGGCTGCACATTTCAAAGGCTTTACTATCTGGGGATTAAGTATGAGGCCTATTCATAAACACTTCAGGCTATGGGTGACATTTTGCATTCAAACCACCATATTCCACTCCTTATCTCCATAGGCTCCTAGCCATCTTATGATGCAAAATGCATTCAGTCTAACTTTAAACTTCCCTATAGTGAGACTGGGAAGATAGATTAGCAGTTAAGGTACTTGCCTATGAAGCCAAAGGACCCAGGTTCAATTCCTCAGAACCCACGTAAAGCCAGATGCACAAGGTGGTACGTGTATCTGGAGTTCATTTTCAGTAGCTAGAGGTCCAGGTATGCCCATTCTCCCTCTTTCTCTCTCTCTAATAAATAAAGAAAGAAATAAAAATAAAAAGTCCCCATAGTCTTCACCAGTCCAAGCATTGTTCAAAAGTCCAAAATCTAAAGTCTCAGCAAGACTGTCTCTTAACTGTGAGCCCTGTAAAATCAAAACACAAGTTACATACATGCTACATAGAATGGCACAGAGTAGATATTCCCAACCCAAAAAGGGAGGAATGGGGATATCACAAGGAAAGATGAGACCAATGCAAGATCTAAAACCAGCACAATAAACATCTGCAGCTCCATGTCCAACATCTAGGACTTATAATGAAATCCTCTGGGCTCCAGAGGGCTTGAGAAAATATACCCTCCTAACTATGCTGCTTAAAGCCTAGGCTTATTCCATACAGAGTCAGCAGTTCTGCTTGGTGGCCATCCCATAGTCCTGGTATCGCCAACGTTCTGGGGTCTCCACTGCAACCTACAAGAACAGCTTTATGCAATGGCCACAGGGCCCCCCTCTAGAGATCTTGACCCTGCCTCACACTATGCTGCCTCAGCTGCTCCCAGAACTGTGGATGTCCTCCATGGTCCTCTATTTCCTGCATTTTTTATACTTCCAAAAACCAGTACCAGCTGACTGACATTGCCAAATTCTTTATCCATGGACTTTGAGGAACAGGAAAATCCTTTAGTATTTTTTCTTCAATCCCCTCTTCTCAGCTTTTCTCTGAGCCTGAGCTTTCAATGAGTTGTGTCTCATCCTAATGGCATCTTTTTTTTTTTTTCTTATTCTAATTCAAGCTCCTGCCCTATCCTTAAGAGAGGTAATTCTTTAACAATTTCAACAAAGGTGGTTGTAGTCTCTGGAACCTGAAACTTGTTATTTGATCATACTTCCTTCTGCACCAAACTTTATCTCTTTTATGTCCATCAGCTTTGTATTTTCCTCTGCCAAACACACCCATCCATTACTCTTAAATGCAATTTTGCACAAGTTCTCAGGGCACAGGCAGAATGCTGCCAGCCTTTCCACCAAAATATCACATGAACTGCTTCTGTCAAGCCAAGTTCTCAACAAAATACCCCTTTCTCTCTGAAACCTCATAAGGTGAGCCCCAAATTTTCACCAGAATGGCTCTTTAAGTCATATAATATTTCCAAATCCTTCCATATTCTTCCTGCAAATCAGTTCCAAAGACTAGAACCCACATGGCCAGGTTCATCACAGTAACAGCCTCATTTTTTGGTACCAATTTTCTTCAGCAGTTATAAACTACTCAACCAGCTTATAGAAGGAAAGAGCTTTGAGGGAAAGTTTCATCATAGCAGGGAAGATAACACAGCAGGATCAGACAGCTGGATATCACATCCCCACAGCAGCAGGGAGGTGAGCTAATGACAACACACAGCAGCACTAGCAAACCTCCAAGCCCACCCCCAGTGACATACCTTCTCCAGGAAGATTGCACCTCTCAAAGGTTCCACCAGTTGGAAGCTAAGTGTGAGGCTTAATCACAAACACTTGAGGCTAAACGAGACATTAAAAAAAATTTTTTTTGTTTATTTATTTTTATTTTTATTTTTTGGTTTGTCGAGGTAGGGTCTTACTCTAGCCCAGGCTGACCTGGAATTCACTATGGAGTCTCAGGGTGGCCTCGAACTCATGGCAATCCTCCTACATCAGCCTCTGGAGTGCTGGGATTAAAGGCGTGTGCCACCACGCCCAGCTCGTTTGTTTATTTTTATTTATTTATTTGAGAGTGACAGACAGAGGGAAGGAGGGTGAGAGGGAGGGAGGGAGGAGGAGAAAGAGAGAGAGAGAATGGGCGCACCAGGCCTTCCAGCCACTGCAAATGAACTCCAGACGTGTGCGCTCCCTTGTGCATCTGGATAACATGGAGCCTCGACTTGGGGTCCCTAGGCTTCACGGGCAAGCACTTAACCACTAAGCCATCTCTCCAGCCCTAAAGGAGACATTTTTATATTCAAATACCACATACATATTCAAATACCACATACATATTTAATGAGAACAGAGAAGTTCCATATTGCCTCAGCTTGTATGTAAGGGCTCCTTTTATTCTTTTAATTATTCATACTGTGCCAATTACCAACTACATGTACCACTACCTCAGTACTAGGCCTTGGTGTAGCATAGAAGCAAACAATGATCAAGATGCTGCAAATTTAAATGTAAGTAGCATTTTGTGTGTGTTTGTGTGTATGTATGTGTGTGTTTTAACCTATGTTATCTCATTTAATCCTTATAAAACCCTGTGAGGCAAAGTGCAATCTCTGTTCTGAAGAAGTTTAAATGGATTTGAGGATATAGATAAAGTTAAAACTAATACAGGCAAAAAATAGAGGAACAAAATTGTTTAAAAGGGAGCCGGGTATGGTGGCACACACCTTTAATCCCAGTACTTGGGAGGCAGAGGTAGGAGGCTCGCCATGAGTTCAAGGCCACCCTGAGAATACAGAGTGAATTCCAGGACAGTCTGGACTACAGTAAGACCATACCCCGAAAAAAAAATGTTTAAAAGGTGTTTAGAATGCAATAGCAACAAGGGGTATCCTATGGCTTGCATGAATGTGTCTCCCAAAGCTTATGTGTTGAATTTTAATTATGAAGGGGATAATATTAAAGAATGGAGCCTTTAGGAGATGATTAAATCATGAAGGTTGCCCTTTTATAGACAGGAATTGTGACTTTGCTAAAGAGATGAAAAGTAGCTTTGGGACCCTTTCTTGTCTTTTCCACACTATGAAGACAGTTAGTTCTATTTAGAAGAAACAATGTTCAAGGGACCATCACTGTCTTGGAAGTAGAAAAGGATCCTCACCAGACATTGCTCATGCTATAATCTTGGACTTTTCAGCTACCACAACTATGAGCAATCCACTTATGCTGTTTAGAAATTATTGGGTCTAATGTTTTTATTTTTTTAAAATTATTTTATATTTTTGTTTTTTCAAGGTAGGATCATGCTCTAGCCCAGGCTGGCCTGGAAGACACTAAGGCAGGTAGAGAAACTTTTGATGTGTTAGCTGGCTTCATGAATGAGTTGGAATTGAGCTTGAACCTGCAGAGATAGTTGGGATATTGATTCATAGAGCAAGAACAAAGGATTAAATATAGGAAACATCAGGAGGCCTGGTGTGGTGAGAATGAGGGGTGAGACAGCAGAAGAGTGAGTTGAGGTACAGAACACAAATGCCAAGATAACGGACTTAGCAAAGAACTTTATCTGGTGTTTGACACATTTTGTGAGGCTATGTGTTTTGATGATTTTTTTTTAACTGCACAAAATTTCATAAACTGATAGCATGTTTCTTAGCCTGCCCTGGTTCTCAGGAGAGTTACAAAATCCCTGGGCTCTGGACCTTTATACTCTAGCCATGGTGGTGTTCGAGTCTATAACTGATTAAGAGTGTGGCTTTGACAGAGCGCCTGCTAGGAGCTTCGGATGGAGAAACATACTTGGGATAGGAAGCACAGGAGTGTTTTAGGGTGACAAGAGGAGAGAACTGAGCTAGGTGGGAAAGGAGCAGCAAGCGGAGCATTCTAACAGGAAAAGTAGAGTGAATGAGGGCCTGAGCCATGGTGAGCAGGGAAAGACAAGGCCTGTTTTGAGTGCTCCTCAAGAGCCAGTACAAGAGACACCACATTCCTGTGTTCTGGGATGTTCTCCTCAAAGCATACTGTCCACAGCCTAACCTTCCACCAAGGCTGTGAAGTGAGTGTCATTATCCTCACTTTACAGGTGAGAAAAACAAAAGCTGAGGGAGGAGAAGCAAGTTTCCTGGGGCGCCTGGATAGGAAGGGGCTACTTGGTTTATCAGATTACTACCCACATTCATGTGAAGAACCTGAAAGCAGAAAATGATACAGATTAGGAGCAAGGTAGCTTTGTTTCTTATAGGTCATTATCCAGGGACATGAACATCACCTTTCCTGCCCTGACAAGACTAGAACCCATGTCTGATCCAGGTTTGTCCAAAATGGCTGTAAGCAACAACCTCTTAACCCCTTCTCAGCAACAACTGCCTGTTTCTTCCCCAAGCCTAATTTGTGGTGGGTGGGTCCTCCCTAAATCAATGTTCCTTTTGGGCCACCAGCCAAAAAGGTCGATGAAGCTCATTCTAACTGGATGTCTGATTCATATAAGTGGGCCTAAAGTACATGTATAAATAAATCCCTTCTGTGTTTCTTCTTAACCCCTTAGCCTCTTCCCCAGGCTCTTTGCTGTGAGAGAGATTTTCTCTGTCTTCCCTCCCTTTTAAGGGGGAGAATTTATTTAGGCTTGGGCACTATCCCTGATTTGCTTTCCCTCTTATTCTTAACGCTCCTTCAAATACATACAATTTATCCTTCTCTTGAATCTGTATTTTCAGTTCTTTGCTAATGTGCATGAGAACCTGAGACTTCAGAGCTACTGGCGTGAGAGTTCTAATCCCACAGAGCTCTCTCCCACATCAAAATGACAGGGTGATAACCCCTTAGGACTCCCTAGGACTTCTGACCTGTAGACAGATTTACTTTCTACAGTTAGCACTTAAAATAAAAGCCAGCAGTGAAAAGAGGGCAGGTGGCAGGTGTATGTCTCTGTTTCTAGCTCATTTAAGGCAGTGAAAATACCTCTCCAAGGACTGGGGATTTAGCTAAGCAGTACAGCCCTTGCCTAGCAAAGACAACACTCTAGGTTTGGTCCCCAGCATCAAAGACAGAAAATGAAATGCTTCTCTATTTCGACTGGTTTTCTCATTTGAAGGAACCCCTTTACCAAGATCTCAGAGATTTAAACACGGATGTCACAGAGATTCACTTCCATCCAGTAAAGTGCTCACATTACTTTCTGCGAGTCTCAGAGCTACAAAAGAGGCCCCTAGAGTCTTTCCTTGTCGTGGTTGAGAGCTGATGGTCCTCTGGGACCAGATTTTCACCCTGTTAACAAGGCTGGAGGAGCCAAAGGGCTCCCTTGGAGTCCTTAGGGACCCGGAGGCTCTGCCATAAAGTTTCTACTTAAAAGGAGCAAAAGGTGCTAGGGAATCCAGGCTGGGCCTTGTTTTTGTTTGTTTGTTGTGCGTTTTAAACAGCAGGAAGAAATAACTGATGTCAGGCTTCTGAGCCCCAGATTTGTGTAACAGTCCCAAGGCCCCCTTGTCAAGTGGGAGCACGAGGTCTCTGCTCTGTCTGTCCCTCTCCCTCCTTCCTGGTTGCCTTTGGGGAACCAGGTCCCAAAGACAGCTTGTAAATTTCCACTTTGGGAACACCCTGCTCATTCCCCTGCTGCAGCTGCCGGTCCTTCTCGCGCGGCCTGCGCGCCCCCTCCTGGGCCCCTGGAGAACTGCAGGCGCCCCGGCAGTGAAGCGGGCTTGCCGGGCAGCGCTTTCTTCCCAGGGAGCTGCTGCCTTCTTCAAACCTAGTCCAGGACTGCGGAAAGGAAAAAAGCAGAGCGCGGATTGATGTTTGGTTTAGGGAGAGCATAGGCGTCTTGGCGCTCCTGGGCTCTGCTGAGTTCTGGGAGGGTCTGGAGGTTCTTTACTCTCTGCCACGGTGGGAATGGATCTGTACCGAAATAGAGGACTACCCCTACCGACCTCATTGAGAAACCGAGATAGTGAAAACTCGGATGCCTTAGGGAAAACGACGGTGTTACTTAGCAAGGTCTCCAAGATCACATGGTCCAGAAAGCCCAGGCGGGTTTCTGCAAGACAGGGGAGCAAAGCCTGCCTTCCTGGACAATGGAATTGAGGTCCTGGCACAGCGTCTGACAGAGGAAACGCGCTTTCCATCCACAAGTTAAGGAGCTTTCACAAAGGACCTTATTTCTTTCTCGCAAAAAGGTCAGTAAGTTTAGCAGAGGTTAGTGAGACGTTCGTGAGTTTTTTTCCCACTGGGGTTCATAGGGAAGTGTCCAAATGTTAGAGATGTGTCCTGTCTCCTCCCATCTCGCTGCTGGTGAGCAGGGATTACAGAAGCCCACTAGAGTTTCCAGCGTTTGTGTCTTTGGGTTTGAATTCGAGTACTCAGGCTTGAAGCCTGAGCAGCACTTGATCCACTGAGCCGCCTTTCCAGCCCTGAAAGCACTATTTCTTTTTTTTTTTTAAATATTTTATTTTTTTTCTTTATTAGTCAGTTTGGTACCATTATTAGGCTCATCCGTGACCTACCCCCTCCCCTTGGCCCCTCCTTGTTGAGGTATACGGGTCATGCATGTGGAGTTAGCCCACAGTTATGGGTAAGCTAAATGTCTCTGCATATCATGACCCAACATGCTGAAAGCACTATTTCTAAATCGCACCACATTAAGTTTGGGCCTTGAAACTACACACACCAAAGGAAAGCGGGCTCCTCAGGCTTATCTGAGAACATGGAAAGCTGTAGAAAGAAGTTAAATGCAACTATATGGCACCAAGGAATGAGTGAGTGGAAGAACTGGGTTGAACTATTTATTGGAAGCTAGGCAGCAAGAGTTTGAGCGGGCTGGTCATCAATTTCCTAATACCTGACAGGTGGTTAATAGTATATAAATATCCAAACCCCATGTTTCCATCACCTTGACACCACCATGACACTTCATTGTGTGGCTAAGCAGGACTTGTTGATTTGCAAGCTGTACCCAATAGAGTTCAAAGTAATGTTTGCATACTTTCAGACGGAAATTACAGTTATCAACTGTTGTAGGGGCTGAAATTCCAGTAATAGCATTAGTCATGACTGAAAAATCAACAGAAAAAGCCAGGCGTGGTGGCGCACGCCTTTAATCCCAGCACTGGGTATGCAGTTAGGAGGATCACAGTAAGCTTGAGGCCACTGTGAGACTTTGTAGTGAATTCCAGGTCAGCCTGGGCTTGAGCAAGACCCTACCTCGAAAAACAAAAACAAAATCAACAGAAACATTTGACCTGCAGAAACAAAGTGTTTGTATGAGTTGCTACAACATAATGGAAAATAATCTCAACCCTCCAAGGAACAGGATAGCCATTGGGAAGAGCTAGGGTCAGGGCACTACAGGTCTCATCCAGCACTCTCTCTGCTGATCGCATCTTCCCACCTCATCCTGCTCATGGTCGTTTGAATGTGGAGTGTCCCTCATAGCCTCTATTGTTTGTGATTAAGCCTCATATCCTCAGCTGGTGGCGATTTGGGAGGTGGAGTTGTGTCTTTGGGGGCAGATCTTGAAGTTCATTAGCCCACCTCCAAGCCCTGGACTTAGACAACTTCCAGTCAGATATGTGACAGCTTCCTGCTTGTGCCATGTTTTCCCCACCATGATGAAACTGCCCTTTGAAATTAAGTGTGAAATAGATCCTTTCCTCCCATAAGCTGCTTCTGGTTGGGTGTTGTGTCCTAGCAAGGAGACACTAACTACAATGCTGCTCCAGTTCCACCAGCCTCTTTCTGTCTCTGGAACACATAGGCATACTTCAGAGCCCAGCATACCTCACTGCCTTTAGATCTCTTTTCATACATGACTCAATCACAGAGCCTTGCCCTGTGGTCCTCTATGAAATGCCTCTACTTTCACCCATACCAGTTCCCCCCTGTCATCGATATATTTTGCCTTCTGACTATAGGAAATATTGATCATTTTCTTCCTATTAAAACATAAGCAATATGAAAATAGGCATATGTCTCTCGTTTTTTGATAAGTACTCCAAAGCTATAGTGTACAGACATAACAGGAAGTTAGAGTAGGAGCAGAGTACCTGAGCTCCAGGGAGCAGAGTACCTGAGCTCCAGGCCCATCTCTCTGTGCTCACATTGACACACCTGCCAGATGTCAGTTGCTTTTGTGTATGTGTGTGGCTGCCCTGTCACTGAGCCACATCCCTAGCCATAAATGAAGTGCATTGTTTTTGAGACACTGTCTCACTATGTGGCCCATCTTGACTTAGAACTCACAGTGATCCTACTGCTTCAACCCTCAAGTGCTGAAATCACAGGTGCTGGTCACCATGCCTGGCTACAGAATTAGTTTTCTTTCCCTCCTCTTTCCTTCTCTTCTCTTTTTCCCTCTCCCTCCTTGCCCCTCTCTGTCCCCTCCCTATTTCTTCATATGTATATATATATTTGAGACAGCATCTCATGTAGCACTTTCTGAACTCAAACTCCTGATCCATGTGCCTCTGTCTCCCAAGTGCTAGGATCACAGGCATATGCCACCACACCTAGATCTATTAATTGCTTTTGCATTTCATTTTTTCAATTGTAAGGGATGATATCCATTTTATTTTCAACTTAGTAATTGTGAAGATTAGGTTGTGGAGAAGGAAGAAACTTAATTTATGCGTATCTATTACCTGGCATGCATTACTGCTAGAAATTTACATATAGTAAAGCATCGGGTCAGTCTGACAAATAGATAACCACTTCAGATGAAGAAGCCATGTCTGAAATAGTTGTAACTCTTGGAAATTTCAGTGCCATGGAAGTATGTAAGATAAGTATTAAAGATTCAATGCTTTTTTAGATAGAAGATAAAATCAAATTAGTAGTGAAATTAAGAATACTTTTAATGATTAGTCCTCTAAATTTTGAGGTGGATATATTATGTTTACCATAGAGTGTATCCATATATTCCATATGTGGATTCAACCAGCAGCATATCAGAAGTATTAAGAAAAATATTGTGTCCATATTAAATGTGTGCAAGCTTTTATTCCTGCAAGTCCCTGAAAACTCTGTATAACAACTAATTTTATAACATTTACATTCAATTAGGTGTTATAAGCAACTTAGAGATGATTTAAAGTTCATAAGAAGATATGTAAATAACAGGGAGTTGAATATGGTAGATGGGTGAGATGGGAGTAGTCATGGAACCAGTCTTCCATGGAGATAGAGAGACAACTATATAGTTAGGTAAATTTTCCATTTTTAGGCAGGATCTTCTGCAGCTCAGACAGGCCTCATA
This sequence comes from Dipus sagitta, assembly GCA_036346955.1. NCBI lineage: Eukaryota > Metazoa > Chordata > Mammalia > Rodentia > Dipodidae > Dipus > Dipus sagitta. The sequence continues at coordinate 59,170,317 of CM070773.1, forward strand.
TTAGTTATGTACCTGATAATGACCTTGAATTTTTCATCCTTCTACCTCCACCTCCCAAGCATTGTGATTACAGGTATACACCCCCACACCTGGGAATTGAACTGAGGAATTCATGCATGCTATGCAAACACTCTACCAAGTGATATACAACTCAAGTTTAAAACAAATAGTAGATGAGGAATAGGTAAGACTAACAGAATGTATCTGGAGATAGCACCATTAGTGCTGATGGCTGTGACACTCATAGTGTTCACTGTTTACCAAAGATTTGCCACAACCTGGGAGCAAGAATTCTACAAACCTTCAAGTGTTCTCTAATAGAAGTTTCTTCAGATCTATGTAATCCCCATCCCAGAAAGATGGAAATTAGGACCAAATGTCACTAGTAGTTTTGATAATGCTTTGAAATTAATTTCTCTTTTGTAAACTTGGTAACTTTGACTTGTCCATCTCTAGTAAACAACTTGAAGATTTTATGTTTGTAGTACAAGGTTTGGCAAATATTTTAAAAAACTAGGTGGGGAAGATTTTATGTGTAATTAAGATGCATTTTGTTGTTGCTTTGCTTTTTAGTACCAAATGTTGCAGGGATGGGGGGGTGGAGTTTTTCTGAACTCAGAGTTAGAGGGCATCCATTAACATCTGTAGCTGAAGTTTAGACTTCAATGCTAAGGGCATGGCCTAACATTTCATATTCGCTGACTTTCTCATTATGCGGACAGCAGAGCCTTTGTACACGACAAGACTAAAATATCATGAAAGTCTTAGTACTTCCTTGGAAATGATATGAAAAGTAACTGCCTGTTGAATTTTAAAACTTGCTCATAAATATTGATGAGACAAGAAAATTAAAAGGCAGTATAAGTCGAAAGGGAAAAGTGAGAGCTACTGAAGAAAGGGGGAGAATTTAAATCTTGGGAAGATAAAATGTTCATTTCTGAGCTTTCCAGCCACCGCAGAGAAGGAAACAGTGGGCTCCTTAGTGTGAAGAAAAAGTATAGAAGAAATGTTAATGGCATTAAGTACTAAAAAGAACTAATCTCTCAAAGTTCAGTCCATTTTATTTAGCTGTCTTCAAGATTTGTATTCTAGAAGATGCAGAGGTGTGATATTTTACACTGATTCTTAATGTGAGCTAAGGACACAGTGTAATTTATGGAAAACCTATAGCTACAGGCAATGGACTTCAGTTCAGATACTTTTTTAAAATTAATTATGAGCTTTATAGTATGAACATATTTCATATTGCTCATATTCCCATTAGATTGTACTCTTATATTGCCTTGTATATGCCCCAGTTTCACTGAAAGCCCTCCTCAGTGGGGTTGTTGGTATTCACTGTGGGATCATGAATGCACCAGTCAATCTCTGTGGGGTGGGAGTAGGTAGTACAGTGCCTCAGGATACTCCTTCCCATCCTGTGGCTCTCATAATATTTCTGCCCCTTCTTCCACAATGTTCCCTGAGCCTTGGTAGGTGTGTTATAAGTTTTTTTATTCATTTTTTTAGAAACAGAAAGAGAATAGTCACACCAGTGTCTCTAGCCACTACAAATGAACTCCACACACATGTACCACTATGTGCATGTGCTCAGACAAATTTTTAAAAATATTTTATTTATTTGAGAGAGAGGGAGAGAGGGAGAGAGAGAGAGAGAGAGAGAAAGAGAGAGAGAGAATGGGCACACCAGGGTCTCTAGCCACTGCAAACTCCAGACGCATGCGCCACCTTGTGCATCTGGCTTATGTGGGTACTGAGGAGCTGGTTAATGCTGCACCTACCACTTTGTGTCTACGTTTATTTACGTAGCTTCTAAGCTCAGTTCCTTCCCTTGTAAATTTGGGTTAACACCTCGCAGGGTGATTGGTGAGTGAATGCCTGTGATGTTCTTGAAGTGAAGGGCACACATTAAAGGCTCAATCACTTGTGGTTCTTACTGATCACATCTATTTGTTGGAATGGACTGAGTCATATGGCAGCCACCTGGGCATGACACTAGAGAGCTCCTCTGGGAAAGAAGAGGCTCATTGCTGAATTGTGTTCAGAAAAACTGCTAAAGATTAGGAACAGTTCTAGGTACAAACTGGAAGTCCTAATAGACCAAGCTCCTGAAAGCATGTTTTACTGACCCCCAGCTTCTCTGGGCCCTTCATACTGGATCTAACAAGTCATCTATTTGTTGGAACACTTACAAGTCCTATAGTGTGGCTCAGTGTTAGGGCATGTGCTCAGCATGTGGGAGGCCTTGGGATCCATACCCAACACCCAAACACACAAACAACCCAAACCACAAAAAAACACAATCCCTGTAATACTGAAATAAACTAAGGGGGAAGTAGCTGAAAAATTAACATGGATGTTGATATGGCAATATCACTTAGAGTATTAATCTGTGAAACCAGTTGATTACTGTGGACAGTCAATAGCAAGAATCATGGTAAGCTAGCCCCACTTTCTAACACGAAATACTTGGTGCCTGCCTTAGTAAGGGGTTTTCCTATTTACAAAGGAGAGCACTAAGCTTGTGCATTCTATCAGAGGACCTACGGCTACTGTTGGAAGTCTTACCTAAGCTGGATGGGATCAGCTTTCTGTCATATGCCCCTGTAGAATACAGGTTGAGTATTTTTAATCTAAAAATTCAAAATCTATGATGTTTCAAAATCTAAAACTTTTTGAGTACCACCAAGTGGGAGATTTCACTCTTAACATCGTGTGATGGGTAAGTCAAAATGTAGGGGCACTAACGATATTGTAGAAAGTCTTCTTCACATTATAAAGTATATATGAAACATAGAGGAATTTTATGTTTCCACTTCTAATATGTCTCATTAAATATTTTTATCCCCAAATCTGTAAGATATGAAATATGAAATTCAAAAGAGCTTCTTGTCCCAAGCATTTTGAACCAGGGATATTCAGTGTTTTTTTTTCAAGGTAGGGTTTCACTCTTGTCCAGGCTGACCTGGAATTATCTATTTAGTCTCAGGGTGGCCTTGAACTCTTTGCAGTCCTCCTACCTCTGCCTCCCGAGTGCTGAGATTAAAGGCATGCACCACCACGCCCGGATAGGGATATCCAATTTTGTAATTCTTACTCCACCTCTTTCTCAGAGAGGAGAAGCCTTGGAACAAGCTATTCATTGCCTTATCCCCAGCTCCCAAGACAATATCTGATGCATAACAGGCAACTGCATGAAAGCAGGAAACCCCAGATTGCTTCTGTATAAGTATCAAATTCCACTTACTTTGTGGGCACCCCCTCATGAACCTGCACTTATGCTCTCAAAGTAATATCTTCTAGGCCTTAAAATTCTGATGGGGGCATTTGGAACTCCTAAAGGGGCTTGTGCATCTTGGAAAAATAAGTACAACTGGGGACTGAGGATGTAGCTCAGTTGGTAGAGTGCTTGCCTAGCACTCATGCCTAGAATTTGATCCCTAGCACTTCATAAACCAAGCAGGTGCACATGCCTGCACTTAAGAGGTAGAGGCAAAAAGACAAGAATTTCAAGGCCACCTTCAGCTACATAGTAAATTGGAGACTAGATGAGACCCTATTTTTTTAAAAAGTACAACGAAATGACTTAGAAATTTTTGAGTAGATGCCATATATTAGACTCTTTATAATAAAGCTTACTTTGTTTTGTCAAACAGAAATCACATTACTATCATCTACCCCATACAGCCAGCTGCTGTGTCATGAGGAAACATCTGGCTTTTCCAAGCTGTGGGTGCTTAATGTGAATGACACTCACCTGCAAGAAGCAGTGCATGGCAAGTGGACCCCACTCCCCAAGAGGCATGAGATTGGACCTGGAGCCAGGAACCCCTTGGTCTTTCTCTATACTAAGAAAGTGCTTTGTGCCTGACCCAGCTGATGTCTCTTTCCTAGTAACTGGTTTGGGGAAGGCAAAGATAACTCATCTGTTACTCACTTGGAGAAGAACCCAAACTCATAACTTCCACCTGCTTCCCATGCAGACCATGCGCTTATCAAGCAGGATGTGCCGAGAGGATGCAGCCACACACTTGATCATAGATGAAGCACCTGAGCAGAAACACGTGGAGCACTACCACATTTCCCCAGTTGAGGAGGAGGGTGTTGTCATGCTGCACAGCCAGAGTCTTGTCTATGGATCTTTCCTACTGAGCCAAACTGATCTGAGCAGCTTCTCACTGCATGTCCTTCTCCCGCTTTACTTTCAGATGGGACTCCAGCTAGGAAAACATTTGCCTAAGTTGTCATACCACTAACAGGAGATATATAGGATTTAAACCTAGGTGAGAAACCCAGGGCCAGCATCCTCAGCCCCTCTTAGGGTGCATGATTGACACCGGACAGCTGCCACTGTCTTCCACCTGCTGAGCACTCTCGCCGACAAAGTCAAACACAAGTTGAACCAGATGGTCTCAGAGGGCTGTGTCAGCTGGGGAAGCCTTGTCTGGGGTTTTGTGGAGGGGAATCTTCCTCCTAGGAGGGCCATGCTCACTGAGCTGCAGTTCTGTCAAAGGTCCAGGAGGAAGGATCTGTTATCCCTGGGGACATAGAAGGATTTCCCTCAGTTTAGGAATTTATGGCTGCACACTGTGACATCTGCTGTTACAAACAGTGAAGGTCAACTGTGAGGAGAACTCCCAGAATCCAGACTATCCTTCCATCAACCATGGAACATTTATTGGAGACAGGAGAAAGCCAACTCAGGAGCCAATGCTTAGAGGGAAACTGATCAAAAGAACTTTGGAAGCTGCCCTGCCTGGTGTCAGTTGATGACACTGTGTTCAGGGTGGGAGCATCTCTAGTTCTGCAAGTGTAGTACCTCATAGATACTAGGGCTTTGAGGACCTAAAACAGTGCATGGTTTCTGTTCTTGGCATCACCTTGGGCAGAGTTTCTTATCTGTAAGGTTGGCAGCTCCTATGCCACAGTGTTCTCATGAAAAAAGCACATGTCAAATTATGGTGTCACACCTGGAAGGACATGCCTAAATTAACAATGGTTCCATAAAAATAAAATAAAATTGTGTGTGCGTAAGAGAGAGAGAGAGAGAGACATAAGCTTTTAAGTGGTTATTTCTTAGTATTTCAGAAATTATTCACTGTTGTGCAAGAATTTTCCTATAGTAAAAATTCCCAAGAGTAACAGAATTAAAGTTTCTGCATACTGAATGTTTTGGAGCTCACAGAAAGCCTCCTGGAAGTAAATAGGACAGGATGGCATGGTGACATCTGTATGTACATAAGATTGAATAATTTTACTTTCACGCTGACGCAGTAGCAGAATCTGGCCACCGGGAGGAGCCTGTCACCCTCTAATGGCTTTAGCAGGCGCTGCTTCTGGGCTTAGAACACAGCTACTTTACTGAAGGGAGTCCTCGGAAATTTGAGTGGGCTTGAGACCTGAAAAAGCCTCTCTTGAAGTAAAGCCTTCCCAAAGCCCCCCCCCCCCCCCCCCCCCCCCCCCCGTGTAACGTTAACTGGCACCATTTAGGATTGGAGATGAAGGAGGTCTACATCTCCTCCACTTGGTGGTATGACTCAGTGGCAGGCTACCAAATCTCTGGCTTTACTTTCTTGAGTGAGTAGGACTTTTCCTTTGTCCCATAGGTATCAGCAGAAAGGGGATTGAAAGGGAAGATACTACAGGCAGAAGAAAGATGTGGTCACCAACTGAAGCCGGAGGTCAAAGACAGGTGAGCCCAGCATCTGGTTCCTTAAGTGGGAAACTGGCAGAGCTGTCCCTAGGCCTAGTTGCCAGAGAAAGCATGAAGAGGAACATGGAGGGCTAGGGAGGGGAGGAAGCAGGAAGAATTCTCCACCTCTACACTGTGGTGTGAGAAGAATGATGCCTTTTCCAAAGCCTGATGGGCACCTTGGCATGCAGGTTTGCCACCTTCCCTTCACTTGCAGCCTAATTGGACTTTGAAAGACCAAAGCCACCTGAGTGGTTATGGAGTTTGTTTAGTGTATCCTGAAGGGTAAAAAGCCATTTTGGCTCTTCACAACAGCAAGTAAATAGAACCAGCATCCATCAACAGATGAATGGATAATGAAGACATGGCGCATGTAGATAATGAAATTTTGTTCAGTCATAAATAAAAATGAAATTTGAAATTCAGAGGAAAAATGGATGGAACTGGAATATATTGTACTGAGCCAGGCTCAGAAACACAAAAAAGCATATGTTCTTTCTCATATGCAGATCCTGGCTTCTAATTTTTATGAATGTGCATTATGTGGGAGTGAGTGTGGATAGAGTACAGAAACTAGAAAAGGGGCCCATGAAATGGAAAAAGAGAGGCTTTAGGAAAAAAGGCTGGGCAGGAAGATCTGTGAGGTCCCCATAACAATGCAGGCCATTGCCAGGCACTTGGTTACCTGACAGAGCTAAATGGTAAGACCCTATTGCTGAAGACACTATAGGTTGCTGTCTCAGGACACCAGGAGACCACGTGGGAACTGAGAGGAAAGCCAGTCCTCTCCTGGCAATACCCCATGATGCTGAAAAGTGCTATGGGAGCCAGTGGGTGGTAATGGTCACAAACAGATGAATAATCAGGATACTCTGCAAGCTATGCAACAACCACCCAGACAAGAAGCACACCCTTGTACAGTAGTGGCACTCAGGCTTTGTGGGTAACCAACTGCCCTCTGATTAGACATGAGGCATGCTCAGTGGGAGAGAGCTCATAGCTGGTACTGGAAACCAAGCCAGAACCTCATGGCCAGGAAAATCACATTATCCAGAGAGATAAGTTCCCATTGCTCTCTGGACAAGTATAGTGGGTATCCACATCAATGTTTCTCAAACTTCTATGCATAGCCCCCTTAATCAAAGCTGCTGTCACTCTTGACTTGAGAACCTTTTGTCTTTTACAGATGGCAGAGAATACTGGGGAGATTCAGTATCCATCAACATGGCAAGAAAAGACAGCCAACTGCACGAGGAGTCATAGAACCTCTACCATTTTTACTGGAGTCTAGGAGAAACTGCAGAGGAAGCAGCAGCAGGAGTATTGTTCCCAATGCTATCTGGACAATCACCTCCAGGGAAACAGCAGCAAACACTGTGGTGAACAGAAACACATTGTAACAGAGAACCCAACACTAAACCAAACTACTAATGTACTGGCCAATGTTCAGAGATTGTAGAACAGGGGGCAGGAAGATTGTAAGAGCCTCAGGGTGGGTAGAAATATCCTGAGGCACAGCTCCCATGCCCCGCGACTCCCCACCCCGAGACTGACAGAGGCCCTAATTATCCCACAGTGAACACCAATAACCCCACTGAGGAGGGCCCTCAGGGAAATAGGGACAGAGGAGAGGTTATATGACTATAACCTATGCAAAAAATTAATTAAAATAAAAGAGGCTGGAGAAGGCAATAGAATGGTGTGATACAAAAGAAGACATAATACTGGGGGTAGAAGGGTACAAGAGAGGGGCAGGGAGGAGGGAGAGGAGCCTCATGAAAGGGGAAATCTTCCCAAACTAAGTATGAAAATGGCACAAGAAAACCTGTTACTCTGTATGCTAATTTAAAAAGAGCCATTTGGACAGGTGAGAAGGCTTAGCAGTTAAGGTGCTTGCTGCAAAGCCTAAGGACCTAGATTCAACTCTCCAGAACCCACATAAGCCAGATGCACAAGGTGATGCATGCACACAAGGTTGATTTCCATGGCTAGACGCCTAGGGGGCAATTCTCTCTCTCTCTCTCTATCTCATAAAAAATTTTAAAATGAGCCATTTGACAGGACATGGTTGAAGTTGGAGATTGGTAGAAAATATCCTTATTTGGGTGATTCTAGAGTTGAGATTGATCAATTTTCTTTATGCAGTAAGTGAGCATTGCTGGTCAATATTCTCCTGGAAAATGCATAGGGCAGACAAGGGCAAGGAGGAAAGAACCCTGTGGCACAGGCATAGAGCCCAAACCCAGGAACTGCAAGAGGCCCAGCTGACCTGCCTCCTCTCAACCTGCTACCCCCCTCTTCCCAGGATCTAACATTTGACAGCATCTGGGATGGCTTTGTGGGGTCAGAAAAGCTAGTCAAGGGTCAGAGAACATCACAGAAGTGGGGGAAGAAAGGATGTCAGGGTTGGAAGACAAGGAGGAGCACCATTCAGTGGCTATGACAAGGCCATTGAACTCATGGACTCATAGTGGCTGCGGTTAGCTTCATAAGACCTGAACAACATAGGGCCAGTCATCATTCCATCATAGATATAAGGGCATTTTTGATCCTCCTCTTTTTCCTAAAGGGCTACTTGTAGTCAATGATTGCTAGGGGAAGGGGAGCCATTCTTTTCAATGATGTATCTATCAACTAGTTTGTGTAGGGAAGAAGGGGTGCAGAAGGAGTGGGAGGGCAAGAAGAAGTGAAAATGAGGTCTGCATGATAAAGCTACAATATATATATATATATATATATATATATATATATATATATATATATGAAATTGTTAAAGAACACATAAAAAGAAAATGAGTTCTTTCATTAGCCAAAAAGATTGCGATCACGAAGAGGTATCTGTGCGCCTAGAGCAGGGATGGCAGACTTTCCAACAGAAGTCAGATAATATTTCAGGCTTTGTGAACCATGCAGTCTTGCTGCAGATACCTTAACTCTGCCTGTGTAGCTCAAAAGTCAAATGGGGGCTGGAGAGATGGCTTAGCAGTTAAGGCGTTTGCCTATGAAGCCAAAATACTCAGGTTTGATTCCCCAGGGCCCATGTAAGCCAGATGCAAAAGGTGGTGCATGTGTCTGGAGTTTGTTTACAGTAAATGAAGGCCCTGGCACGCCCATTCTCTCTATCTGCCTCTTTCTGTCTCCCTCACTCTTTCTTAAATAAATAAAATAAAAGAAAATTTAAAAAAGTAACGTGAATCACACACAGTAGAGAGTCCAACAATAGCTGTCTGTAGGCAGGAAAATCAGAGAACACAGTGGTTGCTCAGTACATAAGGCTGGGTGTCTCAGCAATCCCAATCTGGTACTGAAGGCATGGAGGATTCCTAGAGAGTCACTGGTCTTCAGTCCACACTAGGAACACTGATGAAGTGGGGTTTCCATGTCTGTGAAGGATGGCAGCCACAGGGTAGATGAATGTACCAGCATGTAGCATGGACAACCAGGCAAAAGGCCTTGAGTTCCCTTGGAGTGTCTTTGTGTATAGTCTACCACTAAAAGGGTCACCTACTCTGGGGAATGTCTTCTGCCTTCCATCAGTCATTTCTGGAAATGTTTTCACAGACCCATCCTAGAAACATGTCTCTTTCTAATCTGAGCCAGTTGAGAACAGACTAACCATCATACCTGCCCTAGGTACATAGTAGGGGATTATGTTACTGCTTTGGGTGTATCCTAAGAACAGTTTCTCTTAAATATTTTACCAGTGAAAACTGGAAGCAAGGATGTTATAGCTCCTAGCAGACTCCAGCTCCAAACCTCTGGGGCTATTAGCGCAAGAGACCCAGTGAAGATCCCACCACAGAGGTATTTTGGTTAAGCATCATTCTCCCTTTTGGTTATAGAATTCTCGAAGGACGCAGACTATCAGCCTAAGCGATGACTGACTTACTGTCCTGCAGGGATGTCCTGTGTGAGATCCCTCACCTTGTCACAGAGGAGAATGGGGTCCCAAGAGGCAAGGGAGTAATTAGTCCAAGATAGCACTACGGCAGTCCAGGAACCAGGCAATGACTTTGGTGTAATTATGAAAACAGTGTGCCTTTGTGAGCCTGGCTCAGCTCCCTGTAGGTGCTGTGGGAAGACAGAGGAAGGGATTCCTGTAAGCAACAAAGAATATTCCTTGTAATCACTGTTCTCAACTCTGACACAGCCAACATGTGTTCCACATCCTGAGTAGAATTCAGTTTTTTGGGGTGGGGGGTTCTTTATTTATTAAAATCAATCCAATAGATTGCTATTAGGCTAACTTCATATGTGACTTAGAACTGCATTCCTAAGCCACCTGAAGCCATATGTACATTGAAAGTGTTAGGCCTGGGTCCTGTGGGGAAATGATTCCTTGGTAAAGTGCTGGGCCTGTGAAGAAATGATTCCTTGGTAAGTGCTGGGCCTAGAGCCTGTGAAGCAATGATTCCTTGATAAAGTGCTGGGCCTGGGTCCTGTGGGGAAATGATTCTGTTGGTAAAGTGCTTACCATGCCAGTATTAAGATCTGAATTGGATCCCTACTCACTTACCATGCAAGCATGGGATCCTGAGTTCTCTTCCCAGTATGACATAAATAGCCTGGTATAGCAGTTACCTTTTCCTTGCTAGGAAAAAACACCTGACTAGAAATAGCTTATGGGACAAAAGGGTTTATCTCAGGCTCATTTTCTTGAGGGAAAATTTTAATATGGCAGAGGAGTGTTTCATCTCCACATGTTGTGGTGGTAGAAATATGCTGGAAAAACTTGAACTGTGGAAAGGCCTAAGTTGAGATGAGGAGGGGTTGACTAGAGACGTTGCTCTCACCCTCATTTTGTGGTTTATTGCAGGTTTAACTTTAACTATCATGTACACCCCATTGTAACTTTTGTTTGCTAAACTGTTACATTTTTTGTAAATCTTTTGTAACTTGCTCACTCAACTGTCACATATGCACTATTGTAAAATTCCTAACAAACTTGAGTTTGGGGCTGATGACACTACAGAGAAATCCAGTAAATAAACTTCCTCTCCTTCACCTGACTGGGCTACTAGTCTCTTGACTCCCAGAAATTCCCATAACAGCAGGAAGGGAAACATCTGAGTGAGCCAGCTCTCAATACCCCATGGAGCTGGACTAATCATCCTTAAGTGACCCTCCCCCACTCCCAGTAACACATCTCCTCCAGCAAGGCACCATCTCTCAAAGCCTCAGTCCACCAGTTGGGAACAAAGTAGGAACCTTAATTACAAATGCTTGAGGCTATGTGAGGGCCATTTTACATTCAAACCACCACACCTGTAACTTCAGAGCTGGGGAGACAGAGACAGAAGGGTTTTCAGGGCTCACTGGCTAACTAGTTTAGCTAAATCAATGACCCCAGGTCTCAGTGAGAGACCCTGTTTTAAAACCTAGGTAGATGAACCATGAAGACACACACACATACACACACACACACACACCCCACACTGCAAGGAGGTCATAGTTTGGATTGCCGCCCCCCCCTTACTACTCCTGTGCCTGCCTCCCTTCTGCAACTTTTACTCAGCAGGGTGGGGGCAATGGGTTGTGTGACCTGGTAAATGGTTAACAACTGGGTCCCTGAGGGAAAAAACATGACCTGTTGTAGTGTTTTTGGATTTTGGTTGAATTCAAGCTACCTAGGGGGTATCACTGAGCTTGGAGTTGGGAACAGGTGAGCACGGGGGAGTGTGAACTGGTGTGAATCTGAGTGTGCACAGGTGGTGCTCTCTCTGCTGTCACTGCAGCTCTGGCTGACAGGAGCGGCTCCTCAAGTTCTCTGTGGTTTAGCTTCTTAGTGGCCTCTCAGGGCCTTCCCAGTGTGGTCTATACAGCCAGTAGACCTAACTCTTACCTCGTCTTCCTAGCTCCTGCCACTAGTGACCAGTGACCTGTTGCTAACAGTGTCGCTGTGCCAAGCAGGTGACCCTCACTCCCTTACAAAGCTGAGCTGTGCTGCATAGTGTCTCTTTGAACCTTGGGGAAATCACACATCCTGGACATCAAATTACAGGAGTGCATCTGATTTAGTTTTGCTGATGTCTCAATGTTCATGTCCTCCCCAAATTTATTAGTGGAAATCCTAACTCTCAGTGAGATAGTATGGCAAATGGAACCTGTGAGGAGTAGTGAGGACATGAATCTAACCAGTGCTCTTAGGAAAGGACACAGTGTTGCTTTGCCTCTTCTACCTATGTGAGAAGCAAGGAAATGTTTTTATCTTAGACTTACCAGCTTCCAGAACCATGAGAAATGAATTCTACTATTTATGAGCTGCCAACTCCATGATTGTTACAGTGGCTCAAGGGACTAAGACAATCCTCTTGTCCCTCCATCTCAGTTCTGTCCTGTGTTTCTCCGCCCTGTTTAGATGGGCTGGGTATATACAGGTCAAGAAACCTGGCACATTAGCAGATAGGGCAGGGAAAGGCTGCTGCTCTCTGCTTTGTACAAACATTTCCTAATATGAAGATGGGGGTATAGTGGGTTTGAAAAGCCATAGCTACCTGTAGATAAAGAATACTTGTTTCTTCATCCCTGGAAGAGCCATGATCACACCTTTGTTCCAGAAACTCTTCTCTGAATTGACTGAGGCTAATAATGGTGCCTAACAGATGTCAGTCACTGAAAAAAAAAATCATGTATAGTAAGCATGTCACAAAAGTTAGTTACTCTTGGGATTAGGAGATAGCTCCTTGGGTAATGTGAGGACCTTCCAAACATGAGAACCTGAGTTCAATCCCCAGTACCCATGTAAAATGCCAGGCTTGGTGATGCATGTTTATAATCTCAGCAGTGGGGAAATGGAGACAGGATTCCCAGGACTTGGTGACCAGCCAATCTAGCCTAATTGATGAGCTCTAGGTTGATGAGATACCCTGCCTCAAAGAAAGCGAACAGCGTTCTTGAGGATATCTTCTGGCCTCCACAGGCACGCACAAACACACACATTCAAAAACATTAGTTACTATTATTATTACAAAGCCCTCCTTCAAGTAACCTAACAAAGTGTATTTCACTTATCACCAGGAAGGTTGTCCATATGACATATGACATGTTTCAAGAAGGGAATTCAGGAAGAAGTAAATAAGTCATCTGCATGTTTAAATCATTAGTTGCCCTGCAACACCAAGAGCAAACCAAGGGTAGAAACTATGTTACACAGGGCTGAAGAGGTGGCTCAGCAGTTAAAGGCACTTGTTTACAAAGCTTGATGGCTGGGGTTTGATGCCCCAGTACACATGTAGCACCGGATGCGCAAAGTGATGCATGCATTTGGAGTACATTTGCAATGGCAAAAGGCCCTGGTGTGCCCATTCTCTCTCTCTCTCTCCCTCCACTCTCTCTCATTTTGCAAATAAATATAAATTTAAATTTTAAAAAGAAACTATATTACTCATATTTATATTTCTGCTTCCTCTCTCCCGAGTAGCCTGCCTCTTTGATTTATTGAAGTTATTTTTGTTTTTATATTTAAAGGAAAGGAAAATTTAAATTTATTTTGAGAAAGAGAGGAAGAGGAAAATGAAGAGAGAGAGAGAGAGAGAGAGAGAGAGAGAGAGAGAGAGATTGGGGGCACCAGGGCCTCTAGCCTCTGCAAACAAACTACAAATGCATGTGCTATTTTGTGCATCTGGTTGATGTGGGTCCTTAGGCTTTGTAGGCAAGTGCCTTAACCACTTAGCCATCTCTCCAGCCCTATTTTTTTTTTTAATACTACACTGTAAAAAAAAATCAAAAACACTTTCTAAAGCTAAAAGCCTGCACTACAGGCTTATGGGTGACTGTAGAAAAGCAGGTTGTGCTATTAATCCGTGAATCCAAGCATGCTGTGGAATTGTAGTGTGGAGGGCCTGACTGTGCCATTTTAGCTCCAGCAGGATGATGCTGAGAGGGGAGGGGTTCACCCAGAGAGGGATGCATGTTTCAGCACTACAGTCTGTTGAGAATGGACATTTAAATCAGGAACCTGCATCTTGGCTTTCCTGTGTGAATTTATCCAGCTGCTTACTTGCATGGGAACTACTATAAGGTAGAGTGACTTATAGATGATTTCATAAGTCGCTATCATTCACCACTAGATCTTTAGAGGATGTTGTATTTCTTTAAAAGAGAGACTACTTTTGCAATTTGGAAGAATTGGTGGGAGGACTAGAGCAGTCATGAGACTCAGTGGCTAGAGTAACAACTCCAAGTCTAGGCTCACTCCAGGGCAGCAGTGTTGTATGCTACGGATTTATGTGTGTGTGTGATATGATGGTAGTGGGGGAAGAGACAACAGAAAGTGTGCTAGTAGGAGATATGTTTCCAGATTCAGAAAAAGTATATAATGGGGGGGGGGGGCTGGAGAGATGGCTTAGTGGTTAAGCTCTTGCCTGTGAAGCCTAAGGACCCCGGTTCAAGGCTTGACTCCCCAGGACCCACGTTAGCCAGATGCACAAGGGGGCGCACGCATCTGGAGTTTGTTTGCAGTGGCTGGAGGCCCTGGCGTGCCCATTCTCTCTCTTTCTCTATTTGCTGCTTTCTCTCTGTCATTCTCATATAAATAAATTTAAATATATATATATAATGGGGTACACATATTTTTCATATGTGTATATATATGCATGAGCTTAAGTGTTTATATGAAGCATCGTTACATTTTTTAGTGTATGGTGATATTTGGAGAATCTTGAAAGATTCATTCTGTCAGAGAAGTTTAAGGGCAAATACTCATGCAATCAGTGACAATATATGTGACTTTGGAGTTATATGTATTCCTACATGTACTGGATTGCAGAAAACATAAAAAATAAAATTAAAAGTTGTGTGAATGTCACAGTAGCACCATATTCAGAATCCCTTGATTGTTCAGTAGTGGTTCTGTGGCTTTCAGGTTTTATTTTGATGTATTGCAGTATAAATCTGTGGCTGAAGGAGAAAAGAAATGGTGGTCTTAATTTCTTTTGGGCCATGAAAATGATTTTAAAATCTGTTTTGTTTTAGAGAGAGGCAGTGAGGGAGATTTGGCATGCCAGGGCCTCTGACATTGCAATCGAACTCTAGACACTTGCGCCACCTAGTGGGCATGTGTGACCTTGTGCTTGCTTCACCTTTGTGCATCCGGCTTATGTGGGATCTGAAGAGATTGAACATGGGTCCTTTGGTTTCGCACACAAGCACCTTAAGTGTTAAGACAACTCTCCAGCCCTAACATCTTTTTAATTCACAATTTTCATGCTTGTCATAATGTAATTTAATCACAATCCTCTTTTGTTGTCTTCTTTCATTACCCTCCCAGTTACCTTGTACTGAACCCCTTCTTTCCAAACAGTTCCTCTTCTAATTTGCTTCCTTTTTCTTTTCCTTTTTTTTGGCTTTCCTTCACCATTCATGATGAGCCCAATGTTGTGCAGAAAATGACAGCTGCTGTGAGGTCATAAGTGGAATGGCCACTTCGTGTCTGGAAGACAGTGTTCTGCCACACTCCTCCCCATGTTCTGGCTCTTGCCTTCATTCCCAGTCTGCTTCTGCAATGTTTCCTGGGCCTTGGATGAACTGACATAGATGTCTCATTCAGTGCTGATCATTCAACAGTCATGTATTCTCAACATTTTGATGAGTTTTGAATCTCCACAATTGTCACTGGCTTCTCCAACAATCAATGGCAATCACTTTTCCTGCCAGGATGGAGTTCCCATCTGTGAAATTTACTCCCTCACCAAGTGAATAGGAATTAGAACTTGATAGAAGCAGGTAGCCTATGAGGAGTGTTCAAGGGATAATCTGGGCCATCTGAAAAGGGGAGAGTAGGGCTATAGACCTCTCCTCAGCAATCACTGGTCAGGTGCATGTAGGGTATGAAGGTGTGTGTGTGTGTGTATAGAAGCACTGGCCCATGGACTTGCTCTTGAGAGAGGCAATTTGAGGACTGCAAGAAGTACTCTGCACTCTGATTGAATGGCAATTCTACATTGGTGTTGCCTGCCTCTAAAGAGACTTTCACAGATGTACAGTTGCCAATTTCAAAGGATTGGGCCAAAGATGTAGAAAAGTGTGATAACTCATTCAGAAGGAGGAGCTGTTTGGCGATAAAGTAGATATGACTTCCCTCTTGATAAAAAAAAAAAAAAAAGTGAAGTTGGGTGCTAGGTCAATGGCCTAGGTCCTAGCTCTAGTGAGCATTGACACACAACCAGCACTGAGGTACAGAGGTAGGTTCTTTTGTCCTGTCAATCCTACCCTTCTGATCATTGGCATTGCTTTCATGAAAATGGCCACCTCGAGTGAGCAAGAGGCTTGTAACCTGGAGAAAGAGCCATGACAGACAGCCTGGGGACATATGAAGGCAGGAGGGATGGACTGGCAACTCTCATGGCATTGTTCCAACCTGCCAAGACAGGGAGAAAAGATAGCTTGGCAAAGAGCATATTATACTTAAATATGTGATTAGAAGCAGGAAGAAAGAAACAGGTTTCTCTGGTGTCCAGTTTGATCAATTGCCTGCTTACAAGTAACTGGAAAGTGGCTAGCAAATTTAACCACAGCATAATTCCTTGGGAGCTGACAGAATTCATGAGAGCTAAGAAGATCATACTCGGGAACTGGCAAGAATCTATGACTATCTGCATTGTGAAGAAGTAAGGCTCAAAAAGAGAGTAACTGAAACTGTTACTGGATAGTAAGTACCCCCATTACTCTGACAGACAGTGAACACCGCTTGCCCATGTTTGTGGTCAAGCCTAATCTACTGAGTCTCCTAGAGCCAGGGTTTTTATCCCTAAACTCTAATAAGACATTTTAGTTTTTTTTTTTTTTTTTTTTTTTTTTTTTACCTATTCTTACAATTAAAGGTTTATTCTAATGATCACACAATTGCTGAGCCAAAACATTATCCTAAACATGTTCCCTAGATGATAACACATTTGAGATAATATAAAAATCTTTTGGTACCATAGGCCCTTCCACCATGCCGTATAGACATCTCTGCTGTGTGCTTGAGGTGTCCTTGAGAGTGAGGATGAGGATCCCCACTCTGTTAGGAGGAACTTGGAAAGTAACAAGGTCTTGTAAATGGTTGGGGACCTCCATCTGTGCTCTTGTTTTGACCCCATAAATTTTTGTGCTGGATCTGTGAGTTACTCTACAAGCCAGTTGTTTGCTGTCCACATTCAGTCGTTACTGTTACTATTGGGTCTGCTCAGTTGGCTTAACTCACCATATGGTTAACATTCCCCACTGATTGTGAACTTTTCAAGGTGCAGACCATGTGTGGCTTAGTGTAATGAGATAATACTTGTGTTTGTGTGTGTGTGTGTGTGTGTGTGTGTGTGTGTGGTGTGGCTCATGTGTACAGAGGCCAGAGGAGAACTTCAGGTACCCTTCTCTATTCTCTTATCTGGGTACTTCCTTGAGATGGGGTGTCTGTCTCAACTTGGAGCTGTTGGTTTTAGTCAGGGAGACATATAGGCATTTTTGGATCTCCAGCTCCCCTCCCACCTCCATGACTGGTGTTACAGTCATATGTGACCACACTCAGTTTTTTAAAAATATAATTTTATTTATTTATAAGGAAATAGGGGGAGTAAAGAAAGAGAGGAAGAGAGAGAGAGAGAGAAAGAGAGAGAGAGAGAGAGAGAGAGAGAGAGAGAGAGAGAGAGAGGACACTTTGGCACCTGGCTTTACATGGGTACTGGAGAATTAACCACCAGCTGTCAGGATTTATAAGCAAGCTCCTTTCCTGCTGAGCTATCTCTACAACCCCAAACCCAGTTTTTCATGTGGGTTCTGAGAAGTCAAACTTGGGACATCTCAGACCTTTCTAGAGTCTCATGCTTGAGTGGTAAGCATTCTTAAGTGCTGAGCCATCTCTCCAGCCCATATTTTTAAACATTAGTCAGAATGCTTCTTCTTACATTTTTTAGGTACATAATCTCTCTATTTAGTTAGAGGTCTCTTGTTGCCTTAGGGAGGACTGGGATTGTTATTATGGTACTGTAAAGAAGAAAAGAAAAGTAAAAGTTTTAGTTTTGACTTGCAAATCAGGTCATTGAACCCCATGACAATGACCTTTTGAAGTAAAAAGATTAATAAGAGAGGTTCAAGAGACAGGTTGGGCACTGACAGTAGAGTGAAAGAGCATAGTTGAGAACAGCTTTCCCAGATAAAAGTCCATAGCATTTCAGCAGACCTGTGGGATTTAGAGCTGAGGAAGTTGGTCTGAGGGGAGGAAGGTGGAAATCCCAGGTAAGGTTAGAAGGATCCTTAGCAGAGAATACCAATTTTGTTTTTTTATTCCCAGACAGAGATGTTTGCTTCTAGCACAACATTTGAGTTGAAGAGTACCTGAGTGAGTTTTCTGGAAGTGAGAGACCAAGTGTGTTAGGTAACAAGTAAGATATTAGCAGGCTTGGAGATCATTGGAAATGGTCCCTTTCCTCATACTCATTAGCTTATGAAAGCAGGAACTGAAACTGTAGGATTTAGATTACTGGGCCAAAGTATCTATGGTAGAGATACAGCATCCTGTTACCCAAAAGGTTGTAAACTTAATATATAGCTAGAGACTTTCTGGTAAAGAACAAGGATGTGTCATTTTCCCCTCCAGTAAGAGTCAATCCAAAGGGTAGGAGAGATGGCTCAATGGGTAAGAACATTTGCCATATAATCATGGGGCCTGTTTCACCCTGATTTCAATTCCCAAGCACCAACATCTATAGCTAGACATGGCCAAACACAGCTACAACCTCAATTACCTCAGTTCTGCAGAGAGCAGATGCAAGAGAATCACTGGGGCTCACTGGTCAGCTTTCTAACTAAGAACAACAGCTCAGGATTCACTGAGAGATTCTGTCTCAAGGAAAACACATGGATTAGTGATAAAAGAAAATGCCTGACATTCTCCTCTGGCCTTTGCTTACACACTGTGAAAGCTTCACACTCATGTGCATATACCACAGTGCTATTTACATGCAAAAATAAAACAAATAAATAACTAAATAAATACCTTAAAAAAGAGTTCATCCAGTGGGCCTGTCAACCTCTTCTTCTACACAGGAAAATGCCCCTGAGGAAAAGCAGTCTGTTCAAAAAGATTTAGAAATAATAATTTAGAAATAAGTTGCACGAAGTCTACATAAGTGTAGATTGGCACAGTGATGTGTTTGGCCATGGTCTACTCTCATCATTTGGCTGTGCATGCCTCTGCTCTGCAACAAACCGAGCGGATTCTCCCCTTCTCCACTTCACTCTGTATCTTCCCTGAGTTCTTCCAGTGGATACTGCAAAGACTGAGAAGCTGAGAGAAATACAGTACAAGATCCAGATGTTAACTGTATCTCCCTTAAAGGTGTTTGTACTCTGCGTAGTAGACAGACAGGAGACAAGTATTTCTGAACCCTAAAAAGGTACTTAAGTGCCATATGTGGGTGTAGTGGGTTGAATTTGTTGTCTCCCATAAACTCTTCTGTTCTGAATGCTTGCAGCCCCAGTTGATGGCAATCTGGGAATTGGAGCCTACTGGAGGAAGTGCATTGATAGGGGCAGGCTTATAGGTGTTATCATCAATTTCCCTTTGGCAGTGTTTGGCACACTCTCCTTCTGCTATTGTCCACTTGATGTTGGCCAGGAGGTAATGTCCAGTCTCTGTTTATGCCTTTTTTCCCCTGTCATTATGGGGTTTCCCCTTGAGTCTTCAAGCAAAAATAAGACCTCCTATAAGTTTCTTTTGGTCAGGTTGCTTTGTGCTAGCAATGTGAAACTGACTGCTACAGTGAGCCATGCTTGTGCAGGAACAGAATGTTTTCCACAAGAACTGAGGGTCCAGTGAGCTAGTGGGAATCACCACTGAGTGATAGCAGAGTATCAGAACCAAGCAGTGGGAAGCCCATCTGAGCACAGGCCATGGTGAACAGAAAAAGGCCCAGTGTGGAGACTTTACTCCGCTTACCTCCACTGTTGGGTGGGATATAGCCCTCCTTGGATCATATATGGTTCAGGGAATAAAGGACAGAAGGGAGCAGAGGACAATAACAGGTTCACAGAACTTAACTCTATAATACAGTCACTAGATGTGCCTATATGTAAGTCCTTGAAACTCACATTCAATAGTCCCTCCTTGCACTGAACCTGACACTGTATTAATATCAGAGAACATTTGTTTACTGGGGAAAGAAAGGAACAAAAAATGTATCTCTTCTGATTGTGGGTAGACTGTTTAAAAGCCATACCTTTTAGCCTAGAGGATTCTGTTTGTCATCATGTGACAGTACTTGCCAACTGTGCCCTGGGATGGTTTCCATATAATGAAAATTTTAGTTGAAACAAGACAAATCAGACAGAACTCAGCATGTTATAAAAGTGGAAGGGTATGCCTTAAAGTTTATTAGGGTTTATATTGATGATTTTCATTTTCTAAGAAGGAATTTATTTTGTTTATGAGAAATTCTTCTTTATATACAGAAAAGGAGTATGATTACGGAAAGCCAGGAAAGAAAGTGGAAGATAATTCACATTTATTATTCTCTATTGAGCTTGCCTGGGCACTGAAGCCTCAAGACAAACTTTTAAGTTAGTACTATTCTCACTCTCATTTTATAAGGATAAATTATAGTTTTGGTTAGTTCACTTACTACTCAATAGACCCTCACATATTGGCTGACTGAAATAATGAATGAAAGCTGAGTCACCTGCTTAAGGTTACGCAGGCAGTGTAAGGTAGGGCCTGGAAATGCCTCTAATGACTATGGATGTTCACTGGGCCGTGAAGGGTATGCTGCAGTTGTAAATTAGTGTTGGGGACTACTTTAGTGTTTCTGGTGTTACAGCAAAATATCTGACACTGGGAATTTTATAAATAATGTGCATTTATTTTAGTGCTGGAGGGTGGAAAGTTTAAGAGAAAGGTCCCTATAGGTTTAGTTTCTGCTTCCAAGATGGTGTCTTCTATCTAGTCTCCTCATGGTAGAAGGTCAGAAGAGAGGGAACCCACTTCCTCAAGCCCTGTTATAAGGGCCCCAATCCCATTTATGAGGGTGAATATAAATGTCAAATGTCTTCCATAGTCTCATGTGCTCAGGATTAAACTTGATACTCAGTCCCAAGCTGGTGGAGCCTTTGAGAGGTGGAACCTTATTGGGAGATGTGTTACTGGGGTGGATGTTGGGATTTACTAGTTCAAGCCAAGTGGATGTTTAGACCTTAGCTCACTCTTGCTGCTGATACATGAAGATGTGAGCCAGTTGTCTGCTCTGCCATGCTTTCCCTGCTATCATGAAACTTATCTTCAAAACTGTAAGCTAAGGGCTGGAGAGATTGCTTGGTGGCTAAGGCACTTGCCTGCAAAGCCTAATGACTTGGGTTTAATTCCCCAGTACCCATGTAAAGCCAGATGCACAAAACAGCACATGCATTTGCTTGTTTGCAGCAGCTGGAGGTCCTGGTGTGCCCATTTGCTCTCTCTCTCTCTGCTTAAAAATAAATAGATAAAAAAATATTAAAAAAACTGTAAGCTGAGATAAGACCTTTCCTCCATAAGATGCTTCTGTTTGGCTACAAGTATGAATTTGTAGGGCTGGAGAGATTTCTCAGTGGTTCAAGACTTTTGCTAAAGCCCACCAGCCTGGGTTCAATTCCCCAGTACCCACGTAAAGCCAGAAGGACAAAGTGACTCATGGATCTGGAGTTAATTTGTAGTGGCAAGAGGCCCTGACATCTCTGTATTCTCTATGTTAAATCAATAAAGACATTTTAAAACATGAATATGCAATTTCTTACTTAGTATATTAATAGTTTAACACTATCAAGATGTTATCACAATGACTATTTCAACACCAAAGTTTTAGAAGGCACATTCAGGTCACAGTAGTAATAATCTATGTATTTACCAATTTTCAATTCAAAGGACTAGAGTTTATTCTCAAGTATTTTGTATACAGAATACAGTAGATAGTATTTTCCAGTGTAGTGTTTATTTACACAATGGGAAAAATAAAAAGTTGACACTATTACATCAAATCCTCATATTTAATCAAATCTTAAAATTTAGAGTATAGAATCACTAAACTAAGTTTTTCTGACATCAAATATTTGTCTTTATACGTTGTTTTTGAAAGTATTCCTTGTGCATTTTTCCACATTCAATTGTACTCATAAGGTTTCCCTCCAGTGTGATTGTTCAGTTAGTAGAGTGCTTATCTAGTATGAATGAAATCTAGGTTCAAACACCAGCACTGCATAAACCAGGTGTGGTGGCACACACTTATAATACAAGCACTTGCCATGAGGAGGCTAAAGGATGAGGAGCCCAGGCCAAGCCTTGGGCAAGTTCCAGATCTGCCTGGAATACATGAGATCCTGTTGAAAGAAGAAAGAAAGAAAGAAAGAAAGAAAGGAGGAAGGAAGGAAGGAAAGAAGAAACATGCCATGGAGTTTTTTTTTTTTTTCATGGAGTCTTCATTTTTATTTACTTATTTAATTATTTTGGATTTTTTAGGTAGGGGGACTTACTCTAGCTAAGCTGACCTGCAGTTTACTCTGTAGTCCTGGGCTGGCCTTGAACTCACAGTGATTCTCCTTCCTTTGCTTCCTGAGTTGCTGGGATTAAAGGCATGTGCGGTTGCTCCCAGGTGTCTGCATTTATAAGCATTCAGTCTTGACTGTTGTGGCTGCTGTGTTGTGTCTCATGTCTAAAGACTTTCTCACACTCCTTCTATTTGTAGGCTCTCTCTCTTTCATATGACTTCTCTAGTGATATGTTAGATATACTCTATGGCTTAAAGTTTTACAATTCAAAACATGAGAAAAAGGAAAATACATGAGGTCTTAGAGAGCTGATGAGAGGTAGACAAGTTGGAAGCAGAGGGGACACGTCTCCTGTGGCCAATCTCTGCTTAGAAAAGGGGTTACCAGAGTATTTGTCTGACCTGACCATTGAGTTGGGATAGAAACTGTCCAGGATTTTGAGTAAAAGAGACTCAGGATGGAGTTTTAGCAGCCCAGTTGGAGGGGTGGAATTGTAACTCTGAAGACTTTGGTTATAAGTGTCCAATTGGAGCTATGGAATTTGATGTTTACCCTGTTTATTTTAGATCATATATTAGTTCAGTCTTTCATTGCTAGGACCAATGCCATCTTTAGCAGTGTGAATGTTACTCTCTGCCAATATTTTGGTTTGACAGCACACAGTTAAGAGAACTTGGACTATAGGGATATTTGAATACTTTTGGGATTGATAAAAACAATGGGGACTTTTAGATTGCATGCATTGCATTTTGTATCATGGGTGGTTATCAGTTTATGGTAACCAGGGGCAGAATGTGTGGTTTGAATAAGGTGTCCCCCATAAACTCATGTGTTCTGAATGCTATGTCCACAGCTGGTAGCAATTTAGGAATTGGAGACTTGCTGGAGGATATGTGTTGTTTAGGGTGGGTTTATGGGTGCTATAACTGGCTTCCTTTGACAGGGTACAGCTCACTCTCATGCTGAGGTGTTCCACCTGCTATGGCAGAGGTGATGTGCAGTCTGTGCTCATGCCATCCTTTTCCTTGCCATCATGGAGCTTCGTCTCAAGTGTACAAAACAAAATAAATCCTTTCCTCCCATCAGCTGCTTTTGGTCAGGTGCTTTGTCCCATCGACATGAGAGTAACTACAATAGTCTGTTTCCCCAAGTCTTTAGTACACTGTATAGACCAATCAGGCTCCCAATGGATTGGGTCAGAGACAAAGGCTGGGGCCAAGCAGGTGTCCAAATACAAAAGCAATGACTGAATTGATTGATGAGTTACCTAAAAGGACAGAGGCTCAGGTGGGAGATTACCACACTAACATGGAAGTATCCACTGTGGAGGTTAGGCTGCATGGTGTCCAAATCTCCCCAGGATTCTCCCTCTGACCCTGGAGGTCACATGTAGGAGGATGTCTAGTTTTTCTATGAGTCCACCTCCACAGTCAAAGATCAATTACAAAGATTTCTAGCTCTCACTGCTTATGACTTGGATACAATGTTATTGAAAGTAATAACTCAGCAGAGCCTCATACTCTCATAAAGGCAGAGTCTGGGGCCTTTAGTATTATAGGGAAAACACCACGGCTTGCCCCTTGGGTTCATATATAAGGATGTGATTGCATATGTGTGTGACACATATTTATAAGCTCCTGAGACAACTTTTACGTAGTTAACTTGCTGTGTGTACCTGGATTCACAATAGTTTAACTTGAGATTTTTTGATTTTTTGATGATGAAAAACATACCCATACAAGCATTTTATTTTTCACTTTGAGTACAGTAGTCAAAAAGTTACAGAGATAATCAACATTTCATTAAAAAATAGACTTTGCATTAGATGGCTTTGCCCAAGTACAGGTTAAATAAGTGTTCTGGGTATGTTTAACCCGGGTAAGGTAGGAATTTGGTGGTTGTTATGTGTTTTGACTTGTGATGTTTTCACATTCAATGGGTTTAACAGGATGTAACCCTACTGTAAGTCGAGGAACATCTTCACATGCAGATTGAAGAGGGCACATGTGGATCCATGTCCTATGCAGCTGATTTGTTGTTCTAGAGACTGACCTGCTATTTCAAAAGAGGGTAGAAATTTCCAGATTTCTCTGTCATAAAAGGACCTAAGCCCATTCATTGATGTGCATCTCCCAAAGGTGGTTTTGAAAATACCTTTACTGCTCAACACCAACATAGCATCTGGCATTCCAGATACAAAAAAAAAAAAAAAAAAATTCTAGGACTCTTAGCTTTTAAACCAAAACCTTATCTTTAGCAGTTAAACAGTGACTATACATAACACCCATTGTGGTGATTAATTTGTGGCTGTCAACTTGGTATGATTTAGAATCATCATGGAAAAAATTTCTGGGAATGTCTGTGAGGGATTTTCTAGGCTAGGTTAATTGAGGTGGGCTGACTGGTTCTCACTGGGTGTCACCATTCCATAGACTGGGGTCTTGGACTGAATAAAGAAGACAAAGCCAGCTGAGCAGCAGCAGTCTTCATTCTGTTTCCTCACTGTGGGCTGAATGTGACCAGCTGCTTCATACTCTTGCTGCATACCTTCACTGTACTGATAGACTCTATTCCCTTAAACAGCAAATGGAAATAAATCCTTCCTTCCTTAAGTAGCTTATTGCCATGTATTTGGTCACAGCAATGAGAAAGAAACTAATACACTTACTAATGTCAAATATTAGCAGTATCAATTCAGTTTGAGGTCAGTTACATTTATGCACCCCACAGTCTCACAAATAAGTTAGCTCTTTGCTTCTCGGGTAAAAGGAGTGCAGCAATTGACAGTGTACAGCCGTGACATAAAGTTCTGTGATAAGGGAAGACCTCACGCTATG
Source organism: Dipus sagitta (assembly GCA_036346955.1). Lineage (NCBI taxonomy): Eukaryota > Metazoa > Chordata > Mammalia > Rodentia > Dipodidae > Dipus > Dipus sagitta. The sequence continues at coordinate 59,195,334 of CM070773.1, forward strand.
TTATCTCTAGGGTGTATCCTTTGTTCTCATGGCACCAAATGTGTGCTCGAGTATTACTAGCTATCTTACAGCATTCAGCAGTTTGAGGAAAAAGGATTATATCTCCTCCTTCAAAAGTTCCTTGGAAAAATGATAGAGCACATGGGACTATATGTGACTTAAAAAAGTAGTTACAGGAGAGGCTGAGAAATGTAATAGTTTTACTTGGGTATTTGACTTCCCTGTAAACACTGGAGTTTGGCACTGCAATAACTGAGAAAAGTGGAAATAGAATGATATGTGGCTGCCCTGTTACATTACACAGTGCTCTTTTTTAAAAATTCCTTCTCGTCCTGTACTTTCCTCTTCACAAATCTACTCTCCACCATATTCCCTCCCTCTCTCCATTGGTTTCTCTTTTATTTTGATATTTTCATTTTTTTCTCCTATTATGAGGGTGTTGTGAAGGCAGTGCCAGGCACTGTGAGGTTATGGATATTGAGGTCACTTTGTTTCTGAATGATTACATTGTAAGCAGTCCTACCCTTCCTTTGGGTCTTACATTCTTTCAATGGACCTTGAGCCATGGAAGATATGACAGAGGTGTTTCAGTACTGAGCACTCCCTTGTCACTTCTTCTCAGCACTATGGTGCCTTTTGGGTCATCCCAGAGGTCACTCCCAGGTGAAAAGAGAAGTTTTTCTAACCCAAAGTGAGGGTAGCATTAATATATGGGTATGAACATTAAATAAAGTGCTTACAGGACAGTTTGGTAAGCATAATATATGCATTTATCCAGACAAGAGTAGGTGTTACTCTCCTAGGGCTCATGACCTCCCCTGCCATAGGCTTTTGACTAGGTCTTCAGTACCAGGCATGTATTCCCTCCCATGGAGCGAGCCTTCCACCCAATTAGAGAGCAGTTGATTCTCCCCATAACAGACATGTCAGTATTGCACTCATTTGGTCATTTGACTTTGTTGGCCAAACTTAAGGCTTGCAGTATCCACTGCTGTTTATCCACTGATGATTTCTCTCTGTCCCATACAGCTGCATTCAGTGCAGTTTTGTCCAGCTTTTTGTCATCTGGTCTACAGGGAGGAGGTTTTCAGCTCATCTCCAGATTGATATCTCAGGGATCTTGTAGCCCAGGCATGTGGAATCTTCAACAACAGGGTCTTACTATCTATTCCTGGTGGGAAACCAAGAGCCTTATCAATATCCTGTAATGTTTTTTTTTTTTTTTTTGATGGGGGCATCAGGGACATCCCTACCAACAACTCACTGGAAGATATCCCATCCCTGGCACTGAAATTTTTCTAGTAACAGTCTATAGCTTCTGGGTATGTCATTATTCAAAAAACAGTATGTTTCCATATGGCTTATTCATGACATCTTGCCTTTTTATTAACCCTCCCCACCCTTCTTTTACTCAATCTCTTCCTATGACCTCACTTAGGCCATTCTACCCCCAGTAATCTGTTCATCTACTTACATATATACAATACCATCCCCTTAAGTCCTCTCCTCTTCTCCCCCCTTTATAGCCCCCCCTTTTTTTAGCTTACTGGCCTCTGATACTGATCTTTACTCCAGCTCACATAGAAGTCTAAACATTTGTATCTAGGATCCATATATGAGAGAGAACATGTGAAGTTTAGCTTTCTAGTTCTGGGGTACTTCACTTAGTATAATACTTTCCAGATCCACCCATTTCCCTGCAAATTTCATAATTTTATTTTTCTTTACTGCTGAATAGAGCTCTGGTGTGTAAATGCACCACATCTTCATTATCCATTCATTAGTTGATGGACATCTAGGCTGGTTCCATTTCCTAGCTACTGTGAATGGAGCAGCAATAAACATGGTTGAGCAAGAATTTCTAAGGGACTAAGAAGAGTCCTTAGGATATATGTCTAGGAGCACTATAGCTGGGTCATATGGTAAATCTATTTTTAGCTCTATCAGGAACCTTTACACTGATTTCCACAATGGCTGTACCAGATTACATTCCAACCAACAGGGTAGAAAGGTTCCTCTTTTCCTACATTCTTGCCAGAATTTGTGGTCATTTGTTTTCTTGATGATAGCCATTCTGACAGGAGTAAGATGGAATCTCAAAGCAGTTTTAATTCGCATTTCCCTGATGGACATAAAGCATTTTTTAGATGTTTATATGCCATCTGTATTTCTTCTTTTGAGAACTCTCTATTTACTTTCATAGCCCATTTTTTAATAGGGTTGTTTGATTTCTTATTATTTAGTTTTCTGAGTTCTTTGTATATCTTAGATATTAATCCTCTGTCAGATGTATAGCTGGCAAAGATTTTCTCCCATTCTGTAGGTTGTCTCTTTGCTCTATTCACAATGTCCTTTGCTGTACAAACCTTTTTAACTTCATGAGGTTCCAGTGGTTGATTAGTGGTTTTATTTCCTGAGAAACCAGGGTTATATTCAGAAAATCATTGCCTATACCAATATGTTGAAGTGTTTCCCCTACCTTTCCCTCTAGCACTTTCAGAGTTTCAGGTGTGATATTAAGGTCTTTGATCATTTGGATTTGATTCTTATGGATGGAGATAGAAAAGGATCATTTTCAACCTTCTACATGAAGATATCCAATTTTCCCAGCACCATTTGTTAAAGAGGCTGTCTTTTCTCTAATGAGTATTATTAGCATTTTTTTCCCTCAAAGATCAGGTGGCTGTAGCTGCCCAGACTTAAATCTGCATCCTCTATTCTGTTCCATTGATGTATGTGCCTGTTTTTGGGCCAGTACCATGCTGTTTTTATTACTATGGCTCTGTAATGTAGCTAAAAGTCAGGTATAGTGCTACCTCCAGCCTTATTTTTGTTGCTCAAAGTTGTTTGGGCTATTTGAGGTTTTTTTTTCTGCTTCCAGATGAATTTCAGGATTTTTTTTTTCTATTTCTGTGTGAAGAATGCCATTGGAATTTTGATGGCAATTGCATTAAATTGTAGATTGCTTTTGGTAAGATTGACATTTTCACAATATTGATTCTTCCAGGCCAAGAACATGGTATGTCTTTCCATTTCCAGTGTCTTCTGCAATTCCTCTTTTGAGAGTTTTAAAGTTTTCATTGTAGAGATCCTTCACTTCCTTGGTTAGTTTTATTCCAAGGTACTTTATTTATTTTTGAGGTAATTGTGAATGGGAGTTACTCCCTGATTTCATACTCAGTATGTTTGTTGTTAGTATGTAAGAAAGCTACTGTTATCTGTGTGTTTATTTTGTATCCTGCTATGTTGCTAAAAGTGTTTGTCAGCTCTAACAGTTTGCTGGTAGAATCTTTAGGTTCTTTTATGTATAGAATCATACCATCTGCAAATGATGATAATTTGACCTCTTCCTTTCCAATTTGTATCCCTCTTATGTGTGTCTCTTGCCTTATTACAATAGGTAAGACTTCTAGTACTATATTAAGTAAGGGTGAGGACAGTGGGTACCTTTGTCTTGTTCCTGATTTTAGTGGAAAAGCTTCAAGTTTTTCTCCATTGAGTATTATGTTGGCTGTAGGCTTGTCAGACATCTATTCCCAGTTTGTTTAGGACTTTTATCATGAAGTTTTGTCAAATTTTGTCAAATGCCTTTTCTGCATCTTTTGACATTATCATGTGATTTTTGTCCTTCAGTCTATTCATATAGTGTATTACATTTGTTGATTTGCATATGTTGAAACATCCCTGCATCTCTGGGATAAATCCTACTTGGTTGGGCTGAATGATCTTTTTAATATATCTTTGTATTCTGTTTTCTAATATTTTGTTGAGTACTTTTGCATCTATGTTCTTGAGGGGATTGGTCTGTAATTTTCTTTTTTTGTTCTGTCTTTGTCTGGTTTTGTTATAAGGGTGATGATAGCTTTTTAGAAGGAGTTCAGTAGAATATTGGTGTTAGTTCTTCATTAAGGTCTGGTAAAATTCACCAGTGAATACATCTGGGCCTGGACTCTTTTAGTTGGGAGATGATTTTAATAACTGCTTTGATCTCTGTACTCGTTATATGTCTATTTAAATAAGTTATCTCATCTTAAGGTCATTTAAATCGAGGAAATAATCCATTTTTTTCAGATTTTCAAACTTATTGGAGAATATGTTCTTAAAGTATATCTTTATAATTTTCTGAATTTCTTTGGTATCTGTTGTATTGTATCTTTTTCTTATTTATAAGAGAGAGAGAGAGAGAGAGAGGGAGAGAGGGAGAGAGAACAGGCACACCAGGGCCTCTAGCCACTATAAATGAACTACATATGTATGCACTACCTTGTGAATCTGGCTTATGTGGTATCTGAAGAATTGAACCTGGATCCTTAGGCTTTGCAGGCAAGGGCCTTAACCACTAAGCAATCTCTCTAGCCCCTGTAATTGTGTCTTTTAATCTCTTATCAATTTGTGTCTCTTCTCTGTTTCTTTTGGTCATATTTGCTAAGGGTTTAACAGTCATGTTTATCCTTCCCAAGAACCAGCTCTTTGTTTCTTTGATTCTTTGGATTTTGTAGGGAGTTTCTATTTCAATAATTTCTGCTCTAATCTTTTTATTTCTTACCATCTACTGATTTTTTTGTTTGCCTTGTTCTTTTTTCCAAATCTTTAAGGTGAAGCATTAAGTTGTTTACTTGTAACCTTTCTAATTTTCTATTTTTTTTAAAATATATTTATTTATTTATTTATGAGAGAGAGAGAGAGAGAGAAAGGCAGATAGAGATAGAGAGAATAAGAGAATGGGTGTGCCAGGTCCTCCAGCCACTGCAAACAAACTCCAGTTGCATGCGCCACCTTGTGCATCTGGCTTATGTGGGTCCTGGGGAATTGAACTGTTGGCCTTTGACTTTGCTGGCAAGTGCCTTGACCACTAAGCCTTTTCTCTAGCCCCTTTCTAATTTCTTAATGTAGGTACTGAATGCTATAAACTTCCCTCTTAGGAATGCCTTCATTGTGTCCCAAAGGTTTTGATATGTTGTGTTTCATTGTCATTTGATTCTATACATTTTTAACTTTCCTTTTTGATTTCTTTAATGACCCATTGATCATTCAGTAGTGTACTATTTAGTTTCCATGATTTTGTGTATGTTCTGTATTTTTTTTGTTGTTGCTGATTTGTAGTTTAAACCCATTTTGATCAGATAGAGTACAAGGAATTATTTTGGTTTTCCTGTATTTGTTAAGATTTGCTTTGTGTCCTAATATATGGTCTATTTTAGAAAATGTTCAATGTGCTGCTGAGAAGAATATGTCTTCTGCAGGATTTGGGTGGAATGTTCTGTAGATATCTGTTAGGTCCATTTGTCATCTGATATCATTTAATCTACATGTCTCTCTATTTTTTTTTTTTTTTTTTTGGCCAGGGTAACCTGTAGATTAATGACAGTGGGGTATAAAAGTCACCCACTACAATTGTGCTTGGTGTTATCTGTGACCTTAAGTGTAATAGTGTTTGTTTGATAAAATTGGGAGCACCCATGTTAGGTGCATATATGCTTAGGATTATTAATGTCTTCCTGTTGAATTGTTCCTTTAATCAATCTATAGTGACCTTTACATGTCTCACTAATGTTGGTTTACATTTCTCATTAATGTTGGTTTGCTTTCAGATATTAGGATACTAATACCTGCTTTTTTCCTATGCCCATTTGCCTGAAATACCGTTTTCCATCCTTTCACTCTAAGCTGCCTTTTATGGAGAGGTGTTTCTTGGAGGCTAAGAACAGAGGGATCCTGACTTTAACCCAGTCTGCAAGCCTATGTCCTTTCGTTGGGGCATTGAGGCCACTGTATGTATTCATTCTTTTCATTCTTCTTTTTTAATTTTTTTGTTCATTTTTATTTATTTATTTGAGAGTGACAGAGAGAGAGAGAGAGAGAAAGAGGCAGATATATATATAGAGAGAATGGACGCTCCAGGGCTTCCATCCACTGCAAATGAACTCCAGACACATGCACCTCCTTGTGCATCTGGCTAATGTGGGTCCTGGGGAATAGAGCCTTGAACTGGGGTCCTTAGGCTTCACAGGCAAGCACTTAACCATTAAGCCATCTCTTGAGCACCATTCTTTTTTTTTTTTTATAGTCCTTACTGTTTTCTCTTTACTGTCTTGGATTAAGTATTAGTTGAGTATGGTTTACTTTTTCCTGTTTCCTTATGTGTGTGCTTTCTTTTCTTTTCTGCATGAATGATCCCTTCAAGGATTTTATGTAGAGCTGGCTTAGTGGTCATATATTTCTTTAGTATGTTTTTATTGTGGAATCTTATTTCTCCATCACTTTGGATGGATAGCTTTGCTGGATAAAGTAATCTTGGTTGACAGTTCTTTTCTTTCAGAACTTGTAATACATCTTTCCAAGCCCTTCTGGCTTTCAAAGTTTGTGTTGAGTAACTTGCTGTGATCCTGAGGGGCTTGCCTTTATAAATGACTTGATTTTTCTCTCTAACTACTTTCAATATATTTTCTTTGGTTTGTGTGTTTGGTAGTTTAATTATAATATGGCTAAGAGAGGTTCTTTCTAGGTTTTGTCTGTTTGTGTTCTAAAGGCTTCCTGTATCTGCATTGGCATCTCTTTCCCAATTTGGGGAAAAATTTCTTCTGTGATTTTGTTGAAAACACCTACTATGCCTTTCTTCTCCTTCTACTATACCTTGAATTCTTGTGTTTGATCTTGTCATGGTGCCCTGAATATCTTAAAATTCCCATTTATAGCTTCCTATTTGCTCGTATTTCTCTCTGTTAGACTGTACTGTATCTGCCACCTGGTCTTCTAGTTTAGGTGTTCTCTTCTCTCTTTCATCAATTCTATTGGTGAGACTTTCTACAGAGGTTTTTATTTGACTTACTGTGTTTTTCATTTCTAATATTTCTGATTGGGTTTTCTTCAGTATTTGTATTTTCTTACTCATATCTTGTATTGACCTCCTTATTTCATTAAATTGGTTTCCTGTGTTCTCCTTTAGGAATTTGCTTTCTTCTTTGATACCTTTGGTTTCTTTGAACATAGTTATAATTATTATTTTGAAATGGACATTTCATCTAAATCAGCCTCATTGGAAGTCATTTCTGATGGATTTATAATTTTTGGTGGAATTATACTGTCTTGATTTTTTGTGTTTATTCTATTATAGTGTAGAGATTTTTGCATCTTGGGTTAATTGGATATTTGTGTGTTATAATTATTTTCAGTATTCTTAGATGTGTAAATCTGATATTAAATATCTTCAGGGCAGAAGCTTAAGGTGCCAGATGTGGCTCTTAAATGACTTGCAGAGTAACAGCAGAAGTGACACTATTGTTGGGTTTTCCTGTTGCTATCTAAGTATTCTAATAGGGTGTGTGAAGTAAAATGCAGACAAATTCTACAATTCAACTGAACAGTATACATATTCAGTCAAAACCAGCATGGAGTATTCATGTAAGAGTGGATGTTAAAATAAACAGCGAATATAACAAAGTCAAAGTCTCTATGGGTATGTGTTGTCCCACACCCTTAATCCTGTCAACTGTGAGGCTAAAATTTCTGGTCTATAAAGGGTTCTAGGTCAGCCTGGGGCCAAGTGAGACCCTGCCCCCACAAATGACAGAAGAAGAAGACAAAGGCACTATATATCAGGAGGCAACAAAGAAAACCTCAAAATATGGCTTATTTAAGAATGGCAAAGCCAACTCTCAATCAAATCCAACCTATAACCTGCCCTGACATGGAAGGTGTGGTTAGCATTTCCAATGCAGACATATATAGTAGGCTTTGTGCTGGATACTGACCTGGTGTAATAAGACTCTGTTATCTTTCTTGGATGGCTTTAGTCTCAGCTGTGCTGTGTGCTTGCTTGTCTCCCTCTTTACTGGGCTGTGGGCTAGGCTAGGTTGGCTGGGTGGGTGGGCCCACTGCTCTGCTCCCCTGTGTTGGGTGGCTGCTGTCTCTTCCCCAGGTCTACAGTGGTTGCTGACACTGGCAGTTGGGGAATGGGAGGCTATGGAGTATGCCTGAAGTTGTACCAGACCTGTGTAGCTGGTCCCCATGATCCTCTTCCTCAGGTGGTCCCTACTGTCTTCTCCTTCAAGTTTCTTGACTTTGCAAGGAGGCTGGTGTGAGTGGAAAATCCCTTCATCTGGCTTTTCCTGTGGCTCAGGTAGAGTCTGGCAGCTGAATGGACCAGCACCACTATGGGAGCTGGTTCTGCCTGCTTCTATGGTTTCTAGAAGCTCTGGGTCTCTCCTGCTTCTCTGCTGAGGTTGATAATTTCTCATATACCTTCACGTTTTGGTACGAGTGTATTTTGCTGTTTTTCTGCTTAATCCCTCCCTAGTCTGCTTTAGAATGACTATTACACTGCCATCTTATCTGGAAGTTCCTCAGTTCTCTTATCTTTTACCAATCAATACTGTGAGGCCAGCTGAGCACCTTGGATGGGGGAGGAGGTAGATGGTATCACCTCTTTAATCATGAGCTCTTTCCAGGAGGAACCTACTGTCAGGCTTTTTAGTCCTGTCTTTTAACTCCCTTCTTTTGTTTGGTAACTGACATTGTAATAAGTTTAAAATCCTCATTTTACATGTCAGAAAACTGAGCCAACAGGAGATGAGGTAACTTATGGTAAAGATTAGTGTTAGGATTGAAGGACAGTCATTTTCTATTACCCAGCCTCAGGCCATTTATTACCTTGAAGCTGGATTGACTTCCAGAGACCCAGTATCTCCTTCAGATTGCTGGAAGTTTGGGGAGGAAAGAGGTCATTATATTATACCATCATATTTCAGGTCCTGGGAATGGAGTGATGTAGTCTGTCTGACCAGTTACTATTTCAGTTACAAATGACAATATTTCTCCTTGTACCAAGTAAAAGAGATTTTTTCCCCATGTGACAAGGAAAACTTAAAGTTAGTCTTTTTGAAAGCCAGGGTCCAGCACAGTCTTGCCCTATGGCTATCATCCAATCTCTGTCTGTGGCCCACTTGTTTGCTTTTCTTTTGGTTTGCATGAGCTTCTACTAGGGTGTAGTAGCCTATCATTCCCTTTAATTTTACTACATTTTGAGATAGGCATCTTTATTAGTCAGGGCTCTTAGAGAAATAGCACCAATATCATGTTGGCTTACTTGACAGGAGGATGGGTAGTCCAACAATGGCTAGGGGTACAGAGAACTTAGAAGCTGCTTTGGCCCAAGAAGATGGATGCCTTGGCAGTCCCAATTAAGTATGGAAGGCCTGGAGGTTTCCTGGTTAGTGGCTGGTATTGAGTCCACATTGAATGATTAAAGAAGCTGGAGTCCAGGAGTGTGATGTCTGGGAGGATGGCAGCAGGGATAGTCGGCCATGTGCACACTGGCTTCCTTACCCTCAGATTTGCTTCCATCTGGGCCCCTGACCCATTGGATGGAGATGCCCACATTATTTTCTGCCTTAATCACTGTCTTATATATCAATCCTCTCTGGAAACATACCCACAAACATCCTCAGATGTGTATTTAGCAGTGCTTGACATCTATCAATCCAGACAAGTTCATAATGGAGACAAACCATCATCACATTTGCTCTGATCACCTCCCGCTCACTCCGCTGGTTAAGGATGGCTCCTTTGTCCTATAGGATGAGATGGATGAGTGGAGAACACAAGGCCTTGGACAGATGATTCTGGTAGCAGTTTCTTTGTTACATGTGTTCAGAGTCTTGGGGAGGAGGAAGCTGTATGCTACACTGAGCCACATGTGGTGACATGTAGGAGCAGAATGAATCCACAGGGACTAAGAGGTTAGGCTGATTTCTATTACCTTTTCGAGCACATGAGGGGTCTTTTGAGTAGTTTCTTGGGAAGGCAAAGAGGTGAAATCCATTATATTGAAGATAAGGTGAGGTGCAGCTGGCTCAGAACTAGCCAGATGGGAACTATCCTTTCCTGCTGTGAGGGAACATATATGAGCAGAGGACCTCATAGTCGACCCTCTAGAGCCCTGTAAGGATCAAAGATGTCAGTGTAACACGTGGAATTTTAGAACTAGTGGTACAATATCATTGTCCCTATGTCCCTCCCATGTTCCCATATGGGAGGAAGTAGGGATAACATTCTACACTGTGCAGGAACGTTTTTGCTGATGAGGAGACTTAGGGTCAAAACCACACATTCAGAGAGGATTAAAGCTGAGTTAAATCTCTATAAGTAGAGGAAGTCCATGTTTAAAATGACTGTTCAGATATCTAGCCCAAGTCCAGCTGCCTTTTCTGTACTCAAGCAAGCATGAAGACAGAGGAAATGCTCCCTGCTTCCTTTAAGGAAGCTTCCCAGAGGCCAGATGTGCCACCTCCTCTGATGTCCTAGTACCAAAACCTTAGTCATATGCCTTCCCATAGCTTGCTGCAGGCTAGGACATATTGATTTTATATTCAGAAACAATATAACTAGGGGAATGGGTAACTGCCCTGCTTTGCCCTGAACTGAAAGTATTTCCTGGGATTCTGCACAGTTTTAAAGCTGGACTATTTCTTTATACACACACACACACACACACACACACACACACAGTTTATTTGACAGAGAGAGAGAGAGAGAGAGAGAGAGAGAGAGAGAGAGAGAGAGAAAGTGGGCATGCCAGGGCCTCCAGCCACTGCAGACAAAGTTCAGACAAGTTTGCCCCCTTGTGCATCTGGCTAACGTGGGTCCTGAGGAATCAAACCTGGGTCCTTTGGCTTTTCAGACAAATGCCTTAACTGCTAAGCCATCCCTTCAGCCTTAAAGCTGGACTATATCCAGATAATCTGGAAAGAGTTGGTCATTTGGAAAACATTTGGGGATACTGAGAAAGCAGAAAATGCTTTATGAGATGTTGGGTAGTCTTTGAACTCATCTAGTTGGAAATAAAAACTAGGCTCTAAGTTTCAGCCCACAGATGAAGGACTACTAAAAATATGTAGAACTTCTCTTGGGGAAAAATGAACAATATAACATCTTCAGCCTTTGGTACTCCTTGGTATAATCTGCATCCTCCTATGCATTCTCAGAAACATCCATCCATCTGTTATCTACCTATCCATAAACTCACCCATTCATACATCTAATCACCCATCTTTTCATTATTAAAGTCTCTGCTGAGCATCTTTAAGGGATTTTGAAGATATTGAGAAGAGTGACACAATCTTCTTTCAAGAAACTTCACAATTTTATGCAGGAGACTCCAATTAAGAAACTCAAAATAGTGCTTCTTGCAAATCCTGACAGCCTGGGTTCATTTCCCCAGTGCCCATGTAGAGAGAGATGCACAAAGTGATACAGGCTTCTGGAGTTTGTTTGCAGTGACAGGAGGCCTTGGCATACTCATTCTTTCTGTCTCCTTTTCTGTCTCTCTCCCTCTTTCACTCTCTCAAATAAATAAATAAAAAATTTAAAGGGAAGTTAAAAAAAGAAACTCAAAATAGTATAGGAGAATAACTGTGATGGGTTTTGTAGAAGGTACAATGGGAAGCAGTAGAGGAAGCAGCTAACTTTTGTTGATGAATTGATTGTTATTGTAGTCACTTCCAGGTTGCTGGGACAAATATCCAACCAGACAGGAAGGGGTTTATTTCAAGCTTACAGACCCAGGGGAACTACAATCAATGGCAGAAGAAGCTGGCTTCCTTTCACAGATCCAAGCAAAGAGAAATAACCAAAACAGCTAGTAAATGTCAAAAAGCAACAAATACTAACCAGCAGCAAGCAGATCCCCTTCCTCCCTGCTCCCCCCCCCGAAAATCAGACTGCTGTCTTCACACATTTGGGCTGAAATCAGATCCGCCCCCAAGCACATATTTGGGTTGGACCCCAGGACCCATCCCCAGTGACACCTCCTCTTTGGCTGGAGATCCAAATTACAAGCTTAATAAAACACCTGAGTCTATGGAGGACATGCACTCATATTCAAACCACCACGGTTAGTTCTCTCAATGTTGTGACAAAATACCTTAAGGGGAGAAAGACTTATCTTAGCTCATGGTTTCAGAGGCTTCAGTCTATAGTCATTGTCCACAGCAATTCTAGGCCCATGGTAATGCAGAATATTATGGCGACAGGAGCATATGGAGAGGCAGGATGTTCATCTGTTGCGGTCAGTTCCTTGTTGCTGGACAAATACCTGACCAGAAACAGCTTATGGGAGGAAAGGATTTGTTTTAGGCTCACAAATTCCAGGGGAACACTATCAATGGCAGATGAAGCTGGCTCACTTTCATTAATCCAAGCAGAGAGACACCACCAACAGCTAGCGCCCCTTCCCCCTACACACAACCTCAAAGCTCAAACTGCTCTTTTCATACCTAGTAGGGCTGGACTCAGATCCACTCCCCAGTGACATACCCCCTACATCAGGGATCTGCCTACTAGGAACTCAAGTTGTAAGCTCAATTTTAATAAAACATCTCAGTATATGGGGCCATACATATTCAAAGTACCACATCATCTCATGGAGGACAGGAAGGAAAGAGAAGAGAGGAGCAGAGAGGAGAGGAGAGAGGAGGAGAAGAGAGAGGGGAGAGGGGGGGAGGGAGAGAGAGAGGATAATAAGAAGATGGAGGAGGAGAAGAAGAAGAAAAGATGGAGGAGGAGGATTATTTCTGGGACTAGGTAAAGCCTTTAAAGCCATGCCCACAGTGACTTATTTTTTCATCATCTGCTAAAATAGCACCACAAACTGGAGATGAAGTGTCAAAATATGAACCTATGGGAGTCATTTCATATTCAAACCATAACATTATGCCTTTGGCACCAAAGACTGTTGGCCATTTCATAATGCAAAATATACTTAACCCATTTCCCAGAGTCCCCTAAGTCTTAACAGTTCCAATATTATTCAAAAACCCAAACCCAGACTCTTTTCTCAGAGTCAAGGTAAACTCTTAGCTGTGAGTTCCTATAAAATAAAAAATAAAGTTGCCTTCTAGAATACAATGCATACAGTAAATGTTCTCATTTTGGGGGGATAGGAGAAAAGCAAGGAGAGATCAGACCAATGTGAGACCAAAATCCAGCAAGGAACTAAATCCTGTAGGTCTTTGTCTTGCATCAAGAACATATGATGTTATGAAGTGAGCTCCAGTGAGTTTGGGACACTCCCCTCTATGTCTTTGCTGGCTATAGTCTACCTGGTCTTTCTAGTGGGTTGACTCTATTTGTTACCTTTGACTTTCCTTGGCATCTCCAGCATTCCAGGATCCACTGCAGCTTAGGTCTCATCCACACAGCTTCATATATTGCCCTCTCAGAGGCCCCACAAGGATTCTGACTCCTGCCACACAGTGTCTATACTCCGAATTTTACCTTTAATTTTGGGTGGATAGCAATATGACCTCCCTAATCTTGGCATTCTGAATGTCTGCAAAAACCAGTATCACATGAATGATGATGAGGTCTACTGCCAGGAACAGCTGATGGAAGGAAAGTGCTTATTTTGATTTACCATAAGGGAAAGCATGGTGAAGCAGAGGCTGGTCATCACCTCCTTGCCATGGCAGATGGAAAACAGCAGCAAGTGGAAGCTGGCTATAATACCACAAAGCCCGCCACCAGGAACATACTTCCTCCAGCAAGGTTCTACCTCCCAATTGACCACATTTGTCCCCTGTCCCCATAGACTCATGGCCATCATGAAAAATATATACTGGGGAAACAAGTTCCTAGGAACTTGTGTAGGATGGTGACCAAAGGCACTTTCTTCCCAAGAAGTATTTCAAATGAGTATTCTCTTTCATATCATTGAACCTGTTTTAGATGGAGTATGGCTGTGAGAGGTTCTCAAAGTATCTTTCTTATAACCCCAATCAATACAAAATATTTGGCTTTTAAAAAATTTTGCTCTTTTTTAAACAAAAAAATTTAAAAACATTTTTATTTATTTGTGTGTATATGTATAAAAGAGAGAGAGAAGGAGAGAGAGAGAAAGAAAGGGGGAGAGGGAGAAAGAGAGGCCAGAGCCTCTTGCTGCTACGAATGAACTCCAGGTACATGTGCCATTTTATGTATCTGGTTTTATGTGGGATCTGGCGAACTAAACCTGGGCTTCAGCCTTTGCAAGTAAGCACCTTTAACTACTGAACCATTTCCCCAGTTCCCCACAGAAAACTTTTTATTTTTTTATGTTTGGTTTTTTGAGGCAGGGTCTCACTCTAGCTTAAGCTGACCTGGAATTCACTATGTAGTCTCAGGGTGGCCTTGAACTCATGGTGATCCTCTGCCTCCTAAGTGCTGGAGTTAAAGACATGAGCCACCATGCCTGGCTTAAAAAATTTTATAAAATTAAATTTTATTTTTTGTGTGTGTGTATGCGCTATGATTTCTTGCCCTGCAAATGAATGCCAAATGCAGGTGCTACTGTTTTGTATCTGGCTTTACATGAGCACTAGAGAATTGAACTAGTATCTGTGGGCTTTGCAGACAGTACCGTTAACCACTGAGCCAGACTCTTGGCTTCCTTTTAACATGGTTAGAAACCATACCTTCCTCACTCCTATCTTCACACAAGTTTTTTGATCAAATTGCAAGCTTCCCAAGTTTTTTTTTTTTTTTGTTATGCTTTTCACTCCCAATTCCCATTGTAAGTCTGAGTAAAATTATCAATAACCATACCTAAATCCAGTACTTGAAATTTCATCCATTAGATTCATTAGTCCATCAACTTTAAAATAACCCTAACTCACAAGTTTCAACATATGGACAAAATATATCCAAGTTCTGTGCTAAGATGTATGTAACACAAACAGCCTCTAATCTAACTCCAAATATGCTCATTTCTGTCTGAAGTCTCAACAGTACCACCTGTACTGTCCCCATGGGTACCAGCATTCCAGTCTGCTGACTCCCCACTAGAATGTACAATGTGCTTTGCTTACAGCCAGGGGTGATTACACTGTGACACTGTGACATGATGCCATCTATAACTATATTGGGTCACATGAATTTTCTCTTTCATCCCTCAAACCTTCTTTGGGTGGAGGCTGACAATTTCATAGCTATCCTGGGATGCAAGTGGCTTCGGGGCTGCAGGTTGGATGTGCCTAGCTTACCTAGGGTATGTTTTTTCTTTCTTTCTTTCTTTTTTTTTTTTTTTTTTTTTTAGCCTCCAATCTCTTCCAAATTTTCCCTTCCCAAACAAAGTCCAAGAACTGCATGGCCAAGTTTACTCACAGTCATGTCCCTACTCCTGGGACAAAATATTAGACATAAGAAACTTAAGGGTAAGTGATTTATTTAACTCACAGTTTTAGGGCTTCAGTCCATAGTTTTTTGCTCCATTGTTTCTGAGCCTGTGGTGAGCCAAAATAGCATGGCACTGGGAGTGTTTAGAAGAGCAGGCTGCTCACTTTATAGCAAACAGGAAGGTGAGAAGGAGAGGGAGGAAGAGATAGAAAGAAAAGAGAGAGATAGAAAGATAGATAGAGATATTTGGGGCCAGGTATAATGTTCCAAGGCACAATCCCTGGGACCTATTTCCTTAATGCTGATCTTCACTGTAAGTTTCAACTACATTCACCAGGAAGTTGGGATCAAACATTTAACACATGAAACTGTAAGGGACATTTCATATTGAAACCATAACACTGAGTGAGAGGAAGTCTTCCAGAATGGGTGACATTGAGCCTAACTTAGGAGGGGAAGTAGGCAGTTGTTAAGCACACAAGGGAAGCATCAAGGACTAGTGCAGATGAAAGGCCAAGGTTCCCACAGTATGGAGTTAGCATGGTTGAAAGATGGATCAGTTCTGTCAGATTTGATGTTAGGAGATGGACAAGGGGAGAGATAAGATAGGGATAAATAAAGCAGAGGGAAAGGTGTGAAAAGCTTGAAATGTCTGGTTCTGAGCCATCTGCGAGGCCACCCCTTAGGGTATTTTCATGGCCTGACTTATCACCTGAGTCTTTTATTGGCTATAATACACACAAGGTAATGGAGTGTTCTTGTTCTGGGCCTTCTAAGCAGGCACAAGCATTCCATAGGACTCACCTTGAGTGGCTCTCCAGGGTCCTTGGAGGGTATTTCCAAGTAACTGAGGAGAGTATTTCTTTGTGTTTGGAGACTTCAGTCATATTCTGTCAGAGGATTCTTCCTTTAAAAAAATTATAAGCTGAATCCCTTTAGTTATAGAAATATATAGCTTTTAGAGCTGGCACAGGCCATAGATATGATATGGTTCAAATCCAAATAGCTAGCCAGGGAGGAAACACTGCCAAGTTCATCTAGGCAGAATTGAATTGGAATGCAAGTATTTGGACTTTTAAGACCATCAAGCTTTATTTTTCAGCAGACAAAATAACACCTTAGGACAATAAGTAAGCATTCCAAGTTTCGTGAAAGCAGCTTGATCATTGGTGAAGTAATATGCAATAAGGGCACGTTAGCTAATGATGAACTAAATTTAATTTATATAAATTTAGCCATGAACTTCCCAGCAACCAAGCAACATGAGAAAAGTGGGGGTTCATATGTTTTCTTTCTATCTGGCAAATGACAGTATAGAAATAAAGGATGCAAGTATCTACAAGAGCAGATGGAACTCACAGGCCGCGTACCATAGCCTTCAGTCATGCATCCACAAACAGACCTGACAGAAGATCCCTGAAATGGAATTTACAGGAACTTGCTGACTAGTGGAAGACAAACTGTTAAAAGCCCATGAATTAGGGGATGTACAAGGGGGAAACCCAAGGTATGGAGGCAGTGTAGAGGAGTTTCATAACAGGAGATGGGAAAGAGGTGACTTCCCTATGAGTCCTGAGTCCAGTCAATTGTCAGTGGAGCAAAGAGAGGCATGGTATATCTGAAAAGACCAAGTGGGTTTGGTAAATT
Organism: Dipus sagitta; assembly: GCA_036346955.1. NCBI lineage: Eukaryota > Metazoa > Chordata > Mammalia > Rodentia > Dipodidae > Dipus > Dipus sagitta. The sequence goes on from CM070773.1 coordinate 59,212,128, forward strand.
GCAGATGTTTTAGGCCCTTATATTGGCTGTAGTGACATTCAGCCTTGTGTGTAGAGTAGAGCCCAAGAGGCACTAACTCAACAAATGTTGACCGTTGTGATCAATACTCCCTCACTTTCCATGCTCTGGGACAATATCTTCATTCTCACCTGTAGAGCTGTCCCAGTCTAACAGACACATCAGGACTTCCTTACCTTCAGGGGTTTTCTGTTCCTTGGGCTTTAGAGATAATGAAAGGTCAAGGACAAGTTTGGGTGGGCAGAGGGAAAAAAGAGAGTAAATGTAAATGGAAGAGAGGAGACAAGGAAGAGTAGAGAGGAAAGAGAAGAGAGGGAGAGGGAGAGAGGAAGGGAGACTGGAGGTCAGGAATCCTGTGCAGAGCAGGGGAAGGCATGCCACATTGGCTTGAGATGTCTCCATCGATTCTGGGAGTCAAAGAGGAGTGAACACCTTGCTGGCTGATGATTCATCCCTTGCAGCCCAATGGACGGCTCATACATATGCTCTCCTACTGGCCTGACTAGTTAAGAGGGGAAAGGATGTCATACTCAGTATGAATGCACTCTGATGGGGCATGAGGTGGGTGCCCTAAGTGACAGAGATTGAGGGGTGGGGAGGGAGAGGAGCACACACTGTGTGTGTGTGTGTGTGTGTGTGTGTGTCCAGCTGTGGTCAATGCTCAGGGATAAATTTTTAGGGTCAGATGTGCTGTCTTGTTCATTATTTCATGTGCCTTATTTGGTCACCTGGCGAGGGAGAAATTTTTCTTATAGGTGACCCCAACAGGATTGGGACAATGAGCATGACAGACCTGCCCACTCAGATCTGTGTCCTTCTGCATGCCCTTGATCTCTGGCATCCTCACAGCAAGGCTCACCCTTTCTGTGCCTGACTCCCATAGGGACCCTTCCAGGCTGCCTCTGTGTGCCCTCGGCCTGCTCATGTGCCATCCAGATCCCACCAGCACGACTCACTCACTGTCCATTCTGCACTGCAGATGCCTTCTGAACAGACATCGTTCTCAGGCAATGCTGGCTTGATACACTTCGTCTTTTGAAGTGCTTAAGTAGCTAACTGCTGGGAGAGGACTGGTGTCATTCTTCTAAGATGCTGATATGTAAACACTTTTTTAGAATAAATTTAGATTTCCGGTTAAGGATGATGAATTATATATGAAAATCATCTTCTATGGTCACTTGTAAACAAATGCTTTGTGTCTTTCTTCTTTGGAATAGGGGACAAGCTTGGGGGAAATAACGACCAAGATATTAGGGACAGAGCATCTCTAACAGGCTCTGCAGCTTCCTGCATCCCCTACCTTGCCTTCTGTGAGGCATATGGAAAAGCCACAAGCCAGTGATCTCCAGGCCTCCATGGGAAGACCACCTTATACTTTGGTTGCGACTATCCCCTGGGCCAAACTCCCCTTTAAGATAGAGGTTTCACCTTCTCCTTGAAGCCCAGTGCTCTTGCTCTTGAACTCCCCAACCCCGGTTTTGATTGACCAAAGAACAACTAGAAAATCCACAAACATCATAAGGTACTTCCATGAGGTAAGGAAGCATCCACCATTTCTACAGTCGCTTTTGTGCCGAAACAAGTACGTATCTTGCTAGGCGCTTGGTAGGTGGTGGTCAGCAGGTGCTGGGTTGGGGGCGCTGGGCTGCGAGCAGCTGGCAGAGCTGCGATGTCGTGTGGGAACCCAGGGAACACTAGGAGCCTACAGATCTGAGCAGCTGGCTTTGAGGAATGATTGCATGTCTGCACAACTTAAAAATCTGCAGTATGGGGGCGGGAGGGGGAGCGCGGGGGTGGGTCCCCAAGCTTCCCATTTCTCTTCCGGGCTGTTGGCTGTGTTTTGGCTCAGTGCAGAGAGCCCAGGCATGCCTTCTGGACCCACATGGTGAGTGCCCTCGCTGATGCGCTAGCCTGTTATTACCTGGGTTGTAGCCATCTCCCAGTGACTCCAGCTCCCAAGATCATTCATCCTTCGGAACCGGGACTCGATTTCTTCGGTTTATCCATATGAGGTGCATCTGCTTGCAGCATATGTCCAACCATCTCTTCTGACTTGGTAAGTCGAGGAACTGAACAGCCCATCTTGTTCCTCACTGTGCGTGGATCTTCAGACAGCGGGTGGTGGTAAACACTGGCAGAACTTGGGCTGTCTCCTGCTTTGCACTTTGTTTTAAAACAAGTTGGCGGGGGGGCCCTAGTGACATCCCAACAAAATCCCCAGCAAATTTGCAAAGTGTTGCTCGGGCCGCGACTTGGCAGCGGCGTTTGGCCAGGACTGCCTGGTGAGGTCCCCTTTCTCCAGCCCGGCCAGGATGCTCTCCAGCTGGCGGCGCGCAGGTGGGAGGCGCGGGGCTTGCTCTTGATCCCAGGGGGACCCGGCCGGCTGATCCAGGGGTGACTCTGCACTTGGGCCTGGGCGGGGACACGCCTCCTGCACGGATCCATCCGTGTGCGGGTCTCGCGGTGTGACCCTGGCAGTTCACAGCCCAAGCGCAGCGCCTGGGTCAGGGGAGCCCTAGGAAAGGGCAGGACGCCCGGCAGCGGGCGGAGCCGAGATCCGCGGGGCGGTGACTGAGCACCCGGCCCCGCCCGGCCGCGCCCGTCTCTCTCGGGCTCCGAGCTCCTGCCCCACGGGACCCGCGGGTGGACCGACCCGCGCGGGCCATCCAGCTCTTCGGGCCGCTGCGGCGGCGGCGGCAGGCGCGGAGCCGAGCGGCGCGGCGCGGCCGGATCCCTGCAGCGCGGGCGGCGGGCGTAGCTGACTAGCGAGGCAGACGCTCTGGGACTCAGACTCCCGCAGGTACCTGCTTGTGTGCCCCCCTCCCCGCGCGCTCCGGAGACTTCTCCGTGCGACCCCTCAACTTTATTGCACCTTCCCCCACCTTTTGCTGTTCCCGTCCTCCGAGGTTCAGGTCACAGGTGCGCAGGTCTGGGCTCGCCAGGGACTTTGCATCCCGCAGGACGCGCGGCTCGGGGAGTCCTTCATCCGTGAGTCCCCTGGAGCTCGCTGTCGCGGGAGCCCCGAGACTCTGCCTGTTGCACCAGCTGCGGGCCGCCCGGAGTGTCAGTCTTTTTGAACGCCAGGGGAAGAGATCTAGGATCAGCTTTCGGGGCTGGAGGTGAGGTTGAGGAAGGACCCGAGGCAGGAGAATGGAGGAGCCGGGGAAAGGCGGCACTTCGCGTAGGGGCATCCCCCGGGGCGTTTCCGAAGCCTGGAAGCCCTTCCTTCCCTTTCTCTAGAGGAGGCGCTATCCCGGCAAATGCAAGGGTTTCCCGGGCCGTCGGCTCCGCCTTCTTCCCCTCCCCTTTGCCCGGGCAGCGGGGTGAGGTGGCCCGCGACAGTTGCCCGGCGGAGCGCACAGAGCCGGGCCCTTGCCCCGCGGCCGCGCAGCGCCCAGGGACCGCTAGCGCTTTTCGCCGAGGGGGCTTGGACTATGCTGGGCCAGCGCGGAGCAGCCCGCTCATCCTGCTTGCGGACCAACCGTAGTGAAGCGAGTGGGGGGCCTAGGGGACAGGAATTATTTCCCGCTCCTTTCCTGATGGCTGTCTAACCTCAGGAGGCGCCTGGAACTAGCCAGACCTGCTGGCTGGGGCCGCGGTGTGCCCGGCTGGGGCTGGGCGTCTTTCGCATTGCAGAGAGAGTGCACCCTTGAGCTCCCTCCATCCTTTCTTGCCCGATTTGGGAAAGGAATACCCTTTCATCCCCTCCACACACCCGGGTGGCTAGGGAAACCCGGGCTATAGCTTAATTGGAGTGGCAAAGGACTGCTAAGAACTTCCTCCACCCGTCAGGGTGACCCCAGGGGCCTTGGTGTGGTGTCGCATCAGTGTTGGTTTGAATCTTCTACTTTGCTCTCTGAAGACTTTGAGGCAGGTGAGGAGAAAAACCAGACAAGAAGCCGTCTAGTCCCTTTGCATACATTTGCTTAAGTGATTTGCTTAACCCTAGGCTGGGTATTTGCAAATAACCAGCCCAGGCAAACAGGAAACCCGCATTTTCCTGAGCACCGCCCCCTGGGCTTGCTAGAAACTAGCCTTGATTCTGTGTATGGACCCTTCACCTGGGTGGTGAATTCCTTCCGTCTGAGCTTGGAGTACCACCAGGGCCAGAGAGTGTATGCAGGCTGGTCCTGCGCTTGTTTCCGCACCAGGGTCCTTCACTCTCCTGTTGGATGAAATTTATCACTAGAAACTACAACTAGAAACTGTCAGTGTTGGGCCAGAGAGTAGATGGTGGGGACAAAGTGTTGAAGATCTCCGAGTCCAAAGCTGTTGTGTAGACCAAGACGGGTGGGATCTTGTGGTAGCCACCATTGCCTAAGTACAGCCCTTGAGAATAAGCCGAGTGGGGAAAGGTGTCTTAGATTTGTTAAGGAATGTTAAAATATTAAAAATCCAGGCTGCTGAAGCTTAGGTTCACCAGCACAGCCCCAACTAAGGTCCATTTGCTCCTCATCTTGGGAAGGGGTAGGTGGGGACCCCAGTGCCTCTTGTCTGGTGAATCCTTTCCTCATTGTGGAGGCACAAAGGAAGCATGGCGTTCCAGTCCTCATCCCCAGACACCAGTCTGCTGTGGACGGCATGTGGGGTTGGCATGTGTGTTATCTTTGAGAAAGTAGGTGACGTGGGTGGGTTTCCTCCTCTTTTTTTTTTAAATAGATAACATTGATTGGCTGCATACTATATGCCAGATTTTCTGCTAGATACTTTCCTGGCGATTTTCTCATTTAATCTACATGAAGAAGTGAGGCTTGCATTCTTCACGGAGACATTGATGTGGGAAACAGAAGTGGATGGGGCTTCCTAGACACACCCTGAGTTGGACAGAGGCCAGCTATCGAGGGTGGCCCTAGGTTTCTCTAGTTGTGAAGGATAGCTATTAAGGGTAGGTGCAGGCAGGGAAGAAGGTGGGGGTGTTTATTGCTCTTGCTTCTTAAGTGTCAGGATGGTGACTCCTCGGAGTGTCACTTGTGTGAAATATTCACAACAGTCACAAGTACAGGCCAAGACCTGGGGACTTGTGCTCCAACCATGATCATGATTTCTGCTGCTGCTCTTCTTCTTCTTTTTTTTTTTTTTTTCCTCAGGTAAGGTCTCATTTTAGCCCAGGCTGTCTTGGATCTCTCTCTGTAGTCCCAGGCTAGCCTCAAACTCACAGCCATCCTCCTACCTCTGCCGACCTAGAGGTGGGATTAGAGGTGTGTCACCAATCTCTGAAGTTTCTGCTTCTTTGTAATATCTTGACATAGGTCGTTTTTTGTTTAGCTACAAAGATCTAGATTGTTAATATTTATTGTTACCTTTCACTAAGCACTAAAAGCTAAAAGCTTTACATGTATTAACTCATTTCATCCTGATGATTACCATAGGAGGTGGGTTTAAATTATTACCCTGTTTTGCACGAGGAGAATGAGACAAATTGAATAACTTGTGCCTGGCTACCCAGCTAGGAAAATGTGAAGCCAAGAATCTATCCCCTTTAATCTGAATTCAGAGCCGCTGTGAGGCTCAGAACTCCTTGTTTACTCCTACTGCTACAACACTGCCGTGCCCAGTAGAATCTTAAGACTGAGTTATTATTGAACAGTGACTGGTAGAGGTGATGTTTGGTAATCAACTGACTTTTAGGTTCTGTGCCTCAGCCTGAAAAAGAACCTTGAAGACTTTGTTTGCAAATTGTTCTTGGCTGGGGCGATGGCTTGCTGCACAGGTATGAAGATCTCAGTTCAAATCCCATGTAAGACCAGGCACAGTAACATGCATCTGCAATCCCAACCCTTCTATTGTGATATGGGAAGCAGAGACATGAGAATCCCTGGGCCCAGCAAGCAACAAGAGACTGTCTCAAAGTGGAAGGTGAGGACCAACACCGGAGGTTGTCCTCAGGCCTCCACAATCATGTTTAGTTATACAGATATCGCTGCAGTCTTATGCACACACACTATGCACACACACACACGCACACACACACACACGTATGTATGTACAATTTTTCTCTTTGCCTTTGCCAAAATAGTCTGCTTCCCAGTGGAATTCTGCGTAGCTGGTTAGAAAGGAAGGTGGAAAAGCTGAAGATCACTAGCTAGGCAAACATGGTTAATTCTAGACAACGTGTTTATGGATATGAGAAACCCAGCAGAATTACAGAATGCTTTGGCCCTGAGTCAAATTCATTGAATAAGTTAACCAGTAACTAACCCACAGTGTTTGTGCTGTGGGCACCTTGTGATCAGGACCCTAGGTACTGAGTGTACGTGGAATCAGAGACTCATGATAAATATATCATACAGATGCCAGTATGTAACTACTCCTTAAAATCCTAGTGACCTCTCACAGTCACATTCCCATAAACGATCCATCTGTGGGAGCTTGCACAGGTTTGTCTAATTGCAGTCCTTTTGGCAGCTTGAAGATGATAAGCCTCAACAGGGCAGAGGTGGTAGGATGAGGAAAATAAGGCAATCTTGAACTTAGACATAGCTTTCTTCTGACAAGTCCAACATATCTGTCTTCCACTCTTCTTTCTGGTCTGCAGGATAGAACAGGAAGGCAGAGATATGTGGAGAGGTTGTGGAAGTGGCTGAGCTTAATTTTATCCTGAAGCTGCCTTTTTATTTTGAGGTTCTCAAATCCCAGGTTAGCCTTGAACTTACTATGTAACTGAGAATGACCTTGAACTTCTGATCCTTCTGCCTCTCCCTCCTAAGTACTGGGGCTGCAGGTGTGGGTTATTCCACTTAGGGCTTTGTGCATGATAGACAAGCCATCTACCAACTGAGCTGCATTCTTTCATTTTTGCAAGTGGCCAGCTTGGTGCTGAGTGGGGGTATTGGAAGGGAAATAAGTAGAAGAAAGGAGGAAGATGTAGTGTATTTTTTTTCAACGCTTTACTTTTTCATGGGTCTGTTGCCACACACTGAGAAGTGGTGCAAGCATGAGGACTCGCGTTTCATCCCCAGTACCCTCACAAAGAAGAAGTGGTGTCATGTGCCTCTAATCACAGTGCCAGGCTGGCAGGGGACAGGCGGATCCCTGGGATTTGCTGGCCAGACAATGTAGCCTCCAAGCCAATGAGTGATCCTGTTTCAGTAGTTGACAACTGACTGAGGAATGACATCTGATGCTGTTCTATGACCTCCACAGACATGCACACACAAGTCCACATATGTGCACATGCATGCACATGTGCACACACCCACTCTAAAGCAGACTGTCTTTAGTAACCTAAAAATAGTGAATAGACTGGATTGCAATATTTTTCTTTGTTGGCAAGGGGTTTTAGGGTCTCATTTTCTTTGTATTCCTGCAGAGCCTTACACCATGATTAGCTTGGAGGAGATATTACATAAATATTGTCTTTAAATGCACAAGTGTTGAATGATAAAGGCTTATGATATACTTGCTTTCAGCCAACAATGCTACAATTAAACAGTGGTGTTTATAGCAGCTGGCTTTAGTGGGCTTGGTGACTTTCCAAATGAATGAATACCCTGCTTAACTGTTAACAGAGTACCCACTAAAGTTCATCAAGGGATTAATTTACACAGTTATTTTCTTTTCTTATGACCATTCATTCCACAAGTATTTTACTACTTATCTGGTGATGTGCACTATGCCATGAACTGGGTATACTGTGGTAAAGGAAACGGATATGGCAGGGAGAAGATTTGTGTGTGTGTGTGTGTGTGTGTGTGTGTGCACGCGCGCACACACATGTGCAGTGTGAGACAGACACTAAGCTGATTTGATGAGTCTGACTCACATGATGGATGGTAATTTGCTTTATCCAGAATCTACCAGCATGAGTGTGCATCTCACAAACTCCCATAAGAAATACTAAAAATAATGTTTGACTGAACATCTGGGCATCCAGTCACCCAGCCATGCTGACACATAAAGCTAGCCATTGCACCCTGTTCAGTACAGTATGCTGACTGAAAGGTCAATAATACATGTTGCCATTATCCTGATGGGCCTTAAGGAGAGAGCTCTCAAGGACCCATTTATAGTTCTGGGAATGAGAATGAAATAGGACCATAGACTTGAGAGTGACCCCAACTGTGTCAAGAAGACTTCTTTTAGTCATGATGACTTAAACTTTGGCAAATATGGTGTTCAGATATAAGAATGGCAGAAGATTGGATTTAGGGGCTTGGAGATATATATATATTCTGTTTCTCCTATGGATGATTTTGCCTTCCCTAAGTCCCGATTAATGTGCCAAGGTGAACATAAAAGCATTCACTCCCATTTACTTGAGGTAAAATGTATATTGGCTAAATACATGGGAGACTTCGTGGTTAAAGGCTGTGGTTTGTAAATTTGGATTGAGAGGATGCCAGGTTTCTGGCAAGGGTGTTCTTGCATTCTTATTGTTGAGGTCAATAAATCATACATACCAGGCAGTGGTTTTCTTGTGGGTTTTATAATCCCAGTTTTCTAAGTGTGGAGGATTTATGAGACTACCGAGGAAGAGGCATTTATTCTGAAGGATAGACAGTAGTTTGTTAAGGGAAGACTGGGGGAAGAAGAATTCTAGGTTGAGCAGTCCAAGGCAGGAATGAGCTTTGAGCATTGGGAGAAGATTGGGGAGCAGTAATAGGATGTTTGGGAGGAGACGTGAGAGGAGAGCAGAGGCAAGATCATGCTTAGTCTTTTATACCAAGTTCAAGTCTTTTAATTTATCCAGAGAGAAGGGGAATAAATTGATGGATTTGTAGTAGGGGAGCTCCTCTAGCCTGTTTACAGTTACAGTATTCAACTTTCATATCCTTGGTAATTAGATTTTTCCTGGCTAATTATCAGCTTCACAGTTATGTTTCAGGGTTGAGCCTTGGTAAAGCTTACATCCTTTGTGATAAAAATGTCAAAGGTAAGTTCTGTGTGTGATATTCTCTGTCTATCTATCTATCTATCTATCTATCTATCTATCTATCTATCTATCTATCTATCCGTCCATCCATTCATTCATCTTCTTTCTTTCTTTTTACTATCTTCTATCATCTATATATCTTCCATGTATGTATGTATCTTCTATATATGTATATATGTATTTAAGCATCTATCTTTGACCTACTATGTATTTATGTATGTATATATGTATTGTGTATGTATGCATCTTTCTATCATCTACATATCTATCTGCTTTACCTACTTACCTATTTATCTGTCCATATCTATTACCCATCTGTTTACCTTTCTATCTGTCCTTATGTCTTTATCAAAATGTAAAATGGTGCCAATATCCTCCTATCATCTTCTCATATTTTACAAGGGATGCTAGCTATCTTGAGATGATAAAATAGGAGTCTTGTGAACGTTCATTACCATGCTCAAGAACTTTGCCCTTTACACAGGTTTCCAGATGTCTGTACTAATTAGGGTGTGAATGTCAGGGTGTTCATCTGTTTGGTTGAACACTGAGTTTTCTCCCAGCTCCTGTAGACTTAAATTTTAGAAAGAGTTGCACATGTTGCCTTTTCAGCTAGTATTTTTTATTTATATACTTTTTTTTTTGAGATAGGGTCTCACTCTAACCCAGGCTGACCTGGAACTCACTCTGTAGTCTCAGGCTGGCCTTGAATTCACAGTGATCCTCCTACCTCTGCATCATGAGTACTGGGATTAAAGTTGTGTGCTACAACTCCCAGCTTAGTACTTTTTTAAAATTAGCATACAAAGAATTAGATTTCCTTATGGTTTTTTCTTTCAATATTTGTTTGTTTCTTCTCCCATTTTCTTCCCATTCCTCCTTGTGACCTCTCTCCTGTAGTCTCTGCTCCACTTTCATGGTACATGCCTCATTTTGCCCTTCTCCCATTTTCCTTAACACCTTTTCTTCCCCTCTCATGACCTCTTATCTAGTTTCTTAGCCAATACCCTCAGCTAGTATATTTCCTGTGGGATTTTGAAATGAAAAGCATGGAATGCAGTTCCGTTATATGGCCCACCTGCACCAATAGCATTAAGATCTCTGGAGCACATCATGGTTTTATAACCTTTCATTAGTCACTTGTGGGAACAGCTAAGAGCAGTTCCCATGCAGGTGCTTTAGACCCTGGGGCTAGGCTTGACTGGCCTTGCAAGCAGGTGTCAATCATAATAAGTAGTCAGTGATATAGTTTTCATTTTTCAGACCTGGATATGGCGTAGTATAGAAGGGAGGGAATGTTTTCTCTGTAGAACTGGGCCACATACTTGCTCTGCAAACCCATATATCCTTAGGGAGGCAGTTCTCACTGCTTTTGACTGCTTAGCTGATTTGACACAAAAAGACAGCTTCAAAGAATACCATAGTATTTTTTTATTTGTAAAATATTTCATTTTTATTTATTGATGAGAGAGAAAGAATGGGTATGCCAGGGCCTCTAGCCGTTACAAACAAACTCCAGAAACAAGCACCACCATGTGAATCTGGCTTTACATGGGTACTGGGGAATTGAACCTGGGTCCTTAGGCTTCACAGGCAAATGCCTCAACCACCAAGCCATCTCTCCAGGCCATATAGTGTTTGGTCCAAATGTATTTAAACAACACTGTGCGCACTATTCTATGGGGCCATTTTAAGAAACTACCCAAGTGGGTGAGTGTGAGTCAGAAACTCACACATTGAGTCTTTGCACAGACAGGTAAAGAAAGCTATATTTTACTGCAGGGCCCCTGGGGTTTGCTTCTTCACTGTGTGAGTCTGTTTACTGTGTGGTGAAGACTTTCTTGCAGTGTGGTGGGAGGAGAGCCTGCTCCTGCCCAAGGATGATGGCTAGGCTAATTTCAGAAGCAAGGCCTTCTACCACCAATGCTGGCTGGGGAGGGGGGTCGGTGCTCCTCAGAGAAACTCTGTTTCTTCCTTCCAGCTTCCTTCTGCCTCATTCTTCCTCATAAAGAACTGGGAAGCCTAGGAACAGGTAGGTGTATTTGGGAAATGGGTTGGATAAAGAGGAACTTTAAGAGTTAATTAATTAACTTATTTATTGTATGTGTGTGTGTGTGTGTGTGTGTGTGTGTGTGTGTGTTACATGCATGTGTAGGTTACTGGACTACTTTTGGGGCTGTCCTACATCATTAGTGGCAGGGTTTCTTTCCCTGCATCTTGCTCTGCTCTTCTTTGTGTTGTGCTTTCTGAGAGCTTACAGGAAATCCTTGTGTCTCCACCTCCTATCTCCCATCTCCCTTTTACACTTTCCAGCTTTTTACTTGGAATCTGAGAATTGAACTTGGGTATTCACACCTGAGTAGTGAGGGTTTTATCCATAGAGCCATCTCTTCAGCCCAATAATTAATTTTAGTAAGTTAATTTGAACAGATTTTTGACTTGCATTGCCTATGGATCTCATTGTTTTATAATTTTTTTTTATCCACGAAATGTAGAGATAGTCATAGCAGATACTTCTGAACACAGCATTTTAAGTCTTTCCAGGATGGCTTCCAGGACTCGGGTGTGCATGTTTGGAAGCATAAACACATATTTTCCTCTACTTTCCACATAATGGAGTGGACGCTATATAAGCCATGGTATTTATTTTATTATATCTTTTAAGAAGTTAAGTAAAACTTGTTTTTCAGTGCATGAAGTAGTCACCGTGGCAACTTGCTACAGTAAAAGACACTTGGCCCTCTGAGAATTTTGCTGTAAATATTCTAAGGATTTATGGTTTGGCAAAAGCACTTTTTTTTTTTTTTTTTTAGTGGTAATAAACATTTTTCTGAAACCCTTTGGAAATGCCATAACATGTCAAGGCTCCGATTGGGTGCAGAGATACAAGGGCTTATGTGATGGCATGCTTGTGCTTTCCCAAGGTTCATGTCTTGAAACTTGGTTGTCGTTGTGGTGATATGAAGAGGGTGAGAGATATGACTAAAATTCATAAGTTGATGATATTTGCAGGTGGAGCCTTTGGAAAGTTATTACGCTTAAATGAGGTCATTGTGGATGAACACCCCACAATGACATGAGTGGATTCATGAGACAGGAGAAAGCTCTTAGCCACTATACATGCTCTCACCATGTGATACTCCTGCTATGTTATCAGGAAGCAAGAAGGCCCTCTTCATATACCATACTGTGCTCTTGGACTTCCTAGCCTCAAGAACTGTGAGCAAAAGAAACCTCTGTCCTTTGCAAGCTACCTAGTCTCATGTGCTCTGTTAGCCACAGAAAGTGGACAAAGTTAGTCAGGGCTTCTTGTCGTAGTGCCCTGGAGCAGCCCCAGGAAAGGCAGTCTGGTGTGGGGGGTAGCTCTTTCTAGCACACTGCACTTTCACCAGGACAGTCCTTGTTTTTGTTTGTTTGTTTATTTGTTTATTTATTTATTTATTTGAGAGTGACAGAGAGAAAGAGGGAGAGAGAGAGAGAGAGAGAGAGAATGGGCGCGCCAGAGCTTCCAGCCTCTGTAAACGAACTCCAGATGCGTGCGCCCCCTTGTGCATCTGGCTAACATGGGTCCTGGGGAATTGAGCCTCGAACCGGGGTCCTTAGGCTTCACAGGCAAGCGCTTAACTGCTAAGCCATCTCTCCAGCCCCACTCCTTGTTTTTGTAAGTGGAACATCTTTCCATCAGACATCTCCCTCTTGCCTGTTGTGAATCAGACACTGAAATCACTATGTGTTGGGACTATTGCTGAGAAATGGGGTTCTGCAAACATGAAAGAGAGGAGCGTATAAAGCATTAGGTGTGTGGGGGTGAGTGGGGGGGGAGGAAAGTGCATGGAAAGCGTCTTGATAGAAGTGACATTTGTCAAGAGAGACAGTAGGAATGTACTGTGTCAACCAGTGGAAAGATCCTGAGTATCTTAAGGAAAGAAGAGATAGGAGGGACAGAGAAAGGAAGAGAAGCAAGAGATTTTGGGAATGTGCATTTGCCATCCTGGGGTGCCAGCCAGACAGGGGTCTGGGACTATCTCTGGGAATCTAGCCTGAAACTCAGGTGTGGTGAAAGTAGAGGATAAAAGGATACTTGGTTGTATTTATTTCAAAGTCCCATTCAGACATTCATATGAACATGTCCAGCAGGCAGTTGTAGGGTTATAGACTGGGAGGGAGCTCAGGCCAGGGGTTACACATCTGGGCTGTGCCTGAGGTGGTTTTTGATGAAGTCATCCAGGGAGAGGAGCAAGGAGATAAGGCAGGATGAGGAGGCACATGAGGGTGATAGTGTGGAATCTCGGAGATTGTATCCGGGCCCTGCAATTCTTTGATTTGCCTTACAATATTCAAACATGAAAGATAATAGTTGTAAGGACAACATTGTGAAAGCTCCCTTGAAAACAAGATCTGTGGATGTTCAGAGATTGGGTGATGTGGCCCATGGGTAAGGAACAGCAGTGTTTGGAGTGTCCTTTCTCCTGGGCCTGTGCTCCAGCTTGTCACAGGCATCCTTGCTCCTATCACTTCAGGCACCTGCTTGGCCCCTGCAGGTATGCAACTTCTGGCCCCAGATTTCAGGTTCGAGCAGAGTAGAGTCCATTGGAAACTGAAAAAGTACCTCAGACAACTAAAAGGAAGTGATGCTAGTGGACGAGAATGCTGGGGTAGGGAACTGAGTGGTGACAAAGACCACAGTCAGGTAAGCCACAGGCAGACTGGGACTTGTTTGGGTCTGGGCATCTGGAGATGCCCTAAACAAACACCCATGTGGGTAGAAGAGAGAAGCCTGAGTATAGAAAATAGTTTTAAAAAACTGTAGTTGTCTTGAAGAATTCTGGGAGATATTTTTTTAATGCAAACCCTATTTTAAAGACTATTTAAAAAATAATTTTGTTTATATTTTGTTTATTCATTTGAGAGGGAGAGAGAGAGACAGAGAGAGAGAGAGAGGGAGAAAAAGAGGGAGAGAGAGAGAGAGAGAATGGGCACACCAGGGTTTCTAGACACTGCAAATGAACTCTAGACAAATGCAGTACCTTGTGTACCTGCTTTTTATGTGGGTACTGGGGAATTGAACCTGGGTCCTTTGGCTTTGCAGGCAAGTGCCTTAACCACTAAGCCATCTCTCTAGCCCATTAAAACTATTTTTTAAAGTATGTGTATGTACACCTGTGTATGAATGTGTGTTCGTGTATATGTGTGTGAGTGCAGGTGCATGCAGTGTGTGTGCAGAGGTCACGGAAGACTTCCAGAGAGACTTTCCACCTCATCTGAAGCCAGGCTTCTCTCTCTGGGTCTGCCCTGCAGTTGTTGTTTCCTGTGCTCTCCACAAGCTTTTGGGAAATCCTCCTGTCTCTGTCTCCCATCTTGCCTCCCATCTTGCTGCCAGGGTGCTGGGATTATAGAAGCCTACTTCAGCTTCTGGATTTTTCCATGGGTCTGGTAAAGATGGAAGTCAGGTACTCAGGTTTGATTGTCAGTCTCTTTGTACACTGAGGCAATGGAAAGATTTCATTTTGTTATTTTTAGTAACTGAAAGCTGTGAGAATATCTATCAGGAGGCATATCATGTAAAATTTTATTTTATATGTATTTTGACAAGTTATACACTCTTGTCCCCTCTCTCCAACTCCTGTTACCCTGGGGGCCCTCCTCAGTGGGGTTCTGGTAGAGTCACTGTGGCATCATGAAGGCCTCAGTCAGTCCCTATGGGGTGGTGGGAAACCATGCCTCAGGGTATTCCTATCTACTCTATGGCTCTTATAATATTTTTACCTCCTCATTCACAAAATTCCCTGAACCATGGCAGGCCTGTTGACAGTCTGTTTTAGTCTTGAGTTCTCTGTAGCCTCTGAATTTCTGCTTATGTAGATTTTAATTATTCTAATTACTTTTCACTATCACCCTGGGGCTGGTTGTCAGGCTAGCAGTAAGAGCAGTATTCATGATGTCACTCCCTCTATACTTTCTTCTGGGCGCTGGCAGAAGTGGAAGAGGTAGAAAGTCTGATGGTGGGCAGTCAGCTATCTTCTTGTCTTATTGATAGACCTAGGCTCTCTCTTATTTTCTCTACCATCTGTAAAGTAAAACAGATCCTCCAACAAAGTATAAGAGCAATTTGGGTTAAATGGTGTTTGCAAAGTTTTTAGGAGAATTTTGGTGTGCCAGACCACTCTTTCTTGACTCTAGGATTCTGACTTGGTTTCCAATACCAGATGAGTTACCTCCCACTGAGTGAGCCTTGTGTCCACTCAGAGAACAGTTGGTAACCTGTAGAGGCTGCATGTCACTATTGCACAAGTGTGTAAATCTTGTTTGGCTGGTTGATTTCATAGTTTGCAGGGTACCCTGGTTATCCTTGCTGTTGGTGACTGTTGTCCTCAGACAGCTCCAGTAGGACTCTCCAGCACTATGAGGATGTGGTAGTTTGAATAGATGGCCCCCAATATATTCAGTGTTTTATTACAGTTTGTAATTTAGATCTGTAGCCATCTGGCTGGTGGAGGTGTCACTAGGACCCTAATGTGTGGTGGTGGATTTAAAATTCCAATGTAAAGATATGCAAAGCACCTGGAGTTCCTGAAGTGTGCTGTGGGATTTGGCTTGTGGCTTCTCTCTCTCTCTTTCTCTCTCTCTCTCTGGTTGGACCTGTGAAAGGGACCTGTGCCATTATGAAACTTCCCCTGGATCTGTAAGCTACAATAAATAAATAAATCTTTTCCTCTATAACTGTGCCTGGTCTGGATGTTCATCTCAGTGACCTGAAGCTCTCTGCTACAGAGGGCTAGCCAGGAGGGAGCTAGTTTCCCTTTCGGTACCAACTGGTATTCCGATGTGTGAACAAAGCCTGTGGTGTCTTCAGCAATAGGGTCTTACCTTTTAGCTCTGGCAGGTAATCAATTGTTTTGGCAATGGCCTACATTATTTTGGAGACCTCATGGGTTGTCCTAGCCAACAGCTCACTTTTAGGGGGGTATCCCAATTCTGGACCTTGGATTTACCAGCCAGAGTCTGTGGTTCCCAGTTAGGAAACTCATATAAGAGAGTACATGTGGTGTTTGTCTTTCTGTGTCTATGTGACCTTGTTTAGAGTGATTTTTTTTTCCCAACTCCATCTATTTTCTTGAAAATTTTATTATCTCAATGTTCCTTACCACCGTGTAATATTCCATTGTGTATATATGCCACATCTTTGTTATTCATTCATCAGTTAATGGGCATCTGAGTTGATTCTAGTTCCTAGCTTTTAGGAATAAAGCTGTAACAAACATGGTTGAACAAATATCTCTGTAGTAAAGAGTAGACTTCTTAGGGTATATGTTCAGGAATGGTATAGCTAGGTAAAATGGTAGGTATACTCTCATATTTTTCAGGAGTCTTCAAACTGAGTTCCATAGTGGTTGTAACAGTTTGTACTTCCACTACCAGTGAGTAAGAGTTCCTCCTTCTCTATAGCCTTGCAAGCATTTGTTATCATTTGACTTTTTGATGTATGCCATTCTGACTGGAATGAGATGAAATCACAGAGTTGTTTTTATTTTCATTTTTCTGATGATTAAGATGTTGAACATCTTAAAATATGTAATGGTCATTTACACTTCTTCATTTGAGAATTCTCTGTACCCTATTTTTTGATTGGGTTGTTTGATTTTTTTATTGTTTAGTTTTTTGAGTTCTTTGTAGATTCTAGATATTAGACTTTGTCAGAGGTGTAGCTGGTGAAAATTTTCTCCCATTCTGTAGGGTGTCTATTGACTCTGCTTATGGTTTGCTTGTTGGTACAGTGGCTTTTAAGTTTTATGAGGTCACAGTGGTTGAGTGTTGATCTAAATTCTTGTGCTACTGGTGTCTTAGTCAGGAAGTCTTCCACTATGCCTATATCATCAAGTGTTTGCCCTGTTTTTTTCTTCTGGATATGTTGTTTTTAGTTTCAGATCTTATATTGAGGCCCTTAATCCATTTGTAGTTGACTTGTGCAGGGTGAGAGAAGTGGATCTAATTTCATTCTTCTACATGTGGTTATCCAATTCCTCCAGCACCATTTGTTGAGTATGCTGTCTTTTCTGCAGTGTGTATTTTTGGCCAAAGATGAGGTAGCTATAGTTGCTTGGATTTAGAGATGTGTCTTCTATTCTAGTCCATTGATCTGTGTGTCTGTTTTTGTTCTAGTACCATGCTATTTTAGTTACTATGATTTTTTATTATTATTAGAAAGAGAGAGTGAGAATGGGCACACCAGGGCATTTAGCCACTGCAAATGAACTCCAAATGCATGTGCCACCATGTGCATTTGGCTTATGTGGGACCTGGAGAATCAAACCTGGGTCCTTAGGCTTCACAGGCATGTGCCTTAACTATGAAGCCATCTCTCTAGCCCTACTATGATATTTTAGTACATCTTGAAATCAAGTATGGTGATATCTTCAAGCATATTTCTTATGCTGAAAGTATTTTTGGCTCTCTGAGGCCTTCTGTTCTTTGATACGAATTTTGAGACTATTTTTTCTATCTCTGTGAAGAACATTGCTGGCATTTTTATTGGAATTGAATTGAGTTTTTATAATGCTTTTGGTAGGATGGCCATTTTCACAATATTAATTCTTGCAATCCATGAGCATAAGAGGTCTTTTTATCTTCTCTTATCCTCCTCAATTCTTTCTTCAGAGTTTTTATGTTTTCTTTGTATAGGCCTTTCACTTCCTTGGTTAGTAATATTCCAAGGTATTAATTTTTTGTGGCTATTTAAAAAAATTTTTTTGTTCATTTTTATTTATCTATTTGAGAGCGACAGACAGAGAGAGAAAGAGGGAGGGAGAGACAGAAAGAGAGAGAGAGAGAGAGAGAGAGAGAGAGAGAGAGAGAGAGAGAGAGAGAGAGAGAGAATGGATGCACCAGGGCCTCCAGCCACTGCAAACGAACTCCAGATGCATACGGCCCCTTGTGCATCTGGCTGACGTGGGTCCTGGGGAACTGAGCCTCAAACAAACTGGGGTCCTTAGGTTTCACAGGCAAGCGTTTAACCACTAAACCATCTTCTAAGCCTTTGTGGCTATTGAATAGTTAAAGCATCACTTATCTTTTTCTCTGTTTGTTTGTCTTTGGCTTATAGGAAGGCTACTGAATTTTGGGTATTGATTTTGTGTCATGACACTTTAGTGAAAGAGTTTATTACCTTTAGAAGGCTTTTGCTGGAGTCTTTTGGGGCACTTATATGTAGAATCATGCCATCTGCAAATAGGGATAGTTTGAGTTCTTCCATGCTAATTTGTATACCTTTTATTTGTTTTTCTTGTCTTTTTTTTTTTTTTTTAGTTAAAACTTTAAACACTATGTTGAGAGTGATGGTGAGAGATGGGATCCCCGTTTTGTTCCAGACCTTAATGAGAACACTTCAAGTTTTCCTCCACATAATATGACCTGGGCCTTAGGTGAATCATAAATAGCCTTTATTATGTTGTGTATGTTCCCTGCATCCCTAGTCTCTCCAGTGTTTTAACCATGAAGGGCTGTTGTATTTTGTCAAGGGCCTTTTCTGCATCTATTGAAATATGAAATCAAGTGATTCTTGTGTTTAAGTTTATTTATCTGGTGAATTACATTTATCGATTTCTGTATATTGAACCTTCCCTGCATCCCTGGGATGAAACCTACTTGATTGAGGTGGATGATGCTTTTGATGTGTTCTTGAATTTGGCTTGAGAGGATTTTATTAAGAACTTTTACATCTAAGTTCATCAGGAATATCAGTCTATAATATTATATTTTTGTTGGGTCTCTGTCTGATTTAGGTATTAGAATAATGCTGGCTTCATAGAAGGAATTTGGAAATATTCTCTCTTTTTCAATTGTGTGAGATAATTTGAGAAGTGGTTTTAGTTTTTGAATGAAGGTTTGGTAGAATTCAGCTGTGAATCTGTCTGGGAGTGGACTTTTTGTTGGGAGTTTTTTTAATTTCTCAAATTTATTTGAACTTATGTGTTCATTAGCAAGTCTATCTATTCTGGATTTAGGTTTGAAAGGTCATATGAGTCAAGGAATTCAACAGTTTCTTTCAGTTTTTCCAATTTTGTGGAGTACAGATTTTTGTAATATGCCCTGATGATTCTTCTAATTTCATTGGTGGCAGTTGTGATGTCTCCATTTTTATTTCTAACATTTTTGATTTGAGTCTTCTCTTTTTTGTTCTTTTGCTCAGTCTGGCCAGTGGTTTATCAATCTTGTTTATTTTTTCAAAGAACCAGCTCTTAATTTCATCAATTTTAAAAATTGTTCTCTTTATTTCCAATTCATTTATTTCTGCTTTGATCTTGATAATTTCTTTCCATCTGGTACTATTGGGCTTGTACTGTTCTTGGCTTTCCAGCACCTTCAAATGTATGCTTAAGTTATTTATGTTAGATCTTTCTGTTTTTGTAATGTAGGCATTTAGTACTGTAAACACCTCTCTTAGAACTGCCTTCACTGTGTCCCATAAATTTGGTATGTTGTGTTTTTATTGTCATTAAGTTTGATAAATTTATGGATGTCTTTCCTGACGTCTTCCACAGCCCATTCATTGTTTAATAGTGAATTGTTCAGTCTCCAGGAGTTGTTGTGTTTTCTGTTGTTACTGTTATTATTTTCTAGCTTTAATGCATTGATGTCAGATTTACTGTAGGGGATTATGTCAGTTTTTTCTGAATTTGTGGATACATGCGTTATGTCTTAATATATGGTCTATTTTGAAGAAAGTTCCATGAGCTGCTGAGAAGAATATGTATTCAGTAGAATTAGGGTGGAATATTATGTAGATGTCTGTTATGTCCATTTGATATATGATTGTATTTAGCTTTATTGTTTCTCTGTTTGTTTTATGCTTTGAGGATCTGGCTATTAATGATAGTGGGGTGTCAAAGTCTCCAACTATTATTGTATTGGGATTTATGTCTGTTTTATTGTCTAGTAAATTTTGTTTTATAAAGTTAGGTGCCCTGCATTTGATGCATATGTTTATGATTGTAATTTCCTCATATTGTATTGTTCTTTTAATGAGTATGAGGTGGCCTTCTTTATCTCTTTTTATTACTTTTGGTTTAAAGTCTATTTTGTCTGAAATCAGTATAGCCACTCCTGCTTGTTTCTTGTTTCCATTTCCTTGAAATATCTTTTTCTATTCTTTCACCCTGAGGTGGTGTTTATCTTTAATTGTAACATCAATTTTTTTTGTAAACAACAAATAGATGGGTCCTATTTTCTGACCCAGTCTGTTACCCTGTGCCCCCCCACTTTTTTTTGGTTTTCCATGGTAGGGTCTCACTGTAGCTCAGACTGACCTAGAATTCACTGTGTAGTATCAGGCTGGACTTGAACTCATGATGATCCTCCTACCTCTGCTTCCCAAGTGCTGGGACTAAAGGCAAGAGCCACCACATCTGGCTAACCTTTGTCTTTTGATTGGAGAGTTGAGTCCATTAACATTAGAGTTATAATTGTGATGCATGAGCTAATCCCTGTCATGTTGAATGTTTTGTGGAGTTTGGTGTTTTCTTGTTCTTTGCATGTTTTTATGTATATTCTACTTTTGACTTTTACTTTTTTCTCCTCATGTGCATGTTGGTTTCTCTCATGGATGTGGAGGATTCTGTGCAGTGTTCTCTGTAGGGCTGGCTTGGTGCTCATGTAATCATATAGCAGGTTTATATTGTGAAAGGTTTTCCTTTCCCCTTCCATTATGAGAAATAATTTTGCTGGATACAGTAGTTTGAGTTGTTAGCCATGATCATGTAACTTTTGAAATACTCTGTTCTAGGATCTTCTGGCTTTTAAGAGTTTCCATTGAAAAGTCTGAGGTAATTCTGATGGGCTTACCCCTGTCTGTAATGAGCTATTTTTATTTTACAGCTTTCAGTATTCTCTTCTTATTTTCTGTGTTTAGTGTATTGTGCTTAGTATGTTATGGAACATAGGGTATCTCTTCTCTGGTCCTGTCTGTTTGATGTTCTGTGCACCTCTTGTACCTGTAAGGTTAGGAAAACTTTCTTTGATAATTTTGTCGCCCTTGGCCTTTATTTCTTCCCTTTCCTGTATGCCTATGATACGAATATTTGGTCTTTTTAAGGTGTCTCAAAGTTCCCTCATGTTCTGTTCACACATTTTTTTGAACTTCACAATGTTTTTGAATCCTCATCTAATTCTTCTGACCTTGAATTCTGATATTCTGTCCTCCATGTTGTCTACTCTGTTGATGAGGCTTTCTTGGGATCTTTTTAGGAGAGTTATTTCATTCATTTTTGTTTTCTGTTATGTTTTTCTTCAGCATTTCCATATGTTGTTTAAATTCTATTTCATTCATTTTTATATTATATTTATTTGTGTGTGTGTGTGTGAGTGAGAGAGAGAGAGAGAGAGAGAGAGAGAGAGAGAGAGAGAGAGAGAATGGGCATTTCAGGGCCTCTGGCCACTGCAAACAGACTCCAGACATATGTACCACCATGTGCATCTAGCTTTACATGGGTACTGGGGAAACAAACCTGGGTCCCTTTATTTTTGGAAGTTTTTTTTTTTTTTGTATAGCTACATGATGTGTTGGTATCCTCTTTTCCCCTTGTTCCTGCTCCCATTCCACTGGGACCCTTCTCTGTGGGCCTGCAGGTATTTTCCATGGGGTGTGGGTCATATGTTGTGGGAGCAGCAGCCAGTTATTTTTTGGGGGAGGAAATGCCTCTGGGCATGATGTCTCAGCCTGTGGCTCTTACATTCTTTCTACCCCCTCTTCTGCAAAATTCCCTGAGCTATGATGAGCATGTTCTAAGTCTATTTCAGTGCTCTTGGGAGCCTCTGGATCTCTACTTTGGTATGTGTTGAGTATCCTCAGGGTCCATCTTCTTCATCCTGGCACTGATTATCAGGTTCACCATGGAAGCAGCACTCTTGCTCTTCTCTCTAGTTCCTCTGTGGTTTCAGCTGTGGCTTGGCTGAAATGCTAGAGGTAGTTTATCTCCTCAGGTCTCACTACCTTCTGAAAAAGAACAGATTCTCCAGCAAAGAGTGAAGTCAGCATAGTTTAAAATGGAATAAGCATTAGTAGTTTAGGGAGAATTTGATATATGTAACCCCTCTTTTAGCCAAAAACTGGTGACAGAGCTTGACACAGGAGAGCATAATCTTTGTCTCTGTAGGATTCTGACCTGTTTCCCAATTTTGGATATGGGTTCCTTTACACTGAGCAGATCTGTTAGCCAATCACAAAGCTATAAGTCACCCACCAAGGCTGTGTGCCACCATTGCACTGGTGTGTACATCCTGTCAGGGTGTTTGCTTCTAAGTAACTTAGACCTTTGGTTGCTCAGACTGTTGTTGGCCACTTTTCCACAGTACCTCATGTAGTGCTTTCTAGCACTAGATGGGCTAACTGTGTGGGGACTGGCTTCCTTCTGGATTCCAGCCAGGTCTTTCCATGGTCTGTGTTGGCGACATATGGTGTCTTCAGTCATAGAGTCTTACATTTTGCCTCAGGTGGGTAATCGAGTCCTTTGACAGAAGCCTGTCTTGTTTTGGAACCTTGTAGGTCTCTTTGATCAACAGTTCATTGTGGGTAGCCACAGATTTCTGGTACTAGGAATTACAGGCCAGAGACAAATAAATAAATAAATAAAAAATAATAAAAATAAATTGAGGTTAGGCTTCACCCTACCCTCTCCAGGGCCCTTCTTTTCACATCCTCCCCCTTACTCCTGTTGAGGGTTATATGTTTTACTATCTCTTCAAGAATAAAGGTTACTATGGTACCAGTTGATTCTGTGTTTAGTTTTGTGTTTGTTTTCTCCTACCCACCCCTTCCCCTTACCTCAAGCTTTCCATCTTTATTGTCTGGGCCTTGAGTTGCCTATCAGGCATGTCAGTAACTCAAGCTGGTCCAGGTTAGGAATTGCAGAAGAGTGAAATCATGCAGGGTTTGTCTTTAGGATTTGCAGGCAAGTGCCTTAACTGCTAAGCCATATCTCTAGGCCTCCATTTTCATTTCTTGATTTGACTTTTTTTTTTGTCTCTTGGAGTTTATTCCTACATTTGGATGTGTCCTTGAGCTCATTGGCCCATGGGCTCATTTATTCATTGGTTCTCCTTAGTTCTGTTGACTTCTTAGTTGACTCTGTTGACTATCTTAGACTTCATTGAACCATATATGGAGTACTGTTTCCTGATTTTCTTTGGTTTCCTTCAGCCATCAATTGAGTTGTTTTTGTTGATTATCTTCTATTTTCTTCATCCATCATTTGAGTTCTTTTTATTGCCTTTCTTCCAATTCATTGAGCCAACCTTTGAGTTGTAGTTTGAGTTCTTTTTTTTGCTACTTTTCTTCCATTTCCTTCAGCCATTCTTGGAGTTCCTGTTTAATTACCCTTTGACCAGTTTCTTCCCATTCTAACATCTGATTGTTCATGGTCCCATTAGGTTCATTTAAAATGCTTGCTGGCATTTCATTTTGAACTTCTAATTCTTTGTTAAAGTATACCAGAACCCAAAACTTGCAATTCATAAATTTTGGGGACCTCTCCTGAACCCCCAAATCCTGCATCAACAACACAATGGGGATCCATTGGTTCCCTGCCTGCCCCACTGGAGAAAAGGATGCTGGGGCCAACTTTTGCTGTACAAGTGTGTAGGGTCCCAGCCACCCCACACCAGCAATAGAGGAATGGTAAGAGCTGGGAAACTGGGAGGTGTGGGACCGGGAGGCCAGGCCTAGTCATGCCACATGCACTGCACCACACCAGCAGCAGTAGAACCAGGAGCCTCGAAACCAGGAGGCCAGACCTACTTATACAGCATGTGCTCACCTATGCTGTGTGAGAGCACCCACCAGGACAGGAGAACCAGGAGCCAGGATCACAGATCCCAGGCCTGCTCACACTGCATGTGCATACCCACCAGTGCAGGGGAACCAGGAGTCAGGGAACCAGGAGCCAGGGAACTGGAGGCCAGGCCTTCTCCCCACTGCTGCAAGTGTATAGGATCCTGGCCACCCCACACCAGTGGCAGGGGAATAACATAGTATTTTCTTTACTTGTTCTTAGCTTATAATTTTTGTTTATTTATTTAAGTATTATTCATTTATTTTATTAGAGAGAGAGAGAAAATGAGAATGGGTGCACCAGGGCCTTAAGCTATTGGAAATGAGCTCCAGATGCGTGTGCCACCCCATGCATCTGGCTTACTTGGGTCCTGGGGAATGGAACCTGGGTTCTTTGGGTAAGCCATCTCTCTAGCTCGCTTACAATTTTGTTTTTCTGATGGGAGGTATGAGGATTGACTTCAGGGCCTTGTGTATGCTAAGCCAGCACTCTGCCACTGAACTCCATCCTCAGCCTTTGACTTACATTTTATAAGAACTGTGAGGAAGCCAGGCATGATGTCACACACCCTTAATCCTAGCACTTGAGAGGCAGAGGTAGGACAATCACTGTGAGTTTGAGGCCAGCCTGGAACTACAGAATGAGTTCCAAGTCAACCTGGGCTAGACTGAGATCCTACCTCTGAAAACCAACCAACCAAACAAAATGAACTGTGAGGAGTCTCAGCTTTTCTTGGTGGATTCCTTAAAGAATCTATTGTTCATGTTAAAACAAAGCCCTTGGCATGATGGAATGGGGCAGGGGGCTTATTATGGCTTTTTGAAGACAGCCTGACTGTGCTGGAACGTCCCGGAGTGAAATGTGTTTTGCTAGCGTTATTGCAGTAGGCAGCGGGGCCTTAAACTGCGCAATTTTACATCTCAACGATTGCAGGCTGTGTTGATTTATTACCAGCATTTACTCAGTGTCCGTATACTATCCATTTCCTTTTATCATTTGCCAGGTAGACTGCGATGATTTTATCTACCAGCTCCTCTTTGACTGCAAAATGCCCATGTGTTTTTATTGGTTTTATGCCTTCTCCCCGATTTTTCATTTACTATTTTGTATTTGTTTTATGATACACTTGATTCAATACCGTGTGTGTGTGTGTGTGTGTGTGTGTGTGTATGTGTTTCCCAGAGCTGACTTGTCTTTGATAAAAACTCTTTTTATGAAGGAAAAAATATATTACCCATCTTCAATGGCCAATACATAAGCTAATTTTCTTCCTGAAATTGTGACCATAATTTCAAAAGCAATGGTAGGGCACTGGGGACATGGATCAGTGGTTAAAGGTGCTTGCTACAAAGCCCACTGGCTGGAGTTCAGATCCCTAGCACTTATGTAAATGTATCACATATGCCTTTGTAATCCCTATGGCAATGGGAGCAGGAGTCAGCTATATTGGCCTCACAGTGGCAAAACAATGAAACAGTTTATGTAAAACAAGGTAGGAGAGGACCATTACCTCTGATCTCCACATATGTGCAATGGCACACATTTGCCCCCTGTACATACACATACAATGATAACCATAAAAGCACTTTAGTTGTAATTTTTTCTTTTCATTCAGATAATATAATGGATAAGAACAACTTTAAAATTTGACACAAAATGGTAGTAGCCAATGGTCCCACTGTATGAAAAAATTTAATTAACCTTGGTTAAAAGCACTTGCTTGCAAAGCCTGCCAGCCTGGATTTGATTACTTAGTACTAGTATAAAGCTTTATGTGCAGAGTGGTTCAGGATTTTGAGATTCAGGAGGTGTCTCCCAAACTTGTGAATACCAATTTTGGGTCTTTATGGTATTTTGAAGAAAGAATTGATGAAATCCACTGAAGAAAGATAAATTGTGAACTATTAAGTTTATTTAGGGAAGAATCATAATATGTTAGGTTTATTTAGGAGAAACTGACATCTAGGAAAAGTCTGGGGCTTTTACACACACACACACACACACACACACACACACACACACACACGGAATCACGGAATGTTGGACATAGAAGCTCCTTCAAAAAACAGATGAGAGAGGATTAATAGTGAAGGCCTCAGAGATCAAAAATAAAGATAAATCTTACATATGATCAAAGTGAGAGGGAACTCCCAAAGCGTGACATAGATAGAAGGCAAGAAGGAAAATACCCAAGTGAAGATAAGTATTCTTCCCTTCCTAGCCATTCCAATCAGGCTGGGAAGGAGGGGCGTTCACTTTGCTATTCAGGCCAGGTCACTGGGCAAAGGAAGACAAGAGTGGGAGAGAGAGAGGGACTGGGACAGGTAGATAACCTCCTTCATATGGATCAGACATCCAATCAGGGTGAGCCTCCTCATCAGGCTCAGGTGTGTAAGCAGAGATCAGATTGGTTTAGACTCAGTAAGGAGCCAAATCTAACTGGTTCATGGACTCAGGGCTGACCCAAAGAGGCTGAGTTAAAGAAGCAGGAAGTTCCTGATGTGCGTGTCACTGGCACACCCAAGATTCAGTTTTGTCCAGATGGACAATATAACATGTCCTTGTTCCCTCTTTGGGCTTCTATCCCTAAACCAACTGCCTGAAAGAAGCTAGTTTTCTCTGATCTTCTTCATCAGTACAAGAGTCTGGAGTTTGTAGTAGCAAGAGGCCCTGGCATGCCAATTCCCTTAAATATTTAAAAAATATGTTGATTTAGCAAATTAGTTTTAAGAACTTACTATGTGCCAGATGAGGGTCTAGGCTTTTGGAGTCCTGTGGTGTGTATGGCAGAGAAAAATCTTTGCAGTCTTTGGAGTGGGAATTAAAATAAATATACAGAAATTTACTGTTTCTAACTATATTTTAGGGTTTATAAATAAAACAAGGAAAGGAATAGAAGCTTGAAGAGGTAGTGATATTTCAGATAGGATAACAAAGGAACCAATGTTTCCTTGAAGGCATGCCATTCAAGTAAAGACAAGAAGGGAATGAGAAGCAAACCATGTAATCACCTGGGGACAGAACATTCCAGGCAGAGAAATCAGCCCAGCAGCAGCAACACACCTCACTAGCATAATTAAGATGATCAAGGAGAGCCCTATGCCAAATAGAAGTGTCAGAAGGTGAGAGCATGGGGAGTGGAGATCAAACGAGGAGAATAGGGAGGGGAGCATTGAATAGGGAGGGGAGCATTGACTCCAAGAGGGAAGGCACTGGAGGGTCCACGTAGGAGCATTAAGCTTTGATTTACACATATACCAATGGGGATCTAGAGGTTCACAACTCTCTGTGCTATGGACCTTTGTGGTATTTAGGATAGTCAATGAGTCACTTTTCAGGACAATGTTTTTCAGTGTATATGGTTTTCAAAATAGTATATAACTGGTTTATTATTTAGCAATATAAATGCTTCCTAAAATTTTGGTTTTTTGGGGGACAGGAATTCAAGTATCCGAGGATAGCTTCAAACTCACTGTGTAGCCAAGGGTGACCTTGAAATTCGAATCCTGCAGCCTACAACTCTATGCTGGGATAATAGGTGTGGTCCACATGCCCAGTTTATGTCACGCTGAAGATGAAATCTGGGCTTCAAGCATGGTAGGCCAATACACTTTCAGCAACTCACCCAGCCCGGTATTTCTTTATTAACTCATTAAAGAAGATTTAGGAGCATATCTATAACTACTCTGAATTCAATGTAGCTTGGAACTTATGTAGTAGTATTGTTTGGTATCAATAGTGATTCTATGTGAGAGGAAATTATCTGAGACTTCTCCTGGCAAAGTTGCTATACTGGTAGTACTATCTCAGACCAGTACCTGTTGGTTAAATGGAAGGAATTGCTCAGTTTCAGTTGGAATAAGTAAAAATCAAGATCAGTTAGCCCCACCTAAGTTTCTTCTGCAGACCCCTGCCCTGATTGTTGGGTGAACATAGGCTAAGTGGGATTCAGAAGAGAAGAGGAATGAGTTAAGGCAATCAGCCTATGCTTCTGTCCCTGCATGCATTTCCAACAGCTCTCCTGGATTTCACTGCTGACATCAGAATTCCATGGACTTTTAAGGTGCTTAAAAGCAGCTTCTAATAATGCACACCTTTTAGGAACAGTGGTAATGCCTAGAGGTTTTCCCATTTTCCCAATGGATTCTGATGACTAGAAATGATAGGAGTCCTAGAATATAGTCTCTATTCCAGGGGAGTCTCTGTATAGCCTCATGCTCTGTGATCCAGTCTCTTCTCCCCAGGATGCCCCTCCTCCTAGCTCACGAAGAGGTGGACCATGGAGGCAGAAAATTCTTTAGATTCTAAGAAACGAACTGGTTGATATCTTTATTTTTTTCATTTATTTACACACTTGTGTGTGTGTCTGTGTGTGTGTGTGTGTGTGTGTGTGTGTCTGTGTGTGGTGCACAGTAGGATAGTTTGCTGCCACAAATGAATGCCTGTCTGGCTTTATGTGGGTGGCCTGGGAACCCAGGCCAGAAGGACTTACATGTAAAAGCCATAACTGCTGTACCATCTCTCCAGTCCTCTGTGTCAACATCTTGAGATCATAAGACTCTGCTAGGTCTCTACTCTTGCCTGTGCTCTGTACCTCAAACAGACTTTCCTGTTCCCTTTTTTTGTGTCTGCTTGTTTCTCTCTTTGGAACCTGCATTCCCATCCTTCCCTATGATCTTTGTGTGTTCATACCTGCCCTGCTTTTCATGGCTTAGCTCCAGTGCTCCTATCTACATAGGGTCCTATTCCCCTGTCACAGGGACTT
This sequence comes from Dipus sagitta, assembly GCA_036346955.1. Lineage (NCBI taxonomy): Eukaryota > Metazoa > Chordata > Mammalia > Rodentia > Dipodidae > Dipus > Dipus sagitta. Next base: position 59,240,605 of record CM070773.1, read on the forward strand.
GACCTCTGAGTTGCCCAGACACCTGGTGTGCTGCACCTTTAACTGTAGTTTATTTTACTTTATTTATTTGCAAGATGTATAGATAGAATATGAGATGTGTGAAAGAGAGAGAGAGAGAGAGAGAGAGAGAGAGAGAGAGAAGAGGAAGAGAAGGAAGAGGATGAGGAGGGAGAATGGGCAGCCAGGGCCACCTGTCACTGCACACTCAGATATAAGTGCCATTTTGTGCATCTCGAGTTACGTTGGTACTGAGGAATTGAACCTGAGCCATCAGGCTTTGCAAGCAAGTGCCTTTAACTGCTGAGCCATCTCTACCCCTGAGCTCTTTATTGACCTATTTTTCTCTACATATGCTCTCAGGGTCAGACCCATATTATTTCTTGTTTTCTGCCTCCCCAGAGTAGCCCTTGTGGTAAACTAGCCTCCACTGACCCAAAGACGTTGATGATTCTGCGCATGACATAGGAACACCTTGGCTAAGGTTCTATCAAGCCAATCTACAAATTCACCTCCTGTCTCTCTTCGTTCTCCTTCATTCTTGCTCAAGTATTGACCAAGAATGCCTGTAACTTTCTGTTTTTTTTTTTTTAAGTAGACATAACTATTTCCTAAGTATTTTATGATACTTAATCACTTGAAGAAATTCACACAGTATTGATAGGTGTAGAGTCTAGGCAAAAATCCTCCTAAATTCTATTGTCCAGAGAAAATAAAAACAACCTTTGCTATATATTCTTACAGACTTTTTTTTTTCACTTTGTTATCTTAACCATATTTTACACAGACAGGATATTACCCTATGGTGTCTTTTTGTTTCCTTGTTTTTTTTTTTTTTTTTTTTTTTTTGTGAAGTAGAGTCTCACACTAGCCTAGGCTGATCTGGAATTCAATATGTAGTCTCAGGGTGGCCTCCATCTCATGGTGATCCTCCTGCCTCTGCCTCCCAAGTGCACCACCATGCCCGGCCCTTTGTTTCCTTGTTTTGACTTAGCATACTTTGAGTGTGTTTTATGATAATACAGGCAGGGGAGTATCAGCGGTTTAGGGAGTGGCTTTGGATCATTGTTCCTGTCCAAATCACAGAGACATCACTTAATAGCTGTTTACCCTGGCGAATTAGTAGCTTGACTGCTTTCTAGTTTCTCCATTTGTAAAACAAATGCAATAAAAGTGCTGTCTGTTTAGGCTAGGCATATTGGTGCATGCTTGTAATCCCAGTATTCCAAAGGAAGCAGAGGCAGGATTGTCAGAAGCTCAACACCAGATTGGTCTACATTGTGAGTATGCAGCCAGCCAGAGCAACAGAGTGAAAGAAGAAAGAAAAACAAAACAAGAAACTACAATTAAAACAGTCAAAGCAAGACACTATTCATAGGAACACAGTGAAGATTCCACCGACCCAGACACGGAAGCCCTGAGAGCAGGACTCAAATAGTATCCAGAGGCGTGTTGTTGATTACATCAGCATGCTTACCAGAGTGTTCCATTGCATGGCTACCTGCAAACTATTTAGCTGTTCCCCTATTGATGGACATTTAGGTTGCCCTTGGCTTTGTACTTTTGTGAATAATTAATGGTACAGGGAATATTTTTGTACATACATCTTTGATCACTGCCCTGACTTATTCCCTCATGATACCTTTGGAAATGTAAAAGGTAGAATTTCTTGAAACATTATTACAATACCCTCAGAGAGAGATTCCCTGAACGAGTTTACACTGCTGTTAATGTGGCATGATACAGTTTCTCTCCGCAACCCTCTGAAACTGTGTGCTTTCCCCCTTTATCGCTACGTTTGTGTAGTGGTTTGATGAATGCATCATTCATACCACAGAGAGAGATGAGGCTTCCCAGGACTCAGGGCCCCAAGTGGGCTGATTTGCCTTCCGTTTCCAGCCCATAGGCAGAGCCTCTTGTCTTTAGCCACAGGGCACAGGTGGAAGCAGGAGAGTTCCTTCATGGGACCAGTGGACCAGTGGCAGTCACATGGGCCCCGTGGAGTGAACTGAGAGCCCTGTCAACACCCAGGGGTGGCTGTATGCAGATGCTTCCTTTTATGTGGGCATACTTTCCCAGGGCTGATCCTGGCCTGGCAGTCTGCTCTGCTGTCTCCAATTGTCTCTAAGGTGACTCAGCAATGTAGTGTTGCCTGCTGCTCCCCTATCCCCCAGGGGAGGTTGTCTAGAAACACAGAACCCAAGGAGAAGAAAGCAGTGTTTAGTTACCCATGCTCAGGCCTCAGGGATTTCTGGGATGGTTTTATATTCACTCATCCTGGAGAGTCTAGAGACATAGAATTTATATTAACCTTTCAAGTATAATTTAGAGACTTCTTGTTTGAAAGCACTTACTGGTTTTCTCAGTGAAACCCAGGATTTTTATCAATTTATTTTAGATCCTTGAATATATTAGAACCTGGGAAGCTATCATTTTCTTTCTGAAGCAGATCAAAAATTTAAAAAAAATGCCAATTCAGGGATATCTTATATTAACTTAAGGTACTTCTTGAAATTTGATAATTTGGGAAAAGGGGCATTCATAGTAATCCACTGTTGGAATCAACTGGAAGGTCGTTTCTTCTGATTGCTTTGGATCATAGGACTTAAATTTCCGTGAAAGTTTTTTATCACAGTAAATCCAATTATGGCGTCCTGATTGTGATATTTTAATATTATCTAAGCAAAGCTGCTGGATGAGAATTCTCATTAGTTAAGCAAGACCGAGGCAGAATGGAATTTCATCTTCCATTATTATTTCTATAATTTTAGCAAATTTTATTAAAACTTTCTTTGTGATTGATGAATAGTGGCAAGACTACCAAACTGACATGCACTTGCATTTTTCCCTGGGAAAATGAATTTCCACAATATTGGAGCTTTGGCCAGAAGGGGGTATATTCAGCAGGTACAGAATAATTTCACAAAGCAGGCTGTATACTCTGAAGCTATGTGAGTGCATGTGTGTGGTATGTCATCCTGGCACTGAAGATGCTAGGAAATCCAAGACAGACTCTCTTAGAGAAAAATCACTTATTTTTATATTCTAATTATAGAAAATATGTTTTGAATTTTGACAGTCAGACATGCTTTTACTTTTCCTTATTTTTAAATTTTGGTTGTTGGGCACCATTCTGTGAATTCTAAAGGAACAAGGGCTGGAGAGCCATGCCCAACCCCTGTCCACAGGGAAAATGGTAGTACAATCTGCCATTGCCAGATTTCTGAACTTTCAGGTCCCAAATAGATGCCTAATGTCCTCTTATGCCACTGTAAGAGTATTGGTCTCAATTGGGGAAATTTTGTTCCCCAAGGGGGAAACTTGGTACTGTCTGACAACATTTTTGGTTGTCATAACCTTGTCATCTAGTATGTGGAGGCTAAGGAAACTTCTGTCCTTATAATGTCAGCAGTGCCAAGATGATTGAGAAACCCTGCTATAGAAGTTTGTAAGGTAAGGATGTTTCTCCAGGGCAGCCTCCATCCTGGAAGATCTCATTTATTTATTTATTTATTCATTTATATTTTTATTTGTGCGTGTGTTCCTGTATTTATGGAGGACTGAGAACTGAGGTGTTTGTTCTCTCCTTCCTTCTTTATTACAATCTCTTGTTTTGCTGTTGCATGCACAGTCTAGCAGACAGGTGAGCTTCCTGATTCTCCTGGCTCCACCTCCCCTTGTCATGGGTATATTGGGATTACAGATGCATGTGCCATGTCGCATCTGGCTTTATGTGAGTGTTGGGGACTTGAACTTGGGCCAGTAGGCTTGCAAGTAAGCACCTTTAACTGCTGAGTTATCATCTCAGCCTCAGGAGGGTTCTTATAGGTTCCATGTCCTTGATGTCTTTATCACAGGACAAGGTTAACTCTCTAATGACCTGGTAATTTCAGAAATTCATTCGCAGTGCTCCAGAAATGGCCAAACTCTGGGAAGTTGATATACATCAAAACTCACAGGAGGGGCCCATAATGTGCTTGCTGTATAAGCATGAGGGTCTGAGTTCAGATTCTCAGCACTTACATAAAATGCTGGGCATGGTGGTGTGAACCTGTAATCCCAGTGCTGGGAGGCAGAGACAGGAAATCCTTGGGGCTCACTGGTGAGCTAGTCTAGCCAAACTGCTAAGCTCCAGATCTAGCAGGAGACCCTGTCTCAGAGAATAAGGTGGAAAGTGACTAAGGAAGACAGCCAAGGTTGACTTCTGACCTTCACATGCCTGCTTACAAACATGCACTTACACTGACACACACACACACACACACACACACACACACACACACGCTAACATACATACACAAATGCACATCCATCATAAAGACATATTCATGCAGGAGGGGGGAGGATTGCTCAGTGGTTACAGGCACATGCAACCCCCCCCAAAAAAAACCTTATGCTGGGCTTCATGGAACACCCCTTTAATTTCAGCACTTGGGAAGTAGAGGTAGGAGGGATTAATGTGAGTTTGAGGCCAGCCTGAGACTACATAGTGAATTTCAGGTCAGCCTGAGCCAGAGCAAGACTCTACCTCTAAAAACAAAACATAAAATCCTCACAGGAGACGTAAATAAACATATTCCCACTTTATTAAGGTCTTCTTGTCAATAGGATTTGTATTGGCTGCATAGCTCATGGGTTCTATGTTGGCAAAGGGCATAGGGACACAATTCACCAGGAAAGCCTTCTGAGCCTGGAGTCAGAGTAGAAGGAGGCTTGCAGGTATTTAAGGGCACCAGAGTCTTTGGGGTTTTGACACCTCTCTGCTCTGGATGTCCCACAACTAGGCTGTAATGTGCTGAACCTTTACAATAAGACTCCTCTCTTTTGCTGAATGCCAGGACATGTCTTGACAACCATCTTGTCCTCTCTACTTCTGTTTCCAGTCTGGACCAGCTTGTCTTTCATTAACCATATTGAGTTTTGTCCTTAATTTACTTTTCAATTTGGCTGGCTTGTGGAAGAGGAATTGGTTCAAACAAAGTGCTTGAAGCTGCTGTGTGACAGGGATAATTAATATAGAGATTGATAGTAGGGCATTGTTTCTAACTGGTGGCTTTCTCAGTCTAGTGAGTGGCCCTGACATGATAACATTTCAGAAGAATGTGGCCCAACACTGATGGGGACATCCAGGATTCAGTGTGAGTCAGAGGACACTGGTCTGTCCTGCAGTGTCACATGAAGTGTCTGCTTTGAATTTATCAGACACAGTTTTACAGGTTTTGAAGATCACCTTGTATCTATGGGAATGGTATTGCCGTGATCACCTCTGGCAACTGGTTGTTATCCCTTTGCTTGTCTCTGGCTCTTGTTCCAAGATTAGATGTCAGGCATTTGGATGATGAAAGTATTCAATATGCCACTTACTCATCACCTTTTCACCCTCAATAATGGAGGTAGTCATTTTGTATGCTATGTGAATACTATAGTGAATTCACCAGGAACTACAGCCAAGCTGGAGGGAACAGTGATGATTATGCAGTTATTGTGAGGAGAGGAATTCTGCAGAGAGAAGCAATCCTTGAGTGAGGTTGATGGGTTTTGTCAGAATCCTGCTGAATCCCAAAGTAAGACACCTGTTAAGTGCTAAATCATAACCAGTGATCCCTTCCTTTGAGCAGATCAACTCTGGTCACATTAGTGAGAAATGGAGGAACAGAAACAGTGTGTGTGATTGTTCAGCAGGGGGAGAATGTGTTGGATGAACATTGCTTCTCCAAACCTTTGAGTCATGTTCTGCCTTACTTGTCCAATCCTTATGTAATGACTAAGAGGGATTGTTGATTTACACACTCATGGAAATCACACAGATCCACCTGATTTTGCATCCGTGCTCTAGGATTTCTTTATTTTCTATTTCAGTTACCTTCGTGTTGCTGAGACAAACACCTGACCAGAAGCAGCTTATGGGAGGAAAGGATTTATTTTATTTTGGTTTACATCCTTGAGGGGAATTTCTGTGATGACAGGGTAAAGTATGGCATGAACAGAGGTTGGGCAATACCTCTGCTACTAAGGTGGAATACCACAACAGGAGAGTGAGCTGAACACCGGCAAGGGGAAACTGACTATATCACCCATAAGCCCATCCCCAACAACACACCTCCTCCAGCAAGGCTCAAAATCTCAAATTGCCACCAGCTGGGGATCTAGCATTCAGAACACATGAATTTATGTGGGGGGTGCCTAATTCAAACTACCACATTCTGCCCTTAGTATCCTTAAACTCATGACCATTCATTGAGATCACATTCAGTTCACCTTTAAAAGTCACTGTAGTTTTTTTTTTTTTTCCATCCAGGTACTATTCAAACATCCCTATGGTCTCTTCTCTGTGAGCTATACAACCAAAAGAACATAAATGAGAATAATGAATGAGAATAATATGTGGCATATGTAGTGGTTGTTGGTTGAGATATTCCTCAGGATATAGTTGGCATGGTAGGAGTCTCACTTATTTGTGTTGAATTCTCTGAGAACATAAATACTTTTACAGTATGGAATGCTACAAATTCACATTATGTATTGCCTGGCGTTATATCTACTTTGAAAATACATTTTTAAAAGAAAATAGAAATCATGCTGATAGAAAAAGGGGCAAAGCACAAGAATTCTGTGTTTAGGTGGCAGGGAGAGAACTTCCTAGGATGTCATTCATTCATGGGAAACTGACTGAAGTGCCCTAGCTATGGGTTTCTGTAGAAAGGATGTTTGTGATGAGCCTCACCTTGAGTTTCTACGTCAGCTCTGACCTTTCTGTGGTGAACTAGATCAATGAACTTCTAGCCAGTGTTTGGAGATTCTTGAAGTGCTGAATAGTAATTAATATAGTGATATCAAAGCTGTTTGCAGTTAATTAATTATCTCTCAGTCCTTCAGCTGCAAAAACATCTGATAAGGAAGACTAGGCACAGTCGCCTTTCTGTGTTCAGTGGGAGACAGATATCTAAGACTGATTGAGAGTGGAGGAAGTAGAGGAAGAAGACCAGGAAGTGTGTGTGGGGGGAGGCAACAGGAGGCCAGAAGCTTTTTGTTTCTGAATTCAGTTACTTATCTCTGTTGAGGTTTTTTTGCTTCCTCTAGGAAGAATCACATCTGAGAAATAATGGTGGGTGGAAATGTCTTGTGCTTCTGGATCTTTCTCATTGTCAGCTGTTAGAGGTAGAATTTTACTTCTGCAATGCAATGAAGGTTGGCCCTGCTCATGTTGGGGCTTGGTTAATGGGTTCCTTCCTGCCTCTGGCTCCACTGCCCCCCCCCTGGAGATTGCTCAGACATATTGTTTCTTTACTTGTTTAAGGCCTGTGAGCTCTTAGAATGTCTGAAATGGCCTTGGATGCTGCCTGGTAGACGGTAAACTACCATGACTGATATTGCCAGAGACACTTCTTATGTCAATATTCTTCTCTTTTCCTGTTTGGACCTGGTGTTGATTGGCAACCATGAAAGTCGTGCTATGTACTTAGATGCTCGTACAATGCATGGGAATGCATCAGCATGAGGCAAAGATTTTGTGGGAGGGAATTGTTATTATTATTATTTTTTGCTCTCTTTAGCTTATTCAGAGAGAGAAATGACTTGCCTTTTTGCTTGTTTTGACAGTGTTCGTACACACACACATTCACCAGAGGAATCTACATGAGAACATGAAGTAATTCCTGATCTGTGACATAGAACAATAGGCAATAAAGAAAATTGAATTTAGTCAGTCTTTGAAATCTATTGATTTCAAATTACAGCCGCAGAGTTAATTCTGTTAGAGTGGTAACCTCTGGAACCTGGTCTCTGGAATGGATTGAGAATGTTCATTTAGAAGTTCACAAGTATATCACCAGTGAGTTGGCAAGTATAGTAAGTCTTAACTGTACGGGAAGTGAGTGGAGCCTCAGTTCCCTGTCTAGTTTATCTCAGAGGTGTCATTGGCCTGTGATGGCAGCTTTGCTCCAAGCATTTCACTACAGTCAAGTTCTGAGAGGCCATAAATCTAGCCACATATTTGGGTGGCGTGAAGGTTCCACAGAGGGACAAGACTACCCCTGCCCAGAGAAGTCCATGGGGCTTGAAGGTTTGTATCTAATCAGTAAAACATGCCCACCCAGAGCACTAGTTGATGAGAGAAATTCTTGGTTGTTTCCTCCTTGGCATGACAGCTTGGCTGATGGTTTCTTCTGCAGGTGACAGTGACAAACAGCAACTGCCTTGTCTTGTACAACTAGAAAACAGGCATCTTCTCTTGTTTTGGTCACCAAATGCCTCTGTGCACCTCACATTCCAGTGAAGGAAGAAGGGAGGAGCTTCTTGGATGACAATGGACGTTCTGCTGTGCAGGATGAGGGCAGTGTGTGTGACATCGCCACCACAAAGGTAAGAGTTGCTTTTCTTTTGTCAGTTTTGACTTTCAACACCTATTGTTATTGCTATGTAGTGACAATGATAATGGTTAGACACCAGGCAAGCTCTTCTATTGCAAAATCCACTGTGAAGATGGGATGGGCAGTTGAAGGAGATCTGGAAGAGTTAGATTTGAATTCTGTTGAATGATACCATAGGCCAGCGTTACAATGTTCTGTGGTGTGTCGTCTCTCCTCATCTGGTTTTTGGCATTTATACTTCAGACTTGAAGAAGTAACACAACTACTCCTGTTCCAAGATTCCCTTTGTGTCCATTAAGTCAGTTTGCTTTAAAATAGGTGCATGGAGCTGGAACTGACAGGATCTTGGGTCAGGTCAAAGGTGGTATGACTTCTCAAAGTCTTCTTCCCAGAAGAGCATTATACTAGAGCGACATACTGATTAAAACATGGTGGGTCAGTAGCAATGAAACTTGAGATGTCTCATATAAAAGTCAAGAGTTCCATTTCTCCTAAAACGTGGAATGAGCAGTCTATTTATTAGGCCTTTGCTTCCCAAAAGGACTGAATTACTGCATATCTTCTGCTTGCTAGGGTTAGCATGGATAGCCCCCAGAAGACACTTTATTGGCCTGACTCAACTGTTTGGCCACTGGAAGAAATGAATTTAGATATGCCTTGTCTGGATTTTTCTGATATCTCTTTAGTAAAAACAGTGATAAGAATTTGACAGTTCTTCCAGACAAAAGAGAGTATTGAGCATGTGTGTGTGCACGCGCAGGTGTGTGTATGTGTGTACACATGGTGTTTGTGCTCTGTGTACACATATACAATACCATTAGATACTGGGTGTCCTCCTCTATTGCTCTTCTGCCTTATTACACAGAGAAAGTTGCACTGAATCTGGAGCTCACCATTTTTCTGTTAGACTGGCTGACCAACAAACCCCAGCAATCCTGTCTCACGTTTCTCCATTTGCAACATATAGGTAATGATCCACCACTTTGGGTTGCTAGAGAATCCAAAGAGATGATTCATTTGTTCTGTTATGCTTCTCCACTGCCTGTAGTGTCTAGGCACTGTACCAACTGTTGATGGAACAATATTGTATGTGAAAGAGTTACCAAGAAGATGGCCTGAAAAAACTGTTCCATAAAATTTTCATTCATGTATGTGTATATATATATATCTTTTTGAGACTGGGTATTTAAAAATTTTTTTTGTTATTAGTTATGTACACAGTGTGTATACAGCCATGTTGGTACCATTGTTAGCCTCCTCTCTGTCCTCCCCCCTCCACAGGGACCCTCCTCTTTGGGGAATGTGGATCATGCATTGTGGGGTTAGCCAACACTTATGGGTAAGAGGCAATTTCTCTGTGCATAATGTCCCAACATGTGGCTCTAACAATCTTTCCGCCCTCTCTTATGTGAATTTCCCTGAGCCATGTTGGGTTCATTTTAGGTCTACTTCAGTGATGAGGTCATGAGAGCCTCTGTATCACTGGATGTCTGGTTTGATAGGAGTTGAGTGTTCTCTGTGTTTATCTCCTTTACCCTTGTGCTGGTACAAGGTTCACCAACAAAGCAGAACTCTTGCTCCTTTTCCCAATTACTCTATGGTTTCAGATGGGGCCCTGTTGAGGTGTGATGGGCTGATTCTTTCCTCAGGATTTATGTCCATCTGAAAAAGAGAAGCAAATTTTCCAACGGAGAATGAAGTCAGCACCAGATAAATGGGATAACCATTATTATTTTAGAGAATTTAATAGGTGTAGGCCCTCTTGTAGCCCACAATTTGTGGGAGCTTGATAATGGAGAGTGGGCTTGTTTTTTGGATATGGTTCTGATTTGTTTCCCAGAACCAGTTATGGGTTCCATTCCACTGAACTGATCCATTATCCAAATCAAGAGCATTTGGTTACCCACCATGGCTGTGTGCCACTATTGCACTTGTGTGAGCATCATGTGAGACTAGGTCTTATCTTGCTATGTCATTCAGGCTCACTTTGAGTTTCTAGTCCTACTACCTCAGCTTCCCAAGTGTTGGGATTACAAGAGTGCATTACCATGCCTTGGTTCTTAAATCATTTTTAACAAAAAATTTTAACATGTACAACATAGAGTGATACATTAAATTCTTGTGTAGCCATTTCTGGGAAGCAACAATGATCACCACTTGGCCATATTGTATGGTCAATGTTGTTACTTTTCCATATATTATTAGAAATAAATCCCAAATGCTGAATAATTTATCTATAAATATTTTTGTATTCATTTCCAAAAGGTAAGGACTCCTTTTAATGAACATAGGTATAATACCATTAGTACATTGAAAGACATAGCAGTCTTTTACATTATTAAGGTCTAATTGGTATTTGAATTTCTCTTGACTCAATATTTGTTTAGGAGTATCAGTTAGTTTTCATGCTCTATTAATTATTCTCTTGTTGCCAGGACAAAATACTAGACAAAAAGCATCTTACAGAAGGAAAAGGATTTAATGTGGTTTTCAGCTTCAAAAGTTAGAGTCCATCATTGTTGAGAAGACATGACAGGCCTGATCAGGAGGTCTGTGTCAGGAAGGAAAGCTGGGGACTGGAGAGATAGAGAAGAATGAACACGGGACCTGGCTATATCACTTCAAAACCCATCTTCCAGTGATACTTCCTCCAGCAAAACTCCACCTCCTAAAGGTTGTACAACCTTCCAGAACGGCACCATTAGCTGGGGATTAAGTATGTAAACACATGAGCCTATGGAAGTCATTTTACATTCAAGCTACCACTTTCTGCTCCATGGCCACCTAGATTACGTAAACTGCATTCAGTCTAAGTTTAAAAGTCTCCATAGTCTTTATCAGTTCCAACAATTATTCAAATGTCCAAAGTCTAAAGTATCATGTGAGACACACCTATGGCAATCTCTGAAACTGTGAACCCTGTAGAATCAAACACAAATTCCAACATATAATTGCACAAAATAAGCATTCCCAAAGGAAAGAAAGGAGGCATAACAAGGAAAGATAAGACCAAAGCAAGACTGAAAACCAGCAGGGCCAACATTACATCCTGCAGCTCCATATTCAGCATCTGGGACTAACAATGAAGTCATCTGAGCTCTGCAAGACTTGAGTAAGCTCTGCTCCTCTAGCCATTCTCTCTATGGTCTCTCTCATGTGCTGGATCCACGTGGAACCTACAGCTTTCCTTGGAGAATATCTCATGGTCCTGGCATCTCCAAAGTCCTGGGATCTCCATTGTAACTTAAGTTTCATCTTTATAGTTTCATACCTCTATGGTCCTCCTTTCAGGACTCTGACCCTGCCACACATTGCTTAGTCCCAGATTCTCAGGAACCATGGTGGAATAGTCCATGACCCCCTTCATCTTATATCTTTCATCCTCCTAAACCCAGCCAACTCATGTTTTAAAAAAATTTTCAAATTTGTTCCTTTTTTAAAAAGTGTTTATTTTCATTTATTTATTTATTTCAGAGGGAAAGAGAGAGAGAGAGAGAGAGAGAGAGAGAGAGAGAGAGAGAGAATGGGTGCACCAGGGCCTCCAGACATGGCAAACGGACTCCAAATATGTGTGCCCCCTTGTGCATCTGGCTTATGTGGGTCCTGAAGAAGTGAACCTGGGTCCTTTGGTTTTGCAGGCAAGCACCTTAACTGCTAAGCTATCTCTCCAGCCATACTCTTGTTTTTGATGTATAATTTTATTTCATTGTGTTTGGCCTATGTACTTGTACTATTCCAATAGATTTTTCTATAATTTGGATCTTGAATATCCCCAAAGGGACATTTATTGAAGGCATGGTACTCACCTCTGGCAGCATAAAAAGATGATGGAAAATTTACAAGTAGTCCTAGTAGAAGGAAGGCCTACTGGAGGGCCTGTCCCTTCCTTTTCTCCCATCTTTGCTTCCAGGCTGCTTTAGATGAGCCGTATAATTCCACAGCTATATGGTGTGTCTTGCCACAGACCTCAAACAAGTCCAAGTAGTGATGGATTTAAACCGTTGAAATGGTGAGCTAAGCCAGCCTTTCCTTATTTTAAGTTGATAACCTGAGTTATTTTGTCTAAGTTAAAGTTATTGAGGTTGTTTCATGATGCAACATGATCTGTGCAGTTTAGTTCTGTGTGCATTTATGAAGAGTGTGCATTTGCTGGGAGAACTGTTCTATAGTTGTTACATTTCCTAGGTCAATAATGGAATCTTGTTCCCTTTAATTGTTTCATCTATTATTTAAGGTAGGATATTGAAATTCCAATGATTTCCACTTCTAATATTGCAAGCTATTATATACAATATATGTACATATATATTTCTCTATTTGTAGGTATGTTTATAATTCTTATGCCTTCTTTTGATGGACTGTCACCTTTATTAATAAAACTGCCCTTCGTCTCTAGCAACCATTTTTATTTTAAATATTATTTTGTGTGATATTCTGTATATCCACTAATCCCACTCTCAGTTACTTTCATTATTTTATTCTCAACTTGTTTATTTTTTAATTTTTGAAAATGAAATTTAATTAATTTATTTGATATAATGAGAAAAGAGGCATGTAGACAAAGATAATGGGCACGCCAGGGACTCTAGCCACTATAAATAAACTCTAGATGCATGTGCCACCTTTTGTATCTGGCTTACATAGGCATTAGGGAATTGAACCTGGGTTCTTAGGTTTTGTAGGCAAGCACCCTAACTGCTAAGCCATCTCTCCAGCCCCTCAACATGTTTATTTTTTGAAGCTAATTATTTTCTATTTTACCATTTATTTATTTCCATTGCTTTATTTTTGAATTATTGGAATATTTTTATAATGAAAATTTTTCTCATTAACCCCTATATTAATTTTCTAAAGTATACTTTACATAGGAAGTCAAGATAAGTGTTGGGTTTTTCTCTTTACTTTTCAAAGAATAATGAATTGGTACTTTTACATTCTCCCAAGGTGACTAAATTGTTATCTTTTGAAAAATTATCATGAATTCAAGAATTTTAGTATAATTGATGTGTTTCTGTCCATAACAGGTTTTTTTTCTTTTCCCTTGGAGGCATATATTTCTTACCTTTGGCTAGAAGAAGCCTCCTTAAGTTGTCCTTGAGTTTTTTGGTTTCTTCTTTTATTTTTGACAGTTTCCTTGTTTCCTGGTATGACAAGACATTCCAGAATCATCTGGTACATTATAGCCCCAGACCTGGAGTTATCTACTTATCAGAAAAGATCCAAGACCTGGAACTACCTATGTATCAGAAAGATCCTTGGATCTTTTTAGTGAGAAATTGTATTTAGTTGTCACCATCTGATTGAATTCAAGAGACTTCTGAGTTCAGGTATCATCAGATGGGCTCCCCAAGAAGTGGACTGAGGCAGAGGTATACGTGCAAGAAGTTTGTTGGTGGGTTTCCAGGGGATCAGCGTGTGTGGGGAGTGGAGGAAGGCAGGACTGGGCACAGGGATCAGTTGAACTGCAATGAGGAAACAGTAGGTACTTCATCTGGCTCTGTGGGAACTTGGATCTGGGTGGCTCTCCTTTGTAAAAGATGATGAGTCATTGTGCCACTATTACAGAGAAGTCATTGGATATGGGCTGGCCTGGGGAAGGAGTCTGACCTTGGACAAAGAAGCTCTATCTGGCTGAGAGTGATTCCCAAAGACAGACATAGTTGAGAGCCCTTAGCTGTTTATAGTCCCAAAATGTGTGAGTATGAGTGTTTCACTTTCGAAGGGCAGAGGTAAGTAGCCAAGCAGCTTCTATGATCTGGTCATTTGTTCTAGGCCATTTTTGTGGACAGTGCTAGAAAATAAGATTTTGCAGTTACAAAAAAGAAATCATGGGAGCCACAGGTGGTGGCACTTGGGAGGCAGAGGTAGGAGGATTGTTGTGAGTTTGAGGCCAGGCTGGGTATATAGAGTGAGTGCTAGGTCAGCCTAGGCTAGAATGAGATTCTACCTTGAACCTGATCCCTCCTTCCTGCAAAAAAGAGAAAGCATGTGGCTAGGGAGATAGCTCAGTCAGTAAAGTGCTTGCCGTGAAAGCATGAGGGCCTGAGCTCAGATCTTCAGCACCCATGTAAAAGCCAGGTACCAGTGGTAAAGGTGGAAACATCAAGATTCCTGGGGCTTGCTGGCTACCTAGTTTAGCTGAATTAGTGTGCTCCTGGTTCAGTGAGAGACTTTGTCTCAAAAAAATTGGGAGAGAGATAGAGGAAGACATTTGATATCAATCTCTGGCTTGGGACAAAATACCTGACCCACAGCGTATGGAAGGAGAGGATTTATTTTAAGCTTACAGTTTTGAAGGGGAAACACGTTACAGTGGGGGAAGCATGCATTAATAGGAAACTGACATATCCACAGGGAGGAAGAAGTGAGATGGAGAACTGCAAACAGGGATAAGCTTTTCTGTCACAAGCCTTGCCTGCAGTGACATACTTCCTCCAGCACAGAGCCACCTCCTAAAAGTTCTACAACCTTCTTGAATAGTGCCACCAACTGGGGATTAAATATTCAAACACAAGAGTCTATGGGGGATATTTTACATTTAAATCACCACAGCTCATGTGTTTGAAAATTTGGTCCCTGGCTGGTGGTGCTGTTTAGGAAGGTTATGGAACCTTAAGGAGCCTTGCTGGAGGATGTGAGTCACTGGGGTGGGATGTGTGGTTTTATAGCCTGGCCTCCCTTTCTGTTTGTCCTCTATTCCTGACTCTGGAACTAGCCTCCTGCTCCTGCTGCCATTTCTTCCCCACCACGATGAAATGTATCACCTGGAATTACAAGCTAAAATAAACCCTTTCCTTCCATAGCTGCTTCCTGTCAGATGTTTGGTCACAACTACTGTTAAAGTAACTAATATCACTGTTTTCTTTGATTTGCTTTTTTCCTCCCATTAAAATACTCAGAAATCACACACACACAAACACACACACACACATATACATACATACATACATACATATATATGTGTATATATATGTGTGTGTATATATATATATATATATATATATATATATATATATATATAGAGAGAGAGAGAGAGAGAGAGAGAGAGAGAGGTGGACAGATTTCCAGATGATCCTCTTCCGATGGACACTTGGACACTTGGTTGTTTCCAGTTGCACAAGTGTCTTGTTTGTCTATCTTTAAAAAGCAGTTGGGGAAGAGAGATTTCTGGGTCAAAGGGTAAAATCCTAAGTAGTGTCACTGAATTTTGCCAAATTCCCCTCCCTAGAGGCAACCTTTCTTTTGGCTTTCATACTCAATTGTGGAGAGTATCTGCTTCTCTACAGACTCACCAGTAGAATATGTAAACATTTTTTTCTCCTAATTTGATACTTTAGATAAATGTGTCAGTATAGTATTAGTATGCATTTGTCTTTTCATGAGCAAGGTTGAATATTTTTTCTTGACTCTAGTCTCATTTACATTTTTTTCATGTGAACTGTCTGTTCATATCTCTTGGCCATTTTTCCACATCACTATTGCTTATCATCTTTTCTTTTGAAAACGTCCATGTGCTAGATGCACTAAACTTTCTGCATGATATATGGCAAATAGTTTTTCTATAATTCTTTTATGTTACTGTGATATTTTTATTCATGAAAATTACTTTTATGTGATCAATTTTATTTTATTTTTTTCTGACATTTGAGTCAGAAAGTTTTTCTCATATCTTGGTTATAAATGAATTGGCCTATGTTTCTATCTAGTAGTTGTAAAGTTTATCCATATGTATATCCATATGTATGTACATATAGATTATATATGTACAATCACCCCTTGTTATCCATGGAACATTGGTTTTTGATATGTGGAATCCTTGTTTGCTCAAACATCCTTCACTGCAAGTGAACCCTAGTTGCATGCACCACTGTGTATCTGGCTGTATGTGAGTACCAGGAGATCGAATCCTGGTCATAAGGCTTTGCAAGCAAGTGCTTTTAGTCACTGAGGAGTCTCTCCAGCTCCACTGATTGTTCAAGTCTCTAATATAAAATGGTATAGTATTTGCAAAAATCCTATGCATGCCTTTCTCCATATTTTAAGCCTAGATTACTTATAATACCTACTAAAATGTGAATGTATTATAAATAGTTGCTATACTATACTGTTAAGTGACTAATAAGCAAAAATACTGTGTCCATGTTTAGCACCATTTTTCTGTATATTTTGATGTGCAGTTGGTAGAATCCTCAGATGTGGAATATAGACATAAAGAATCAAGTGTATATAAATGCCTGTAGACACATATGTTATATATAAATATATGTAGTAGAAAGCTATATCCTTGATTCAGTAAGTGCTTCCCAAGAGTTGTAAATGAATGTATGTTAAATAAACACTTGCTTGAATATAGGACCTTTAGGAATAGTGATATACAACATATTGTTTTTGCTTTGCGACTGTAAACATGTGAGCTGCCCTGCTGAACAGTGGAGAGTACTGTGCTAGGCACAGAGCCCTGGCTTTAGCCTTTACATCCATTTCTTGACATATGTATGTTGCCTACTCATCTCTTTGCTTCCTCATCTGCAAAATCCCAGGAAGAAGAGCAAATGTCATAAAGGCGTTTTGTATTTGCTATTTGTGAAGGGTGAAGCCCCATCATCCCTGCCCTAAGTTGGTTGCTATGGGCAAGATACACTTTTGAGCTGTATGTAGCATTTAATCTTACCAGAGCCACTTTCCTTTCACTCTTCCGAAAGCTTCATAACAAGAGACCTCTAGTTTTATGATGTGTGTGGCTTTTATGATTAGATGGATAGATGGACTCATCACAAGCTCTCCTTCACTGGTGCAGAATAAATAAAATGCAAGCATGACAGAACAGGAGGACTGATATTATGGGTGATAGCCATGTTCCCCAGAGAAGTTACTGTGGACAGAGACTGGGAGATAGATCACCCAACCTGATTTGGAGGCCCACAAGTGCCCATGGTGGCATGGACTAGGTACTGGCTTTCTGTCACTGTGGTATTCTAGGACAGCTAAAATGAGAGTGACCCTCCACTAAAGTCTTAGTATAAGCTTAGTTGAACTAGCTCTTTGGAACATTTTTTTCTACTCTATTTACCATGAGTCTGAGCTGGCCTTCAGAGACTTGAAGTTACATAAATATTTGGACCAAGTCAGGGACTTGACTTTGGCCTTTTTTTTAAAGATATATAATTAAAAGCAGAAAGCAGAGGGAGGAAAATGGAATTTTTGGAAGAGGTTAGCGAATCTATTGAAGATATGCCAGTCATGGTCTCTGGTCTCTGGTTTCATGAGGCACATACATGTTAATATCCAGGGGGCAAACACCCATGTATTCATTATGACTGTTGACCCTGTCCTGGGGTGGAGGGCAGAGGCAGTTTTAAGGCTGTGACCTCTGTTGTCTGTCTTTCAGAACAGGAATTTTCTCTCTTGCCGATAGCCTCAGCTTTCCTTAGCATAAGGGGAGAGAAATTCCTTCCTGACCTCCTGCATCCTTTCATGGTATTACTTTCATCCACTTAAGCAAATTAGAAAAATATACCCTTACTTAGTTTTTGTACATTTTTCTCCTCTCTCTAATCAATTTAGCAGTCTTGTGAATTATATTTTATAAACTTCTGAACCAGTCACTTTCATCTTACATACACTCCTAATGTGTGAATCTGAGTTCTTGGCTCTTCAGCCTGGTGCAGACCAGTCCTCCCTCCTTGACACCCCCCCACCCCAGCCACTTCCCCTGGAAGTTTTCCACCTGCTGTTAATAGAATTACTATTTTTCACATTAATTTTTTTAATTTTTAAAGGAAAGAAGTTTATTTTACTCTCAGTTTTGGAAGCTGAGGTATCAAAGAGCATGGTGAGGACCTGCATGCCATGGCATGAAGCATAGAAGGGGGAGCCTCAGTGAGTCACAAATACACGTGCTAAGCTGGAGGAATGGCTCAGCAGTTAAAGGCACTAGCTTGCAAAGCCTGACAGCCTGTGTTCAATTCCCCAGTACCCACTTAAAGTCAGATGCGTAAAGTGATCCATGTGTCTGGAGTTCACTTGCAGTAGCAAGAGGCCCTGATGCATCCACTTACTCTCTTTCTCTCTGCTTGAAAATAAATAAATCAAATAATTTTTTAAAAATACACTTGTTAAGCCCCTTTAGATGGGAATTCGGTATGTGGTAGTCTTGCTGACAAAATGAAATTGAGAGTTTTTTTCAGACTGAAAGCAGATGGTCTGCCTTTGGATACCTTCTGCTGAGAACTCTCTTGACCCTTGTGTTTAGGCAGCTGTGCTAGAACCTTTACCACTCAAACTGCATGTAAACTCTGCAAGGAAGTCTCTTCAGCCAAGATTCTTTGCTCTTTTCTCAATAACCTCTCAGCCATGGGTTTAAAACCTTTACTTATTATGTGATCTCTGACTCATCCCTTCAGAGTTACCCTCCTCCCACATGCTTCCCTTATCATGTTGGAAGGATTAAATGATACAGTAGGAGAAAGACATCTATTAGTACCTGATAGTGACTCAGTTCATGATAAATCTGTTTGAGGAAGCACCATTGTATGGTATGATGGTCAACACCTACAGTTTCCTTAGAGCAGTAGGTATTGGTACATCTTAGAGTTGAAGTAAAAATAGTCCATGAGCACAGGGCATTATAGACCATCCATGGAGAGAGAATCATTGATTGGTGCTATGTTAGAAACTGTGAGGGAGGATAGAGGTGGGAGAAGAGTATGCTTGTGTCATGAAACTGATAGTGCAATTAACTTGAAAAGGCTTTCCTAAGTCAGTTTCCTTCCATATGGATATACATGAAACCCCATCCCATGAAGTGTAATGATATCTGCAAGATAAAGGGTACTTAAAGACAGGGAGATAATTATATCCTCTTGAGTATCCATGTCCAAACATAGGAAAGAGGGCTCTCTTAAAAGAACAAAACAACAAAGCATGAAGGGAAACCCACATCCTCTGTAAGAGCCGAGCCTCCTACGGGTCAAACATAGAGGAAAATCCTTTCTGTGGGTGCAGAGCACAGCTTGGGATGGGGAGGAGTGGGCTATCAGCCTGACAGCAGCTGGCTTGTCACATCATAACCAAGCATTCCAAACACAGAGCTGCATGGTTGAGATTACGGAAGTTTTATATTGTGTAAGTGACTGAAAGTGCATTGTTTCTGCATGTGTGTGTATGTGGGGGTGGGGTAATGACAGAAGGTAAACTTTGTGTGCTTAATAGAGAAATAGGAATTTGGGCTCATAAAATGATATTGCAGGCTTTCCTTTCTTTTCTAGATCTATAAGCCCAGGATTTTGAAAAAGGAAATGTGCTTTGCTTTAATTTTCTTCTTGTCAAAATTTGTAGCCGTACATTCATTTTCATTGAGCTTCCTACTTTTTTATGTGTGTCTACGTGTGTGTATGCACATGCATGTGTCAGTGTGTGTGTGTGTGTAGGTCAGACACCTTGGCTGTCTTCCTTATCTTCCACCTTATTTGAGATAGGGTCTCTCTGCTGTTTGCTGCTGCATGTGCCAGGGTAGCTGGCTAGTGAGTTTTTGGTGGTGGGGGAAGGGAGGATCTCCTGTCTTTTCCTCCTGTCTCACTGTATAAGCATTAGGATTACAGACATATGCTCTTGTATCTGACTGTACATGGGTTTGAGGATCCTAACTCATGTTCTTACAGTGTGTGGCAAACGTTTTACACACTGAGCCTTTTCCCTGATCCTGCTTTGTGTTTAATGTAGCCTGTTATCCTGGCAAGAGGAAATTAGAAAGAATTCTGGCAAGGCAGGAGATGACACAGGCTGATATTCTCTTGTACTCCTTCCAGGTGCAGCGTGATCTTCCACATCTCCCTTCCCACCCAGCACTCTGACTTCTATATCCATCATGGTGTTTGGTGAGTTTTTCCATCACCCTGGACAAGATGAGGAACTTGTCAACTTGAATGTGGGGGGCTTTAAGCAGTCTGTTGACCAGAGCACACTCCTGCGGTTCCCTCACACCAGACTGGGAAAGCTGCTTATGTGCCACTCTGAAGAGGCCATCCTGGAGCTGTGTGATGACTATAGTGTGGCTGATAAGGAGTACTACTTTGATCGCAACCCCTCTCTGTTCAGATACGTTTTGAACTTTTATTACACAGGGAAGCTGCATGTCATGGAGGAACTGTGTGTGTTCTCCTTCTGTCAGGAGATTGAGTACTGGGGCATCAATGAGCTTTTCATTGACTCCTGCTGCAGCAGTCGCTATCAGGAGCGCAAAGAGGAGAACCACGAGAAGGACTGGGAGCAGAAAAGCAATGATGTGAGCACTGACTCCTCCTTTGAAGAGTCCTCTCTGTTTGAGAAAGAGCTGGAGAAGTTTGACGAGCTGAGGTTTGGTCAGCTCCGGAAGAAAATCTGGATTCGGATGGAAAATCCAGCGTACTGTCTATCAGCCAAGCTCATCGCAATCTCCTCCTTGAGTGTGGTGCTGGCTTCCATTGTGGCCATGTGTGTGCACAGCATGTCAGAATTCCAGAACGAGGATGGAGAGGTGGATGACCCTGTGCTAGAGGGTGTGGAGATTGCCTGTATTGCTTGGTTCACTGGTGAGCTGGCCATCCGGCTGGTGGCTGCACCCTGTCAAAAGAAGTTCTGGAAGAACCCTCTGAACATAATCGACTTTGTTTCTATTATTCCCTTCTATGCCACATTGGCGGTGGACACCAAAGAAGAAGAGAGTGAGGACATTGAGAATATGGGTAAGGTGGTTCAGATCCTTCGCCTCATGAGGATCTTCCGGATTCTGAAGCTTGCCCGGCACTCTGTGGGGCTTCGGTCTCTTGGGGCCACGCTGAGGCACAGCTACCATGAAGTGGGGTTGCTGCTTCTCTTCCTGTCTGTGGGGATTTCCATCTTCTCTGTGCTTATCTACTCTGTGGAGAAAGATGACCACTCATCCAGCCTCACCAGTATCCCCATCTGCTGGTGGTGGGCCACTATCAGCATGACCACCGTGGGCTATGGCGACACTCACCCCGTCACCTTGGCTGGGAAGATCATTGCGAGCACATGCATAATATGTGGCATCTTGGTTGTGGCCCTTCCTATCACCATCATCTTTAACAAGTTTTCCAAGTACTACCAGAAGCAAAAGGATATGGATGTGGACCAGTGTAGTGAGGACCCACCAGAGAAGTGTCACGAGCTACCTTACTTTAACATTAGAGACATTTATGCACAGCAGGTACATGCCTTCATTGCCAGTTTATCTTCTGTTGGCATCGTGGTCAGTGATCCCGACTCCACAGATGCTTCAAGCATGGAAGACAATGAGGATGGTTACCACACTGCATCATTGGAGAATTGCACAGCAAAATGAGCAGGGACATTTGCACTCGTGTCCTCTCCTGACATTAGGTTAACACAGCTTTATAAACCTCAATGGGTTTCTTCGGATAAAACGTTTATTTCTCAGGGTGTACCTTTTAGCCATAGTTGGACATTCATTGCTGAATTCTGAAATGATAGAATTATCTTTATTTTTCTCAGTAAGGTAAATTAAATGCCTTGTTATGAAATTTATTTTTTAAAAGAGAGAAAGAGAGAGTTGTGATATGATTTTGGAAAAAAAATGTAAATGTTATTGGATAGGATTTATTGCTACGGCTTAGGCATCATTCTATATTTGCCATTTACTCACATTGAGCTAACTATAAATTACTGACAAGTAGAATCAGAGGCCCAGCTGACTGAAGACTACATGCATGTGACATTCACAACATGAGACAATGCATGTAAATCCATGTTCATGTTCTAGACATGGAAATTAGGAGCCTAATAAACTTCCTAGTTCAGTATGGAGAATGTTTGGTTGGCTGTTTTTATGTCAAGTAAATATATTCCATTATGCTAATTGTTCTTTTTGGAATATCATGGGTCTTTTTTATGCATTTAAATTTTAAATACATAGCACTAATATGTTGATTTTTCAGTATACTTGTGGCGTTTGGGAGGTAACAGGATGAATCAGTGTTTAAATTGTACTGCCCCATGTATAATGACTAAAATACTAAAATATAGGTGTTTGAGACATATGAATGAAGTGTATATCTTTATGGACATATTTCTAGTATAGTTTTTGAATTTTATGCTTATTTATAGGATAAAACCTTATCACAAAAAATTGTATAGACATGAAAGAGCCAACCCACTCACAGGGCCAGTTCAGCAAATGGAAGAAGAAAGAAATGTACAGATCACAGAGGTGGTTCATTATGGCTAGAGGAGTGAATGCTCAATTTCTGAAAAAAAAAAAAAATTATGGCAGCAGGTATAAAATGAGCCAGAACTTTTAGACAGCCATAATGATAGTAACATGATGGTGGCATCTTTTGTAGAATGCCCCTACCAAGGAGACATACACAATTGCCTCAGTAGAGCCCACACAGTTCCATCCCATGTGGAAGGAAGGCAGCCACAGACTCCATTTTGGAGATGCAGGGCAAAGCTAACTAGGGATATCTACTGACTACTTTAGTTTTCCCCCTCAGCTCTTTTGACTAGAAGAGGTATATGGATTTATTATCCAGCCTTTCATGTTTGGAGATGTATTTCATGAAAGCATGTCTGTAGGTTGTCAGTACCTATAAGATTCCTCATTCCTCTTCATGTGCCTGCGACTTCTGAGATGACATGAGGAAACTTAAAAAATTTTTTATGTATTACCTTCTGCTTATTTGAGAAAGTCTCTCTTTTTAAAGCCAAATGCTTTTTTAATTTTTATTTTTATATAAATTTTATTTATTTAGGGAGAGAGGGAGGGAGAGAGAGAGAGGGAGAAGGGGTACACTAGGGCCTCTATCTGCTGCATACAAACTCCAGATACATAAGCCACTTTCTGTCTTTGTGCATCTAACATTACGTGGGTATTGGGGAATCCAACTCAGGTAATTAGGCTTTGTAGGCAAGCACCTTAACCACTGAACCACCTCTCCAATGCTTTCTACTTTTAAAATGCACCTCTATTTAAAAAATATTTTTCATACGTATGTGGTATGTATGTGTCATCAGACACTTGTACCACTTTTTGTGTCTGACTTATATGGTTGGATTGGGAATTGAACCTAGGCAGACAGGCCTTGCAAGCAAACACCTTTAACCATTGAGCCTTCTCTTGACCCCAAAGTGTTTTTTTTGATATGGCATAAATGAAGTTTTGAGGCAAAATAATAGAATTTGGGATCCTTCCTTTATAAAAGATTCCTATTAATAGTGAAGTAACTGAAGACTGCTTATATAGCCCCAGTAGTAATAATAGTGAAGTAGCAACAACAATACTAATAAACTACTTAAGTGAGTGTTTCGCCTAGGTAAACTCATTTTTGCCTTGCAAGTGTTTATTGCTGTCCTTATTTGAAGATGCTGAAGCTGAGGTTGAAAGGAAATGTGGCTTAGTTAGGTCACCATTTTCTGTTGTAGTTACTTTCTCATTGCTGGGATAAAATACCTGACCAAAAACAACTGATGGGAGGAAAGACTTTATTTTGGCTTACAGACTCTTGGGGAAGCTTCATGATGGCAGGGAAAGTATGGTACGATCAGAGGCTAGACATCAACTTTGCCTTAGCAGGTAGAAAACAGCAGTAGGAGAGTGAGCTGATTGCTGGCAAGGAGGAGACAGCTATAATAATACCTCTAAGCCTGCCACCAACAACATACCTCCTCAAGCAAGGCTCCACTGTTCAGATTACCATCAGCTGGGGACTAAGCATTGAAAACGCATGAGTTTATGGTTTCATATGGTTTCTGATTCAAACTACCACACACCATGACTAATGAGGCTGGCCCTGGAACCTAGGGAGCCAGACTGCAGACCCTGGCCTCTGCAGTGCTGTGAGGGGTGAGTTGGAGGAAGCCCCAGCACAGGTGCCTCTGCAAACACAAGCCACAGCAAGCAGTCAGTTTGATATTTCCAGTGCCTGTGTCCAAGGAGACATCCTGGCTCCTGTACCTTTCCTCATCCAACAACTAGATTTACAAAATATTCTAGAATGCCTGTGAAGCAGGAACAGGCTCTGATGGTCACCTGCTTGACGACATTAATGTCAGACTTGTTGGGAAACTGGTTCTCCAGGAATTGGCAAATGTCTCTCAGTTTGTGGGGATGAAAGGAGAGTGTTTTGAACACTGAGAAGGAGCCAGTTTAGCCGGTGTTCATGGAAACTCCTCACATGGTTTGCCCTGTGGCTTGAGTGCTGCCTGCGGCTTCCCTCTGTCCTTCTGCCTTCTCTCCCCCAACACCTTCTAATCTTAGTCCTTGCTGTGCCTTTCACTTAAAATCCACACCATATTATAAGGCTCTGGTGACACAAATCATGAGGCTTTGTGTTTAACTGGGCTCCCCTTGGCTTTTCTCACACTGTATGCAGGTCTTGCTTGTTCATTCCTATGTGGAGAAATGACAGGCACCTTCTTTCCAGAATGTTGGAGTCAGTAGCTGAAGGCCTACTTCACAGAGAGGCCTCCTAGAGGAGATGATGCCAGAGCTATTTGAGGCCTTTTGGTTCCCAGCTTGGTTGAGCTCAGTTCATGGTTAGGGATCAGACCTTCACTGATGCTCGATGGGTATCTACTGCTGACAGAATCTACTTCCCAGACATAATCACTGCCTTGCTAATCTCTACTTCTGTAGCTCTTTCCTCTTGTGGACACCCTGCATTAGTGAAAGGATCTTTAGATGTGCTGAGCAGTCTCATCTCATTTTTTTTTTTTGCTTCTGGTGATTCATATGTGCAGATTAAGTTGATTTGCTTGTTCTTCCTTTTTTTTGCTGGAAATATTGGATCTCATTTGCTTTTGTACATTCCCAGTTCTTCCTCTTATGTTAAATTCATATTTAGCTGGGCATGGTGGCACACACCTTTAATCCCAGCACTTGGGAGGCAGAGGTAGGAGGATCACTGTGAGTTCAAGGCCACCCTGAGACTACAGAGTAAATTCCAGGTCAGCCTGGGCTAGAGTGAGACCCCACCTCAAAAAACCAAAACCAAAACAAAGAATTTGAGTTCTATTGGTTATTTTCCTTGTTGCTGTGACCAAATACCTGAGAAGAAGCAATTTAAGGTTTTTTTTTGGCTTGCAGTTTGAGGGGATACAGTCCATCATGGTGACAAGATTGTGACATGGCTGGTCACACTGCATTGGTAGTCAGGAAACAGAGCAGATAGAAGTGAATTCAGACTGTAAAACCTCATGACCCACTTCCTCCAGTGAGGGTCCTCCTCCTACAGGTTCCACAACCTTCTTAAATGGCATCACAGCCTGGGGACCAAGTGTTCAAACACACAAGCGTATGGAGGACATTAAACATTCAAACCACAACAGGGAAGTGCTTCTTGTGGCCTTCAGCTGGTCAATCACAATAGCTAGTTGTTTTGTGGCCACCATGCTTATGACCTATGTTGTGTGTAATGGAGGTTACTTCTTGGGACTCAAAAAGCTTTTTTTAATGACCAGAATAGTAGGATTGTTTACTCCATATGGAATCGTCAGTATCTATGATTTTTGATCTATGATCACAGCAGTTTCAATATGGTACAATTTGTTAAGAAGTCACCTCCTGTTAGCAAAATAGTTATTTCTTAGGTTCTTAGGCAAACTTTGATGTCTTAGGGAGAAGTGGGTATTGGGAAGCCTGGGGTTTCCTATTGGCACCACAACTCATAGCTGTGCAATCAGGCCAGCAACACTCCTAGCTGTGTTCTCAAGGAGACAGGTGAGTAGAGTAATTGTTGTCATCCTTTCTGTCTCTTATATTTACATGATCTATGTTGTTTCCAAATAGGCTAGTTTTCCTTCTAAATCTGTTTACATTATAAAGTTGCATAATAAAAAACAGTTTTAACCTGCCATCTAATTTTTCTTATGTTCTCTGCCAGTAGTCATAACCAATGAAGTTTGAGTTCCTGTTGCTTGGGATCTGGAGAGTTGGATACCCTAAAGCTTAAGCTATTAAAAGCATTTGCAAAGAGTCATTCATCTTCCTGTGTTCAAGGCCCTTGGAGTGCTGGCAGCCAGACTGGGTGAAAGTTCTCTTAAGCATCCATGGGTACATGATTTTGATTTGCTTTCAAAGTACCCATGACTTACCCTTGGTTGTTTTCAGTAACTGCTATGTGGTCTTTTCCAGGAAGAATGCCAGGGCAGTAAGGAACACAGGCAGAGGAGGTTTAAGACGGTTGGTTATGCACCACATAAAGCTATGGAATGTGACAGCTCAGAGGGGGCCTTCAGAGGTCTGACTCAGCATTTTACAGTGAGGAAGTGGAGTGAGTTGTCTGAGACCATGCAGCAACATAGTGACTCAATCATCATTAGAAGATAGCCAAAGCTCTACTCCCTGCTTCTCCCTCCCTCTTTTCCTTTTAGATTAAAATTTTAGATTTCATTAACTACTGCTTCCACAATGCATAAATCACAATTCCATGGGGAACACTTGCAACCCCATTGAGGAGCATCCCCAACAGAGTGGAGGCAAGGATGAGGGAAAAGAAGGTACCAACACATGATGTATGCATATGAAAGATGTTGTTAATAATAATAATAATAATCATAATAATAATAATAAACAAAAATTTCATATATTCACAAGTGTCAAGAACTGTGTCATGTACCTCCTCATGACCATCATTCACAGTTTCAGCAGTTTTCAACTTCCAGGAACCCATTTCATCTCTTCCATTACTCACTTCTCTCCCCTGTTTACTCTAAAGAATCATCATATTGTTTAATCTATATATATTCCAATGAGCATTTTTAAAAGAACCATCTTGGACTGGAGAGATGGCTTAAAGTTAAGGTGCTTGCCTGTGAAGTCTAAGGACCCATGTTTGATTCTCCAGATCCCATGTAAGCCAGAAGCACAAGGTGACGCAAGTGTACAATGTTGCAGTATGTACCAGGTGGCACAGGAATCTGGAGGCCCTGGCATGTCAATTCTCTCTCTGTCTTATTGTCTGCTATAAAAAATGGGGATCAGTCTGTTGGGCTTGCCTCAAAAAAATCTTTTTTTGAATATAATTGCAATTCTATTAATAAAAACATTAGTGACACTTCCTTAATGCTATGAAACAACCATTCTTAGAAAATAGTATACAACTATTAATTTCCAGTTTCTTGACATTTACAAATAAATACCTGGTTCAGATGAGAACTTATAGAAATCATGTGCTAAGCAGTCAGGAATAAAGTGAGCTTCAAAAAGTAATTGAAATAATTTCTGCTTATAGTCTCAGAATCTGAAATGATTTCTGCTTAGATGGATACCTACTTCCTCAGTCCTCAGAGAGGACACAGCCAGCAGCTTATGTTAACTTAAATGTTGCTGGGAGCAGTTTCAGGTTTTTTGTCTTTGTCTCCAGCTCAGGGAAGGGGGAACTAAGACCTCTAACTGCCCCTTGAATAAAGAATGCCTGGCTTCTTCACATCATCAGATTTTCACTTGGAGTATTCTCCTGCTACAAAGAGCCATGGTTTATTGGTTTGTTTTATTTACTTAGATTCTAGGCTTGGAACTCAAGACCTCATGCATTCTATATAAGTGCTCTACCATTGGGTTATATTCTCAGCCCTCATTTTCCCATTTTATTTTTGAAACAAGGCCTCACTATGTTGTCCAGGCTGGTTTTGGAGTCATTGTATCCCAGGCATGCCTTGAATTTACAAAGAATCACAGTTTGTTTTTGCGTGTTATGTCCACTTGTATACCCATGTTCATAGACACATGTGTTTGTAGGTATGTGTGTAGGACAGAGGTTGACATTTCAACTTCCAGGAACCCATTTCATCTCTTCCACTACTCCCTTCTCTCCCCTGTTTACTCTAAAGAATCATCATATTGTTTAATCTATATATATTCCAATGAGCATTTTTAAAAGAACCATCTTGGACTGGAGATATGGCTTAGAAGTTAAGGTGCTTGCCTGCGAAGTCTAAGGACCCATGTTTGACTCTCCAGATCCCATGTAAGCCAGATGCAATTGATCATACTCCACCTTATTTACTGAGGAAGGGTCTTTCAATTGAACCCAGAGCTCACTGATTTTGCCAGTCTAGCTAACCATCTTGCCCTGGGGAGCCCTGTCTCTACGTCTTGAGCTCTGAGATTATGGGCAGTCTGTCATGCCTTCCCAGTATTTATGTGGATACTGGAGCTCTAAACTTGGTCCTCATATGTGAATGTCTATCTCTGCATTCCCTAAGCCATCTCCCCAGCCCAAGAATCCCAGTTTTCAAACTTTACTCACTTTATTTTTCAAGAATGCATGAAAAGAAAAAGTAGTAAGTGCACTTAATTTGATCAACACCAAGTGAAATGAGTATTTCAGTTGAAAACCTATCAGCTTTCCAGAAAGTATTTATTATGGCTTCTAAAACAAGTTATCACACACATAAGGACTTAAAACAATGTAAATTTTTTCTTGTCCTGTTTTTTTATTGAGTAGAAACTTTGTATGGACACATCATGTGTTGGTACCATTCCCCTCCTCCTGGCCTCCATTCCACTGCGGGCCTTCCTCAGTGGGAATACTGGTATTCACAATGAGGTCATGGGTTATGAGTTGTGAGAGCAGCAGTCAGTCCTTGTGTGTGTGTTGGGGGGGGGGATGCTTCTGGACATTCCCTCTCACCCTTTGGCTCATACAATCTTTCTTCCCCCTCTCCTGCAAAATTCTCTGAGGCTTGGTAGGTGTGTTTTAAGTCTACTTTAGTGTTGAGCTCTCAGCAGCTTCTGAATTTCTGCTTTGGCGCATTTTGAGTAGCCTCAGTGTCTGTCTCCATCACCCTGGCACAGGTTGTCAGGCTCATCACCATGGAAGCAGCACTCGTGCTCATCTTGCCAATTCCTCTGTGGTTTCACCTGATCCCTAGCTGATGTGCGATGGGTGGCTCATCTCCCACCAGAGAGCCAGCTATCTTTTCTTGTCTTGTTGACAGATTTTGGTTGTCCTTTGGTTTTTGCTGCCTTTTTTTCTGTTAAAGAGAAACAGATTCTCCAGCAGAGAGTGAGATCAGCATAGGTTAAATTAGGAGAGATTTTGATGGGTGTAGCTTCTCTTTCGGCCAAACACTAGTGGGAGTTTCTCATTGCAGTCCATGATCCTGGTCTTCATAGGATTCTGACTTGGTTCCCAGTACCAGATATGTGTTCTCTTACACTGAGTGGTCCCTTAGGCAATCAGAGAGACATTGGTTACCTTCCTAGGCTGGATGCCACTATTGCACAGGTGTGTGTATCTTGTGAGGTTGGTTGCTTTCAAATATCAGTGTTCCCTTCTTGCTCACAACATTCTTGGCCACTTCCCCCAGCAGCTCATGTAGTGCTTTCCAGCACTATATGGGCTAACCATATACTGTGAACTGGCTTCCTTCCAGTTTCCAGCCAGGTCTATGTTCTGTGTAGGCAGCATGTGGTGTCTTCAGCAATATAGTCTATTACCTTTTACCTCAGATGGATAATCAAGTGCTTTGACAGAAGCCTGTCTTGTTTTGGGGACTGCATAGGTCTTTCCAACCAATAGATCAACATGGGTTGTAACCAATTTCTGGTACTGCGAGTTACAAGACAGCGTCAATCATTTTGGGATTAAGCTTCATCCCACCCTCTCCAGGGCCTTTTCCAGATGATTCCCCCCATTTGCTTCTTATGGGTTATATCTTTTAGTCTGCTCTACAGGAGGAAGAATTCTAGGGGCCCAAATTAATTTATTAGCAGAGCTTGATCCTGTTGAAACAGTCTGCTTCTTGTCCCTTCAAGCCTCTGACTGCATACCATTCTTGGTGTTGTTACATGGTGCCAATCTTTGCATCCTCAATCACATTACCTTCTTTTCTGTCACATCTCTTTTGGCCTCTCTTTATAAGGTCATTTATGATTATGTTTGAGATCTACGTGGCTAATTCAGGCTATTCTCACACCAAGATCCCCAACTTAACCGTATCTGCAAATTCTTCTTGGGCTATAAAGTCAGAATTATAGATTCTAAGGATGTAGACCTGGATCCTCTTGAGAGCTATTATTCAGTCTCTTCCATCCAATGGAGAAGGATGGCTACTGCAGAGGTAGCCACTGAGAAGTTTTAATTTTAATAGCATGCTGATATTGATGTGTCTTATTGGTTAAAAGAAAGGAATAGGGCTGGAGAGTTGCTTAGTAGTTAAGCACTTGCCTGTGAAGCCTAAGGACCCTAGTACAAGGCTTGATGTCCCAGGACCCATGTTAGCCAGATGCACAAGGGGGCATACATGTCTGGAGTTCATTTTCAGTGACTGGAATCCCTGGTGTGCCCAATTTCTGTCTCTCTCTCTCTCTCTCTCTCTCTCTCTCTGCCTCTTTCTCTCTCTGTCTGTCGCTCTCAAATAAATAAATAAAAATAAACAAAAAATTTTAATAAAAAAGAAAGGAATAGGTTTCATGTCAAATTTGAATTCTAATTCTTGCTTTGTTTTTGGCCATGGGCAAGTTCTTTAATATCTTTTAATCTTAGTGTTCTGATCTGTATGACCTTCCATATTATAATATACAGCTCCTTTTAGCACATCTTAGGTGGTACTCATGCAAACTCAAGTATTAACTGTCAAAATTTATGGTTATCAATAGAAAGTAATTTATGAGGTATGATTGTGTGCAAAGCCATTAATGCTATTCAGATTACAAAATATAAATCTAAAATAGCAAAATCACAAATAATATTGGAGAAACTTATAGACTTGTAAGGAAGTTTGGAAAATAGCAAAAGTGATGCAGTGGTTCAAAGATGGGACACCTTTTATTGGTGTTACAGATTTGTTCATTTTTCTCTGAATGGGTTCAGGAACCCACTTCTCTAAGCGTCAGTCAGTGTCTTAATGTATATATTAGTCAGGTTTCTCTAAAGGAACAGATTCAATAGAATGAATTTTTACAAAGGGGATTTACTGGATTAGTTTACGGCAGTCCAATGATAGCAGTCTGCAGGCTTGAGAGTAAGAGAACCTTGCAGCCTCACACATGGCTGGATGCCTCAGCAGTCCCAATCTAGGACTGAGAAGGCCTGGAGTATTCCTCGACAGCCGCTGGTCTTCAGTCCACCTTGGGAGACTGATGAAACTTGGTTTCAGTGTTGAGGAAGCATAGTCAGAAAAGACAGATGCACATGCAAGTGAATAGTGTGTGGGGCGAGGGGAGAAGAGAGGCTTGCGTCTAGGTACCAGTGAGTAGCATAGTAGGCAGGCTGAAAAGAGGGCTGCATTCTGTCAGAGCTTCCTTTTATATAGCTCAGGAGGGCCGCCCACTCTGGAGAAAGGACTTCTTCTTTCAGTTAATCCTTTCTAGAAGCAACCTCAGAGACCTGCCCAAGAGGACTGTCTGTGGATTCTAAGCTGATTAAGTTGACAACAGAATTTAACTGTCATTATGCAAGAAAAGAGAAGGATAAAGTTATGGTTGTGGGAATATGAAAATATTTCAAGTATGTTCTATAAAACTTTGGTAAGAAGCTCCTAACAGACCTGTCTTCCTGAGAATAAAGCCAGAGGAGGGCCGGGGAGAGGGCTACTGGGTAAAAGAGCTTGTTATGTAAGATGAAAACCCCAGTTCTGATCCTAAGAGCACACATAAAGTCAGATGTGGCAGTGTTATGTCTGTAATCCCAGAGTGTTTATGGCAAGATGAGAAGTGGAGACAGGAGAGTCCCCAGGAGCTCAGGAGCCAGCTAGCCTGGCAGACATAGCAGTGAACATGACACTCTGCTTCAAACAAGGTGGAAGGTGAGAACAACACATAAGCTTGTCCTCTGACCTCCATCTCCATGTATGTACATCCTCTTCCCCACCTCTCTCTGTCTTGTATCTCTCTCTCTCTCTGTCACACACACACACACACACACACACACACACACACACACACATAAAAAAAGACAAGCCGGGCATGGTGGCACACGCCTTAAATCCCAGCACTTGATAGGCAGAGATAGGAGGATCGCCGTGAGTTCGAGGCCACCCTGAGATTACCTAGTGAATTTTAGGTCAGCCTGGGCTAGAGAGAGACCCTACCTTGGAAAAAAAAAAAAAGAAAGAATGACAGAGGAAAAGCAACTATATCCTGGGTCTCTAGTGGACTTTAGTACATCATTAAAAAAACAATCAATAAAATCCAGGTATGGTGGCGCATGCCTTTAATCCCAGCACTTGGGAGGCAGGGGTAGGAGAATCACCATGAGTTCGAGGCCACCCTGAGACTACATAGTGAATTTCAGGTCAGCCTGAGCTGGAGTGAGACCCTACCTCAACCCTCCCCCAAAACAACAACCACAACCACCACCACCACCACCACCACAACAACAAATCAATAAACCGAACATTTGGTTCCTGAAGCATTGTGTAGTATTTGAACAAAGGTTTCTTTCCAAATGAATTCTGCCAGCCACCAGCATGAATGTACGTTTTACTGAAAAGTCCATAGTGCTATAAGGCCAGACGTAGAAGCACACAGACCTTTTTCCAGCATCAATTACCTGATGAAAGTGTGCCTTGTCTGCAGCAAGCAAATGGGCTCTATTCCCTGTGGCATTGGGAGCACGTGCTCTGGTATTTATAAACTGAGAAATATGTTTGTCAGCATGTGTGGTGCTTGCATTCATCCCTGAAAGCGAGCAAGAAATAGTCTCCTTGTTTCTAAAGAGCTAATAGCAGATTCATAAATTCTGTCAGCAATTCTATTGTTGCAAAGGATTCTCTTTATAGAGGACAATTTCAGCATGTGCAGTTCTAATCATGGACTAAAGAGTGCAAAATCCTGGATAGGACACTTACTCCATCCTTCCCTGGGACAACCTCCACTGGTTCCAGAGGGAAAGGGAAAGTGCTAGTGCATGGAGCATCGTGCCATAAAGAAAATGAACAATGGGTTCAGCATGCCTGGAATCTTCATCTTCATCCCCTCCACTGCACAGCAAGAGAAGCCTTCAGGACAGCACAGGCAAATCTCACTTTAATGGCTATAGCTAAGGCCAGAACTCCCGAATCATTGTCAGCTTTCAAGGGTTTTGATTTTTCTTGGGACAAGCTTAAGGATGGTTCATGTTTGCTTATACGCACTTTATTTCTGGCCCAGCCTCACAGCCCAGCATTGCATAAATGTCAGTGGTAAGCTTTCACAAGGTTCACCCAGACCCTCTTCACTGTTTCCTTCTATTTCCCTTGGATCTGGGTATGCTCTGACTTTTGACTTTTATCTTTGATGTTTGTCTACCATATGTCCTTGGGTCTTAGCATTTCTGTTTCAACACACTGGATGCCTGCCCTGCAGAGAGAAATCCAGCTATCTCATTTGTTAAATGGAAATACATTACTGTGTGTCTGTGCTCTGACACAATGTAAAAAGGATATATAGCTCCTGCTGACAAGACGCTTACAGTCTGATGCATTCCAATGGATATCAGGGCCGTTGTGCCTGAGCAAACAGGACAACACCATAAGTATCGTAGGTCAGACCTTGTTTGGGGCCTGGCTTCACTACTCTCTTGATCACTGACTATAGTCCTATTGCTTGACCTCTCTGAAGCCTCTATTTGTTTTTTTTTTTTAGCTGTACAAAAGGGAACATCAAAGCCCATACCATGAGATTAAGATAATTTTCATTAAGGATACATAATTGGTGCTTATTATGGTTTGGATCTGAAATGCCTTCTAAAGACCATCTGCTAAAGGGTTGGTAGGAAGTGATTGACTTATGAGGGCTCTGATCTCACTTATGTTTGATCCACTGATACTTTCCTAATTGAAGAGGTTTATTGAGAGGTGTTATGGACTATAGGAAGTAGAGTCTAGTTGGAGGAAGTAACCATTAGAGGCATGCCCTTGAAGGATATCTTGTTCTTATTCTCCCTCCCATCTTCCTTCCTCTCTTACTTCTTCCTTCCCTCCCTCCTTCCTGACTGCCACAAGGCAAATAGCTCAGCTTCCCAAGATGCTCCTTGATATGATGATTTCTCACCAAAGTCTCAAAGCAATGGGATCAAGTGACCATGAATGGAAATCTCTGAAACTGAACCAAAATATATTTCTCCATTTTAAGTTACTTTAAGTTGTGGTTTTCTCAAGTACTTTGTCACAGTGACATAAAACTGACCAACAGCTCAATAAATGCTACTTTCTCTCAGCTTTTTTTTTTTTTTTTTTTTGAGGTAGGGTCTCACTGTAGCCCAGGCTGACCTGGAATTCACTCTGTATTCTCAGGGTGGCCTTGATCTCACAGTAATCCTCCTACCTCTGCATCCCAGAGTGCTGGGATTAAAGGCGTGTGCCACCACGCCCAGCTACTCTCAGTTTTTATTAATGCATATTGTTATATAAACCGAATTTAGTCTTTGACATCTAAAGGAGTAAACCTGAGTGTATAGATAGTTAACAAAATTATTCAGATTTACAATCATGTTCCTCCCCTCCTCTCCCCCATTCTTTACTTCATAAGTTTGTGATGCTCATCAGTATGAAACTAAGTCCTGTTGTGGCCCTGAGGTCAAAGACAGCCACCTCTGATTCTGACTAACTGCTGAAACAGAACTTTTTGCTGTGGCCCTTAAGCTCATCACATCCATCATGAGTCAGGAGATCTCTGAGTCTTGGGAGCTTTCTTGAGCCTCTCAGACTTGCAGGCAAATACTTCCTTGTCAAACAATGAATTTTTAAAGTAATGTTGGCCCCAAATAGCTGCATCATGAACAGGGATGTGAGCGCTGTCAACCACCACTCTGGTCCATAAACTTTTGGCAAGGTTTTGATAAGTTAGTAAACAGGATGTAGTTCTTGCTGATAAGGTTATAATCTGATGCACCAAGCTGTGGCCAGGCAGCTGCACAGGATTTTCCTGTCACAAGCACCTTTCCTTTCGGATGGTTAAATATTTTGATGCATCTCAAGAAACTCTGCAATCAGAATAGCTAATAAAGAGCTGTGTGTGGTGGTGCGTGCCTTTAATCCTAGTACCCGTGAAGCCAAGGTAGGCGGATCACTGTGAGTTTGAGGCCAGACTGAGACTACAGAATGAATTCTAGGTCAGCCTGAGCCAGAGCAAGACCCTATCTTGAAATACACACACACACACACACACACACACACACACAAATAGTTAATAAAGCTAGATGGGTTTTTTTTTTTTTTTGGAGGAATATGGATCAACTGCAGTGGAATAGCAGCTGTGCAGTAATAACATTAGATGTGTTTGACATTATTTAAGTACTTTATCTAAATTAACTTGTCTAAGGGTACTCTCTCTACTGTTACTCAATAACAAACAAAGTCTTAGCTTGAGCATAAGACAAGAGAAAAAAATAATATGCGTATATATGAAAGAAGTCAATTATTCCTATTTTCTTTCTTTTGTTTTTGTTTTGTTTTTTTTCAAGGTAGGGTCTCACACTAGCTCAGGCTGACTTAGAATTCACTATGTAGTCTCAGGGTGGCCTTGAACTCACAGAAATCCTTCTACCCCTGCCTCCTAAGTACTGGAAGTGCTGAGATTAAAGGCATGCACCACTACACCTGACTGCTTATGACTATTTTCAAATGGCATGGTCCTACAATTAAAAGACCCTAAAGATGCCATCAGAAAACTCTTAGACTGATAAACACTTTTAGCAAAAGAGTAGGATACAAAATTAGCATAAAAAAATCACAAAATTTTCTATCTTTTCTATATGTCAATAACAACTTCTCTAAGAAAGAAATAAGGGAAAATGCCATTGACAATAGTTTCAAAAATGTCTAGGAAGAACAAAAGGCCCAAATAACTAAAATAATCTTTATCAGAAAGAACAATGTTGGAGGTATGACAATATCCAATCTCAAAATATATTAAAGAACCATAGTGACAAAAAGCCATAGTACTGGCACAAAACAAACATGTAGTGGAATGGAATAGGGATGCATAACTAATCCAACAAAGTTGCAGCCATCATTTTTTTTTTTTTTTTTTACAAAGCTATCAAAATTTGCAGTATTTTCTTTTTAAGTAGAAACTTTGTATGGACATATAGTGTGTTGGTACCATTTCCCTCCTTCCTGCCCCCATTCCACTGAGGGCTTTTCTCAGTTGGATTGCTGGTATTCACTATGGTGTTGTGGGTTATAAGTTATAAGAAAGAGCAGCAGTCCGCTATTTTTGTGTTTTAGGGGAGGGCAGAAGGAGAATGCCTCTGGGCATTCCCTCCCACCCTGTAGCTCTCACAATCTTTCTGCACCCTCTTCCACAAAATTCCCTCAGCTGTGGTGGGTGTGTTTTAAGTCTACTTTAATGTTGAGCTTTCAGCAGTTATGGATTTCTGCTTTAGTATATTTTGAGTATCTGCAGTGTCCATTGCCATCACCCTGGTGTACGTTGTCAGGCTCACTGTGGAAATAGCACTGTTGCTCATCTTGCCAATTTCTCTGTGGTTTCACCTCAATCCAATCTGATGTGTGAGTGGTGGCTTATCTCGTGGTAGGGAGTCAGCTATTTTTTATTGCCTTGCTGATAGATTTTTGTTGCCTTTGATTTTTGTTGCCTTATGTAAAAGAAAAACAATCTTTTAAACAAAGCATTTAGCTTGGTGTGGTGGTTTATACCTTTAGTTCCAGCACTCAGGAGGCAGAGGTAGGAGGATTGCTATCAGTTTGAGACCACCCTGAGAGTACATAGTGAATTCCAAGTCAGCTTGGGCTGGAATGAGACCCTGGCTTGAAAAAAAAAAACATTTTATTTATTTATTTGAGGAAGAGAGACAGGCATATATATATAGAGAGAGTACAAGTGAACCAGGGCCTCCAGCCACTGCAAAGGAACTCCAGGCACATGGCCACGTTGTGCATCTGGCTTATGTAGGTACTGGGGAATTGAACCTGGGTCCTTAGGCTTCACAGGCAAGTGCCTTAACCACTATGTCATTTTTCCATACTTAAAAACAGTTTCCTATTTCACCTCCAGAGTTCTACTGTGGTTATGAGTCTGTCATCTTGACCAGCAGTTAATTTAGAGCTTCATTAAAAATATTTTATTTATTTATTTATTTATTTATTTATCTATGAGAGAGTAAGGGATAGAAAAAGAGAGAAAGAAGCAGAGAGAGAGAGAATGGGCACACGAGGGCCCTCAGCCACTGCAACGAACGCCAGACACATACACCACCTTGTGCATCTGGTTTACATGCATCCTGGGGAATTGAACCTAGGCCCTCTGACTTTTCAGGCAAGTGCCTTAACCACTAAGCCATTTCTCCAAACCTATACCCTCTTTTAACAAATGGTGATTAGAAAACTGGGTTTCCACATGTAGAATAATTAAATTATACTCATATATCTCACCCTACTTAAAAATCATTTCAGAAAGAATGAAAGTCCTTATTGTAATACCAGAAACTCTGAAATTGCTAGAGAAAAATATATTAAAATACTTCAAATCTGGGTGTGGTGGCACACGCCTTTAATCTCAGCTCTTGGGAGGGGGAAGAGGTAGGAGGATTGCAGTGAGTTTGAGGCCACCCTGAGACTTAATAGTGAATTCTAGGTCAGTCTGGCCTACAGGGAGACTCTACCTCTAAAAATCAAACCACCACCACCACCACCACCAACAACAACAACAACACTTTAAGATACAAGCCTGGATAAGAATTTTCTAAACAGGATGTTAGTTGCACAGGATCTAGCTCTAGGAACTGACAGATGTGATTACATGAACCTAAGAAGCTTCTGAATAGCAAAGGGAACATTCAGAGTGAAGAGACATCCTGCACAATGGAGAGAACATGCCAAGTACATCAGACAGGGGCTGAGCATCCAGGCTAAAATTCAACGCCAAAAACACAACTCTCCAATCAACAGGTGGGTTAAGGAGCAGCTCTCAAAAGAAGATCTACAAAAATTACAAAGTAATACAAAGAATTGTCTGTAAATACACGAAAAATATTCAACATCCTTAGCCATCAGGGAATTGCATATTCAAACTGTTTTGAGGTTTCATCTGACCTCAACCTAAATGGCTATCATCAAGAAAACAAATGATATCAAATGCTGACCATAAAGTGGGGAATGGGGAACATTCCATTATTCATTACTGGTGGGATATATATTTGTGCAGTCAGTATGCAAATCAGCATGGATTTTTCTCCAAAAACTGAGAAGGGAATGATCATGTGATCCAGCTATGCCAC
The DNA here is from genome assembly GCA_036346955.1 of Dipus sagitta. Classification (NCBI taxonomy): domain Eukaryota; kingdom Metazoa; phylum Chordata; class Mammalia; order Rodentia; family Dipodidae; genus Dipus; species Dipus sagitta. The sequence continues at coordinate 59,279,156 of CM070773.1, forward strand.
TCCTGGGCATACATACCTGAAGGACTCTAAGTCAACATACCACAGAGATACTTGCATTTCCATTCCCATTGCTGTATGTTGCAGTTAGGTTCGCATTACCGGCAGAAATCACCCGACCAAGAGCAGCTTTTGGGGGTAAAAAGTTTGTTTTGGCTTACAGACTCAAGAGGATGCTACACGATGGCAGGGGAAAATGACGGCATGAGAAGAGGGTGGATACCACTTCCTGGCCAACATTAGGTGGACAACAGGAACAGGAGAGTGTACCAAACATTTGCACAGAGAAACTGGCTATAACACCCATAAGCCTGCCCCCAATAATACAATGCCTCCAGGAGGCTTTAATTTCCAATTGCCATCAGCTGGGAAGACTAGCATTTAGAATACTTAAGTTTATTGGGAACACCTGAATCAAACCACCACATTCTACCCCTGGCTCCCATAAACTGATAACCATCCATGATGTAAAATGCAATGCATTCAATATGACTTTAAAAGTCCCCATATGCTTTTTCTAATCAATCCTAATGATGTTCAAACATCCCCATAATCCAAGTTCTCTTAATTAAGCCATAATACCAAAAATTTTCCCCAAAACCCATAATGGCACAGAATAAACACTCATACTACAAAAGATAGCATTGGGCATAGCAAAAAAATATTCGGCCAATACAAGATTTAAAACAAGAGGGCAAACATCAAACTCTAGCTCCAAGTCCAACAACTCTAGTCAGTGACAAATCTCCAAGTCCAAAAATTCTAACCAGCAACAAGTCTCTGGTATTCCAATTCTGCCCTCTAGCTAGGCTACTCACAATCCTGGAAAACTTTATCCAGGGCCAGCATCTTTCTTTAGCAGCTGTCTCATGGTCTTGGCATCTCCACTGTGTCTCTACTGCAACCCATGATCCATTCTCATGGCTCCATTGGGCTTCCATGAAGGCATCTAGCAAACCTGCTTCACACTGCCCATGGCCATTTCCAAAACACAAGACCATGTTGCAAATTCAATGAACCTCTCTTTCCTGCATTTGTTATGCTCCATAATACCATGTTGCCAATTTGTTAATCCAGCAGGGGGATGGGCAGACTTTGAAGAACAGGACACTCCTTGAGCATTCAGGCCCCTTCAAAAGAGTCTACATTCTTCCTGTTGCCCCAGTGCAGATCAGCTGGCTCAGTCTCAATGGTTGTAATCTCTCACATAATTGCAGCTGATGGGGCAGAAGTTTCAGCCCAAAGATTTCTTTCTATGCTATATCCCTCTGCACATACCAGTCTGTTTCTATGCACTGCAACCCTGCACAGGTTCTCAGGACACAGGTATAACAGCAAGCCTCTCACATAAACTGCTTCTTTCCCAGTGCAGATAAAGCTCCTTTTCACCCTCATAAGACAAACCTCACAGTTCATAGATCTTATTGCATTCAGGTCTTTCAACTCTGACCAGAATAATCCATCAAGTTGTACTTACAGCACTTCAAGGTGTCTGTTAGGCCAAGGTTTCAAATTCATTCATATTCCTCTGGAAAATCAGCTCCAAAAGGCCAAAACCACGCAGTCAAGTGTCTAGCAACAAATAACATCACTCCTCAGTACTAACATTACTGTTGCAGTCAGGTTTGCATTGCTGGCAGAAATCACCTGACTTAGAACAGCTTCTGGGAAAAAAGTGTTTATTTTGGTTTATAGACTCGAGGGGATGCTCCACGATGGCAGGGAAAATGATGGCATGAGTAGAGGGTGAACATCACTTCCTGCCCATCATCAAGTAGACAACAGGAACAGGAGAGTGTGCCAACCACTAGCATGGGGAAACTGGCTATAACACCCACAAGCCCACCCTCAACAATACAGCACCTCCAGGTGGCTTTAATTTCCAATTGCCATCATCTGGGGAGACTAGCATTCAGAATAGCTAAGTTTATGGGTGACACCTGAATCAGACCACCACACTACACTATTCACAAAAGGCCAGGGATGAAACAGCTCTAGATGTCCATCAACAGATGAATGGATAAAGAAAATGTCATACACATACACAATGAATTTTATGCAGGACATGAAGGAAAATGGGATCATGACACTTTAAGGAATGGACACAACTGGAAATCATCATGTCAAGTGAAATAAGCCAGATTTAAAAATAAAAGTACCATATATTTTCTCTCATGCAGAGAACTTAAATTTAAAATTGCACACACACATACATATACATGATATATATATATATATACATGATATATATATATATATATATATATATATATATATATATATATGTGTGTGTGTGTGTGTGTGTGTGTGTGTGTGTGTTTGTAGGTCATGAAACTAGAAAGGGAATCATGTGAGAGATAGATGTCTTAAGGGAAGTGGAAATCTGACAAAGGAGTGTGTATAACAGAAAAGCAGAGAGGGAGACTAACTGGGGAAAGAAATGGATCCAGCTAAAGGAGAGAGAGAGAGAGAGAGAGAGAGAGAGAGAGAGAGAGAGATCAAGGCAGAGCAGTGGGGGAAAGGCATGAATGAGAACAAAAGATAATGACACATGTCTATGAAGATGCCATGATGAAACCCATTACTAAAAAATTAATTTACCCCCTTCCATAAATATGCTAGGTTGCCAAATTCTTTTTTTTTTTCATTTTTTTCTTTATTAGTTAGTTTTGTATTCAACAAATACAGTCAGTTTGGTACCATTATTAGGCTCATCTGTGACCTACCCCCTCCCCTTGGTCCCTCCTTGTTGAGGTATATGGGTCATGCATTGTGGAGTTAGCCCACAGTTATGGGTAAGATAAATAAATGTCTCTGCATATCATGACCCAACATGTGGCTCTGACATTCTTTCTGCCCCCTCTTCCGCAAAATTTCCCTGAGCCATGTTTGGTTCATTTTTGGTCTGCTTCAGTGATGAGGTGTTGGGGGCCTCTGAGGCTCTGGCTCTCTGATTTGGTAGGAGTTGATTTTTCTCTGTGTTGATCTCCTTCCCCCTTGTGCTGGTATCCGGTTCATCAGGAAAACAGGTTGCCAAATTCTTACAATAAATCACATGAGATAAGATACTGTCATTAGTTTCATTTTACTACTGACCAAAATGTAAGAATAGAGCCTAAAGTCATGCACGTAGTAATGGAGGAGCTAGAACCTCAATCCAGGCAGTCTGACTGCTTGTGCCCTGGAGGTTAACCATAGAACTGCCTTCCATAGACTAGAGATCAAGTAAACTTGCCCTGTGCTCTGGGGATAGACCTCATCTCTAGCTTCACAAGCTGTTTGCACTGTAAACTCCTTGAAGTAGGTCAGGAGGAAGGCAATTTATGGTTGTCTTGTTTCTTTTCATCTTTCAACATCAGCTGTCTGGCATCAATCTAGATTTTCAATTTGAACATAGGAATAATCAACATGAAACAACCTAACACTATACAGGGGCATTGCATAATTTAGACTGCAAAGATAAAGGGGTTTCTGGAGGGGAAAGCCATTGTGAGCTATGCTTGGCATAGAACGCTTTATGAATAAAGAACTTACTCTATCAAAAAAAAAATAAAATAAAAGGGTGAAAAATATTTTTAGGTGATGTCACTGCTGAGACTATGTGTCCAAGCACAGAGGCTTTATATTTGGAGCAGACACAGGATCCAACTACACTCAGTGTTTTACTAAGTATGTGACCTAGATAACCTTTCAAACCTTATAGTTGTTTACTGATTTTTATTCTTTTATATAGGATGTGAACAACATATTTCCTGGAAGATTTAGACATCAGAATTTTAGTCAATATCAGGGTGAAAAGTTGCAAGGCCTTTTCCTATTTAAGACAGAATAGAGTTGAGAAAATTAGTTGGAACTTTATCCTCCTAGGAGCATTAGTGAAAAGGCCACAAATATATCAGCTTCCTTGAATAATTACTGATTTATCCCAACTTTGCCTGTCAACACACACACATACACGATCTCCCTCCATGAGGAAGTTTTCTTCAGTTTTCCTATCAATAAGATGGAAAGAATAAAACGTCCTATTTTGTTGATCATGAGGGCTACATGAAATGACACAGGAAGAGCATTTAGCACAGTACCTATCAAATAGCAGGTGCTCAACAAATGGTATTTATTATCATTGTAGAGGTAACTATATTTGTCCATTTATTTACTTTATTCCAGAAAATGTTGAGAATAGTGTTATTATTTGAATATAAAGTATGACCCCCCCAAAGTTGCTTATGTTTAAAGCTTGGTCCCATGGTGTTGCTCTTGAGAAGTACTGCATCATGAAGGTGCTAATCTCATCAGTGGATTGCTTAGTAAGCTTGAAACAGTTAAACATATTTTCCTCCAATCATCTGGCTTCATGCTTTGCTTCTGATCTGGGATGTATTGTCTTCTGCCTTGATTTCGGACTTTGCCTCATCTCTCTGGTTCTGTTCCTGCTGAATAGCTCATGTGTTAAATAATGTCCTTCCAGATCAACTGTAACAAAGTCCCTCTCAGGCCTGTGGCTCAGGACTCCTTTAGCATTTTGTTTAGCATTTGGCCTGATAACATCCAGATCTCCACTAACACATTGTGGTCACAGAGGATGGGTCACTGCACAAAGTCTCAGTCCCACACGCATCTTGCCTGGCTGTTTTTTTTTTTTTTTCTTCTGGGAGTGACTATTTCACCAGCCAGCTGTCTTTCCAGGTGGATCCTGGCCTTCTGCCTTTCATATATCCTTTGACTGTGTGTCAGGCACTGGGATATCGTATGGACATCAGTGGGTTCAATAAGCCATTTGCTGGCCTGTCACTTGTTTTTCATTTTTAACTTTGTATTGATAACTTCCACAAATATAGACAATATAATATGATCATAATTCTCTTATACCCTCTGCCTCTTTACTCCCTCTCAAATCCCTACTCCACTGAATCCCTTCTTTTTTATTTATTAATTACGGACACATTTAGTATGGCTATATCATGTGTTGGTACCATCCTTTCCCTCATCTCTGCCCCAATTTCTCTGGGGGCCCTCCTTAGTGGAGTTACAGATAATCCCCATGGGGTTGTGGGTTATGTGTTGTGGGAGCAGCAGTCAATTGTTGGGGACCTGTTACTTTGATGATGGGACACCATGTTTTTAGGCACAGGATAACATGTCAGAAAACATCCTCAGAATTCTGTAAAGTAAAGCATATACTAGAGGGCTTCATTTTTTTTTTAGCTGCAAAATTGACTATAACTTCAATAATGCAAGGACTAAGCAATATTATCTTCAAAATTTGAACACTTCTATGCAGGCATTGTGGACATTTTCTGCTCATTTTCTAAAGAGCTTGTGAGTAAAGGGTAATTCCCAGCATCATTCTACAGAGCAGACTCAGGGACAGACACTCAGATAATTTCTCAGGGTTAATTTAGGGGTATATTTTAATATTTATTTGAGAGAGAGAGAGAGAGAGAGAGAGAGAGAGAGAGACAGACAGAAAGAGAGAGGGAGAGAGAGAGACTGAGTGAGTATGGTTACACCAGGGCTTCTGACCACTGCAAAAGAACTCCAGACACATGTGCTACTTTGTGTATCTGTTTTTACATGGTTACTGGAGAATCAAACCTGGGTCTGCAGGCTTTGTAAGCAAGCACTTCTAACCACTAAGCAGTCCAGGAATATATTTAAATAGATTTAAAATGTCAGTCTTCCTGATCCAGAAATCCATATTTCCCATACTTTTACTCCTTTCAGTATGTGCAAGTCTTGTGTAGGTGGGAACAGTTGCTTTGAGCTCATGAATGTAATAGTATTGTGTGTTTGGAAGACACTGTGCCACAGCACTTATCCTCAACATATGGCTCTTATATTCTCTCTTCTTTTTCTTCTACAATATAACCTGAGCCTTGAAGGAGGTGATATAGAGGTCTCATTTGGTACTGAGTGCTAAAAAGTAACTTCTCAGCACTTTGATTGAATTTAAGTCTCCACAGTAGTCACTGACATCTTCATACAGAAGCTTTTCTAACTGAATGTGAGAGTAGCACTAATATATGGGCATAAACATAATATTTAGTACATAATTTGATTGGCATAGCATATCTATTTAGACAAAAAACAATAGTAGCTTCCCTTGAAGGGTCTATGACCATACCAGCCATAGGTTTTGATTAGGTTTCCAAACATGAATTCCCTCCCAGGCAACAGGTCTCAAATCCAATTAGAGAGCAGTTGGTTACCTTCAGAAGTTATGGATACATCTTGCCTGCCTGGCTGGTTAGTTGTGCAACTTGTAAGGTCTACAACTGGGTAAGATTATTGATGACTTTTTTTCCCTAGCAGCCTGCATAATACCTTCGAGCACTATGTCAGCTAAAGCTAGTCTCCTTACTGATGTCTGTCAATGTTTATTTGATCATTGTCCCTTCATTCAATATTTACTGACCAATTGCTAGGTAAGCAGACACTCTTCCCAGACCTGAATAACAGTTGTGTGTTATTCCTCCCTCCATTCCTGAAACTACAATCCTCTTTACTGTCACTAATGCCCCTTCTTTCTATTGAAGATCCATTATAATTTAGGGCAAGTCATGTCCAAGTCTTCCAGCCATATATATAAATACATGCATATATATATATATATATATATATATATATATATATATATATATATAATATATTATAACAGGCTATATTGTTTTATCCTCTCACCCCTGCTCCTGTTATCCTGGGGGCCCTCCTGAGTGGGATTATGGTATTCACTGTGGGGTCATGAAGGCCTCAGTTAGTCCCTATGGGAGGACCATGCCTTAGTGGGAAGACCATGTGCCTCAGGGTATTCCTACCCACTCCAGTTCTTACAATCTTTCCATCCCCTCTTCTGCAATGTTCCCTGAGCCACAGGAGGCCTGTTGGTAGTTTGACTTAGTGTTGAGTTTTCTGTAGTCTCTAGATTTATGCTTTGATGGGTTTTGACTGATCACTCAGCCTGTCACCATCACCATGGTTCCTCTGCAATTTCTCCTGGACCTCAGCAGATGTGGTATAGGTGGCACATCTCGTGGTGGGCAGTTGGCTATCTTTTGGTCTTATCAATGGATCTTAGTTCTCCAGTGTTTTTCTTTCTGCTGTCTTCATTGATCTTCCCCTGGTTTGTTTGCTCCCAGGCAGCCACATCTAATCCTGGCACTCAACCCCAGCCCTCAGCCCCAACTCACAATGGCTTCCAGCCCCCCTCCCTGCTTACATTGTTTTTTCTCTCCAAGTAGAGTGGCTGCCTTATATTTTTATCGCCCTTGTTTTCCTATGCTCAGCTATGCTTCCAAAGAATGGTAAACAATGACATTTGTCTCTTCCTGGCTGTACATTCTCTTATAGTCCTCACCTTTGGGATGGTTTGGCCTCGCGCTTGTATCTCTCCTAGGACTGTCCTTTCTGACCTCCCTCTGATGAGCATTTCTGTGTTCACACTGACATGGGTGTCCCCTTGGACAGCATGGTCCCCCTCTCCTTGTAATCTCTGGACTATTCTTTCTGTACTATGTTTTGATT